>CM060247.1:50433526-51834776 GCA_030684275.1 Acipenser oxyrinchus oxyrinchus
TTGAGAAGTATGAATGTATATAAACCCTCTAGTTGTAAAAATGATGCAATCGGTAATTAATTAAATATTTATAGTAAATAAGAATGTTGTATTATTAGTACATTTCATATTACAAGAGTGTATTTTGTCGTCCTATATTTGTATATATGTATATTAAGGGAAATCTGTATTGCAGTGCAGGGAGTTAGCCGGGCCTGGAGGGCGAGGCTGAGCCTGTACTGTCTTTGTTTTATGCAGAACAAATAAAATGTCTGGAACTCAGCATCACTTTGCCTCTTCTATCTTTAATTCAAATACACAATGCAAAGTAAAAGAATACCTCACCCCTCTACTTTTTGTCATCACATCGAGACAGGATTCGACCCACGCGACACCAGCCTAGGTGCGGGAGCACTGTATGGCTGAGGCATAGATCAGTGGTGCTTAACGACCTGTTATATGGCTTTATCAGAGTTGGAGTGGAAGGTGGGGGTTTGTGGAGGTGGTCTGGATGTGCGGTGAACAGGGCAGAGCCAGCTCTGAAGGGTACTGTGATTGAACGGAGACGTTTCATACACCCTGTGGTATTTCTGTTCACTTTCTGAACTAACAGGATTGCAATACTGGGCAAACTGAAACTGAGCGAGACTTTGTTTAAAGCCATAAGCACCTGGAAACCGAGACTATATTTTATAGATTCTTTTTATTTGTTTATTATTTTTTCTTACTATTTTAGACATCATGTTTTATGATTGGCCTGTTGTGTTATGTATTTTATGAATTGTATCTTTATATTTGAAAGCTTGGTGGCAATGCGAAATTTTAGCTGTATAGAGTACTTTCCTGTATTAAAATAACATTTGTATTATTGCACTTACCTTATTCCTCCATGTGTGGTCCTTGGTGGTACCCTGGAATCCAAACTTACCTGTGTAAAACAAACAAAAAAGAAATACAAGGGTTAATAAATTATAGTATTAGTGATACTTACCGTTTCAAAGGTTGACACTAATATATATAATACATGGATGAAGGATATATTTGCATCCTAAGCCATTTGAAACAAAAGGCATAATACCACAGTAGTGATGTTAAAAAGTGATAATTCCTCTAGAGAAAAATATACTTGAACTTTGATCCATTCGACTCTACGAGACCATCACTTTCAATTCAAACCTAAAATGTCTCGTTTTCAATCACTCGACAAAACACCCACAGTATAGAAATGTTCATAAATGATCAACAAAATGTGAATATGTTAAAAACAAATGATGTAATGCTGGTACATTCGTATCTCAGAGAAACAGGAAATTAAAACAAGGTAAAGGCAATCATCCAAATAAAACTGAAGCACTAATGGGTAACGACATAGAAAGTCTGTAGAGCACAGAAACTACATTTAAAAAAAAAAAATTACTGCTGAACCTCGTCTTCTTTAATATTAGCATCACAAGGGTATCCATGTATTATAAAAAATAATAGATGGGCCTCTTCAGTGAGTTACAGGAAAACAATTCCACCTCGGGTTTCTGTGACTCGACCTTCAGTCTCGTAATTTATGATCTCACAGAAACCCTAGATGGGAATTATTTTCCTGTAACACACTGAAGCCCATCTATTATTCTCTCTCTCTCTCTCTCTCTCTCTCTCTCTCTCTCTCTCTCTCTCTCTCTCTCTCTATATATATATATATACTATATATACTGTATATATATATATATATATATATATATATATCTCATCAGCCTCTAGGTCAAGATCTGCAAAGACATGGAACTCCAGGTTTGTGTCTGCGGCTGGAGCAAGGCGACAATGGTCAGGGGTTTGAAGATTCATCAAGGGAGAATGAAATGCTTGAGGGAGAAGGGACAAGGGCCTTGCACTGATCAGTACTTCTTCCGAAGTCAGTCAAGTCAGTCGAATGAAATCCAATGACAGGAAGCAAACCACAGTTTGCAGGATATCAGCACCCCTGTCATAGACGTGAGGAGGACTTGCATGGAAACAACTAAAACGTAATGATCCTTGCGAACCCGATCAGACGAACCAGCGTAAGACAGAAAAGAACCTCAACGGACGCAAGCCTGGAATTAAATAGCCAAGAGCTTGTGAGAAAACTGTGTGGGACACAGTAAACACAGATCTCTGTTTTGCGTTGGAAAAGTTAAGTGGAACAGTTGAAAAGAAGCTGGATAAATTTGGGGACATCATCTATGCATATAGAAGCGAAAGTTTTGGAGTTGAAAAAAAGAAGGAACAAGTACAAACTATTCCTGGAAAGTCTAGATGGCAGCAGGAGATTGAACGCTTAGTTAGAGAAAGGAGGCAGCTGAGGAAGCAATTGAGAAGAGCAGAACAAAGTCAGAAGGAGGGACTCAATCTGTTACAAAGGGTCATAAAAGATAAGTTTGCAACATTGTGCAGAGCTGAGTGCCTATGGAAAAACAACAAAAGAAGGAGCATGCAATAACTAATCCATTCAAATTTGTAAAGAAGTTATTCACCAGTGAGAAAAATGGCAAACTAAATCATCTAAGTTTGAGCTGGAGAGATATTTGGAGGAAACACATACAGATTCAAAAAAGCGGGAGCCTATGTCAGTTCCTCCAGATATCCACCTATCAATCCACCAGAATACCAAATGGAGGACTGTGCACCTAAGTGGAAGGAAGTAGAGTGAGCTGTGAAAAAAGCAAGGGCTTCATCATCTCCAGGGCCTAATTGAGTTCCATATAGAGTATACAAGAGTGCTTCTGGAGTTCTACGAATCCTGTGGAAATTGATGAAAGTGGAATGGTAAAAACAGGTTCTAACAAGAGGATGGCGCCGAGCAGGTGGAGTCTTCATACCAAAAGAAAAAGATTCTACAAGCATCAGTCAGTTTCACCCTATTTCCCTATTAAACATAGAAGGCAAGTTTTTCTTCAGCATTATTGTTCAGAGATTGTCAACTTACCTATTAATGAACTGCTTCATTGACACTTCAGTACAAAAAGCTTTGAACACATCATCTGGCAACAAATTCAATCAGCTAAAAAGGAGAGCAAGGAGCTCCATGTGATATTCCTGGATTTGGCTAATCCATATGGTTCAGTGCCACGTGAATTTATTTGGGCAGCATTTGATTTTTTCAGTGTACCGATAACAATAACAAATTTTGTGAAAGCCTACTTTGGAGATTTGCAATTTTGTTTTTCAACTTCAGAATTCAGCACTACATGGCAATGCCTAGAATTTGGAATAATGGCAGTATGCACCATTTCTCCACTGGCTTTTACCATGGCAATGGATGCAATTATTAGGGCATCAAAATGGGTAGTGGGAGGAGAGCGCTTGGCTTCTGGAATGTGACTACCACCAATTCGAGCATACATAGATGACATGACAACCATGACTACAAGAGTAGCCTGCACTAATCGGTTATTGGGCAAATTAACCAATAACATTGAATGGGCAAGAATGCAATTCAAGCCCACTAAATCAAGGAGCATCTCTATAATTAAAGGTAAAATAGTAGATAAAATGTTCTACATTAATGGTGAGGCAATACCAACAGTGTCTGAGAAGCCAGTGAAAAGTCTTGGGGATAGGACAAGAGCGCTGCATCAGTCTGACCAGTTGTTCGTCTGTCATGGTGAAAGGACCCTGGGTCAAGCCCTCTCGAAACAGCGACTACCACTAGATTGTGGACACAGTTTTGAATGCATATACCAATGTCGGCCTACCCCCATCTGGGAGGGTGGCTGCGCACTCTACCAGAGGAATGGCTACATCATGGGCCCTCTTTAGAGGTGCCTCATTGAATTATATATGTATTGCGGCTAGCTGGGCTACTCCGCATACATTCAACAGGTTCTACCGACTAAATGTGGTAGATCCCTCTATGCCAAACATTAGTTTGGTGGTAGTGAGACATCCCTCATCTGCTGTCCGCTCACCCTCTCTCGTGACGGCTTTGATATACTTTCCCAAAAGTATTGTTGTTGGTCATCTTTGAATTGAAAGGGAAAGTTAGGTTACGGATGTAACCCTGGTTCCCTGAAAGAGAAGACGACCAACAAACCTTGCGTTGTCGTATTACTCGCCTTCACAGGTTTGATGCAAGAGAATGTGATCTCCACGGAGTTGCTACTTATTCCAAGGCAGATGGGACCGAGGACGTCACTCCCTGGAGGAGCCTATCGGCAGCTCTGACATAAAATGCTCAGTAAATACCTGACCTGTGGCAGGCATATCCCAAAAGTATGGTTGTTGGTCGTCTTCTCTTCAGGGAACCGGGGTTACATCCGTAACCTAACATTCAGCAAACTGTATGAGCCAAGAATAGTACATTCTATTAACAAAACACATTGCACCTTACCCTATCTGCACGTAATGTGTGTGTGTGGTAACAAAAAACTAATATGTATATTCGTGCTGTCTGAAATCATGGTCAGGTTGGTTAAAGCAATATCTGTTTATTCTCAGTGCTTACTGATTTTTACTGAAAATTCACAGGTTTTACAAAATTTGGCCCACTCAAGCATGTTAGATTACACTAAGAAAGCCATCTTTCCTTTCTGCAAATATATTTATGTACACAACAAATTAGTTATAGTGTCTATTGAACAATACATTTAAGTGCTGATACAAGTTTATTTTACCAGCTTTACAGTTTGCATTCATGAAGAACAGATGCAGGTGAGCTGCTTTTCCGACCGTCCTCAAGTATATGGACTGAATAGGCATATGAATGGGCAGTTGTCAGGGGTCCCAAATCATCTTGGCCCAAGAATTGCACTGAAGTCAAATTATACCAAAGACACTTTGGTCACAAGTCGATTCGGACCAATAACAAATAGTTGTACACCAAATTATTATTGTACTTCATAACTATAATAATAATAATAATAATAATAATAATAATAATGTATGTGCTACACATAACAATCTCTTTAATCATGATGAATACTGATGTGATCCAAGTACTCAGCACACCCCAATGAATATTTGTCTCCCAATATGCAATGTACTGAAAGGACTGTTTCAGATAATATATTTGAGGGTTGTTTGCTTTAAATGAAATCAAGCTGGACTGAGATAGAGTAACAGAGTGAGATATAGTCAGGCTGAAGTGTTTAGGTTATTTGTAAAATGTAAAGGGCACATGTTTTGCATTTTATTTTGTGCAGGCTTTTCATATAATTGGCTTGCACGTCCCTTCTCCCAATGTTTACTTAGAAACATGTCACAACAATGAAACCTGCCACAATTTATGCATGCATCTGGCTGCCAAATCACAAGTTTATCAGAAACACATTGAATGGCAATTACACACTTACAAAATGGGAGAAAAACAGAAATAAAATAAGAGACATGAAAAGGTGAGTAAATGTATGTTTGTTTACTAAACAAAACATTCTACTGAGCGGAAAAAAGCTACAGTGGAAAATTGTATTTATTTAACCTATATCACACTTTTGCATATTAAGCACTGGACTCTCGACTGATATTCAAATAAAACACAATTTGAATTAATAATGGACAGTCTGGCTCAAACTGACCCAATGCTACCTGCTATAATTATGTATTAAATGCTGCTGAGGTTTTACGTTATAATAACTAGCTCTCCCTAGGGACATTCTACAGCATGATCTTCTTATTAAGCGGGAGCCTTGCACTATGTACATGCAAGAATGTTCAAACCTATTTATCAACTTCATTAGCAATGCAGTGTTTTTAGAATATTTTAAAGTTTCTGGGTCTTGCCCATATAAGGAAGTCACACATTATTAGGTGTTTTATCCACAGCTGTATTAAAACAGCCAGTACCACAATGACATTTTTTTTATTCTGAACAATTTTACCTTGCCCAAAAAAGTAATCTCTAATTCAATTATTGATGCCTTGCCAGTGGAAGAGAACAATAGTTTGCTATTTCCTATAATAATAAATGACAATACTTTGCATCACATGTGTAATACACATTGTATTTATTATGTGGTCTAGGTATCAAACGTATTAAGTTAGTTGTGTTAATGTATTGATAAGGGCTATACCAATGAACAATTGACAATGTCGACCCAGGGGACTTTTTCGACCTGAAAAAAGAAACAAGGACCAGGGGTCACAAATGGAGATTAGCTAAAGGGGCATTCAGAACAGAAAATAGGAGGCACTTTTTTACACAGAGAATTGTGAGGGTCTGGAACCAACTTCCCAGTAATGTTGTTGAAGCTGACACCCTGGGATCCTTCAAGAAGCTGCTTGATGAGATTCTGGGATCAATAAGCTACTAACAACCAAACGAGCAAGATGGGCTGAATGGCCTCCTCTCGTCTGTAAACTTTCTTATGTTCTTATGTTCTTATAATCAATGCAAGTATGACAATGTTCCTGAGTTAAAAAAAAAAAAATTCTAATTGCCCAGATACAGATACAATTTTGTTCTATGTAAAATATGACACAAATCAGCTTCTTGATCCACTTGAGCAGTCAATCTTAAATCTAGAAAGTCAATCTGGGGGAGAAGGTGGATGGACCATCATTAGTGTGGCTGTCTGGAGCTATGTAAAGCAGATATTCATCACTGTCTCAGTGGAGAGTTGACCTGCAGTCATCTATTTCTTACACACTTTCACTTTATTTAAAAAGATGTGGTTCTTTAACTTTTTTTCTTTTAGGCAGTGGGAGTCCATGATGTGGTTGCTGCTGCCTGATAATCCCAGCTGGAGCTCTAGACGGGAATGAGCTCCTACTGGTTGCTGTCCAGGGTGCTGATTTCAGTGACAAGCAACACTGCCATTGGCTGCTGTCCGTACTGCTTTCCACTGACAGAGTGCTGTCCAAAAGGACCATCCCAATACACTGTGTATTGTACACATGCACATCTCCATTATGATGAGGTGTGTGCACACTACACAGTAAAGCATGATGAAATCAGTTAAATATGACGAGATCGATGTGAGAAGACAACAAATATGTATTGTCAGTACGACGCTTGTAAAAGTTTACCATAGAAAAAGGAAAGTGTAAAACAGCATGGCAAAGCACAGGTAAGCGTTGTAAGACACAGGAAAGTATTTTAAAG
Source organism: Acipenser oxyrinchus oxyrinchus (assembly GCA_030684275.1). Lineage (NCBI taxonomy): Eukaryota > Metazoa > Chordata > Actinopteri > Acipenseriformes > Acipenseridae > Acipenser > Acipenser oxyrinchus. Next base: position 50,440,575 of record CM060247.1, read on the forward strand.
CATACTGTGCTACTAGGCTGCACTCCTACTGAGTGCTGTTCAAAAGGACTGTCCCAATGTCCATTGTATTGTACACTTTAAAAAAAGGCAGATTTATTATAGCCATAATAGACATTTAAAATTAGACAACATATTTACTTCCTTTGCTTTGGAGTTGTTTTTGAATTTAGAATCTAATTTTTAATATTAGTACATTTTTTCATGACCGAGTCAGGTACCATATTTTATCGACTCCGAGGTGTCCTGAAAAAGGGATTTCATGCGCAAGCCTCATGACCTGGAGCCGACAAGACAGGGGGAACCATCAATTGTGTGACAGGCTGTCCTGTGCCCGTGGCAGGGTTTACCCTATACAGTAATCGCCCCTTAAAAATGAAGTGTGGAAATACTAGTGCCCCAGTGCTGTCAACATCCTTACCTTTAATAGACCGGACCTATCCCCAGGTCCCTAGTAACCTCGCCCTCTCAGCCACACTGCATTCCAACTCCCTTTGACTGGCGTTTGTTACGCATTCTCCCACCAGGCCCAAGCCTCGTCTTGTTAATGCTCCCTCCCATTTTTCGATCCGTCTCTCTATTAGTTTTTCGTGGACAAAAATCATTTCCCCTTTTCTTTTTTCTGCCACGTTTACGTGTGTTACCGGTACTGCCATTAATACGGTAAACAAACAAAACACAAAACACTCATGGAAACAAATTCATGGTCCTTCAGCGGTATTATAGCCATAATAGACATTTAAAATTAGACAACATATTTACTTCCTATGCTTTGGAGTTGTTTTTGAATTTAGAATCAAACTTTCAATATTATTACTTTTTATATGACCTATTCAGGTTTTACAAGGACATTATACTGTAGGACAGTGAGAAATACAAACAGGTAGTGGTATTTATGAAAATGGTATTTTATAATTATTAAACTGTCTTAATTGAAGTGCTTCTATAAAAGCATGTTCTGTACTGCCCTTGGAAAAGCTAAAAAATGCAGTGTTTGGAGATTGGAGACATGGCAGTGAATACAGATACCATGAAGGGTAGATTTAATAAATGCAAGTAACCCATTCATTTTTTTTCTTTTTTTTTCAGGACACAAGTTCAATTCTATAAAGAACCTATATTTAAACATAGTTTTCTGGTATAAACTGTCAGTAAAGTTAAACTTTGGATAAGACATTGAGACAAAACGAGTATTACAAAGTACATTTCTTTAACTTTTGTGCTTTAATAGTAATACAACATATGGATTCTGTACCTTCAGGCATGTACAGTGGTAGCCACGGCACTACTTATCATGATATTATTTGTTTATTTAGCAGACATCTTTATCCAAGGTGTCTTACAGACACTAGGGTGTGTTAACTATGCATCAGCTGCAGAGTCACTTACAACAACGTCTCACCCAAAAGACGGAGCACAAGTTGGTTAAGTGACTTGCTCCGGGTCACACAATGAGTCAGGGAGTGAGCCGGGATTTGAACCGGGGACCTCTTGGTTATAAGCCCTTTTCTTTGACCACTTGACCACACAGCCTCCTATACCAAAGTAACATATGACCTCGAGCCGACAAGACAGGGGAACCATCAATTGTGTGACGCTTCCCTTGAGCAGGACATCCAGAAGAGGCACCAGTGGGTTTTGGAGCTGAGGAGACCAGGTTAGATGAGGTGGACCTCATATTATCGGGCTAAATTAGAATTACTTGGGACACAAAGTAAGTTTAGTAGCTCTGACAATTAAAATTCAGTCTTAATTTAACTTAGTTTTGAGACAGAATTTTTTTTAACTTTCCTTTTGATGTATAGTTATTTATTTTGAGTTACTGTATGAGATAGTTTCTTTGAATTATTGCAATTGCTGATTCAGTTTAATGTACAATATAAAAATAATGTAGGCTACTCACGTCATGTAAAGTGGTGATATATTAAAGTCCTTCAAAATGCCTGTTCTTCACTTTCTTCTGGTCGAGCTCCAATCATAACGGTGTTGAAATTCTCAGGGTTTGGTTGGTAACTTCCTGGGCAAGGCATACGGGGCTGTGACGGAGATCGAATGGTGCTTGGTGTTAGATCTCCCTCTCGATCTGTGAGGGTACTGTGTAACGGGAACAGAGTAACCTAGGGGTCATGAGCGAGGATATAAATAGGGGTCATAGCTGACGTGATCTCTTCCTTGGTAAATGGTTAGACAACCTACAAGGAGCCTGTGTTACCGTCCTGTAAATCATGAGTTTGTTTTGTCTGTTAGTGTTTGTTATAACTGTCTGTTTGTTTTAAACTAGACTTCCTATAACACGATCTGGAGCTGTAGCAGAAGCCAGCATAAATCCAGACATCACTTTCACCCCTGCATTTCACTGAGAACTGTAATACACCACTTGCACTTATTTCACTATCACTAGAAACTGTGTTTGTGTTTAGTGTTGGTGTGTAAAACTGGACTTTTGGTTGAGGGTCAAACCTGGGGATTTACAAATACCGAGTGATACACGGCGCTGTATCACTCCATCATCATCATTTACAGGTGTTTGCCATAAGGCTCTGGACATTATTAATTAAATTAATAAACACCCTTGCACCTGGAAATCATTGTCTGTCTGTTTTGTATCCACTCTGCACGGCACTCACTTGTATTCACCTACCACTTTGCCACAGGGGCTCATCCCAGTCGATTGACTTGTTATGAAGTACCACACATGGCTTACTCTCATGGGTGTGGTACGCAAACCAAACCGGCAAAACACTGTTTTAATATTCCAATACACGCTCTTGCCTTCTTATGACTCCTATTGTATTTCAGCTCTGCGGGCGATTTAGCACTGGTATGAGAAGATACCTCCTGGAAGGGTAGTCTTTATCTGCCAAATGATAAAAGCCTTCTTGAAATTGTAGTTGGAATCAACTGTTCTCGAAAATCCACGCATCAAGTGTGCTGCCTGTCCATCGTGCAAACCACGTTACGTATTTGAAGATGATGGTCACACGCCATCTGGCAATTGATTGACCTGTAGCTATGCCTGTTGATGAAGCTCGGATCCTTATATTGCCTATGAAATCGAATACGCATATGTGTGCAGTCTATGGCCCCAATAACTCCAGGTATTACATCTGTAGAATAAAACATGGTGCAAATATCTTGTTGTGCCTCTTCATTGGGCATGATAACGTAGCTTTCATGAAGTATCGCTATCAGCTTTGAGATCCTGTGAACAACACAGCAAACGGTGCTTTTGTGGATGTTAATCAGATCCCCCCCCAACACGCAAGAAGGATCCTGTGACATAAAATCGCAGAGTTATTAAAACCTGAAGTGCTGGGTCAATAGGATGCTCTGCTCTTACTCTAGTTTGCACCCATGACATTTAATACGCACATTGGGACTATCTGGAAGTTCTTGGTTCGTTGCAATTGGTGATAAGTAGCACACTAGTTTAGTCTAGTCCTGAGGTACTAACTACGGGATCATCTGCAGCTTTTTGTTCGTTGCACTATATTTCTCCTAATACCAGCTCCCTGGCAGTCCTCTCCCTAATAGAGCTTCAAGCTCTTTTTTATATTCTGTGGCTGTTCCCAATTACCACCAATTATCTCAATTGGGAACAGCCATATATATGTATATATATTGTACTACAATATATTGTGGTAACGTGACTGGTGGTCAAGGCTGGTCAGCGGCAAAAATAGCACTCACCCAGAGAAAGTACTGTAGTTTAGTGCTTTCTGCACACTTTTAATAAACACAACAAACAAAACAGGGGAACAAAATGAAGGTTTTAAACAAAACACCACAAAACTCTTCAAAACACACAAAACGAAACAGTACCCAAGCACAGCTATCCCGGTGCACACTTTATTTATTTTCTCTCTCACGTAAACACTCTCACCACCTCCAAACAAACACTCCTTTGTTTTTACAGGGTGTCACCAGGAGAATCATATTGTAGATATGAATGAGTCTGTAGGTTTATAGTGAATAGTTGTGTTGATAGTGGAATTCTCAGCTGTGATGGAAATGTCTAAAAATGATATACTGGTGCTGGTCTTTGAGATGTCCCATGTGTATGCTAAAGCCAGGTGGGAATTTTATGCTGACTGAATTAACTGTTTCAAATCTTTATAAGAGGTAGTTGAAATTCCAAAGATGTCATCAATGTATCTGAGGTAGAGTTTCAGTGTGTTACCATTGTATTGCTGTAAAATGTGTTCTCAACTGATCCTACAAAAAAGGCAGGCATATGATGGTCCCATTTTAGTTCCCATGCTGACACAAGTTCAGCTAGTCTCAAAAGGATATCTGCTGCGTTCATCAAGGAAGTGTTTTAAAGCTATTAAACCTTCACTGTAGAGGCATTTAATGTCCATCGTATAGGTGCAGCGATTATGAATTCCCCCGACAACGCGATTCTGTGCGTTTTACGGTACGTTGTCATTGTGTTGGGGCTTGTTAAGCGTATTTCTGACCGCTAGAGGGCAATACCTAGTTAGAAACTGCTTGACTATAGATTAATAGCAGGGTCGAGGTCACGTGCTAAAACTAACGAATAACAAAAGGGCAAAGCTAACTTCTAGTAAACTCTTTTGTGTAAGGCAATAGCCCAAAATAAATAAACTGTACAGGAGGCTGTGTGGTCCAGTGGTTAAAGAAAGGGGCTTGTAACCAGGAGGTCCCCGGTTCAACTCCCACCTCAGCCACTGACTCATTGTGTGACCCTGAGCAAGTCACTTAACCTCCTTGTGCTCCGTCTTTCGGGTGAGACGTAATTGTAAGTGACTCTGCAGCTGATGCATAGTTCACACACCCTAGTCTCTGTAAGTCGCCTTGGATAAAGGCATCTGCTAAATAAACACATAATAATAATAATACAACCCATTGGCTAAATTGGTCAGATTCTGCGCAGAATGATCTCTGTGAATGCACTCATTGCCTCTTAATCATGTACCTTGTAAACAATGTGTGGCTACTTTTACAATAACAAATGTCTTGGGTGATTTTCTTGGCAACCTTGTTCCTGCTGTTTTCTGAACAAAAGAACCTAAAGGTATCCTAGAATTTGTTCTGTGCCTTATCGCACTATACTGGCATAGTCGCTCTACATTATGTGATATTATGGAATAAAGGGCTATTCACACTACAGCGTTTATTCGCTGCATTTTTCATTTTGAAAAATCGAACCTATGGAGTTGAATGCTACCATTCACGCTTGAGCGTAATCGCTGCGAAAAATGCTGCGAAACAGGTTTGATTTCTGGATGAAAAATCCTTCTACATTTGGAGGCAATATCAATCGGGTGCAGGCTGCTGCAATGTTATTGTTCTGATGAAGGACAGAAAAAAGGGTATGAATGTGGATTCACTCTATAATAAAATACCACTGACCTGAGTATTTAAAAAAATAATAAAATAAAAGCAGAGGTAGCCAATTTGATCTAATTTCATTGAACCACAATACTTCACACTGCAGTTTATGTCATTTCTGAGCTGCAGTGTTTACTGAAAGCGGATGGATTTACTTCAAATCAACCCACTGGTGGTAATTCTGCTGATAGAAAACACAATATACAAGTAGGTGTTTAGCTTCAACAGTAAAACTTTATGTATTTTTTTGTTTGTTTTGTATTCATTGATGATATGTCACTGCTGTTTGTTTTTACCACTATCATACTGGCGCAAACCGCCCCTCTTTAACCACTGTATTTAATAGTGCCATGGCCACGCATTTTCACAGGTAGTAAAGCAACTTATTGACTTTAAAATTCAACAGTGTTAACTGTAATTTCGATTTCCTTGCTTATATTTTCCCTTATTTTCTGTTTGTATTGTATATATCGAGATTTTTATTGTGCTGCTTATAAAGAACAAGATATGCACAGCTAGAATCAGATGTTCCAATGGACATTTGAAGAAGAGAAAAACGTCATGTGTGAACATAAAAATCACTGCGAATCGGCTGGTGTAAAAAATGCAGCGAATAAACGCTGTAGTGTGATTAGCCCTTTAAAGGCAGGTGTTAGCTGTTTCTGTACGCTCCCGTGACCAGTTTTAATTATAAGACTGGAAATAAATACATTTTATAAATTATGTTTCTGCTTTAAAAAAAATAAAATAAAAATACCGTACCATGTATATTACTCCAACTACTGTTATTGTAGTAATACAGTAATATAATAATATGAACATGATAAAATAGCATGTCTACACACAAATCGCGTTGTTTATTTTGTTGGGATCTGCAATACAGGAAATCGACCAAAACTGCAGCTTTCTCATAAAGTTTCTGAATGGTGGTTGCAACAAAACACTAGACCATGCTGTTTACTCTTTAAAAAAAGAGTTATCAGTAAATATAGATTAGCCTGCTAGTTTATGTTTTATTATAATGTCATCTCGCTTTTGTAAGTTCTGTAGCTCAGTCTGTTCTTCTATAGATTGATTAAGATGTTTTGTAGGTATGTTAAAATTGATTTGTTGGATTTCTCTTTCACATTTGTTTATAAAAAAAAAAAATCTAGTGCCTGAAATTTACCTGAAGGGGGGCGTCCAGGAGGATTTGGTGGGTTTGTACTTATTAAAATTAGTAACATTATTGTCAGCAGGGTCAGAAATAATTTGGTTAGAAGATGGGTCATCCTGATCAGTTTGTGCAAAGTGAGCGTGCAGACGTAATTGACGGAAAAAACTGTTGGGTGTCATTGAGAGTAGTGAATTCATCAGCTATTTTTTTTGTAGGTACTGTCAGATTTCACACTTACTCTTTTGATTTATATATATGCTCTGAGCACACTCTTAAACTCAGGGGAGATGTTTAAGGAGGACAGAGATGTTTTAAACTCCTGTAAGTGGTTTTGTTCGTGTTGAAGAAAATCACACAGACTAATTTAATTTGAAGTTAACAAATCAGAGCAGTAGTAGTGCTCTTTTCAGTTAATTAAATGCTTCAAAAATTGATCAAGTGGTTGCAAGCCAGTTTGGATCCCTGCTTGTAGGCAGCCTGGGTGTTTCCAGTGCCTGTATAGGTTTATCAGCATTAGTACTTCAATACAGTAATACAAATGGTTATCATATGCTTAGCCTTCAGGCTATAAAATGCAAAAAGCTAAAGCGCCCACCGCTACATTCTAGAACATTCACTATATCACTCTCAACAGCTAAAATATAAATCATATACCTTATAGCAATGCATCTATATAAAAGAGATATTCAATTCAAATATATGCTTACCTTCCAGTATATGGAAGTGTAGTGTAGGATATATTGAAAAATAAGAACTGTCTTCAAAAGGCAGACTTGACTTCGACCAAACAGCAATCAGTTTTTCAGAGATCCTCAGAGCATGGACCACACAACTTGTAGTTAGCAAGTCGCACAATACTTGACTGGGGTTTTACCTTGGTTTTTATAGGATTTTCCCGCCATTGAATACATAAAGTCCCAATTAAATCTGATCATCAATCTGTTTTGACAATTCTTAGCTTTGAGTTAGTTATATATTCTAGAAGGATCCGGTCAACTCTTTTTTAAAAAACTAATTGAATGTGAGCTTATGATTCACTATCTTTCACCCCTCCTTTCCCTAAAATTAGGTGAACTGGGGTTCACAGGGTCCTTGCTACCAAATACAATACAAGTATATGTGTATATATGAGAGATGTTTTTAATATGTAACACCAGATCTATTTAATTATATTAACCTGGGTAAAAAAATATATATGTCCCTTTTAGCTGCATATTGTTACCTTTTCAGTGTGTTGTCAATGGGTCAGTTTAACTTCATATACAAATGTGTGTTAACAAAGTATTTGACAAAGAGTGTAGGGGTTTACCATAAGCCTTTGAATACGAACACTAAGCATACATTGGCAAGTCCAGTTATTTTCATTTAAATTCAGGCTATAATAAACATGTTAAATATAATAGCCTTATATTAACTTGTACCATGGTTGGACCAAGCCTGACCTCTCTCTCTGTTTCTAAAAATTCACCTACACAAGCAGGTTTCAAACACCCTGTTTACTTACCAAGGCCAGTGTTTTAATTAATATGAAACTCCACTGTAAGCACTTTCCCAAATTCACCACATTAAGTAATTTTTTGGCCGATTCAAGAGACACCTGGACCGGTATCTTTTCAGATAATAAAAAAAGCTTACATCCTAATTTTTATAACTCAGCTCTCATTATTTTCTTCTAATATAATGAGATACATACTCCTTTCTTAAAGCACCTTCCGTTGGTTATTATTCAAGGTTGGCAAATCTCGCTTTTAAGAGCCAACAGCAAATCCTGCTTTGAGGTGCCAAAGACTAAGTCTTATCTTTTGAAGGTCTAATGCCCTTCCAGAATTATACTGTTTGTCTGAGACAAACACTTAATTTTTTCACTTTTAAACTCTACAGTTTCCCTGTAAATAAATGCCTCTGTTTATTACTGCAGTAAAACCTTTATATAACCTAAACATTTATATTCTTTAGTTTAATTGAAATTGTAATGTCTAAAATACTTTTTGTTTATTTGGAGAAACTGAACTAATTCTTAAATTAATTAAATTAAATGAACATTATCTCAAATGTGTCTTAACAATATGTTTGCAATATTGTCAACGCCATGCTTCTGTTATAATAAACTTTTACTGTGTTCTTTCAACAGTTTAACTTTAAATGGCATTATAAGATGTATTTCTAATTAAGTTACTTCAGTAGAACAGTTGCTTCAAGAAATTGTAATATTATTTTACTCCATTGATACATCTTTTAAGCTTTTAATGGATGGCCCAGTTATTTATATCTAAATACAGGCTATCATTAATATATTACAATGCCATAGTGTTATAGTGACTGAACTAATTCTGACCTTCTTCACTGTTCATACAAAATCCAGTCAAAGCAGGTTTTAAGACAACCTCTGCTTTTTGCCAATTTTATGGTTGATTAATATGAAACACTATCATAAGCATTTTCCAATACTCATTATTTCTAAACCAATATCTAACTTAACGTATTAACACGTCCTACACTTTCTGTTCCCATCTCTTCCTGCCAGGTTCTAATTAATTTCTGTTACATATATAAAATGATTATTATAATATAAACTCCTATCTTCTGTTATCTGAAAGGTATTTTGTTAGTTAATATTAACAAGATCGCTCATTATAGAGAGGATCTTGGCTTTTAAATTGCTGACCGACAAAAAATCCTCCCTTCATCGGCCAACACCAATCTTCAACACTGCCTGTACTACAAGCAGGTGAGAACGAGGTTACAACATTAGTTGTATTCCTTCAACATAGTAGTTCTAATTCAGATATGTCAATATAGCAATCTCTTATAAACTGCAATTCTATTTTACTTCATTGATATACACAGAAGGCAAGAGGCTAATTTTTAATTAGGCACCTGCTTAGCAGCAAATGCAACCTTGAATATTAAAACTTAGGACTGCTCATACATTTACTTAATGTTATTATATTAGGTTTCTTATTTATTTAAATACTTGTGTTTTTTCTTACTATAATCAAACCTAGTTCGATTGCTTCTGGCATATTAACTGTGCTCCATAGATTCTGCCATTCTACTCTCGCTGGATCAGAATGTATTGAGACTCTGAGTCTAATTAAAAAAGATGCTTTTGCCTGATAAGGGAGGTTTGGAACTTTCAGCAGGTCAGTCTGACCTTCAGCGCAATTAACTTCTCCACACAGGCCCTACACAGATCTGCTAATAATATTTTCGAATGGTTGTATATTCTTTAAAACACAGTCCAGTTATTACAATATTCGTTGCAGTTTCAGAAATGTTCAATTTGTTTCCCAAAGATCAGCCTGCTTCCAGTAGCTGTGACAGTCTTGGGTCAGTTTCTGCTCCCAGGTGTGGGTGACAGTCTTTAAAAGCCTGATACCTGCAAAAACTTAAATCTTGTTAGCTGGGCTCCCATCTCTACATTCTCATTCCCATCATCTGTGGGCAAACACATTTTAACTGAATCTGGGTCCATCAAAGAACCGCACACCCTTGCAACTGAGGCCTATCATACAAAAGTATATAATGACTTATAGCTAGGGTCCTGCGTTTTACGCTACCTGTTTTTTTTTCATTTGTAATTCAACTGCTATCACCTAGATGTCCCTGCAGCCACTCCAGTTATAGTAATCAAATTCACAATTAAGAAATCAACACATTACGCTTTGACTAATTAGAAAAACAAAAGTTAATTATGATGTGTATAAATGGTAACTGAATAAATTGATGCGTTTAAAGAAAAATTGAGAGACCTATACATCGATTGAGAGTCAAAGACATCGCAATCAAAAAGCATTTCATTGAGTGAACGCACACAACAATATCCACCTGGTGTTCTGTACACCGATGGGTATCATTTATTTTGCACAACTTGCAATTTATCTTTGGACCACACTCGAAAGTCTACAATAGACCGACATGTATTATCAGAAAACGAAAGGCTGAGATTGACAGCTATGAGACAGCGTCCTCCAGTAAAAAACTTAAGGGAAACGAAAATTATGAACGCCGACGAGATGTTATTTTCGATTGGACAGAGGCATTTGTTTGTGCTAATATTCCACTGGAAAACATTGATAATCCCAAACTATGTGCATTTCTGAACAAACATGTAATAAATGCAGGAGCAATTCCTACAGCAGGTCAACTGAGAAGGGAATATCTACCCCAAATTGCTGAGTTGCACAAGATGAACATTGTACAACTGGTAAAGATGTCTGACAGTGTATCTGTAGTTACTGACGAGTCTACAAATGCAAAAGATCAGTATGTTTTGCATATTTTGTTTGTTCTCCAAGGACTATCGAATACCTTCGAACTGAAAGTAATATTAGCCGATACAGTTAATCTGCACTTAAATCTGTGAATTACTCATCAGTGGCACTGGGAGTTGTGAAATGTTTAAACACATTTTAAGTTAATTTTAATAATGTGACTGGATTTGTCTCCGATAATGCCACTTACATGATGAAGGCATACAATTACATTCTTTGAGGTTTACTGCCAAATTCAGTACATTTGAATTGTAATGCCCACATAATAGCCCTTGCCAGCAATCTCTGGCTGGTTGCAAATGTTAAAAAAATTGTTTAAACATTGCCCAAGCAGAAAACTACGTTTTAAAGACCACCTGACAGAAGCAATCTAACAAGAAGACTTTACCCATAAAGTTGCCACTTGAGCCATACATAACACAATGGGGCACTTGGTATTCTGCTGCTGAATATCATTCCAAATACATCCCTTTTTACGCAGGCTTCACGGAAAAGGAAATGCACATTTCACCAAACACTGTAGTGTTAAAGGACCTCCAGTTGAGATTTTAAACTGTACAAAGTTTAAAATCTCAACTCTCCCTAATTGCGACGCATGCCAAGGGACTGGTGGATCTGATTCAGTGGTTTGAAAGCCGTGAATTGAGAGTCCATCAAGCATATAATAAAGTTGCAGAGTTAATAAATACATACCAAACAATGGCACAAGTCATACACAGCACAGACGCCGCAATAAATAAAATATGTGTGAAAACCTTCCGTGACGTTTCTGAAAAACGGACTAATTACTACAATCTGGATCAATGCAAAAATAAACCACGTTTTTTTCAACCAGCTCATAACTTTCTGATGGCAGTGAGGATATTCGACCCACAACAAGTGTGTACTTTGGATCTGGAATCCCTCCCATTATATTCTATTCCAGGATCTGATGCTGACTGTAAATTAAAAATGGACAAATACCTACCATATGCAAAAGAAAACGGCAGTAGAATGACTTTGAATGAATTATGGATTAAAGCTGAAGAATTATTCCCAATTTAACACGAAAGGCTAAAATATATTTGTCAGTTGTTACCAATTCTGTAGATGATGAAAGAAGTGTTTCTTCTTATGGCCAAGTTTTTACAGAACAACGCAGGACCCTACCTATAGCACAAAACGGACATGCCAGAACCATCTGTGACAGTACACATTTTAGGCCTTTAGATAAAACTGATTGTTCGGTACTGGTAAGTGGCAAGTTTTCAGGAATTGTGACAACTTTTTTGAGATGTATTTTCTGAGATATTATTTTCTGATCAATGTTGGAAGTTATTTCCTGCTTGGTAGTGGTAAGTGTAGTCCAATTCATAATTTGAGTTTTGTTCATGTAGTCATAGATATCAGCATTCAGTTCATGGATGAGATGACGTGCATTGTAATACATGTTGACATTGTTGACAAGGCTGTTCTAAAAGTTTCTGTAGTATCTTATGCTGTTTCGGTTTGGGTTGAAATTTATTTTGAAGCCTCTTGGAATTATGTTTTCTTTCAAACATTTTCTAATGAAAATGCAATGGTTGGTTAATCTGGTCTTGGTCCATGTGGATTTTGCCAGCTTGATGACAGAAGATGGCTGCTCCAGGATTCAGATGATTAGTAAATGGGTGGTGTTTTTGAAGCACTGAGATGTTATTTTCTTTACAGCGGTCATGATGGTCAGTTTGCAGTAAAAAAATATATATATATATATATATATATATATATATATATATATATATATATATATATATATATATATATATATATATATATTCTGAGGATGATGTTAAGATGATGTCAGAATAGAATGTTCATTCCAAGAGGCTCCAACGTTCCAAGTTTGAAGATAAACTCATGTTATCTTTGCTTCCGAGTAGAATTTGTACCAAAACACAGATGGTGATGTCTTCAACAGTGTGATTATTGCTGTTGAAGTGTCGGGTTACTGGAAATGTCAAGGTGTTGATTCAAATGCTTCTTAAATGTTCCACAAAACTATCTACTAAACGTCTTGTAGTTTTCCCAATGTATAATTGGTTGCATTTTGTGCAAATGATGCAGTAAACTACTCCTTTGGAAGTACATGTAAAGGGCTGGTGGATGTGGAGTGATGTGGATCATGTATTCTTTTAGATTCTTGTCTATTCTATAGGACATTAGTGGAGGGTTTTTAAAAATAGATGCTGTAGATGAGTCTTGCTGTAGAATTTTAAAATTTCTTTGCACAATTTTCTGTACTTGTCTGTTCGCGGGGTGGTAAGTGAAGACTAAAGGAATTCTGTTCACTGTGTGTTTTACAAATTTTAATTACTGCATCCATTTCATTCAAGTTTGTTTCATTACTTATTATTATTATTATTATTATCATTATTATTATTATTATTATTATTATTATTATTATTATTATTATTATTATTATTATTATTATTATTAAGTTATAAAAGTTATTCTTATTACCTAAGGCCTTATATGGTCTTGGAGCTTCTTATCGTCAAGATCTGCTGACCTCAGATGTCCTTCAATATGATAATATGATTAGAGCAGTAATATGATCCTGTATGGTTTACTGTTAATGCTTTGGAGTTTTAGAATGGCAGAAGTATGGACAATGTGTCTTATTGCTCTTCATACTGTGACCACTTACTGTAAAATATTGTAATCCATGTATTCTACTTATGGATGGTGCACTTTTAGTCACCACGGGATTATCTGTTGAATAACCCTGGTTAGAGATCACAAACAGTTATGAATCACAAAATAAGACAGACTGACTTGGGAAATACAGTAGGGCTGGAATAGTAATTTATTTATCCAAGACAGAAACTAGTATAACCTAGAATTATTTGACAGATAAAAATCCTTCCTTCAAGAAATACATTGAAAGCTGGAAAGTATGTTAGGATCATGAAGTGATATGATGGCATGACCTTGCCACTAGCTATTTTTCCAGACCTGTATGCTAGCTTGTTTGTCTAACCCAATGTCACTGTAAATTTTCATATCAAAATGGATTGGCATTCATAAATGCAACCTTTTAAGAGCTTAATATGTTACCGTGTATGTTTTTTTTTCTGTCTACTTGTCCAATTTGTTTTTCTTTACCTGAAACCACACAATATACAATACATTCAGTTTGTTTGATTCTATTCTATTTCTGTCAGTTTGCTTAATACATTTCACTATAAGATTAATAGCAAGGAATAAATACACTTTGTATTTCACTTATAAGATAACATCAAATGAACCCAGACTCAATTTTGATAAAGCATCTATCTAACAAGGGTGCCAGTTTTACAGAGATGTCATCTCAAATTTCCCAGCAAAGCTTTGCTCTGTACCAAGCCCACTTGGTAAAAGAGACACATGTGCAAGGTTGTCGCCAGTAGAATGGTGGTTATATATATAATTTTTTGTTCTTGTTTTTATTGATGATCCAGTATATCGGTAGTCCATACGAGTTCAACACATTTTTCAGAGCTGTAATCCACTGGGACCCTTTGAACAAATTCATGGAACCAACAGTTTTCTTTTCTTTTTCATGTTTTTTTTTTAATGTTAAAATAAATCTTGATTAATGAATTAGGTTTAAGAGATTTTACTTCAACTCTATAGGTAGTCGCTCAAGCCTGGTGTTGTCGGTGGCCCGCAGCAATATATAGCTATGCTAATTTAATACATATTTTGGTAAAACTTGAGTTTTTTTTCTCTTTTGTAGGTACCCATGATAGATGCTACTTAAGGCTAGTGTACAGTGAATTGCATCGTAATAGATAATGGACAGAAAAGTCTAAGGTTAAAGCAATCAGCTATCCGATCACCAAACACAAAAATAACAAAACTGTAAAAGGATGAAAAAATATCTGTGCTTTGCAAAGCGCTTCATTATTTATTTATTGTATTGCAAAGGGCTGCATTTTTTTTGTAGCAGCTTCAGTATTTTTATAGCCCTGGATCTATACAAACAAACTATAAAGCACTATCATTTTATGAGTCAAATGCCAATAATTTGAAAGATTGAATAAATGGTGTCATTTATAAAAAATAAAAAATAAATACTGAATGGAGGTCTCTAACCCTCTCATACTGTATGCTTATTTTTTCCTATTTGGTCAATGAACTTTTCCATGGCTACTTCCAGCAGATCTCAGATAATAAAGGATTGCTTGGTACGCCGTTTACTATAGTAGAAAGTTTACGCTGTTTGCTATAGTAGAAAGTCTCTTAAGCATAATATACGGACTTCATGCAAAAAACGTGGTAAATTGTATGGCTTTTTTGCGTGAAAAGGCGATTTACCCACCATTTAGTCATACAATGTGTTAGACGTGCACTTCCTCTGGCGTGTGGAACGTGTGTGGTAAGTGCTGCTACATCACATAAATAATGACTGGAGAGAGTATCGACTTTCTAAGCTGCGTGGAAACCTGGTCAGTGTTTCAAAGTGCTTGAGAATGCTAAGGGATTTGTTCTGATTTAAATAAGCATTTGAAGTGAGTACAAATAAAAATGCTAGTCCAAAGTAATGATGTTCAAGGTTACTTTCCAAGTGTCCTCAGAAATGTACTTGGTTTAAATTAATACATCTTTTAAAGAACCATTTGGGGGAACTTTAAATACAATAAACATGCAAAGATGAGATGCATTTTTGCAACAAAGTTGTTTTCTTGCACGAGGCAAATCTATGTTATGATAATAACCTAACAAAGACCTAGATAACATAAACATTTAATAATAATGAATATACAGATTAAATTGTCATTCATAAATGATTACATTTATAATATTAAATACAATTTTCTACTGTATTCATTTATATGAACTGATAACATGTAATATATTATAATCATCTATACAGTAGATTCATAATGATATTATTTATTGAGATAAATATACTTATTTTTGTATTGGGTTGTAGGTTCATAACTGAGTTGAAAATGACAACAAATTGAATTATTTAACTGAGATAGGTATTGATAGATTGCAATGCAAATTTAGTTGCATGTAATGAAAAAGGCAAGTGTATCAAAACAACAGAGATAGATTCTCAAAACTCTTTATACAAATTGTCATATGAAAAAATAATTCACTCACACAAAATTAAGTAATCAAACCAGAAATTAGAACTATCTGATATGTACTGTATCTGTTAGGGTAACTTGTTTAATTTTTGTATTGATTGGGCAGCCTTGGATATATGTGAAGATATACATGCTTTATGAATACGGGGCTGTGGCAGAACGAGAGCTCTGCCTGTAAATATTGTGGTGTTTTGTGTGTGTTTTGGTGGTGGATGGCAGGGATGGGGTTAATTCCTGTCCTTGCCAAAAACATGTGAGAATGTGGCTGTTCCTTAATGGAATAATTAGTGATAACTGGGAGCAGCCACATCCTATGAAAGGAGAGCTTAGGGCTCTATTAGGAAAGACTACTAAGGAGCTGGAACCAGAGAGGAAAGATACAGTGTTTGTGATCCACGTCTAAACAATAAATGTTGGGGTTTATTTTACCGGGAAACAGCTTAGCTGTCCAATATAGCTTAGACCTGCAACAGTTTAGTTAGTACTCCTGGAAGGTTTTTGGTAGTGATGGGAAAAGTGAAGCCTCCTGAACCACTGAACCCTCTAAATCATTTGGTTTGGAAAAATATTCGCTGAGCCGAAGCACATGAAGCGCTTCATGCTCTTCAGTGCCATCTCTTGGTAGATCTGCACAACTCAATACATTGAGAGCAAAGACAACCCCCTATCTCCAGAGAGAAGTCCACTTTACTAAATGCCAATTGCACTAATGCTCAGAGCAAAGTGTTATATAGCAAAATTTCATACATTTTTTACATGCAATTTCATTTATTTTCTCTGTTAATTCAGCATCTATAAATTTCTCGGTTAATTCGGCTTTTTTTCCGAAATTGCCTGGAATATTTATTTTACATATCAACCACTTGTGTAATTAACCAAGTTAACCAAGTTAGGAGGCTGTGTGGTCCAGTGGTTAAAGAAACGGGCTTATAACCAGGAGGTCCCCGGTTCAAATCCCACCTCAGCCTCTGACTCACTGTGTGCCCCTGAGCAAGTCACTTAACCTCCTTGTGCTCCGTCTTTCGGGTGAGACGTAGTTGTAAGTGACTCTGCAGCTAATGCATAGTTCACACACCCTAGTCTCTGTAAGTCGCCTTGGATAAAGGTGTCTGCTAAATAAACAAATAATAAATAATAACCAATGAAACCTTCTTAAATAATCTAGAAATATAAAAGTGTTGTCCAAACGAAAGCAAGCTCTTGTTGATTGAAATAAGACGGCGTAATTTGATGGGACTTCAGCAACCGTAGTGCGTAAGGTGGTGTGATAAGTAGGACATTTTGAGTCACGCTTACAACAGATTCTTTGGTGGCACGTATAGTATAGCTTTAAATAAATAGTGGGTTTGAATCCCTGACGTTTTCTATTTTTAAAGAAATTGTGTACTCCGTATCCTTTATACACTTATAATAGATCAGAGGATTTTTTTACCAATACTGTTCATAAATAGCTCTGTTTGTACATACTTAATGCTTTTTTGTTTGTTGTTAATTTCAAAAAATGCTTATGAAATATAAAACAAAAAGAAGCACCTTGATTGAAAAAAAAAAAAAGTTCCTTTTAGCTTGGCTGAAACATCACACTGTGAGCACTGTTGACAAAAAGAGTACGTTTCCTTCCTATCAGCTACTGCTAAACACCGTTCATGGGTCACATGACCTAGTGGTTCAAATGAACCACATGAACCTTTGCTTCGTAACACTGTTGGCTTCAATTGGTTCATGTGGGGTCGAATCATCTGAGGCTTCAGTCCCATCACTAGTTTTTGGTTTTGTTTATTTTTGTTTTGGAGTTCAAAATAAATATACAAGCTTGTCCTGTTGAAAACCTCCCTGTGCTTTTGTGGCGTACTGTTCCTGTTACACAAAAGACAAGTAAAGATGGTCCTGTATGTGGCAAGCTCACCCTGGGTTCGTCACAGGGGCAAAAATAACTATGTGAGTGGCAAAAAAATAAAATAATATACAGTATGTATATATAAAAAGCCTTAAAGATGCTTTATGAATATGACCCAAAGTGTTGTTATTTAAGCAGGATTGCCAACCTTGCAATTTTGTTTTTACTGACATAGAGACTGTTTCTTTTTTTTTCTTTTACTGACACTTTTTTTTTGTTTAATGACATTTTAAAAAACTCAAACAATGAAATACATTATAAAATAGGCTATTTTATGTACCTGCATTTCTTCAGGACTTATTTACTTCTAATGTTCATACATGGACACATTTACAGACTGGATCGTTTGCTTTGTTGGTCTGAAGCTGGTGCTGTTTAACAGCAGTCAGAATTCGATCCACAATGTCTTTAGACAGTTGATTTCTTATGTCTGTTTTTACAAGGTTCATCTGAGAAAAAACTTGTTCTAATTTTTTTAAGTACTGTGTGACAAAGCCAACATATTAACGGCAAACTTGGTAAGTGTCGGAAAGCGTGGCTCTCCGCTAGGTGTAGACAAGAGTGCAATTTTGTGATAGTATTCATCAGCCCCCAGATCTTGACTGAGATTTGTCAAGTCAATCACTTGGTACTGCATAAATTCCATTTCTAGGGAAAAAAAATCCTTTTCTAGGCTTCCAATATATTTCCAATTTGTAGGAAAAGCATTGCAAGCTGGATGATGTCTCCCGAGCTTGCTGTGCTTTGGCTACTTGGTTGAAGAATGCGTACTAATTTCAGCACAGTATTGTTAATTGGCATTCTTTTTTGATGCTTTTCACTTCCAGGTGTAGGAATATGCCTTTACTTCAATCCAAAATCACTAACATATGGTGTTTTGTTATTTAAGAGTTTATGAATAGTGTTAAAATGTGATTTACGGAAGGTTGGCAACCTTGTATTTAAGTTTTAAAAGGGCTGAGGGTGGTGTGAAAATTGTATTCATATTTGTATTTCATCAATGACCAACTGCAAACTCTTGTCTATTAAGATAAATCACTTTATGCATGCTATCTTTCGACTACTCCACTATTTCAGCTGCTTAAGCCGGTGCTTTGATATAGTAGAATTACTTCTTCTCTTTAATAATTTAAAACCAAGATCAAGACCTTTCTTTGTAATAGGATTTATTCATGCTGATCATGCTATTTTAGCAATAAAGCCCATGAGACATTTTAACACAATTCAGCAGCAGATCATAAAGGAACTGGGAGAGGTAATTACTGGTCTGGTTGTGTATAGCGAGGATGGTGCTGGGCAGCACTGTCAGGCCACCTGCAAATGTTATGGTCTGGTCAACAAAGAACCGGACATGGATGTAGCTTAACTGATTGCCCTTTGAAATAACTTTGAAGCTATGATTCAAAAGATGAAACATGTCTGCAGCATTAACTTGGTTACAATCTTAAAAGATTTCCCTCTTTTGTTTTAGCACCCAAATGAATGAAATAATTAACAGAAAATAATTTAACAACCAATAGCAATAGATCGACATGATCTTGGACACCAAGTAAAGATGGCACCCAACTCGTTGCTTATTTAAAAATCTCATTACTTGATATGATCTTGGACACCAAGTAAAAATGGCACCCAACTCGTTGCTTATTTAAAAATCTCATTACTTGATTACAGACTTGAGGTTGTATAGCAAAATGTCACTGCAGGTTCACAAAAAAGTGCTCCCCCAGGTTTTGCTTCTTGCTCTTGATTATGATGACATTATTTGTTCCACTGCATTTTGGTCATATCTTAACAATCTAAACATAACATAACAGTCTATTTACATTTTATTAGCACAACAAATAAAACCATTTTGTTGAAGTTTGCATACGTTTGAAATTAATTTGGGTTAAAAGGAGAAAATTGGTAAATGATACTATACACAGTATCTTGCAGCAGTGTGGAGTAGTGGTTAGGGTTCTTGACCGGAGGGTTGTGGGTCCCAGGTGGGGGACACTGCTGCTTTACCCTTGAGCAAGGTACTTTACATAGATTGCTCCAGTAAAAACCCAACTGTATAAATGGGTAATTGTATGTAAAAATAATGGTTTAAAAAAATTAATTTAATTGTATGTAAAAATAATGTGATATCTTGTAACAATTGTAAGTCGCCCTGGATTAGGGCATCTGCTAAGAAATAAATAATAATAATAATAATAATAATAATAATAATAATAATAATAATAATAATCTTAGCTACTTTGGCTTCAGAAATATAAGAAGAAATGTTGCACAATATAGTTTGAATATTGTCGAATATTGATTATCTCCAGCAAAGGTAGATTCTAATAAAGTCTGACCTTTCTAGTTTACATTGATATATTGCTCAGTTTTTGAAAAACAACCTTTGATCTGGGTCACTGATACAAACAAAGTCCTCATGCTCATTTATCTAGACATTTGAGTGTTTAAATGTACCATCAATCAATTTAAAGGGTTAGCTGAAAACATGGAGCCAGCACTCTGACCTTTTGAGGGAGATATTGGTCCCAACAATTACCCGCTGTGTGATGTTCTGTTTCAGTTAGCATAACAGAGATGTGCGAACCGGTTCCTTTGAAATCGGGTACCCGGTTCCTGCTTTGGAACTGATGAGCCGGATACAAATATCAAGGATCCAGTTCCAGTGAGTACTATGATGTTTTTAATAAAACTGATTATTAAAAACATAAATTTCTGTCAAAAATTCATTTGATAACTATAATTGACACATTCTTAGAACAAAAAGGTCAGCAATATATTTATTACATCATTAACGGGTTAAAAAAAATTTCAGCTATCTAAAAATGTAATTTAACCCCAAGCCGAGGGGGTCGAATTTCATCTTGGGATCCTAACATATACATTGACCTGTTTGCACATACCATGTGGTTAAATATTTTTGCATCATTTATGTATCATATCTTATATGTACAGTCTGTCAAATATTTTTCCTTTAAATAACATATTTTATGTATCCTCCAGTTTTTGCAGTCTATTATTTCCCCCACCCCCCACATTGACATGCGGACATGTTTTTCTAAATAGTTTTGGAACCAGAATCAGAATTGAAATACTCAGTTCCAATGACAGATACCCGGTTAACAACCGATTCCAAAAATCTCCTCAAATGCACATCACTATAGCGTAAGCCAAGATGTGACTTTGAGTTGTGAACTTTTGTCTAAAACTTTTTTGCATGCTTCACTGGGGGCTCTTGCTACTTTATCTTATTGTAGTGTGATCATTGTGCTGTCTGCATTTTCAAACATAAAATTGTGTTATAAGCCCTTCCCTAGTAACAAGAAGAGGTTTGTTGCACCCTCATCCACTAGTTATATTCCAGTGATATTCTAAAAATATTTTTTTGGCTTTCACAATCAATATCTAGCCTGAAATAGATTTGCATACACAGTATCTATGATCTAAGATAGTTAATATTATACAAATTTGACTGAAGGTGAGATAGTGGAAAATTATTGCTGGAGGGTTGAAAGAGTGATTGACATTGAGTTTTTATGCCCCAAAGCTTAAGGCTCAATCATTAGACATTTTAAACTTGTCAACAAAGATATACATAGAAGACAAAGAAGCGTGGTTATTCTCTGCACATTATATCCCCAAATTATCCATTGCATGTACATTGCCTGGTCACTTCATGAGGACCTGTAACAAATATTAGGTTGGGTCACAGTTTGTTATGATCACAGCCTTGACATGACGTGGCATAAACACCAGAAGTAAATTTGCACAGTAATTTTGCAGTTTTCCCATGGTTATACTATGCATTTACCATAGTTTGCCATGTTTTAATGTGCTTTACTACACCTCTTTCTACTTACATATGGTTTACCATGCTTCCACTGTGCTTTATTACACTTTGCTCTGCTTTTAATATGAGAAAATTTTATAAGAGCCGGGAGGTGCCAAGAGGGATTTTAAACCAATCTGTAATTAATATTTCACACAACTGGTGCAGTGCTAGAAAGTGGATTGTGATGATGAATGCATCTATCAAATTAATCCCAAACATGCTCAGCTGGATTTTGAACTGTATCGCCTGCCAGAGGCTGTGTGAGGTGTTCGTCTCAGGACTGGCTGCACACTGCGCTGCTTGCTGGAAGCTGTGTGAGGTGTTGCCTCAGGACTGGTAGTAGTATGTAAATTAGTTGTGCAATGGATTCTGGGATGGGGGAACTATTTGGGGGAAAATGTTAATTCTGTAAATATTTGATTGTTAGTAATTGTTGTTTTATTGCCCTTTTATTGTTGTGATGTGCCATTACTGTTTGAGAAGGTTGTTTTGCTTAATTGTTGTTATTGCTGTTATTGCATTAAAAGCTTCTGTGTCTGCCTCTCTCCATTCGGGCAAATAACCCATAACAGTGCCAGCATGGTGCAGAACAAACCAGGGGCTTCTTACATTCTTCCTCCACAGATGGCAATGAGACACACTGGTAACTGCATTAAGGCTGGCCACTTCGGGAGGCTTACCAGGGCGAAGTTCTGCATAGTGGCCTGGGGGAACACTTGGAGCCCAGTGGAAAAAACAGGACAACTGGCAGCGGCACTTGAGGGAAAAGCCCTGCAGGTACTGTTGGACCTCGACTCGGCGAGCCAATGTGACTTCAACGCTTTGTCAGCAGCGCTTGGTAACCGGTTCGGAAAAGTGGAGCTTGCCGCCAGTCTGCGCCAGTGCCTGGGCACTCACAAGAGGGTGGCTGAAGAAAAGCTGAGGGTCCTCGCAGCCGATGTCTTGTACCTGGCACGGACCTGACCATGGAGGAATTTGTTCATGGCCTGACCCCAAGCCAGCTCCGCCAGCAGGTCCGACTCGCCACGCCAACATTCGTGGAGCAGGCCCTGACCCACACTGAACAAGTCGAGACAAGTGCTCAAGGAGGGTGAGTGAGGCCAGACCACCAGAAGGGTCTGCTGTGCGGTGGAAGAAGAGGATGCCATCACCACCATGTCCCATGACCCCAGGAAGCTCAACGTGGTGACCCGGAAAGACTCGTACCCCTTCACCCGAATCGACGTGGCACAGGTCACAGGCTCATGTTGGTTCAGCACCATCAACCTGCGTAGTGGATAATGGCCGGTCAAGCTGGCTCTGGAAGCACGGCCAAAGACGGTGTTCTCCATCAGCAAGGGTCTGTGGGAATTCCTCACGCATCATGCCCTTCGGACTGTGCAATGCCCCAGCGACGTCATGGTGAATTGAATACATACATAGTTATTGAAATGTTTCATTTTACTTTGTAATGTCTGTAATTTCTGTGCCTTTTTGTATTCCAACATTTCTGGATTATGCAAATTATTACTGGAAAAAAGGGTCTTGATATGAAGACCTATTACTACTGTATCTCTTGTAGGGACATGCCTTTATCTGTAGCACCATTTTTTGGGACCTGAAACACTGAAATTGTATAGCAGCAGGATAAATTGTTATGGGGAAACCTTTTTTTTTTTAAAGAAATGTTTTAAACTTTTTTTCTGCCAGTTCTGTGTCTTTTTACATTTTACCATGTTCTGAATTCTTTAAACTGTTTGAAATAATATTCTTCAAGTTCTAAGCTTTTAAATTATATAAGTGTTTATGGTGATTAGATACAATTTGAATGACTTATTACTCTTTCAAAAAAAAGTGTGCATTTTCTTAAAAGATTAAAAACAAAATGCTGTTTTAGTTGTATATATTAAACAAGATATATAATACAGATAAAATGGTTAATGGCAATATTAATTTAAAGTGTCACTGAACAGGCTGTAGGGTAGAGCCCTGCAGCGGGACTGAGTTTTAGTAGCATGGGGAAGATTTTTGCATTTGGGCTCAGAATCAGCATGTTTTAAATCTCTCTGTTGTGGAATTAAGGTTTTTGCAAGTGGGAGCAGGATACAAATCCAAGAAAAAATGTGGGAGCGGGTGGGAGTGGGAGTGAGTTTTGCATGACAGGACTATATTCACATGCAGAGCTCTGCTGTAGGGTTTAAAACACATTACTTTACCTACTTTTGTATTGATGTTTTTATTAACATATACCTGGTCAAAAATCAGTTGAGTACTTATTTTTTGTTTTACATTAGTTCTGCATCGGGTCTTCTCGTCAAAATGTCTTCTGAATTCACAACATCGACAGCTTAAATCCAACCTGTTTAATCAGAAACATTTAATTGGTTCCCGACTTCTCTTACAAAGTTGACCATTTTGATTGGTTTATCTGTCCAACCTGCTCGCTCCGGCACAGGTTCAGAGGGACGGGAACAGGTTTATGAATATGCATGACCTGATGCATAATCTATGTGAAATTTAAATAACTGGTCAAACCTGATTTATAACCAAGGATATGTTAATACAAATATTAAAACAATCGCAATTATGATGAAAAAGATATTGCAAGAATATGTATAACAAAGCAGGAAACTAGGGAAAGTACTGTGTTGTGCATTAACACATATTGTTTGTCTTGACTTGTGACACAAACCTTGCCCTATGAATTAGGTTTAAGAGATTTCACTTCAACTCTATACACGATCGCACATCTAGCCTGGTGCTGAGGTCAGCACAAATTTTCCGCTATGGTAATTTAATACATTTATTTTGGGACACTTTTTTTTCTTAGTTCTCATGATAGGCACCACGTAAGAATAGTGTAGCATGCATTCTTATCTTATCTCTGGAGAAACCTAAAAAGAACACAACTGTAAAGGATAAACAAATGTTGTCTCTGTGTTTCAAACGGCTGCATTATATATGTATTTTTATTTACCCTAGAGCTCTTCTGAGTCCCTGTGACCAAATGTTGCACCCAGAGCGATAAGGCTTTTAGCTACAGTGTGCCAAGGCTCTGGAATTCCATGCCATTAGGGAGTCTAGGTCGCTGCCTGTTTTTAAATCCCAACTGAAAACTTTTTGTCTTTAGTCTAGTCTTCTCTAAATGTAAAGCTCATTGAGTTGGCCGTAGCCATAAATTCAATTATTAAAGATCGATGTTGTTGTAAATTTAAGGGAATTACTGACCAAACTCAAGCCAGCTTCCTGTTACTGTGACACCAAGCTACTACTACATGATGAAACAATTAACAGTTTATGTCAGTAGCTCTCAGTTTGGTTCACAAACCATAAAAAAATGCCCTTAACTTAAAGCATTACTAAAAAAATATATATATATCAGAATTTTGTGTGAGCTACTTTTAATATAAAACCATTCATCATCTCACACAAAATTCTGATGGTGATAAAGGAAGCATAGGGAACAAAAATGGCATGGGTGTGACGCGAAGTGCTGAAATCATTATATATACAGTGCTCACCCTTTTTAACGCCATACTTACAAGACCATGCCTTATAATGAGTATAAAAGGACTACTGTAATGGCAATATGGAGCAAATGGGAGCCACGACCCTACCATGTTATAACCGATTCCGCACTATAATGGGGCACGTTATAACGGGTGAGCACTGTATATTGATTTATAATCTAGGGCTGGCAATAAAATGTGAAACAAGCAATGTGATTGGTCGAGCAAGGTTCCAGATGTCTGTATATTAGATGGATACAGACAGTTGTAATCTAAATCACTGCACTGCCTCACAGAATTTAAAAGTATCAGATGGTAGCCATCTTGCTTTTACAGTTACAGATGTACAGCTTTAACTATAAAACTGAGTGACCAATTACCTGCAAAAAATCCCCAAATAGTAAGTAGACATGCCGATTTGGATATTGGATAAAATAGCAAAATAAATAAATAAATACATAAAATTCGCTGTCTTTATACACCAGTCACCCACCCCAACTTTGTCACTTAAAATAATGTATTTTTAGCAGTTTGTAAACGCTACAGAAAAACACAAAAAGACACTTCTGCACGTTATCCACCCCTCTCAGACACATACCTTGAAAAATTATTGAAATCCGAGATGTCATTGGATTTATTTTTATCCCCCCCCCACCCCTGTTCTGCTCAAAAAATATGTCTGCACTGTCAGTGACAGGGAAAAAAAAAAACTAAGTGCCGTCTCAACTCCGCCCCCTGGTGTATCTTTTCAATGGCAATGTCCACAATATCAAAACTACAGATTTACTTTCTTTTGCATGTTCTAATAAAATGAATTTGCTCAGCTTAATTTAGTGTGTAGTTCAAAGTTATAAATGGGACTACTTTATTGGTGTAAGGATATTTAATTAAAAAAAACTAATAATTTTTGGCCCTAAACATGATTTATGCTTTTTTTTTTTTTTTTCTTCAAATCCACTGTTTGACCTGGATTATAAATGCAATAAGGCCCTTCAGGGCACGCGTATACGTTGAATATATGGACTTCTCGGGGGTTGGAGGCACTTGACTTTGTCTCATGCCTTGCAACGCCCCGAGGTGTATCCGACATATACGGACACCCTATCGGGCCTTATTGCATATATATATATATATATATATATATATACAGTATATATATATATTTTTTTTTTACTTTGTTGCTCCCGATGTGATTGTAATCAACCTGTTGAATGGGACATTATCAAGAACATTATGTCTTTTATGTGGGCCAGAAGAAATCCTCCCTCTCTCCCAACTAGCAAGTCAATATCAATAGTTCAGTGGGCTGATCAGAACCTTCTCAGTCACACCATATGAAAAATAATAATTTATAATACACTTGACAAATGTGCCCCTTTTAACTGCCCTACTCTGAGTGGAGAATCGTAAACAAAAGAATAAAGTGGGAGATGTGTGGATAGGGTAGATCATAGTTGTTCGGGGATTCTGTTACTAAAAATATGCCTATTGAATTACCTATGTTGATCATTGTGGCAATGTGCCCCGCCCCTGTGTGCATGTGTGTGTTATATGTTGCATGTTGCGTGTGTAAATGTTGGTGTATAGTCATTGGTACACGGGATATAAACGGGTGTGTGTTTCACGTGTGTTTAAGATGTAATTGTATTTAGGCACGGGATTGCACATCACTGCACGTGCATTTAAAGTATTTAATATGTGAGCACGAGGTTGCATGTAATTAATTCACGTGCTGGGATTCAAGTGAATAATTAATTAGTAATTGAATCCCAGCACAACAGTATAAATAGATGCACGTTTCATTCACTCGGGGTTAGGTGTTCGAGAGTGGAGAACGGGAGAGAGAGAAGGAGAAAATTACATTTATAGTTGTCACTCACCGTGTTTGTTCGTCTCTTTACTGTATAGTCCGTTTTGTTTATCTCTTTTGTTTTGGCGTAAGTGCCGTGTCCTGTGTGTTTTTGTCTTGCAACCTTTTTATTTTCTGTTCTGTTTAATAATTAAATGCTGAGCGCGATCATGCGCTCAGCTTCACCAAAACCCCATTTCTGTTATTTGTTCCTGCTTCTGCCGTGACGTCACCGCTCAGTCGTCTTTGTGACACGTGGTGTCCTGCGTGGGATCTACAGCGCCTCCAGGACTCAGGCCAGAGCGGGAACCGCAGTTTTTTTTGGAAAGAGAAAAAAAAAAAAGGATTTTTTTTTTGGAGAAATGGAGGGAGGAAAGATGCTAGAGAGGAAGCAACAGCAGCACCCATCCTGCAGGCCAGTGACAGAGGAGGTGATCGACTGGCTGCTGGATCAGGAGAAGCAAGGGGGGCCCAGAGTAACATCAGCGCAGCAGTTGCAGGCGGTGTTAAAAGGTGCCCTGCACCGCTACTAACAAGGCTGTTGTCCTCTAGCGCCAAAGGGGAGGAGCCCGAACGTCCCTACGCCTGAGTGGGAGGAGCCCGAACGTCCCACGCCTGAGTGGGAGGAGCCCGAACGTCCCACGCCTGAGTGGGAGGAGCCCGAACGTCCCACGCCTGAGTGGGAGGAGCCCGAACGTCCCACGCCTGAGTGGGAGGAGCCCGAACGTCCTAAGCCCAAGAGGGGGAGCCCGAACGTCCTAAGCCCAAGAGGGGGGAGTCAGTGCGTCCACAGCCCAAAAGGGAGGAGTCGGTGCGTCCACAGCCCAAAAGGGAGGAGTCGGTGCGTCCACAGCCCAAAAGGGAGGAGTCGGTGCGTCCACAGCCCAAAAGGGAGGAGTCGGTGCGTCCACAGCCCAAAGAGAGGGAAGTCGGGGCTTCCACAGCCCTAGGACCCAAGCTGCCAGCAGAGGGAGAATGCCTGCTGGTTCCACCTCCACCAGCAGAGGAAGAATGCCTGCTGTCCCCATGTCCACCAGCAGAGGAAGAATGCCTGCTGTCCCCGTGTCCACCAGCAGAGGAAGAATGCCTGCTGTCCCCGTGTCCACCAGCAGAGGAAGAATGCCTGCTGTCCCCGTGTCCACCAGCAGAGGAAGAATGCCTGCTGTCCCCGTGTCCCCCAGCAGAGGGTGAATGCCTGCTGGGTTCCCATCCACCAGCAGAGTGTGAACGTCTGCTGGTATCACTTCCCCCACCGTCACCACCCGGAGGAGAGGAACAGGAGCTGCCTCTGCCTCCACCACAGTCTCCTGCAAGAGCGGGAGAGCCACACCAGTCCCCTGCAAGAGAGGAGGAGCCGCACCAGTCCCCTGCAACAGTAGGAGACCACACGCTGCTCGCACCTCCATCGCCAGGAGACTGCACGCTGCTCACACCTCCATCGCCAGGAGACTACACGCTGCTCCCACCTCCACCGCTTCCTCCACTAGGAGCAGAGGAGCAGGAGCTGCCTCCGACACTTTCAGGAGCAGAGCAGCAGGAGCTGCCTCTGCCTCCACCACCACCAGGAGCAGAGCAGCAGGAGCTGCCTCTGCCTCCACCACCACCAGGAGCAGAGCAGCAGGAGCTGCCTCTGCCTCTACCACCCCAACCGCTTCCACCAGGAGCAGAGCAGCAGGAGCTGCCTCTGCCTCCTCCACCAGCAGAGGGTGAGTACCTGCTGGTTCCGCCTCCACCGTTGTGGGAGGACTGCTTGCCCCTCCCACCTCCACCAGCAGAGGGTGAATACCTGCTGGTTCCGCCTTCATTGTCATGGGAGGACTGCTTGCCCCTCCCACCTCCACCAGCAGAGGGTGAATACCTGCTGGTTCCGCCTTCCCCAACATGGAAGGACTACTTGCTGCTTCCACCTCCACCACAGGGAGTACGGTGGCCGGAGCCCCGGAAAGGGGAGCTTCCGGCTACAAAGACAGGGGGAGAGGTCAGGAGACCACTTTCCCCAGCAGCAGTTTCGCTGCAGGAGTTCTTGTGGCCGGAGCCCCACAGGAGGGAGCTACCGGCTACGAAGAAAGGGGGAGAGGTCAGGAGACCAGCATCCCCAGCAGCAGTTTCGCTGCAGGAGTGGACCAGCATGCTGTCAGCCGTGCCACTACCGGCAGGGGTGCTGACAGCATTGCCAGCCATGGGCCCACTGAAGCCTCCCTTCCCAGCCCGAGACTTTGTCCTGGACTGCTGGGTTTTAAAGGGGGGAGGTGGCCATTGAGGCCATTTGTGCTGCGCACAAGGGGGGGTATATGTGGCAATGTGCCCCGCCCCTGTGTGTGTTATATGTTGCATGTTGCGTGTGTAAATGTTGGTGTATAGTCATTGGTACACGGAATATAAACGGGTGTGTGTTTCACGTGTGTTTAAGATGTAATTGTATTTAGGCACGGGATTGCACATCACTGCACGTGCATTTAAAGTATTTAATATGTGAGCACGAGGTTGCACGTAATTAATTCACATGCTGGGATTCAAGTGAATAATTAATTAGTAATTGAATCCC
The DNA here is from genome assembly GCA_030684275.1 of Acipenser oxyrinchus oxyrinchus. Classification (NCBI taxonomy): domain Eukaryota; kingdom Metazoa; phylum Chordata; class Actinopteri; order Acipenseriformes; family Acipenseridae; genus Acipenser; species Acipenser oxyrinchus. Next base: position 50,470,070 of record CM060247.1, read on the forward strand.
AGCACAACAGTATAAATAGATGCACGTTTCATTCACTCGGGGTTAGGTGTTCGAGAGTGGAGAACGGGAGAGAGAGAAGGAGAAAATTACATTTATAGTTGTCACTCACCGTGTTTGTTCGTCTCTTTACTGTATAGTCCGTTTTGTTTATCTCTTTTGTTTTGGCGTAAGTGCCGTGTCCTGTGTGTTTTTGTCTTGCAACCTTTTTATTTTCTGTTCTGTTTAATAATTAAATGCTGAGCGCGATCACGCGCTCAGCTTCACCAAAACCCCATTTCTGTTATTTGTTCCTGCTTCTGCCATGACGTCACCGCTCAGTCGTCTTTGTGACAATCATCCATAATGGTAATCCCCTACCACACATTTTAAGGGGTAAAATAACTTTCCATTCAATGGCTTGATAGTAATCACGTTTTGCCAGTCCTGGTTTCATTCTTCTATTATTATTTGTTTATTTAACAGATGTCTTTATCCAGCATCAGCTGCAGAGTCACTTACAATTACGTCTCACCCGAAAGACGGAGCACAAGGAGGTTAAGTGACTTGCTCAGGGTCACACAATGAGTCAGTGGCTGAGGTGGGATTTGAACCTAGTTACACAGCCTCCTGACAAGGGTTTGCCATTTGTCTTTCATAATAAGTATTTATTATGGTGCTCTCCAACATGCTCTGCAGGACATTGACAGCCAACAACAGAACTAATATTGCTTGCTTCTTACCACCCCCTAGCCTCTCCCATTGTGTGACATAAGGTGACAAATGAAGAGAAAACAACACAATTGTTTATCATGACTGTTCCTGTTATTCTTGCATAAAACGTACAACATCAATTCTATATTAAAGACAATCAACATTAATAATATTATTCTGCAGCTTCAAATTGTCAGTGTGATAGATGTTGAAAAAATTCTAAACAAAGTAAAAGTAATCTAATCTTAATATAAGGCCAGATGGTACTATTATATTTTTCATTATTGAGTTAATTTCATCTGATGGTCTCTTTTTGTCAGTTTTAATCTGTACTGCAGTGTTTTGTCAAGAAATCTGTACTGCAGTATTTTTACAGTGGAAAACTCCTTTGGAATATTGTAATTGAAGGAACTCTGATAAATGCAGTCTCCATTATGTACATGTAAAATAAAATAGTAACCTGAAAAAGTTAATATTTCAGTATTTTGAATGATTAATATGCAATGCTCTGTTATCTGGGCTACCAAATCATGCCTTATTCCGTTGTGCATTCAAAATGCAGCTGCGAGGGTGATAAGTAGAACAAAGAAAAGTGACCACATAACTCTGGTATTGGTTGCACTTCATTGGCTTCCAATACATTGTAGAATTGATTTGAAGATACTGCTTCTGACTTATAAGGCGCTCCATGGTCTGGCTTCTGATTATTTAAAAGAGCTCCTGTCCCCATATGCACCTATCCGTGCTCCAAGGTCAGCCGATTCTGGACTTCTTGCTATTCCAAAGACAAAGAGAAAGGGTGAAAGAACTTTCAGTTATAACACACCAAGATTGTGGAATAATAGAAGAAGAGTTACGAAAGAGTTTTTAAGTCAAGGTTAAAAACTCATTTTTTTATTAGCTTTTAAATCCTGATTTTATGTATCCATCTATTAATATTGTAATTTTACTCCTCTCTTTTTATTAATTGTATGTTTTTCTTTCACTGTATTTGTGTGGCTTTTAATTATTGAATGGTAATAAATGTTATTTTACTCTCAATCTTACAATATTTTCTGTACTCTGTGTTTAATTTGACTGTATTCTTGTTGTTGATTTTATTGTATTGTAAAGCGCTTTGGGACACTGTGTGAAAGGCGCTATATAAATAAATAAACTTTAAACTTTAATATTCTGGCTATATCTCACTAATATAGATGTTACGGTAAAAGTCCCATTTTAAATTTTACCGGTGAATGTTGGAAATTATGAAGAAATAGACTGCTTTTTGGACATTTACCGTTTAATTTACCGATTACCAAAGCTTATTGGTAAATGTCAGAATTTATGAAAAAATAGATTGCTTTTCAAACATTTACTGGTCAGTTGTATGATTGAGAAGCTCATTGTTAAATGCAGGTATATCACTGAATAATGTATTTATTCCTGCATATAATTTGTCAGTTAAGAAAATAATCATTAATATCGAATTATTTATTTATTTTTGCATACAAATGTTCCATTAACAAAAATGTAGTTGTAATTGAATGTACTTGGTAAAATGACAACTCAATTCTTAAAATATGAGACTTGAGATGCTGTGATGTTAATTAAGTTTGTCTTTCACCTTATGTTTCAAAGACTTTAAGATTCAAGAAAAAATACTACTTGTTTGGATAAGAAATGTCTGCATGCAAACCAGAAGTAAAAATGTTTAATACAGCATAACACTTTGCAAAGATTAAAAAGACAAACAATGTTACTGTGATGAACAATTGAAACAAGATAATACTTCAACTAAACTGATGAAATCGTGTGCATTTGAAAACAACAACTATGAAGATCGGAACCATTTCAACACTGATTGAGTTTATCTACAAGTTTGAAGTAACTAATATTACAACTTAATACTAAATGCAATTGAAAATGCTCCTGAACTGAACTTGTTGAAACATAATGCAGTTTTCATTTCAACCAACACAACAGACGCTGCTTAACACCGTCACTGTATATAACGTGCACGAATCCTGCGTGCACCTGTAGGTGACCCTACGAAAGCCTGTGTGCTTATGAAAATGTTTGTTTAAACGTTTTATTCCTGCTTGTGTAATTCTTGTACCATGATTTCTAACTTTTATATTCTTCTTACAGCTGAGCTGCATTTCCAACATCGGTTATTTAATCTACCATTACAGCTACGTACTTGGCTTCCAGTACTTCTGCTTTTATTCATTCTGAATCTTGTTAGAGGTACATGAAAATACTGTGGTTATTGACAAGTGATTGCTTAACAGAGAAAGTAATTACACATAATTACCTCTATTTGAGGAACTGGTGCCTTCATCGTTCCCTCTGAATGCCAGTTCTTGCTTGCCAAGGTAAACATCAGAATCAATCAAGCGTTTAAGAACCTCACAATCTTTTCTTACTTGCTCATTGTGATGTATTGTATCGCTCCTGTTCCTCCTTCCTGAACACCCACCACAAACACACACAATGACAAGCTTATATACCTGTGCACCTTACCCTAATTACAACCCCCTTAACCAATAGTTCCATTAAACAATCTCATTACATCCACCTAGGTGTTTCCCATTTAGCCCTAGCGGCTTCTGGGGAATGTAGTTTCTAGGCCTTCGGCCATGACACCCCTCCCGTGGACTACCCAGTGATTATACAGGCAGGCAGGCAGGCAGGCAGGCCACCACCCCCTTGTTTTAACTAAACACTCATACATTACATTTTAAATCACCCAATACACCCCCACAATAATCCATACAGTGAATACCCAGACAGGGCTCTCGCCCTACCGCATTCCTACATGCAGGGCTTGTCTGCCCTACTACACCCTTCCAGTAGCAGCTGGTCATTAAGGGCTGAAAGGGCTAAGCCCCTCCAGGGACATATTAATTCAATGCATTAACTTACAGTGCTAATATTCATTGTTAGTTTCTCTTATCATCAATTAATTAAATTCAGTCCCTTTAAATTAGCACTGTAAAAAGTTTAAATTTACACCGAAAGTGCGCCCTCTTGCGTTAGGACGTTGTTGACATTCCTTGACTTGTGTCGTTATCAGACTGGAAGGGCGAAAGTTCGTTAGCCCTCAGCTTTGTTCGAGTTGCTATATGTTCATCACTTCATCAGTCAGGGATCGCAAGGACTCCCTACAGTTCACGCGAATAAGCCAGGAATAAAATGGGGCTAATCTCTGACAGCCCAAGATTTATCTGAGTATTTATGGAAACTACCGACGTAACCCCTCAGCCCGCCAGTTTCTTAGTTATTTGGTAACTGACGAGGGTAAATTGCTAGCAGAGTACAATGAATTACGTTGACAATTTGCTTCAGAAGCCTTTTTTTCTATGTCAATAGAAGATAAGTTAGAAGTTCAAAGGCTGGGTGTACACCAGCCTCGTGATATTCAAATTACACAGAATGACAAACAAAACTGAAGCTTTTGTGGGTCATGGTTTGACAGGAAGGCTTGACTGACAGTGAATGAAGAAAAAAAAAAAACATGTTTACTTTTCCATGCATCTTGTTTGGAGGGAATGCAGTTGGGACCAAAACCGAAATCAATGATTTAAAACACCTGTCAGAGAAAGTTAAGAAACATGAGTGCAGTGCTTCTCATATTGGGAACTGTGTTAAACTGAAAAGGACTGGAAATGTTAATATTTCTACTCAGATTGATGAAGGTTACCGTATTTCCGTACAAAGGCATAATGAGATTTGTACAAAGAATAGGTGAGTTCTTTCCCAGATAATTGACTGCATCAGGTTCTGTGGAAGTCATGAGTTGCCACTGAGAGGTCATGATGACAGAGAGTCTTCTTTAAATCGGAGAGTGTTTCTAGATTTGGTAGATGAGTTTTCTCAAGTAGACAATTAGTTAGCTGATCACCTTGCAAGTGCAACTGTGTCTAAAAATACATTGAAGACCATACAGAACAAACTTCTATATTGTATGCTGGAAGTGTACAAGAAAAAATTAAAACTGAAGTTTCAAGTGCAAGCTTCGTGTCAGTACAAGCCAACTAAATGACAGATGTGTCATGTACAACTCAACTAGTGATTGTGCTGAGGTATGTCACTGAGGGCTCTGTAGTTGAGAGGTTTCGTGTTTCGTGTTCAGGACCGAACAACTGAAGGATTAGCAACTCTTCTGAAGCAAGAACTGGAGCCTTACAATTTAAAAATGAAATTTATTGCGCAGACATATGACGGTGCAGGTGTAATGAGCGGTGCATTACATGGTGTCCAAGCAAGACTCAAAGAAAGTTATCAATATGCACACTTTGTCCATTGTTATGCTCACCAGCTAAATATTATTATGCGACAAGTGCTCAGTTGTCAAACCAATAAGAGTTTTCTTTGCTTATCTTTCAGCCTTTTTAGTTTTTTTCTCAACATCTCCGAAACGAACAGTTGATCTTGACGACTTGTGCAAAAGTCGGATTCCAAGTTCTGGGACAACACGGTGGAACTTTCAAGCAGAACAGTAAGCACCGTGTATGAAAATCAAAAGGCTCTGCATGAGTGCTTTGAGAAAAGTCACAATGAGGACAGTTGGCATGATGGATCTGTAAGATCCAGTATTTTTGACAATTTTAGTATTTGTAATTTACTTTTAATGATCATTTAATTGACTAACTATTTTTTGCTGATAACTGAATTAGTTCAAGACAAAAACAGCGGAGCTGCACACACACCACAACCTTGCAGCTCCTTTTGTCAACTACAACTGTAAAGTTTTATGTTTGTATGTTTTTTTTTCTAAGGCTGTTGCTTTTATTTCTAAACCTTTCTCTCAATTGGGGTACACACCACACTTTACTTTTATTTCTGTGTGTGTGTGCATTGAGAAGCCTGAACTTTTCTTTTCCTCCATGCATAAGGTATCTCAATCAGACCAAGCAACATGGGCTGACATTTTTAACCATTTTATAATTCTCCTGTAAGAAAGAATAAATCCTCAATTATCTCTCACACTGCCAACGGCCCTGTCTGTCTGGGGAAACAGGATAAGATCTGGTTACTTTGAAGTTCAAAGTACCCTTTGAACTCGGGCAGAAGATCCTAGTTTTCAAGGTGCTATTTCCCCTATATAGAGTGGATTTGGGCATAGGTGTTAAAAACACGATCACGCCCGACAGAGACAGGTTCCCACAGAGAAGGTGGGCCTTTGGCTGGGGGAAGGAGGGGGGCTGATTTCATTGGCTACTTTACCTCTGTATTTTCAGTTTTTGCTTTCCATGGATTTCGTTTTTTGTGGTAACTTTTAGAAACCTGAAGTTTCTTTTTTGATTCTGTGTGATGTGCTCAGAAATAGCTGTTTTGTGATAATACTAAAATAAAAAGACTTTGCACTTAAATACCAGTAGAGCCTATATAGGCTTAAACAGATCACCGGGATTAAGAAGCAAGTGTTTTTTCTCTGTTACAAATTGCAAACAGGGCAAGCATTCCCAGATGAGAAAAATGACTTTACAGAAAAGAGTGAAGGACCCAATTTGAGGTCAAAGTGAAAGATATTAACAAAGAATAAATATTCCACTTGAATATTTTTGACCAAGACAACAATGCTGGCAAGAGGGACATCCAGCTGGCAACAGGGAGCAGGAACAGTGAAGCTGAACATACAGAACAACACTCAGACAATGGGGTCTACAGGTCCCAATGTTGCAATAATTCAGGACAATCGTGTACCATATTCAAATGATGTTAAGCATGCCTGTTTGTGTGCAACCCAGAATGACTTGCCCCTCACTGGTGGAATGTAGGATGTATTTCAATGATGGGTAAAACCTGGATCATCACCTAGGCAACCTAAGACAGAGATGCATCACCATTAGTGTTGTAGATACCCCATGTGTATTGCACAGGAATATACGTGTAGTCCAGCAACAAGACAAGATAATGACTGCAGGTGATCTGAGCTAACTGCAAGGAGCAATGGACCTTCAAGGTCACAGAGGAAGTTGTTGAGTTGGTTAGCTATACCTGGTGCCTGGGGTGCAGATGGGGGATGCAGCAGAATGGAGTTTGGAACAAAGAAACTCCTAAAGGCTAATAATACTGTATTGAACAACCATATAGGCATTTTGTGACGCAAAACTGCAAATAACCCGAATTGGTAAACTATGAATTAGGTCAATACATATAATGGTTACTAGGAATGGGTGAAAGTGCTATGCAATAGGAGTCTAATTTCCATGCTATTGTGTGTGTCTGTCTGGGTTTCTTTCTCTCTCTTTCCCTCCCCCTCTATCTATTTCTCTCTACCTCCCCCTCTCTGTCTGTGTCTTTCTCTCTCTCTCTCTTTCCCTCCCCCTCTCTGTCTCTCTCTCACTCTCTTTCCCTCCATTTTTCCCCTCTCTGTCTGTGTCGTTCTCTCTCTATCTTCCCCTTCCCCCTCTTTCTCTGTCTATTTCTCCATCTCTTCCCCTTTCCCCTGATCTGACAGCTGTTTGTGGCATATGTTCTTTGTTAGGTGAGAAGTTGCTGATAAGGAGGGGCTGCTTATCAATGAATGTTTGGGCTATGGGTGGGTGTTGGAAGCTTTTATGTAATGTTACAATGTTAAAATCAGCACAGTTGGGAAAACAGGAGAGAGGCTGACACGTGTCAACTGTCCAGAGCTACAGTGGCTCTCAAAAGTATTCACCCCCCTTGGACTTTTCCACATTTTATTGTGTTACAACATGGAATCAAAATTGATTTAATTAGGAATTTTTGCCACTGATCAAGACAAAAAACTCAAAGTGAAAAATAAAATCTACAAATTGTTCTAAATTAATTACAAATACAAAACAGAAAATAATTGATTGCATAAGTATTCACCCACTTGAGTCAATATTTGGTAGAGACACCTTTGGCAGCAATTACAGCCATGTGTCTGTTTGGATAAGTCTCTACCAGCTTTGCACATCTGGACACTGCAATTTTTGCCCATTCTTCTTTGCAAAATTGCTCAAGCTCCGTCAAGTTGGATGGGGACCTTTGGTGAACAGCAATTTTCAACTCTTTCCACATATTCTCAATTGGACTGAGGACTCATCAGACCATAGAATCTTCTTCCACTTGGTCTCAGAGTCTCCCACATGCCTTCTGGCAAACTCTAGCCGAGATTTGATGTGAGTTTTTTTCAAATTGCTTTCTTTTTGCCACTCTCCCATAAAGGCCAGTTTTGTGAAGCACCCGGGCTATTGTTGCTGTATGCAACAGCAGTGGAAGACTGTAACTCCTTTAGAGTTGCCATAGGCCTCTTGCTGGCCTCCCTGACTAGTGCCCTTCTCGCCTGGATACTCAGTTTTTGAGGACGGCCTGTTCTAGACAGATTCACAGTTGTGCCATATTCTCTCCATTTCTTAATAATGGACTTTACTGTGCTCTGGGGGATATTCAATGCCTTGAAAATGTTCTTATATCCTACCCCTGATTGGTGCTTTTGAAGAACCTTATTGCGGATTTGATTTGAATGTTCCTTCGTGTAAAACGCGCCTTTTAACTCAGCTCAATATTACTAAATTATGAAATGCATCCATCAACAGTCCAAAGCACATTTGACCATTGTTCCATAGTCCAATTTCTGTGTTGTTGTGCATATTTTAGCCTTTTAGTCTTGTTCCCCTTTTTAATAGAGGTATTCTTACTGCAACACATCCTTTAAGTCATGATTTCAAGAGTGACCGTTATACTGTTGACACCTGTGCCTTCTACCAGTTCTGTTGTCAATTCAACGCTTGTCTTCCTTAAGCACATTATCTTCAGGTATTGCTCATCCTTGTTAGACAGCTTTTTGGGTCTTCCAGTCCTGGGTTTGTCAATTACAGATGATGTTTCTCTGTACTTGTTGATTATGCTTCGGTTACCACACCTTGAAAATCGAACAATGCGAGTCAACGTTTTTAGAATAGTAGAATACACTTGTGGAGGTTTGAGTAAATTGTTGATGCACATAATGCATCAGAGTAGAAAAATGCAACTTGTCTAAGATTTCTGCACAGCAGTGTATACAGTTGTCCCGCGCTATACCACCCCCCTTTATAACACCACCCTTGCATACCGCCAGCTATTCTCTCTGAACAAATGTCACCAATATAAAAACAGTGCTAAGCCAAGCAAACGTAAATATAAGCATTGTAGTTTCCCTCATTGTAGCGCCAGCGAAATAAATCATGGTCAATTAAAACAACAAAGTAATGCAGTTAACCTTTTGATTCATTTATTTAACCTGAAAAAGGCTTGACACAGTCTAAAATAAGTGACTTTTATAAACCACAATATATGTCAAAAAAAGTACAGAAAGAGGTGTCTTTGTTTAAATGCAAGTTTTGCACAAATGAAGGCTGACTTAAACTAAAACATCAGTTTTGTAGACAGCAGAATACTTTTTTTTTAACTGCTTAAAAAAGAATGCTGTTGAGTTTAAATTGCTTTGTGAAATAAATAGATGGCATCGTTGAGTGGGGGATAGCATTCAGCAGGCTTACAGTCGTGCCACAAACAGCAAAGTTCAAATGACAGTACAGTAAAAAAAAAAAAAGGATGCTTTTTTGTTTTTATGGAATTGTTGTTTGGGTGATTTGAAATTACATTTTTTATTTGTTTATTTATTTATTTATTTTTTTAAGTATAAACTGTTCCTCAAAAGTAACCATGTATATTTCATACAGATGGGAAAAGGTGATAAAATGTCACTAGTAAACCTACCGTTGTGTTAAGAACTAGTACTGTAGTTTAAAATGCTTGAATGTATTGCAAACAAAAGGTTATGTGTGTGTTTTTTTTCGTTTTGTTTTGACCCTCACTATAACACCACCTTCGCTTATTGCCCGTTTTTGCCCATGGCCCTTACCTGGCGGTATAAAGAGGGTTGACTGTATATGTATATATATAGTGAAAAAGTAATTTGTGCACAGCCTGAGTTCATAAATCTTTCATATAGGTGCTGACCCAAAACGGCATAGAATATTTTGCAGAGACTGGGTGGGTCGCACACTCAGGATGGCTCAGTTATATCCTTAATTCATTTTAGACTTGATGTTCAAGAGAGTAAAAAGCAAACAGCAATGTTTTACATCTAAAAAACAATTCTTTATTATTAAAAAAACACAAAACACAACACAAGTAATTAACTCATTAGTAAAGTATCTCAATTCAAGATAATAGGTCCTGACATACTTAAATAAATATGATAGTGTAGATATCATTCATTATTCAATTATTAAAAGTATAAGTATGGAAACATGAAAGAGCCCATCAATTCGTAATAGGTCATCAATACATTCTCAAAGAGGACACAGAGTAAAAAGATAATTGATATTACATATAGTCTATGTTTCAAATTCAATAAGTAAGAAGTAACAGTTCAAGAGCATTAACAACACATATTATTACAATTATGTTGCAGTTATTATACATACTAAAAGTAAAATTTTATCAGGTCATGTATAAAGATGTTCCAATTTACAGAAAAGAGTTGAGTTCAAGTGTCTCGTTTAAACCATAAGGTTCCATGGATTTCAGTGTATAGATCCAATAGGCTTCTCATTGTAATAATTCATTAACAATATTGCCACCTCTCTCCGAAGGGTATACTTTTTCAATTCCGATAAATCTAAGGCTAGAAACAGAACCATGATTACATTTTATATAACGTCTTGCAATTGCATGGTCCATGTTGGAGTTACAGCTGCCTTAAGTTCTGCTATACTTATTTTTAGTTGTGTTTTAGTTTGTCCAACATAGTCTAGGCCACACAGACATTTAAGTAAGTAAACTACATGTGTAGTTTTGCAATTGATGAAATTAAATTTACGTCCACAGTGGAAGGTTAAAAATTATTGTATCATGTGTGTTAGAACAGTGGATACATTTTCCACATTGAAAATTACCATGTGAAGCACTGATTTTAGTTAGCCAATTCCCATTACTTTTGGGAGTTTTATACATCCAAGATACCAAACTATCTTTAATGTTTCTTCCTCGTTTAAAACTAAATCTAGGTTACACAGACGTGTCAATCCCTAAGTGTTCACAACAGTGCCCCTGCTGAAAAACATTGGGATTGATGAAAAACCTTAACCTATACCACTAGTTTTTTTGTTGTTGTTGTTTTTTTTTATAAGGGGTGGGGAGATGCACAAGGCTGCCAGCTACGCCACTGACCTAGACTCACACCAGGAGTGATGCAAACAACACAAATAAAGCACGAGTACATAAAAAAAACTGTAGCTAGTCATGAAAAGAAAATACTGTCTGCTTTTGCTCCTTTTGTGGAGACAAAATAAAATAAATAAAACAAAGAAGTCTGGGTACACCACACACTAAAAAAATGACATTTAACAGTGAATGTTTGTATGTGATCTAGTTTAACATGTAAATTATTCAAAAAGAATACATCTACATATTGCTTTATAAATACTGAGAAAATGAGTTTAATATAATATACTTTTATTGATTTTCAGTTAATAAAATATTTTCAGTTTGTGTGTGAATGTGATTTATTATTATTGGTCAACATTATTAAAACAAAGAAGCATCATTTTACAGAAATACGAAACCAGTGTGTGGCACGCCCCGTCACTTTGACCAAAATTAAGGTGAAATAAAGAGAGATAGATATACCATAAATTTCCAATTGTTCTGCTATTTCTTACTATATGGCATCTTTCTTTTTATTGTCTTTATACCCACTGACACTGGCATCATAAAGAGCATTATATTTTTTGACTTTAATAATTAAATTCTCAATGATGTCCATTTCTCTTTTATTTCCGTGGTCATTTCTGCGTGAACGAGACAGTGACAGTCTGACAGCCTCTCCTTCGACTCTCTCCGAGTAATGACGTTTTGTGTACAGAAACATAGAAGGCTCCCGCAGACAAACCGTCAGTTTGAGACAACAAGGCAATTCTATCTTTGGTGTAAGAGGGGAGTTTGCGTAGCAGCTACAGGAATATAGAATGGTAATGTACACCTCTTCATTGTGACCCCCCACCCAGCCTCCCGCACTCCCCCAAAATGAAATAATACGCTTGGACAGTTGTATTGGATTTACCGCTGTCTCATGTATAAAGGGTTTCGCAGCCTCGCAAACAATAACATGCACAAACATAAAAATCCATTGCACGGCCTTGAGACTCTCAGAATTCACAGGTAAACCTTGAGACTTGACATTCATGGACTTGTTAGTGACCGAAGTCAATACCTTCCAATGTTTATAAACATTTTTTTTTATATATAATATCATTAGAGGCAGGATTGTATTCTGTTACAAAAGCCACTGTTGTCTTCAGTATTAGTCTTAATTTGAGTTTTTTCCAATAAATCATTATGAATTTTAGTTTCTGTTTTTTTAAAGGCTGCATCGATTAGCTGTTTATTATAACCTCTGTTCTGAAACCATATTCCTATTTCTTTTGCTTTTTCATTAAAACCAGATTTGTCACTAAATAGTCTTTTTAATAGCAGAAACTGCCCATATGGTATATTATTAGTCATGTGTTTGACAGAAAACTGTCTGCACGTAAAATTGGATTTCTGTCAGTTATCTTACGAAAAATAGACGTGTTGAAATGTCCTTCATTATCAATGGAGATAAGCAAGTCCACAAAATAAATTTTGCTCTTGTTATACTCCAAAGTAAATTTTAAATTGGAATTGGTATTGTTGATATATTCTTTAAACAATATCAAATCTGCTTCAGAACCAGTCCATAAAACTATTATGTCATCGATATAACGTTTCGAAAAAGCGACTATTGTAGATATTGTAAAAGGTGGTTAGAGGCAAGATTGTCAATATATACAATACATTCATTAAAAGATAACTCACACACACATATATACTGTATATATATATATATATATATATATATATATATATATATATATATATATACACACACACACACACAAAAGTATTTCGCAGTTAAAAATGAGAAAAACCACTAAGAAATGGGTTCCTATAATGTCTAATTGATATCAATTAAAGTAGAGATTCAGCTTTATAATAAAACAATAAATTATTAGATAACATGCAAAAACTAATTTCATACTTTGACAAAGTATTTGGGCACCCTTACATTAGTATTTTATGTGCCCACCCTTTTCTTCCTTTACAGCTTGCAGTCTTTTTTTTGTATTTTGAAACAAGTTCCTGGCATCTTTCTGGAGATACTTTTGACCATTTGTCAACAAATTCACCTTTGAGTTCTGCAATCGACTTTGGTTTCCTTTTTGCAACAACAGCCTTCAAAGTCAATCTACAACATCTCGATGTGATTCAAGTCTGGGGACTGAGATGGCCAGTCCATAACTGTAATCTTCCTTTCTTTCAGAAATTCCTTTGTAGACTTTACAGAATGCTTAGGGTCATTACCCTGCTGGAATACAAACTTCCATCCAATAAGCCTTCTAGCACTGGGTGAAAAATGAGAGGGCAGAATTTCTTGATATTTTGCAGCATTCATTGATCCTTCTACAATACAAAGGTCACCAGTGCCTGAGGAAGAAAAACAAGCCCATACCATCACACAACCTCCACCATGTTTAACACTGGGCATGATGAACTGTTCTTTAAATTCTTCTCCTTTCTTCCTCCAAACATATTGTTGCTTTCTTGGTAAAAAATGTTGTATTTTGGATTCGTCTGACCATACAATTTGGTTGAAGAAATCATCAGGCTTCTTCAATTATTCAATGGAAAACTTAAATTGCTATCTTTTGTGTGTTGTTTTTAACAAATGTTTGCATCTTGGTTTTCGCCCATGGACATTCATCTTGTTAGGGTATCGTTGAATTGTTCACTCGTGAATTTCTTGACCATCTTCTCTCAATTCTTGTGTCAAATCTTTTGCAGTAAACCCTGTTTTCCTATTTCTGGATTCTGGATCATATTTGTTGGCTCCTTGTGACAGGATGAATGGTGCAGTGCAAAGGATGTGGAATGTCCAGACCGTTGTCTCCCAAAGAATAATCCTTTTTAATTATTAACAAAAATATTACAAAATAATCCAAAATGAAAAATAATAATATACCCCGCTATCAGCAATGATATTGGGGTAAAACAAAACAAGTCCCGACTCAAAAGTAAACAAAAGGCACTCCTTAAACCACAATCCTCCGTGCACGAAACTGTGCTCTTCTCCTCGGTGGATCGTGGTGCGTGCGCTGTGCTGTGTTGTGCTCTGTGGTGAGTGCGTGCTCTGGGGTAAGTGCTGGCTCGCTGGCTACAGCCTCCCGTCCTCCGGCTCCTCTATTTACAGACAAAACAACAACACATAATACACACAAAACAAACATCGGCTCCGGCCGGTCGCTTTCATTACCTCAGCGCAAGGGGAGGTTTTGACGTAGCTGCTTCCCCTTTGTACCCAGCAAACTCCTCCCTGCAGTCAACGCGTCGCCTGGTTTCTCCAATAGAGGGCTGCCCCGCAGCTGACTGCAATGGAATCGTCCTGAGTACTTGCAGCTACGCGCCCCTCCTAATATGGTTACCTTCCGGTTTCCAGCTACCACCGAGGTAGTAGATCTAGGAGGCAGCTTACCTTCCCCTTACACAGCCCTTTCTAATCGGGAGGGAGATTTACAGCATCGATCCTTTCTCTCGCTATCACATATCTCACCCCTCAGAGTGATGCCGAAGGAACACTCAGCCAACTCTACATTCCCCAATGGTCCCCCTCCCTTGAAAAAAATCTGCTTTTTGATGCTCCTTACCCGCACGATGTTTCACAGTATAGTGGAAGGGTTGCAGCGCCAGATACCACCGAAGTTATCCGAGCGTTATTGTCCTTCATCGTATGTAACCACCTTAAAGGAGCATGATCAGTGATAAGAGAGAAAGAACGCCCTAACAGGTAATAGCGAAGAGCGTGAGTAGCCCATTTGATGGCTAAACACTCCTTCTCAATGACGGAGTAGTTAATCTCCCTAGGAGCCATTTTTTGCTCAAATAAATAACAGGGTGTTCTACCCGTCAACTTGTTGGGACAGGACCGCCCCAGACCAATGTGGGAGGCATCGGTCTGCAGGATGAACTCTTTGCCAAAATCTGGTGAAATCAGAGCGGGAGCTTGACAGAGTCGCTTCTTAATCAAATCAAATGCTTCCTGACACTGCCCTGTCCATTTAACTATTTTTGGAGCAGCCTTTCGGGTGAGATCTACCAGGGGTTAACTATGGTGGCATACTCGGGGATAAATCGGCGGTAATAGCCGGCTAGCCCCAGTAGTGATCTCACCTGTGACTTGGTTCTCGGGATCACCGCCTCCACCAGCCTGGACTTTGAGGCGATCGGCCTCACCCGCCATTACCCATAATGTAGCCAAGATATTGGGTCTCCTGTTTGCCAAATGCACACTTGCCCAGCTTGGCTGTTAGCCCCGCCTCCCTCAGAGACTGGAGGACGGCTGAAATTCTAACAATATGCTCCTTCCAGGTAGAGCTAAAAATCACCACATCGTCAATGCACGCGGCATACTGATGATGGGGAGCTAAGACCTGGTCCATCAGTCTCTGAAAGGTGGCGGGAGCTCCATGCAACCCGAAGGGCATGGTCCGGAAATGGAACAAGCCATCTGGGGTAGAAAAGCAGTTTTCTCTCATGAGCTCTGAGTCAGTGGAATCTGCCAATATCCCTTCGCCAGGTCCAAGGTCGAAATCAACTGCGCCTTACCCAGTCGGTCAAGGAGCTCATCCACCCGGGCATTGGATACGCATCGAACTTGGAGATGGCATTAACCTTTCGAAGTCCACACAGAACCGAGTAGAGCCGTCCTTCTTGCCCACCATCACGATAGGACTGCACCACTCGCTCGGGAAGGTTCAATGACTCGAGCTCAAGCATATCCTCCACCTCCTTGCGAACAGGAACTCTGCGACTCTCTGGGATCCGATGCGGTCTCTCCGGACCCTGACCCTGGTGGAGTAATAATGGCATGAGAAATAACATTAGTTCTGCCGGGCAAGTCAGAGAAAACATCATTAAACCTTTCCACCAACTGGTAGAGCTCCCGTTTCTGATCCGGAAGTAACTGTTCCCCCATCGGAATATGAGTTGTAGCTGGTGGATTGACAGTGGGACCAAAATCCTCTTCCAAACTGTCACCGGCTACAAATAGGGCCTCCCTTTCATTCCAGGGTTTCCAGCGTCTGCGGGTGATAAACGGAGGTTCGGATTGACTTAATTTGCATCAATTTGTATAATTCTTTCAAACATTGTGACATAAAGTTCGTTCCGTGATCAGTGAGGATTTCTTTTGGAATCCCTACTCTCGATATAATGTTTACTAACTGTTTAGCAACTGATGCGGCACTAGTGGATCTCAATGGTACTGCCTCTGGATATCTAGTCGCGTAGTCCACCACTACCAAAATGTGCGTATATCCAGAGTATAGCAATGCGCTCAAAGGGAACTGAGATTAGGGGCAGTGGGACCAGCGGGGCCGGGTGACCTCGCCCCAGTGCTACTTGCTGGCATTCCGGGCATTCCGCTACATATCGCGCCACCTCACTAAAAACTCCCATCCAATAAAATCGAGCCAATATTCGTTCCCGAGTCTTATCGATACCTAAATGGCCCGAACAGGGGACATCGTGAGCCAACCGCATGATCTCACGTCGAAAAGACTGAGGAACGAGTAGTTGTGTTACAATCTGGCTTGTGCTCGTGGCTTGGGATACTCTATATAGTAAGTGCCCGACAATAATGTGGTGGGGATATGTAAGCGCCGGCTATCCTCTACATCCTTCCCTCGATAGACCGAACCTGCCCCCAGATGTGTACCAGCGAAGGATCGTTCTTTTGTTCCAATGCTAGGTCCACATCTCGGTCCCAGAATTTCGGGATATCGAGCGGAGCTAAAGTAGCTTCAGCACTGGGGTCTCAGTAACCTGTCCCCGCAGGTCACACTGAGTCCCAATCCCCTTACCCTTACATTTGACCGATTCTGAAGTTTCCCTATCAAACCCCAGCCTTGTTTCATTAATGTTCCTTCCCATTTTTCAACCCTCCGCTCTCTTTTTGTTTTTCGGTGAAATCGGAATGGAACAGATCAGTGTGCAGTGGAAAAATATTCCCAATAGCTTCCCCTGCTGCTCCCATGGTCTTACCGGAGACTGGCTTTACCGCTTTATAAATCATGCTGTCAAAATGCGGCCAGTCTCGACCTAAAATAACTGGATATGGTAACTTTTCTGCCACAGCCACGATTACGCGGCGGGTATGACATCCAACTGTCAAATCTAATTTGGTGAGGGGTAGTCCTTGTTATCCCCATGGATACAGGAAATGACCACAACCCCCGTGACCACCAAGGTACCCCTTCAATAGAGCTTTCAAAATCAAAGTTTGCCCACATCCTGAGTCCACTAATGCGTGGGTGCTCACATCACCAACCCGTACATTAACAATACAAGGCCCTCCCAATCATTACCCCTGGACTTACCTGGTGCTGTCAGGACATAATGGGAGGCCACACCACATTCCATGGCCGCCGGGCAGTTCCTGGCGAGGTGGCCGACCTCCTGGCACCGGTAACAAGTGGGGCGAAAGGGTGCCCACGGAGCCGGTGTGTCCCGTTGCCGATTTGGCAGCGGGGAGGGGTACTCTGCTCTTACCCCGCTGGGGGTCGCCCTCACTCTCCATTGTGTTGGAGGGAGGCCGCCCATGGGGTGACGCTGCAGTGCTGGTCCGTGGGTGGTGGGGGTGAAGCGTGGTGTTGGTGGTGGTGCCGCTGCTCGCGGCCCATTGGAGGCAAGAGTAGGTAGGGTGACCACTGGAGCGGTAGGCAGGGCGTCCTCGTATCCTTCGGCCAATCTGACTGCCGCATCCAGCGTGGTGGGACGGTGGCGACTGACCCAGTTCCGGGTGTCCGGCCCCAGCACCCTCACAAATTGCTCGATCGCGATGAGCTCAGTCACCTTTTCCGCATCATTGGTGCCGGGGCAGAGCCACCGGGTCATGTGGTCCACCAGTTGTTGCGCCACCACGCGGGGTCACAGTCCTGGGGGTCGCTGGTATTCCCGGAACCGGCGACAGTGGGTTTCTTCAGTGATGTCTAATCGCTGGAGAATGGCCTGCCTCACTCGATCGTAATTGAGGGCGTCTTCATTTGTTAAGGCTTGGTAGGCTGCCTGGGCCTCCCCAATGAGATTGGGGCCCAACTGGGTAGCCCACCCATCCCGAGGCCACTGTGCTGCCGTAGCCTGCCTTTCAAAGGCTGCTAAGTAGGCCTCGGGATCATCCTCCAGCGACATCTTCACCACCCTTATCCTTGGTACGGGTGGCGCTGGTTCAATCGCCGGTCCTCCCCCCTGATTGGCCTCCAGAAACATGGCATGCATCCGCTCCATCATGGCCGCCATTCCTTCCTGATGTCTGTGCTCCTGTGCCTCCAATATTGCTCCCAACGCAGCGGCGTCCATCCCGAATCCCTCTTCTGAACACCAACTGTGACAGGATGAATGGTGCAGTGCAAAGGATGTGGAATGTCCAGACCGTTGTCTCCCAAAGAATAATCCTTTTTAATTATTAACAAAAATATTACAAAATAATCCAAAATGAAAAATAATAATATACCCCGCTATCAGCAATGATATTGGGGTAAAACAAAACAAGTCCCGACTCAAAAAGTAAACAAAAAGGCAGTCCTTAAACCACAATCCTCCGTGCACAAAACTGTGCTCTTCTCCTCGGTGGATTGTGGTGCGTGCGCTGTGCTGTGTTGTGCTCTGTGGTGAGGGTGTGCTCTGGGGTAAGTGCTGGCTCGCTGGCTACAGCCTCCCGTCCTCCGGCTCCTCTATTTACAGACAAAACAACAACACGTAATACACACAAAACAAACATCGGCTCCAGCCGGTCGCTTTCATTACCTCAGCACAAGGGGAGGTTTTGACATAGCTGCTTCCCCTTTGTACCCAGCAAACTCCTCCCTGCAGTCAACGCGTTGCCTGGTTTCTCCAATAGAGGGCTGCCCTGCAGCTGACTGCAATGGAATCGTCCTGAGTACTTGCAGCTACGCACCCCTCCTAATATGGTTACCTTCCAGTTTCCAGCTACCACCGAGGTAGTAGATCTAGGAGGCAGCTTACCTTCCCCCTTACACAGCGCCCTTTCTAATCGGGAGGGAGATTTACAGCATCGATCCTTTCTCTTGCTATCACACTCCTCTTTATTGTTGTATTTGTATTTACAATCTAGCATTTGTTGTTAAATTGTTTGAACCAAATGCTAAATCACAATGGAGTCAGTTTATTACTCACCTTACTACATTTAAAATATGTTTCTGTACAGTTTCCTTTACTTATAAACTGATGATTTTCATTGCCAATTAAATAATAATAATAATAAGAAGAAGAATTTTAAATCCCTTTTTATTAGTAACTTGAAATGGCCTAATAAAACAAAACAATGATTGAGTAATGGTTATATCCTCCATAATTGTAAATAATATTGTTTAAAATAAATGTAGTTATTGAAATAAAACGAAGTTACAATGTTAACAGGTCTGCAGTCGGGATACCTAGCCACTGCAACAGCAGGTCATATTATCGTACTTAGCTTGATTCATGAGTTTGCAGCGATCCTGAATTTCTAAGAATAATACTCTGTCAGTACTGATGGGTTTAATTTGTTGCTGTATTGTTGTTGTCTGTAGCAGAAGAATGACTAGAAAGTGTATTTTGAGAAGTGAAAGCATGTTTAGCACGCAGGTGATACAGCAGACTAGATCCTCTTCTGTGATACTGGAAGTGGAACTCACTTTGACAGTAGATACAAGTAACCGTCAAATTCCCATTCACAAGTCCTTCAGTTTGAGTGCTTTGCTACATAATGTGGTTCTGTGACTCATTTTATATTCAAACGACGACTACACTCATTCAATCCTGGCATGCATTTGAGTGTATTAAAATGGTGCAGCAGGAAATTAATTACGATGTGCTAAGAAGGTCAAGACGGGATGGTGATTACCAGGTGTTAAAAAAATTAATCAAAAACAAAATGTGACAAGTTAATCGCAGATTTTAACTGCGATTAATTGACAGCCCTAATATATACATATACACACACACACACACACACACACTGTGTGAGACTAAATTTCCATAGATAAACCATGTTATCTGTTATAGTGTTTAAACCCACGTAAAGTCTCCAGAAAGTCGTGTACAGCTTACAAAAATCATATTTTTCCAATTATTATCAAATTTAAATCAGTAATAATTCAGCATAAATTATGATGTTCTTGCATTCACTGTGCCTTGTTTTTTTTGCATATATTTCATTTGTTTAAAATTCTGATGTCAGGGATTTAATGAGTAAGTATACATTTCTGTAGCATATTATTGTAGACAATAAGGTATTTTTCAAATGTTTTGAACCCATAAAAAGGAATTCAAAGTTTAAAATTGCAGTGTATTTTGAACTGTTATTATAGCATAAAGCAATATTATAAGCACAATTCACTATATTCTTAGGCTCTTTAAACAGCTTTCAGAATCTATCCCAATAACATCTCATTACTCACACAACTGTTTCAGTACACCTGCACACCTTCTCATATGTAATTGCATACATAACACATTGTTACTTATTATCACAGGATTTTTATAACTACTATAATTATCTGTAAATTAAAGAGGTTTTATTATATTTCTTCTTTTAAAAGTTGTTAAAATGTACAGCTCTTATCATTGCCAATAATTTGTGGCAGTTTCATTCATAACTATGTGTTCAGAACCTTTCATCTTTGTCTTGTTCTATTTCACCTGAAACAAAGTATCCAATTAAGACAATATGCGTGTTTAATTAAAAATCCATTAGAATTTTGTATGGATAAGCAGTCGCCAATGTTAGGAAAGGTTATTTCTCCATAATTGCTGTCTTTAAATAAGATGCAAGATTGGTGTACGACTTTCATTGTAATGACTGTCGTAAATCATCGTTTTAGTGAGCTCCTTAGCTGATAATTGCTACATACGACAGAAGTGACACATCATGATATTTGCTGTCTATATATGATACTTAAGACAATAGTTTGTTGTCAGTCAAAACAGATATTTGCCAAGACAATTAATTAATCTTGGGCCAAAAGTATACTCAACTTGTTGCTCACCCCTAAAACATTGCTGTAGTAGGTAGTATAATGAACTACACTTGAGTTTGCATTTATAACAGCTGCTGTAGGTGTATGCAAAAAGACAAACTTTCCTTTTTTTTAATAATGTCTGCTTTCTGTTGAGTACGTGACTTTATCTCACTTTAGGGGGGTTCTGAAGCAGTTATGCTACAGTTGGACTTTAAAATATGCCCATATTTGTTATCTTAGATCTGGAAAACACAGAAGGAAGTACTTTTCCATGGTATTCAGACATACACATATGGTATATAATATTAAAGACTTTATGCATTCAGATTTAACAAGCATGAATGATTAAATGCTGCACCCTTGGTTTTACATTTTATTCTTTACACCTGAGTTCCCTTGACATTTTCTTTTTGGGTATGGTTTATAATTTTAAATCTGTTTTGTAGCTGATTGGCCCTCCCTATTCCCAAATGGCCTGGTGGACGGGTGCATTAATAGGGACTCTAGATATGTATTCATTACTTAATTATTAAATTCCTCACTCAGTATTTTAACCTTTCTGACACTGTGTTCTAAAGCTGAACCCTTTGCTATATTCTGGCACTTTATTTTGTTGCCAGTACGTATATAAATGTACAGTACAATGAGCACTTAAATGGGAAATAAATCTGAATGTAACCTGAGCAAAATTAACAATGTACAACCAAAAAAGACTCCTCAAAAAAATGTAAATGCAGTTAGAAAATGACAAATATGCTGCTGGTGCTGTACATTAGGGGTAATGTTGTCTTTGTTCAGCTACCTTATTATAATGGTTTGATTATTGTCTTTTTCAAATAAGACATTAAGGCTTGCTGGGCTTATTAAAAATGTAATTGTTTATTATGTATACGCTGGTATTGCATTTTCCTTTAATCATGTAGCATACTGGGATCCAATTGCCTGTTTGCTCATAAACTCTGGTAACAAGGAATGGAAAAGCAGTATAATAACTTTGATACTGCAGCTAAGCCTCTAGAACTACCACCGAGGGGCAATAGCAGGCATATTTCACACTGAGAAAATAAAGTATTCTTTAGCTTTATTAAAATTCCCAATTCCTACTGCCTGAATGAACATCGTTTATGACAGGAAAATCAACATCATTTCTACTTCAGCTATCTGATGACAAGTGATAATTATTATCCTGCATTCTTAAAAAGGCTCACACCATGTATGTTTTTCATTTACAGGAGACAGCAGTGTCCACAAAGGCCCTTTGTTAGTTCTGCTTGGTGCATTTCCCCCATAGCTCACAGTTGTTTTTTTTTACAGCTATAACTACAGTTATAGTACCAGCATCTTTTTTACAATATTATTGTTAGGATTAGGATTTAGTTCTTGAGAATACAGAATCACCTTAAAATTCATTAGACATTTTTATTTTTGGTAAGACTTTTCACAACAATGTATTTCTCAAAAGGGGACAATACTGTCATGACCCTCTTTGAAGATATTTTTTATCAAGGGGACTTATCAACTCTTTTCTAAAGTTAAAACGCCAACATTACACATAAAGGAAATGTCAAAACCTACTGAATAGGAATCGATCAAAAATCACTCAAAGCAAAAACAATCTTCAGCATATATTAAATGAATTTTGGTATACTTTGAGATAAATAAGTAGTAAAGAAAGGTTGACTGTATGTCATAATAAAAGGTGTACATATTGAAAATATCCTAAATGCCCTTGCAAAAAGTTGTGCGCCAGCAAAACACTGTTTTATAGACCACAGGTCATTATGATGCAGTTAGCACAGAAATGTTTGTGCTGATCTATCATCAAAGATACATCCACACCTAAATAATTTAGTAATACCAGCCTGGAAAATCTGAAAAGACAGTAATGTGCTCCTTTTTCATTGCTTTGATGCAACTGACATTAAGAATTTAATAATATATCATATTTTAACAACAAAAATAACTTCAAATGCAGGTTTATTTTATTTTTTACCTGTTTGTGTTTTATTAGAACTCAGAAACTCTAAAAGCATAACAGAAAAAAAAAAACATCTAACACAAGTTCTTTTAGTTTTGGCTGTAATCCATTCAAATAATAGCCAGGCGATGTATCTTTCTTTAATGAGAACCTAAAGCAATTTACAACCAAATGAAAAGGCAAGAATAACTGATAACCATTAAAATTCTATTTTACAGGTTAGCTTAATGGAGTGAGCAATATTGGCAATTTAGAAACTCAAAATTCTCTCTCCATTGTTGTGAGAATGTGACGCAATGTGCACGTCACTCACATTCCTCACCTATTAGGAAGTACGCGGCCAAAACATGGGATGGCTAAAAAAGGCTGTGTAAATTGCCTCCCGCTAAAAAGTAAGGCAAATTGACCAACAACCTACGTTTTTTTTTTGGCATGGAAACATGTCCAAAAGCCATACCTTATGTTCGAGAGACTTCGCCAGTGAAGATCTACTACATCTACCATATTCCTTCTAATTTAAAACCATTTGTGAACCATTTTTTGCTTCTCAAAAATAGCCTGTGTCTTAAATTTGAGTACAGTAGTGATGTGTGTATTAAAATCACCAACAAAAGACATGACTACCTGAGTACACAAACAGCAACGTGACTGACTGCTGAGAAAAGACGAACCAAAATGTTACTGCCCAATCTTGAATCACCCATGACATACAGGCAGCCATTTTCAAAGAACATAAGAACATAAGAACATAAGAAAGTTTACAAACGAGAGTAGGCCATTCAGCCCATCTTGCTTGTTTGGTTGTTAGCAGTAAAGAAGTGGCATTAGCTTCCTGAAGAATTCAAAGAGAATTTTTTACAATTTCAGCATTTCTAACAAACAGTACCAACTTGGATAGATCGGAAATGCTGATCAGACCTCCGTATCTTTCGACATGCCAAGCAATACCACAGTTCACAAACTGGGAGAAAAACAGGTGTGAGTAATCGCAACTGGAAATGAGAAGCAGCACATAACTGTAATGTTCTATGTGATAGCAGATGCCGGCAAACTGCTTCCACGTGCATATTTGAGATTGTATCTCTGCATATTTATGCATATTTATGTGATGTTTTGTTTTTTCCTTAAATTGAGGGTGGGAAATCTGGGCTACGTCTTAAATTCAAAGGAATAAGGTAATTCTTCATTAACGTAAAATCTGCTGGAGGTAGCTTCTTTGACCAAATAGGAAAAAATAAGCATACATTCAGGAGTTTAGTGTTTATTTATTTATTTATTTATTTTTTAAATAATTGTGTATGTGACAACATTTATTCAGTGTTTCAAATGATAGTGCTTTATTGTTTAGTTGTTTTATAAGCAAGGTTATAAAAATACTGAAGCTATTACAATAGCAGCCCTTTGTAATAAATAAAATAATAATGAAGCCCTTTCCAAAGCACAGAAAGATATTTTTTCATCCTTTACACCTTTGTTATCTTCATGTTTGGTCATCGGATAGCTGATTGATTTAAGCCTAGAATTTTCTGTCCCTTAGCAATAAGATGCAATTCACTGTACACTAGCCTTGAGTAGCACCTACCCAGGACAACAAAGTCATGTTTGTACCCGAAAATGTATTAAATGTGCATAGCTGGGGGACTCCCAAGTGGCGCATCTGGTAAAGGCACTCCGCGTAGAGTGCAGGATGCGCCTACCGTGAGTAGCCTGGAGGTTGCAGGTTCGGGTCCAGGCTGTTCCACTGCTGACCATGGTCCTCCGACGCTGTAGCTCTGAGGTGGCTGCATGGCGGGCCTGCACAGTGAAAAGAAGTGGACGGCTGACGGCACACATTTTGGAGGATGCATGTGTCCGTCTTCGTCTCTCCCGACACCACCGGGCTTGAGCGTCCACTTACACAGTTGAAGTAAAATCTCTTAAACCAAATTAATTGAGCATGATTTGTTTTAGAAGAATGGAAAAAAAACCTGTTAGTTCCAAGCATTATTCAAAAAGACAAATATGGGGCTTAAATTCAGCTTACTGCTTGATAAACAAAGTTACAAAAAATAGTTTTGCTCAATCATATGTTCAATACAGTCTGTAGTTATCTCTTAAATATCATGGATAGAAAAAAACTTATTCTGATACTCCAGAAACCAAAAGTGCTATAAAATATCTCTTTATTGTGTAGACCATTCATTTATTAGATACTCTATTTGTGATACTAGTCCCTGCTCACATGGATTAGATCTGTGCCCCTAGACTTGAGATTGACAGTCATTTGCTCAAATCCAGCCTGTCTGGAATAATTGGCCATTTGTTCAAAGTTCACACATTGATTAAACAGAAATTTGACCTTACAAACATTACATCTAACCTACTGAAGATGAAGAAAATGGTGCCATATACACAAATCTTTAATGTTAGGAGTCTAGATTTACTGTGTTTTTTTAACAAAAAGAAAACCTTTAAAATAAAGTTAGTTTCTGCAATGACACATGATGATCTTACAGAGTGTTATTAAGTTTAAGTTAAGTACTGTGGATGTGTTCTGGAAATACTTAAATTCAACATTCTGTTAAATCCAGGATAGTAACCTTAAAGAGTAAGTAGCAGGGTTCCAAAATATATAACGTTATACATCCCCTGCATGTTGCTACAACATTTACATAACATACCTGTAGCTTTTCTTTTCATTGTTAACATCATGCAAACCTTTTACACTTATGACTTTACAGTCTGTTTCAAAGCTCTTTTCAAAATGTCAGCTCTAGTGCATCTAAAGTTTTCTGGGTCTAAGAGCTGGCATAAATCGCTATCTAAACAGTGTTTCTATAGGAACAAATGTCAACATAATAACTGAAACAGTGTTTCTATAGGAACAAATGTCAACATAATAACTGAAACAGAGTTCAAATCATCCAACAATGTTTTCATCTCTGTCGCTAAGAATTACAAAAAATCTGGCAAAGATACATCCCACCACCACCCTCTGATTTCAGAAACAGATTTAAACAAAATTCAAATCTCTCCTGCTCTCTCTGATGACACAGCTGGGCTTTTAAGAACATAAGAACATAAGAATGTTTACAAACGAGAGGAGGCCATTCGGCCCATCTTGCTCGTTTGGTTGTTAGTAGCTTATTGATCCCAGAATCTCATCAAACAGCTTCTTGAAGGATCCCAGGGTGTCAGCTTCAACAACATTATTGGGGAGTTGGTTCCAGACCCTCACATTCTCTGTGTAAAAAAGTGCCTCCTATTTTTGTGATTTTAGGATTTTGAATGCTTGAATCAGATCACCGCGTAGTCTTCTTTGTTCAAGACTGAATAGATTCAATTCTTTTAGTCTGTCTGCATACAACATGCCTTTTAAACCTGGGATAATTCTGGTTGCTTCTCTTTCTAGAGCAGCAATATCCTTTTTGTAACAAGGTGACCAGAACTGAACACAATATTCTAGGTGAGGTCTTACTAATGCATTATAAAGTTTTAACATTACTTCCCTTGATTTAAATTCAACAACACTTCCCACAATATAGCCAAGCATTGTTGGCCTTTTTTATAGCTTCCCCACATTGTCTAGATGAAGACATTTCTGAGTCAACATAAACTCCTAGGTCTTTTTCATAGATTTTGTGTCGTCTGCAAATTTAACAAGTTTGCTTACTATACCAGAATCTAAATCATTAATGTAGATTAGGAATAGTAGAGGACCTAATACTGATCCCTGTGGTACACCACTGGTTACTTTGCTCCATTTTGAGGTTTCTTCTCTAATCAGTACTTTCTGTTTTCTACATGTTAACCACTCCCTAATCCATGTGCATGCATTTCTTTGAATCCCTACTGTGTTCAGTTTGAGGATTAATCTTTTATGCAGGACTCTGTCAAAAGCTTTCTGGAAAACTTTGCAATTATCCATTGTTGATGTTGCATCCTCAAAAAAATCAAGCAGGTTAGTTAGACATGATCTCCCTTTCCTAAAACCATGCTGACTGTCTCCCAGGATACTGTTACCATATAGGTAATTTTCCATTTAGGATTACAGTTTCCATAAGTTTACATATAATAGAAGTCTGGCTTATTGGTCTGCAGTTACCTGGTTAGGTTTTGTCTCCCTTTTTGTGGATCGGTATTCTCCAGTATGTCGGTACAACCCCTGTGTTAAGAGACTGCTGCATGATCTTGGTTAGCGGTTTGTAAACTTCTTTCATTTCTTTGAGTACTATTGGGAGGATGTCATCTGGCCCAGGGGATTTGTTTATTTTAAGAGCTCCTAGTCCCTTTAACACTTCTGCCTGTTATGCTAAAGTTATTTAAATCAAGGTCTGGTTTGACATACAATTCTATTTTGCTTGCAGGCGCGAAGGACTGCACAACTTGACACAGAAGTTGTTTGTCATCAATACAGATGAAAATGGTGTGGAGTTTGTGACCCTGTCGTTTAATGAAAGATGTCAATATGATCAGCCTTGAAAGTACTCATGGTTACATGTTTGCCCAGCCTGGTGATTCTATGTGCCCTGTCAACAGTTTAAAAAAATATTTACAAAAGTGTTCTTCAGATGCTAAATCATTCTACCTTCACCCCCTTACAAAAATCTTCAATACAAATCAGTTTGGTATTCCCATGAACCTATTGGTGTTAATTACCTTGGAAACATGATGTCTTGCATTTCAGAACAGGACTTTCAGTAAGTTACATGATTCACTCAATCCACAGCACTGCTGTCCACATGTTATCTAATGCTGGTTTACATTTCAGGGAAATTATGTCAGATACCGGTCATCGGTGTGAAAACAGCCTATTGGTCAGCTTCTCTTCAAGACCGTAAAACCAGGAGTAGGATCCTTTCCTACAGCCTCACACTCACAAGCCCTCCCTCGATGTCGGCCCCAAGTGCCAGTGTAGTGGCTGGCTGTTCTGTGAATTCTCCCTCAGATGTGGGAAATCAGTCTGCTTTCAATTCCCAAATGTCATTTAATCTTGAAAATGTTACTATAAATGGAAATGTTCAATTTAATGTTTATGGCAAATAAAAAAAGTAAAAAAAATATATGTCACAATGAAACAGTCCTCTGGGACTATTTTTTCTCAGTGGGAGGATACATAATACATTTCTTTTTTTTCCTTAAAAAAAACTAGTTTATGTAATTATTTTCAAGAAAAAAATGCAGCCATTTTATGTTTAAATAACCCACTCTAGGGTGTGCAGTAAGACAATTATCACCGCACTTCCTGGGTGGTTTTTCCAGACGTTCATAGGATTCTTAAAAATCTGCACTAAATAAGTATAAAAAGTGACTAACATAATAAAGCGGGAACTACATTTTTGGTTAAAAAAAAATGAAACCAACTCAAGTGCATATTAATATCATAAAAGGAAAACGATATACTGTATGTGTATAGCTATAAATATACTCAACTAAACCAATCCCACGTACTATAACCCACTATTATAATATTATAAATTATTATAACCCACTATTATAATATTATAAATTATTATAACCCACTATTATAATGTTATAAATTATTATAACCCACTAGCCACCCTCTCTTCCACTGTTACCTTGTTAAAATAGGATATATAAAACTAAAAGGCTACATTAAAATATGTTAAAAACAAACTTACAAACAATTTACAGGTGCATACTTAAAATAAATAGAAAGATAGAATTAACCCTTTGTACATTACAATACTAAAACCAAACATATTCAATTTTAAATATGGTGTGTGTACATCGACAGCCAAACGTTTTGCATAACCCATAGAGTCGAATGAAACCTGCTCAATAAAGTTACATTAACATATTGAATTACATACCGCTCTGTAGTTTTCCATATACATAAAGAAATGTGACATTTTGTAATCTGAAATGAATTACTGTACTACTATTATGACTTCTGGTAGACTTTTGCGATATCATTTTGTAGTTTCTTTGATTTAAATGATGTTAAATAAAAGATCTAAATTATGTTCAGATAGTTTTATTTTTATTATGTCTCAATTCTAAAATTCTAGTAGATGCAAACTTTTGGACTTAGTTGTACAAACAATAAACTTTTTTTCTACTCACAGAGAGCTTTGCGTGGAGCAGTGTCTCTTTCAGTGATGGTAAAGCTTTTTAGATATATTTTCTTTTACTACAGTACACTTTTTAAGTCCATGCTTTATTAAACATTTAACTCGAACTGTGGCAAAAAAAAAAAAAAAAATAGGCTGAAGAAGAAAATGGTCTTGTGCGTGTTTCGTTTAAGGGTGGAACAAACACAACATAAATTATGATAATAATAGGAATAATATATATAATAATATTTGATACTGTAAATGATTAATTTTAAATTATTCAGTGTTGTGTGCAAGTGTTCAATATATGAGGTCAGTGGAGCGTTATGTACTGTTTTTTTTTTTTTTTTTGCAAATATCAGGATGTTTAGTGTTATTTATTTATTTTTTTTACTATTTGCTTAATACGCGATAGCTTTAGACAACTTCGAAGTTGACTAAAAATCCGGTCCTGAGAAAGTCTTGCGATGTGATTTATAGCTGAAATTTAGATCTGGTCGGGCGATAGCAAACCACTCCCCCTTCTCAAGCCATTTGTAGTCAACAAGCGATAGCTGCTTTTTGAAGGGTGAAACAGGCTTTTTGGTTCTGCAAGATTTCGCTTGGAATTAACAGGCTTTTTGGTTCTGCAAGATTTCGCTTGGAATTTGTCTTGTGTTTTATTACAGCGAATGCTTTCGTGTCCTCGTTCATTAAGTGTTAACTTTGATTTGGTCCGGCCCTAGGTTGGATTCAGTATGGGGCTCCAATATGTTTCCTACCTAACTAAAGCTTTATTAAACCAGTCAAACTGTTTAGCTAGATACAGTATTCACAAAAAATGAGATTAATTTTTGTTTTGTTTAAATCTCTTATCAGGTTGGTTATTACTGCCCATACCACCACCATATTAAGGGTACTTGAAACACATATTTCTCATATTGGAACTATTACTTTTTCACAAACCCATTTTTACCATCTTCTTTGATGTTTTCCTTCCAATAAGAAAGTAATGCCTGAGGTCAAGGAAACTGGCTTTTTCTAACGAGTTAAAATATGCAGTCAGAATTACAAAATAGAGATTTGGAAATGCCTATTGGTTCAATCATGTTCCTAGTACCAACTGTGAGGATGAAGATTATGGTTGTGTAGGCAGTAACCCAGACCTTTAGCCAATATACATTTCCTAAAATCCCTCAGGTCATCATTTTTTCCTGATGTGGCTTGTCAAAGATGTGTCCTTTTCTACACATAACTGTGGCAAAAGCAATGTGTTATTTTTTTCAATTACTATATACAGTACTATACTTTATTGGTTTCCCAGTCCACCACTTGTGCTGAATTCCTCAGAGTATAATATGACTACACTTTCAAATCCCACGCATTTTGAAGTCTTGAATCTCTTTGGTGTTGTGAGACCTAGAACAAAGTGAAGAATATCTCCTAAAGGGAAAAAAAAGACTGTGTTTACCTCAGTTCCTAATTTATTACTGGTGTTGGTGTTATCCAAACTTTGATGCACGTCTGTGACTGACAGCCAAGGCAACACCCTGTGAAGGAGAAGAAGATTCTTGTTTAGTATTCCTTTGATTGGTTTGACTTCATGGTCC
Source organism: Acipenser oxyrinchus oxyrinchus (assembly GCA_030684275.1). Lineage (NCBI taxonomy): Eukaryota > Metazoa > Chordata > Actinopteri > Acipenseriformes > Acipenseridae > Acipenser > Acipenser oxyrinchus. Next base: position 50,500,464 of record CM060247.1, read on the forward strand.
ATGGATAGCTTAGTTGAATGTTTAGAGTTGCCTCAAAGATAATCCCTAGCTCAGTGGTTTTTATACACACTTAACAAACTCTTTCTAGTTTTTGATTTTCTGAAAAGATCAGAAGCACAATGGCTATTACAACTTACAAACTATTACCAGTTTTACCAACTTTACCAGTATCACTGGTACCTGTAGTTTGTGAGTCCTATAAATTATTCCTATTAAACAATATGTCAAAGCTATGAAGCTACCCTATTCACACACAGATAAAAGATGTTGAACTATTTTTTTTCTTTCCGATTTTTTCTTTAGTGGTATTGGATAGAGACATATAATTCCGCCTGATTATCAACTGCCAGCTGTGCAAAGGATATATAATAATTTCCCAGTCTTTTCTCATACAACAGGTCAACAACTAACCCCTTTCCAACAAGGAAACTGACAGGTTTTTAAATTGTGTTTGTTTATTTAGCAACTTTATCCAAGGTGGCTTACAGAGACTAGGGTGTGTGAACTGTGCATCAGCTGCAGAGTCACTTACAACAACATCTCTCCCAAAAGACGGAGCACAAGGAGGTTAAGTGACTTGCTCAGGGTCACGCAGTGAGTCAGTGAGTGATCCGGGATTTGAACCAGGGACCTCCTGGTTACAAGCCCTTTTCTTTAACCATTGGACCACACAGCCTCCCATGACCCAGTTCTTCCAGCTGGACAGTCTTATTAATTTGGCCCCATGTTGGTGTATTTTCTTTTGTCTGACCTCAGGGAGTATATTATGCCTTTTGTATTTGACATTTCCTTGAAACTTTAGGCACAAACAATTGAATGTGAATAAGCTGATTACCTTGATCTTGACAGTGTACTATCTAATACCAACCAATATGAAGACTATCACTTTTTATGCATATTTTACTGCAACATTTTATTGACCAATTTCCCCAAATAATCACAAATGTTAATGTGGCTCTCCAGTTTTATATGTTATAACCCAAATAGAAAGCATGCCAATGAATAGTACTTAGTTATGATAGTATCTAAAAAACATACATGTGTTGAACCACTCTTCTATAAGCCAGTATGTTGTGTGAAGGGTGTCTTATTGTATAAAAGGTTTGGGTAAGTAGCTCAAGCTTACAAAAACCTTTTTTTTTAAATATGAGACACTCCACACGCAAAATATGAACTTATTATAAAACGCAAATACAAATATTCTACTCAGGGGGGGTATAGTTGCGTATATAAGATTTTTTTAAAAAGCATATAACTTAGGCACATAGGCCTACCTTGTACTGTAGATCGCACAGCTCTCAATTTTTACTCACGTCAGTCCACGAACCCTTCATAATTCAAAATATGCGCACTGGCATTGCAGACTGGTATACTGAGCATGAATGAAACCAGCTTCTTCATGTTAAGATGGTTAGCACCGTCTCACTTACTGCTGAGCACCTGAGCCCAGAGTTCCCCAACAGTTTTTTTTCCCCAGTGCCAAGTTCTTGACGATTTCTCAGACAGTACAAAGCTCATTGTAGAGCTCATCCAGGTCCACAGTACTCTGGAGGTTTGTTGTTGTTACAGCTGCAGACAGATCCCTGAACTCCAACTCCTTCTCTCGACTGATATTAAAGCACTGAATGTTGTACAAGTAGCCGCTAGAGGAAAAGTCAGACCATTTCTCCAGATACTCTACAGAAACATCATAAAATTTGGTAAAATCCTTGCGAAGGGCTTTTGAAGATAAAGGTGTAATTCCAATGAACGCATTCTCGACTTTAGTACCGAAGAATTGGTCATTTTTCCATTGCTGTAGCTTCATTCGCAGACCATTCATTATGGCATACACTTCACACGCAGTCACACCAGCTTGCCAAGTATTCACCAGTCTGTTCACAGCTGGGAAAAGATTCAACCAACGTGTTGGGACGTGAAGTAGCAAAACAGCGTACTCAATGTCCACAAACTCAAACATGTCCTTCAGCGCGGCCACTCTCTTAGTAGAACTGCTGAAGTGATTAAATGTTTTAATCACCAGTGACTCAATGTCCACTTTTAGAGCATTGCTTGCATGTTTCACTGCATTATGCACAATGTGGGCTGGACAGTTGGCAGATAAAATATTTTCATTGTACATATACAGATATAGATACAGGTATACAGATTCCTGCCTGCCGTAATTAACATTTGCATTGTCAGAGCAAAAGAAGAGACTTTGGCTAAGTCTAGTTTGTGAGTTGCGAGTTTTTGAAGGAGAGTGTTGGTTATTGACTCTTTCTTCATAAAAGTGTAATAGTTTATCTTGTATTCCTAGTTCAGGTGTCCAGTATCTCAGGGACAAGGGAAAGGTTTTTACATTACCTTTGTTCGATGCATCAGTGGCGATTGAGAAGTAGGGTCCATTGACAGCGGCAATAGTACAGTTTTAATCATAGTACAGTTTTAATCAGGGCTTCAGCTTTTGTACGGCCACAACTAATGTTTTTCGCAATCATTGAATCTGGAAACAATGTTGGTGCAAGCTTCAATTCTCAGTCACAGGACCGATACGACTGTGTGATACACTTGGGTAAGCTCTGCCGCAACAACTTTGGCAACCAGCGTTTCATTGGGCTTGCTATTTAAGACGAGGTGTGACGAGGTAAAGCGATCTTATGCTAAAATTCAACCTCCCAACCACCAGGGGGCTGTGAGCCAACCTTGAGGTTTTCAACAGAAGAGGGCGTGACGCGGAAGTTCCGACTTTTGGGCGGAAGTCCCAAAAGAGCGGTTGCCATCTTTGTTGGGGGCAGCAATAGGAGAATGTGCTGGAAAACTCCAGAATCAGCAGGCAATTGAAATAGCAATCGCTGATTGGTGTTCCGCTGATTGGGAGGTGTTCCAAGTCACATAAAAGGGCTCTGGTTGCAACACTTGGGGTTGGTTCATGGGAACACGTAGGACTTACATAAAAAGGGAATTAATAATAATACCAGCAGAGGTGAAATCTTTTCTTCACAGAGCCCAGAAACCTGGCATGAGGAAAAGGATCCGGAAGCCAGCCGAGGGCCTAAACAAGGAGATAGTCGGAAGACCTCTGGCTGTTTAATTTAGTTAATATTTCCCTTATTGCATGTTTGTTTAGATTTCAGTTTTGTTTTGTTACCATTTTTTTAAAATAATAAACCTGGAACTATCTCCACGGAGGAGTACGTGACTCTGCTTGATTTTTTGACGGCCATCCTGTGACACGAGGGTGTTCTGTTTAGCAATTTGTCAGTTTTGCACATGTTGTTTCCTGCTGGCATGATGCCTCACATCAGACTCACCACCTTGACTGATGCTGAATTCTTTTTTGCACAATTTACAAAATGCCTTTGTAACACTGTTGTCATATGATTGACAAATCAAGTTGTAATTTCCTTCCCACTCTGTTCAGTACTTGCTGTTTTTAGTTTTTTAGCGACGGGTTCATCAGCAACACTAGCCATCATGACACTTTGCGATGAAGTCTTCGCCAGTAAAACTGTGTGGAAGCATATGTATAGGCACAGACGCATGCACCAAAAAACATGACATGACTGCGGTTAACGTAATTGGATAGCTGCATAGATGTTTGCCATGGTAACTCAAACAACATGCCCAAAACTAGTACAGTATTCTTTTGCAGTGCAAGACAGTGCAGCGGTATCATATACATAATTTTTCATCTGATCCTCGGGTTTTAACATTACCTATAAAAATCGGGACAAATTATGTCCCGACCGTACCTTGATCGGGACACGGGACAAAGCCCCTAATATCAGGACAATCCTGATATTATCGGGACGTCTGGTCACCCTAGTTACTGAAGAATAAGCTGTCTGGATGCATGCAGTTTGTTTTCTATGATGGAAGCAGTGCTGACGCAAACAAGGTCACTTGTGGTGTCCCTCAAGGGTCTGTTCTTGGGCCTCTTCTCTTTAACATCTACATGCTTCCCTTGGGTCACCTCATCCGCCAACATAGTCTCATGTTTCACTCCTATACAGATGACACCCAGCTCTACCTAAAACTAGATCCTGGATGTCCCTCTGCCATGGTCCAGCTCTCAGCTTGCATCCAAGACATCAAGGTCTGAATTCCTGCCAGTTTTCTTCATCTCAACACTAACAAATCAGAACTTCTAGTAGGATCGAAAACTCAAGAATCTCAATATTGCTTCCTTGAGCCTTGGAAACTGCCTGCTGCTGCCTTCCCCCACTCTATGAAGCCTTGGTGTACTTCTGGATAGTAACCTCTCCTTTGATGCCCAAAATCTCCTCTGTAGTCATATCCTCCTTCTACCACCTCTGAAACATCTCAAAGGTCCGTCCCTACCTTTCCCTTCCGGATGCAGAGATACTCTGTCATGCATTATCGACTCTCGACTACTGCAACTCTCTCTTTAGTTGGTGCTTATCTTGGCGAGAGCCGAGTTCAAATCAGCATGAAGTTTTAACATCTACTCTCATGTAATGGAAATCATTATGGTGGTCTTCAGTCACATGCCATAAACCGATTGCAGCTAGTTCAAAATGCCGTTGCTAGGATCCTTACCAGATAAAAAAAAACATGATCACATCACCCCCTGTCTTGCCTAGCTGCACTGGCTACCTGTGAAGTTCAGGATTACTTTCAAAATTCTCCTGGCCCTTCATCACACAGATCCAGAGTATCTCCCCAACCTGCTGACCCGCTATGTCCCTGCACGCAAGCTGAGGTCCACACTCGGAGAGCGCTCTTTTAGCTTCATGGCCCTGACTCTCTGGAACTCTCTCCCAGCTTTAGTGCGTGTAGCTCTCACATCACTTGCTTCAAATCAACTCTCAAGACCCACTTGTTCTCTCTTGCTTTCAATGCTCTTTAAGCCTGATATCTGTTATTAGCTGTTGTCTAAATTGCTTTTTCAGGTTTTTTACTCCATCTTATATGTATGATTCTGTATGACACACGCATCCACCATGTTTAGAATTCACATTCTAGCACTGTATTTAATGTAATATGCCTGTAGTTAATGTATTTGCATTATAATATGCCTGTTTTTAATGTATTCACATTTTTTTTTTACTGTTTGTATTTAATGTACTATGCCCTGTATTTAAAGTATTATGCATCGTTCTTCACTATCTTGTAAATCGCTTTGTGAAGGTGGTCCACTATGAAAGGCGCTATATAAAATAAAGATTGATTGATTGATTGATTTATGTACCTGTCAGGATCCCTGTTGTGACTTTATTAAGCTCTGTACACAAATTAACCCTGATTGTGCGCACGCATGCAATGAGAGCGGTTGTGTTCAGGGTTTCTATATGTTCCAGAAAATAGCATTTATGTCTTTAAGGACTGCTGTTAGAGTTGTTATGGTTTTCCGGTTTGACGCTGTGTTGTGCTGACTGAAAATACAATAAAGAGCAGTTCACGTTTATGGTAACTGAACTGAAATGCACTTCTTTGGCTTTGACTTTGGGGGGAAAAAAAACAAACACCAATGTAGGTAAGCTTATTTTGCGAAAAGTAACTGTAATATTATTACGGCCATCAAAAATTGAATGCGTTATATTACCTCGTTATTGACATAAATAATATTATTACAGCAATGCGTTACTTAGGTAGCAAGTTACCCCAACTCTGTGAGTATATATATGTATATATATACAGTATATATATATATATATATATATATATATATATATATATATATATATATATATATATATATATATATATACATTTTAGTTTAGATACTACTACCTAAACCACGTCAACCAGTCATAACAATAACGCAGCCAGTTTGCTTGCTAATAAAAATCAGGAGCTGCTGAGGGCCTAGAGCCACATTACTCATTGTCATCCAAAAATAACCTATGACTCCCTGCACTCAAAGTTAATAACTCAGGGAGGCCAAGTTAAACTCTGCACCTGAGCACTGTTATATGAATCAATGAGCAAACCATTTCAATTTTCTTACTTAGCGCCACTGCAATCAGATACTGTAAAATAGCTGTGATTGTATCACCTTTAAAAATATAAAATTATAGGACATATCACAAGTTCATGACCCAGAAAAATGAATAATTTACCTCCTGGAACCCACGAGGCATATGTTAGAAATAATACATGATTCAGGATTCCAAATTTTAACACTGACTGAGAGGATGAAAATGTAAAAAGGAGTATAGCTGGGGAATGTATATTTTCAGTAAATCTGTAAAAAAAAAACAACTGTCAGTCCTAAATATAGTTTACATAGAAAGATCTATTAAGAAAAGTAGAACATTTTTACATCTTTTTTGTCAACTTTCAAAGACAAAAACAGCATAGTCAAACCAGCCTAAACTTTAACATCAACTGAAACACTGGTAAGAGCCAACTGTCATACAGTCAAACTAAACAAAGAAATTGCGTACCAGAAAGTAAGTGTTCATGCTTCGGGACATTGAAAGTGTTGCCAAAAGCTGCAATGCTAGTATGTTTTAAAATTGTGTTGCCTCAAAAAAACGCCATAGCAACAGCCTCTCCCAAGTTATTGCGTTAATTTGCATTTATTGAAATTCAAAATTAACGACAGCAGCTGTTGGGTACATTGTGTTACAAAAACCAAAGGAGAAAGGTGCGTCACATGTTCATGATGTGTTTTGGGAATTTGTCAGTAAAAGTGCTTAGCTTATAAAATCTATCACGTCACAGCAACTAAGCAAATAGCAAAATAATAGCCAGGGCTGGCATCAGCACCCGGGAATCCCGGGCAAGCACACAGGGCCCCGACGCCAGAGGGGGGCCCACAAACATACAGAAATAAAATTGGAAATATGAGTAAATGTACTATTTATGTGCCAGCTATCCTACTCAAGCAGCCTTTAGGACTAGAAACATTTAGTTTTCACTCAACTAAACTATACTGTAAGTATGCAGTGCAGTGCATCTTTTCAGATCTCCCCCCTTTTTTTCCTCTTTTCCTGCTTGCCTGTTGTTCCCTTAGTCCTGCCTCTTCTCACTCCCTATTGGCTTCCGTCCTCCCGAGGGTTTTGTAAAGCCGAAAGCTATTGGCTGATCTCGACATACATTATACAAATGTGCCAATTAAAGACATACTATAATTGGCACATTTGCTTTACAACAATCAATATTTTCATTTGACAAGCGTTTTGTCGAGCCTCATTATCATAACGTCTATTATTATCATAACGCCTGAACGCCTATTATAATTGTACAATTTTAAACCATCAAAAATGAAACCTGCCGAACCTCTGGAACCTCCAAATAAAAAGAAACTCAAGTCTGAATGTGAAAAACAGAAGGAAAAGACTACATAAAAAATAAAAAATAAAATAAAAACTGCAGTAAATAGACAAATGTCAAATGTTCTATGTAAATTTAAAAAATATTATTTCTGTAAAGTTTGTGTTCTGTTTTCTGTTAATTGTGTACTAAGTAAACTACAGTAAAAAAAAAAAGAGAGAATGCGCTAAAATCATATACCGGTAGTTTTAATTAAACATAATCTTTTATTGTTTTCAAATTGTACATTCATTAACCCTCAAGATACCAACATATTTCACATACACAAATGACCAACTGGGGTCATTTTGACCCCAAAATGAAACTATTGAAATAAAGCCATAATCACTGCAACAACAACACTTTTTCTTTTATTAAACTCTCAGAAAGGTAAACAATGACTTGTTTTGAATCAAATAACCAAATATTATATAATTCTGACAAATTCTAAATATAATTTCAAATGATAAAAAACAGAAATATGACTAACCTTTTGTATCATAAACTGCCATTTTGTAAAACTAATTCCTTATCAGTTGTAAAAAGGCAATATGGCATCATCATCTCTTCTTTCTCATTCCTCTAATTCATGCATTACTGTCATATTCTAACTTTTTTTTTTCTAAATGTTCATTTTTTCATATGCATTTAGTTCAAATGAATGGCATTTACACAAAACCAAGAACAGCAACTAACAGAAAACACTTACAACTACTCTTATCTGTGGTACTTGGCATGAACATCAATGTACTAATTTTTTTAAAGAGCATAAAACAACAATGAAAACATAGTCTAGCATACCAATTATGTCATCACACATTGAAAGTTGTTCAATCTGACTGCTGACTCATTTTCGTTATATGATACCCCCATATTCTACAGGCAGTCATGGCACAAAATCTGATGAATGCTATGCTCAAAGCATACTGGCTGTTGACAAGAGTAGCAGACACTTGCCACTTTCTTGTCTTTGTTGTGGTTGCAGAGTCCACATCATTTGCGCTTAGTGGGTTTGGTAGCAGAGTGTGGCACTTTCACAGCGCAAGTTGTTTTCTTCACCCTCATGCTTAGCATTGCAGCTCTAATTGGAGACTGGAGGGTTGGAGTTTGAGCTCTTGATGTTTGGCATGACAAGGGTGTTCCCTAATTCTCTCAAGAAGATTTTACGCTGTCGGCTCCCATCTGAGGACCTCCAGTCAGGGAAATTTCCCATCCAGATGATGAACGCAGCGATAGCAGCAATGTCTATCAGGTTGAAGAAGAGTGTCATGGGCCATCTGTTGGTCTTCCTTCTTGTTGTGCACATTTTTGCAAGATAATCAAGATTGTCAACACCACTCTTGGTGGCATTGTAGTGTAGTATGATCTCTGGTTTCTGCTGCTTACCCTGAACTTTAGTGTCATGGTGCATGGTAGATAATGCCAGCACCGCCTTGCCTTTTGCTGGTACATATGACTCCAAGGTAAGCTGCCCATGAAATCCAAACAGCAAAGTGTTATGGTTGGCCTTCATCTCATCTGGAATGTGTGGTTTGTTAGACCTGACAGTGCCAACATATGTTAGTCCATCAGAAAGTAATTTTTCAGCCAATGGAATGGATGTGAAAAAGTTGTCTGCGGTGACATTTCTACCACTTTTGTTCCAGGATGCCACAAGCTGTTTGACAACTCAGGCCCCTTGGCCTACTTCTTGTTGCTCTCCTGGTTGCCTGCCGAGGTTCACCTCTCCTTTCTGCATCGCAGTTCCATCAGATTTTAATTCCATATTTGTCTGGCTTTGATGGCATGTGCTGGCGGAAACTGCATTTGCCTCTGAAACCAACAAGCTGCTCATCCACCAGCAAGTCTGTGCCCAGGATCAGGAATTTTGGTTGCTGGGCTACAAACATAGTCCATATTTCCCTAAAAGGGGCAAGCTTGTCTGTTGCCATTCTTTCTTGTCTTGTGGCCTTATCATCAAATCTCATATATTTCAATATTTGCTGGAATCTTGTTCTGGACATTGTTGCAGTAAACACAGGTTTGCCGTCAGCCTCTGACCAGAGGGAAATTTGAGACTCATGGTTGTTTCGGGATGCCCCTGCAATGATAAGAAGACCAATGACAGCTTGCATCTCTGTGGCATCTACTGCTTTCCAGTCATCGCACAGACTCATGGGATTACCTTTATTCCACTCCCCGATTCTTCTTCTGGCCTCTCTGTTTTTCTCAAGTACAATAGTATCAATCATTCCTGGGGTCATGAATAAATGAAAAGACTCTGCAACAACTTTGCATTGTGCTGCTTTAGTAATACCTGGCTGACTGCTAATGATGTTGGCTGCACGTCTGCGCCCTGCTGGGGGAGGGTGTTTTCCCCACTCCATCCCATTTTTGCTGAGCTATGGTATGGTGTCAATCTCCTCGGCTACTTGAACAGTCTCTGTGCCCTGATCAACCTCCTGTCCTCTGACATCAGAATGTGGAGTACCATTTCTTGTCCCCCTTCAATCAGTGGCTGCTCAGTAATATTTATGTAAGGTTCTGCAGTGACAGGGTGAACCTCTATAGGTGCAGTTTCAGTGCCACGCATGTGCCATAGATAATGCTATGTCTCTTAGGGAGAACTTTTTTCAATCTTTACAGTTTTATTTCATAATATAAAACATAAATATTTAGGAAAATGGTCTTAACCATATAAACTGTGTATAATTCAGAGGTTATATATATATATATATATATATATATATATATATATATATATATATATATATATATATATATATATATATATATTGAATATGATCTTACCTAAGGAGGTGCAGTTTTTCGGGATGTGACTTGAGCACATGAAGAGCTCTGAGTCTGCAGCTGATTTGTCTGTCTGCTGAAAAATTACTGACAGAGGTCCCTCTTTCCCCCCTGAGAGTGTGTATCATTTGATCTAATGTCCCCACAGAAACATAGACCCTAAAAATAATCTTTTTTTTTAAACTAGCTTACCCACGATATTCTGCTTATTTATTTGTTTTGTGTTTCTGTTGCCATGAAAATGATCTGTTGACTGACAGGTTTGAAAGTTGTACTCATATGATCCCTTTGCCTGTGTGAAAGGGTATTATACCGACATAGATTGCGTGCTGTGTGAATGGGTATTTTAAAGAATTTTTTAAACGTCTCTGAGATGGCGCGGTTGCGGGATTTGGTGTGTGAAAGTGGTATAGGGTTATCCATGCATTTTTTTTAAAGTTTGTTGCAGAGGTTTATTATTATGGAGTGGGGGCTCCAAAATGCATTCTTCCCCCCCGCCTTTTGTGAAGTGACGCCCCTGCTCCAGAACCAGAATCTATATAAATTTGAAGTTCTGAAAGATAAGGACATCACAGGAGCCGACTTGAGTAAACTTAAGCTGTCCAAATTTACATTAGAGCAAGCTATAGATCTGGATAAACCATATTCCAATACAGAAGTATTGAGTGCAATTAGAAATATTCATAAAGCTAAAGCACCAGGCCCAGATGGCATACCAATTGAGCCCTACAGTCTTATAGCAGATAGATGACTGCCAAAACACCCACATTTATAATGATGTTATCACTATCAACAGATACCTATATCTACAAGAAACAATTTAATCACCCTTATCCTTAAAACAGGATAATCTGACACAGATATATCTGATTACCAGCTAACATGTTTGCTAAATGCAGATTACAACATTTTGTGTTGGAATGTAATTAGCTACAAAGAAAAAAAAAATACATTACTATTGCTATTGAATGCAGAGAAGGCATTTGACAAAGTTACATTTCCTTATCTTATTCTGACTTTAAAACATTATGGATTTACAGATAATTGTATTAATATACTTAAATGTATTTACACATATGCCAGTTATTTCAAATGAAACACTTTCATCTTATTTTTCATTGACTCAGGGTGCTAGACAGGAATTTCCTCTTACACAAATTATTTTTAACATTTCCCTAGATAGAACCATTTGCACAAACAGTACAAGAAAAAAAAACATCAAAGTAATTCATTATTATAATTTAGAGATCAAAATAAGCCTTTGTGCAGATTCTATTATTTTATAAATGACAAACCTCGAAAAATCTGTATCCACCCTAACAGACATAATTACCAAATATAGTAGTATATCTGGGTATAAATTAAACAATTAAAATCGAACATATTGCCAATACATGATTTACAAGATTACAATGGTCTCCTCAAGGGATAACATATTTGGGATGTAAAATTACATAAAAAATACAAGATTCCTTAAAAGCTAATATCACACCATTAAACAACAGATTTATACCACACATGAAGAGATGAGAACTTTTACCCCTATCACTTTTTGGAAGAGTACATTTGATTAAAATGGTATATGTACCCAGATTTCTTTTTCTATTTAAAAACATCCCATGTTTACCTAGCAAAAAATATTTATTTATCTAAAAAATCTAACATTTTTCACTTCTAGGATTTCTTTTTCCACTCTTATTTTACCTGGGAAAAAGAGGGGGGATTGGACTCCCTGATCTCTCTCTCTCTCTCTCTCTCTCTCTCTCTCTCTCTCTATATATATATATATATATACAGTATATATACAAATGGATACAAAATGAGGACACTTTGTCAGTAGGAAACACAATTGATTGCAGAATAATCTCCAGGTGTGCACTTGTTACTAAGATGATGTCATCGTACATTTAACAGCTTGGTTGTTATCAGAAAAAAAAAAATCTTAGAGGACATACAGTTGTAGTCAAAAGTTTACATACCCCAACAGAAATTTTAAATTTGTAGAAATTTCTCAAAAACAAAGAATTTTAGGAACAATCTTTGTTAGCAAAAGTTTTGCTTTTGTGGATGAGAAAAAAAGTTACAAAAAATAGATGTCTACAATTATTTATTTCAGCAGTTTTCTTGCAAAACTCCAAATATGCTAATTTAAAAGTATTCATACCCTTTGATGCTATGATAGTATTATCTACAAGGTGCTAGGAATTTCAATATGATAATGCAGAACCTAATTCTAGAAAAGTCTAGAAAATGCTGGATTGTAGGTGAACATTCTTAGAGCCTATAAAAGGGTTAGACATAGGATGATTGCTGTCATTACCAATAAGTCACTATGGGATAATGTAAAGGGCTGCCTGAAGACCTTAGGCAGAAAATGAATTATTGTCATAAAGCTGGAGAAGGATACAAGAAGATTTCCAAGCATTTGAGTATCCCAATTTAACTACTGTTTCTATTATCAAGAAGTACAAGACTCATGGTACTGTCACAACGCTCCCGCGGTCTGGACGAAAGAAGGTTCTTTCACCAAGAACAAGTAGAAAAATTGTGAGGAAGTGTGATAGCGAGAGAAAGGATCGATGCTGTAAATCTCCCTCCCGATTAGAAAGGGCGCTGTGTAAGGGGGAAGGTAAGCTGCCTCCTAGATCTACTACCTCGGTGGTAGCTGGAAACCGGAAGGTAACCATATTAGGAGGTGCTTGGCGTAGCTGCAAGTACTCAGGACGATTCCATTGCAGTCAGCTGCGGGGCAGCCCTCTATTGGAGAAACCAGGCGACGCGTTGACTGCAGGGAGGAGTTTGCTGGGTACAAAGGGGAAGCAGCTACGTCAAAACCTCCCCTTGCGCTGAGTTAAAAGCGATCGGCCGGAGCCGATGTTGTTGTTTTGTGATTACGTGTTTTGTTTTTGAGTGTTAGCAGAGGAGCAGGAGGGCGGGAGGCTGTAGCCAGCGAGCCAGCACATACCCCAGAGCACGCCCCTCATCGCACAGCACTTCACAGCACAGCGCCGCACCACAAACCCAGAAAGAGAGAGCACATTTTAGTGCACGGAGGACTGTGGTTATTGGAGTGTGTTTTGTTTACTTTTGTTTTAGCAGGACGCTGAGTTTTGCCCCATTACCATCGCTGGTACTGGGGCTTATTATTATTATTATTATTATTATTATTATTATTATTATTATTATTATTAATTATTAAAACCTTTTTGTTAATGGGAGAATTCAGTCTGGACATTCACTTTCTACTGCACCACACCGTTCAGCGTGTCACAGTTGGTGATCAGAAGAGGGACTTCGGGATGGATGCCGCCGCATTAGGAGCAATATTGGGCGCAGGAGCGAAGACACCAGGAGGGAATGGCAACCATGATGGAGCGGATGCATGCCATGTTCCTGGAAGCCAATCGGGGGACCGGCGACAGAACCAACGCCACCCTTACCGAAGATAAGGGTGGTAAAGATGTCGCTGGAGGATGATCCTGAGGCCTATTTGGTAGCCTTTGAGAGGCAGGCAGCGGCAGCGCAATGGCCTCGGGATTGGTGGGCTACCCAGTTGGGGCCCAATTTGATTGGGGAGGCCCAGGCAGCCTACCAAGCCTTAACCAATGAAGATGCCCTCAACTATGATAGAGTGAGGCAGGCCATTCTCCAGCGACTTCGACATCACGGAGGAAACCCACCGTCGCCCGGTTCGGGGAATACCAGCGACCCCCAGGACTGCGACCCAGCGTGGTGGCACAACAGCTGGTGGACCACGTGACCCGGTGGCTCTGCCCGGCACCAATAGCGCAAAGCAGGTCACCGAGCTCATTGCCATTGAGCAATTCGTGGCGGTGCTGGGGCCAGACACGAGGAACTGGGTCAGTCGCCACCGTCCCACCACGCTGGAGGCAGCGGTCAGATTGGCTGAAGGGTTCGAGGGCGCAATACCTGCTGCTCCAGTGGTTGCCCCACCTGCTCCTGCCTCCAATAGACCGCGGCGGCAACACCACCACCACGCATCACCCCCACTACCCACGGACCAGCACTGCAGCGTCACCCCATGGGCGGCCTCCCTCCAACACAGTGGAGAGCGAGGGCGACCCCAGCGAGGTAAGAGCAGAGTACCCCTCCCGCTGCCAAACCGGCAGCGGGACACGCAGGCTCCGTGGGCACCCTTTCGCCCCACATGTTACCGGTGCCAGAAGGTCGGTCACCTGGCGGAATTGTCCAGTGGCCATGGGTGTGGGGTGACCTCCCATTACGTCCTGACAGCATCAGGTAAGACCAGGGGTAATGATTGGGAGGGGCCTTGTGTTGTTAATGTGCGGGTTGGTGAGGTGAGCACCCGCATTAGTGGACTCAGGATGTGGGCAGACTTTAATTAGGCGAGCTCTATTAAAGGGGGTACCTTGGTGGTCACGAGGGTCGTGGTCATTTCCTGTATTCATGGGGATAACAAGGACTACCCCTCACCAAATTAGATTTGACAGTTGGATGTCATGCCCGCCCGTGTAATCGTGGCTGTGGCAGAGAAGCTGCCATATCCAGTTATTTTAGGTCGAGACTGGCGCATTTTGACAGCATGATTAATAAAGCGGTAAAGCCAGTCTCCGGTAAGACCATGGGAGCAGCGGGGAAACTATTGGTAATATCTTCCCGCTGCACACCGACTTGTTCCACTCTCGATTTAAGCCCAAAAAACAAAAAAGCGAAGGGTTGAAAAATGGGAGGGAACATTAATGAAACAAGGTTGGGGTTTGGTGGGGAAGCCTCAGGATCAGTCAAATGTAAGGGAAAGGGGTTGGGACCCAGTGTGACCTGCGGGGGCAGGTTACTGAGGCCCCCAGTGCTGAAGCTACTTTAGCTCCGCTCGATATCCCGAAATTCTGGGACCGAGATGTGGACCTAGCATTGGAACAAAAGAACGATCCTTCGCTGGCCCACATCTGGGGGCAGGTTCGGTCTATCGAGGGAAGGATGTAGAGGATAGCCGGCGCTTACATATCCCCACCACATTATTGTCGGGCATTTACTGTATAGAGTATCCCAAGCCACGAGCACAAGTCAGATTGTAACACAATTACTCGTTCCCCAGTCTTTTCGGCGTGAGATCATGCGGTTGGCTCACGATGTCCCCTGTTCGGGCCATTTAGGTATTGATAAGACTTCGGGAGCGAATATTGGCTCGATTTTATTGGATGGGAGTGTTTAGTGAGGTGGCGCGATATGTAGCGGAATGCCGGAATGCCAGCAAGTAGCGCCGGGCGGGTTCGCCCGGCCCGCTGGTCCCACTGCCCCTGATCTCAGTTCCCTTTGGCGCATCGCTATGGACATAGTGGGTCCATTGAGCCAGTCTGACTCTGGATATCGCACATTTTAGTAGTGGTGGACTACTGCGACCAGATATCCAGAGGCAGTACCATTGAGATCCACTAGTGCCGCAGCCATTGCTAAAGAGTTAGTGAATATTATATCGAGTAGGGATTCCAAAAGAAATCCTCACTGATCACGGAGCGAACTTCATGTCACAATGTTTGAAAGAATTATACAAATTGATGCAAATTAAGTCGATCCGAACCTCCGTTTATCACCCATGAGACGGACGGTTTGGTGGAGCGTTTTAATCAGACCTTGAAACAGATGCTGAAGCGGTTTGTCAACCAAGAGCAAAAACATTGGGCTAAACTCCTCCCTTACCTAATGTTTGCAGTGAGAGAGGTGCCTCAGAGTTCGACCGGGTTCTCTCCCTTTGAGCTGCTGTATGGGAGGCAACCACGAGGTATCCTTGATCTTGTGAAAGAAGGGTGGGAGGAGCAAACAAAACCTCTAAAAACATAGTCAAATATGTAATTATGTTAAGAGACCGCCTAGCATTGGTTGGTCGTTTGGCGCAGGAGAACCTAAAACTAGCTCAGCATCGCCAGGAGCAACAGTACAATAAACAAGCACGTATTAGGACTTTTCGGCCAGGTGATAAAGTACTGTTGCTACTTCCCACATCGGAATCTAAGTTGTATGCTAAGTGGCAGGGGCCATATGAGGTGGTTCGGAAATTGGTAAAGTAAATTATGAAATTAGACAACCCGATCGCGAAATAAAACCGAAATTTATCATATCAATTTGCTAAAACCCTGGAATGAAAGGGAGGCCCTATTTGTAGCTGGTGACAGTTTGGAAGAGGATTTTGGTCCTACTGTCAATCCACCAGCTACAACTCATATTCAATGGGGAACAGTTACTTCGGATCAGAAGCGAGAGCTCTACCAGTTAGTGGAAAGGTTTAATGATGTTTTCTCTGACTTGCCCGGCAGGACTAATGTTATTTCTCACGCTATTATTACTCCACCAGGGGTCAGGGTCGGGAGAGACCGTGCGGATCCCAGAGAGTCGCAGGGTTCCTATTAGCAAGGAGGTGGAGGATATGCTTGAGCTTCGAGTCATTGAACCTTCGGGCGAGTGGTGCAGTCCTATCGTGATGGTGGGCAAGAAGGGCGGCTCCACTCGGTTCTGCGTGGACTTTCGAAAGGTTAATGTCATCTCCAAGTTCGATGCATATCCAATGCCCGGGTGGATGAGCTCCTCGACCGACTGGGTAAAGCGCGGTTGATTTCGACCTTGGACCTGACGAAGGATACTGGCAGATTCCACTGACTCAGAGCTCGAAGAGAAAACTGCTTTCTCTACCCCAGATGGCTTGTTCCATTTCGGACCATGCCCTTCGGGTTGCATGGAGCTCCTGCCACCTTTCAGAGACTGATGGACCAGGTCTTAGCTCCCCATCATCAGTATGCCGCCGCCTACATTGATGATGTGGTGATTTTTAGCTCCACCTGGAAGGAGCACATTGTTAGAGTTTCAGCCGTCCTCCAGTCTCTGAGGGAGGCGGGGCTAACAACCAAGCTGGGCAAGTGTGCATTTGGCAAACAGGAGACCCAATATCTTGGCTACATTATGGGTAATGGCGGGTGAGGCCGATCGCCTCAAAGTCCAGGCGCTGGTGGAGGCGGCGATCCGAGAACCAAGTCACAGGTGAGATCGCTACTGGGGTTAGCCGGCTATTACCGCCGATTTATCCCGAGTATGCCACCATAGTTAACCCCTGGTAGAACTCACCCGAAAGGCTGCTCCAAAAATAGTTAAATGGACAGGGCAGTGTCAGGAGGCATTTGATTTGATCAAGAAGCGACTCTGTCAAGCTCCTGCTCTGATTTCACCAGATTTCAGCAAAGAGTTCATCCTGCAGACCGATGCCTCCCACATTGGTCTGGGGCGGTTCTGTCCCAACAAGTTGACGGGGTAGAACACCCTATTATTTATCTGAGCAAAAAATGGCTCCTAGGGAGATTAACTACTCCGTCATTGAGAAGGAGTGTTTAGCCATCAAATGGGCTACTCACGCTCTTAGCTATTACTTGTTGGGGCGTTCTTTCTCTCTTATCACTGATCATGCTCCTTTAAGGTGGTTACATACGATGAAGGACAATAGCGCTCGGATAACTTCGGTGGTATCTGGCTGCAACCCTTCCACTATACAGTGAAACATCGTGCGGGTAAGGAGCATCAAAATGCAGATTTTTTTCAAGGGAGGGGGACCATTGGGGAATGTAGAGTTGGCTGAGTGTTCCTTCGGCATCACTCTGAGGGGTGAGATATGTGATAGCGAGAGAAAGGATCGATGCTGTAAATCTCCCTCCCGATTAGAAAGGGCTGTGTAAGGGGAAGGTAAGCTGCCTCCTAGATCTACTACCTCGGTGGTAGCTGGAAACGGAAGGTAACCATATTAGGAGGTGCGGCGTAGCTGCAAGTACTCAGGACGATTCCATTGCAGTCAGCTGCGGGGCAGCCCTCTATTGGAGAAACCAGGCGACGCGTTGACTGCAGGGAGGAGTTTGCTGGGTACAAAGGGGAAGCAGCTACGTCAAAACCTCCCCTTGCGCTGAGTTAAAAGCGATCGGCGGAGCCGATGTTGTTGTTTTGTGATTACGTGTTTTGTTTTTGAGTGTTAGCAGAGGAGCAGGAGGGCGGGAGGCTGTAGCCAGCGAGCCAGCACATACCCCAGAGCACGCCCCTCATCGCACAGCACTTCACAGCACAGCGCCGCACCACAAACCCAGAAAGAAAGAGCACATTTTAGTGCACGGAGGACTGTGGTTATTGGAGTGTGTTTTGTTTACTTTTGTTTTAGCAGGGCGCTGAGTTTTGCCCCATTACCATCGCTGGTACTGGGGCTTATTATTATTTATTATTATTATTATTATTATTATTATTATTATTATTATTATTATTATTAATTATTAAAACCTTTTTGTTAATGGGAGAATTCAGTCTGGACATTCACTTTCTACTGCACCACACCGTTCAGCGTGTCACAGGAAGGTTAATAACAATCCGAGATTGACTGCCAAAGATATTCAATGTGAATTCTCTGCAAGTGGGATTGGGGTTTCCATTTCACCCACAGGTCGAGTATTGCATGGTGAAGGTATCAACGGTCACAAGCCAAGGAAAAGCCACTCTTAGGAAAAAGTCACAAGAACAATTGCTTAAAGTTTACAAAACGGTACTTGAATGATGGATATGAGTTCTGGTCAAAGGTTTTGTGGAATGATGAATCAAAAATCGATCTATTTGGTCACACTGATACTCGTTAGGTTTGGATGAAGTCTGGTGAGGCGCATAAAGAAAATAACACCATACCTGCTGTCAAGCATGGAGGTGGTAATATCCCTCTATGGGGCTGTTTTTCCTCTAATGGCACAGGAAATTTTGTTCCAATACATGGTAAAATGGATTCCATAGCATACCAAAATATACTGGCCAATCATCTGAAACCTTGCTCTACAAAACTTGGTTTAAAGCGCAACTGGACGTTCCAACACAACACAACGATCGAAAGCACACATCAAAATGGTTAAAGAAGAATAAAGTCAGGGTTCTGGAATGGCCTAGTTAAAGTCCCGATCTAAATCCGATTGAGAATCTTTGGTATGAGTTGAAGAAGGCTGTGCACAAGAGAAATCCTCGGAATTTGAATGAGGTGGAACAATTTTGCGTTGAAGATCACTAAAGAATCATGCCAAAAGCTCACTGACAAATATCCTAATCGTTTAAAATAGGTTTTTACTGCTAAAGGTGTCTCAACTAGCTAATAATTTAATTTTCTTTGTCAGGTTAGGAATACTTTTGAATTGGCATTTTTGGAGTTTTGCAAAAAAATTGCTGAAATAAATAATTGTAGACATCTATCTCTTGTAACTTTTTTTCATCAGCCACAAAATCAAAACTTTTGCTAAAAAGATTTTTCCTATAATTTCTAGAAAAAAAAAATTCTATTGGGGTATGTAAACTTTATCCTCATGTAGAAACCCCTTTATGTACAATACACTTAAAATATAATGGGAATAATCTTAAGAATAAGATGGGGGACAATATTAATCAAAAAGATTGGGGATTTGATTAATTTAAATAAAATAAATAACTTAACAAATAAACAAATAACTTAAACAGAGGTATAGACTTGGATATATGTCCAAAAATATGTAGGAAAAGATTTGTGAGAGTTTTAAACATACAAAACATTTCCAATTCCAAATCTCTAGAACATTCTGTCAATTAAGTCAGAAAAAGGACATGTTTCACATTTATAGGGCAGTTTGATAAATCCTTCAGCAATTTCAATACAAAAACAGATGAAAGCTGGCAGTAAGTTGTAGGTGTTATTATGCTTCATGGGCAAGGGCTTGGACACATCATAGCAATATCACCCAACATGAAGGATAGTTTATTACACTGAGTTAAAACATTATAAATTCATACCTACTACATTCCTCTGGATGTGACACACTAAGAACATTATACATGCATTTTGGGGTGGTGTTAAATTAATGCAATATGGCAACAAATTCATAAATACATTTATGATTTTTACAAAGTAAGGCACACAGTGATACCTAGCTTCTGCATTTTGGGTGTAACATCTTTTGGGATGACATTTAACAGAAACAACATCAATATAGTCCTAAGCTACTGTTGTCTGATATTAAAAATGCAAATCCTTAAATACTGAAAAGGAGAGAAATGTACTTCCACAGAATGGAAACGTCTAATGCTATATGCATTACAGCTGGAGAGGCTTTACCAGACAGATAACAGAAAGTGTCGCCCATTTATAAATGAATTACCAAAAGAATATATATATATATATATATATATATATATATATATATATATATATATATATATATATATATATACAGTATATTTATATATATATATGTAGTTGTATCATTTGTTATCATACTAGTCATGTTATGTAATAATTATCACTGAAGGTATGGATTGTTGGTTTAGATTTATACATGTATGAATGTTGCAGTTATATATTTGATAATATGTTTCTATTATAAGATTGCCTGTATGTTATTTAAAAATGTAATACAAATATTAATATAAATGTAGACATGCATTTTTAATTGACTCCTTTTTCAAACACGTATTTTAGTTTGTTAAAGAAGCTACTATAACTATGATATTCTTGTCCTATAAATACAAAGTGATCTTCACCCTTGTATGCTTCAGAGGCTCTCAAGTACATTTTGTAAAACAATTTTGGCAATGGATTTTAAAAAAAAAAAATCTAATTATGAATCATTTGAACAAGCTGCAGAAAGTCTTTAAGAAAGACATTGGAAATTAAACACACATAAAATCTGAGGCTTCGGAATGAAATGACTGTATAGTCGTAGTGGTGCTAACTTAAGTTCTTTGTTTGCCTGTAGGAGTCTTTTTTATTATAACTCTCTCCAATAGTATATTGAGAGACCCACATACACTTTCATTTTAACATATGAGACATTCTCTGCTTACATACAAACTCAAAACAGTTCAATGAAGGACAACCAATTACATGAACACTTCATTAAAGCATGAACACTGAATAATTTCCCATTTTTCCCATTCCCAGTTGTATTATTATTATTTCTTAGAAGATGCCCTTATCCAGGGCAACTTACAATTGTTACAAGATATATATATATATTTTTTTTACATACAATTACATTATTTTTTTCATACAATTACCCATTTATACAGTTGGGATTTTACTGGAGCAATCCAGGTAAAGTACCTTGCTCAAGGGTACAGCAGCAGTGTCTCTCACCTGGGATTGAACCCACGACCCTCCGGTCAAGAGTCCAGAGCCCTAACCACTACTCCACACTGTTGAGCAACGTTATCCTAAGCAATGTTGCCAGTAGCCTATGCCTCAGTGGCTGTCATAAATACATGAAGCTGTCTCTTAATTTCACATTTATCATTCTTTATATTATACAGCTTATTGTCAGAGGAACCATGGTTAAGTGTAAAGCATTAAACACTTGAATACTGCATTTTTTATCCTAGTGTGTTGTGCTTGTCTGATGACAGCCATATGTCTCCAATTAAGAAAGAACATTTCCTAACCTGCAGCTCAAGAGGTCAGACTGTTCCATGGTAAGCAACAACTGAGCTGTCATAAGCCATAGTGTTGATCTGGCTGGTGGTCATCTTATCCCTCTAAAGTTAGCAACTGGGGTCCTCATGGGTAAACTTGTTTAAGGTTTTGAATTCCATAGTGCTCACAAAATAAATACATTCAATGATTAAAAAGTGTAGTTTAAGTAAAAGTACAATTAAGGTTAAATGTAAAATGAACACTACATTGTACTTAAAACATAACATAATAATATTAATAACAGTACATGTATTAAATCAACACTTATGATATTGCAAAGTGTTAGGATATTACCACAAGTGAGGTTTGCAATCAGTTTGGATGAAGCCTGTCCCAAATGGGGGCTACTTCCTCCACTTCATCTACACAGCAAACACTATATGGTCTGTGGTCAAGTAACTGTTAATAGGGCCCTCTTTCAATTAATACCCATTTTATATATGTTATTGAGTGACACTGTGTGATCATTAAGATGTACATTAGATCTGGTCTGTCAGAGCAAAAGTGGACTTTTAATGCCAGCAAGGATGCTGTTTGGACAGGGTGGTATAGTGAGACAGAGCATGTACAGTAGTTGGCACGGAATGCCAAAAGAGAGAAAGACAAAGCTTGAAAAATGAGCATGCAACGGAGGGTGAAGTTCAGGACCCTAAGCTGTTTACATGAGCTATATTAAGACTTTCTGAATAAAGTGCAGCTCTTTGTTCTGAAGGTTGTGTTTACAGCCAAAACTGTTTATTTACTGCAGTTCACACCCCAGTTCTTCAATATGTTACAACTTGATTACATGCAGGTCAAGCTTATTACTTTAATAAAACGTATTTCAGCCTAGATCAGATTAGGAAAAGGTTATGCCTATCAACCATTCACCCACTGGCTTCTGCCTCCACTCCTAACAATTTATTTGCTGACATTTCAACAGTTGGCAGCCACCTGGAGGTCTAAAGCCAGTTAATCAGACAAAAATGTCTAAAGTTATGATGAGTTACACAGACAGATTCAAGTCACTGTAATCACAAGTGCTTTCTAGAAAGTACTGACCACAGCTGATTGCTACCTGGAAGAGACTTTTGATTTTTCAATCTTGCATTTCAATGCTACTACTGTAGTTATCAGGACATTATCAGTATCAACTAAAATGTAGAGATATAGTTTTGGAAGGCAGGGAGTTCAATTTCTGGCAACTTTAAAACACGTCCACTGAGCCTGCCTGCCTCAGACAAGGTAAATCCAACTTGTTGAGAAATCTTTGTGGGAGGGCAGGTACATCCTACATGATTAAACAAATTGCTATGGGGACATGAGTAATGTAGCATCAGAGTGGGTCATAATATCATTCTGTGTATGAAATTAAAATAATTGAAATATATAGAGGGGGGTCCTAAGCCATTCTCTGTGGCTACTTAGTTTCTGGTCACAAACTTCCCCACTGGCAAAGAATGCTTCTAAAACAAGTCATAAAATAACTGCTGGACAAGTGTTTGATCTCCCCCCATTGCTGAATGAATCATTTGGCGCCGGCAGTATCTTGCACAAGGCAAGTCAGATAGTTTTGGGTGCTTTGACACCTCGGACAGAAAACAGTCCATCTCATAAATCCAGCCAACAGGGGGTAAAACAGCGGACCAATTGAGAACAATGGGCCGTCTAGGAACGAGAAAAACCAATGATAAACATCCGTGGACTCGGGCACAGCCCAAAATAAACAAACTGACCAATCACAGGGTGGAAGTGAGAATCACAAAAGCAGCCTTTGACTTTCAAAGGGTGTGCTTCCCATATGACGCGCTTCCCACCCTAAGCAAGCTCCCCACAGGAGAAGCAGGGCTCCAGGCAAGAGAAAGAAAGTCATGCTGAGAGGAAGTGGCTCGGAGTTTGGAGGAACGAAATGGAAGCTAAACTGCTCTGAAGAAAGTTTCTGAAGTCATGGGAGCATAAGTGCTTGAATTCACTGAAGGCAAGGAAGAACCAATGTTCTGAAGAATGGTAAAATTATGTTCTGAGAAGGCTAAAATCAGCTTTGAAGAGAGCCCTAGCTCTTTGCCCTACGAGAGACTGAAACAGTAAACGAGACACTGTCTTAATCTGAAAGTGGGTATTGGTTTCCACATTGCTCCATGAAACAGATGGAAGCATAGCCAGCAGCTGGGCCTAAGGTCATGTACTAGCCATACAGAAGAATTGCAACGAGAACACTTTTACGAACAACATAACTTTTCAATTGCAACGCATTATCTGAACTGAGTTACGTCTGATCAACGGAACTATTGCTGCAACAAACATAATGCTGCAAGACTGGAAATCAACAAGCTGATCTCCATTTGAAAATAACTATTTGTTTATTGTGAGCCGACGAAATACAATGCGTACTTCAAGCAAAGTACAGTCTTCTTTCATTGGAACTTCAGATCCAGAGAGGGAAGCTGCAGTGTTCATCAACAAAGAAGACTGACTTCTTTGTTGAAAATCAATAAGTATTCAACATATTAAATACTTTATGACTCGAGAAATTAACTGTAGCAAATGCTATCAAGTTAGTGCATAAACTGTTCTAGGAATAGAATATAACTTCCTGTTTTAGAGAGTGTAAGAAATGTATTTTGTTTGTTGAAATGTGCAACTCAAAAGGAGTTACATGATAAATGCAGAGAATTTGATCATTGCCCCATTTCTGAGTTAATTTGAATGTATAATCTATTGAGGTTGATAACATATTATAGTTTGGTACATCACGTCTAAACTAAATTAACACGGTAAAACTAATTTGCTAAATTAGGAACTGGAATGTTGGATTCCGTTCTGAATGTGAAGTTGAATTAATTCTCGTGCATATTGATATGAATTACAACGAGAAATGGGTATTCAAAATACTAATGCAAAGTAGACACTTTTTGTGATCAGCCATAATTAATATTAGTATATTAACCATGTATGCTAATGATGTTATGGTCATTGTAATCGTTTGACTATGAAATCAATGAACTGTATACTATTCACACATATCTCTAACCAATAGCCTTTCCTTTCTGTAATATTAGATAAGTTGTGCACCCCTTTTTATTCTTAAATAAACTATTGTTTTATATTTCTGACATGTGTTAATATCGGTTATTGTCAAGGGATCCCAGTTCTACATGATCCAGAACTTAAATATGGTATGTCTCATTTCTTATATTTTGACGTCCCTGAGAGGGCGACTAGAGACTATATTTATATTTAAATAAAGTGTATACCTAATTCACTACAGTGACACAACTTGATCCCAAAGCAGGAGATGAGATGGGCCCCTCCAGCAGAATATGCCCACTGAGACTCAAGTTGCAAATTGCTGCTGAATTATTTTTCAACTTGGTATGGGAATAGGAAACTACAAAACAAAACATGCTGGAAGTTAGCCAACAAACACTTCCTTATTTATTTATGGGTTTTTTTTTCTTTTTATGAAATTTGGTAATAAAAAACAGAAACTTCTACCATTACCTAAATATAATGTTTAACTTCAAAGACCCAGAGGGTTGTAAATATTAAGCACATTTACAGTATGGTAATTTGTGTGTGGGAAGAAATTCAAACATTTCACCAGTCATGTGTATCCTTTTTTTAAGCAGTATTTTTAACAAGTGCAAAATCAGTATGCATCACTAGAAAATATCCTACCCCTTTCCTTCAGGGGTTAAAACAGATGCATTAGAGGGGAAGAATGCTGTTTCCCTATAGAACCACTGAGCTATGTGGTGCACTTGTTCAGCATTGCTGGACTTAGGTCTGTATTCACATCACATCTCATCCCCTCCTGGTAGCACACTCTCCAGCCCAATCTCTTGAGCTGGGAAGGCTTTTCATTTCTTCTCCCAACTTCCTTCTCATTAGCTTTGCAGGCTCCCCTGAGTGAGCTTGGTCAAACATCCAGGGATGCTGTCAAGGCCACTTTACAGCGGGATTAGAAGAGAGACTCACACAGATGTCTGACTAAAGACTAACAACAACAAAGGGAGGAAGAAGAGCATCTCTCCTGGCAGTGCCTGTGACATTGCAAACGAGAGACACGGTGACAGCTCCAACTTAAACGTGCGCATTCCACGGTCAGTCGGCGACACAACTTTACCCCACTGTAAACACTGCAGCGGAGGGAAGAAAAAGTGTGTTCTTCAGAAAGGTACAGTACGATTTTATTTGAACACGTTAATAGCTTTTAAGTATTACGTTAACATGACAAACCCATATGTCTATATTAGATTATACATTCGGTGAAACAAACTGAAAACAATATCTGCGGTGCATCATCACATTCAACTTTGCTACACATTTTAACGATGTGCATGATACTGTTAATTGTCGATTGCATCTGTAGATTATTTTGTATCGTCAATAAAATATTTGAATATTAGAGTAAACGAGTCATTATCAAGCATTAACTTTCAAATGGTATAGGTGTATTGATGTACAGCAAATATGTGGAGTCTTTAATTATAGTAAGATATAGTGTACGAGATAATAAGGAGGAAAAGAAACATGTTTTAACTGATACCCCAAGGTAACTGCTATCATTTCTCATTCTGATACGAGCGCATCATTCCAGAAAACAGACAAGTGAATGGATGCACTTGGAAGCAACTTGAAATAGATTAAATAGTAATGAGAGAAAAAAAATCTGGTTTACAATAAGAATACAGTAGAAGACAGTCAGCAATAAATCCGCAAGTTACTGTTTCGCTATTGCAGACAGTTCCCCGTACATGTTTTTATTCTTGTATATTTTCATTTTGTAATCCCAGTAAACCTTCAACCTGTTGAGTGTCATCTATGGCTATTTCATTGTAGGTAACGGAAACGAGTGATGTTTGTATAGAAATGTTAGCCGCTTTACAAATTGTGTTTGTGTTACAAATATTCTTGCATAGGGTTTGCATACATTAAGTTTGTCTCGTTACATCGCTGGTTTATTGAGGGTTAAAGCAAGGTAAAACAAGTTATTTGCATTGTAATTGCATTAAAAAAGTGAAATAGTTCAAATATGTTTTTAAAACAAGCTAATTAATTTCTGGGGCAGTCGTTTTTTTTAAAAAAAAATCTGATAATAATATCGACGAGAGTGTTAAGCATTCAAGTCATGGTTACACATTTTGAAATTCCCTGCTGTATTTTGCGCAGTATTTCACTGGGCTGTACTGCTTTAGAAGTTATATAAAAACAAGGTAAGTACCAACCAGGCAGACCAGACTGAGACCAGTAATAACACAAAGTAACATGAGTGATTAGGTTTTTTAAATGAATAAATAGCATTGTGTGTGTGTGTGTGTGTGTGTGTGTGTGTGTGTGTGTGTGTGTGTTTAAAAACAAAAGGGTTTACTGTGTCCATGTATTTTTGCATGTTTATCAGAGGAATGGAATTATTTTTCTTAATAAACATGTTGTTACATAACACCATCATAGGATAATGCTGGGTAATAAGAGCAAATAGTCACACAGAGCAGTTAATGTAATTCTAATAACTAATATCAACATATTAAATAGTCGATATATTTTTCTTTTTAGCAAAATACAATCCAATCAAAATTCTTCCCCTGGTAGCAAACCTTTAAATCATGGCAACAACTGGATAATTTATTTTCAAATATTCTACTAACATCAAAGTACTGTACGCACTTAACGATGACGTTTTAATATGAATTTACTGTAACAAATTATAATAATTGCATAGCTAATTAAATTACGATGCGCAAGCATTATCTCTCAGGATGGTCTATATTCTTCAAGCCAGGATGGGAATTAAAAGCTTAATAGGATTTCCAGTAATTAAGTGATAATCATAGCAAGCACTACAGTAATTATGCTATTTTGGTATCATTGGTACAAACAATTCAAACAGTTCAGAAAAAGTAAACTCTGAGAATTAATTTTAATTTAGTGTTGCTACTTTCTTTGGGTTTGACAAGTTTGAATGGTTCCTATACCATGAACGACACCTTAAATAAAGTAAAATGAAAGAACTGGCATCTCTTAATACTGATAAGGCAAACATATTACACTGATATTAATATGTGTCAGTAACGACTCATCAGCAGTGATCCAAAATGTCAGTGGCTTTGACACAACTCTTTTTTACTTTTTCATAAGATGTTGTGCATGGGCATCCCTTAATATTGCATTATTTAAGGGAAAAATAATGAAAACTTGCTAATGTTAAGATGCAGTCAAAGTAAATGAACACCCTGTTGTCCAAAAGTACTTTACAGTGATGAACTTGTTTATCATGATGAAGGAAGTATCCAAAATGTTTGTAAGTTATACCTTAAACAGGCACCTGGAACAGTGGTAGTGATGAAGGCACGAGCCAAAACATATGTCTGATTGACTATTTGTATAGTTTCCTGCAGTTGGTATTTTCTTACAATATATCTTTTTAAAAAGATCACAAATAGGCTATGCAGGGTTTTATAATTAATACTTTATTAAAGGTCCATCTAGCTAGCAACCTTTATAGTCAATTAAAGTGCTAGTTATGAGCCTTAAAGACGGTGCCAAAAAAACACTGTACAAGATCAATAAGAGTCTGAAAGATTGAGAGGAAATTAAATATAAGGAAAGCAATAGATAAAGGCAGAAAGTATACAATATAAAATAGCACACATATAACTATATAGATAGAACAACGTCCTTTACTCCCCAGTTATTATATTGTGAATGAGAATTATTGTAGGGTTGTCTTTCTTACGTAGGTAATATTTTACACTTTGTTGAACCATAGCTGCCCGATGTTGAATGCAGAGCTGGGTTAGAATTTAAAAAAAAAAGTCACTGGGTGGGATATTTTTCTAGTGTTGTTTTATATATTTTTCACTGTCAGTGTTTTTACAGTTTTGGTATTGAATGCTGAAAGTTTGATCACACTTTTGAAATGTTAATAAAAAAAAAAATTAAAAAAAAACGCTTCCTTGCTCCGATTTTTCTATATATTGTTTTATGTTAACATATGTTGGCAAAATATCACTTCATTATAAATTCATGACAATGACATTCTAGGGGGACACTATTGGCAGTATTGGCACAGCGTATAATAACAGTTGTGTTGTGTTGCATTTACACTTTTCATGGCAATATTCAATTGTTTCACAAATACAATTTATATATATATACAGTACTGTGCAAAAGTTTTAGGCAGGTGTGAAAAAATGCTGTAAAGTAAGAATGCTTTCAAAAATAGACATGTTAATAGATTATATTTATCAATTAACTAAATGCAAAGTGAGTGAACAGAAGAAAAATCTAAATCAAATCCATATTTGGTGTGACAACCCTTTGCCTTCAAAACAGCATCAATTCTTCTAGGTACACTTGCACAAAGTCAGGGATTTTGTAGGCATATAGTCAGGTGTATGATTAAACAATTATACCAAACAGGTGCTAATGATCATCAATTCAATATGTAGGTTGAAACACAATCATTAACTGAAACAGAAACAGCTGTGTGGGAGGAATAAAACTGGGTGAGGAACAGCCAAACTCAGCTAACAAGGTGAGGTTGCTGAAGACAGTTTACTGTCAAAAGTCATACACCATGGCAAGACTGAGCACAGCAACAAGACACAAGGTAGTTATACTGCATCAGCAAAGGTCTCTCCCAGGCAGAAATTTCAAGGCAGACAGGGGTTTCCAGATGTGCTGTCCAAGCTCTTTTGAAGAAGCACAAAGAAAGCAGACGCGTTGAGGACCGTGAGCGCAGTGGTCGGCCAAGGAAACTTACTGCAGCAGATGAAAGACACATCATGCTTACTTCCCTTCACAATCGGAAAATGTCCAGCAGTGCCATCAGCTCAGAATTGGCGGAAAACAGTGGGACCCTGGTACACCCATCTACTGTCCGGAGAAGTCTGGTCAGAAGTGGCCTTCATGGAAGACATACCTATGGCGTGGGAACAAGGCCAGCGACTCAACTATGCCGAAAACACAGGAACTGGGGTGCAGAAAAATGGCAGCAGGTGCTCTGGACTGATGAGTCAAAATTTGAAATATTTGGCTGTAGCAGAAGGCAGTTTGTTCGCCGAAGGGCTGGAGAAGCGTACACGAATGAGTGTCTGCAGGCAACAGTGAAGCATGGTGGAGGTTCCTTGCAAGTTTGGGGCTGCATTTCTGCAAATGGAGTTGGGGATTTGGTCAGAATTAATGGTCTCCTCAATGCTGAGAAGTACAGGCAGATACTTATCCATCATGCAATACCATCAGGGAGGCATCTGATTGGCCCCAAATTTATTCTGCAGCATGACAACGACCCCAAACATACAGCGAAAGTCATTAAGAACTATCTTCAGCGTAAAGAAGAACAAGGAGTCCTGGAAGTGATGGTATGGCCCCACAGAGCCCTGATCTCAACATCATCGAGTCTGTCTGGGATTACATGAAGAGAGAGAAGCAACTGAGGCTGCCTAAATCCACAGAAGAACTGTGGTTAGTTCTCCAAGATGTTTGGGCCAACCTACCTGCGAGTTCCTTCAAAAACTGTGTGCAAGTGTACCTAGAAGAATTGATGCTTGATGCTGTTTTGAAGGCAAAGGGTGGTCACACCAAATATGGATTTAATTTAGATTTTTCTTCTGTTCACTCACTTTGCATTTAGTTAATTGATAAATATAATCTATTAACATGTCTATTTTGAAAGCATTCTTACTTTACAGCATTTTTCACACCTGCCTAAAACTTTTGCACAGTACTGTATATATATATATATATATATATATATATATATATATATATATATATATATATATATATATAATAAACAAACCTTGTTGGACTTGGGGTTCCTAATTCCCAAACGGATCTAGTTTTTCTTTCAGTTGACATTTGTGTGAAAAAAAAACAAACAAACTGTATCTCATATCCATTGCGTGTTCAATTTACAAATATATAAAAATACAGTTAAATTTCATAGTTATCATTATCAATGGTCCTTTACATATGCACTATATGGTCTGTAATACAGACATTTGTAGTGCAAATGGGATATTTAGTTATATACTCTCTACTTAGGTCTCAATCAATATGTTCACAAAGGCAAAATGAACTTGCAAAGATTTATTGACAGTTATAGTGTCTTGTCTTTCAAGGAAGCTTTTCAAGTGTCTTAATTGAAATAGTCAACAAGAGATCTTTGCTGATTAGTGGTGAACACACATCCTTTTTAGAAAAGTGTAAAAAAATAAAATAAAAACAATGAGCCTGTTGAGCTCATTTATGTTAAGGTGTAACCAAGCCTACATACTGAAACACAAAGAAAAACTATTACCCTTTTTGTATGAGCATGATTAAGAATGATGAGATAGACAAAGGCAAACAATTTAAGTTAATACAAGTGCCCCCGGTGGGTCTAGAAAATGGGCCTGTTTTCATAAGGGTATATGTACTAATACTCAAGTTCAAACATTTCCGACATAGTTGTGGGCACCAATTAAATCTATCAGCTACAGTCAAGACCTAATATTCCCAGCAATATTGCTCTATGAAGTGTCTTTCCAAAATATGATTTTAATAGTCATTTTATGCAGTGATAAATCATTTCCATGTATGAATGCAGGTGAATAAATAGTTAATGGGCATACACTGGAGAATTCTGCTTTACAGATGATTTATTTTGCTTTGAAAATACAGAAAACTCATTCCTTTTACAAATGAATGTTTGTTTCTTTTTATAATGAAATGATTTAAAGTCCCAATTACAGTGTCATTATATATATATATATATATATATATATATATATATATATATATATATATATATATATATATAATTTCAATTGTTTCTACTAACTTGGCTTGTGTTTTTCATGCAAGTTTGATCCTCTTTTATTGTGCCTGAAAAACACAAGCCAAGTTAGAAGAAACAATTGGGGCAACCTTGGCTCGAATCGGTTTTACAGTTGTGTCTATTTGCTTTGTGCTGGGCAAGGTTGCCCGAATGCTTGTGTTTTTGAGCTCTCCACTTTAAATGGCTGGGCACTTTTGATAAATTGGTTTTTTCACATTTCCAATGTGCTTTTGTTTCAGATATCACTTCTTTTTTCACTTAATGGATATGTATACAGTGTGTGTGTGTGTGCAAGTATAATGGGAAACGCATTTGAATGCAAAGTTATAATTCAAAGTTTCAAGATGTGATAGAGCCAGGTGCAGGGTATTTAAAGAAAGCAGCCAGTCTGTTCTGGACTGCTGAAGAGTGAAGAGCCCGGTTGGGAGTGTTCAACCGTAAAGAAAAAAAGAAAGGTAGTGTGAAACCTGCGTGGTTTATTTTGTTTTATGCCAGGTAAACGGCTTAGCCGTCCTGCGAGCTAGTCAGGGACCTGCATAAGTGTGTATTTAGCGCTCCGAAGGAGCTTGGTGTTTATTTTGGTTTTTGTTTATTTTGTTTATTAAAAATAGTGCATCAGCGCTTTTAAAACTTCAAATCCTGTGTCCTGGGTCTGCTTTTAAAGGGGCAATGAACCGCGGAGAGTGCAACCGGTTTACAATATATATATATATATATATATATATATATGCATTTTAAAGTTGCAGAAGTATTGTAACGACCCTGGGGATGACGTTGTCGTGGACAGTATGTTTGTCTTGTTTGTTTGTTTGTTTGTTTGTAATGTGTCATTTAGTGTTATGTGT
Organism: Acipenser oxyrinchus oxyrinchus; assembly: GCA_030684275.1. Lineage (NCBI taxonomy): Eukaryota > Metazoa > Chordata > Actinopteri > Acipenseriformes > Acipenseridae > Acipenser > Acipenser oxyrinchus. The sequence goes on from CM060247.1 coordinate 50,532,637, forward strand.
ATTGTAATGGTACGGGGAACGTCTTTAGTGTCTGTGTGTGTGTGCATGCAAATGGCGGGCGGAACCCTCCCCCGAGGCTATGTGGGGTGGGGGGGGGCAAACACGCACTGTCTGAATGTGGTCACGGACTCATGTCAACTTCTCTGCGTGCTCATTGGAAAAGACAATAACAGTGGATGGGCAATAACAATCAATCTGTTCATGTTTATTTGTTCACTCTATCTGCTCAACTCCACCAAACTTTTATTTACCACTACACCACTGCTAGTAATGTCTGATAAAAAGCGTAATGGGATACTGTCTTACTTTTCTGTCGTTAACAAGAAGCCTAAAAACAACTTTGACAGTTAAATTTCCATATTTCCACATAAGTGGACAATACTGTATTTATTAACAATAAATACATAAAAACAGCAGGGGTGTAGCTGTTACAGTATGTACACTTTAGTGCCATATGGTATGTGCATGTTTGTTACAAAATTCATGACCTTTTATTTAATATATGTTTGAAACACTGGTCTTACCATATATTAAAGTTAAGTAACATTTATTGTGGGTTCGTGACCACTGATTTATATACACAATATTTAGAAATTACAAAAGCAAATATAAAAAAAAGCCTTTACGTTTTATGTTGTATGAAGAGATAAGTAGTAAATACTAATTTTTAGAAAAATACTAATTTTTAAATAAACCTTTAAAGTGCAATATATGTCTGTGTATTGCTGTTTTCGTAAACATCTGAACGCTCATTAACACAAACTACCGTTCCCGATCTGTTCAGATGAACGGGCTTCTACTGTATGTTATTCTTAGTTAATTTTTAACTGTTGCTGAAATGATATAGTGTGTTCCAGCACATTTTTTTTTTTGGGGGACTTGAGCGCAGATGTTGTAACGTTTTCATGTTTAGGAAGTAGTACTCAGGGAGACGGTGTTGAATTCTCAAAATGTTTGTTTTATTTGAAACTACCGGGAATTCCTGACAAACTGAACAGACAACAAGTCCTGCAACAAAGCAATTGTCCGGGTCATTCCAATATATATTTTTAATTTGAAAGTAAAAATATATGAAAGCATGACAACCTTCACAAGCTGTCTTCACTAATATACAATTGAACAAGAACTGTTGAGTGTTTATTTTGTTGCATACAGTATTAAATGGCAGTGTTTATATCTGATAGTGATAGTGAAAAATAAATAAATAAATATCAAGACAGATAAAGAAAGAAATGTCTGTGCATTGATTTATGTATTTGTTTATTTCAATATTTATGAATGTATTTATTTATGTTTTACTTTTACCAAATATACTGGCTATCCTTCAGCATAGCTAATTCTCAGAAATTAACGTTACTTTTTGTCCAGTGGGGACCAAAATAGCGCGTTACTCTCATCAACCAGTATCGAGAGGAAACCACACTTCCTTGCATCAATAGGGACCACAATGAGCGTTACATCTGACAGGAAACCAAAATTTGTGAGATCAAGATCAGAATCTCAGAAGGAGGATGATGATGATGATGATGGTGATGAAGAGGGCTAAACAAAATCTCCATAAGAAAGTCCTGAGAATCTCAGCTGGCTGACTTCATCTTTCAAAATACTGCTTGTTTTCTTAACTAATCTTATTGCACTGACAGTTAGAACACACACTTAGAACACCCTTGCAAACTAAAGGTTATAGGTTCAAATCCCATGCATACCAGGCCTTTTTTATATTTATATAAAATGTATGTTTTTCACATGCAAATGTTACATTTTAAAACAGAAAAAAATGATTTGATATAAATGATATAGACATCACAATAAGTGTGTTCCCCTAGTATATTTCCATGTTGACAAAACAAGTTAATTGTGATATACATATGCATGGATAAAAGTGCCTGGGGTCTGCAAAAGCTACGTTGGTAGAAGAAGAAGATGATGATGATGTTTTACCTTACTTTGGCAACTTATTTCTCTTACTGTATACATGTATTGACTTTTTCTTCTACATTTCACCTAAGAGTGTTGGGAACTACAACTTAAAAGTGACATGGTGCTTTTGGCTGATTTACTTTTGCTGTGACAATACCCTGAAAACACATAAACTGTCCTTGCTATATAGAGAGTCTGGCAATTCTTGTGGTTCACTGATGACTTGGCTCAAGGAACTGCCGTTCCTCTCAATTATTGTATATTTTAATTATTTTTTTAATTGTGTATGTATATACTTACTAGCAAGGTGCAAATCACTGATCTAAGGTTTTGACCGGAGTCCGGTTTTGCACTGTGTGACATATGTTGCATTGCACACAAATTATTGTATTGCATACAAAACCTTTATTATTATATGTGTTGTAATTGGTATGCTAAAATAGTCTACTATATAATTAAAGTGCTCGAACTGGACACAATTACAGTAGGAAAAAAATCACACATTTTCCAAAGTGGCAACTTAAAAAAGAGATGTACTATCTGAAACGGTTGTTAATGTTTTAAAATCAATCTGGAAATTAGAATATCAACTGGTATTGTTTATTATCTTTGCATCTTCAGCCCCAAACCTTCTCCTTTGGTGATGCAACAATTCTTGCTATTTATGCATAGTCTTCCCCAGTAAGGGCAAAAACGCTAACATATTTACTGTATTCTTTTTGTGTCAAGTAGCCATGTTTTTTGCAAGGGAAATCGTCTAGCAATTCAAAGTTAAGGTACGCACAACAAAAGGCCAGCCAATAAAATTATTAACAGTCTTGCGGTGGTTCCAATATTTTATGACTTAGCTTGGTGTTTACCAAATATGACTGGTTTCCTATTTACTTCTGGAATAAGAAAATTAACAACAATCTACTGGTTTTTTTTTTTATTATAACTGAAAACAGACCTGGTATTGAGTTGTTTACCTCCTTCAAGTATACAATATACAACGTGATCTAACAATAAGAAAATGCAATTGCAATTGCTTAACTGACTTTCTACACTTGAAAATGTTATATCTCTATCTATGCTAATACTGAGACAAATATAACATACTGAATTACTGTATTTAAAAATGTTTATTCTCTAAACCACCACAGCAGAAATGTGTGGAGACTAAGGGCCCTATTCATAAAAGTACTTGCTGACTGCTGTAATAAAACACATTTCATTTAAAACTAACGAAAGTCATCCATATTGCTATTCATAAAATGATCCGAGCAAACGGGCGACTGTCGCAAAGCACTTTTTGATTGGGTATACAGTCGTTCAAGAACACAAATCCGCCTCTTTTTGATGATATCATCAGCATTATTAATGTTCCCTGGGTAGCGTCGGTAGCTGTTGCAAAAAGAAAAACGGAATCAACGCTGCTAAACACATTTCCATACACACACATAAGATTTCCATTCTTAACTGCATGACGAAAAAAAAAAAAAGCACTGTAGGAGGACGTTTGAATAATACTGTAATAATAATAATAATAATAATAATAATAATAATAATAATAATAAACCATGCTTAAAGCATGGAATCAATCAATTCAATCAATTCATGTTTATGAATCAGTGAAAGCTGCACGCCGTATTGCACACTGTACACAAAATGGATGGTATTGTGGTGCATGAAAAAAAAAGACTCCCTTTTGAACACTGATCAAGCCTCGCACTGAGACTCAATCAGTGTTTTTTGCAATACCAAGCAAGCCCAAATTTCCCACCGACTGCATCAGCAGCACTGGTATACTGGTATACTGTATATTGTAACACTGCATGAAAATAAACAGGTTCACACAGGCAGTATTCATCCAAACTGTTTATTGTGAACACAGGTAAAAGAAATAAAAAGAAAAGGACCGCTGTCAGCCGCGGATCACGGCAAAGAAATAATAATAATAAAATAACTGTCTATTCTCAGTCTCTCACTTGCTCTCCGCTTCACAGCGCTGTTTCAAAATGATTATGACAGAAAATATGTTCTTGTGGGAGTATATATTTATATTAAACATTTTCGTTCATATAAAGCTACAGATTTTTTTTTTTTTTCAAAATAGTCAGTATTAATCACAGGTATGTCAAACTGTATAACAGAGCAAGTGTAGTAATAAAATATGTCTTTAAAAAAATAAATAGTCTGCTGAAGCTGTCGTTAGTTTAGACTTTAGGAAGCGTTCAATAACTCCTAGTTATCGACAGCATTTTGCTGTCGTTCACTTATGAATAGCAGGTTGATGCTCAGGACCGATTAAAACTTTTTGCTAACGAGGTAATCGTTAACCTTTCTCTAAATTCGTTAAAAACATGCCTTCATAGATGAAAATCGTTGGAGCTTAACGACGCATCTGAATGATCTCTTATGAATAACAACTGTCTAAGTAGGCAGCTGTGGACGAAATCCGATCATGTACTCCTGTTTTCTCATTTCGACAGGCATTAACCCTTTATGAATAGACCCCTAAGAGAGTTATTTCGTGTTTTATTACATAGTATGTTAAATGTTATACTAATCCAGGTATCCAGTTACATTTATTTCATTTTAAACTTTGATTTCAATGAAGCAGTATGTGTATGCTTTGGCGTGTGCCATTATTTCAGATTAACCTTAGGTCGATTTCAATGTGTGTTTATGTAAATCTTTATCGGGTCTGAATTTGGCTTGTGGTTGCTGTCACGGATAATTCAGTCTATATCTGATGGTCTTTTGTTTGGTTACTTTTTTTCTAAGTTCACAGACATACACAGAAATACATAAAAACAAACAGAAATTATCATCCAGGTAATACCTGCTGCCTAACACAAGCAAAGGCAACACACAATTCATAGCAAACTAATAGTCGTGAAATTAGATTATGCTTTTTTAATTATCGTAAAGTACACTTTATATGTCATATAATGCATTGCAAACTCTCTTAAGTGCTGTGAAATTGTGCCAAAAGTGGAATGTGATCAATGAAACGTCCCAATAATGCTTGGTTAAATGCTCAGGTGCTTGTGTCGATGATAATTATCCATGTCATTATGTTAGTTAATGTACGAAAGTAAGTTGAATAAACTGTAAAAGGGTAATGGTAAAAAACACAATGCTAATTTAATACACTTTTTAAACCAGTGATTTTGTATTATTATTATAATGACAGATACAATAATTATGCATGAAATGCACTGAAAACACTTGTTATCTTTGTATATCTATTCTGTCTATATATTTTATAGTCTGCAGCATATGTTCTGATGTACTGCAATCTCAACAGGAACATTTCACTTCAGTCCCATAATGGTAAGTACAATACGAGGTCAGTGTTGAAAAAAAAAAAAATATATATTAATCAAATTACCTACAGAAAATGTATAGAATATGCACAAATATTTTACCTGAAAATTCTAAAGTAAATAAACTGCATTATTGGTTGCATTTCACTGATATCACACACATCTTAGCAGACGTTAACACAACATAAATGCTAAGGGGGTTTTGGTTATTTTATATAAAATAATAGAGAAGCTACAGGAAATTTCAAGCTCAAGTGGTGAATAAACCAAGTGGTTATAAACCATAAATGACCCCGCTATTAAACAACTTACTTTTCTAACCAAACTAACACACACCTCCAAATCACTGTGAGACTGAGTGAGTGAGTGGTTGGGTAACTCAAAAGCTTTAGTGACACCTCTTAAAGCAACAGTGCCCAATTGATTACAACTGCATGCATTTACACAGAAAGTAAATAATTTGAAAGCAATAACAAGCATATTTGTATACTTAACAAACCACTTTCCAGTTTCAGAAAAAGTACTGTATCAAGGTTTTAATTATACACTTCTAGGTCATTTTAATCTTAAATATATAATGTGTATTAGAATACTATCTCAGAAATCAGCCCCACAGGGGTAATATTCCGAAAATTACGAAGCAGGCTGTGAAATATGCATGAAGCACTCTCATATTACCATATATATCCTCATTAAATATTTATTAATACAAAAGTAATGTCCTATCATAGCATTAGTAAAATGCTTACTGTCAAAGGGTTTTTTTTTTTTTTGTGCAAGCAAACGATAATAAAATGATTGTTAGCAATTAAACATATGGTAACCCCAGAGATAGACAGCCACATGTACAGTATTGTGTTCCACTAGAGAGAGACTGCGACACCACTTGAAGAGTTACAATTAAATGTAGCTATCTGGCTATGGGATTGCAATATATACTGTATATATATATATATATATATATATATATATATATATATATATATATATATATATATATATATATATATATATGTAGAAATATTCTCAGATGAGCTTCTTAACTTTGTGAATTACTGTAACATGATAAATCTAGACTATAAATAGACTTTAATAGAAATCATTGCCTCTTCTCATTTAAAATAAAAGTTTGACTCTATGTATTCACTGGGCACTGAGAGTAAGCACATAATTGATTTTAGCTTTATAATTGTTATGCTCACAGAAATGACACTACTAAATAATCCTTTCACTTCTGGTGAGGTGTGATGTAAAATGTATTTGCATATGAATCCCTTGGTAAAGCAAGGCAAAACAAACAAACAAACAAAAACTGGAAAAAATGAATAAATACGATGCCACAGGATTTCAGGAGAGATATATTTTTATCTTTTTTTAAGCTTTTGTTTTTCTGCCTACGGGGAACAAAATGTAAAGTTCAGTCACTAAAAATTCCAGTCCCAATGGCTTCAGCAGGCACTGATAGTTCAGATCGTAATTCTATAGTGGCACCAGTTTGCAGGCTTACAGGAATCTCTAGGGTAAAGGTGGCAAGGCTATAATATTTTCACAATGGAGTGACTGATGTCTTTGGAAGTTTTGTTTGATTTCAAAGACCACATTACCACTTCTCTAAAAATGAAGATATTTCTAGGCTCTTGTGATGAAAACAATCTGGCTTAGATAAGGCACTAGAGAGAATTGTAAGGTTTTGTCTAGAAGTAATGTGTTTGATTAAGTAATGCCATTTTTTTATTTCATAAGGTGCTGAACAAGGTAATACACATGAATCACAGGAATGTCTCTAGTCCCTGAACTGCTAAAACACCCTCATATCATGACTGAACCACCTCCATGTTTAACTGTAGTTACAAGGTTTTCTTCATGGACAGCTTTCCCTTTTTTATCCAAAGATACTGTGGTCCATTTTTAATTTAGTCTCATTGGACCAGAGCATCTTCTTAAAGAATACTAAAGATTCCTGTTCATATTTCTTGGCAAATTTTATGCGGTCTGTTTCATGAATTTTCTTTAAAGCTGGTTCATGTGCCTTTGTACAGTTCTTTCGTACACTATTATGCCCGGTTCTTCTAAATCGTGCTGTACCGGTAATTTTCCTTGGATGTCCACTTCTTTCAAGTGTTTCAGTTGAATTTCTTTTGTAGTACTTCTTGATTATTGCTTTGATTGTGGGTTTTGGTATTCCATATTTCTTTGATACTGTTCTGTTGCCATGTCCTTTGTTGTAGTTTGCTACAAGTGCTTTTCTCAAACATGAATCCAACTCCTTTGTCTTGACCATCATCTGCTGTGTTGCCAAAATGTTCTTAAACAGATAATGGAAATAATTGCTGCCTTTTCTGGCTATTGACTTTATAATGCAGCTTGTGTAATGATTTTCAATCAATGAATACATTTTAAAATGAGCTCAATAAAATCTTTACACACTGTTTTTATACTACCAAAAATTGTGTATTTTGGTCTTTGTCATATTAATTATTGGCTAATGTTCACCAAATGCTTGAATTTAACATGTTTTCTTGAATTATCTTATATTAAGAGCAGGATGCCAATAATTTTGACTGTGACTGTGCCATACCTGAAACCTTTTTTGTCTGATTGTTACATTCAAATCCATGCTAATGTTGTTATTCACATAAAAAACAAATGTTTACAGTTAGCTCAGCTCAGTTGGGACTTACAAACTGCTAGTTAGGGAGAGGATACCAAACAGTAGGTCTAATTCTTAAAACTTTTAATTACAAGCCTTTGGTTGCACAGAATCAAAAGGCAGGGTTTGTTTATCTCTTCAGGAATACACACATTCACTTTCTGTTCTGCAAAGTTAATATAAATAATCCAAAATTCTGTTTACTTACTACTTACCATCTCAGCAACATTATGTGTGCTATTTAAAATGTTTACAACATTAAAAACATTAACCTCATGATAAACTATAATAACTAACATTGATAAAATTATTAAAGCCAACATAAAAAATCATCCAAAGGGTCTCTTTCTGGTACTTTGCACTTTCTGTAGACTCTTTTGTGATTCTTTCTTCATTTTTCTTTTGCAAATAAGAAATGCATCCACTTTTTACTCAAGAAACAATACGCAGGATAATCTGGATGTACTTTATCAAACATTGAAAACAATTCAACCAGCCGCTATTGCTGTTAATAAAATGCAGCCGCGGTAATAAATACAAACAAAAAACGTAAAAGTATGAGTGTTGTGATTATTATTTATGTTTACCGGAGCATTTATACTCCTAAAAAATGCAGAAAGATGTGTTTTGCTGATTAGTATTCAATTAAACGATGAGTTGAAAACTGCGAACTTCATGAGCAGCACAGAGCACTCAAAGCAGAGTTTTCCATAGGCAGAATCGCCAGATGCCTGCTTAACCCATCCGCTCAATCGAATTCACACATGGGTACCGGTGGATGATAATTTTGAAACTATACTATACTAACCCTTGAGCTGCTAAACAAAAATGAAATCAATGGACAGTGGTTTAGAGATAATATATAGTAGCCTACTATTAAAAAAAAATCAAGATCATTATTTTCTTTACTTATATATATTTTTTTTGCCCTGTGTACCCCTATGACCCTTAGAAGTTCCCCAGGGTATCGTACCCCGGTTGAAAACCCCTGTTGTAACAGATTACCAAAAAAAGGAATGTGAGCTGTAATCTTTAATGCATTACTATTTTAAAATATAAATGTTTGGTCTGATATATTTTTGAAAACACTAAAGTGTCATGTGGTCCAAAGTGAAACCCATTTTAGAGTTACGACTTCATGAAAACCTGGGTGGTAAACAATTAATGCTTTCCCTAACATAATGTATTGTTCAACCACAGTGTTGACATCAGTCATGGTTATGTATACACATTATGAGTTCTAATGCATGTACATGGTAGAGTCGTTTACATTGCGTACTTTATTTCAATTGACACCCTCCATGTTGCCACTGACAGCTTTTCAGGGAAGATGGATGTTTTCTGCCAAGAACTATTGCTTCCTTGCTGAGGTAGACTTAGATGGATAAATTGATGGATAGCAAGTGCGCTAGGTAGAGTGCTCTTGGTTATGTTTTTTAGTCCTTACATTTTTGTTTATAGTGTCCATGCCTTTAGAGTGGTGCATTAACAAAGCTGTTAAAGCTTTGTGTTCTAGGAGCTTCTCAATTAACCGTAAAACTCTCAGAGCTTATTATTATTATTATTATTATTATTATTATTATTATTATTATTATTATTATTAATGTACTATTGCAAATTGGGTCTTTGTTGACAGGGGTTCTAGCGACACAGACAAAGCTGTCATTTGGTACCTCAGCATGTTACAAATGTACCCTGATTTTTAAATTTTGCGAGAAATAGCAATTGCTGCAAACCAAGGTTTTTAACCAGCAGGAAGGAGACGCAGAGGCAGGAAGCTGCAGTTTAAAGTGCTGTGGCACACTTATATTACCAAAATAACCAAAAACAAATCCTTGAAACAGGCACTCCAAGTAAACACACCTTACTTGTTCAGGCTGAGCATTCGCCTGCACTGAATCCTCCAAACTCCTTAAACTCACCCACAAACAAACGATCAGTCTCCCTTTTTATACCATGTAGCCGGGGCCTGATTGACCAACAGTTAATCAATCAAGACCCAACCACCTCCACACATGGATCTGGCAGCGATGGAATTAACCCCAAACCCTGCCAAATTTAAATTCAAAGTATTTAAACTTTATTTAAGCTAAACAAAAATACACTATTTACATGTGCAGGGCTTCCACGCTGCCACACTGTTCATTTCAATTCAGACATGACATGCACATTACAGCTCTCAACATGACCGTCGTCTATCCAACTAGTGTGCCTCAGGGCGAATTGTTTGATTACCTCATGAGCATTCAGACATATGATGAGAAAGGTGAGGGAGACTAAGGGATCGAAATGTTGATATCCTGAGATAATTTAACCTGTGATCTCAACATGACAGTTTGAAATGTCGAGATCTGATTTTGTGATCTTGATCTAACACATTTCAAGGTATGATTTTTTTCCCCAATAACCGGTGCTAAAGAATTTCATCACTATTGCGCATGTGTAAAAAAATGTACGTGTGACATACAGTATGTGAGACAGACAGATAGTGTCCATAAATCCCTAGATTATTTTACACTTAATAACTTGTAGTAAAGGTAGTCCTAAGCAAATAGCATCACACCAAGCAGTACTCAATATGCAATATGAAGTTGCAGTACCTAATTTGTATAAACAAGCATTATTTAGTCACTGTAAAAAATACAAAACAAAAAAATACAAATCCCTCAATTCTGTTGGAGCTGTACACAGTCTGGCAAATTGAGTCTGACAAATGTTGCAACACGAAACGAAACATGAAACCAGGGTACATTTGTGACATGTCGAAAACACTAAAAGATAATTGTGTCTAAACCAGGGTACACTTTGATATATCCACATGCACCCAGGGTACATTTCAATAGTACCCCGGTCGAAAAATACCCTATTTACTGTACTGTTTCATTGAAAAAATATTACAGCTGTTATTCGAAAAATGTAAATGTTAATCCCATCACATCATACTTTCAAAATAGATACATAGATAAAGCATATCATGTCCAAAATTCCAAGTTCTTTATTGTTATTCTTCATCATATATATACAGTATATATATATATATATATATATATATATATATATATATATATATATATATATATATATATATATATAGATTGATAAGAAGAAAAACTATTTAAAATAAATAAATAAATAAATAATGTACACAAAAAGTTTAAATGATTAAAAAATAATTTATATAAGGACATTTCAGGCAAAAGCCCTTCTTCAGCTGTGTAGAAAGAAAAAATATATATGATAATGGAGATACAGTGGAGGTGCTTATACATGTTTGTATCATCCTTGTGCCTTTTTATAAATCTTGAGATCTACTCATCAAATTGTGTTGAAACTTGGTATAATATAAATACTTTAGAATCCCAAACCATACACTCATGTTGATCTACTTATGCATAATTTCATAGTTACAACTAATTCCTACATCAAAAAACCTACAAAATAGTATCTATATTTAACTTAGAAACATATATACATTTGGAATGTTGGTATAAAGGTTTTTAGAAGTTTTCAGGATTTTTTTTAATGTAAAAATAATATTAAATAAAACAAAACAAACAGTTTTTAACTTTGTCTCCACTCATCTAGCCCATTCCCATTGTGCATTTTGTTTCGTACATACCTTTTGTTTTGCTGCATTCCTGTTTCTTACAAATCTTCATCAGAAAAGGGGAGATAAATGGAGAAGGGCACTAGCATTTTTGAAGTTGTGATGTCGTTTTGAAGCTTTGATCGTGATTGGGTAATTAAGTGACATTCCTTTGTAAAACACAAGTGACAACACTTTACATGAGAATCCTTATCTCTCAACACTCATAAGGCTTTAGGTGTGTGAGAAAACTATGTTTTAAAAGGTTGAGAGCTGAATCCAAGTTAACTGGCAGATTGTAGTTAGAAATGTGTAGCTTCAAGTTATCACCTGGAAACAACAGGGGTTCACTTTTTTCAGCAGTTGCGATGTTGTTCAAGGGATCATGCTGTGACTTCCTTTCCCTTCAATTTCACAGCTTAATATGTCCTCAGCTGGATACTTTACAAGCAAGTATAGGTCTCCTTGGTTACCAAATAATCTTTATGTAGGTTCAAATGCTCTGTTATTTTTGCAACCATAAGCTGTATTTATAAGTAAATAAATGTACAAATCAACCTATTATGATACAGTAAGTTATATGTTATACATTACAATCTGTAAATATAAAATTATTAAAAATCTTTAGTTAGGTATGGGATGAGTCATGCAGTGGAGTAATTTTGTTTGAGAAGTGTTACTGATCTTGACTGGGTGTTGCTTTGGCCTTTGTGCTCCCATGGGAAGGGGGATGCAATCTTTGGTGGTTGGTTCCCTTTTAATTCGAAGATGGCCAACAACCATACTTTTGGGATATGCCTGCCACAGGTCAATATTCAATGAGCATTTTATATCAAATCTGCCAGTAGGCCCATCTGTGGAGTGACGTCCTCGGTCCCGCCAGTCGTGGTATTAAATAGTCACTCCACGAAGAGCACATTCTCTTTTTCCTCTCACAACCAGGTAGGTAAGGTGGGTATAAACCAACCTATTCCTGTTGTTGATAGTCTTTTAAAAAATAGCCCTTCTCTCCAAGTTTTCTGTAGTTCCCTTGCAATTTATTGCTGGAAGTTGGTTTGCCACTTCCACGGAATCAGAACTCGGCAGCTGAAGCCTGAGCAAAACGCTGCGCAACGGCACTCCGTTTAAATATATATATATATATATATATATATATATATATATATATATATATATATATATATGGACCATTTCTACAGCATACATCGCCTAGCGATTGTCTTTTCTAGCCTTGCAGCTTGCTGCCTGTGTTTCTATCCTTCATCTGCCTCGAAAAATCGACAGAGAGAAAGACACTTTCCTCCAGTGAGACTCAGCTCTGCTGCGCCCGCTGTGGAGTCGAGGACTCTGGGCTACCTCGGCACGCACACTCGCTGTGCACCACCTAGTCTGCCCCTACAGGTTGTTGATTACTGTTAGAATTACTGCTTTGCAGTTTAAAAAAAAAAACAACACCACAACAACCGTGTGCTTCCTCCATTAGGCCTGGTATTACCCGGTCCTATTGTTCAGCAGACCCCACACATTTCAACCATTCACCCAAAAAAGCGATGAAGGTTCAAAAAAAAAAAAGGGACCCTTCACTCCAGCTTGCTGTTGAGTGTCTGTGTGTGCTACTGTCTTGCAGTATATAAAAAAGTGTGTTTCTTTCTTTCTTTCTTTCTTTCTTTCTGTCTCTTTCTCCAGGTCTGTAGGCTGTGCCACCCTGCTGTCAGCTTCGCTTTGCACCTGGTTGTGTGATTGTAAACAGCCCAGACTAGACACACAGCTCAGTACCCTTGGTGCTTGAAGCCCTCGGTGCTTCAGCGTACCAGTGTCTCGGCCTTGACGCCCATGGTACCCTTGGGTCCTCTGTGCCTCAGAGCCTCGGTGCTTTGGCGCCTTGGTGACCTACAGCCTCAACACCTCGTGCCTTGGCGCCCTCGGTGTTCAAGCGCTCCCTGACATCGGTGGCCTGGTGTTGCTCACTGGTGCCCTGGTGTTGCTACTTTAGCATCCTCTGCGCCTCGACGCTCTACCCACCTTGCATCGGTGTGGTGCTCCATAGACTTGGTGCTTCGGCACCCTCGGTGCCTTGAGGACTCAACGCCTCGACGCTTCGACGCCTACGATGCTTAACGCTCTGTGCAGCGGTGTCCTCAGTGCCTTTCGGTATCCTCGACCCCCAGTGCCCCAGAGCTTTGGTGGTTCGACACCCTTGGTGCCCCAGGGCCTCGACGCCTCAGTGCATCAACGCCCTCGGTACTTAAGTGCTCACTGCATCGGTGCACTCGATCCCCTCAAGGTTTTCGGTGCCCTGGTGCCCTACAGTCTCAACACCTTGGTGCTTCGGCTCCGTAGATGCTTTCAGGGTTTAACCCTTTGCGCTCCTATGTCAGACCCTGTCTGACATCATCAAACGACGTAAAAACAGGTCTCTAGTCATTTTTCTCTGGAAAAAAAGCTGAGAAAACCATTCAATGGCTGAGTGAGACCGATAGGAGCCGAGAGAAGCCGAAAAAAAGGGGGCGTATCTCATGAATACAGATAGCCCCGGCACCACATAGATAACACAGACATAAACAAACAAGATAGCTGCTTCTGCATCCAGCGCGCAAAGAATAGCATAGACATTTGCAGAGCTTTTTTTAGATGTTATAGTAATAAAATAATGACTTGGATTGCATTATTGAGGAGTTTGGTGATAAAACGAGTGATCAGGAGATGATTTATCAGTATGCACTATGTGAAAAATACAGTGAACAAGGGTTGGGGCGGGGCTGGAGATGCAGTACTGAGTATCCTGTTGATATGCAGTGCCTGTTTTACTGTGAAAAAAAAAAATTTAAACAGCGCGTCTAAAACAAACTGCGCGTGAGAAAATAAATTGGACCTGACGCGCCTGAGACGCGCTGAATAAATGGACCGCTAAGGGTTAAAACGCTCCCTGCACCTATTGCGTCGGTGCACACGGTTCCTCAGTGCTCTAGCGCCTCACAGGTGCTGTGACTCAGTGCCTTCCCACCGTCAAACTTACAGTGTCGGGTTTTCACCCATGCACGTCCTGCAAGGGGAAACTTCCCCCACAGGACAAACACACATTTTGTGTCAAGTGTCTGGGCATACAGCACACCTTTACTGCCTTGGCAGATAGGACGTCCTGTGGCATTTGTGCAAATTTAAGGGACAAGACCCTGCGCAATAGGCTGGCACAGTTCACGGGCGAGACCTCCAGTGTCAGCCTAGAGGAACTGTCTTCGTTCTTGGGGCCTCGTTCTCCCCCCTCCGCCTGCCATCAAGCCCTGCACAGAGCATACCCTGCGCACAGGCTCCAGCCCCTCAAGCTCACAGTGGTTCAAACTCTCCTCCAAAGAGCAGAAAGCAGGACAGTCTGTCTGCCTTAGGGCTCTCAAACGCAGTCTTTGGTACACTGCAGAACGCTAGGGCCTCCTCCACAAGAGCGTTGTATGCCTATAAGTGAAATATTTTAAACATTGGTGCAGAACCAATGGTCATGACCCCATTTATTGCCCTATAGCAACTATTTAGCAGTTTCTGCAAGATCTGTTAGAAGCAGGTAGATCCCCCTCTACGTTGAAAGTGTACCTAGCAGCCATATCTGCATGCCATGTCCCTACTGACTCAAGTGTCCCCGGGCACTTACATGAAGTGTGCTAGGAGGTTACGTCCTCCTAAGAAGGACGTCCTCCCCGAATGGAGTCTGGACGTGGTATTGGAGGCTCTCACTAAGGCCCCGTTTGAGGTTTACATTTCATAGAGTTGAAATATCTCTCTATGAAGACAGCCTTTCTATTAGTCATCACCTCCGCTAAGCGGGTCAGTGAGCTACAGGCTCTCTTAGTGCACAGTTCCTGTATGCGCATTTGGGACAATGGAAACAGGGTATCGTTGCACACCAACCTTGCTTTCTTCCCTAAGGTGATTACAGCTTTTCACTTGAATCAATCAGTGGAGCTAGAGGCTTTCAATTCCTTATTCTTTGCGGAGTAGATGGACTGGAGATTAAATTCCCTCTGCCCTGTTAGGGCATTGAGATGTTATGTGGATAGGACGAGAGCACTGCGTCAGTCTGACCAGCTCTTCGTGTGTCATGGTGAAAGGACCCAAGGTCAAGCCCTCTCTAAGCAGTGACTGTCTGTGGCAAAGTGCCCCCTGTGTATGTTATATGTTACGTGTTGTGTGTAAATGTTGGTGTATAGTCATCGGTACACGGGATATAAACGGGTCTGTGTTTCACGTGTGATTTAAAAATGTAGATTTGTATTTAGGCACGAGGAGGGCACAAATCACTTCACGTGCTGGTTAAAATGTAATGTGTGGTCACGGGAGTGCACTTAATTAATTCACGTGCAGTTGTACCGAGATTCCAATTGAATGATTGACTAGCAATCGAGTCTCGGTACAACTGCATAAAAACAACATGTTTTCACTCACTTTCGGGGTTGTGTGTTCGGTGAGTGGAGAACGGGTGTGGAGAGGAGAAAAGTAAAGTTACTTGTTTGTTTAAAACTCACCGTGTTCGTTTGTCTGTCCGTCCACTATTTTGTTTACTGTTTAGTCCGTTTTGTTTACCTGTTTATTTTGGCCGCAAGTGCCGTGTCCTGTTTTGTGTTCTTTTATTTTGTTTATTAAATGCTGAGCGAAGGCATTCGCTCAGCTTCACCAAAAACCCCAAGTCTCTGTGTGTTTCTATCTCTGGTCTGAGTTCCTCCCTGCAGCCAGCCTGTCACACGTGGTGTCAGAGTGGGATAACAGCGCCTCCAGGACTCAGGCCAGAGCGGGAACCGCAGGTTTTGTTTTTTTAGAAAAGGAAAAGAAATGGGGAGAAGCTGGAGAGGAGCACAGGAGGGCAAAGAGAGAAAGGCGGAAGCAGGGCTGTGGTGTTTCGACTGTGGCCAACCTAGCCACACCACCATACCCTGCTCCGTCCACAGGACCCTTCAAGAAATGGCCCAAAGACAGGGATGGGGGGAGTGGTGCCCTGGCTGTGGGGCATATGGGCACACGTTGGCCCTATGCCCCATGCAGGATGAAGAAGAGGAGCCCTTGCTGCCACATCCTATGCCTGAATGGGAGGAGCCAGAGTGTCCACAGCCCAAGCGGGAGGAGCCAGAGCGTCCACAGCCCGAGCGGGAGGAGCCAGAGCGTCCACAGCCCGAGCGGGAGGAGCCAGAGCGTCCACAGCCCGAGCGGGAGGAGCCAGAGCATCCACACCTGAATGGGAGGAGTCGGTGCGTCCACAGCCTAAGAGGGAGGAGTTTGTGTGTCCACAGCCCAAAAGGGAGGAGTTTGTGTATCCACAGCCCAAGAGGGAGGAGTCGGTGCGTCCACGGCCCAAGAAGGGGAAGGGAGAGCGTCCACAGCCCCAGTCTCCACTAGCAGAGGGTGAATTCCTGCTGGTTCCACCTCCATTGCCATGGGAGGACTGCTTGCAGCTCCCACCTCCACCAGCAGAGGGTGAATTCCTGCTGGTCTCACCTCCGCCACCTCCATCGGCAGGAGCAGAGCAGCAGGAGCTGTCTCTGCCTCCGCCACCTCCACCGCCAGGAGCAGAGCAGCAGGAGCTGCCTCTGCCTCCTCCACCAGCAGAGGGTGAATGCCTGCTGGGTCCCTGTCCACCAGCAGAGGGTGAAAGCCTGCTGGGTCCCTGTCCACCAGCAGAGGGTGAATGCCTGCTGGGTCCCTGTCCACCAGCAGAGGGTGAATGCCTGCTGGGTCCCTGTCCACCAGCAGAGGGTGAATGCCTGCTGGGTCCCTGTCCACCAGCTGAGGGTGAATGCCTGCTGGGTCCCTGTCCACCAGCAGAGGGTGAATGCCTGCTGGGTCTCTGTCCACCAGCAGAGGGTGAATGCCTGCTGGTCTCCCCTTCCGGCGGAGCCGCACCAGTCCCCTGCAAGAGAGGGAGGGCCACCAGTCCCCTGAAACAAGGGTAGACTACACGCCGCTCCCACCTCCGCCGCCAGGAGACTACATGCCGCTCCCACCTCCACTGGCAGGAGCAGAGCAGCAGGAGCTGCCTCTGCCTCCGCCACCTCCATCGGCAGGAGCAGAGCAGCAGGAGCTGCCTCTGCCTCCGCCACCTCCATCGGCAGGAGCAGAGCAGCAGGAGCTGCCTCTGCCTCCGCCACCTTCACTGGCAGGAGAAGAGCAGCAGGAGCTGCCTCTGCCTCCGCCACCTCCATCGGCAGGAGCAGAGCAGCAGGAGCTGCCTCTGCCTCCGCCAACCCCACCAGCAGAGGAGGAATGCCTGCTGGTATCACTTCCCCACCAGCAGAGGATGAATGCCTGCTGGTAACACTTCCCAACCAGCAGAGGATGAATGCCTGCTGGTATCACTTCCCCACCGTCACGAGGAGAGGAGCAGGAGCTGCCTCTCCCTTCACCAGAAGGACCAGGACTAGATGCTGGCGGTCCTCAGCAGCCCTTGCATAGGCTGCTGAGGGAAGCACAGGAAGAACCGCCCGGCCGCAGAGGCCGAGAAGAGGGCCAACACCCGCACCCCAGCTTGTCCTGACTGCCTGCCTGCTTCGCCCAAGGATGCCTGCCTCGCTTCACCCAAGGATGCCTGCCTCGCTTCGCCCAAGGATGCCTGCCTCGCTTCGTCCAAGGATGCCTGCCTCGCTTCGCCCAAGGATGCTTGCCTTGCATCGCCTGGGGTTGCCAGCCGCTCCGCATCGCCTGGGGCTGCCTGTCGCTCCGCATCACCTGGGGCTGCCTTTTGCTCCACACAGGGTGCAGGGTGCGAGGGAGAAGTGGAGCTCCCACTGCCGCCTCTATGGCCAGGGGCTCCCCTCCCGAGTTCGCCTCCCGAGGGTCCGCTGCTGCTGCCGTCGCCTCCCGAGGGTCCGCTGCTGCTGCCGTCGCCTCCCGAGGGTCCGCTGCTGCTGCCGTCGCCTCCCGAGGGTCCGCTGCTGCTGCCGTCGCCTCCCGAGGGTCCGCTGCTGCTGCCGTCGCCTCCCGAGGGTCCGCTGCTGCTGCCGTCACCTGGGGTCGCCAGGGATCCTGCTTCGCCTGGGGTCGTCGAGGGTCCTGCTTCGCCTGGGGTCGCCGGGGCCTCTGCTTTGCCTCGGGTCGCTACACTGTGGCCGGAGCTCCATGAAGGGGAGCTGCCGGCCATGAAGAAAGGGGGGGAGGTCAGGAGACCAGCTCCCCCAGCCGCATTTCCGTGGCAGGAAACACGGTGGCGGAGCCCCACGGAGGGGAGCTGGCGGCCATGAAGAAGGGGGAGGTCAGGAGACCAGCTCCCCAGCAGCAGTTTCGCTGCCGGAAATGGGTGGCCGGAGCCCCACGGAGGGAACTGCCAGCCATGAAGAAGGGGGAGGTCAGGAGACCAGCTCCCCAGCTGCACTTTCGGCAGGAGATGGGTGGCTGAAGCCCGGAAGAGGAGCTGCCAGCCACGAAGAATTGGGGATGCCAGACATTCCACCATGGCCACCCCAGAAACAACTTGCTTCCCCCTCTTCCGGGACTTTGGGACTGAGGGGGGAGGTGGCCATTGAGGCCATGTGTGCTTTGCACAAGGGGGGGTATATGTGGCAAAGTGCCCCCCTGTGTATGTTATATGTTACGTGTTGTGTGTAAATGTTGGTGTATAGTCATCGGTACACGGGATATAAACGGGTCTGTGTTTCACGTGTGATTTAAAAATGTAGATTTGTATTTAGGCACGAGGAGGGCACAAATCACTTCACGTGCTGGTTAAAATGTAATGTGTGGTCACGGGAGTGCACTTAATTAATTCACGTGCAGTTGTACCGAGATTCCAATTGAATGATTGACTAGCAATCGAGTCTCGGTACAACTGCATAAAAACAGCATGTTTTCACTCACTTTCGGGGTTGTGTGTTCGGTGAGTGGAGAACGGGTGTGGAGAGGAGAAAAGTAAAGTTACTTGTTTGTTTAACACTCACCGTGTTCGTTTGTCTGTCCGTCCACTATTTTGTTTACTGTTTAGTCCGTTTTGTTTACCTGTTTATTTTGGCCGCAAGTGCCGTGTCCTGTTTTTGTGTTCTTTTATTTTGTTTATTAAACGCTGAGCGAAAGCATTTGCTCAGCTTCACCAAAAACCCCAAGTCTCTGTGTGTTTCTATCTCTGGTCTGAGTTCCTCCCTGCAGCCAGCCTGTCACACTGTCCCATTTGATTGTGGACACAGTCTCGACTGCGTATACTAATACCGGCCTACCCCCACCTGGGTGAGTGGCCCCGCACACTACCGGAGGTGTGGCTACATCATGGGCCCTCTTTAGGGGAGCTTCATTGACTGACATTTGTACTGCAGCTAGCTGGGGTACAGAGCATACATTCACCAGATTCTACCAAATTAATGTGGTAGATCTCTCTATGCACGCTCCCACCAACACTAATTTCCTCATATGCTGTCCGCTCACACTCCCTCGAGAAGGCTTTGGAATATGTTTCCCAAAAGTATGGTTGTTGGTTGTCTTCGAATTGAAAGGGAACATTAGGTTATGAATGTAACCCTGGTTCCCTGAAAAAGAAGACGATCAAACAAACCTTGCGAGGTCGCATCACTTGCATTCGCAGGTTTGATGCAAAAGAGAACGTGATCTACCTTGGCTGGCGGGACCAAGGATGTCACTCCACGGAGGGGCCTATTGGCAGCTTTGATATAAAATGCTCAGTGAATACCTGACCTGTCACATATCCCAGAAGTATGGTTGTTGGTCATCTTCTCTTTCAGGGAACCAGTTACATCTGTAACCTAATGTTCTTCTGCCTCTTCCATAGTAACACCTACTAGTCTGATGCTGATGTGTCAGATTGAAGATTATGTCCCAGTGGGAATATGCAAGGTGGAAATTAAACTGTTATCATGCCTTAAAATGCCTTTACAAAAATGTGTTGATGTAAATTTTGTCATCATGTCCTTGAAAGAAAACTTTGGCACCTGTCAAAGTCAACAGTAAAGATACAAAAACAGTTGGTACTTTTATGATATAAATGAACAGTAAATAATATGCACATGCACAGATTTATGGAAGTAATGCTTATCAACCATGTGGAAACATAGAGGCACAAAAGAACAAGCCTAGGAAAAGAGTGTAGTGAACTGTGAAGAGAACCAGAGACAAAAAAAAGTGTTTGGAAAAACGACATACTATGAGTATATGCTTGATTTGAAAAGGCAAAGTAATGTTATTTTTTACAGCATTGGTAATGATAATACTGATGTTTGAAAAAAAAACAATGGAAGCAATTTAATTTGGGCAAGATTTGAACTATTCAAGTATGAAATAAAAATAAACAACTGTTGCTAAGCTGGTTTCCAGTAGTAACACAGACAGGGATTTCCATACAGTTTAGAAACTCCAAATTATCTCTGCATTGTTGTGAGAATGTGATGCATCACAAACATTCCTCACTATAGGAAGTGCGCGACAAAAACATGGTATGACTTAAAAGGGAGTAGTGGTTAGGGCTCTGGACTCTTGACCGGAGTGTCGTGGGTTCAATCCCAGTGGGGGACACTGCTGCTGTACCCTTGAGCAAGGTACTTTACCTAGATTGCTCCAGTAAAAACTCAACTGTATAAATGGGTAATTGTATGTAAAAATAATTTGATATCTTGTAACAATTGTAAGTTGCCCTGGATAAGGGCGTCTGCTAAGAAATAAATAATAATGTTCTGCTATAACTAAAGGCCGTACAAAGCGTTTTTTTTTTTATTAACACCTGACATCTTCTGGAAGTAGCCCTGAAATAAATAACGGTGCTAGTAAGTGATCATTTGCTTTTACTGTCAGCCAGCACAGGCTAAAAGAGTTAGTGAACACAATCTTTAAAAGCATTTTAAACATGTTTGCTGTCTCATCTCTTCTATGAATTGTTGAACTGCCATTCACTCGCCATTCTTATTTTCAGAGCACATATTTATTTTACCATTAAAAAGTCATAATTCGGTATGCTATACAAAGGTTCCTCTAAACTAAAGCTGCACAGGCTTTTTTTTTTTTTAATTTAGTTGCCGCCAATTTTTTACCACGTTTTTTCTCCCCAATTTTGTATGCCCAATTATTATCTGTATCCTCAGCTCACCGCTCACAACCCTCCCGCCGACTCGGGAAATGGCGGCTGGAACACGTGTCCTCAGAAACGTGCTCCTGCCAAGCCGTCATTTTTCACACTGCTGATCCACAGCGAGGCCACCAGACCTGTAGTGCCGGAGGACAACACAGATCTGGCAGCTCCACTGCAGAACCACAGGCGCCCTATCGGCCACAGGGGTCGCTGGTGTGCTGTGAATCATGGATTCCCCTGCCGACCTAAGCTCTCCCTACCCGGACGGCACTCTGCCAATTGTGCCCCATAGGAACCCCCGGTCACGGTCGGCTGTGACATAGCCTGGATTCTAACCTGCGATCTCCAGACTATAGGGTGCATCCTGCACTCCACACGGAGCACCTTTACTGGATGCACCACTCGGGTGCCCCCTGCACAGACTTTTTAATGTTCAACCTGAAAACAGGCTTGTGTTTTAACCTCAAAAGCTTGATAAAGTTTGCAAACAGTCTCCACATACAGTGGTTATGTATACAGCGACTTTTAGAAAGCCAGAATGATAAGTTATCTTCCTATAAGGTGCTATTTTGTCACACACTTAATACATTTTTTGTGTGTGTTTTGGTTTGATAAACAGCATACCATACTATTCATCATATGGTAGGGACAACAAGAAGAATCAGTCATATAATTGTGACAAGAACGCACAGAGATCTCAATCCAAAATCCCTGACTTATCTTAAAGAGTAAGTAGCGGGGTTCTGAAAAATATAGCGTTATACACCCCCATGTGTTGCTACAACTGTTCAATAACGTACCTGTAATTTTTATTTTCATTGATAATATCCTGACAACTTTTTACACTTATAACTTTAAAGTCTGTTTCAAAGGTCTTTTCAAAATGGCCGCTCTAATGCACTGGGGTTTGAAATCTGTTCAACTCACTGCCAGAAAAGCCATACATTTTTTTTATTTTTTTTTTAAACATAATCAAGTTGTCTGGCTTTTCTGTTCCGTACCACACCAAGGATTGTTATTACTGTGTTACCTTTTGAAAATAGCTTTGAAACAGACTTTAAAGTTATAAGTGTAAAAAGTTGTCAGGAGGTTTTATATTACCTTTATATTCTTTGAAGAAAGCATTGGTACAGTACAATAATTGTTGTCAATATGTTTATAGGGTTGAATATATCTGAAATCTATTGTAAAAGCCAAATCAGACCAAAGGTGATATGCCAGATGCAATCTTCCTTCAAACCAGACCTGTATGCTGTCCACTTTTGTAATAGGTCGGGTTCTGTGGAAGAAGGGTAAAACAGCCACCTTATAAACCCTTGCTGGTTTTTACAAAAAACAATATGTGCTAAAAAAAACAAACAATACACACACACATGACCAGTGAATAGAATTATTATAATACGCTACTTATGAGACCGTGCTATGCTATTTTGTTTTGCTACGTAGTTAACAGTAAGTTTATTTTGATATAGGAGGCTGTGTGGTCCAGTGGTTAAAGAAAAGGGCTTGTAACCAGGAGGTCCCCGGTTCAAATCCCATCTCAGGCACTAACTCATTGTGTGACCCTGAGTAAGTCACTTAACCTCCTTGTGCACCGTCTTTCGGGTGAGATGTAGTTGTAAGTGACTCTGCAGCTGATGCATAGTTCACACACCCTAGTCTCTGTAAGTCGCCTTGGATAAAGGTGTCTGCTAAATAAACAAATAATAATAATATAGCCACACCTCAATTAAAATATAATTACACTCAGGTCACAGGCAAGTTTGTTGTAAACCCTCTTAAAAGTCTTTTTTTCATTGGAAACATAGCTAATGATAGTCTAGAGAGAATGGGACACACTTACACTGCCTGTTCTTAAATTATGTGGGGTTGGATCCTTTAAGGAATTGATTCCGGCGACTCCACACTGATTACTGTGCTCATTGTATACCACATAAAATTGACCAATATCACTTCCTGACTCAATATCACAAATGGTTTCTTCCCCATTAAAGTACCTTGCACAGGAAAACAGAGGTGAATTTAAGTTTTGGAACTTAAATAAAAATCTATTGATTGACCCACTAAATTACTTTTTTTTTAAAAATTTACATTACATATGGAGTGATAAAAATACAATAAAAAGCTAGAGCTAGATAAATCATTTTAGACACCTTGCTTATCTATAATCTAGTCTGGAAAATCTCACACTGCAGTTGTAGTACAAAAGTAGCCTTTTCACACATGTAAGAAATACAGTACTATAATACCTTTGTGTCCACATTATAGAACAGACTTCATTAATTTCAGCCTAAAATATCTTCATAAATAACATAGGAGTCTTTTTTTGTTTATTAAAACATTAGCAACAGAAAGTTACAAACATGCCTATTAAGTTAGGAAGCTAGTTTCTTTTCCAGTATTTCCACCTGTTTAAAATATGTATATAATTCAATTTCCAATGCGTGGGTGTGTATATATATATATATATATATATATATATATATATATATATATATATATATATATATATATATAACTCTGAAAGCTGATTTTAATAGCTGTCTTACATAACTCCCATCCCCTGTCCTTAACGTTCATAAAATTATTGTGCTGATTAGTGGTTTTTAATGTAATGTACAGTAAATGCTAATGTATAATGACATTTCTTTCCACTGTTTACATATTTTTTTCAGCTAGATAGCAATAAATCAAGAAATATTGTATTGTGAGGCTCATTAAAGAGACATTATACAATACAATTGCAGAGCAGTCAGCATAATCAAATAATGAATGCATTTATCTATCTCCATCTAAATGATGTAAGCTTTGCTTGCTTGTATTAGAGCTGCGCACCACACAATGCCTCCCTGAACTCTGTAGGTGTAAGTGACAGATGTTTCATGTGGTCCTCTCAAAAAGCATGCTATCATTAGTGCCCACTGTGGAAAAAAAATGTCAATAAAACGCTAGACAAATGCAGATAAATATTTCCAATAGTTTCAGGAAACCGTTAATATTACACAATGATATTTTGAAATAAAACTGGAGACCAGTATTACAGGCATCAATGTAGATATCATCACCTTCTCTCCAACAGGCAGAACACCTTAGAGATACTGGTTTTATGGAGAGGGTTGCATGTGTTTTAGATATTAACTCCTTTATGGGATGAAACCTAATAAGACCAGTGGAGCTCATTTAGCTTGATGGATACGACTTCTCAATATGAAGTGGATTTACTTATTAAATTCAGAATGGTGGAATCATCTGATAGAAGTAATACAATAAGAAAAAATAGGGTATGGTAGCAATGAGAAACAAAAATAGGGTATGGTAGCAATGAGAAACCTAATATATATACCAATGACTAGCCATTAGATTAAAGTGGCCAAAGGATTATATCAATGAGATATGTATGGCTTTACACTGTAAACTGTAAAAATGCAGTTATGTTTGATATACTCAAATACAAAATGTAGAAATGTATTATTGTAATGCTTTTTTGCAATATATTGAACTACTGAATTGACTTGCTGTGTAAACATTCTGTTTCAAAAACAATACAATGTTGTATCCATAAAAAAGTAATTCAACACAAATATGAAGAAATATTTGAACAGTGTTTAGCTAGCCTCTCTGTTAAATTAAAGCACATTCAAATACTCATCTCTCTTATGCTGTTCATCTATTTTGCCACTTTTTTTGAACATTTATTTACTTTGATTGTGTGAATCTGAGATAAAAATCTAGTAAAAATACCACTCGGCATTCTGAAACCAAAGTCAAACAATTCCAAAAAGCAAATAGTGTATAGTCTTGTAAGGAATTGGCTATATTGACTGTTGTCTGCAGCACTTACTTGAAAGCTGTAATGGCAGTCTAACTCAGCCACCCAGCTGGCTGCCTGTATTCACAGTTAGCCCAATTTGCCTCCATTTACTGTAACATTTACAGACCTATCAATCGAAAGGATAGGCTTGAACAGAGACTGATTAACTCTTTGTAGTCTATTCAATTGGACTAAATGGAGGCAGACCGAAATACTGCAACTGTTAAAATGATTATAATACGTATGGGATTTTACAAACATACACCATACACTGTTAGGGTTGTTTTGAATACCTTGATAGATAATTTAGTTTGTTTTTTGTTGCTATTTTCTGTCTGTTACAGGGAAGCATCCCGTTTCAGCAGATATAAAAAATATATAATTTTTGTTTAAGAAAATACAGGGTTTTGACCTTCAATTACTTCTATGAAAGCAACATGCAATTAGACTTTCCCTAAAACCCTGTTTTTTCCCCTTTTTTCTCCCTTTGTCTTATAATGATTTAAGGCCGGGTTGGGGAGTTTTCAATTGAAATTGAAAAATGTCTTGTTTTTCTATGACTTTTTTTTCGGAAATCAAAAATTCTTCCTATTTAATTTAATTTTGTTTATAACAAACTACAACTTTTATATTTTATTTTAAATCTCAGCTTGCTACTACATATATATCACCCTTTTGTAATTTGTGAAGCAAAGCTTACGGGAAGACCATGCTGCTTGAATGACTAAGAATATATGAATAGTTGATAAGAGAAAGTTAACTTTTAGGTTAATTATTCAATATCAATAATACTTCTATTTCGTGATGTCTTTTTTGTCATGAATGTGTAATCTGCAGCCCATATTACCTCAAACATCAGTACTTCACCTGCAGTGTATTAGCAAAACATTTAAAAGGAACACCAGCTATGCATATTCAACCGATCACATTTCTACAATAAATATTACAGAGAAATTTCAATATGAACTGGACCTATATAATTGCAGGACACATATTGTAATTCAAGTCCAAGTAGCAAGCATAAGTAAATATCTAAAAAATAATGTGTGTCCAGTAAGAGGAAATCTAGTATTTATTTTTAGTACATTCACAGCTTTGTTTTTGCAAAATGGATTGACTAATGTCTTGTATGTTTAAAGCACCCATTTGACTCACTTTAAACAAATGGCGACTCACACTTTTTCAGATGCATAGCTTGACTGAATCAATACAAGGAAACCTGGTCCTGCAACGACTCCTTTGTTGATGGTGACTGGCTATATCTGTGCTCTATCTAGGGTATAATTAGGCTTGCTACTTTTCGATATTAATTGGTAAAGCTTGTTAAATGTCGAATTCCCAAAAAATATGAATTTGACTGATAAATGTATATACGATAAACGTCAGTAAAACCACTCGCTGTTTTTATTTTCTTACCAAAAATAATAATTTAGAAATCATCTCTAGTTTGTGTAGTTTTTATACTTGCTGTCTGTCCCGTTTCCATTCCGCTCTGAATGGCTAGGGGTCGCTGTCAGTCATCTCAGTGGTCCGTTAGTATTGTAGTTTCACCCTGTTTTGACAGATCTCGTTGACTGAAGCAGTGCTAGAATGCTCTCATTCGTTTAAATGACTGTCAATCATCAAGACCTGCACCGACTTTGCACTTTCATTTGCCATCTACAGCGCCTGTCATTCAAAGCACCTACTTTGAAATTAGCGGGTTAAGGTGTACGTAAGCTTTTGCTTTAGGTATACAGTGACAGTTACTAGTTTGATTTGAAAATGGGGCGCAAGAGAAAAACACTTAATGAGTAGTGCACAATACCCTGACCGATGTATGAAGTCTCCGCGGCAGGACGAAGCAGGCCCATCTGCCTTGCCTTCCAGTGACTCTGAGTCCATCTGTGCTGAAGCAGGAGAGGGGGGAGCTCAGACTCCGGTTAATAAATGCAAGTTAGTTATGTTCAGCTATCTAATGTTTGTTCTGTGCATATTATTTTTACTCGTAAATTTATGTTATAAAAGTCTGCGTTTTCCATGGTTTATTTGAGACAATTTTAAAATTGGTGTAGGACCTTTATCTTTACAAGGTATAGCTCTGCTGTGACCAAACGTTATTTCAATTAGAATGTTGGCAACTAATGTTTTGTTGCATGTTGAATATGATAAAGGGGCTTTGCTAAATGAAACGTTTTTCAATGGCATGAAAAGTCTAGTTTTTTAAAGCATAAAGGTCGATTTCACCCATTCTCTGCTTGAATTGAAAAATGAAGACCGAAAAAAAACAGTAAATTCTTTTTAAAATAAACATCAATATTAATCGTCGATTTGGCAAAAAAATTAAAGTCGAATAGGTCAAACCTAGGTGTAATACAGTAAATAACATCAAATATGAGCTCATGGAGGTTTGTTATGCTTTGTAATTGAGCGCTTTGTGAATTAAAGACACACTTAGTGTACAATATTGGTGTTTTAAAATGGAGTGATAACTAAATCAAGTACAGGAAAACAAAGCACTGCTTTATCTTTAAGCTAAATAATCACGTTTTAATTTTGTGTGTGGGTTAAAAGTTAATTTGAGTTTCTCTTGCAAATTTGAGGAAGTTTTAGAATACACTGCTGGAAGAGAATACTAACATTTTTCTGACAATGAATATGCAGAGGACTGATCTATAGTTGTGTGTGTGTGTGTGTGTGTGTGTGGTTTTTTTATTCATGTGTTTAAATTCAGATGCAGGCAAATGGTTTTGCAATGTGACTATGCAGGGGGGGGAGATTTGTGAACTTGGGCTAATGATATTGATGGAGTTTGATCTGTGAACGTGGGGGTAGATTAAATCTAAAACTAAGGTGGTATGTGCATAATGTAGACTCTAAAGCTACAAATATGCATTTGATTTTCAGGGTCCTATTCAACACTCAGATGGACAATGTGTTTTTATTGATTTATTTTAAGAAAAAGTCGTAGCTGATTCTAATTCTAACTTAGAAGTTTAAAGCACCCATGTAACAACACATTCTGTAACATTTATTATTTAATGAATAGATGTCTGTAGTCATTACAAATCTAGTACAGTTATGTTCACCATTGCGTGTGTTTTGGATTAAACAACAATGACCTTTCATGGACAGAACTGTTGGAATGTGGACAAGCAGTAAAGAATGTGGAATTGGTTCTACATACCCTTTCATTTTCATTTATCATTTATCTTTCATTTATCAGGCCAATTTGACACTTGATATTTAGTGTTCAAATTCAGCATTCTGCTAATAGTTTGGGGTTTGTTCCTGATGCTTTAAATACCTCTAGGAACAACAGAAAAACAAAAATGCCGTAGACATTCCATCCAGGGAAAGCTAGATGGCATGTCAATATTGAGACCTTGATTAAGCACTGTGACCGAGCTGTTGCTACGGTGACGTCACGGACCAGGAAGGGGTAGTAAACAAAGGCAAACAACGGATGGAATGGCGGTGGTGGAACTGAATGCTACGGCGCTCAGCGTTTTATTAAATAATAAACCAAAACAAAAGGTTTAAACAAACAACAAGGCACAAGGGCCAAACAAATAAACAAATAAGGTTTAGCAGTTGTTATTAAGTTTCGTTTTCTCTCTCCTCGCTCTCTCCGCTCTCACTCCTAAAACACTCTTCCCGAGTGTAGAGAGCTGCAGGTTTATATACAGTGACCAATTAGCAACAATTAATCAATGAATTAACTCAGGAGATGGTCACCGTCTGCACGAGTTTAATAAGGATGCGTGACTGTCAGCTAGCTAAATAAATCACTAGCTGATCAGTCACGCATCCTCACGAGGTTTTTAAAATATGAAAACAATAACAAATATGCGACGCTTTTATCCACACCGCAAACAATAATACAAATAATAATAAACAGTGCATATATATATATATATATATATATATATATATATATATATATATATATATATATATATATATATATATAGGGGCGGGACACTTCGCCACAAGCACTAACCCTGATTTTCTATTGTGGTAAATCATGTTTAATTTCAAATGAACAGTATTAGAACATTCTAGAAAAACAATGCATTGCCTGCCTTTTGACATGTATTTATTTGTATTGGAAGTTTCTGGAAATTAGTAGAAATCCCCGGGGTTATTAATGTATATGGTCATGATATTGTTATTATTTCATATTGAAGTCTTATCTGACTGCTCCTTAGATCTCATCTCCAATTATTACAATGTCGAAGTCTTCTGTAATATCCAACAACTGTCCCAATAGTACTAATAGCAATGCATACATTCTTTCAATAATATTGTACAAATACTATTGTTATACAATTATTTGTAAGATTGAATCCAGTTGGACAATAACATAAACCTATGGTGTAGTCAGAAAGTAATGCAAATACATTATTTTGCCCGAAACAAAGCTGCTCTTGCTGTACGTCAGTCAACACAGGATGCCTGCATAGATCCTGTAGAATAATCCAAATGGTTTGAAAAGCCGAGGGGCTTGTATTTTTACATTTTTGATCCCTTTACTGTAAAGATGTCAGTGCTGGCTAACCTTTTACCAGTACAAACTGCAATAATATGCACTGTGAGTGGAAAGCTATTAGTCTAGGATGATGTTGCCATTATTTAATCTTTTAACATATACTCAAATGTTCCCTTCCAAGGCCCTTTAAAGATCCAGTATCATAGCTTAATGTTCAGTGTTGTACATGGATTCTTTTTCAATTCAAACAATTTTACCTTGTCTGAAAAACTTTTTGCCCTGTGTTTTGC
The DNA here is from genome assembly GCA_030684275.1 of Acipenser oxyrinchus oxyrinchus. Taxonomy (NCBI): domain Eukaryota; kingdom Metazoa; phylum Chordata; class Actinopteri; order Acipenseriformes; family Acipenseridae; genus Acipenser; species Acipenser oxyrinchus. Next base: position 50,562,715 of record CM060247.1, read on the forward strand.
TGTTGTTCTCTTGTTTTACCATTTCGGACATGCTGGGTTGTCAAAGCAAATCCTTTGTGTATTTTTATTTCAGATCCCGAAAATAAAATTCCATCCGTCAAAAGGACACTTCAAAATAACTGCAATAGAATTAAGCTGTCATTCAAATACACTTTTCAGTGTAGGAGAACAACACTCGGGTTAACTTTTTTGTAATAGAACTAGTAACTGGTCTGTGACGTGACGATTTGTTCTGGTGTTGGAAGTATCTAAAATATGCTTGATGTTTACGTGATTTGATCTAAGGTTAAAAGTGAGTTCCCTGTCTGAACCACCGCTTTGATTAATTGTGGTGCACCTGCTCCTACCAGAAAGAACAAAGACGCTAATTCCAGGACTGAGGCCAAAAATGCAAACATATCACCAAGATTCAGGATAGACCGGAGTTGCCCAAAGCAGTTCATAATGCCGAAAAAGTACTGCCATTTATTACATGAGATCAGGTAAGATAGGAAAAAAAAACACAGCAAGGTCCAATACATCCTACAGGTAATGTTATAACCTATGTGGACATGATACTGGCTCTTTAATTATTACATTTCAGTAACTAACTGACATAAGGTCAGAACTATTTGATACATGATATTTAAAGAATATCCAATTAAGTATTTGTGTTACCATTTAAAATGTTGCATGCCTGTTGTTCTTCCTGCCAAATGCTAGTGGCTGGTTACACGGACCCTGATTAGATGTAATCTTGGATCACCTTACCTAAAATAACATTAGGTAGTCCAAGCTTAGTGCTAATCATGGTCTGTGAAACCAGTCATAGGTATTTCTGCACTGCTAAGCATCCAACACAAAACACCAATGTTGCCAAAACTGGTGATGTAGTTGAAAGGGATACCACCTTTTGTAATATACAAATAGAAACTGAAATTGCAACTGCTATAGAAAGCCCAACGATGAAGGGAATGCATATGCAAGTGTGAAAAGAACAAAGATGTTGGAAATTCCATACCTCTCATATGGAACACGTCAGGGATTTTATTATCACCTTTGCATAATAATGTAAGTAAATCTGTATGAATACAAATAATGCTGCCTGCTTGATGTTTGAATGAGTTTAATGCAAGATGTTACAAAATGTAATTTGTTTTCCATCTTGCAGACATAACACTTTAGCAAAGCACAATGAAAAAAATAATTACCTAGAGTGAATGAAATGAAGTCTTTTTTTAATTAGTAATGGCTTTAATTGATTTACTGTTAGAAGGGTTTCTTGTGGGCTGAATGGCTTTTGCTTCAGGTATTTAGGTTATTTAACACATGTTAGTGTTGTCACAGGCATCAACCTTGTTTTGTATTCCCTCATTGGAAACCACTAGATTTTAAACCCATCATGAAAGTGTGACTTTATTACTTGGGTGTTTGAGTTCATTGATTTCAGCAAGCCTTTACGTGCTTTAGCTCCTATTCTTTGAAATTAAGATTTTATTTCTTCAAAACTCATGAACAGTTTTAATCACTTTAATACATTATTTATTTAGGTAAATAAAAAAAGGGTGTATTTAATTGTATATAAAAATAATAACTAATTAAGAAAATGTATTTAACATTACAGTTATGATTTTCAGAGTAAAGTAGAAGCTGGATTCAGTATTCTGTATTTTGTCACATATATTTTAATATGTGAACCAAATCTGACCTATTGTTATTTTTATTTTATTTTTTCAAAAGTCAGTTGCTGTCCCTGATGCAAATACTAACCACTGATGAGGGAACTAATATTTAAAAGGTAATTAATCATGTTAATTAACAGTGAAAAAAAGACCTTGAAATGTGAGGGACTGTCTTTAGATAAATTTCCCCCTGAGATGATTGAGTGTCGCAGAATAGTTTATGTAGCAGAACTGAATCTTGTGTTTTTTTTTGGAGTTACATATACTGTTGAAGGTTCTATATGGAGTATTTTTCCCCCCTGAATCTTCATTTTGAGTAGTTCGTGATAAATTGGACCATGATGAAACACATCAAAGCAGTTCAATCAGTTTTTTAGTATGTCATGAATTTCTCAATCACGGTATAAAATATGACTTTGAGTTATGTGACTTTTTTAGATTCCACAAATCATAAGAACCTTGCCAATCATTATTTTCTGTGTGCTAAAAATAGAATATGTTTTTACTGTAAAATATTTCTTAAGTGCAGATCCCTTCCACACAAAAATGAGTAACATTTCATACTTGATTTTTTCCAAAAGATAATTAACAAAAATAATTATTTGAGTATAAAGGGAGCACTCTTTACAGCTAAAAATGAACTGTTATTTATTTTTTTGTGAGTAACATCAGTGACACACATCTAAACACGAGATCCATGGAAATCAAAGTGGCTAAAGGCTTGGTCTCTGGTGATCAATATTCATACAGTTGAAAATGGCCCACAAGAGTCTCACATTATATGGACTCTTCTGGCATTGATGCAATCTCTACGTAGACAGGACATGATTCCAAACAGGTGGCAGATGATGTCTTCGAAAATCCCATCCCATTCTTCAGTCAGTGCAACACCAAGCTCTTTGATGTCACATGTCTATATACTGTAGAGCTGTAATTCTGCCTTCGAAGCCCAGTTGTATCCATGCAACCTCCAATGCAGATGACTACCCACACTATAAGTGAGTCTCCTCCAAAATGATGAAATTCAACTATGAGTCGGACGAAATCAAAGTTAGCACTTAGCGAAAGAGGACGCAAAAGCATTCGTGGTAATAAAACACAAGGAAAATTCCAAGTGAAATCTCGCAGAACCAAAACAAGCCCTTTTTCGCCCTTCAAAAAGCAGCTATTGCTTGTTGACTACAGGTGGGTTGAGAAGGGGGATTGGTTTGCTATTGCCCGACCAGATCTACTCAATTCCTGCTATAAATCACATTGCAAGACTTTCGCAGCTCTTGTCAACTTCAAACTTGTCGAAAACTATCACGTATTAAGCAAATAGAAAAAAAAAATAACACTAAACATCCTGATAGTTGCAAAAAAAAAAAACAGTACATGCCTCAAGACTGACCTCATATATCGAACACTTGCTCACAACACTGAATAATTTAAAAGTAATAATTGCCTATTATTAAACACGTTGTGTTTGTTGCACCCTTAAACAAAACACACACACAATACCGTTTTCTTCTTTAATACTTTTTTTTTGCACCAATTCTAGTTTAAATGTTTAATAAAGCAATACATATTATTTCTTTAATACGTACAAACAATAAACTCTTTTCTACTCACGGAGAGCTTTGCGTGGAGCAGTGTCTCTTTCAGTGATGGTAAAGCTTTTTAGATATATTTTCTTTTATTTCTTATATTTGTAGTAAGCTACGACTAGGTTACATTTTTATTTTTAAGTCCATGGACATACTCGCATGTCATCTGTGACGTCACCTACCTCTGTTCAAATGATTAATTTCTTAAAGGCACAGTGCTCCATTACCTTGAACTTCGATCAAACTCAAGGCTAGCAAATGTAAACAAACTAGAATACTAATAAAGAACGTAGGAATGTTTTAACCACTTTAAAGATATTAACTTTTAGTTTTTAACATTTGGTTACTCTTGTAAAGTACTTCAAGATGTTGGCCTACACAGAAACATTATGAGGCCCAAATTTTCAGCATGTAAGAACAAGCCCATCGTTCCAGTACAAGGGAGCACATTTTGGCTATACCGTGTCAGCATGCCAAGCGGTCCCCTCGAAATGTATAAATCCCTGTAGATAACAAAATTCCGCAATACCTGTAATGGTAGCCTAACTGTCATCTCAGACATCAAGTTTTTAAATTTGCTTTGTTTTTCGACAGAAGAAATAATAATAATAATAATAATAATAATAATAATAATAATAATAATAATAATAAAATACAACAAAAAAAAACAACAACAACAAAAAAAAAAACATTTGCAATCAACTTTTTTTTTTCTTCACAGCACTGGATAGCATTTCATTCAACTTCTTACTGTCTTTCCTGCCTTTTCACATGCTACCGCCTTGTTCCCGCCCCTTCAAATACCGGCTGGGGATTGGTCAACAGCTGTTTTCATGTTGCTATTGGCGGTCCCTCCTACTCCTGCGAAACTTCTCTCCGCAGGCTGTTTTTTAATGCCTACCCCATTACCATTAAATATTGCACAGTATTTATCGAGATTACTCATGACTTCAAGGTAATGTTGCATTTTGCCCACTGAAAATACATATTACTCTCTGTGTTAAAATTACAGGGTAAGTTACTCTTAGACCCAACACCTTATCTGGACCATTGGACACAGGGGCGTTTTTTTATTTTTTTATTTTTTATAAAACGATCCATTTATGTCAAAAAGGGTCATCGTTCATTCTGTTCTACTTTAAGCATTTGTCTGCTATTAATCAGATGTTCAAGGGGAAGCTGTTTTGGGATTTCTAGAAAGTATTTTCTGTCATTCTTAAACTTCTCAAATAACTGAAAAAACAGAGTTTGAGACCATCTTTAATGAAACATGGTGCACTTTTGTGGTTAATGTTAAGTTGGTATTTAATCCATCCTTGGAAAACATTACTCAGAAGGTTGCATTCGACTTTACGAAGCAAAATTAGTTAATTCTATAGGGCCATACTGTACAGTGCCACTGTCAGAGTCCCCCGGCAATAGAAAACAAACAAGCTGCAAACCTAGTGAAACCAATTTGTTTTCCTTATGTTTTATGGAGTTACCAGCCCAGTATGTTAATTATAAACAGATCATCTAGACCATAAAAGAAACGGCAGGAAATGTACACTGAAGCCTAATCCCAGATTTCATGCTCTTCAGTGATGCCATTTCCAATGTTTCACTCTACTTCTAAATAATTAAAACTTCGCTACAGCAAATTACATCCTATTATGGAAATAAATAGTCCTCTCCCCAGTTTAATTAGCAGCCTTAACTCAGGAGGGTATCTGAAGGGAGTCAAAAGAAATCAGTTTCATGTTAGAAATGCATTTTTTTTTTTTTTTTTGCAGATTGTTTGATTTTAAAATGCCAAGCTGTTATTCAAAAGGGCAGTTATTTTCATATAATCATAAAACATGCAAAGTAATCGCATTGAAAATGTTGTAAATGTATCATTTGAAATTTTACTGGACTAAAAGCTCTTTAACCTTGGCATTTTCAGTCATCATTATAGTTTGATATAGTGTTTTGCAATATTATCATCAAAGGTGTTATTTGATTAAAATAAACCTTCAGATGGCATAAATTCAAACAAAATCCCAAACCCCATAGACTATAAAGTTAACACAACCGTGTTATGCAGCTGACTGAGACAAATGAATATAAAAAGGTTGTTTAATTTGATTAAGATTTACATTTTAATTGTGGTGTCACTATCATTATAGCTGCAAAGTATCACCCAGAATGTGTCAAAAATAGTATTGAGGTAATTTGAACATTTAAATTAATATCTTGCGGTTTGCTTAATGTGTAATAATTTTTTTTTTCTACAGTAAAATGTTGAAGGCAGTGATTATTTCTAAATATGCCGTGTTGGCCATGTATTCTATTTTTACCACAAAATTGCTGTCCAAAATGTCAAAAATGTGAATGAAAAAGAATAGGCTTACATAGCTCCAGTTCAGAATACCTAGCTAGAATTAATCTGCTGCTCTGCCTGCTATAGACAATTTCTGTGTGAATAACTTTAGTTGTAATAATGGAGTTTTCTTTTGATCAAATACTATTACTTTATTTAAATGAATAACATAACGTTGTCCGTAACTAAACAAATGGATCTGTATAAACTGATAGGTGACGGAAATTTGACCTTCATTTATAATTCTTTAATTGATATTTTTGTCATGCTGATGCGCTGGGGAGGCCGCACTGTGGTTGATCCCCGGAGCCAGCATCGCAGCCGTTGTGTGTGCTGATGCGCTAGGGAGGCAATAAGCTGATCCCTGGAGCCAGCATTACACTTCAGCCATCAACACCAGACAGAAGGATATCTACATCATCATATGGAAGGAAGCGCAAATGGATGGAGACACATATGGATCACATTAGTTTACTGTAAAGCTACGTCTTAGTTGGTGCTTATCTTGGCGAGAGCCGAGTTCAAATCAGCATGAAGTTTTAACATCTACTCTTGTGTAATGGAAATCAACACAAAGTAGAAAAGCATCCCTTGGATCAGATATTATAAAGTCCAAAATCATTATGAGGTTCCCATTATGTGCATCACTAGCCTGCATTTTACACAAGACACCGTTCTATAACTTGCAAAGCAAAACCGATAAAACATAGTTATCATACAATTCATTTCTCCTCATGACGTTGCTTTTTATATCTTGTTTTGTTAATCTTAAAAAAAAAAAAAAGTCATGTGACTCAGCATTAGCCAATGTATGTGAGTGTCAATCTAGCAAGGGTTTAATAAATACAATGGTAGCCAAAACCAGCTATTTGGTTAAGGTTGAGCTTTGCAGTGCTGTTTTTTTTTCTAGCTGCATGAAATCAGCTGCACTTCATTAGTATTGCCACCAGGAGGCAAACAAGAGCAGAAAATGCATTAACACTAGATATGCCGGTATTTCGAACTACCTAGAAGCGCCAAACCAGCTGTAATATGATAATGAAAGACAAACGATCGTATAAAACTCAAAAGTTTTATTTATGAACATCAAATCAAACATTTGCATAGCAGAAACACCATATTTAAATGGAAAACAAAACATAAAATATTTGTTTTCAAAAGCAGCAGTACAAAACACGAAAAAATTAAATAAAAAAAGTAAAATAAGCATTTCACTAGTAACTATTTTGTAACAGAAATTGTATAAACATTTTATTTATTTGTAAAAATATCAAAGGGTCTTTTTAAAAAAAAAATAGTATATAATGCACTACTTCATATAAATAACTATAATACAATAAACTATTTACGTAACATATTTATTTAGCTTTCTGACCTGTACAGTCCACACACAATACACGCTTCTACATTTTCCCTGAGCATTTACCACACACTTCCCTTCCATAACCGGCGCAGACATCCAAAGTTTTGTTCTCGTTGCATTTTGCAACCTGTTTACTTTTGCGCGTGAGTGCAGCGGCTGCAGCACTGCCAGAAGGGGCATCTGTCTGCCCTTTTCTGATCCATATGTGCTTGCCGAATCTCCATGGCTAACTGCAAGATGAAGTCCGCCCTGTTGCAGTTTTCCCCGGTACATTCCTTGTACAAAACATACACATTGATGGCTGGCAGGTCCAAAATGTTATAAAATACAGCCACCTTTGACTGAATACTGTTGTGCCATCTGGTCCAGCACATCCATGCCGAACTTTGTGACATTGTAGTATTCCACTGTCTCAGGCTTTTTTTTGCCATCGGTTCCGATTGCCACTGTTTTGTGCATAGAGCTGAGAATTAACCTGCAATGCTATGCACAGGGGGTACCTATCACTCAGAGAGGCGTGTTTTTCAAGCACTCAAAGAATGTAGACAGGTAGACACCACTTGATCGCGGGACTGATTGTACTGAAAAGGATAGGTGATTGTATTGAAAAAGACACAATTATAGGCTGTATTTGATAAATAAATATGTATTGAAATAACCAGTTAAAATGACCGCTTTTGGCGCTTCTAGGTAAACATGCTTATAATTCTCAAGTTCTTGATAATATGCGGCTCAAATGGCGTCAGTATATCTAATGCATATATTTAGGAAAAGTCACAAACAGGCATTCCGGAACGCAGAGCAATTTAAATTTTAAAACCCAAAAACTGTCAAATTGACCGATTTGGTGCTTCTACTGTTAAACAAAACAGCATTTTTTACATACATTTACCCATTTATACTGTTGGGTTTTTACAGGAGAAACCACAACCCTCCGGTGAAGAGTTCAGAGCCCTAACCACTACTCCACATAAAGCACTCAAACAACTGCTTGCAGTGAAAACAGGACAGTGCCTGTGTATTTATTTGACAAAAATAAAAATAAACAAAACAAAAGTCTAACTCCTCTCAGGAGCTCTAACTAAACTTTTAACAAAGTTTTACCAAAACCCGGATGGCTAGTCTGTTTACCGGTAATCAAAACCAAGTTAGTGCATTTAATTTAAAACTGGTTGAGTACATGGACCTTAACAAAACATAGCACATCTTGTTAAATATAAGCTTGTGGTGGTGGAAGTATTTATGAACCCATACTAAGTCACCAACCATTTATATAGCAGTTCCACATACTGTACATCAAAGCGTCAAAATGCTAAGGAATTATGAAGGTCTGAAGCACATACTTCTCATAACACTATATCCACTTGCATAATTCGGTGTGGAGGAATTGCAATTACACCTGATTGATACAATCTTCAAAGGAATGACGGTCCATTTCATAACAGAAAATGTGTGCATGTAATCTCAGAAAATCCATGACACGAAAGGAGTCTCCTTTTTGAAATGTCAATTGTTTTGTAAATTGTAACCACTGTAATATTCAAGTATTTGCATTTCTGCTTCAAAGAACTGGAGGTTACATCTGACATACTTTAAAGGAAAGGCAAATCATTACATTGATAGAGAATGTTATTGAAAGGACAATTACATTGAAAAGACAATGTATCTGTGAATAGGTAGATATTAGAGGGATAAAGATAAGGGTCATACTACAGCATGATGAAATAATAATAAAAAAACGAAAACTTAAACTTGCAAATTAATTAGGACATACAGTAATTACCTTATATATATATATATATATAGAGAGAGAGAGAGAGAGAGAGAGAGAGAGAGAGAGAGAGAGAGAGAGAGAGAAAGAAAGAAAGAAAGTAAGAGAGAGATAGAGAGAGAGAATATATGGAATATATTACCACATAATCAGGGCCAGCCTTAGTCTGTGTGGGGCCCTAAGCGGGGTCCCTAGGCAGTGACACTCCCCCGCCCCCCAAAAAATATCCCAATTAAAAAAATTTAAAAACAATCACTCACTATATCAATAAAATTCAGTTTCAATTCGCCCGAATACCCTGAGCAGGGTTCAGATTCGGACGAATACTTTGATTCGTGAACCGAATCCGAATCCTACATCCATGAGCAGCACATCCATTTGAATACATCACTCCAATGTGTGCAGTTCTTTAAATAAAATAAAATCCAGTATAGAACGTAACTGTTGTATTTAATAACAGGTATTCAAGAACAAGAACACGTTTATTGAACTCTGTCGCAGCTCTCAACTCCCTGCTGAATGTAAACATACATACTCCCCTTTTTTTCCAGCCCATAGGAACTTACTAACAGCTCTGTTATATCTGTCTAGAAGACGAGGAGGGAAGCTGAGTGGGAGAAGATATGTGATGTAATTAATTTGGGGGACCGTAATCATCTTTATAATATGAATTTTACTCAGTAAGAAGAGGCCTACATTTGTCCAATTTTGTAAAGTGCTTTCAATTTTTTTGGATAAGAGGGAGGAGGCTTGTTTGCATGATATTTTCCAACCCTGGAGTGAGCTTTATACCCAAGTATGTCATGCCAGTTGGAAACCATTTAAACTGCCAGTGTTCTCTTATACTCGGAGGGCATATTTTAGATATTGGCATAGCCTCTGATTTTGTCCAATTGATTTTGTATCCCGATATCTGTGAGAAGGAATCTATTAATGAGAGGATGTGAGGGACAACTGTTTGAGGGTTAGTGGACATCAGTAATATGTCATCAGTATAGAGCAATAACTTATGTTCTTGTTGCCCTGCATGAACGCCCACAATGTCTGTATTGTTTCTTATGGCTACTGCCAGGGGTTCTAATGCAAGGGCAAAAATTAGTGGGGAAAGGGGTCATCCCTGTCTAGTGCCCCTGTTAAGTAAAAAGGGGAAGACATTAGTCCATTTGTAAGAACTGATGCCATGGGGCCTGTATATAACACCTGTAACCAGCATATGTATGATGAACCTAAACCAAACAGTTCCAGGGTACGAAAGAGATACCACCATTCCACCCTATTGAAAGCCTTTTCTACTGATTCTGTTGTACTATCCTTGTATTATTTGCTAAACATTTTTTGACTGCACATATATTTACTACAAACCTATTATACATGTACGTATTTATAAGAGATAAGGATAGCACATTTCCAGATAACTTGCTATTACGACAAAAGAGTCTGCAGTTTACATTTCCCATTTTGTATTTGAAACTGCCAGTAACTAACGCTGTGGCCAATTCATTTTCAAAACTGGCACTAATGCCAACATCGAATCATGTCAAATATGGATCACCTAAGACTGAATAATTTGACGTTAATGTTAATCGAGTGTGGTGGTAGTAAAACAGTAAAGGGAAGGAACTGAATATGCAAAGAGGGGCCCCAAAAATGATAACAGCCCCGCACCCCAATTAAACTTAATCCGGCCCTTACTACTACGACTACTCGGTGGCTCATATATATATATATATATATGAGGAAAAAAAGTTACAAGAAATAGATGTCTACAATTATTTATTTCAGTTTTTTTTTTTTTGCAAAACTACTTTTTTTGCAAAAGTATTCATACCCTGACAAGGAATATGAAATTAATAGCTAGTTGAGACACCTTTAGCAATAATAATCTATTTTAAACGATTAGGATATTTATATATTTGCCAAGATTCTTTTGTGATTTTTTTTTTACCATTCTTCAACGTAAAATTGTTCCAGTTCATTCAAATTCTCCAGACTTCTCTTGTGTACAGCCTTCTTCAACCAAAGATTCTCAATCGGATTTAGATCGGGACTTTGACTAGGCCATTCCAGAACCTTGATTTTATTCTTTTTTAACCATTCTGAAGTAGATTTTGATGTGTGCTTTGGATCGTTGTTGTTGTGTTGGAACGTCCAGGTGCGCTTTAAACCAAGTTTTGTAGCGGAGGGTTTCAGATGATTGGCCAATATCTTTTGGTATGCTATGGAATCTATTTTACCATGTATTGGAACTGAATTTTCTGTGCCATTAGAAGAAAAACAGCTCCATAGAAGGATATTACCACCTCCATGCATGACAGTAGGTATGGTGTTCTTTTCTTTGTACGCCTCACAGACTTTCTCCAAACGTCATCATGACCAAATAGCTTGATTTTTGTTTCATCACTCCACAAATGCCTTTGGCTAGAACTCATATCCATCATTCAAATGCCGTTTTGCAAACTTTAAGCGATTGTCCTTGTGATGTTTTTCTAAGAGTGGCTTTTTCCTTGGCCTGCGACCATTGAGACTGAAATGGAAACCCCAGGCCCACTTGCAGCCAATTCGCTTTGAATATCTTTGGCAGTCAATCTCAGATCATTATTAACCTTCCTCACAATTTTTCTACTTGTTCTTGGTGAAAGAACCTTCTTTCTTCCAGACCAAGGGAGCGTTGTGACAGTACCATGAGTCTTGTACTTCTTGATAATAGAAACAATAGTTGAAATTGGGATACTCAAATGCTTGTAAATCTTCTTTTATGCTTCTCCAGCTTTATGACAATAGATAGCACATTAATTTTTCCCATATTGACTTATTGGTAATGAGAGCAATCATCTTATGCCTAACCATTTTATACTCTAAGAATTTTCACATATAATCCAGCATTTTCTAGACTTTTCTAGAATTAGGTTCTGCATTATCATTCTGAAATTTCTAGCACCTTGTAGACAAAACTATCATAGCATCAAAGAGTATGAATACTTCTGAATTAGCATTTTTGGAGTTTTGCAAAAAAAAATCTATTTCTTGTAACGTTTCTTCCCTCATCCTCAAAAGCAAAACCTTTGCTACAAAAGATTGGTAAAGGAATTGGTTAATGGTAGTTTTTACATTGCATTAGCACAATAATTCTGTAGTATTAAGAATGACCTATATACGATAATTACAATTCTAAAAGAGTATAGGTAATATAAACTGGACCGGAGCACAAGTATGGAAGTCAAAGTATGTTTAGAACCCATGTTTTGGCATTGAGAAATTACTGAATTTTTGCATTTACAAATTATGTTTCAAGATCACATGCTATCGTATGTGCAGTAAGGTACCATCAATTGAGTCAATGGTACGACTGTACGCCTCTGCACACACACACATACAAACTGCCCCTGTAAGGACACTGTTGTTGTTTTTGACTTGAGATTGTACTCTTGGAATGGTGCTTCAAGAAACAAATCTCAATGGGTCAAACAGCCTCTTCTCCCTTCCTACATTTATTTATGTTATTATTTTTATGATTTACTTCCCAGTTTTCTTGTTCCATCATTATTTCTATAAATATTAAATGCATTAAGTTAAATAACATTAGATGGAATAAAAATTATTATTATTTATTTTTATGGGAGTGCAATAACTAGGATAAGTTACTTTGTTTAAGATGTCTGAGGCACTGTATTTAGGCAGCTCAGAAAGTGCTCACAGCTACAAGACACGGGGTGTCCTTCTGAATACTTCCCTGCCCCTCCATAAGCCCCAAATCCCCTCAGAACAGTGCAAGAAAGCATACCCAAAATCCTCTACCCTGCTCTCTCATTTGCATACTGATTTGATTTCCATTAGCATACATTTTAACACCACCCTCCCCCTTCCGTCTTTCCATCACTATATTTTATGATCATACTAAATTTCAAAGAATATTAAGAGAAAAATGTATTAGTGAAAGTGATGTAATAAAAATAAGCCATAGCCAATTGAACTTTGATTGACCTGAAACATTTGTTTAATCATGTAGCTGATGATTTCAGTAATTCCATTTAGTCATCATTCTCCCTTTAATCTTTTCAAAACCCATGTTATTCAATACTGCCTACTGTAAAAAAAGATTATGGACACTATACCTCAGAACTCTCCAGAGAAAAGGGCAGATTAAATTACTGCTCTTCCTTCCATGGAAGCTTATAGCTCAGCATTTTTTGTGCAGTGATGTAATCTGTTTTTAACAATACAGAGCATCTAACTTGTGGCAGCAGTTGTTATTCCACATCACATTGTTTAACAGTGACTCTGAGCATTAATGTGCCTGTATATAGAATACAGTAAAACCCAATTTATAAAACTGTAGGACTTTAAAGTTCAATTAAGCAATAAGCCATGACAGGCTATAAGCCATCTAATAATCGCACACCTTCAGTGCATTGTGAGGTAAGGTGAGTAGTTTTATACACATTGATATGTAATGTAAAGGTCATGTTTAAAATATACTTTTCCTCTTGTCCAATAATCACACTGCACCTTTAATCCCCCCTCCGCTTACACAATTTCTGCTTTTATTCTTACCACTAGTCCTCCAGATTTTCAGGTGTCTGTATTCGGAACTGAAGCCTGGAGCTTCACATACAGTGATAACAGTAGTGCCCTGACATCCGCTCTCGAGTTCCTGGGTGTAAAGAGTCTGCATTCTGCTCGGAGTGTTAAATTGTGAATGCAATCAATTACTTAGCAGGTAATCCCTTTAAAGGTTTGCCATAATACATTACATGGTTTAGCATACTGTAGTTTACCCTGATTTGCTTTTTTAAACATGCTTTACCATACCTGTCAGGGTTTTACAATAATTACCTATACTTTACCATGCTTTCACTATACTTTGTTATGCGTTTACAATGGAAATGCATAACGACATGGTTTATTTAGATTTCCAGAAAGTTTTTAACAAAGTCCCGCATAAAAGATTAATTCTCAAACTGAACGCAGTAGGGATTCAAGGAAATGCATGCACATGGATTAGGGAGTGGTTGACATGTAGAAAACAGAAAGTACTGATTAGAGGAGAAACCTCAAAATGGAGCGAGGTAACCAGTGGTGTACCACAGGGATCAGTATTAGGTCCTTTGCTATTTCTAATCTACATTAATGATTTAGATTCTGGTATAGTAAGCAAACACGTTAAATTTGCAGAGGACACAAAAATAGGAGGAGTGGCAAACACTGTTGCAGCAGCAAAGGTCATTCAAAATGATCTAGACAGCATTCAGAACTGGGCAGACACATGGCAAATGAAATTTAATAGAGTAAAGTGTAAAGTATTGCATGCAGGCAATAAAAATGTGCATTATAAATATCATATGGGAGATACTGAAATTGAAGAAGGGAACTATGAAAAAGACCTAGGAGTTTATGTTGACTCAGAAATGTCTTCCTCTAGACAATGTGGGGAAGCTATAAAAAAGGCCAACAAGATGCTCGAATATATTGTGAGGAGTGTTGAATTTAAATCAAGGGAAGTAATGTTAAAACTTTACAATGCATTAGTAAGACCTCACCTAGAATATTGTGTTCATTTCTGGTCACCTTGTTACAAAAAGGATATTGCTGCTCTAGAAAGAGTGCAAAGAAGAGCAACCAGAATTATCCCGGGTTTAAAAGGCATGTCGTATGCAGACAGGCTAAAAGAATTGAATCTATTCAGTCTTGAACAAAGAAGACAACGCGGCGATCTGATTCAAACATTCAAAATCCTAAAAGGTATAGACAATGTTGACTAAGGGGACTTCTTTGACCTGAAAAAAGAAACAAGGACCAGTGGTCACAAATGGAGATTAGATAAAGGGGCATTCAGAACAGAACACAGGAGGCACTTTTTTACACAGCGAATTGTGAGGGTCTGGAACCAACTCCCCAGTAATGTTGTTGAAGCTGACACCTTGGGATCCTTCAAGAAGCTGCTTGATGAGATTCTGGGATCAATAAGCTACTAACAACCAAACAAGCAAGATGGGCTGAATGACCTCCTCTCGTTTGTAAACTTTCTTATGTTCTTAGATTGAGCTTAACTCAATCATGTAATTTGTTTTGTTTAGTTGTTTCTACATGTAAAAGTAGATTTTTAAACTATTGACAATCTCTATTAATTTCACTATTATTTGCCTGAGAAAGATGCTATAAATGTTGATGTAGGTTAAATATATTCTAATACTGGGGTGGAAACATTAAGGTTATTGGAGCAAATCCCAGGTAATCTCCAGTATAAATATATAAATATCCTAATCATATTGAGCATTGCTGAATACATTTAAAGAGATGTGGTGAAAAGCAGAAGGTATTAAAGCACCGAAACTGATATGTCGAGAAGGGAGGCAAATAAACCCAACATGCCTATTTGTTAAATACAAATGTTTCATAAGAATTCAAAAAACATATTACTAATTAGGTTGTACTTGGTTTCAAGTATTTATATGACTGCTTGGTATTTACTATTCAGCCTCCAAATCTATGCTCCATGGCAAACCAACAGAGAAAAATAAGGAGTCTTTTCTACTTTACCAGAATTTTTACATGAGCATCAGCATTGATGATGCAAACAAACAACCGAGAACACGACCTCAGTGACCTCATGATATCATTGTCCACTCCAAGTAACATCCAAATTAAATTAGCGGTTAACAAGTCCAGCAAACTCCCCTAAAACACACGTTATAATGTGCCGTCAATCAAATTAATTGTTGCGCTTTTTAAATTAGGGACTGAAAATTTGCCTGTAGGCAGAGTGTAACTTTGAGTACCACTTCTAAATTGTTCATAGGTTTGTGTTAAAATAGTGATGGATCCTATGTAATGCAGAAGTCAACAACGTCTTGAAACCAATGCACTGTGCAAACTGAGTGATTGTCGAAAGGTTGTACATACAAACCACGCTACAATGTGGAACGGATATTGGACTGTTTATTTTGCGGTCCATCGTGCATTCTTAGTAAGTGAACCCCTGATACAGTTTAAAAGACTATTTTAGTTATGCAGCACAACCATATATAAATAGTTCATGGTGCTTTTTTTATTTGTATTAATTAGATAGATATATGTGGATTCCCGGTCATTGTGATATCAAACTGTTTAGAAAAAAAACTCTTTTCAGATGTGTATGGCAACACTTAACCAGCTCCAAAAGGCAACCAAAATTTGGAAATGTCCTAAAATCCAGAATTATATAAATGTCTACACTTCCCGGTCCTTGATAATCCAGCAAGCCATTAAACTAAAAAAGCTGTCTGATGTATAACTGAGTACATAATGTATCTGTGATTAATCAGAATTGTTCCTCTTGTCTAATTCATGGCTAACTGACAGCCTTTCCTTTTTTGTTGATATCTGAAATATCATGAGCCCTATTACTGTATGTAAAATAAATATATTACGTATTACTTAATTATAGCTTATCCCTTCTTACAAAGTGGATTTGTGATTTATTCAGACCCTATTTATATTGCTTAAATAGAAGATACTGAATGATCACTTGTGGTATACGTTTTTATAAGCATAAACCACTTGCCCCTGTCAGGGCTCAACAGAGTGTAGTGGTTTATGTAAGGACATCCTCCCAAGGGGAATAAATACCACAAACGATCATTCAGTATTTTGTTTATACCACAAGTATATATTTAAAAAAAATAACAATAACATTTGTTCAATTTATTTTACCTGGCAGATCTTTACTTTCATTGTCAACAGACTATTTTCCGACACAGATTAATTTCGAACCCTGTTTATGGTCTCTTTGCAACCGTCTTCAGATAGAACCTTGAGCTCAGTCTATCAATTTGTTGTTTCCAATTCCTACCGTTACCGGCGTTAATGAAAGGGCTACAGGCTGTTGGACAAGTCAGATGTATTTCTTGACTAAACTCGTTCTCAAGGAAATCAAAGTCCAAATCAAAACAACAATAAACATTTGAAATTATTTCAGATATTTTAAAGTTGTTATAAAGCATGTATCGGTCGATATATATATCCCAAGCAAAGCAGAGTAGATTCTGCAGATACAGTTAGAATTAGTTTGTGCCAGAAGCAGAGTTGTGCTTATTAAATTAAACATGTTTAGTATCTATGTTTTATTAACAATACAAACATTCATCCTACTGGTTAATATGAAGTTACCTCAATAACGTCTCAGTTGCAAAAGTGCTTGAGCTTTATTATGTAATGCCAGGTAGGCTCCAGCCTCCAGGGTGTAGAAATCTAGGTCAAATCCATTGCGCGTTTTTAAGCTGTAATGTCCCACAGTCTTGTTCAATTTGATGGTAAAATATGATATCAAATGAATGTTTATGACATTTCTGTCCACTCTGCTCATCAGAAACCTAATATTTTGTGCATACCATTTGCACATTACCTGAGGCAGTTTTAGCTGTGAGCAGACACACACACAGCTGTCCAAAAACCTTGAATCTTTCTGTCCATCTGTGAACAATTAAGACATATTCATGCTACTCCTTGTAGCAGCGGAGGGTATTGTTGTCATGTTAACAGACAGTTTTAGAATTGTATTTAAAGTTACACAATTGTATTTTAAAATGTAGCTATTTAAATGCACAATGCCAGCTGGAAGTGATCAGTATATACTGCTGTGCAATGCTGTTGTGATTTTACTCCCATATGAATCTGTCCCTTAAAGCTACTTTCTTGTTGTTTTTTTTTTATGTGAACATGTTAAAAAGTTATGTACTGTGAATTAGTATATAAATCACCTTGTATTTTGGTATTAATTGGGCATCACTGCTCCTGTCAAGCCTCGCTCATTCATTAGAACGCCACAGCCTAACATGTCTAGTAATGCCTGCTAAAGAATGACATTATTCACAGGAGAGCAGAGCATGTGATCTATGTATCGATGTTAGAATGAATTACCACTGATTAATGAATCTTACTGGCTTTTCAGAATTTAGAAAAATATAGTCTTATAAATACCTGGCCTGACTTGTTTGCATGACATTTGAGTAATGCCTTTTGTGATATTTGGTATACTGCCCCGGGGCGACCACAGTTTTATAGAAATACAAGCATTACAACAGTGCTAAATTATGAATCTCTATAATGTATTTAATGTGTATAATTTTATAAAGGTAAATGGGGAATTTGAGGGAAACACAACTGGTGCTAATTCTGTCAGATGAGAAAGCCCTCCCACACTAACTGTACACACTTAGCTGGGAAAGCCTTATCCTTGGAGAAAAGTGCCTTAAAGCCCTAAGCCAGCCCTTTTTAAAAGTTTACCACAGTACTTCTGCACAGTATGCTTTTCATTTGATTATACTGTGTATTTACCATCATTTACTCTGGTTTGCCATGTTTATTAATATATTTTACCAAACCTCTCTATTCTTTACAATGCATACCTATTCTTTACCATACTTTCACTAAATTTATTACACCTTGTTTTGCTTTTACTATGGTAAGTTTTTATAAGGGTTGGTCTTGACATAGAAATGTAAACTAAATACATGAAATAAAAAAATAATAATAATAATTGAAACCCTTCAATAATCAAAAGCTGTGATCATCCAGGTGAAAACAGGAAACACGGTTGATATACAGACAGAGAAAAATAATAATATGGCTGAAATATACAAGCTGCTGCTGGTATCGTTAGTGAGATTACCAATACAAGGAGATAATTATTTAATTGGTAATGATCGACCCACACTGAATGTTTGTTTATGAAACCCTTTTACTCAAGGACAATTTGTATTAATCTCTATCATTATTACTGTATGACAAATTCATTTAACAAAGAGAGAGAAAGACAAAATATTATTTCCAGCAGGTACAGTAGTGCAGACTGTTCTCCATATAAGGCATAGAGGCTATTCACAAAATCATAAAGACTATTTTGATTCATTAAAACAAGTTTTCAGTTCATTAAACCTTTTTAAAGCTGTTTAAGAGAAGGTTTGGAGTTTATTCAGAGCACTGTTTAACCTAATGGAGTTTTTAAACACATTCCAAAAACTTCTTTAAAACAGTCCTAGGTTTGTGAATATGGTGCATAGTCTATATGAGAGCAGTTGTTTATTTATTTATTTATTTAGCAGACGCCTTTATCCAAGGCAACTTACAGAGACTAGGGTGTGTGAACTATGCATCAGCTGCAGAGTCACTTACAACTACGTCTCACCCGAAAGACGGAGCACAAGGAGGTTAAGTGACTTGCTCAGGGTCACACAATGAGTCAGTGGCTGAGGTGGGATTTGAACCGGGGACCTCCTGGTTACAAGCCCTTTTCTTTAACCACTGGACCACACAGTCTACGTTGTAAAGAAAATATAGTTGGTCCTAGGCCTGGAATTCCCTGTCATCTGATGTAAGATTTTCTCCTTCATTATACTGTACCTTATGAAAGATTGCTGTGCTCACAGGACAGCCAATCTCTAAACATCCGACCAACTATTCTGGCCTAAAGTCATAACAAAGAAATGTAAACAGAACTCATTAAATTATATTATGGTGATAGGATGTGTCAATCCAGGAGTTAGTTTTACATTACATTATTCATATCTTTGTCACTTTAACAGATAGCCCATTTATTTTATGTCATAAGTCATCAGTCTGTGACCGGTAAACCAATATGTAAGTCAGCATTTATTACATTACTAAATTACATTTTAGATTGTGCTTTATTGAAATGTCATGAATTTAGGAATATTTGCAAAACATATTTTATACAATTTAAAACTTTTTAAAAAACTTTTTCATAAATGTCAAAAAAGCATCAGTGGCTAATTAACTACGTTTCTCCTTCATTTTAAAGGTTAGACACTTTTGTCTAACCAAGGCTGCTGTGCAGAGCATGTGATCTATGTATAGATGTTAGAATTAATTACCATTGATTAATGAATCTTACTGGCTTTTCAGAATTATAGGCTTATAAATACCTGGCCTGAGACTCGTTTTCATGACATTTGAGTACTGCCTTTTGTGTGATATTTGGCCTACTGCCCCAGGTCGACCAGTTTTATAGAGATTATAACAGTGCTAAATTATCAATTCCTATAATGTATTTAATGCATATGCATTTAAAAAAAAAACTGTAGCTAGAATGTGGTGCTGGTCCTTGTTTTTGCATTTCACAACATATGTTGGGGTTTGTAAGCTAAGCCAAATAGGGAATTTGAGGGAATCATAACTGGTGTTAATTGTGTCAGATGAGAAAGCCCTGAGAAAGCCCTGTGTTTTTGCTTACATTCCAATCCAGTGGTGTACTGCTGAAATTCAGGATGGAGCTGCGCTTCGGAAGTTCAGACAATACTGCCACTGATATGTGTTTTATAACAAGTTTAAAATGTCTGAAATGATTTCAGATTTCTATTGTTGTTTTGATTTGGACTCTGATTTTCTTAAGAATGACTTTAGTAAAAAAAGATGGCAGTTACTGATCTGTCTGCTTCTGACTTACTCGAACAGCCTGTAACTCCTTGATTAACACCGCTAACTGTAGGAAACAACAGAGAGGCTACCAATCGACAAACTGAGCTCAAGGTTCTATCTGAAAGACGGTTGCGAAGAGGCCATGAACAGGGTTCAAAATGAATCCGCGTCGAAGCAGTCTGTTGAAAATTAAAGTGAAATCTGCCAGGTAATTGATTTTAGTATAAAAAAAATACAAATGCTATATCTATTTATTTAAACAGAATATTGAATGATCGTTCAAGGTTTACAGATTTTATTAGCCTTAGGATGTCCCATAAACATTTACTGGGACATCCTGCGGCGAAAGCAAACTATATACCCACGAATGGTCAGTCAGTATTCTCTGTCTTTCTCTGTCTCGCTCTCTCATTTATAAAGTATTTCTCAAAGTTTTCATCTAGTGCATAGACTCAGCGTACAATATCCAATTCTAAGACCATGCATATTGTCTCAACGTATCACATAAATTGATATATATCGCAGATTAGGGGATTTTCTCATTTTATATCTAGTCATTTTATATGGGCATATTAAGATGAACGGATATCAGGCAAAAGAAGAACACAACAGATAGATATTAGATTAGAACAGGCTGCCTTGTTTTGCAAATACAAACAGAAATTATGTTGTTTTAGTAATTATTATTATTATTATTATTATTATTATTATTATTATTATTATTATTTTATTATTATTTTTTTCTTAACAGACACCCTTATCCAGGGTGATTTACAGTTGTTATGAAATATCACATTACAGATAAGAGCAGTTATAAAATACCATAAAGTCAGTAGTAAATAAGAGCAAAATCAAATAAGAGAATATAAATACAGTAAATAATTATGTTTGAGAGCGATATCGACTAAGAGTTAAACTTCTTGTAAAAATATTTGCTTATAAGAGTAAATTCCATTAAGATCGTGTAGTAAGTACAATAAATGGATAAGAACGATTTCAAATAAGAGCAATTACATGAACCTTTAGGAGTAAAATTAAGTACAAGATACAGAAAATATAATTATAATTGACAGCAGTCATAGAATACAGCAAAGTGTGGAGCAGTTAAGTGCAAGTACAAGATGGTGCAAGTACTGATACAATTGGGTGCCATATAGTCCAGTATAGTCGAGAGTTGTGAGGTTTACAGATGCTGTCTGAACAGGTGTGTCTTGAGGAGGCGTCTGATGGCCACAGGGGTCGCTGGTGTGCGGTGAACCGTGGATTTCCCTGCCGACCTAAGTCCTCCCAGCCAATTGTGTGCTGCCCCTTAGGAACCCCCGGTCACGGTCGGCTGTGACATAACCTGGATTCGAACCTGCGATCTCCAGACTATAGGGCGCATCCTGCACTTCACGCAGAGTGCTTTTACTGGATGCACCACTCGGGAGCCAAGTATTTTAGTTTTAATAGATTTTTGTTTAACCGTGACTTAAAAAATGCCCTTTTCAACTGCTTTGAGTCTGTGGCATTTCTGAACTCAACTAAAAGAAGTTTTTACAACTGGCTATGTGGCTTAAACCAAAAAGATAAAAAGCTAGAAAACACATTTTAATTCAAGATAATCAAATGTATTTCCAGTGTTGTATTTCATACTTGAAGATACAGTGGAATGCTGCAACTTCACAATTAAGTACATTATGGTTGAATGTATTCACCCGTTTCAAATGTGTTTCCAGATTTTACATATAATAACTATAAATGCAAAATAATTTTACAGGTTGCTAAAATGTTTGCTTTTATTAGTAAAAAATGGTATCGAAATAACATTGAAATCCAGTTTTAATTTACAATTCAACATCAAGCATTCCAAACATACTGGCAACCTGGCAAAGATTAGGCCAGTCACTACCGACACTTACTGTCTAGCTGGAAAAAAAATTAAGAAAAAGTTGAGATAATTTCTGAAAAATTTGCTTGTGAGGTTGTTTCTGACAGATGAGTTTTTGAAGGCGGGGGTAGATGTCCGATATGCTTACCCGCACGTCGTTACCTACATGCAGCCTGTTTCTGTATTTTGTTTTTATTAGTCACAACTGAAAATGCTGCTTCACACGACAGGTGGAGGTGAATGGCAGTAAAATTGAAATTGTCTTACCAGCGAGTTCTGGGTTTGCCTACAGCAAGGAGCCAAAACTTCTTCAGAGGTAAATTGTTAAATTGACCTTTATTGAGAGGTCACATGACAGATCAATGAGCTGTGACTCCAGTTGGTATGGCAAAGAGAGATTTGCTACGTCCACTGCAAAAGGATCAGCAACCCAGCCATACTCATCATGTGGGTTTCTAGGAAAGTAGTCCTGAAACTTATCGTAAAGGGCTTTTAATGCTGGTCAATTATCTGTTTGGTAATGGAGACATCATACTCCTTGTTCTTTTCAATAAATTCAGACATTCTGTCATTTGTTTCTGCCAAAATTCAATTCCTCAATTTTACAGTGGTGCTGAAAAATATTTCCAACTTTTCCCTGCATTGCTAAATTCAATTTGTTTAGGTGAGTGAATAAATCAGCAAGGTATGCCAGCAACAGAAGACAATTCTTATCATCAAAAAAATGAGCAAGGGGGTGCTTTTTTCAGTGAAGAAGGAACACGCCTCTTCTCAAAGCTCAAATAGATGCTGCAGCATCTTCCCACGGGAAAGCCAACGTATTTCAGTGTGCATTAATAGCTGTTCATGATCGGCTCCTAATTCATAGCACAAACCTTGGAAGCAGCGTCTGTTTAAAGCACTGGTCTTAATATTGTTCACAACCTTAACTGCTGCATTTAAAACGTCATGAAATTCATGAGACATTTTCTAACAGGCCAGAACTTCAGAGTGTAGAAAGTGTGATGCCACACAGCTTCAGCTTGTACGATACTGCATTAGTTTTACTACGCTAGACCTCCTACCCGTCATCGCCAAAACACCATCGGTTGCAATCCCCACGTCGTTTCGCCATTCCAAACGATGTGACTGAAAGTAGATATGCAATGCATTGAACATTTCTTGTGATGTTGTTCTTGATGGAATTTCGTGGCACATTAAAAGATCCTCATGAAAGTTACTGTCCCATGTGTAGTGTACAAATACTTGAAGTTTTGCACACCCAGCAATATCAGTTGACTCATCTAGCTGAATAGAAAACTTGCCTCCCATTCCCCTGTTCAGTATCCAATTGTTAAGGTTAAAACCCTACTAACTCACACCTCCAACACACCTCCTGGTAGAACATTCTATAACACGTCACATCTATTACCTAAATTAACTTATTTAAGCTACTGTTCTACTTGTATTGCTGTAAAAGCCAGTTTAAACTAGTTTGCTCTTTGTGGTTATCTCTCTTCACACCTTGCACCCACACACAGGCCTTTTTCCTTCTCTCTGCGCATTTAGGCTATACACCTGTTATCTGTTTGCCCAGATGCCTATTTTGTGCCTTTAAGTCTGTGACAGGCTGCAAATGTCTGGTTTCTGCAAGGAGAAAGAAACCTGTATCTGCTTTAACTTAGTATAAAATTACAAAACATATTATAATATAAAACTATATAATAAAAGAAAACATATAATCAATAATCAATTACATAATTCATACTTTATGCAGAAACCCCTGTGTTGTATTTATTGTACAACCACAAAAAGAAGTACAACTGAATCATCTAAAAGTTTAACGGTTATTTTGGAGCAATCTCACCACCTCCTGTCTATCATTTTCTCCAATTGTTTATGTTAGTATTTCCACCAGATACATTGTCCCATGTTCCACAGCAGCAACAGCCCTAGGACTCCTAGGATAACGAGGAATATCCAATCCAAGAATTTATTGTCCATAGTAGGGGTGTTCCCAAATACAAATTTGTATTAGGATATGCACGAATAATGGTCTTCTTCCTAATATTAGTAATGGTGTCTTTCATTTTTACGAATATTAGGCAGTATTCATTGCAAACGAAGTGTTTGAAATCAATGAGAATTGGTCTCTCATTTCAACCACAACTCCCTCTGTGGTCTGTGACACTGGCAGCCAATCGCTGTGGGGAAGAAGGGTAAAGAGTCAGTGCTTCAGTTCATTCGATTCGAGAGGGCTGTATAGGGAAAAGTAAAGTGGAATTGGGCTAAAATTGGTTTCAGTGTCAAGAAAAAGGACTTACGTTGTCATAATTTAAATAAAATATTTTTTTTGGAGGGGGTAGGAATTTTGATTTTTTAAAAAAAGTTATTAAAATCTAATTTAATATTTTTGTAAACAGCTTAGCAAGACGATTGTCTCCATGTATCATGCATGGTTGCAGCACTAGGCTCCAGTTAGGAGCTGCACTGCAGGCTGTGTGAAAGAGGAAAAACACTGTCTCACTGAGGGTTGGGATTTTAGAAAAGTGTTTATTTGATTTAAAATATATATATACAGTACTGTGCAAAAGTTTTAGGCAGGTGTGAAAAAATGCTGTAAAGTAAGAATGCTTTCAAAAATAGACATGTTAATAGATTATATTTATCAATTAACTAAATGAAAAGTGAGTGAACAGAAGAAAAATCTAAATCAAATCCATATTTGGTGTGACCACCCTTTGACTTCAAAACAGCATCAAGCATCAATTCTTCTAGGTACACTTGCGCATAGTTTTTGAAGGAACTCGGCAGGTAGGTTGGCCCAAACATCTTGAAGAACTAACCACAGTTCTTCTGTGGATTTAGGCAGCCTCAGTTGCTTCTCTCTCTTCATGTAATCCCAGACAGACTCGATGATGTTGAGATCAGGGCTCTGTGGGGGCCATACCATCACTTCCAGGACTCCTTGTTCTTCTTTACGCTGAAGATAGTTCTTAATGACTTTCGCTGTATGTTTGGGGTCGTTGTCATGCTGCAGAATAAATTTGGGGCCAATCAGATGCCTCCCTGATGGTATTGCATGATGGATAAGTATCTGCCTGTACTTCTCAGCATTGAGGAGACCATTAATTCTGACCAAATCCCCAACTCCATTTGCAGAAATGCAGCCCCAAACTTGCAAGGAACCTCCA
This sequence comes from Acipenser oxyrinchus oxyrinchus, assembly GCA_030684275.1. Classification (NCBI taxonomy): domain Eukaryota; kingdom Metazoa; phylum Chordata; class Actinopteri; order Acipenseriformes; family Acipenseridae; genus Acipenser; species Acipenser oxyrinchus. The sequence goes on from CM060247.1 coordinate 50,587,892, forward strand.
CCATGCTTCACTGTTGCCTGCAGACACTCATTCGTGTACGCTCTCCAGCCCTTCGGCAAACAAACTGCCTTCTGCTACAGCCAAATATTTCAAATTTTGACTCATCAGTCCAGAGCACCTGCTGCCATTTTTCTGCACCCCAGTTCCTGTGTTTTCGTGCATAGTTGAGTCGCTTGGCCTTGTTTCCACGCCGGAGGTATGGCTTTTGGCCGCAAGTCTTCCATGAAGGCCACTTCTGACCAGACTTCTCCGGACAGTAGATGGGTGTACCAGGGTCCCACTGTTTTCTGCCAGTTCTGAGCTGATGGCACTGCTGGACATCTTCCGATTGCGAAGGGAAGTAAGCATGATGTGTCTTTCATCTGCTGCAGTAAGTTCCCTTGGCCGACCACTGCGCTCTACGGTCCTCAACGTTGCCCGTTTCTTTGTGCTTCTTCAAAAGAGCTTGGACAGCACATCTGGAAACCCATGTCTGCCTTGAAATTTCTGCCTGGGAGAGACCTTGCTGATGCAGTATAACTACCTTGTGTCTTGTTGCTGTGCTCAGTCTTGCCATGGTGTATGACTTTTGACAGTAAACTGTCTTCAGCAACCTCACCTTGTTAGCTGAGTTTGGCTGTTCCTCACCCAGTTTTATTCCTCCTACACAGCTGTTTCTGTTTCAGTTAATGATTGTGTTTCAACCTACATATTGAATTGATGATCATTAGCACCTGTTTGGTATAATTGTTTAATCATACACCTGACTATATGCCTACAAAATCCCCTGACTTTGTGCAAGTGTACCTAGAAGAATTGATGCTGTTTTGAAGGCAAAGGGTTGTCACACCAAATATGGATTTGATTTAGATTTTTCTTCTGTTCACTCACTTTGCATTTAGTTAATTGATAAATATAATCTATTAACATGTCTATTTTGAAAGCATTCTTACTTTACAGCATTTTTTCACACCTGCCTATAACTTTTGCAGTATTATATATATATATATATATATATATATATATATATATATATATATATATATATATATATATATATATACAGTATATGTTTGATTTACTACATTTATGGTGGCTCTGTGACTGCCTGTGTTTAGAGCTTGCAGTCACTCCATGTGGTATTGCTTTAGCATAGTTTAGCTTGTAGTGCTGTTTTTCCACCCCACAATCACAATTATTTATATTTATCAAAAAAGGCAGCGTTTCTCTGCTTTGCCTATGCTTGCCTCAGTAAGTGCATTTTTTTTATTAAATCGTTTTGATCGCTATGTTTTGATTGCTACGTTTCACTTGCTGTCTGATTGTGAGATAAGACTATTGTAAATAATAAGTTAAACTAATAATTTCTTACGATGTTCTAATACTGTAGCTCTTTTAGTGTTGTATAATAAATAGTCTTGATTGCATCTTTTGTTTGATATTGGTGCTGCTTTCTCTGCATTGCATTGTAATCGTTTGACAAAAAAAATTGCATTATCATTCATTCCACTTTGCTGTTGTTAATGGTTACTGTAAATAGTTCCATTGTTTTTAGTACAGCGTTGTAGAAAAGTGCAGTAAAATGTGGACAGAACTGCACAGTTAAGTATATATATATATATATATATATATATATATATATATATATATATATATATATATATATATATATATATATATATATATGTAGTATTGTGAATTTTGCATGTTTTATCATCAACACTTCTACAAGAGTTTAATTAAGAAATGATGTCGGCTCAAAACAAACTTAAAGGGTCGTTACGTCATCAACAATAAAAAAAAAAAAATAACATAGAGCCCTACTTATAGTAGAGCTTTGTTACAAAATACAGCACAGGACTACACAGGATATAATATACACAGTATAAGTGAAGTTTGCATGTGTGTTCCATAGGAAACTGCACATTGTTGCATTGTTTTGTCACTCGACATTTTTACAGTGTAAATAAGTGTAAAAAAACGAGTTTAAACAACTTCCACTTGTGCCTCCGCCCACTTCCGGTTTGACAAATACATACCTGAATTCCTAAATGAATATAAATATGAATACTAATAGCATGGGCATGAATACAGATACAGATACAGATAATGCCTCTATATACCACCCCTAGTCTATAGGTTTTCCAGACCACCCATATCTCTTTAATACTATTGCTTTTACCTGTGCCAGGTCAACCTCAATTTTAACCTTGAGTAGCTTTTGTTCTGCCCTTTGCAAAGCTATCCTGACCATTTTAAGCACTTGGGAGAATACAACAGAGTATAATTCTAGGCAGGTGTCATCCCACCAGGCTGTTATTTCAAACTCCTCTGCCTCAGGCTCAGGCATGTGTACATCTCCTATTTGGGCTGCATGCGTTCTAACGAATCAGAATCCAGGTGGGGTCAGTCACATAAGATTGCCATATCTTAGTTCAGTGTAATTGCTCAAAATACACCATTGTTACTTGCTTAATTGTATTGCCTTTTCCCACCCCTCTAATGGGTGAACCTCCATTCAGTGGTTCAGTGGTTATGTTTGTATTAACTGGGGTGACTGCAGGACACTGGCAAACTACATAAATATGAGTTTCATTACAACATGTTTATGCACCATACCACTCCATTTACCATGCTGCACCTTCCAGGTTGCTTTTTCCCATGTTGCTTGCAATACTGATCAAACATACCAGTAAGATTCATGCAATTATACATAATATGCGTCAATACCATATTTATATTATCCAAAACAATTTTGCATTCTGGTCCGAGAATGATGCCTTCTTTCGGTAGGAGGTGCATTTTTGGGAATTCCCTTAGCTGGTCATCTTTGCAAGAGGTCAATGTTATGTTCTGGATTGATATTTAGGAGCAGTTATGACTATAGACTGAGCTATTACTGATCTGGTTTGGATATTGATAACATAGTGCATTTTCATTGCACTCATGGTCATCCCATTGTAAAATAACACCATCTGATCTTTGTTCAGTAAACGCTCCTTTTACAACTCCATATTTTTTCCAGGTTGGTTGTGAACCAATTCCCTTTCCTCCCACCCGTCGGGGTTTCCCCATTCTCTTGGTAGTATGCATTTTATAGATTCATATTGTCCCTCGTGGTTCTTAGACTGTTTCCATTTTGAGGGCATCATTGTCAGAGCAGGTTCATATTATAAATCGACAATATCTAGTGCCCTTTCTCAGTTTTAAAAACAGTTTTGCTTTCTCATATTCCCTCCGAGGCATAGTTCATGATCAAGTAGGTGCAGTTTTTCAGTTTGGCAGTAGGAGCAATCTTGGTTTGTCCTGTGTGTATCCCACTGTAAAAGTGGGTCAGTTCTCCCAGTCTATCCCCAAGACACTGCAGAGTTGTGCCTCACCCATCTGGACATACCTGGGCTCTGGATATTGGTCTTGTTTAGGCAATTTCCATATTTTATCAGAGCCAAACCTTTGACCATCGTTGTGCCATGCTTGTAGTCCTAGCGGCTGCTGGAACTGCAGTTGTACATACTGACCACGCTGGATGCACTGGGTCTTGTTGTGGGTTCCCATCTGGTCTCCGTTTTCCTGTGGAGAGAAGGATCAGATGTATACCTTATGCAGTTTTATATTGTGCATTACTGTTTAGGGGACTTATGATCCCATCTTACTTTTTCTGTTGTTTTACATTTGTTAAAACTGGTTGCCAGTTCAAAAACGGTCCTTTATCACAGTTTCAACTACTTAGCTTTCAATGTTATTCTTACGATTAACTTTAAGCCAAAATTGTTATCTTAACTTCAGGTATATTCGATTACCAATTCAAGACTGTTCCTTTCACTCCAGTCTTTATTTAAATCTAATTTGACACATTTATTGAATTTTGTTGGGTTTTAATTACCGTTGTTAGTTAGCAGTTTACTCAAACTACCAGGAGACATTGTTCACCCTCATGTATACCTTGCTGTTCCTCTAACATGGCTATACTTGCACAGCCGCCCGGAGCTCCAGGGATGATGTGAAGAATTACCACAGAGTGTTGCAGTGCTTCAGATTGGTCTCTAGGAGCGTTCCCCTGTGTTGACACCATTCCATCACACCGTACAGCCAGTTGGTTTCAAATTACATTTTTCCTTTAAACCTTTTGTGTCCAATTACTACAACACAGCTTACAACAGTTGTTTTGGTTAATTTTAATTTGTAACTTACTTTTGTCCCAGGCCTAGTTTAGCTAAATCACGTTATAACTTTGCAACATATTTTGCGCACCAATTTTAAATGCAAAACAACTTGATTCAAGATGTGCTTTTAAATGTAAAAATTAAAATATAAATAAATAAATGTAAAAATTAAAAAATGTCAAGGCTTTGTATTACTTGTGGTATTATGTTACATTATACAGATGCGTGCAAAATTAGAAATAGTACAATTATTTTATTTATATTATATAAAAATGAACTTGGCTGAATATGCTCGTGCCAATGGCCAGGGAGGCATTTACACATTTTTATTCTTTTAATTTATTCCACAAGAAGTCATTGTCAACCCGTATGTTGGAAGTTTTGAACTTAATTCTATATCTTAAATCCTGACATTGTCGCTTGCATGTGTCTCTCTCGTTTTCAGTGACTGTCAGTTGAGATAATATTTCACCTTTCTCACAAAATTGATCTGCAGTTTCTGTTTTTAACTTATTGTTTTCTTTATCTCTTATGCCGGCTAATACGATCGTTAGTAAGGTGGCAGTTTTTATTCTGGTTTTGTCATTTTTTATTTTACTGCCTGATTCCTGCCACCAGGTGGACAGTTCCTGTTCAGTTTTATACTTGAATGGATCAAATCCTTTTTCTTTTATTTTCTTTTATTATTTTGTTATTCAACAGTGGTAAATTGGCAATTTTTACTGCAAACTGTTCTTTCTTTAATACTGTAATGCTGGTCATACAACGCAGACTGATATCTCAATATTAAATACTTTAATTTAGGAATGTCCAGACTGCCAGCATGCACCTAGTCGCCCCACTGGGACTTACTTTCTAGGTTTTCACTTACGTAACTCAGTTAGCCTCAGCAGGTCTTACGGTCAAGATTTGTTTGAGCTCACCTGGCTCCACACCAGGATTTTAAAGCTTACCTAATACTCCGGGGAGCTCTGCGCCCTGATCTGGACTAATGCATTAGGATTTACAATTTGCTTCTGTTTTCCCTGGTTCAGTTTTAATATTTATTTCTGTCTGTGGATTCCTGGAAGTACCTATCACTTAGAAAAACACTATTTGATTTTCTGTGCCTACTGTGTGATCTCCCCGCTGGGACATTTTATCCTGGAAACACTCGACCCTCTATGTCTTTATTACTTTCATTTTCCCTTTTCACTTTTATGTGTGATTATTCAAAAATTGACTCACCCGATCAGGACGAGAGTTATAGAGCCGATGATAAAGTGGACACCGATGACTCTCTGGAACCACACATTGTGAAACATTGTTTCAGGAATTTTCTCAGGAATTCTGGGTTTCGGCATCATTTACTGTAGGGAAAAACAGACTGACCCATTGATTTTTGAACAAAAACAATTTCTATGAAGAAAAGGTATACCCCCATGTGGCAGAGCAGGAGCTCTGCCTTTAAATAAGTGTAGTCCTGGGAGCTGAGATGGCTGCTCAGGATAAAAACTACATTTCTCATCAGGCTGCACTCAGACTAGCTGGCCAGCAATTAGCTGGGATTTAGTTCACCTGACATGTATTTAAGGACACTGCAAAGGTGTCTCTTTTTCTGTGTGCGCTTAGGGTAAGAACTGTATGTGTGTGGAGACCTGGCGACTGTCATTAAGGTATGTTAGTTAGGGAAATTGGGACTGTTTAGTTAGTGCTCTGTGAATTTCAGTGTACTATCATGCTATCAAACAAAACTGAAAATGATATAAAGAATTGGCAGTAATGTGTCATGCACTGCATAACCTTTAATTAATCTTTTACAAGACTGCTTTTAGAAAATGTATAGACTGAACCTTATTCCATCTGAGTTTTCAAATGAATATGTTATTGATCAAATCGGTCTGTATGCTAAGATAACTGAGACACTTGTAAACAGTTAATATTAAATTATGTGTTGAATATTTCATTATTGATTTGTTTCCTGAGAGGACTTTTTAAGAATTTTAATAGATTTTCTTATGCAGTCGTCTCGAAGTTTGACTACTTTTTCTGGAATTCAGATTATCCTTTTTGCATGATACCACTTAACACATGTAACTAATGTGTGTGTGTGTATATATATATATATATATATATATATATATATATATATATATATATATATATATATATATATATATATATATATTATTTATTTCTTTAGCAGACACCCTTATCCAGGGCGACTTACAATTGTTAAAAGATATCACATTATTTTTACATACCCATTTATACAGTTGGTTTTTTACTGGAGCAATCTAGGTAAAGTACCTTGCTCAAGGGTACAGCAGCAGTGTCCCCCACCTGTGATTGAACCCACGACCCTCCGGTCAAGAGTCCAGAGCCCTAACCACTACTCCACATAATTTGCAACTGATAATGGGGCACAGTCAGATTTTGTCCTTTTGAATTGATTTTAGTACCATCTTTTACTAGTTTTTATGCTTTTTTGTGTCAGACTAAAATTCCCTAGATCTGTTCAAAATCACAGCATGGAAGGGATGGATTTTGAATGTTTGTCAATATTAAGCTCCTATTAGTTTGTATGACTACAGGGACAGAATATATAATGATTCCATATTTGTGGATGGAAAACTGATTTATTAAAAACAGAAAGGGAAAAGTTTAATTGTTTTTGCTTTTTTAATAAGTATAGCCTTTTATATTCATTATCCTAATTCCAGAAATATTATAACATCTTAATTCCATTTTTATTACTTGCATTTTTAATTATATTTTAAATACAATTAACACATTTAATAAAAAAATTAAGTGGATTAGGAAGCTGTGCATATTTTGTATTATTATTTAAAATGTATGGTTTGTTTAAAAACACGTTGTTTTATTTTACAGCTGGAATTTTAACTATCTCCAGGTTGATTCATTTATTGCTAATCTGGAGATGGTCACATATATAAAAACCTGAAACTAAATAATTAACAATTGCTATACATGCTGGCTTTACACCAGTGTGATACTTGTTTTATTTAGTTTTCACTTTGTTTTGTCTGTTTGTTTTGGCCAACGTGCCGTTTGTTTTATAAAAGTGTTTTGTTCAATCTTTTTATTTATTATTAAACGTGCGCATCAGCGCTTTCATACCTCAATACTGTGTGTGTGTCTCTTCCTGGTCTGATGGGGCACAGAAGCCCACAGAAATTAAGTGCCTCTACAAAGGCCATTAAGTACAAAGAAAGTGGTGTGTATTTTCTTTAACATATTAACGGGACAGGAGCAAGGGCGGCAAGGAGTAAGCCCTGTGGCTTGAAATAGGAATAATGTGCTTGTGACTTTAGGAAGAGGACATGCTTTCCCCTTGGCTCACAGAGAGCCACCCTCATGAAGGTGAGACCGAACCGATCAGACTCCATGGCTGGGAAGCAAGCTTTACTTCCCCCAAGGGGAAAATGAAGATTAAGATACCAGATACAGTACATTTAACACTGGAAGGACCAGAGATATAATCATACCTAGAAGCCCCGCAGGAGTCTTTCTGACGGCTGTATTCAAAACACTGTAAATAGTATAACTAACGGAGAAACTGTGGGGTGTAATTCGTTTTTGTTTTTATTGAGTATGTTACATAAACATCTGAAAAACCAAAGCATACTATATATATACACACACACATGTGAACATTTATTTTACAAATCAAAACAAGAAAATGTAAATAAACAACATATGAACAGACATCGGTTTACAACATACATATTTATAAAACTGAAACAATAGCAATACATTTTTAACTTTTCAACAGTAATCGGTTTATTATCAGATGTGCAAAAGCAACTCAACAACATAGATAAATAAACTTAGAAAACATTTTACAGAAGCACAGCACAAGAAGTGAGACTGAGAGGAGCCGAGAGAAGCCGAAAAAAAAGGGGCGGATCTCACCAATACATTTAGCCCTGGCACCACAGAGATAACACAGACATCGCTCAAAGAATATCACTGACATTTGTAGAGATTTTTGAGATGTTATAGTAATAAAATAATGACTTAGATCGCATTATTGAGGAGTTTGGTGATAAAACGAGTGATCAGCAGATGATTTATCGTTATGCACGACTATGAAGAGGTATGTGAAAAATACAGCGAACCCTGTTTGCTACGGATCTTTTCTCTCAAGAATTCCCTGGGCGGGGCTGGAGATGCAGTACTGAGTGTCCTGTTGATATGCAGTACCTTTTAAACCTGTTTTACTGTGAAAAAAATACTTTTAAACAGCGCGTCTAAAATAAACTGCAAGTGTGAAAATAAATTGTACCTGACACGCCTGAGAGGCGCTGAATAAATGGACCGCAAAGGGTTAATACATACGGACAGAAAGGTACATGAACGTGCAGCCCCATATGTGTCAGACGACTGGAAAAAATTACATTTTAAAACCAAAACCCGCCAAAATGAGTGCCGCGGGGCTTCTAGTGTTAAGAAGACTAGAAGTCACCCAAACTAACAAGGAACACCAACGCTTAGGGAGATCGGTGCAGCCAGACCTTTGAGACAGAGCCATGTGGGGGCACAGGAATTCTGAAAGGAAATGAACATGCAAAGAAGGGGCCAGAGAGGAACACTGCTATAGATGAAAGCAATTTGTTAGTAAAGAATACAGGGTTTCCCTCTGGCTCAGGGAGAGCCGCCCTCTCGGAGGTGAGAGTGAACTGATCGGCCTCTAAGACTGGGAGCATGTATGCTGCCCTCAGGGGGAACCTGGAATGATAGAGAGATTGTTAACATAGATTTGGCTGGGGGTCCCCTCTGTATCTTGGAGAACCATCCTCTTGAGACCAGCTCGGCTGTGCTTATGGTTGGGAAGTGAACATCACTTGCCCCCAAAAGAGGACCCCCGGCTCCCCGCATCTGCACCAATGCAAAAAAAGAAGGGTTAGTAAAGAAACATAGGTTAATTAGTGAAATCAATGATGGAGGATTTTTTTTAAATTATATAATTAAGTACTAATCTTAATGCTCAGTGGAGAGGAACCCCCTCTTGTGGGACGAAACCTCTGCTGGTCCCGGCGGAGAGATGGCCCCTACTCATGGGCATACTAGTAATATTCTGTTTGGCTGGATAGATCTCAGTAAGTGACTGATATTTGATATCTGATAAAGGTACTGGTTAACGTTTGCTTTGGCTGCTGAGGTTGCTGTGCCTATATAAAGGAACGAGGGTGGGGGGTAGGTTTGAGAGTTCCCAGGGAGAGGTGCAGCTTGTCTTTTGCGTGAATGAGGAATGATAGAATGACTTCCTCATTGAAGGGAGAGGGGATACTTGATTTTGCTTGCAGAAGGTAGTGAAGGAGGACCAGCCAGTTGCGTAAGAGGAGGGATGAGAAATCACCATCAGGGTTGACTGAAAATGGATCACAGACAAAAAAACGATTATGTACCTGGGAATGCTGAAGTTGTCAAAGCAAGCACCTGAAATTGTCTTTCAGCTGAACAATAAAGTCTGTCATTGTTAGGAGTCATTTTGAGTTACATTTCACTTACAACATATCGGAATGTTAAACTAAACTAATTTGTCTCTTAATAGATACAACACAGATGCTATATTATTTTACTAATATTTATTTGGAGGTTACAAATACATACTATCACAAATACATCCTTTTATCCTTTTTGGTTTGTTCTCAACCGGCTTGAGCAGGTTTTTTTATAGATGAGCCGGTATGCCTTGTGCCATGCAGCAACAAATCTTTTGGGGTTTGCAAGTGACCCGCTCTGCGGCTGCAGTCAATTGGCCCACCGTCAAATTTAATTGCCGACCACTGTTTTAAAGATTCTGAAAATATTTCAATACAGTAGTATATCACATATCTGACTTCGGTGGGACCAGAGTAAGGTCGGATATCTAGAAAGTTGGATAAATAAATAATTTTTTTAATACCATTATACACAGCTGTAACAATGACTATATTCACACAATTATTGTTTTGAGATTCAGCTTTTATTAGGGAGCTCCCCTAAACCCCTTGTTTAGAAATAGTAATGTTTACTACTTTACTATCTTGTTTAGGGTAGTAATGCTTTTGACATGGTCTGCCGTGTGGGTGTGTGCATTTGCTGCTGAGTGACAGACAGGAGCGCGAGACGGTTGAAGTTGATATGCCCTGCAGACAAACAGGATTTATTTACATATCAACACACTGAACAGTTCACGTGACACTACCAGCAATGGTAGCGCACAGAGTACATACAACACAGTCTACAAAATCTTTGGTGGGATCTACAATCTCTGAACTAATCTTATCCGCTCAATAATAGAACTCTGGCTACTCGCGTGGCTGTCAGTGGTTTCGACTTACTTACTCACTCACTCTTCGGTATCCAACCCTGGTTGTGGTTCTCAATCTCTCTCACTCTCTCACTCTGTGCTGAAGAGCTTGATCATGGCGGTTAAACAGTTAGAGCAGATATGTGACAGGCAACACATGACGGATTACTGTAGTTAGAAGGTACAATGCTTATGGGGCTGTCGGCTTCTTTTCAAAATATGTCATGGACATTGTATACAAACCAATGGAATACCTTGCATGTATATATTATGAAAACGAGAGAGAGAGAGAGAATACATAAATGTCTCCAGTCATATGCGGTTTTCAATGATCACGTTGCCTTCTAGCCAGAATTGTAGATCTTAGTACTGCCATAGCCGTTGAAATTTATGCATCCAGGGCAGGTCAAACATCAGGAAAAATTGTGCGTCCCATCCTGCAATTTCATCGGGCAGTGTGTGATGCCCGCTGACAAACTTTTTTTTGCCCGCAACTTCCTCCATTGAGATGAGGCGATCGCATCGGGCAGTGTGCTCCGGGCTTTAGTAACATGTTTTTTATTTTTTTGTTCCAAAATTCTTTGGGCTCGGAGTCATTTTGCAACCAATATCTTAACCCTTAACCAGTATTTGCATTAATAATCAGGACTTACATTGTTTTGGCACATAGTTTTCAATTTTGAAAGAATATTGTCAGTTCGATGCCACTTTGTGCTGATTGAATTAATACCAATTGCGGTGTGCTCTCTTTCAGTGTAAGTTTGTTACTATTGATACTGTGGATTCACAAGATGTAAACCTTTAGAAAATCGGTCAAGGATACTTATTCATCTCCCTGCACCCAGGAATGTCTATTTTACTTTTCTGTTTCTTGATAGTGAACATCAAACCCTTTTTAGATAAAGGCCTCTGTTGTGGCAGTAATTCTGCAGGGTCAAAAGTATTTTTATATTATCTGTACAGCTATATCATTTCTATTTTATTGATCTAAACAGTGAAGGCCCTAAATAGAGCTGCCCATTTGCTTCCCATAGTTTTGCTGAGGGGTAATTCATTTACCTTCTTATTAACATCACTAAAACCATTGCAGGCACATTCAAAAGGTTGCCATAATCACAATACCTGAGTGTTCTGTAATATATATACTGTAATATATATACTGTATATATATATATATATATATATATATATATATATATATATATATATATATATATATATATATATATATATATATAAGTGTAATATTGTTAACTCCAACTTCAAACACTGATTTAAAGTGTAGGTGCTATCAAATACAATTGCCAACAGTCTAACCAGACAGTTATTGAAAATACATACAGAAAAATGCATTTTAATTAAGGGTGTAGTAATTACTGTAATTTTTTTTTTCTACTTTTAACAAACTGCATAATAATCAAAAGGGAAGTTAATACCATTTAAATACATGGTATGCACGTAATCAGAATGATTTAAACAAATAATCCATATAATTGTTTATTTTTGATTGACGCTAACACAACCCAATACATTACTCTGCTAAGAGCACATTGATGCAGTTTTGTACTTAATACAAAAAAAATAATACACTAACAAAACCAGGACGATTAACAATTTTACAGATTCTGACTGGAACAACAGATTAAGGCTGAAACTGACAATCCCAGTTTTCATGGGAAGGTAGTTGCCAAACACATTTTTTGTTTTATGCTCTACATGTTTCCTCAGAATATGAACTAAACAATGCACTAAATCCGTCCGAGTTTACCTTGTATAGTTCGTTTCCTGTGTGCAAAAGGACCGAGTTGTTCACATTGACTTTTAGCAAGCAAACCAGACTCGGTGTGTTTGGCAAACGGACCGAGACCACCTCTTTAGGTGGACTCAGTACGGTTAATTTCCCAAGCGTACGTTGTTGTTCAGTTGTTCACACTTCACACCAAACGTATCGAACCGTACCGAGTGCAGACCAAGCCCTCTAAACGGACCCAGGGTGAACACACCCTCAATAAACAGTAAGTTATTTAGAGCTATCTCTAAATGACAGTGTGGCGTACCATGCTAGCAAAACAGTATTTAAAGATATGTGTAAATCAATTACAGATATCTGTATTTCATTTTTAGATATCTCCAAATTAAATTAGGATAGCTTCAAAATTGTTTATTTACAGATATCTCAAATTAATTTAAAGATATCTGCAAATGATTTCCAGATATCTCTAAATATTTCAAGATATCTTAAAATGCTATTTGAGATATCTCTAAATGATCATTTGGCTTGCCTTATCATTACAGTATAGACATTCACCAGGATGGAAAAGAATACCTACAAAATCCATCAAGCTATTTTATTAGGTTTTATTGATAATTCCCTAACCCTGAGGACCCAACAGTTGTTTTTCTGCTGTGGCACTGGTTATTTTTATATTGAAAGACATCCTTTAGAAATTCACAGATAAAAGCAGGTACCTTGTGATATGTACAGATATGTACAGAGACACAGAAACAACAATATATATATATTTTCCTTTAACTGGTGATACTGTAACGGATTTATATTACCAGTTATAAGTAGCTTTAAATTACTTCTTGTTTTGGGGATAGTAATGTGGGTAAACATATATTTAAAGCCCCTTTCACACTGTCACTCCTACCCGGGTCCCAGCCTGGGTTCTGCTACTCGGGTCACAATGGGTAGTACCTGGTTTGACCCGGGTCGCAATGACCCACCTTGAGGATGTGGGTCGACATGCTTTGACACTGGTAAGCTGACGAAATAACATACAGCCACGCCTGCATGAAGGTTTCACTTCTGCAAGGAACATTTCTGTTTATTCTGTTTAGCCATATTTTTGTTGATTGAGACACACCATGAGCCAGATTGCAGCAGAGATGAAGACACATTTGCTCTAATCAACATTTCGGCTGATGGTTTAATCCAGAGAAGCTTGGATGGAAGTGTCCGTAACAAGCTGCTTCCGGGGGAATTCATACACTGTGTACTTGCTTCTGTACACAGGTCAACCCTGCTTTATCAAAATCTGCGTGAAATTCCCCATGACACCAGGTCCCGACCCAGGTAGAGCATGCCAGTATGAAAAGGGCTTAATATTTAGTATGAATGGCAGTAAAGATCAAAGCTGGAGAAAGAAATACACATCTTGCTCACATAATAAACAAATGTAATATAATGAAAAGATAAATTATATTAAGTATAAAAGACTTATAAATTACCACAATTAAACCAATCTGAGAAACATTTCTTTCAAAAGTTAAATTGACAGAACCAGTCACCTTATGACCTTAACGCCTTTCTACATACATTGACATGAAACATTTATTCTTATTGCCAAAGGTGTCATTTTAGAGGCATTTTAGTTTATACTCACAGTGGCTTAAAATACCGCTTCCTGTTTGAGATAACAAAACCCATATTAACATACCCGTGTTAAGTGCATTCACTTCATATTGAAATTTTACTGAGTGCTCTCCAAGTCAGTAAATGCACCTCTCACTGCACCTCTCAGTGTGTGGTATTGTATCGATCTACCACCCGTCACTTATGAGCATTCAGCTGTTTGAACATATTGACATTGACATTTAATTTTACAGCAGGCAGAAAGTGTTCTTGTAAACAATATCACACTTCCAATGTGCAAAGCTAGTAGTGCTCTCTGTATAAATCCTTGTCTATTGTTTCCCTGGGTAACAGGAAATATAGAATATATGTTGTAGAACTTTAAAAAATGTTCCCCTACAAACCTTTCAATTGAGGATACGTATTTATATTAAGCCCAATAATGTTTATAATGGCATTATTTTAAGAATTTCACAGTCACTTTAAAACAAATTGTCATTACTGTTCTGTTTTCTTTGTTGAGAAAATACATAATCATTGTACAGGATTACAAATACTGTTGATAATATTGTCCCTGCAGTCAGACATGGAGGCAGTAAAATACATATAGTTTTTATATGCAAAAGTGCCTTTTTTTTGCCATCCCCCCCTAAAATTTTGGAATCTCCCCATTGGCTGGAGCATAGGGGGGAAATCCCCCCAGCATACAAAAATGAAATTCAAGCCCTGACTGTCGCCAAATTAAATAAGTATGCCATATATAATGTACATGTGTGTGTATATATATTGTGGCTCTGTCAAGAAGGACACAAGGCAAGGTTTCAAGGCTAAACCTTTTATTTGTTTTAGCTTCATTTATTGATTAACAAAGCTGCTGTCAGCCACAGCTCACACTTCTACTAGTTGGCTCTTCTCTCTAGCTCTTTCTCTCTTTAGCTCCTTTTCTTTGTTCTGTTCTCCTTCTTTCAGTCTGACCCTGGTATCCAGCTCCCACTCCCTTTTATAGGCGAGCTGGAGGGAGGCAGTGCCCGCTCCAGCCAATCCAAAGTTAGATACCTCACCTGGCCGGAAAGTCCCAGGCAGGCAGCTGTGGGGAAATTCCCCAGCCCAGGGATCCATAGAACCTTCTAAAAGGGAGGGGTCGGGGCTTCAGCCTGTGCGGGTAACCTCGCTCGGTGGAAAAGTACAGACTGGGTTCTCCCGTTCACTCCAGCGCGCTGACCAGTCTGGCTTGCCAAACTGTAAGAAAAATACACACCACTAACGTGTAAAGATAGTAAAAATAAAGTATGGTTTATAGTATTCTGATATCCCAAAACGTGTAGTATCCCGCTTGCAGCCTTGTTCAGAATAACGCTGCTAGAATTCTGACTAAAACTAGGAAAAGTGAACATAATACCCCTGTTTTGGCCTCTTTACACTGGCTCCCTGTGCAGTATTGAATTTTGCTGTTAACTTACAAGGCCCTGAATGGATTAGCAACTAGTTATTTGCAGGAGTTACTGACCATGTGTCTTCCAAACCGCACTCTGAGATCACAGGATGCGGGGCTGCTGGTTATTCCTAGGGTCAACAAAAGCAACATGGGAGGTAGGGCTTTTTCTTGTAGAGCTCCTAAATTATGGAAGGCTCTGTCTTCGTTTGTCAGGGAAGCTGGGACTGTTACAGTTTTCAAGTCAAAACTAAAAACTCACTTTTATAAAATGGCTTTCTTATCTTAGAGGGTTTTAATGTAACTTTAAAATCACTGCTTTTGTATTATGTGTATACTGTTATTTAAATGGTCTGACTTGGCAGTTGTATGTGTGACATGCTACACAAATGTATTGTGGTTTGTTCTTTTTTTCTGCTATGTACTGTGCAATAAATACAATAAATAATAATAATAATAATAATACTAAAAATAATAAAAAACGGTCAGTAAGGTATATAAATGGTTTATTAACACTTTATAGATATTAAATGAATTGTTTATTAGAATCTATGGATTTTTTTTATATGCATAGTTTGAGGATTTTTTTTTTTTTTTTTTTTTTACAAAGCCAGAACCAGTATTTATGTGAAAAATATTAAGGAAATTAAGGAATGATGGACATGAAATTGTTGAACTTGGGAACCAAGATTGTGTAATAATAGTTGCTACAGTAATTACACCAACAAGAAATCCCTACATGCAGTCAAATCACAACAAGAAAAGAATATCAACAAGATCTGTAAAGTGTTTGATATTGCCTTTCACCATCTGGCTGAGGAGATCCAAAAGAGAGTTATAGATGGAACAGAATTTCTCTCTATGTCATATGTTTGACAGCGTTATAAAGAATTGTTGCTGGATGAAGGAATCAAAGCGCCTGAGTACAGAACTGAGAAGCTTAACAATAAAATCTGTCATTCGGTCCTAAGATCTGTTGCCTTCTGGCAAATTATGCCGTTGTGGTTTTTGATCAGGCCATATATGTCATCTGGAAGAACCCTATGGAATTCAGTCGCTTGCATGTGAGTTTTTCACTCGAAATCACTGGATCGGGATCTATTAATGGAGTGCTAGAAGGCCATCACTACAACAGAGCAGTCTGCATACATAAAGTTATGATGGGAGAAGCCCTAATGTGACTTCAGTGGGAAACACTTAGCAATGACTTGAGGAATGCAGTCACGATGAGACAGAATTTCATGATGCCAACAAGACAGCTCTTACCCAGTTTTTCCATGAGTGGTCCAAAGATAAATATGCAGAAATGTTTGGTAGCCATATTATTTATTATGGATTTAACAAACACTGCCTTACGTTTTATGCCAGCAATGGGAGGGTTTGGCACCAGGTTATAGAGGCATTAGTCTATATAGGCATTGAGGAGGCAGATACTCGTATGTTTCTGCATGCCAAACATGCAGGCGATGAGGGAAACACCATTGTAGTGATCAAGACTCCAGACACAAATGTGCTAGTCCTTTTTGCAGAAGGACATTCCAGCAAGAACTGTGATCGACACAGGAACAAGAATATTCACCCGATGGAAGCTATGTGCAAGAACTTGAGCCTATTTGTGTGTGAAGCTCTGCCTGGAATGCATGCTTTCCCAGGCTGTGCCACAACCAGTGCATTCCATGGAAAGGGGAAGAAACTCTCCTTTGACTTAATTGTCGACAATGCAGGACATTGTTAGTCAATGAGCAAACGGGCAGCAGTTTGATATAAGCAAAGAGCTACTCAAGTCTTGTGAGGCTTTTGTCTGATCCTTGTATGGTAAAGCAGATGATGTTAATGAGTGCTGTTACAAACTCTTCTGCAGCAGATATCTTCAGAGCAACCTGTTACTACCATGCAGAGCTGCATTAAAGAAGCACATACAAAAGGCAAACTACCAGGCTGCCATATGGAAACATGCTCTGGAAGCCAAACTAACTATACCGGACTCTGCTGGACATGGATGGACTGTGTTGAAGGGGATCTCACTTTCAATTGGATGGATATATTGACTGCTCCAAATGCCCTCATGGAGCTTGTCAACTGTGGCTGTTCAGGGAAATATAATGGAATCCGCTGCTCCTGCATCACCAAGAAGCTGGCTTGCACAGAACTCTGCAAGTGTGAACAGAGCTATGAAAACTCTACACACTGCCAAAGTGACAGAGAATCTGAGGATGACAGTGATACTGACATATAAAAAAATCTAACTTTGTTTTCCCACCACTGCAATCCTTCTCATTTATTTGAAAAAAAAAAGATTTGTGATCAGAAGACAGTGCTTTATTTTTGTACGCTAGTTATGGGACAGAATAATCCCCATCTGAGAAACAGGGAGGGTGGATAGTCTACTCCACCCCCACTCCCACAGATAAATCAAATCAAATCAAATTTTATTTATAAAGCACCATACACACCAAAGGCATCTCAAGGCACTGTACAGCAACAACAATTCATAGTCAAATACAATTAAAAAAATTATACAGGAAAACAATGTTTAAAAAGACAGTAAAGGCACACTGTACAACATAGAAAGGCCAATGTATAGAAGTAAGATTTAAAAGCTGTAACAGCCCCAGCCTCCCTAACAAAGGTAGGAAGGGCATTCCATAACTGTGGTACCTGTTTTAATTTTACTCACCCTTGGGACAATCAAAAGACCTGCATCCTGTGATCTAAGTGAATGATTGGGTACATATGGGGTGAGTAACTCTTGTAAATAAACAGGTGCCAGGCCATTCTGGGTTTTATACATTAGCAGCAAAATCTTAAAATCAATTCTAAACTCCTCGGGAGCCAATGTAAAGAAGCCAGAACAGGGGTATTGTGTTCCCTTTTGCTAGGTTTACTAGGATCCTAGCGGCTGTGTTTTGGATGAGCTGGAGTTGAAATAGCACACTACAGTAATCAATTCTGGATGATACGAATGTGTCTTAACATCACATATGGAAATGATGTGTCTAATTTTTGCAATATTTTGCAAATGATAGTAGGAAACTTTAGTAACTTTCTTATATGTTTCTCAAATGACAGAGCGGGGTCAAAAATAACATCTGCATTTTTTATACATGATCTAAGACCTGAAGAGAAGTTACTAAGCTCAAGCTCTTGTAATACCACCTTATTTATTTGTTTTTTGGAACCCAGTAGCATAACCTCTGTTTTTACAGCAACAGAAAATTCTGAGTCATCCAGCACTTAATATCTGCTAGACAAGCCGTAAGTAGCCCACCAGCACAAGTATATCCTGGCTTTACGGACAAATAAAGCTGTGTGTCGTCCGCATAACAATGGTAATTTACCCCATGTCTACGGATAACGTCACCCAGAGGAAGCATATATAGTGAGAACAACAATGGACCCAAGGTAGAGCCCTGTGGGACCCCATATAGGACATCAGACCTTTCAGAATTGGCCTATAGTTAGTAAGGACTTGAGGATCCAGGTTTTGTTTTTTAAGTACTGGTTTTATCACAGCTAGATTTGTTCCCACAGAAAGGAAGTCATATCATAATATTAAACTTTGAAAATATATCTCACTTTACTGACGCTACCGGTGTCACAATGCATATTGGCGGGCAGTGTCTTCTGGGAATAGTAGTTTATCTGGTACACGCTGAAAGGTGTTTCCAATCAGCAGAAATGCTGATGAAAACTACACCTCTGGTCATCCACGCATGTCAACATGCTAGCTTTGTATTTCACTTTCTGTCAAGTTTTATATTTGTCCTACTGTTATGATGGATTTCTTTTTTTTCTGGTCACTTTTTTTTAAATCTCTTTCAGAAAATTGAATATGAAACCAAATTATGCAATTTTTATTATTCAACGCGAGCACATGGTAGCAGTGCTTCAGCAGGGGGTGGGAGGGTATGAGTTGCTCCTCCAATTAAAACCAGGGCTCAGACTACGTCACCTGTCATTGCTAGTACTGTGGTTATCGAGATAGGAGTTTATAACGTAGGCTTGTATCCTCTGATGAAAACAACTCTGGGCTCCTCCAATTAAAACCTGTGCTCAGATCACGTGATTTGCTACTACTGGTACTGTGGTTAATATCAGATAGGAGTTTATAATGGAGACTTGCCTCCTCTGAGGAGCCAGTACTGCTGTTAATATAGGAATGTTAACGCTAGGGTTTTGGTTAAAACAGTGTTTCTCAACCTTTTTCTTAACAACGCCCCCTAAGGAGCCCCCTGAGCTTAGTCATCGCTCCCTTGCCACAGAAAATAAAAATTAAGAATTATTGCCGATTAACAATGCCGTTTAATTAACATCAATTATTAATTACATTTAATTCCACAAGTTCCGAGAATTACAGAGAAATAATTCATAAAACAAAAATAATTAAACCCCAGTCACTGGTATAATCAACATGTAGATACATACATAAAATGCTTACTATTATGGAATGTTGCCAACATATCTTCTTTGCTTGCGCCATGCTGTGGATAGCAATAGAGACATGCGAACCGGTTCCTTTGAAATCGGGTACCCGGTTCCTGCTTTGGAACCGACGAACTGGATACAAATATCAGGGATCCGGGTTGCAGTGAGTACTATTATGTTTTTAGTAAAACTGATTATTAAAACATTACATTTCTGTCAAAAATACATTTGATAACTATAATGTTCACACTTATAAAAAAAGGTCTGCAAAATATTTATTACAGCAATAATGGGGGGTTTATTTATTTATTTATTTATTTAGTTATTTATTTAATTATATGTATTTCCCTGGAGAATAATTCAGTCTCACTTTTACATGAAGTGATGAAAACGCTTTGGGTAAAGTGAATCTTCTACACCTTGATGGGATAATTCGCAAGACAACCCCAAGCCAAACACGTCACGATTTCATCTATCTAAAAAAGTAATTTAACCCCAAGCCGATGGGGTCGTATTTCAGCTTGGAAGCCTAACATACACTGACCTGTTTACACATACCATGTGGTAAAAGATTTTTTTTAATTGTAAGCTTTGTGAAATTTAAAATTAACAAGGTTCATATACAAGCACACAGTGGCTTTCACTGTTGTAATAAAACTGTTACTGTGCAAATTGGAGATTATTCTACAGGGCGATTTCATAGATTGCACAATATTGTCGGAACTTCTGCTCACACATTGACATACGGACATTTTTCTAAATAGTTTTGGAACCAGATTCATAATACCCGGTTCGGAACCGATTCCAAAAATCTCCTCAAATGCACATCACTAGATAACAATAAGAATAAACTGTGAAATTCAGACGTGTAACGTAACATGGCAACAGGCATAAATGGAACGACTGCTTCGTTCTGATTGGACCATATTACATTTACATTTTCAGACCGGACAGCACAAATGGCAGTGACGTTGCTGCACAGCAACAAACATTTCTGACTTGTTTACACGATCTGATAGTGCACAAGTCAGTGAGTACATCACTGGCACATTGTGTGTAAGTAGTTAATCAACATTTTGAAATAAAAGTTTCCTTAAATTTAAGTTAGAAAACATAACGCCCCCTTTTTTAGCTAAAACACTTGCAGGGATATCCAAAAATATTTCCTTCAGATTGGAACGAAGATCATTTAATGTTTTAGAATACATTAAGCAACAATGCATTTAAAAGTAGCTGTAACAGTACTGTATTAAGATAATATCAATTAGAAAAAAAAATGAATAACTTTGTACAATATTAGTTTGTGTTTAGCTATATCTGGCATTTCTGTTTTCGCCGTATAGCTACAGAAAAAAATAGACCTGACTGCGTAATGAGGTTTCATAAATAATATTTCTACATTTTCTGTGTTGACAAAGTCATACTGGCGTTCTCATGTTATCGATTACAATTAAATCATTGATTTAATTAGATTTAATGTTGTAGTTTTTTTAATGCATATCATTCCCCCCTCCCCTCCCCCAATTACCTTTTCACAGCCTCAATCTGTCCCTGTCCTCGACATTTTCCAGTTGCAGCTGTCTGTCAGCACTTGATTACATTTGCTCAAAATGTGTTGATAATTAGCCCTGCAGCTATCTGACATGTTTGTGTGTATGGTGGCTATACTGCTGTTAAATATCTGTGTGTCCGTCAGAAAATACACATGGCCGTGATTAACATTTATTAAAACATTTTTAGAAGTTAAAAAACAAAACAAAACCAGATACCGGTATTAATATACTCAATCTGATTTTATAGACTCGTTGAAGTTTTAAATTATACATGTACAGTAGTTGCTTCTGATTTATGTCATTTAAATTAAATGCACTTCATTTTCTGACATTCAGAATTTTCAATCTCTCAATCGCATATTCGCTTCTCATTGGTCAGTTACCCTAGTTACACCTGGTCAGCTCCAGAATCGGATCAAGATTTTGGATCAGTGGAGCTCCAGTGAGCCCGGATCTGATCCTGTTTTTTGATCTCGTTAGTACTACCGGCCCATGAAGTTTCTATTGGTGCTGCGGTGCATACACTTAATGGTTACAATTCATTTGTTGTATCCGATAGTTTGTCTTTCATTTTAATATGGATGTTGTTTAAAATGTAACCGTCATAATGACTGCAGGCGGCGGTTTTAGGTATGAGTATAACTGTGGCATAGTGTGGACAGGGCCTTAAGGTCCTCATTGCCGCCTGCTGTTTTGTTTATGCATTTCTGTTTTCTTTTGCAGCTGAATCAAAGCTTGTCAGGAAAAACAGGAGATTGCAACCATGCGTCACTTTTGCGTTAACACTGTACGAGTAATGGGTTCTCTGTACACCCATACTAAGAAGGGATACATAGCGTGGAATCGATCATAGCTGATGGCAGTTACCCAAAGACTCAAAAGGCGTCTTGCATACAGCTTTTTTGATTCACCCCTGCTTTTGTACTTTAAAATCAATTATCCATATTAGCTTTATATTATTACTGATAGCTCTTTTAATATGCTGGGAATTGTTTGGGTCTTTACTTGATTTAAGTTCATAAAAATACAGTACAATGCTACAGATAAACTGCTGCATCATGGTACCTCAGAGATCTCAGGTTGAGAAAGTTGTAATGCATGGGATGAATATTAATATGTGCCATCACTGTTGAATATAAAGCTCCTTTCCCCAACGGTTAAAAATGAAGCATTAAACAGCAAACTCCTGCCTATAATTTGTAACATTGGAAAGTACAGGCAATAATTTCAGGTCAAAATGCGTGGGTCTGGTATGTGTTGCTGAAAACGTCAAAATATCTGGTTACAGCTCGATTATTAGAGTGAGTTTGAACTTCCAAGCATGAAGTGATTAGTATTACATAAGAGGTAGCGATAACATGAAAAATGAGTAAAAACACAAAAATAATTATGGTATGCCCCTTTTTATTTACAGCAGTAAAGAATTTATTGGAAAAACATTTTAACAGCCAACAATAAACATAAAAAGTGCATCTCAAATAATTTCATTAAAAGCATAGCAGTATTTTAGGTTACATAAACAAACTGCTTTGGTCAAGAAGATTCTAATAACCACCTAAAGCTTGCCTGTTTCATCACTTAATATGCACAGTGCACATCAAAACACTAGAACTTAAGCTGAAGTAATTAATATTCAAGTATAAGCATCGTTTTTAAAAGGTTAGCCACCATCTGTTCATATCAATAATCTTTTTTTTTCTCTAGCAAAGATTGTAAAGAGGTGATGAAAGGCAACAGCATGCTCTGTCTAAGAGGTATCCAGTTTTCATAGCATATAAATACATCACTAGGCTGTCAGACATGGTAGAAGAGATTTACTTGATAAACTGCAACATCATTACGTAGTTTTAATAAATTAGTTGACAGTTTACAGCTGACATTATGCGGCTGATGTAAGGATACGTGCAAAGTGAATACCAGAGGTTTACAGCAAATAGATTCATTGAACAGAGATGGGCAAACTAGTCAAGGAAACTATTTAAATAGAAAATAGAGATTCACAAATGTATTAAAATACAAATAGAAAATAGATTGCCAGTAATGTATTTTAAATAGAAAATAGTAAATACTGATTTGCAAATAGTACATTTTTTTTATATAGTAAACCATTTACTGATTGTAATTTACACCAACAAAGTTTTTATTTTTTGATCATAAAAAATTGTATTTATGGGATGCGAAGTGTAAAAAAAAAGCACTCATATTTTAACAGTGTTTTTCCTGGATTTAATGTAAATTGTGTATTTTTTCCAAGATTTAACCAAAAAAAGTTTTGATTTTGCTTAATACATAAATGTATGCTAAGTAAGGGGGGCGGCATATGAAAAGTTTGTGCAACCACTGCACTAAACCGTCAAGCACACAGATTGTTTTTGGGAGAAGTCGTCAGTGGCCTCTGAGCTTTCTAAAGTTGTCAGCAAATTACTAACCACAGGGTCATCCTTCTGAAGCTGCCTTAAATGGTCTTTGTCCTGAAGGATCAGTGGCGGTTGATGGGATAAGTGGCCAGAACTGCATGGGCAGGTAAAAGATCCATAGCTTCAGAATCATCTTAGGGTGGGTTACGGGAGAGGGCATCTGGGACTTTGTTGGCCTTGCCAGGTCTATGCATGATTTTAAAATCTAATTCTTGTAACCTCAAACACCACTTGGCTAAACTGCCAGTAAGGTTGGACCTGGCATCAACCACTGTAAACTGTGATGGTCTGTGAGAATGGTTACATGAGTCCCTTTGATGTAGGGGCAGAAATGCTCCATTGTCCACACAATGGCAAGGCCCTCTTTTTCTGAGGTTGAGTATTTTCGCTCTGCTTTGGGAAGAGTCCTGCTAGCAAAAGCTACTGCTGTATGCTTCCCGTCTGTATCCTGCTGCATGTAAGGCCGGTTAGTCAAGAAATGCCAGAACAGGAGAAGATGTTAATTTCTCCTTCACATCATCCATGGCCGTCCCAGATGAAACTGTTGTCATGTCTGGTCCGGGAGATCAGTTCAGCTATCTTGGCCAGTCAGGCCTAAGAATTGTCGAACCTTGGTCACTGAGGTGGGAGCAGGGTAATCAACAACAGCTTTCACCTTGGCAGGGTTAGGAGGAAGTCCATTTGGAGTCATCATGTAGCCAAGTGAAAACAATCTAGTGAAAACAATTGAAACAAGGTATATCATTGGTGTTTTTGGGTATATTCTGCTGTGGGGAAACTTCAGCCATTGTGGGACCCAAAGCTGCATGTAGCTCATGTGCCCGTAAAAGAAGGCCAGTGCCAGACATTATCTGTGTGCTGTAGAGGGCATCCCTATAGTGGTCAGAGGCATGGCTACGGATAATCTCCACTTGTTCTGTTTCAGCTGGGGTAGGAGCTCTCCGGACCTCTGAATTAAATTCAGTATTCCAGTAAATTAGTATCTTTTCTTGGTTGTCAGTGGGCAAAAACACTGTCTGTTGAACGTTGAATTGGGCCCATGACTGTACCTGGGGGGCCGTGATGGAAAACCAAGCTTTTGCTTCCTTGGTTTGGAACTTGGGCATTCCAGTCAGTAACTGAGTATCAGTCAATTGCAGTGCCTCTTTATATAATGACACTGAGTGAATTATTTCTTCAAGTTGTAATTTTCCATCCCTGGTAAACATCTTGGGCACCAGAGAGGGTCCATGTAACACTTCCTGTGCCCTAGGGGAATTACTGTAGTCTATGGGTTGCATATTAGGTGCCTGTGTCACTGGTATAAGAGTGGGCTCTACAGGTGGCTGGGTATGCAGGGACAAGGGGGTGCTGGCACTGCATTGTTTATGCAACTGGTCAATAAGATTAGCCTGAAAAGCAAGTGAGTCATTAAGGCAGCTGTGTAACATGCTGACCTCAAGTTATAGTGCTTTAAGTCTAGTATCTAAACAGTCAATTCTCAACCTTATTGGTGGTCTTGGAGCATGCCCCTTTGTCAGCAGAGGTGTTGTCACTTTGGCATAAGGGTGTAGCAGAAATGTTTTCCATTTTACTTCAGATAAAACTAACCCTTTTACTTAAACCAAGCAAACCTCAATGTTTTAAATTTACAGAACCCACAGTATCATAAGCACTGGATAACACAACTATATAACAGTGTAACCATAGAAATATCATACTTAAATACCAGAAGGGTGCTTAACTAGGCTAATTCCCAATGGAATAAAGTATTACTAAGTTCCTGAAAATGTCCTTTTATTTATTTATTTATTTATTTATTTATTTGTTTGTTTGTTTGTTTGTTTGTTTTAAAAAATGTAAACCAATAATATCACACAACAAACTGAAATAATAGAAAACAACAAAATAAAATGTACAGCAATTCAGTCAGTTAGATATGTAGTTTGTAATTATCAGATCAGGCAGAGTCCTTGAAGAGCAGCTGGTGAATCAACAGGAATGTGGTTCAGTTTGTAGGCAAACAGTCTGTTGAAACGTTAGCAGGTCTGTAGTTTGTTCAGTCTGTAGAGACCTACAAACTAGTAGTAATAGTTGAGCAGTCACCTGTACAGCCCCAAAATGTTGCAGCAAGCAGCCAAAGAGCCACGGGAAAGCTAAAGTAGCCAAAGTCTTCTTTTTTATTTATTTTTTAAACAGTATGTATAGTCCATTGTAAATCCACAAAAGACAGTGAAGATTAGCTGAGCATCCGTAGTAATGTTGAAGCAGCAAGAGGTTTTTTTTTAAGCTACAGCTCCACCAATCGGGAGCATGCAACCACTCTTGCAGAATTTTGCAACCTAGTAAACCGCAAGCCTTTCGTTTACGTCTGATGGCTTTATATACAAAAAAATGTCCATTCATTCTAAACCAAAAATCACTTCCACTGTTCAGTATGCAGTAATGTCCCAAATACAAAAAAAAAAAAAGTGGAAAAAGTAAAAACGCAGCAGCTAGGGAACTGACCAATGAGGAACAGCTTCCCTTGTGTGTCTTTGGTAAACAATGGCAGAAGAAAAGATCATTCTTGCAGTATCAAAATACCCTGAGCTGTACAATACAGGATACAAAAATTATGAAGACACAGCAACGAGGGAGAACATCTGGCAGTCTATTTCCAGGGAATTGGATGTAGCTGGTGTGTATGATTTGTTTACCTTTACTAAAATAAATATTCTGAAAAGCTATTGTGTATTCTACATTTTGATTAGCTGTATAACAGGACTATCATACATGTGCTTTTTTCCAGTTTATTATCTTAAAAAATAATCACCCAGTCTTCTTCAGTTAAGTTTTAATCAAAAGAGTTTTGGTCAGGAAGAAACAGGTCAAAAAGTAGCACAGGATACAGCAGCAACAGCAATGGCACTGCAAGTACACTCACAGGTCTCGGAGGGTGGAATATGAGCCCCACCCTGGCCTTAAGAGCTGCCATAGTGACAGAGATGGTATGTCTAAGCTCTCATGGCATCAGAGATGTTTGTTTCTGAGCTGCCATGGCACAGAGATGGTATGTCAGCTCTCATAGTATCAAATGTTTGTTTCTGAGCTGTCATGGCACAGAGATGGTATGTCTAAGCTCTCATGGCATCAGAGATGTTTGTTTCTGAGCTGTCATGGTACAGAGATGGTATGTCTAAGCTCTCATAGTATCAAATGTTTGTTTCTGAGCTGTCATGGCACAGAGATGGTATGCTAAGCTCTCATGGCACCAGAGATGTTTGTTTCTGAGCTTTCATGACAGAGATGGTATGTCTAAGCTCTCATGGTATCAAATGTTTGTTTCTGAGCTGTCATGGCACAGAGATGGTATGTCTAAGCTCTCATGGTATCAAATGTTTGTTTCTGAGCTGCCATGGGACAGAGATGGTATGTCTAAGCTCTCATGGCATCAGAGATGTTTGTTTCTGAGCTGTCATGAAAGAGATGGTATGTCTAAGCTCTCATGGTATCAAATGTTTGTTTCTGAGCTGCCATGGGACAGAGATGGTATGTCTAAGCTCTCATGGCATCAGAGATGTTTGTTTCTGAGCTGTCATGGCACAGAGATGGTACGTTGATTTAAGCTTACATTAAACACAGGACAAATCAGAGACATGTAAAATTATTCCAATTTATATAAAACCTTACATGATGATACTTATCACATCCTGCGCACCTGTCACCACTGGTGTGAAAGGTAGTGTTGCAGCGAAAGTACCATTTTAACTCAGGACAAATTAAATAGATTTTTTGCAAATGTATTCCCTTTATAATAATAAAACTTGTGGTTGAGTAAGTTTTAATTAGCATGTAATTTGCCCTATAGGGCTAATGTAAAATGAGTAACAATATTTTAATCTGTAGCTGATTGCCAGGGGAAATTAGTGTGCAAATCAACCCATTATCTTGAATTTCTTACATCAAAATATGGTCCTCAGCACATGTTTCTACTATTGCCCTATAAAGATGCAGAGAGGAAGAACAAGTGCCATAAGAATTAAAAAAAAGATTACTAAATGTAATTGTTAGGCGCATGCACAGTTCAGTTTTTAGCTGCTACATATTAAATAATTAGATTTAGCAAGGTTGATATGAAACTTATTTAAGTTAATAAGGGCATTTTATGAAATGTAATATACTGTATTTCTTATACCAGGAAATATACAGCACTGTTCAGCAAGTCCAGCAACAAAAGTAATAAGCTAGACAGCAAGTGTCAATGAAATCTGACTGTAATTGACACATCAGCTGCAGTCCACAAGCTTAAACATATACCTTACTTAGTTCAACATTATGATTTGCTGATTTACATCAGAATAGCATTGATGGCTTCCCACTAACAGAGACAGGAAATCCAGGAAAAGTCAGCTCACTTCTGCTGAAACATGGTCCCAGCTGATCTTGGTTTGTGGTCTTTACCACTTGCATGTTCTCAATCAGAACTGCACCTCGGCCTTGTCATCTATGTCAGTTCCCCATCTGTGAATTTCTTCTCTAAATAGTGAAATAGTGACTTGAAGTCTGTGATCATTATAATCATGTTGGAACTGAAATCCTGGATCAATTAGACAAGTTCCACCTGAGAGATGATAATACTGCTCCTTTGTAATTACTGTATTCAGTGAATCTTCCACTGGTTGAAACATGTTCTTATTGTTGTCTAGCAAACTGCAGTCTCTACTGATGTAATTTCAATGGTTTCTTATAGTGACATCCTTTTACAGTATAATGTGGTCAGCACTACGATCCAAAAGCATTTTTGGAACATCTAACACTAGGAATGCAACCGTAAAAGAACCCAGATTCAGTTCACCAAACAGTTTGTTTAATGATCAATTGTGACGATGGTTATTATAATAATAATAATAATAATAATAATAATAATAATAATAATAATAATAATAATAATATCTGTTAATCACTTATAATATATTAATGAGTATCTAAAAAAATGTAATAATATATTTAAATATCCAGGGCCATATTCATAAAAGATTTCCAAGAATTAAAAATGAATGGGCAGTATTTAAAACGGGATTTATAAAACTACTGGCCAATAATGGTTTTAGATGTAATTTACCGTCACAGATTGTTATCGAGAGATTGTATCTAACCAATTGTCACAGGTATGCAAATAAGCTGTGCCCCCTAATTAAGACGTCAATGGCATACACTGCCTGTTTACACTATCACGTTATGGATACGGGACATGTCTGGAGACAGGATGTCCAAAATATCAACACGTCAGGTTAACAAAAGTACAAATAAATCACACACACACACACACATATTTATAGTGCTTGGTTTAATTTAAATGTATAAACCATTGTGCTGAAATAACATTAGTGTATTTTCCATACATTACATTAGGCATGTAAAAATATAAATCTGCATATTAGGCTTATACAGCAGTGCAGTGTACAAAAATGAAGGATGATAAGAAGAAAAAATATTTAAAAAATAAAACACAAATAAAAATAATGTACACAAAGTTTCAGGACGTTTTGGGCAAAAGCCCTTCTTCAGTTGTGTAGAAAGAAAAGTAACACAGTGCAGTAAACTTGATTTTCAAAAATTCTGAGGATGATGTTAAGATGATGTTCGAATAGAATGTTGGTTGATTTCAAGAGGGCTCCCGAGTGGAGCATCCAGTAAAAGCACTCGCATAGAGTGCAGGATGCGCCCTATAGTCTAGACATCGTCGGTTCGAGTCCAGGCTATTCCTTTGCTGACCCAGGACGGGAGCACACAGGGGGTGGCGTGCAATTGGCCAAGCACCGCCCGGGGGGAGGGAGAGTTAGGTCGGCCAGGGTGTTCTTGGCTCACCGCGCACCAGCGACCCCTGTATTCTGGCCAGGCGCCTGTAAGCTGCCCAGAGCTGTGGTATGTAAAACATGCTTTCTGTCTAAACACGAAACACGGGATTTAGCACTGTTGATCTTGTCTTGAAAACCACAATTTGCAGAAAATCCACACATTTCTCAATTTTAATGAAAAAGTCTTGATCATCACTGCAAATACGTCTGAGTCTTAAAAGTTGGGAATAGGGAATTGAGTGGCGGCAAGCCTTTAGGTGTGAGGAGTCATATTGTAGATATGAATGAGAGTCGGTAGGTTTTGAGTGAATAGTGGTGTTGATAGTGGAATTCTCAGCTGTGATGGAAATGTCTAAATACGATATACTGGTGCTGGTTTCTGAGATGTCCCATGTGTATTCTAAAGCTGGGTGGGAATTTTATGCTGACTGAATGAACTGTTTCATATCTTCATAAGAGGTAGTTGAAATTCTAAAGATGTCATCAATGTATCTGAGGTAGAGTTTTGGTGTGTTACCATTGTATTGCTGCAAAAATGTGTTCTCAACTGATCCTACAAAAAGGCAGGCATATGATGGTCCCATTTTAGTTCCCATGCTGACACCTCTTACTGGAGTGTAAAAAATTCCATTAAAAGAAAAACAATTATTATTATTATTATTTGTTTATTTAGCAGACGCCTTTATCCAAGGCGACTTACAGAGACTAGGGTGTGTGAACTATGCATCAGCTGCAGAGTCACTTACAATTACGTCTTACCCAAAAGACGGAGCACAAGGAGGTTAAGTGACTTGCTCAGGGTCCCACAATGAGTCAGTGGCTGAGGTAGGATTTGAACTGGGGATCTCCTGGTTACAAGCCCTTTTCTTTAACCACTGGACCACACAGCCTCTTCATTTCAATGAAGTGAGCACAAGTTCAACTAGTCTCGAAAGGATATCTTTTTGGGACTCCTCCACTATCCATTCATCAAGGAAGTGTTTTAAAGCTATTAAACCTTCACTATTCGGGGGTAACAGTGTAGAGGCTGTTAATGCCCGTTGTAAACAGAATAGGATTATCACAGTGATCGTGTTCTTTAAAATTGTCCAATATTTGTAGAAAATGTGTAGAGTCCTTTACATATGTTTGCAGTGATTCAACAATGGGTTTGAAGATATCAACAAGAAATTTGAAGATTAGTTCAGTGGGACAGGAACAGGCTGATACTATGGGACGACCTGGATTGTTTTGTTTGTGGATTTTGGAAAGTAAATAGAAACGACTGCAGTGAGGGTTTTCTACAATTAGGTTCCGTGTAGATGCTGGTAACAGGTTTTATAGGATGGCGTTATCAATAGTAGAAATCACAATGTCTTGTGATTTCGGAGTGATATCGTTATCATTATTAGCAATAATGTCAACATGTATTACAATGCACGTCGTCTTATCCATGAACTGAATGATGACATCTATGACTACATGAACAAAACTAAAATTATGAATTGGACTGCACTTACCACTACCAAGCAGGAAATAAATTCCAACACTGATCAGAAAATAATATCTCAGAAAATACATCTAAACAAAGTTGAGCACCTGTGAGTGAGCTTGCCGTATAACCTGTACCCCCTCTGGTATTGCTGTGGTTCTGTCTTACCATCGTTGGTAGGCAGACCATGGTCAACAGCGCCCTCTGCGGGCTGAGAAAAAAGTGCACAGCTTTAATAAAACTGGGCACCTGTGCGGTGTTGCAAGTTCACCTGTGTCTCCCTTGTGTCAGTGAATTACCACAGTCCTCTTTTAATCATGTTCTTCATTTTAACGATTTAGTAGCTACTAGATTTGGCTGTGACTTATTTGGCATCATATTATCACTTTCACAGTTTTAGCCTCCCACACTTATTTTACCTTTTTAATGTCAGCTGAGGAAGACTGAAGTCAGCACTAATAAGTAAATGACTATGAAAGACAAAGACATATGGAAACTAAATTTGTTTGGAAGTTTACCCGTAATGCCTGTCCTGTCTACTTTAATTACTATGATGAAGTCACCTTGAAATCCATGCCAATCTAAGGGTGTCTTCTGTGACTGCTACAAATTGGCATCAAATGTACATCAAGTCAGGTAGTTAAAAAATACTAAAGAAAAACATGGAATATGGAGTAAATGTTCCTTTTGTTGACAATTATTATTGTTGCTTTTTTGGTTCTTAGATAGCACACTAGCAATAAAAGGGATGGAAAACACTACAGAGACTTTTCTGTATATATTGTGGTATTTCCACAGTTATTGAACATTTTAGAAAACCATTATTCTTATGTTTTCTGAACAGAAATACACTGAACATATGTATAGTTAATAATAGCTTTGTATGGTTAAAGTAAATAATAAAAAAAACACTACTTTAATGTCAAATTTCTAAAGTATTCAGAAATGCAGTGGTTTAACAGCATATGGACCTGCATTAGGAAACAAACAACTATTAGTATTTTAAAGCTAGTTATTTCCAGTGTATGTAATTTTCTGGCAACTCATATAGTATTTTTGACGAGCCAGAAATAACCTGCAATTAAGGCTTTTGAAAGCTCTACTAAATACTAAAACTGCTCATATTTTTCTAATTATGCTGCAGGTTATACTACAAGCGTGAAAAAACCCGCATAGCAGGAGTATTCCTTGTAAAAGAATTTAAAAAAAATAATAATAAGATTAAACTAAGGATTTCAAATTGTGGATAATCCTTCTTTTAATTTTTATGATGGATTACATTTCTAAGTTTGTCCGTATGCATCAGTGGTGCTCCTTGCATTATAGGAATCCTGTGAGAGGAAGAGATCAGAAAGTAAAAAAAAATACAGCCATGTTTCAAGCGATCCATCCATTTAAAACTATTTCCAGGCCTATATAGCCTTAATTATTTATTATTAATAAATAATAATAATAACATCATTCACTGCAATAAAAAAGGGGAAAAAATGTCAGCTTTGTCAATCATAAAGTAAATCATAAACAAAGAAAACAGGCTGAACTGTATGCCAGATTCAGATTCAATGTGCAAATAGCGTTACTGCACTTCCAACTATATGGACATCAATGCCACACACTAACTCAATAAATCTCCACTCTTGAGTACTTTTTACAGATCAGTAACAATCCTGTTTTATAGCATGCATGACAAACAGTCTGATCTAACCCTTATTAAAAACTACTGGTGCTTCACTCTGAAGTGTTGGCTTAGAAAAGGTATGAATCAAATTACCATTGCAATTTATTTTGACAGAATTACAATCCATTTCCAGCAAAGAAAATAGTTTTGTTTTATGTTGCTGTTTATGGCAGTTTTGACCACAGTGTGCATAACCACTTTAGGTTCAGGAGCAAGTATTATAAAATAAGGCAAAAGTGTGTACCCTGTTCTTTAAAGTTAATTAATCAAGGCCAAATCTTATCAACAAATTGTTGGTATTAAATCACACTACTACATCACCTAACCCTTTCCATAATTTTCTGTTACTGTACGTTTGCTTGGTTAAGGTAAATTAACACAACTATAAAATCCACAAAGGCAATTTTATCAGAAGTGCTTATGTAATCAGAATCATCACATGTTAAAAACGTGAGTGTACATGAAATAAATTAAGTGTCACGTGTTGAGCGCACATGTGTTAGTTAGTGTGGATGGGGTATACCGTAAAAACCAGTGTATAAGTCGACCCCCTTTTTGAGACAACAATTTCAGGCAAAAGCCTATAGGTCACACCGGTGTATAAGTCGCTCCCCCCTTTTTAGGACCCCCTAAAATACCTAGAAAATAGACTTATACAAAGGTTTTTACAGTATATGAATAATTTACAGAGCATGATTTATATGGAATGTATTGACCATTGTATTTAGGTCAAGCTTACTGTAACACTATCTGTAGTCTGTCCCTGAAATTTATGTGTGAAAATCTTTTTTTTTTTCTAATTGTCAGGAAGAAAGGGCCACAGGTCAGAGGAGAGAAGAAATTATTATAGGTGCAGATTTATGGTCATGTCAGCAATGCTGTCACTACCACCCAGCATGATATGATCAATTGCCAAAACAAGTATTGGCTGATGGGAAAAAAAAGACAGCCAGTATTCTAAGTTTTATTCTTCTGTATGCGATTTTGGATTGTCAACTGAGACAGTGTTTTCCCTTTTAAAAACGATATAACAAACAATATAAATCACAATGGGAATTAAATAATAATAATTTGGTGTCTTGCTTATTACTTTATGTATATGAGAATGAAAAGGTCAGCTAAATTATTAAACATTACAAACAAAAGGAGTGGCCTCAAAAAGAAAATGTCCACAAATCCATCTTTTATAAATGCTATATAATGGGAAGCAAAACAAAAACAAACAAATAAACAGCACCAACCTGTGATTAGCTGATTAACATTGGCTGGGAAATGGGACTTATAATTATGATAATGAGTGTTTTGGAGGTTATAAACTGTGTAAATGAATGTGTCCTTAGAATGACTAGCACAACAGTAACATGATTTAATAAACAGGTTTGTAAAATATTGACATTATAATGAACTGTAATACCATCTTGAAAAGGGATGGTAAATGTTATTTACACTTGATATTTATACTGAAGCATTCCCTACAATTAATACCCTAACTTCTGCTAATATTTGCCGCCTGCACACGTGCTTGATGCATTGTGGAACTAGTGTAGAAAAATCAGGAATTACAATTCTATACATTTTGAAGTTGACAGTCATTTAAGAAATACACTGTAGAGGTTCTCATGGGTCTGGGCAGACCTGAGGACCCGAGACCTGATCCTAGCCCGAATGGGTTTCGTGTAGAAAATTTTTATGCAACACACAGGTCGGGTCTATTCAATTAATGTTAACAACTTACTTCCCATCTCCATAATGCAAAAAAGATATACATTGCTATTAAAGAAACGTGATTTTCTTTGCTAATATTTTTTTTACTATTGATACATTTCTCACAGTACCACTGCAGTGACAATTTTTTTTTATTACTTTGAGATATGTGCATGCGTCAGCATTTCATAAAATGCTGTCCGTGTGATTTTTAATATCGTCGTGGTTTATATGTGAATTTTCGGTATTATAAATGTAATACTTTTTAGACATCAAAATAGTATAAAAACATCAAAACACAAAATAGATCAAGTGAATGGCCATTTCCTCACATTACATTTCTTTGAAACAGACCATTTTACACTAAATCATGTAATACAAATGTGTTAGTAATAAGACATAGTTATGTAACCATCTGTTTAATTTAGCTTTATCAAAAAGGAAATATGTAATTGAAAAATATGACAAGCTTTTAGCATTGCCGGTCGTACACTTGAGAATCGGCACACTTCTCTAAATGATTATTTTTGAACAGCAATATGAAATGCAGTGCAAGTATATACAAGTATGTGCAAGTGTATGTTTTGTTTGGGTTTTTGTGTTAGTTTGTTTGGTTCAATTATGTGCGTAATTTCGTCCATAAGTTAACACGTAAAGCCTCCACTAAGGACTTAGTTATTACTAGTTAGTTTAGCACTCTCTTTGTTAGTTTATCACTAAACGGTTGATACTAAGTCGGTGACATCATCGCCGCTCGGTAGCCAATTAGAAGTGAGGATATTTCAGAGAGCTTGGTCAGCAATACAGATGGAAATCATTTAATGGGAATGTTTTGTTTTAGAGATGAATTGATTAAAATCAGCACCTTTTCTGAATCGGGATGCTGACAGGGCAGACGTTTTTGTTCGTACTTCAAATCTTCAGCCTTCACACTTCCCTGTGGTATTTTTAAAAATGAAGATTAATTATATATACAGGGTGATTAGAAAGTAAGTTTACCACAGCAACGCACCGTATCTCACAAATGGTAGGGCATAGGAAGGTGAAATTGCGTACGGATGTTAAGGGAACCGCGGGGACACAAATGACAGTTATTAGTTTGTGTCACTAGGTGGGTTAGTTAGGTTCCTGAAAAGTGCACAGTCAGGGACTAGTGTTTTGTTTTTGTTTGTTTTATTTTGTGTTGAAAAAAAGAAAGAAATAAAAGTGCAATTGCGCATTTGAAACCAAGATCCTGTGTGTTGGTCAATCACCCGTGTTGAAAAGAACCCAAAGTGTGCGGAGTAGCACAAATCCTTTACAACTGAAATATAATCCCTGGTGAAAAAATCCTATAGGAAATCCGAAATTTTATAGGAAATCTTCAGAAATTGAAATAGTTCCTATAGGAACATATCCTATTAAATCTTATAATAAACTTTAGAATCTAATTTAAAAGGATCTCCTATAATTATCAAGAGGATAATATGCGGTCTCGCAGGATTCGATGACGAGGAAAACTATGAACAAAATCATCTTCAAAGAGAAGCTCACGCAACAAAAGTTGCCGTGCCATCTTGTATTTGGATTCTATGAACAGCTTACACCTCCCTAAAGGTATGAGTACATTTTAAGCAACAACTAAGTCTTACATTATAACTATTATAGCTGGTGCAAACCGTGAAAAGTTAGTAATTTGTCAAATCAATGTTAGTAAAGACTTTAACTAAGCTAAGTAAGAACTTACGCAAAGAGTTCAGGACTGGTGCACCCAGTCCTGAACTCTAGTCCTGGTCACTGTCTACCTCCTCTATGTAATGTTTCTATGGCCATGTGCAGTTTACATATCTGGAACTGCACTCATTATGGGGTCTGATAAGCTCATGAACCATTATTCTTTGGGTTCAGGTCAGATCCGATTCTATTATTACAAGTTTTCCTTTGGTTCGGGTCGGGTAAAAATGATGACAGTTCCGGGAATGATGAGGTTTGTTATTTTGGATCCGTAAGGATCTCAAATATTTTTAATACACTATAATACACGTATAATAAAAGTGTAGTGCATATAGGAGAGATGCTTCTGTAAAGTGCTCTTGTGATGAGGCTATTTTTAATTAGTACTGTACAAGAAAATGAAGCTCGAGAAATTATGGTATAAAATGCAGGAGTCGATGTGAAAAACATATTTTAAAAATTGTTACTGGAATAAAATCTTGCTCTTGAAAAAAATAAATCATGTAAAATGTTTAACCAGCAATATTATCAAGCAGTAGAACGTTTTAAGGAAGGATGTATATATCTTATGTTTTCATTGCCTTTATATAGGCTGCATAACGTTACACCATCTAATGGGGTGGTGTACACTTGACCTAATTACAGACATTTTGCATTCTGTTATCGGATTATATCAACAGAATGAAAAACTACATTCAGGTCAGCCACGTAAATCAAAGAGATACCAACTTTAGAAATAGCATTTCCATGTACAACTTACTTTAACGAATACTCACTTATCAAGTCTTGAAAGTACATGCCTAAGTGTGCAATTGGCATTATTAAGTAGTTACTAAGTAATTATATTTGTATTACTATATATGGTACTCTGTATTCCTATAGGGATATTGTTGCTATGTAATGTATTTTGTTAGTTCTTGTGGGGCTGATTACGTTAGTTTGTTTAATAATTCATTTAAACAATGATTAATTTGAATAATTACAACAGTTCAAATTAATGTGCGTTAATTTGAAATACTACTATATGGCTATTACCATATTAGATCACTGACTAAACACAGACAATCTATTAGTTATCTGTTAAATAATCTGAATATTCATTCATGTTAATTAAGACCTCATCATAATTATTTTATTTAATGATGTGTATAAGATTGAGGAATTACAATGAACACACAAAACACCCTCAACCACAACAAGGTAGGTTAAAATATCGTAGCAATTTATTAGATAATAACACTAATGGTACAGAAAGGAAAAACTTAGAAAATCATTGTGAGATAACAGTTTACATACACACCACTGCAGCACAAGTAAACGCTTATTCCTTGAATGCTTCTATATTTGTAATTTCTCAATAATGCATTTAACACAGACAGTGGTCCTGCGTCTACCGCTCACAGGCAATATAACTTTAGTTAAACAAAAACATTTATTATTTAAATGCAAAATAAAACCTGTTCAATTACAATTCTTCTAATAACATGTTGTTTACTAACAATTTGTAATGAGCTCCATAAATTACACAAGTATACTTTCAAACAAGCACTTCATATAACAATATGCGTTAAGCAGCTTAGTTACTTTTAACAAGGTTCAAACTCTGAGGTTTTTCACATGCCCGTAACAAGCGCGATTTAAGATAACTATTTTATCAACTTCTATGTGTTGTAATTACAATTAATTACTCTAGTTCCACAAGGGAAAGGCATATTAAATTCTACTCAACAGTTCCTTGAAGAAGACTCAAAAGTCTGTAAATAAATCTTCTGTTGTAATTAAATGTTTGCTTCATAACCATAAATCTTCAAACCCAAGTTGGGGCTCCTTTATCTTCAAAACCCAGGTGAGGGTTTTACACACATCACGTGTGTTCCTTTATCTTCAAAACCCAAGTGGGGGATTCACACACGTCCTGTGTGTTTTCTTCTTTGAATGCTTCGCCTCACAGGCAGACACAGTCTCGTTATGCTGTGGTTATGACTGGAAACAATAGCCTGTATCCGAGCCGGGAATGGTTCTTTTCGACGCGTAGATAAACTGACGTCTCTTTTTCCTATTAGCAGGAGTCCTGAACATGTTAAATTCTACTCAGATGCTTCAGTCTATTTACGATCATGTAGAGCCCCTTTGTGTCGGGTTCAGTTAAAGTCCATTAGTAAGAGAGCTCACTACCCCCTCCTTTGTGTTGGGTGCTCGAAAACAACACCATCTAATTTGGCACAGTTTGCATAGTTGGCAGTCTTTGATTAAACAACACTGTTGGGTCACATGTAGATGGAATTATCCTCTCCAATAGAGGCAGATCCCACAGTAAAATGGTTGATTCATATTTGAGGAGCTGGGCAGCGTGTGAAGAGAATAGGACCCATCTGTGCTATACAGTACCTGCTGGAAAAGAAATATATGAATCTCCCTTTTAAAGGAACTAAATGTATTAGCATTTTACACATTAAAAATCTCTTGCATGCATATGAAGATAAAAGGAAATAATCAGCATCATTCCCATCTGAGGAAAGAAATTTAACCAATGGTACTTGTTTGTATATGCATAATGTATGCTGCATAAATGATTGGCGTTGAGATATGTGTTGAGGAAGTCTTGCTGTTTTCATTATGTTGAGGTTTTTGTAACAGTTTTAGAAACCTAATTTGTATTTCATAATATTGTATAGTTAGTTAGTTACCCATCTTTAAAACATTCACACCACTTTTACTTTTCTTTTGAAGGTACATAAACTACCTCAGAACTTTCATCCACCAATCAAGAAACTCCATTGCAAGGTATTACAACATGGTAGTTGTCAGAACTTTAAAATAATGAACATGTACATGTACCTGTGCATTAGAGATTTCAGATGTTTAAAGTAACAATAAAAACCAGTTGCTAATCACAATAAAACCCTGATTATCAGGTATTATCTGTACCGTCAACTGCGACACTATCCCTCTAGTCAGGGTTCTGTCCTCAATTATTTTTTAAATATTAACATACATTACCATTTAGAAATTCCAAAGAAACTATATAAAGTGCATAGATTTAATACATTTTAATTTTATTTCATAGTGAGCAATGAAAAATTACAAAGCAGAAATATCAGCATGGGATAATGACACATAAAATGGATACATGGAAGAAGAGAAAATAGTACTTGTTGGAAATAATAAATTACAGAGATGGTATACAGTACTGATGTATCACTACTGTATGTGTAGCCTGAAGTTCTTAATATGGTTTGCAAACTGAGCAGTTGATTAATACATACTG
The DNA here is from genome assembly GCA_030684275.1 of Acipenser oxyrinchus oxyrinchus. Lineage (NCBI taxonomy): Eukaryota > Metazoa > Chordata > Actinopteri > Acipenseriformes > Acipenseridae > Acipenser > Acipenser oxyrinchus. The sequence goes on from CM060247.1 coordinate 50,627,170, forward strand.
ATGTTGTAGAACAGACTTACTCTTCAGCTTTTACTGTAAATAGTACCAATTTTACATTCTTCGCATCATGGCAGAGTGGTGGTTTATAAGAAAGGTTTTGGTGTCTCTGCTGTCATGTTTCATAATTTCATGCTTGCATGAACAAAGGTCCTTGTGGTTCAACTGGCTTGCACAGGGAATTGACAGCAACATATAGCGCATTCAATTTCTGCCTACGGTGAGGCATCTTATTCGGTGCAAGAGGATGTGAAAGGGATGCTTATGTTCCATTTTACTCTTCAGTTGTTTCAGCTCTACCTCCTTTTGTTTTGCTAGGAGAGGGTAATAGAGGAGGGCTGAGAGTGTCATTGGAAAATACACTGCAGTCTTATTTGCATGCTCCCATCACCTAGTGCAAAGTACAGTAGAAGTCACTTCAATGTATTTAAAGTGTTTTAGTCGATAATAGACCATCTACATACACAACAGTTTTGTTTTTATAGCCATGGTTAAAAGGGAGGTTAAAAGGGATACACTGACCTGGCAAAAAATTAATAGAGGGATCATTTTCATTTTATTGGTTAAATTGACTGCCATTTTGTTCTACACCTGGCTCAATCCACTGGCACAATCAATGTCGACCAAGAGAGGTGTGGAGTATATTCATTGACTTTGGTAAGTTAAATCAATAACCAATACATTTGCATACAATAGTGATATCATAGTCTCATTAATGTGTGGCAATATAGTAGAGGTGTAGGTCACACTTTTATTTTTTACCTTTAAAAGACACACACACACATATATACGTGTATGTATATATATATATATATATATATATATATATATATATATATATATATATATATATATATTTGCTTTACTCTCTTGTTTGTTTTCTTGACTTTTGAAGTTATTTTATTAACTCATTGCAGTTATCTACTCATTTTACAGCACATTTGCTGTTTTGTTAGTATTCTTGTTATAACATAACCCTTATTTGTCTTTTAATATAACATTATTTGGCATTGAGAATAGGCTACATGTTGTTAACCTTAGTCCCTTTGTTTCCATGGAAACCAAAGAAAAATGATTCTCAGTGAAAAAAATAGATTTATATGTATCAAGGTCAATTCACCTTTATTCAACCATAAACTTAAGAGATGAAGGTTTTCTCATCTTAATTTATATTTTGTATATGCAAGTCCTGATAATCATTCTCATCTAGTGTTCTTGTTCGTACTTGATTGCCTTTTCTCATTAATTGAAAATTGCCATGTTTATTAGTCACCAGAATATTTTACTCTTTTAGCCAAAAAATAATAAAATAAAAAATAACCGCTAGGGGTGCATACCGATAATTTCAGTACCCCTGAACATTTGCAAAATAACAAAGTAACTATATATATATATACTGGATAACTAATGGGCGAGAGCTTTTCATATTGTGAATGCAGCTGTCATAAAAAAAAAAGTGTTTGAAATACTCACTGTCTGTATTTTTTGGGCAAGATGAAAAAAATGTATAGCAAACATGTTATTTTAGTGCACTGCAGTTCTACCTCCTTTGAAACCTATATATATTATAGTGGTGTGGTAGCGCCACTATAGTTAGGGTTGAATAGGCAGTTTAATGTTAAACCCCAATTTCTGTACTTTAATAACTTTGACCCAGTTCAGTGGATTTGCACGAAAATTTGGATGTGTGGTCCCTTTCGTTAGATCTCTTGATGTGGTCCATTTCTTTCTGCTCGGATATACAGATTCCGAGATCCAGATACAAGGTACAAGGGGACTGGCCCAGAGTAGTGCCTTTTTCTGGTTTGGTGAAAAAATCCTAATCTGTTCCTGAGTTATATGGTTTTTATATTTTGGTTCTGAGCATGCTCAGTACAGCTATTGCCGTTAGATGTTTGATCTCGAAAAAGGAATTGGCCTCACAACAAAATATTCTTTTTCGCAAAGGTCTAATCTTTCGTCAGAAAACAAAATTTGTTTGTGAGGCGGTGTGACGGGGAACACCCTGCCCCTTTGTGTATTTTGTATTATTTTGTATTTTTATTGTTTTACTGTATGGTTTAGTGTGTAAAAACACAATCCAGACTGATTGATTTATTACTAATTTGGAGACGATCACATGCATATAAACCCGCAGCTTTGGCTGATCGAGGTTGTGTGTTCAGAGGCAGAACATGAGTAAAGAGAAGTGAGAAATATAGAAATATAAGCAATTGTTACGCGTGCTGGGTATACACCAGCACAATACTTGTTTTGTTTTGTGTCTGTTTGTCTGGAGAACCTAGGGACCTGTTATGTTTTTTTTTTGTTGACATTATTATTATTTGTTTATTTAGCAGACGTCTTTATCCAAGGCGACTTACAGAGACTAGGGTGTGTGAACTATGCATCAGCTGCAGAGTCACTTACAACAACGTCTCACCCGAAAGATGGAGCACAAGGAGGTTAAGTGACTTACTCAAGGTCACACAGTGTGTCACTGAGTGAGCTAGGATTCGAACGGAGGACCTCCTGGTTATAAGCCCTTTTCTTTAATCACTGGACCACACAGCCTCCGTGAATGTGTGTGGTTGTGCTTGTGTGTTACTGCTCTCTCTGTATCTCGCTACACCGGCTCCATTCTCCCTGCCTGCCTATCAGCTGTCGAGGATTGGGATTTAAAGGAGCTTATAGTGTAGTGGTTAGCATGTTTCCCTAGCATGCCAAAGGTTACTGAAACGAAAACAGTGGAAAAAGTTGTTTTTTTTATGTTAATTATACTTTTATACTAACATAGTTTATGAGTTTTTGTTCATGAATGCAAACATCAGAAATGCTAACAGTATATTACATTTTACATATTAAATATTGTAATAGTTATAGTAAAATTAAACACCCTCGCTTGAAAATGAAAAGAAAAAAACAAAAACAACGAACAATTCCAAGTAAAGTAGAAAATCAAAGCCATGCAGGAACTTAGATAGACTGTATGCTTCACTGATAGTTTTCCTGTCCCAACCAGGCTGCTCTCAAATACAGCAGAAGTGATTTTTCAGTGACACAGAAAAAAATGAGTCCAAACTTGATTATTTGTTATTTCTCAATGAACAATGGTATATTGCAATGAACATGTTCATTACAATATACCACAGGGGATTCTTTGTTTTTGTTCACAAAAACACTAATGTCTTGTTGTTTTTATTGTAACATCTTTGTTCACCCATAAGAAAAAAAATCATGTGTCACATTAAAATGGCAAATTCAACATGTTAGACGACTTTGTTCATCCCTGCAGGATATGTAGACCAGTTGTTTCAACAATCAGCATGCATATCCATACAGAGGATGGTAATGCATACAAGCTGACAACTGTCACGTTCAGAAACACCAATTGACCCCGCCCCCTCAGGGCAAAACCACAGTAAACTGGCTGTAGATGAAACTGCTAAGCCTGTTAATGTACCCCAGCATGACAGTGGACACACTTCCTGGGTGACTTTGTTTATCACTTTGAAGACCTTTCACTAGATTACCATCTTCAGTAGGGGAGGTGGATGACAAGTTAATATTATTATTATTATTAGGCATCCAGGCCAGAATGGGAGGCCAAAAAAGGAAACCCATACCAGGGTGTAACAGGGGGTATGTGCATGGGTTGTCACTGCATAACCACAAGTCAAACACGGAGCATTGGGTGGTGATACTCTGCACAGGCAGCAGATTTAATAACACAAGTGCTGACATTAGGGTACCAGCAATGGTCGCCCTAGTGTCCGATTTACCAAAGAAAACAAAACAAAGTCACTAAAAGAGACGTCCTGCAGGAAAAGTAAATGCTTGCCTAAAAAAAAAAAAAAAAAAAAACATATTAGGACACTGATTGCTTTGTGTGTTCACCAACAGCCTGTAGCAGAAAATAAATAAATCTTTCATTTTATGTGAAACATACATTGGTTTTCATATTAGGTATATATAAATATATATATGACTGATGTTTTAATAGTATCCCACCACTTACACAAGAGTATCGACTTAAGTACATTTGTGCCTTTCCAGTTGTCTTTTAAAATCCTAACCATTGTCCTAAATGTCCTTTCATCTTCTCTATGAAAATGGCTTCAGTGCCTACAGTTTTCAAACACCTTTAAGAGCTTCAAAAACCCAAAGCTTAAGATACCAGAAACAACACCTAAGGGCCTTAGACACATTCTCAATAGTTTCTTAATGGTGGTCTAAATGGTGCTTTAAAAAATAGTTGCTAATCATCATTGAAAAATCTTTTTTATAAGTGGTGGGCAATTATATGAAAATTGTATATCGATATTGTGCACGTAGTTCAATATTGATAATATCAAAGTCTTCAAAAACACAGAAAAATATAACACATTTGCAATATGAAACATATATATATATATATATATATATATATATATATATATATATATATATATATATATATATACTGTATATGTTAACAGATATTTACATAAGAAAAGCAATAACTTACTTTAACTTAGTGGTGCTTTGCTTCACAATATGGAAATTATTATCGATATCGATATAATATCAGAATATCGATATTGGTGCCCATCACTAATGTTTACTATATTTTAATTACACCAATACAGTAATGCTTTATGCATTACATTATGCAATATATAATGTTTGAATATGGAAAAAGGGCCATGAATTTCTCTTGAATAAGCTTCCAATTTTGAGAATCAGATGTTTTAATTGTTTTATTTAATTAAGTAATCAGTAGATTGACATGGCATATTGAGCTAGTATGTGTGTGAACTTGCAGCCCACATACTGTAGTGTTATGTATTACTGGCTTTTAATGAAGCTTAAAATGGGAATTTACCAAAAGAGTTCATCAAATAAAGTTTAAAATAAAGGGCCCTGTAAAACGAATGATAATTTCAAAAGTGGATAACTTGACTGTTAATTACATTTTTCTTCACTAACACAATATTTTTTAGGTTGTTTTTTTCTTTATCAAACTAAACAATTGGAATACCAAAAAAACAATGTCTAGCCTTGTGTTGTGCCTAAATGATCTGTCTCTTTTGTATCCAGCCCTCTCATTAATTTTATTTTTAAAATGATTAAATACATAAGGAATGGCATACATGTATTCAATATTTGATGTATTATTAATGTACTTTTTCATGTACTGTGCAGTGACATATGGATTTCACAGCCTGTACCTAATTGGTTACAGCACTGATTAATATTACAAGAGAGTGGAGTGACTGGCTGATTTAACTTCAATTGGTTTGAGGCTGATATTTAGTTAATTAAAAGGTGAAACAAAAAAAAATCGATCAGTACAAAGACAGGATATAAATCACTGAAGTGAAATACTCTCTGAACACCTGGTTTGGAAAGTTTCAGTGCAATGACTATTAAATGTACTGCACAACATCATTAAAACTATGTTTTTATGAAGTTTAATCGACCGTTCCAACTTTCAAACAATGGCTGTTTACAACCAAAATAGAGAGCCTACAATGATAGTTAGCACTGTTATTTATTTTTACATGACTTTACAAGAGACTTCTAAGTGCCATGCTAGTGGGTGTCATTTGAAGGTAGTATTTTGGATGTCACTCATTTATTTTAATATTATTCTAAAGAAACGTTCCAATTTTACTTACCTGATAATGGCCATTCGGGTTTACAGCAGATCTCTGCTTTTTTTTTCATTGGTTAAATGTAATTATTTGTTAAATGTTTCTATTAAGATTCCTTCATAGTACAAAAGAGATTTGTTAATGTACTGTGCAAAAGTTGTGCCAATAAGATACTGCGACTGCTAATTAATTTGAAGGTTGTTTTTTTTAAACTACAAATTATTATGTGCTTTGTTTTATGGTTTCCCCTTCTTACTCAGCAATGAACTTAATTCAAGATAAAACAGAAAGATGTACAATGTTTAACTCCATATCAATGCACTTACAAAGAACGGCTATAACTATTATCATTATTACAAGAGAAATACTTTACAAATTGTATTTAAATACTTTCCAAGAGCAGGATTCAATGTTATGATCGTAATGCTTCTTTGATGAGCTGCACTGAAAATCCGGCTTGCTGCTGATATTGCAGTGGCTGGAGGTGTGCATATCTAGACCTGAATTTGTAATTTATGTTAACGTACAGAATAAAGAGATTAACTGTTTTGAGATTATTCAATGTGTTGTGAAATTCTTAAGACAGTCATGGGGAAGCACTTATTTAGCTCTGTGCCCTTTGCCTGTTCACTATTTTTATTTTTTTTTATTTTTTATTGGCCCTTGTATGATTTGTTCTGAAGTTGTGCTTTAAGCATTTCTTAACACAAGATTTGTAATGGCATGACAGGAGATAAGGAAGTGTATTTCTGTCTTAGTAGGTGATGCCTTCAATTTGATGCATTTTTACCCATGTAACAATGATAATCAAACCAAACTTGCACTGGCCAACCCTCTACAAGAATTCCACGCTTGGATGGCATATTTCCCAAGTATATAATAAACTATATTACAATGACAGTACGATGACATCACCATTCTAGAAAAAAGGTCCATTCTGGGTGCTAAAAGTTGTTGTAAACATAGCCTTTCAAAGCGATATCTAATTATTGCTGACACTGTTTTTGTGTGCTGGACTTTGTTGCATGATTTCCATCAAATGTTTTTTTATGCCTCTGTTGTAAATAATAATTTATTAAATTAGATTAAATATTTCTAAAAACATTTTCCAAAAAATATCATTGTTCTTGTGAGGATATTTTTGGGGGTAAAATATTGAAAATATTTTATTTTCTTAATCTTTTGTAAGTTGTTACTTCAAAAGCTTGCAAAAATATTGCCCTACTGAGTCATGTGTCTTTTATGTTAGGAACCATGAAGTGTGTCCAGTGTAAGATGTTTTGTGTCAGCTGAAACTGTTGCCTGCAGCTATATTTTGTGGGTTATTACTTTAATCTGGTTACCTTAGCCTTGAAGTGTAAGTTTGCTAGTGGAGAGTAAAAAATGGCAAAAGCATGACTGAGACTGATCATTAAGGATGTCTTTCCGCAGGAGATGGAGGACTTTCATTTCATCACTAAAATTCTTTAAAACATATCCATTGTTCATGTTTGTTATAAATTCAGGAAAAAAATGGAAAACTATATAAAATTCTGTTTAGGTCAAATAAATATTTTCACATGCCTAACTCAAAACATCATGTATGCAAATGGTTTTCACTACTCTAAAGACTACACGCAAAGTACCCATATTGCTGCCAAGAAACATGTTTAGCTGGCGTAAAGTGGGACATTAGCGGTCACTATAAATGTAGCGTTGTGTAAAGAATGATTTTCAACTGCCGTTCTGCACCTGAAATCAAATTAGCACTGTTCTTCATTTTAATACATTCCAATGTCATTCAAATGATTAATGATGGCAAAGAACATGGAATTGGGCAGGGATCTGGATTACTAAGCGGGCGCAAACATTATAATGAGATGTAAGGATTTTATCTTGCACTTGGGCAATTGCTAACCCTCCAAAAACTTTGCACCTCCTCTTACAAGGTACAAACCATTGTAGAAGCGAGTAATTAAGAGCTGTATAAAACCACACACCTTCAGAGACCTGTCATTGTCCTCAGGATGGCTGCTGTGGTACACTGTCTGATCCAGAGACGCTTGGCTCATGACAGATCAAGACAGAGAAGACCCTGCATATTCAAACCTATGGTCTCTTTGGGATGCTGAAAGATTCGGTGGTAAGGCGTTACCGTCTTACTCCGCAGGTCATCCTAGACCTAATAGCTGAATTTCACCTTTTCATCACCTGGTTCTGTCCTCCTGGTAACATTGTCAGCTTTGACTTTCTCCACTATAGGGGACCATATGGCCTCATTGGTAGCATAATTGATGTTGGCTGAGGCTTTTCCAAATAACCCACTTTCATGCTGAGTGACCTCAGCTGTAAGGACTCTCAGCCCCTCCTCAGAAAACTTTTCTTTTCCGTGCTCCAAGAGGACTTTGCTGCTCTTCCTCTGACATGTTTGGTCTGATTTTTGTGTTCCACAAATCTCATACAGCACCTACTGTTCTCTGTACTTCTAACTCACCTCACCTCTGGGCTGTAAGTACGGCCGCTAAATAGCTCGATGCACAGGTAGCTCATTGCGACCCTCATTATCATGATTTCAGCTCATTATTTGTCTGTGTTGAGTAATTTGCATTGCTCTTAAGCTTACATAGACCACAGTGCAAAATAATTGCCTGGCCGCTAGGCAATTTGGATTTTGCAGCCGCAATTGTTTGCACTGCCCCTATCCTTACATCAGCCCCTTAATGTGTTTTGTTGTCAGTGTTTCATGGGTGCTGTTTCACACATTATGAACAGCTAACTCTTGAAAGGATATTGATTATGAGTAATACTTTTTATTTTAAATACTGAATAAATAAAAAAGGAAAACTAAAATCTCAATCCTTTGCCAGCAACTCTGGCTGGGTGGAGTAAAGTGCATTCTAGTATTAGCTGCCAGCCACAGTGGTTCAGTGGTTGAAACCGACTGCCCTGAAAAGAGGTGATGTTATGCTATCTCTTCAGACTACCTCAAGTCTTATCTTTGTTAAATTTACAGTCACCATAAAATATAGAGAATCATTCTAATTTGGTTACCCCGTCCAATAAAACTAGACAACAATTCTGTTTACCAGTCACCATGGCTATTGTTTTCGGTAATAATTGATTAAGTGCCAAAATAGTAGGCCTTCTTCACTACACTTTAACTTATGTATTATGTACGATGTGTTAAATACAATTTAATATTCATGAATGTGTTATAGACTTTTCTTCAAGAAGCTAACAGCAGTCTAGACCCATCTAATATGTATTATTCAAATGGCAGAACTATAAAGAATAATTATAGGTACATATTTAATAACTTGGAGCTTAATTTATGTAGAACCGGTTTATTAATTGTACTTAATGAGTCACAGGCAAAGGTCAATAGAATATGAAGCAGCATGCACATACTGTACAATGTACATTATTAAAGTTATAGGAAAGGGCACTGTCAAATTATGGTACTTCTTAAAATGTTTAATTCAAATGTAAAGAAAAACAAACATTCACAATTTCAATATGTCTCTTATGTACCTTAGAGCTTAAAAATGATAAGAAACCAATTGAGAATAGTAGGAGTAATAACCCTAGAAGACCAAAATCATTCAGACTCATATTGGCAATACCCAAACCATTGTACAATTGTACATGGTACTGAACCAATACAGAATGTGTGAAGTTAGGAACTAATATTTGGTTGAAGGGAGATATACAGTGTTCATGTTATTTTTTTCACAAACTTTTGAGTCCATGGGACATTGTATAGTATTAATAATGTCTCAACAAAACAGAAATACAATATAAAGGTTAATACGCACCAAGTGTCTGTAACAGATATTTCTTTGAGTGAGTAATACACAAGTACAGCACAAGTTCCAGCCCCACCCACTTTTGGAAGTAAAAAAAAAAGCTGTGGTTTTGAATTTAAAAAAAAGAAAGTGGATGGTTTCTGGTAAATGTCTTTTAAGAGGTTGCAACAATAATATTGTTTTGCATTCTTACATTTTGGAAATATATAAAACAATTTCACAGAAAAAAAAAAACATATTGATAATAATCTTAATAGATTAATGTTGTTCAAACAAGAACCATGCTTGGTTATCTATAAAATCCTGTTTGATTATAGCTTTGGATTTACTTAGATTTAATTCTGCTATATATGGACTCACCCCCATGTGAATCTGTACATGCCATTGGAATCTCATGTCCAGCAAAAGGCAGGGAAAAGGGTTTTGATTTAGATTTTGGCAATGTACAGTATTTGAAAAACTACTCCCAGGAAAAATGGCAATTAAAAAAAGTATTTTTTACTATTCTACTCATAAGATAATACTGTACAGTAGTTGGGTACATTTTTTATTCCATCATTCATGTTGGGTTTTATTTTAAGGAGTTAAACAACAGAAACTATAAAAGTGAAATAGATTAAACATTTTTGGCTAGTCTTTGTTGTTGTGCTGTGAACAGAGGAAGTCTACCTCAGTATTGCTCCTGGCAATAAAATACCTGCATTCATGCCTCAAGTCACTTACCATCCACTGAGTCTCCTGGGCATTCTTAGAATATATTCCTGCAGTGGCGTGCCGTCAGGACCTTCAAGGTATTCTCTGCTGACCAGACAGTGCCAAGTAAACCGTCAGTCAAATGATATTACGTTGCCTTACTCACTTGCGTACAGTGTACTTGCTTATACTATGAAACATACTACTCTAATTATTATTTGTTCATTTGTCTGACACCTTTATCCAAGATGACTTACAGGGTTTACTGGAGGTTTTTTAAGAGTCTAGGGGTTTCCTGAAGGGGATGTGATCAGCCAATAAGATATCTGCATTTCCCCGCATAAGTCTAAAACAACGACCAGACGCTAGAAAACAAAAACATTTGAGGGTATTCTTCATTTCAGTTGAAGGGCTTGAGTGAGTTTAACCAATAGGCGAGTCGAAGAATGTCCTCTTTTTTTTTTTTTAGACAGGCGACCAACCAGGAGTGAGCAGAGGTGGGCCATAAATCTCCCAGGGTATTCTCTGCCTCACATGAAGGCCCTGCTTTAGCAACCAATGGGAAAGTCAAAGCTCTGACAGCTGACCAATCATTAGTGAGCAACCCCAAAACATGAATATTCCTTGGTTAACACTGCAGTTAGGAGGACAGCTGGATTTTGCACGATATTGCTTATAAATATACATTGATAAATACAAATACCTTTACAACATCTAATTATTTTGAATTTTATTTTACACTAAAATAAAATAAAAAATGTGAGAAAACAGAAACATCATTGTCGATTTGGTTAATCCTTTTGCGATGACTATGCTACCCCAGTCCATTTTGTCACGGCACGCCACTGTATTCCTGTGATTCTTTTCGTTTGTAATTTGTGTACTTTGATAGTGTTCTTTGACCAGTAGCAGTGAAGTAAAAATATATATATTATTTTTACTATGAGGAACTGGGGGCATTCTGTTTTATAAATCAGAACAGAATCAGCTCAATACATTAAAGGTGGTTGACTGCATTGATTCTCATGGGTTCACAATCTCAATTAAGGTTGCCGCGGGATTACAGTTTCTTCATTAGTGATGAAGAGGGCAGTTTCCCTTGGGGTGAGAGAATTACTGGACCATGATATATCTCGGTCCTATACTTCTATTTGAGAAACTGGCACATATCCAGTTTGTGTCAGGTTTAATATATGCTGAAATTCCAAAAAACCACAATAACATGGTGTGTATCTTACATGTTCACAAGCATGTCTGCAGTACAGCTTTTACTACCTCCCTGCCCTGCAGATGAAAGCTAGTAGCCTTGCACTGTAGGCTATTACACAGCTCTTTGTGACGATCCATCTTAGTGATGCTCTGCAAATTATAGTTTTCAGTCAAACAAAAAAAGCAGATATTTTAAATCATATAAAGCTGATACTTCATACCTATGTGAAGTCATTCCAAACTGAACATCGGATTTGTGTCAGGTTTAATATGCACAAAAAAAAAAAGATTTTAAAACAAGATGATAAAATAATAACTGCATAAACAAAATTACAATGGTTAACACTAAATAATTATGGGCTATAAAGTGCATTTAATAAAAATAAATGTTTCATATAATGTTTCTCAGCGGCAGTGACATTCGTTATATATTCTGATGTGTATGATTTAAAATGTGGGAGCCAATGGAACGTGAAGGACTGGAGTTAAAAATGGAAAGTGTCAGTACAGTCTACACAATTTATTTTTTACCAAGCTTCTTTTTTTTTGTAGCCAGTTTTATCAGTTGGTTGAGCACAAATTTGGTGAGGGACCCAGGGTCACAGCCAAAGTCAGTGTTTCATCTGGGATTGAAAATTGCAATCTCCTGGCAGATGGTCTTCAAATCAAATCACAAATTGAAACTGCTGGCTTTCACATTTTTGGAATATACAGAGCAGTCTAGATTGGCAAAGCAAATTTACAGTTAAAGTCTGTTAAGAAAAAAATGTCCAGATAAGTAGGATCAAATGCTTCAGAAATTAACAGAGGTGGAGTTTTTTATTTAAAAAATGAATCTATGCAATCCGTCGCAGCTGACTGCTCTAGAAATTAAATTTCAAGGATCATAGGAAATAAATGGTTGACTGATGTGACCAAAGTCGCTTATAGTATTTAAAATATTAATTAGCAACTCTTCTTTGTCAAAAATATATATAAAGCCTAGCATATCTTAAGTTAAATAGCTCATCAATTATTAAATTGTCGTGTAATTTCATATAACGCATACCATATTAATAACAGTCTGCATACATAGTTTTTCAAACTTTCTTTTTCTAAAATATTAAACATTTTACGGGAACACATTTATAAAAGGTAAGTATAAAATATCACTGCACATCGATCATTTTAAAGCTAAACTGGGAATGTTAGATGAGTTTTAATGATCAGAAGTGTGAAAACCATAAAGGATATAATATCATTCATGACTGTAAATAGGCACATTTCTATTTTATTTATGTAGTTTAATTTTGAGCTTGTACTAGGCCTACTCACAAAGCTTTACTTCATGAGTTTTTAAAGAAACTGAACAGCATGTTTTGATGGATGAAAGTGTTCCAGAAAACCCTGCAGTGTTTACAATGACCACATTACCTTTGCTCTATCCTGTGTTGTCCATATGTCAGCAATTATTTAATGTCATTTATTTATTTATTCATAGATAAATCAACTAGAAAATTACTTTATTTCAAACTTGTACTCGGGAATGCTTACCAGGAGAAATATATTTTGTCTTCTCCCTCATGCAACAATGCTGGTGCTCTGTGGCATTGGTGCAGGAAGGAAGATGATATGGATACACTGTGATACTTACAAGATTTTTTTGTTTCCCCTATCGAATGCTGCAATACGGATAACACAGGACACACCAAAGGTAATGTAACGTGTTTCTTCTAAACTTTGCAGGGTGTTCTGTAAGTAAAGTTTTATATCTGGAAACTGTACTCAACTGATATAATGCATCCATAACCTTATGTAGCCTTATAGGGCAAAGTGTGTCCAATGACCTAATGATTCACAAGTTTATAATATTTTCTGACAGGTGAATTAATTAATGCTTTACAAATCTCTACATTCCATGCATGTATTGTTGATGCAGTTTGCAACTTTGGTTTGGAAATTCTGACCAGTGTATTAAATTGGCTTCAATTAAAAAATAAAAATAAATTATAAATAAAAAAACAATACCTAAACGTCAATGTTGGGGATGAACTAACCTTGGCCGTACACCTGATAACACAAACAACATATTTGATAAAACGTTTTAAGGTCCACTTTGTCACCCTGGAAGCCAGGCAGGTTCACTCTTGCTACTGTTGCAGGGCAGGTTTCTGGCAAATAAACGTCCAGTGGTTCGCCCATGCCATTAATTTGGACGAGTCTAGTTTTGTATTTCTACACTCTCGCCTGCCAGCTTCCAAGTGCATGCCGGGGTAGCTGTCTCGCCTCTTCTTGTCCGGGTGCTGACACTGGCCTTGAGTATGTAAGTCATCTGCAAGCTGTGTTTTATAAGGTGGCCGAACAGTTCAAAACACATTTGATACTGCACAAAAGTATATTGCCATTTACACAGCCCATACTAAAAAGAAAGATCATTTTGAGATCTGTCACGGAAATGACAAGATATTAGCAGTATCAGCTTCTTCTTGTCAACTTGTGTAACTTTGCATACAGGAATTGTTTGGAAGTTAAACATTTTAGAGAAACCACTTAGCTGTCTAACATAAAAGTGATTATACTTGTTAATTCATCCTTCAGACATTATTTAAGGATTCATTCCAGTTAGCCTACACCAGATCAACTAGGCTTATGCACCGAGTGTTGCTACAGTGGTTGAAATTAGATGTAAAATTGGCAGTTTGAGAAAGAAAAGAACAAAACTAATTCAATATTTTTATATTTTTCAACATACTGTTGCATTGTACATTGAACATTTTACTATATCCCTGGCTATTAACTATTAATGTCAGGGAATGGAAATATATTCATAACTTATCAGATAGAATAATTCTACAAACAATTAAATATTATTGACCTACTTCTATTACCATATTTAAACAAAATATCCACCAGCATTGTGACAATGGCACCTTGGATGTAAGGGTAATTAACATTGAAAACATTCACCACAGTGATTTAGTTAGCTTAATTACTTTAAGCAGCAGCAAACCATAAAGCTAATCTGGTTCTACATTAGGTTTGATTATGACAATACATATTTTTAGGAGGTAAGCTGGTGCATATGCTCCCTTTCCAGATGGTTCCGTAATTATCAGCAACAGATTTAAGGATAAAACTATAATCATGGAGTCATAGTGTTGTACAATGTTTATGCTTTGTAATTAGATAGTTACGATATCTGCAGTGTGCATTGCTTTTTTAATGAATTTGACTATTTTCTATATCATAAGTTTAGGCTTGAGTAATTTTAATTTTAAACTATGAGGGTCCTTAATACCAGAATGTACCTAATGTTTATAGCTAGAGTCCCATGAAATTATTTTTTTCACAAATTTTGTTTTATTACAGATTACACATTAATAAAACAACTCAAATAGATGTATATCAATAATAATAATAGTACACATCACATTTTAACTACATTATATACAGTATATATATATATATATATATATATATATATATATATATATATATATATATATATATATATATATATTCTTTTATTAAACATCTGCTTTTTTTAACATTTTGACAAACAGACCTCGCACAGAAAAAAAAAAAAATGTTACCATAATTTCTTATGAGGGGCAGTAACGTGCAGGGGTTAATTTGTAAACAAAAAGGCACCGATTCTTACAATTAAGGAAAAGGATTAGCATTTCTTCAACCATATTCCACTGACCCCAGTTTACAGTAGCTTTCATATATGCGCTTCAAGTTCTCATGTGTTTGTGGTTTCATGCCTTATTGCTGGTGTCGGTAGCTGCTGCTGACCTTTGCCTAGCCCTGGTTTATATAATATTCAGGTTTGAACAACACCAGTGACAGGCCGACTAATCTGATGAACAGGAGCGACAAGCATATTTTCTTACCCATTGATGTCACATCCTAAAATATACTGTTACAGAACATGTTTGTCATTCAATTCATGGAATAGGAAAGCTTTTTTTTTTTTTACATGTTATGTACATAGAGTTCTTTTTTGCAACATAAAATAACTTTTTTTTCCATACGGTTCATAGCAAACTGTATAATTCTCACCTGTCAGACAAAAAGGTACAGGATCTTGGATCCGCTGCGATCGGCACACATGAACCCCTGCGGGCATGTATATACTTTCAACATGCCACATACTATTTTTTATTGTTTTAAAAAAATGTTACATTTGTAATTGTACAACATGATATATAAACACGACACACAACTTTCGTCTCAATTTCTTTTCGTCATTACTCAAATATACAATATTCCTTATCACTGTAAAATAAATGGATTCAGTCTGTCTAATTTTTCTTTGTGGGACTCCTTCCTGTAATTCAGTCCAGCTGAGGTATGCTGCCATTATGTCTAAATTTAAACCACCTCCAAGGGAGGTTTAAATTTAATCCACCTTTCACATTTAAATATGGATATGGTGCAATGTGATTATATTTTAATCTTTTATGTTTAACCTTGGATTAATTTAAAAAAAAGGATTACATATAAAACCTGGTTTAAAGTTTTGTGCAACATGATTAAAATATAATCCTTGATTTAATCTGGGTTAGTCGTTAATCCATGTTGGTGAATTCACCCCTCAAGGTCCTTTAGGAAACTCATATTGACCAATTCAAAATTCTTTTCTCAATTTTCTTTTTGTCAGTAAAATCCCAAAATGATATTTCATGTTTGGATTGATAATTATGATAAAATCTGTTGTCACATCAGAGAACTGAACTTCTTGGATTTTTGTTTTATTATATGGACCAGACATTTTTATAACACAAATACTGGTATGCAATCCCTCTGTGAGTTCACGCTACATATTTCAATCTGCTATGCACCTGTAAACAGAAATACACCAATGAGCACCTGTAATTGCTTATGTAAATATATAAGCAGGATTCATAGTTAGTCAACCATGTGGTTTGGATTAAAACCCATCAAACTAAAAATGTTGTTACTGCAACATTGTATTCCTGTCTCTCAAAAATGTGAACATGCCCAAGGTACTGGTTGACTTAACGGATGAACTATGTCATTTTGTATTTCATAACGCAGCAATATTCCCGTGACAAAGATTTAAAAACTTGAAAAGTGTGGTTTTAGTGTGTTGAATTATTAACTGCTTTAACCCTTTACATACTTGGTATTGGTTAAGACCATGCACTAACAGACCGCTACTCTTGAACTAGCCATATGTTTACAATATCAACAAGTATGTCAGTAACATACAGCACCTGCCATGGCTGTACATTAAAAATGAAAGCTACTGTATAAGATTTAGCAATAAAATGTTAAATCACAAATATGTGTGACATACATGAGAACGCAGTTCTCCAGGTATATGGAAAAATGTGAATTTTGACATACATATGCACAACCGCCTCTCTCTCTCTCTGTCTCTCTCTCTCTCTGTCTCTCTCTCTCTCTGACTTTCCTGATCTTTTAAAATCACATTGGCACAGGGTATACTAAAATGCTGGCAAGTTTGCATTGTATAAAACAATTGCATTGTTTGGAGCAGAAATACATGAAAAAGTCCCTTGATACATATCTTTTAGTCATGAATGTTTTTAAATAAAAGCACAATTATTCTGTTCACAGCAGTTTTATTACAAAGGATTTTCTCGTCGTTACTCTTTTCAAATATATTCTCATTGACAGCATTAAACAAACTTGTCCTCACAATGTGCATACAAAGCATTTCATTCTTATTCCTCCTAAAATCTATCTTCAACTGAGAGTTACTATTGATTCTCTGAAGTAGTCACATTTTCTCCAGGGATGTTTCTTTCTCACTACTTTGCTTTAAAAGTGTCTTCATATACTTCCTGTTGGTGATTTTTCAATGTAATAACATTACAGATAAGACATTGCATTTTGAAAAAAATATTTGTAAGTTTCAGACAGAGTGCAGGGCTCGAAAATTAACGGAGGCAATTCCCTTGGGTGCCCTTCTCAATGGCAACAATGCTCATCAGAATACATGTCAATTCATGGCAATTATGGCTGCAGTGCCCTTTCCACTATAGCAACTAGAGACATGTGTGCATACCAAATTAGGAAGGGTTTAGATCCAAACAATAGCATGATTACGTGATTTGCATCATTAAGTCACATCAGCAGGGGGGGTGGGGAAACAGCAGCAAACACTACCCTTTCAAGCACATGGATTTTTACCGATCATAAGAATGCCATCTCAGAAATAGGCCTTGCACAATCGGCATACAAATGTACAAAACTTGATAATTTTTCAGGTCAGTAGTTTAGAATTTTTTTCTTTCTGGTTAAAAATAAAAAGATTTACCGTAACTAACTTATCCCCTTGTTTTAACGTCCTTATTTTTACCACAACAAAACCAAAATGGTAGGAAATACTTTTCTACATTGTATTACAGTGTTTATTATCATTAAAGGTATATGTATGTTTTGTCATCTCATCCATAAATGCAACACAGGACCTCTGGATTTTGTATGTTACACAGGGGAACGATATTTCTGAGTTTATATCCAACACATTCTTTTCCTTGTCCAGCACTTCTTTAACCTGTAATGCATACCAGTCTGTCAGAGGGTGCGATCGCTCACTGTATGTCACACTCTAATTGGTTGAAGTATCATTGGCGATCCAATCAAAGCTGCCAATAAAGCCAAAAAAAATTCCACGGCAAAATTTCCCGTTATATGGTATGTCAAAAGAAAATATTAAAGAAATGGTGGTGTTTCTTATGCGTTTCACTTAAAACCGGACATTAGGGCATCCAGGCTTGTTAATTCCTGCCACCCGGACACACATTCCAATCCTGGACAGGTGGCAACCCTACTTGGGCCAGTAGTCACATAGGACAGTTCAAACAATTAAAAATGTACTGGCAGTTAAACTTTGTTGTTTCTTTCTGGACACACATTCCAATCCTGGACAGGTGGCAACCCTACTTGGGCCAGTAGTCACATAGGACAGTTCAAACAATTAAAAATGTACTGGCAGTTAAACTTTGTTGTTTCTTTCTGTGGCTAATAATTTGCTTTATAAATGAATCCTAAGCAAAATTACACAACCTCCTACACTTTGCCTTGACTTTAGTGGCCTTGGTGCCCTCTACACATTTATTGAACTGAAAGGCATTTTGGCCTCACCCTTTTTTTGGACAATTTGGAGCACTGATAGTGTATAATTTATTTTAGAAACAGGTAAGGCGTTTTTCCTGTTTTACGCAAGGTACCTGCACTACTTTTATTTAAGGCTGATCTTAACAACAGTGGCTTTTCAAAAGCATTCTGCCATGCCGAAAACAGAACTGTCCTGCTGACTAAACACAAAAATTACAAACACTACCCCACACGATACCAACCCCCTAACCGATGGCAGACCCAAATAACTTGCTTTCATTTTATTACTCATTTTATTTTATTATTCCACTGAAAACTTAATGCTGAATTTCTGTTTTCTGCTCAAATCTGGGTTTTTTTACAGTTCATTTTAACTATGGGATACAAACTTCCTACCCTTGTAATCTGAGTTAAGCTTTATTATCCTCCACGGGATGAAATCCCTGGCAGCAGGGATATAATGTTTGCATTTGCATTTTTGCAGAGGTCTGGAAAACCAATTATTAAATTGTGATGAAACTTGATATAAACATTGGGTTGCATTCTGAGTATTACTTTGTGGGGATATATGGAGATGTTCGTACACCCGTATGTTAGATGTATCTCGAGACCAGAAGAAGTTATTTCATACAGTAAATAGAGGATACTGAAGGACTGTTTGTGATATATGGCGAATAAAAAACGTGTATAACCACGAATGAACGTTCAATATTCTGTTTATAAAAAAATTGCAATACAATTTGTAAATGTTTTTTATATTATATCATTTAATTCAGGGATTATTTTATCTGGTGGATCTTTACTTTCATTTTTAAGACTGTGCTTCGACGCAGATTCATTTCAAACCATTTTTCTGGCCTTTTCAGAACCTTGAGCTCAGTTTGCCATTTCTGGACCAAACTCGGTCCAAATCAAAACAGTAGAAATCTGAAATAATTTCAGACATTTTAAAGTTGTTATAAAACACGTACTGGTGGTAGTATTGTTTGAACTACCGAAGAGCAGCTCCATCCTGAATTTCAGCAGCACACCACTGGATTGGAATGTAAAGAAAGACACATTTTAAAAGTAGTCCCAGAAAAAAAATAACCCATGCTAGATATATCCATGCTTCTGGCATAAATCATTTTTAACAATGCTTCTAGGTCTTAAATAACACGTACCCAACTTTCATTACACTACTCATTACCACTTCCTATTCTGTGCATACTGTTGATATATGTTAGGATCATCAACCTTTTCATCATACTGATATCTCTTAATATTTACAATCGTGGCAGGGGATCTATGTTACTGACATTCCGGCACTTAGTTTATTAACTGGTATCTACTGGTTTACTAACATGATCAGTCATCATCGAAAAAAAATTGCTTTTGACCTGAAACAAAAATAATTAAAAAATATCAATGTATAATAATGTGCTACACTTTCATGCCAAGTTAAACAAAGAAAATTATATCAAACAAAATCTGTTTACACTTGGACTTATGCTTGCTGATGCCAGTAGCTTCTTGGGTACCTTGTATAGTCATTAACCACCCAGCTGCCCATTTATTTAGTCAATTTCCATGTCAAAAATTGTTTTTTTTGTTATTTACAGATGTTTCATTCTTAGCTCTCATGTAAGCAATTTGGACAGTTTTTTTTGTTATGAAAAACTGAAAAATATTATTTCAATAGAACTTAAATAACAAAATAACTACAATTTGTTTACAATTGTAGCATTATAACAATATCAATAACAACATAACACATTTTTTTTTTCCAATGGCAGCATTATATAAGTATAAATAGCAAAACATTTTTTACAATTGCAGCATTAGAATAACAACAGTGTGGCAAAAAGTCATTCTGCAGTCCTATCACTTTCCAGAAGTTCTTTTTTGTGTGATAGATTTCAAAGCATGGTTCAAGGCACAGTCCAACTTCACATTCCTTCGCACCAAATCGTGGTTTGTTTGCCTTTTTCCCTGTGCAGGGATAATATTCTCCTGGTCAATTCGTGTCCACATCCTCACATTCTAAATTCAATGTTTTCGGTGGATACCAGACTTTCACTGCTACTGTCATCACTGTCGCTGCCACTCTCCAAATCTATAGAACTTGAAAATCGCTATCTTCTTCCTCCTCATCACTACTAGCCAATCTCTTCGTGCTGCAAGTTGCCATTTTCTTTTTACTGGCTGTCAAGATTGTTTCTAATGTGCTTATCTATGGATGGACCGGTCTGAACCTAATGCTTAGTGAGATTAGGGCAGCAGTGTGGAGTAGTGGTTAGGGCTCTGGACTCTTGACTGGAGGGTCATGGGTTCAATCCCAGGTGGGGGGACACTGCTGCAGTGCCCTTGAGCAAGGTACTTTACTTAGATTGCTCCAGTAAAAACCCAACTGTATAAAAGGGTAATTGTATGTAAAAACAATGTAATATCTTGTAACAATTGTAAATCGCCCTGGATAAGGGCGTCTGCTAAGAAATAAATAATAATAATAATAATAATAATAATTCTTGATGAAAAATCTGTAATATTACTAGGTGTGGCAAAGTGGTTTGTAGTGCACAGGTGTAGAGCTGATGCAGTGCACAGCAGAAACAGTCCAAACAATGTTCACTGTTAAAGAGTGCTTTATTTCGCTCCTCTGGACGTTAAATAATGGTGCTGGCGAATACCCAGCAAGTTGTATTTGCACAGCTAAACAATACAGGGTTTCAGTCCCAAAATAATAATAAGTACAAGCAATGTACAGGCACGGTGCTCCAGTGCCAGTGGTGAATACACGATAAAGGCTGACCAGTGCAGTATTGTAATCCTGGTTGAATGCTGGTTTAACAGCGACAGCTCCCGGGTGTTAGCCATCTAATAATTATATCGTATCCTCAAATCCATGACTGACTCATCACCTGCCGCATTAAGGCGATGACTACTGGTATTATTACTCCGCCGCCTTCCTGGATGACCGGCTTCCGCCTGGCCCTGGAATAAAATGCAAAACCATCCAGTCCGGGGCACACTGTTCCCTTTTTCACAGCGCCCTCAGAGGTCGGGAGGGAGATTTATAACCAGGATTCATTCTTTCTCTGTCACACTAGGGCTTGAAGTTTTCGGTTTGAACTGATAATAACTGAAAAAACACCCCCGAAGACCTATTTAGAAAAAATTGTTTTTTTAAAACCGTTAAACCTGGGTTTTGGCAATATATTTTAAATGACGTCAATCATGCACTATTTTTTTCTATATAAAGAAAACAGCTTTCAGAAAGCAGACAGTGTGTAGACATTGCTTCTGATGTCAATGCGTCATTTGCTAGCAATGGGCTTAACGCCCATGAACCCAAACAAACCAGCAACATGACATTGCCAGTTATTTTTCACAGCGTTATGGTTTTATTCAGTGATGAACCAAAAAAGTTTTTGTAAATATGAAACTGCTGTAGTTATGCTTCCACGAATGCATATTCTTCTTGTCTACAATGACTTCCTTTTTATTATTATTATTAGTAGTCGTAGTCGTAGTATGATTAACTAGCTACATAAATATCAAACATTAATACCATGATGAATTAATACATTAGTACCGTGATGAATGTTTAATCTTAGGAAAAACATGAAATAACTTCTTCTATGCTTAGATTAATTACTACAGTACACCACAGAAAAAAAAAAACTGTAGTGTGATAGATACATGGGCAGTAATGGGCGTAAAATTAAATCTCTTCTCACAATTTTCGGATTCAAATGCATCCTGGTTTCTACATTGCCAGAATCCTAATGTGGACATCCTCACTTCAACACAGTATGTAAACCTTTTTAGAGAAACATTTGATGCGTTTGAGTGGTGTATATTTTTAATAACCAAAAATAACCGCTTTTGACAAATATTAATAAAAAACGGAAAAAACCCCACCTTGTAACAGAATGTTGGGTAAAGTAGTCGTGGGCAAATACCGGAAAAACACTGGAAATGGTTACTCAATTCATGTTGACTTCACTCCTTCCTAACTTGTATTTAGCATTGATTTGTTCTGAATACTTTAAACCCACCCAAACTACCGAGTGGCAGCAAATTCCTATATTTCTATTGGAGACTCCGCAGAGGATTGTACACACTAATGTTGTTGAAGATGACACTGTAGCTAATAAGCTACTAACGACAAAACTAGCAAGATGGGCTGAATGGCCTCCTCTCGTTTGTAAACTTTGTTATGTTCTTATGAATTGCATATTGAAATTTAAAAAATTGCCTAGACACGCAAAAACCTCCGAAGAATATGCCCATGCCCATAAGGATTTAATTATGAAGACAGCAAAGGAAAGAAGTTAGTGTGCAAGTATAGTACTGTAAAGTTGCTATACATATTGTGCCAGGAAAAGTATCTCATACAGTATATAAAAAGCAAAAGGCCCGAAAAAATATATATAATGGTGTCTACATAAAACTCGACAATAGCTCAAAATAAACACAGAAAAATGAAATTAATAAACACTAAAAATCAGAGGTTCTATGTATGATGCACAGCCTCAGAAGATAATAAACACATACAGCCCTTTTGCACAGTGGGACAAAATAAGGTTAACACATAATAAATGCCTTCATATTTAAAATGAAATGATCATACATTTAAAAATAAATGAAAAAAGCTCTAAAAAATGAAAGCCAAGGCAAATCATATGCTTTTACAAGTGTTAAGGGATATTCACACTATAGCATTTATTCGCTGCGTTTTTTATGCCTGACGTTTTGCTGCTATTTTTGTATTCAGACTGTCAAATATCACAGGCAAGGTGGGGGAACGTCTGATTATAGCAGTGCAGAATATCTTGTTCTTTATGATAAGCAGCACAAGAAATCTCTCTAAAGAATACAAACAGAAATTATGGGAAAATATAAGGTAATTGGAAAGTAAGCAGTATTGGTATGTTAAAATAAACACACTGTTTTGACTACAGGTTTTCGTTAAATGTCTGGATGTAGCTTCTAGAAAGTGCATGCCATGAGATACCACGGCACATTATTAAATATAGACTGAACTACAAAACAAAATCAAGTATCTAATTATTTCCAGTAGCATACGCAGGTAAATGGTATTGTATTTACTGCAAATTAAATTGTCTAAAACGGTTTTATGTCAATCATATGTTAGTATACGTGTATTTTTCCCCAATAGTGTAAAACACTGCCTGTGCTGTCTGATGTTACATCTGCATTGACAATGCCATCTACCTGTGTTTACTGTATTGATTATTTAAAAAAACCACACACATCAGGATGCATCGAAATGATTGTGTTTGGTAGTCCTGTCTGTACTTCTAATTTTGTTTAAACAGTGTTTTTGTTGCCAGTAACATTGTTGAGCTTATATAAATATATTCAGTATATTTCAGCACTTGCACAAGATGCTGGTACTCCCCTAGGGCATCGCTCGCTATTATAGGGTGAATCCACATTCTTCTCTTTCTTTCTCTTCTTCTTCAGAGCAATAACCATGTAGCAGCTTGCACCCAATCCATATTGCCTTCAGAATACATCCAAATTTAGCAGGGTAGGGTGATCACTGCGTTTTTCGTCCAAAAATGTAACCTGTTTCAACTTTTTTGTTCTACAGCGAATTTCGCTTATTTTTTGCAGCGATTACACTCAAGTATGAAAGGTAGCATTCTATTCCATTGGTTTGATTTTTTACCAAAGAAAACACAGTGAATAAACACTGTACTGTGAATAGCCCTTTAATCACAAAGGCAGTTTGCAAGGTTCAAGCAATTGGCTGACAGTGCGTCTACCCGGGGGGGTCCGAGCTGCTGCTGCTGCTGCTGTCCTTGTCACAGTTACACATGTAGGCTATGGTAAATGGTGTTTAAATAACTACTGTATAATGCATTGCAATGCATTTTTGTAATTAATGTTTTAATGTAGTTTGTTATTGCTTCAGTTTATTTCATTTTTAAAAAGTTGAAATATGTCTACAAAAGGCAGTTTACATTTTGTATAGTACAGATTAGTGTTCTGTGATACTGGTACAATACCATGCAGAACATCACAATATTCAACACTGTCACCCACTATATTAAATACCTGCCAATAATGTAACAAGTAATATGATAAGTAACTCCGTCCAGGCAACAAGCCAGCAGTAAGAAGCAATGTGTAAATCTACACAATCATAAAAAGATAACTGTTTTAAACTTATTATAAAATCTATTGTATTATAATTGCATTACGTCATCTTCTTCCACCTCCTGCGTGTGTTTGATCCATGTTATAAAACAGGGGTGTGCTGAAACTCGTATTTTCTGAGTAGTTACCTTTAAGATATTGGACAATGTTAGGTATTAATTAAATTGACTAAAACATGTTAATTACTCAACACAAAACAATGCGGTCCCTCAGTTTTCTTTGTTTACGCAATTATCAATAACAATCTGTTATTGTTATTGAAAAAGTGCTATTTAATATAGAACATGTCATAATTAAACTAAAACTAATTTATATTTTTTTAAGCGGCTATTTGTCTTACCTTTCATTTACCCCTTTACAGCCAAGCATTTTATGACTGTTTTTAGCACTATGTGTTTAAAGTGCTACAACGTATTTCAGACAGTAGTTATATTTTGTATTATTTTTTTCCCAAACCCTTGTCATAATAACATATTACATTTTCAATCCTAAAAAAGAATTGGAAGTTTTTGAAACATACAAGAAGTACAAAAAAAAAGTATACGTATATATATATATATATATATTTTTACTACCTTTTGGGGGTGTTTTCCATAACAATAGAATTGTTTTTGTTATAAATAATGTTACCTAAGGTAAAATAAAGGGATTTGTTTGTCAATTTAACATAAATTACTGAACCTAGAGTTATAAAACTAAACAATAACCACTAATAACAACAGCTGCAGGAAAACTTCAACAAGTTGAATAACAACACAAACATTGTATAACTGCCAAACGTTTGTACATTAATCTTGATTGGTTGCATATGCCTATGTGACAATGCCAATGTTTTAAAGTGTATGTCTTTTCATAGTCTCTCACTCTGATTCTGCCTTTGATTCTGAATCTGTCTGCTTCTGATTCTGATTCTGACTCTGATTCTGACTCTGATTCTGACTCTGCCTCTGATTCTGTCTCTGACTCTGACTCTGATTCTGCCTCTGACTCTTCCCCTCCCCCTGCCACTTGCAGCTCTCTTCACGACTGCCACCTGTGACTAGAAGAAGTGGAGCTTTCCATTTCTTCCTGAACATAATCTTGGTCACTGCTGGGAGTTTGAGATTCCCCTGAATCTGAGTTGGACAACTTTTGCAGCACTTCTTCATCCCTTACAAAATGCCTTGCCACCATTATAATACAGACCTAGAAGTACAAAATAAATAAATAACTTCATGAATACATACACAAATAAATAAATACATAAATAAATGCATTCATATACTGTATTTAAATAATAAAGACATTATACTTATTTATTAGTTGGAAAACACCTGGCCATAGTTATTAGCAGATCTACAATACAAAAACATGATATAAAAATAGCGTCACCCTTACTTCCTGTATTTGATTGTTACATATATGTAATTATATGTAAAACATTAGCATCACCCCCTACTTTCTCATCGGTATTATTATTTATTTATTTAGCAGACGCCTTTATCCAAGGTGTCTTACAGAGACTAGGGTGTGTGAGCTATGCATCAGCTGCAGAGTCACTTACAACTACATCTCACCCGAAAGACGAGCACAAGGAGGTTAAGTGACTTGCTCAGGGTCACACAATGAGTCAGTGGCTGAGGTGGGATTTGAACCGGGGACCTCCTGGGTACAAGCCTGTTTCTTTAACCACTGGACCACACAGCCCCTTGCTGTAGTAATTACAATGAAGATCTATAATACAGAAGTAAAATAAAATCAATATCAATAAATAAACACACATACTGTATACATATATAAATAACATCACCTCCCACTTTATATATCCGTTCATAATACAGATAAAACAGCATCTCATCCTAATTTATACTAAACTTTGTCAATTTCAGCATTACACTAACGTAATGAAAGAAAAACTGAATAAAACAAATACAGTCATTATTATTTTTCATGATTATGTAGAAAATAAGATATGTATTCAGATATAATAACAATTTTGAAACACAAATGATACATAACATAGCATTGCTTCCAAATTCTCATTATCTATTTGCAGTATAGCCTACATTTGTATGTCAGTATACATTTTGTCAGTTTCAGCATTACACTAACGTTATGAAAGAAAAGCACAGTATAAAACAAATACAATCACTGTTATGTTCAATGATTATATATAATATAAGATATTTATTCAGATCTAATAACAATTTAGAATAACAAATGATACATAGCACAGCATTGCTTCCAAGTTCGCATTTGCAGTCAATTTCATCATTACACTAACGTAATGAAACAAAAACACGGTCAAAAAAAAAAAAAAGTTACTCTTATTTTCAATGATTATATAAGAAAATCACATATAGAGCAAGATAGAATATGAATATAAAGCTACTGGGGATTACATGGATTTTATACATGGATTTAGTTTCAAATAAACACACTTCTAAACTTTATAATATCATAAAAGTAATTACTTGCATGTAGAAAAATAAATGTTTGCTTCGCCAAAACATTTTCTTCTAACTCAGAATGGCAGAGCCAGTCCACGCTGAAGAGACTGATAGTTTTCAAAGGTGATTGTCTGATCAAGTCATGTAGGTAGACGGAGACAAGTCTATCTGATCTTCAAAGGCCTTGACTGTCTCCATGCTAAATTTGATGTTTTTTGATGATGGATTGCAATGGTTACACAGGGTAAAATGGTACCACTGCGCAAAACAACTGTTTGGAGAATTAAACATAGCCGATGGATGCTGCAAATGGGTTAATAAATATGTGTTTTGATTTATTCAATACCTGCTGACAAATACTTCTTAACCCTTTGCGGTCCTATGTCGGACCTGGTCCGACACTGCAATTTTCCCTTTCCGGTCCAATGTAGGACCCTGTCCGACATCATCAAAAAGACGCAAAAAACAGGTCTCTAGTCGTTTTTTCTCCGGAAAAAGCCGAGAAAACCAAAAATCAATGACCGAGTGAGATCGAGAGAAGCCGAAAAAAAAGAAAAAAAAGGGGCGTATCTCATGAATACAGATAGCCCCGGCATCCCATAGATAACACGGACATAAACAAACAAGATAGCTGCTTCTGCATCCAGCACTCAAAGAATATCACAGACATTTGCAGAGCTTTTTTTAGATGTTCAGATGATTTATCGGTATGCACTACTATCAAGAGGTATGTGAAAAAAATAGCGAACGAGGGGTGGGGTGGGGCTGGAGATGCAGTACTGAGTGTCCTGTTGATATGCAGTGCCTTTTAAACCTGTTTTACTGTGAAAAAAATACTTTTAAACAGTGCGTCTAAAATAAACTGCGCGTGTGAAAATAAATTGGACCTGACGCGCCTGAGATGCGCTGAATAAATGGACCGCTAAGGGTTAAAGGTAATTACTCAGAAACTATGAGTATCAGCACACCCCTACTATAAACATTCAATGGTCCAGTAAAGTGTGAGTTTACAGTTTAACAATTAATGTGGACATCCCAACTGGTTTGGATTAGTAAGTCTACTTTTTTTCTAAACAGTTTGGGGCAAGCTACTAGGGGTGTGCCCGAGTATGAGTACAAACAAATATTCATAACGAGTATGGACATTTATTCCGAGTACGAGTAATACATGAGTACACAAAGGGGAAAGGAAGAATGAACCAGTGTGACACATTCTCAGACATAGTGGAGTTCAACATCATTCTGTATTGTATAAGGTCAGGCAGATGGAACTTTCGACTTTTTTTCAGCGATATATTACTTTCACTTTGAATAAAGGGATATTCTAACAGCTTTTCTAAAAGTATATCATTTATTTAAATATACTTTTTAAAAGTATATTTAGTCCTTCAGTTTGTGCGAGTGTGCGACAGTGCAAATAATTATACTTTAATTTTTCAACTAAAAAACATTTTTTTTATATATATATATATATAAAACTATCAGAATTAAGTGATATATAGTTTTGATTACATAACCTTATTTAATGTAAAATTCAATGCATTTGGGCAACCATAAAACACAGTGAAATAATGATTTTGTTTTTAATGCTTTTTCATTAGCAATGTTAGAAAAAAAGTATTTGAGAACAGCTATGTGATATGAAAAGCACAATCTTTAAACTCATACACTTATTCTAATTGTGAAATCCAGCAAGCTTGTGTTTTGAATTTGGCAGCATATCAAATACTACAACTACCATACTGTAGCAATTTATTAGCCCTTTTCAAATATACTGTTGACAATTTACTCGGTTTCAAATGCAATACAAAATTATCAGTATATAGCTCCATTTAACTAAGATGACCATATGGCTCTGTGTTCAGTGGGACAGTTCAGGCTTTTCAACTCACAACCCAATGCATTCTGGTACATTTGACCTGTCTCAGGTACCATTCTTTCCTTTAAGAGAAGCAGGACTACGCTTATCAGAATGCATTGGGTTGTGAGTTAAAAAGCCTGAACTGTCCCAAACTGTCCCACTGAACACGGAGCCATATGGGCACCTTACATTTAACCAGATAAGTAATTTTCATTAACCCTTTGCGGTCCTGTGTCGGACCTGGTCCGACACTGCAATTTTCAGAACCGATATCGGGGCGGCAAAAACAGTGAGCATTGTCCATAGGTGCGTTTAATATAACAAACTCATTACCAGAATGACACAAAGTGTGTGGATTGCTTTGGAGCGCGTTTTGCACCAGTGTGCGACTATATTTAAAATTACGGTAAACATTAAAACACTGTATGGTCACAAATCAAGGCCAGAGACATGTCCACTTTTAGCCCCATGCACTTCTAGTGATGTCTTTCGTGTAAATCTAGTACTAGAGTACAAGTAAGGGGTTCTCTGCACACCCCTACAAGCTATTGTATGCTTCCAAGCAATAGCTTTAATCTTGCAAATGGTGAGCTGAAATTCAGGATAATAAAGTAGTATGCATGTGTATGAATATTGCCCAGTTATAAGAAAATAGGGTAAATAATGAACTCTAGCAATGGTAAAATAGGTTTGGCAAGACAAGCGGATAACAGATGTATTTAAAATTGCCATTATTCAAAAACTAAGAGGGGGAAAAAAATTACATTTATATGAAGTTGCACTATCCTGTCGTGAATAGACCAACAATTTAAAATAGCCATACATATTTATAAGCCAGCATCACCACAACAATGTGAAGTAGGTTTACTGAGGCTTACTCGAGGACCTTAGAATACTGATTATGGGTTTAAAAAATTCTTGTATATGTAGATTGACCCGAGGCTATTTATTGAGTGGTTTTTATTTTCCTGAAATATATTTAAATATTTGCAACTGCATTTTCTATAAAGAAGTGTGATTTATAAAATAGTTGACCATGGCAAGATGGTACCATAGAGACAAGATCAACTACAAAGGTAATGCTCTTGAATCAGGTTTTGTTGCAGTTAGAAACTGGTACTTAATGATTTGGTTTGGGTAACTGGAAGTGCATTTTCACACTCTGACCTGGATTTAACCAAAATTATATGCCACCATAGCCATTATGACTTCTGTTGTTAGACAGCCTAAATAATACTCTATCATTTTGCAGAATTACAAACTATTAGCATAAAGTTTACAAACAGCAGTGTGGCAGAGCAGAGGCTGGGGGCCATCTTGGTGAAGGATTCTGGAACCAAGATAGCCACCCTTGCACAGCCACATGACATTGTTTGATTGTTTGAATGGAAAAGTGTGGAATGTGGCCAGGTGGTGATTGCATGATTAATTGTCAATCGAGCTCTGGACACAGGATATGAAAGGAAATAATTTTTGTTTAGAGGAGATATGTGACAGAGCAAAGGTTCTGTACATGGGTGCACGTGTGTGTGTGTGTGTGTGTGTGTGTGTGTTAGATGGCTGCCTCTACTCTCTCACAAGCAGGTAAATGCATATGCAAAGTAAACTGAAATGCAAACATGCTGTACATAAGTGGTTAACAATAAATATGTTGCTCTATTACTTCATGTATAATAAAAATTAAACAATGAAAATGCCTGTAAACACTTGATGTTGGATTGCAGTGTCTACTTCCTAAGGCATTAAGTTAATTGATTTCTAAACTGTAGATTCTGTGCGTGTAATTGTAATTATGGAATTAATTGCTTGTGTTTGTTCAAGGTTCTTCATTGCTGGCTGTACTCTCTGTACACAAATATACATAGCACCTTAGCAGTCGTTTTTTTCTGCAGTGTATGCTTATAATACAAAATGGAGCTTATGTGTTCTTGTAAATCTACCTCCATTGCTTATTTACTGTTAATATCTCATAAATTATTTAACCAGTGTTAATAAAACTCCTAATGCAAAAGACCTCCGACTTAAGTTTTTAAGAATGTAACAGAGGAGGTCATTCAGCTCATCTAAGCTTGTCCAGTTTCTTGAAGCTGATTGATCGCAACACTGTAAAGCTGGGTCTTAAAGTTAATGGTTGAATACGGGCACCAGAAAGAAAATAGGCTTGGAATAATTGTATTGTTGATTGTTGGGAGGGCAGTTTTAATGAGTTTGTGCAATTGTGTATTATCCCTTGGTCAGAAGTAGATGTTTAGAGTTATCTGCATTCAATTATGAATGTTATTAATGTCTAGGCAAAAAAAAAATCCTACAGCACCTCTGTGATCCCCACTGCACGGTTTCAGCAAGATTGAAAAGAAAACACTGTTACTTAAACTTTCATTACTCTTAAAATGCATGGTTAAACTGAAACATACATTTTAGTTGGTGCCTTCCTTTTAGGGGTTGTGTGAATTCATAAGTTACACATACGTACACATACATAATAGCTGCATATTTCTCAGTTCTAAAAGAAGCTGTGTCCAGCAATATTTTTATAATAGAATTAGCTGGGTTTTGCATAGCTCTGCATATAGGTTTGCTGACCTTGATGATATTTTGAAGTGATGTAAGGAATGCTGAATCTGCTTGTCCCTTGTTTAATACAATTGAGGTTGAGGATTGGTTGTATCCATCAACCTATAAGGTCAAAGCAAGAAATCTATAATTATTCATTTATTTATTTATTGGCTTCACTGTGGCCAGCAAAATGATACGAGTATGACTACACAACAATCACATTTCAATTTACATCACTGTTAACATATATTGTGATTTAAATTGGGTAAAGGTCACGGCAGGCTAAGAAATGTAATATTTAAGTATAAGATATGCAATGTACTAAGAAATATACCTAATTTATACTGTTAAAAGCTGAGTACTTTTTTTTTTTTTAAATAAACATACATTCCTTTTTATATCTGTTGAAATTCCACATTCTTTTGTAATGTCCCACCACAGTAACATTGGATTAAACAGGGTTGATATGAAACATGGACAAGACCCGGATTCTTTCCTCTTTACCTTTCTCAAACCATAGGCCAATAAAGTATGACTTTTCTTTATTCAGCCCTGATTTTAATTAGTAAAAAACACCAACAGCGTGCCTCATGTTTGCCATTTGGCATGTAAAGGTAGAACATTTTACAATGCACAATGAAACAACTGTGTAATTAAAAGATCAAATGTATCTGCTAAAACAACGTTAGGATCCCGAGTCTCTAACCGTCTGCTGTGCTAGCCTACAGTATATGCTAACCTATATTGTTTACACTCCTAAACAAATGCTGTGATACTGCTGTCACAGGAAATTAGTAGACCCTGAAAAAAGTAGATCTGTCTATACTGCGAATGCACGACTTTCTGAATTTAAAGGGAGAGTTAGCTGGAAATGTAATGAAGATTAGAGGATCGAAACACCATTAGTTATTTTTCAGAAACAAAAACAAACGTACGGACAGCGTTTCTGTATAGAAATTTGACTTTTGTCATGTCACCAAGCTAGGCAAGCACTAGGCAGGCAAGTTAAAATATATTAATTTTTTTCTTTAACTAAAACAAAATATGATATAAAGTAAACCAGTTTTATCATTAAAATAACTGTATTTGAATATTGATTGCAATGTGTAAACAAAAAAAAAAGTATATTTATATATAATATAAAATACCGATTTTTTTTTTTTGTCATCATCCCTAAAAGGTATACCATGATAGTAGAAACAGCACAAGCATGGTAAAGCTCAGGGAAACTTTGTATTGTGAAGCTCCTAGAGGTACGGCACAGCCTATTTAAAAAATAACCACGGTAAACTATGATAAATGCATTGTATAACCATCTGAAAATCATGGGAAAACTGCAAAATTATTGTGCAAATATATACCATGGTAAACTTAATGTGTAACACACATATTGTGTGTGTGTGAGTGTGTGTTACAATTAACTGTAGATCTGTATGTTGTTGTAAACAAACGTTTACTCAAAAAAAGTGTATCTTAGCTATCGTACTGTAGAAATGTAAGCTCGTATTTGGTTTCAGAGAGAATCTTGGATTCAGGGCTGCTTGCATCCTATGGCATTGCATTGGTGGCGGCGCGAGAACGAGGAGGGGGCAGTGTGTGTGTGGAGCAAGCTGCTACGTTGGGACTGTACTAAGAAGTGACTGGAATAAGAAGTAAATAAGACGTAGAAACCCGGGCTCTGTCGACATGTCGTTGGAAGGACAGAAACTGTGTTGAGGGTTGCAGGTATTGGGGCTCAATCCAGGCCTGGGTGGGAGGCTATATTATTTGGTTGTGGCTGTAGTGTATGTGCGATCACTGTAATTGTATATGTGTACTATGAAAGTGAAACCACAAGACAATAGTGACAATAGTGACAATAACTGGTAGCAATACTGTAAGTACTGTACATATTTTCTTTTCCCATTTGCATAAGGCCAGTTTACACTCCATCGCTCGACTGTCGTAGACTGAAAAGCCGGCTGTCGCACGATTATCGCCTGATCAACACACTGTCGTCGTCCATCGGCACACTATAAAGGCACAGCGACGCTGTTGTTCCACTTGACCCAAAATGTATTTCAACAGAAATGGATGAGAATTTTAGCTAGAATGAGCTGAAAATGGGACTCTGTGTGTGTGCACGTGTGTGTGAGTTTGGTGAAGGAAAATTGAACCAAGATGGCAACCGTTGCACAGCACAGGGCATTGTTTGATTGTTGGATTAATTGAGTGATTGAAGTTTGAATGGAAAAGTGTGTAATGTGGCCAGGTGGTGATTGGATGATTGATGGAATCAATTAAGCCCCTGGCCACATAGTATAAAAAGGGAACAAAGGAGTGTTTGTTTGGTGAGAGTGTGTTGGAGAGGAGTCAGTGAAGGAGTGTCAGTAAAGGTGTGTTCCATAGCCTGAACAAAAAGGAAGGAAGGAAGGAAGGAAGGAAGGAAGGAAGGAAGGAAGGAAGGAAGAAAAACGAACGAACATCTGGATATATTTTGTTTGTTTTGAAGAGTTTGGATTTATTTTGTTAAATAAAAGTGTGCCAAGGCACTTTAAACTGAAGTTCTGTGTTTGGAGTTTGCTATTTCTGCCCCTGATCGGCCTTGACCACCCGCCACTATGCCACAAGCTGTAAAACAGCTACGTTGTTAACGGATTAAATAGCCAAGCCCTAGATATAAAATAAAACATTTGTTACATTTTAAGAATAGTTTTACCTATTTTGCTTCTTGATGCTACAGACTAAACAGTCAATTTAATTTTATTTATTAGCAGACGCCCTTATCCAGGGCAACTTACAATTGTTACAAGATACCACATTATTTTTACATACAATTTTTATACAGTTGGGTTTTTACTGGAGCAATCTAGGTAAAGTACCTTGCTCAAGGGTACAGCAGCAGTGTCCCCCACCTGGGATTGAACCCACAACCCTCTGGTCAAGAGTCCAGAGCCCTAACCACTACTACTTGTAAATGTCAAAAACAAAATGTTTCACACAACTTCATGTTACTACCATTTTGTTCTAACTGTAAAACATATTTTATATACTTCAAATATTTTGTCAACTATCATACCACAACACACCGGCCTATAACAAAATGTATATATTTATTTAACATCATGTAATCAAAGAAACTACACAATTATATTGCAAAACTCTACTGGAAGCCATAATAGTAGTACAGTATTTCATGCTAGATTTCGATTTTTTCTTGCTAGATTTCAATTTTGGTCAGTTTTTCGTTAAGTATTGTATATGGAAAACTACAAAGCGGTATGTAATCCAATATTTTGACTTTGTGAAGCAGAATTAATTCATTCTATAGGGTTATACAAAACCTTTGGCTATAGCTGTACAGAGGTCGCTGTTACAAGCAATGTGAGGCATATTTTATACAGGTACTTAAGGTCCTTGGGATTAGAGCACAGGCCTCTGAGAGTGACATGGTAAGCTTTAGGCCTGGCAACTGTTACCATGCCACACCAGCAAAGGCATCCAGCTATGGCTATCTGCTGGCCAAAGACTCCACTTGATGGTTTGCTTGTAGTTTTCCTATGTGAAGTGGAAGCAGATAGGCAAAAGCATTCGACTCAGAAGGGACACGGGTATTAAGCTCCATAAGGATCAGGTCCTATTTTGTAGTAATGTGCAACAGTTTCTGGATTGTCATCAATTCTGGTGGATACTCTACATCAAGGTTTCCTGATCCTGGTCCTGGGGAACCCCTGTGTCTGCTGGTTTCATTCAGCTGAGCTCTCAATTATTAATCAAACCCTTAATTGAATAATAATGTGCTTAATTAGACCTTTTTAATTGTTCTCAGCGCCAAAAAAGTTGCCAATTTGAAGTTACTTATAAAATTGTATCATTAACTTGAAATCTCCAACTGTTAAAAGCTGAAAACAATTAAAACGGTATAATTAAGCTAATGAATAGTTCAATTAAGGGTTCAATTTAGTAACTGAGAACTCAGTTGGAATGAAACCAGCAGACACAGGGGTCCCTAAGGACCAGGATTGGGAAATCCTGCTCTACATCATCTATTTTCATATTCTGCCCTGTTGCCCATGGTGTTAGCAAGGGATTCAGCATTTGATCGAAGCTCTGTCAACATTCTATCATTTCTCAAGTCCTGGATGCTGTTTTCTACGCTGCTGATCATGTTAGCATTAAGGTTGAAGGACTGGAGCACCTTGCTCAGTTGATCTATGTCACCCATCACTTGCGTGAGCACCACCAGGCACATGATGAATTTAAATATGGTTATGAACTCATGTGATCCCAGCGCATCTGAGCATTCCATTATTTGTAGATTCCTCTATGTCTTCTGGAGTGCTAACAGCAGCTTTAAGCATGACATGGTCTTGAAGAGCATTTAAAGACTGTGCCCTATAGCTCCACTTGGTATTTGAAAAGTGCTCTTGGTGGCCTGGTACTATCAAGCTCTTTTTGCTTTTTATGAAAGGTGCATGCCTCAATGCACTTCCCTCTATTGTGCAATAATATAGCTGCTCAATAATGCCATAAAAGTAAGTAGCAACTTTGTTTCTTGTTTTGCCTGACACAGCATTCAAAATTACTCTGTTCAGGCAGTGGGCATAGCAGTGTGTAGAGATGGAGTTGGAATTCTGAGAATGTATCCTTGCTTGGACACCCTGGACCTTCCCCTTCATGTTACTGCCACCATCATACCCTTGACCAACTCAGAATAAGCCCATGTTTCTCAAAAGTACTTTTTAGTAGGTTACTCAAATGCTCTTACCTTGTTTTAGTATTTCTGCCAAGATCACTGTTCCTCCTGTACTTCTCATTTTTGATCTGAGGACTCAGATATGTGGCATTCTTTGTAGCTTTGTCCAGATGTCCTTTCAGAACTTCATCACCCTTTTCACCTCTTTTTCTTTTGCTGTCAGGGTGCTGTTTGTTTGCGTCACTGAGCTGGCAGTCCATTGTATTGTTTTTTATAAACTCACGATGAGTCCTGATGGCCATCATATGTACCTTGGAAATGTCATGACCTTTCAAACCACGATCCTTGCCACCAAGTGCATTTAATCCCTCCATTGAGAAAGTGAGACAGGAACGGTTGCTGACAGAGCCAAGAACAGGAAAAAGCCGGCAGTAGAAGCAGAAAGCCTTCTCCTTCTTCAAACTGTACTCCAGCCAAGTGAATTGTTTATACCTAAAATGCAAACTATTTAGGTATTAATTGTATCGAGACTGCTAAATGTAGAGTCCTGCTTTTCTATGTTGCACAAACACACATTTGCACAACATATTTTTATAATATTTGTGTGACTGCTTACACATTATTCAGTTGTACTTTTCCCTATTTTATTTACTGAAACCTTTCCTTTGCTATAGAGTTTAATATTAAATGTAAGATTATTGCATCTCAAATGGCATGATATAATATTGTAACAGCTTTTGACCCTTTAATCATATAAACTCTTTCTTTCTGGGCAATCATTTTTATGGTGCGTAGCCTACTTGTAAACTACAGAATGAAATATAATTTGTACAACGCTTTTGGAGTACTGTTTTAAAAAAAATCATACTTTTACAGAAAACGTATTTGCATGATTTTGTAAGCAAAGAAGTAGCTTATAGATATGAGAACATAAAACGTCACGACACAATCTATCCGAAAAAAATAAAAAATGAATATATGTATATATATATATATATATATATATATATATATATATATATATATATATATATATATAAATTTAACCTCAAATTTAAACTAACAATGCCTAGAGTTTAAATGTTCATAAAACTTAGCCAAAATGCACATCCCTATTAGCTTATTAAATAGCTAAATATTAAAATAGGGGTTAATATCTTACATGAATATAGTTTCATATTCTTTAAACAAGGTGTATCCTTTCTTCCTTTTTTTTCTCCAAAACAATTATAATAATCGGTTTAAATAAAGCTTTATGTCGAATAACATACATAATAGAAAATGCTATTTTCCAACAATTCATACCTTACAAGAACAAAGT
This sequence comes from Acipenser oxyrinchus oxyrinchus, assembly GCA_030684275.1. Taxonomy (NCBI): domain Eukaryota; kingdom Metazoa; phylum Chordata; class Actinopteri; order Acipenseriformes; family Acipenseridae; genus Acipenser; species Acipenser oxyrinchus. The sequence continues at coordinate 50,664,577 of CM060247.1, forward strand.
TTCATGAGTTGGATGGGGCAAGAAGCCCAGTTGGGGCAAATACCAATGTTAAAAATTTTGATAATACATACGATTTCCAAAGGAATATTGTTTATTCTTTTTTTAAACTGGTAAAAGCATGGCCGCGTGGTGTGCAGGTGGAGTCATAGTGCAGGTTTGTGTCCTGTCTGTGCACGGTCGCCGGTCTTCACTAGGTATTTCAGAGGGAGCGGGCTAGGTAGGCAAAACTGGAAGGGACTTTCACACTACAGTGGACCCTACTGGCCAGGCACCTTGTGAGCTCAGATGAACACCTGCAGGGCTGGCATTTGTCCTCCAGAGGCCGATAGCTCTCTGACATCCACTCTCGAGGTGTAGAAGAGGAAGCTAGCTTGGTCGTAGTATTGGAGGACGTCCACTGAACCTTCGGTTATGCTGAGCAGTGTAGGGAATTGCTGCGGTGAGGAGAAAAAAATGGGATATTCTAAATTGGGGAGAAAACTGGGGGGAGGAAATTGGACACTCGAAATAAAAAAAAAAATGTAAAAAAACTTCCGCCACCTGTGTGTATACAAGAAGGCAGTAGTGATTTTTAAAAAAATGTATCCGTCGGAAACCATGTGTATAATAATATTTTTAGCTCGGTGAAACTCTGCGCCCCAACCTACCCTTATTTATCCAATATGTACCATTCATTTGTATACTGTTGCAGACAGAACTATAATCACTGGATAACAAGAAGCTAGCATAGCATTTAGTCTTTACAATGACTTTTTTTTGCCAATAATACATTTTAAATGTATTGCCCTAAAGCCAGGAAATGAAAATAAGACCACGGTATCAAACATCCAGTAAATGGGAATGCTGCCAAGAAACACTGATAACGAGACCTGTTACTCTTTCCTTGCGTGCTCTATTTATCCCCATGCGGTGCACAGGCCTCAATATAGTACTCATGGCTTTTCTGTAGTTTAAAATAAAGAAGCAACACAGTTGTTTGGGCTATATTACATGTGTGCCATATGGTTGTGTTTTTTTTGTTTGTTTGTTTTCTTTCCTTTTTGCAATTACATTCAATTTGTTAAAAAAAAATTGCATCAAAATGTTTAATAGTCAAAAGTTCAAATAGTTATTTTACAAACAACAATATTTGTGTTTTTATGTTAGAAAACCAGTCATGCTTTGCCAGTGTACAAATTATCAAAATGAAACCATGATGTAAAGTTGAAAGCATATTGTTTAAACTCAATGCTAAACTTCCCAATGTACGCAGTGCTCACACAGATCATGTTTTACGCCTCATGCAGACAGTTCAGTGCTGCTTACTGCTCAATGCAGAGCCACTTCCTGCTTCATCGGGTCATGGAGGATAATTATGTTATCGATAATAATTTTTCAATGCAATAAAATTATCGCTGCAAAAAATTATTGTGATTATCAATATTATCGATTATTGTTCCAACCCTGATTATATATATATTGCTATAAGAAAACTCGATAATTTCTCTATTGTAATGCAATTTGCTTTCAATCTATTTTTCTGCACATACGACTACTTTCTATATGATGTGGAATCATGCAATTCAGTGGTGCAGCAGTGTGGAGTAGTGGTTAGGGCTCTGGACTCTTGACCGGAGGGTTGTGGGTTCAATCACAGGTGGGGGACACTGCTGCTGTACCCTTGAGCAAGGTACTTTACCTAGATTGCTCCAGTAAAAACCCAACTGTATAAATGGGTAAAAATAATGTGTAAAAAAAATAAAAATAAAATAAATGTAATTGCATGTAAAAATAATGTGATATCTTGTAACAATTGTAAGTCGCCCTGGATAAGGGCGTCTGCTAAGAAATAATAACAATAATAATAATAATAATAATAATAATAATAATAATAATATAAAATGTAATTTGATAGTAATATTGAAAACTATTAGCTGGTTCACTTGACACTCCATCCTAGTTGTGATTAACCTACCGTACTGCTAACTTTCTTGGGGTGAATTCAGATTAAACACTGTTGCTGATTGAAAATTCTAAAAAGATTGAACTGTTACCATTTTAAAAAAAGCTTGAGTGAACTTAGAAGATATAAATTACACAACCTGAAATCATAATTTTGTTACATGCTTGAGGCTGTATGGAAATGATGCTGTACTTACTTATGGATATGTCTGAATTTCTACTGTTTCTTATCTAGTGTACCAGTCGTGACATCTGGTCGCAAAACGAGCTGCAGAATTCGAAGGTCTGAAATACTATCACAGTGTAGGCATTACCTTTGAGCTACCAAATGTATATCAGTTCCACTTTTTAAAGACGCTGGGGTGAATTAATCAAAATACCATTTACTGCAAGAATACTTACCAATTTGATTTCTGAGTTGTTTAAAGAAATGCAGACTTTATAATATACATCATGTGCACAAATTCAGACCACCATTTTTTAAAAATCTTTGAGCATCACTGTGAGGCACAGCTACTATTTCAACTGCTCATATGTCATATTTGAGATGTTGGCTTCATTATTTTTCAGTCTTATGGAAACTCCTCATACAAAATGTAACAACACCCTTGCTGTGAAATTGTTGTGGCTTTTTGGATTCTGGATAATAAAGACCCAATGCTTTGAGGTATTGGCTTCATATATGAAACACTGATAGTGGTTTGAGTTAATAGCAAGTAGTAGGTGGATCCAGGGTACTGGTAATATGGATAGACTTTTTGGTTAGGTACTTGGAACGATAAAGGCTTGGGATTCCAATAAGTGGTCCACAGTTCTGCATGTGGCCCATAATTTAAAAAAAAACGCAGACTTTTTGGTTTGGTACTTGAAACGACAATGGCTTCATCAGACTGTATTTCTTTGGAGTTACCTACTTCAACTAGTATAGATCCTTTTTAGGTTATAGTCCTGTGGTTTGTTCAGCCAATGACTACATGCAGTCTGTGTGACTGATAAAATTATTTCATAAAATACTTCCAAGAGATATTATAGTCCTATTTTAATGAGGTTTTCATTAATAACAAATAATGAGACTATAATGTATCAGAACAGACTGCATGTCGCCAATCTTTTACTGTGTAAGGGGCCTCGGTGTTGGATTTCATATTTAAAAGTGAATTTACATGGTTATTATATGAAAAAGAAATCCCCTGCTAAACCCTGGAGAGTGACAGACTTTTAACTATTTTATTAGAAAAATGTAAGAAGTTAGATTATACAGTCAGATCTTTTTCATGACATAACCATTGTGCAATAATTTAGTTTACTAAGAAGATGCTTCCACTCCCCTTGAATAAGAATGAAGTGCTCTTTAATCTGGAATGATTGCACAATTTGATGGAGAAAAGGGCTTGTAGATATAATTGTTCCTGCAGGGTGGTCTTTTTCAAAAGGATGTAAGGGTACAATTCTAAAAATACAAAACGCTGTAGTAGCTGTGAGTGTGTTCACTTTTGGTAGCAATAATTTTGTGAATTGACTGACATTATAATCCCCCCCCCCCCACACACACGCATTTGCCTTTTTGTGATGTTTGAACATCTGCATGGCAATACAGTTTCATATGGTTCATGTAAACAGGTAATACATAAAGGGAGTTACCGCTGTGCAAGGATAAAATGTAAGGAATTTCAATTGATTGAAATACAAAATAAAAAAAAGTCTGATGTAAGAAAAATTGAGAATCATTTTCTGGACCATTCATTTTATAACAACTTGCCTAAAGGGTAATGACCTCAATTAAATCCAATGTGGAATTTTAATTGGCATATTTTAATAAAGAAATGGCATCATAAATTGTGCATTTTATATTACCATATTCTTAAACATCTAATTTCCCTCAGGCATATAAATAAATATATTAAATTCCTTGTTTAGGATAATCACAAAAGATGTATGAACTCAAATAGAGTTCTGATATGCTCCAAGATCCTTTCACTACCAGTCCCTAGAAATTAGCCTAAAAATAATCAATTATCAGCTTTATACAGTGCCTTGCATAAGTATTCACACCCCTGGGACTTTTCCACATTTTGTAGTGTTACAACCTGGAATTAAAATGGATTTCATTGGGATTTTTACCATTTGATTTACACAATATACTTAACACTTTGAAGGTGCAACATATTTTTTATTGTGACACAAAAGTTAATTAAACAAAAAAAAGACATTTGTTGGTTGCATAAGTATTCACCCCCCAGAGTCAATACTTGGTAGAAGCACCTTTGGCAGCAATTACAGCTGTGAGTCTTTTTGGGTAAGTCTCTACCAACTTTGCACATCTGGATCCTGCAATTTTTGCCCATTGTTCTTGGCAAAATTGCAAAATTGGTGAACAGCAATTTTCAAGTCTTGCCACAGATTCTCAATCGGATTGAGGTCTGGGCTTTGACTGGGCCATTCTAAGACATTCAGGTTGTTGTTTTTAAACCACTCCAGTGTAGCTTTGGCTGTGTGTTTAGGGTCATTGTCCTGTTGGACTCCGCCCCAGTCCCAGGTCTCTTGCAGACTGAAACAGGTTTTCCTCTAGAATTTCCCTGTATTTGGCTCCATCCATCTTGCCTTCAATCCTGACCAGTTTCCCAGTCCCTGCCGATGAAAAGCATCCCCATAACATGATGCTGCCACCACCATGCTTCACCGTGGGGATGGTGTTCTCAGGGTGATGAGCAGTGTTGGCTTTGCGCCACACATAGCGATTTGCGCTAAGGCCAGAAAGTTCAATTTTGGTCTCATCAGACCAGAGAACCTTTTTCCACATGTTTGCTGTGTCTCCCACATGCCTTTTGGCAAAATCCAAACGGGATTTGAAATGGGTTTTTTTAAGCAATGGCTTCTCGCCACCCTTCCATAAAGCCCAGCTTTGTGGAGCGTCCAGGTTATAGTTGTCCCATGGACGGTTTCTCCCGTCTCAGCTGTGGATCTCTCCAGCTCCTTCAGAGTTACCACTGGCCTCTTGGTTGCTTCTCTGACTAATGCCCTCCTTACCTGGTCACTGAGTTTTTGTGGATGGCCTTCTCTAGGCAGAGTGGCGGTTATACCATATTCTTTCCATTTTTCAATAATGGATTTAACGGTGCTCCGGGGGATGTTCATAGTTTGGGATATTTTTTTATAACCCAACCCTGATTGGTGCTTCACCAGAACTTTATCCCGGACTTGTTTTGATAGCTCCTTGGTCTTCATGATGCTGTTTGTTTAGATATGCTCTCTAACAAACTCTGGAGCCTTCCAGAAACAGGTGTATTTAATCTGAGATCATGTGACACTTTAATTGCACACAGGTGGACTCCATTCAACTAATTATGTGACTTCTGAAGGCAATTGGTTGCACCAGAGCTTATTTAGGGGTGTCACAGCAAAGGGGGTGAATACTTATGCAATCAAGACTTTTCAGTTTTTTATTTGTAAATCATTTTGAAAAATATGTAGATTTTTTTCCCCTCTTCGACATTATGGACTATTTTGTGTAGATCAGTGACACAAAATCCTAATTAAATCCATTTTAATTCCAGGTTGTAACACTACAAAATGTGGAAAAGTCCAAGGGGGGTGAATACTTATGCAAGGCACTGTACATATGAACCTTGAGGAGTGAATTACAGCACTAGTTTAACTGTTGCCCCTGATACCTTTTGTTTAGGGTTAGTTATTGGTTTAAATATACAGTATGGTATGCTATCTAAAAATTAACTCTCTAAACTCACTTTATCAATAGACGAGAATGTCAAATGGAATACTATATAGGATATTTTTTCCTATTGGCCTCTGTAACCGTATAGACCCGTGTTCATTACATTTATTTCAAATATGTGTTTGTTTGCTTTTTTTAATATAGATTTCAGAGTTTTATATAATATCTATAAAACTATTTAGGTCTGTGTATAATAGCATTTTATCAGTGTAGGTTTTTGCCTTATATTTGTTTGGCCTCTGCAAATGTTGGGGCCTGTGTTTAATAACAGTAGTGTTGTGTTTAAAATGTGCAGCTATAATATCATATACTGTCTATTTAGGGGTGTGCCTAATAACACTAGTTGGCCAAGCAGTCAAGTTAGGCAACTTGGCACAGCTAGAATGCAAACCTGTGCTCTCTTGACTACATGACTCATTCTGCACACTACACCTTGAAGCAGGCCACACAGGATCCCTGAACTATGTGTTAAGTTAATATTCCAAAATAATACAAATGCATTACATTCTACATTACATTAAAAATAACTTAAAGGTGAGTCATTTTCACTGCATGATAATTTGTGACTCCCTATGCACAGCACCATTAACCTGCTTACATCTACTAAATTGTCAGATTGGAACTTAACTCTCCATACAGCCTAGTGGAAAGTTGTTCAGTGTACAGAATAAACGTGACTAAAAAAAGTTTCCCTGGTCTACTTAATATGAAAGCAGCAAGTGTTCAGATATATAGTAACATTGATGTCCTTTGCTCTGGGGTTAAAGGAAAGTGAGCCATATTACAACCTCTGCAAATGCTAAAGTGTCACTGAGGCTCTCATCTACAGAATCCACAGTAATAATTAACATTTCAGAGCTTGCAAGTCTCTTTAACAGAAGGAGGTCTGTACCTGAAATACTGTAAGGGAAAGGTGCCTTTCAATTAATTAATGGGCTAGAAAAAGAAACTCTTTATTCTTCATTATGATTGTGTATGTTTCCTTAGAATTAATGTTGGTAAATGGCTAATCTCTGTACATTTTTTATATGGGAAAAATGTGTTTTGCCATCTCAGTTTATGAGGTTATAACCAAGCCAGGTTTATTGCTGTGACAGATTAAGGCTTTTGTTTGTTGCACTACATGTGGTGTGCAGCTTGATATAATGATGTTACCCACCTCCTGAGCTCTAATTGAAGCCTCTGTACCTACAGTCATGCGCCCCCCCCAAAATCTGGGCTTGCTTTTAACCTGGCAATTATAATGATAATTGGGGAAATGTATGAGAGCCATTAACACTAAATGAGCTGCAATCATGGCATACCATAGGGATTTTCCTGACAGTTTTTTAAACTTGCAGATCAGGCAAGTCTGTATCCCCATTACTATATAAAGACTGGTAATTCACTACTTTGGTGTCTACAGAGTATTGTTGAGCAGTAGAGCTGCTTACACAGCTTGTATGAGTTAGTGTACCATAACATTCTTGATTATACTGTAATGTAGTGAGGAAGGTTTGGTTTAGTTTTGTTGCTAATAATATTCATGTTTTTTTTATGTTGCATGCAGACAATACAAAGATAGTTGAAAATAATAATGTGTGCTAATTGCAGGTAGGATTCAACTTCTGTGTTTTCTTTAGGAAGAAGGTTGGTTTATATATATATTTTTTCCCCAGATTTATAAATGTTGTGAAAATAAATAAATATATTTTTTAAATGTGTACATTCAGATATAACTTATAAATCTAGTTACAAGATTTAACATTTAGCTAAATAGTTAACTGGCCAGCTAAATCTGGAGTTTGTATGAAAATGAGCTCCGTCCGCTTTGTGCTTTCACACAATTTGATTGTCTCTTGTAATGCTAATCGGGAAATAATTTTTTTTTATATAAATTTAGTTGTTGCCAATCATTTTTTTTATTATTTTCTCCCAATTTAGAATGGCCAATTATTTTTTTAGGCTCAGCTCACCGCTACCACCCCTGCGCTGACTCGGGAGGGCGAAGACGAACATGCGCTGTCCTCTGAAGCGTGTGCTGTCAGCCGACCGCTTTTTTTACACTGCGGACTCACCATGTAGCCACCCAAGAGCTACAGCGTCGAGGACGACGCAGCTCTCGGGCAGCTTACAGGCAAGCCCGCAGATGCCCGGCCAGACTACAGGGGTCGCTAGTGCGCGGTGAGCCGAGGACACCCTGGCCGACCTAACGCTCCCTCCCCCCGGCACCACATTATTTTGGCCCGTTACAACCCTTGTCCATTTTTTCAGGGAACACAAAAAAGATACATAGTTGAAAGGACTGTATTTTAAAATAAGTAGGCTTCCATTTAGATGTAATGTAGTTGGTTGTGTTGGTACAATACTATATTTTCAACAGAAGAAGTATTTTAATTAAGAACGATATGATTCTGAAAATATCACTTGCCAATAGAGATGACTGTGGACACGTGGGCTGTAATACAGTACACACCATATCACTTCGAATTAACGCTGCCCTCGAGTTAACGCTTCACTCAGATATCAGCTTTTTAATAGACGCCACCCTCGAATAAACGCCGCTCTCAATAAAGAAATGTAAAGGTATTTTTTTTCTACCCCTGCTCCAAAAATAAAGAAATGCACAACTCTGGCTATGTACATGTGATGTACCCGATAGAGACTGCAGCTACAATCCAGCATGTAATGCAAACTAATGTACAGACACCGTAGTAAGCACATTTTATTTTATGGTTTAGTCCTGAAAGACAACCCAAGATGAACTACTTACAGCACAGCAGTCCTTCACATCCCTTTTTTTTCCAGCAGAGTTCAGTGCCAATACAACAGGGGATAAAACAAGGGCTGTCTGTTTACCTCGTCCTCAGCTTGGACGGTGAAAACTTAAATTCAGAGGAACTTAGAGCTTTGCCGGTCACTCTAACCGCTATCCGAAAGCTGGCTGAAGATATCTTCTTGTAGGGGATTTAGTTTTGTTTTTTTATTCAATTGGAATTTTACTCAGTCCTGTACAAATATATATAAAAAAAACTTGCTTACTATCAATGAGAAGATTTAGTTTTGGTTTTTCTTACAGAGAAATTACAACAAGCAGGTAAATTACAGTGCTGGTATAGTACTCCCCTGATCTCTCAACTCCCACCTAATAGGCTCTCGTTAACTGTCAGTAAATGTACTGTATTCAAGCCCCAAAAACACACAAGTATATTGCTGCAGATCGGAGGCTGTCACGGTGCCACTTCTTAAATGTCTTAAATCATGTTATAAAATACTGCACCATTCAAATCCATAGTATTTCTGATGAACGCTGCCCTCCTCAATTAAGTGCTGCAGCCGTTTTTAACAATTTAAAATAAACGCTGTGGTGCTAATTCGAAGTAATACGGTACTTTTAAATCCGGTACATATTGTAGCAATTTGTAAAATTCCCCATTAACGACCCAATAGCAAAATTAAAAAATGTTACCCGTGCACAGAAGTGCGTAAAACGTAAAAGGCAATGCAATTTACAAAAGATAAAAACAACACCACCAGTTTCCAGAATTAAAACAGTATCCAAAGTCAGTATTCAAAATTGCAGAATATAGTGCCCGATAAGGCCTCCATATGTATAATTGTGGTTGTATCTTTGTAAATGCAATTTTATTTGATGTTTTATGTGTTCCTCAAAGTGAGGAATTGCATCTTCAATTCGAGGGTGTCTTCAGTCCAAAGGAATACGGTATCTGAAATGTCTGTAACTCTAAAAAATGAGTTTTCAATGGTTTTAATAAATGTGTATACCTGCTATCTACACCCTCAATCTGGGGAATAATACAAGGATATAGCACAGTAATGCAATACTCATATTGTTCTGGTTCTAAAGTCTTTAATATGGTAATATAAATGGAAAAAGGTTCAATTTAAGTTACCATTGAAATTGTAACTGTAACAAAAACAGCTTGCTCAGTCATTCAGACTCCTTTGGCTTGAAAAAAATAAACTGTGCTTTGTTTAAAACTGAAATGTTCCCCATAAAATTTCCTATACTTGCTTTCAGATCTGCCTCACCTTTGTCTGACCAGCACACCACTTATAAGAATGCCTATCTGGTTCCATTGCACGCATTATTGAGTGATTGCATACTGGCTGAAAGTGGGGTGTTCGGTTGACCGGTCAGTTTGTAAGTTTGGTGTTAGTAACTCTGAATATATATATATATATATATATATATATATATATATATATATATATATATATATATATATATATATATATATATACTGTATATAATCCAAGGCTGGAAATGGAATGTGAAACAAACAATGTGATTGAAAAACAATTAAATGAACTGGAAGATAGCAACAAAAAAACAAACAAAAAAAGCTTTATACTTTTATCCTGACTTTGTCCCTTAAAATAATGTATTTTTAGCGGTTTGTAAACGCTACAGAAAAACACAAAAAGACACTTCTGCACATTATCCACCCCTCTCAGAAAAATTATTCAAATCTGAGACGTTGTATTTATTTTTATTCCTCCCGTCTGTTCTGCTCAAACAGTGTGTGTCTGCACTGTGAGTGACGGAAAAAAATAACTCTGTGCCATCTCAACTCCGTCACTTTTCAAAGGCAATGTCCACAATATCAAAAATACAGATTCACTTTCTTTTGCATGTTCTAATAACATGTATTTACTCAGCTTAACTTAGTGTATAGTTCAAAGTTATAAATTGGGCTACTTTATTGGTGTAAGGATATTTAATTAAAAAAAAAAAAAAAAACATTTTTTGCCCGAAACATGATTTATGCTTTTTTTCCCCTTCAAATCCACTGTTTGACCTGGATTTTCAATGCAATAAGGCCCTTCAGGGCATCCGTATATGTTGAATATACTGACTTCTCAGGGGTTGGATGGACTCAACTTCATCTCGTGCCTCACAACGCCCCAAGGTGTCCATATATTCGACGTATATGGACGGCCCGTTGTACCTTATTGAGTTGTACCTTATATATATATAATAGAATACATGGATGAAGGCTATATTTGCATCCTGAGCCATTCGAATAAAAGGCATAACAGCGCAGTAGTGACGTCAAAGATCTAGAAGATTATACTTGACCTTTGACCCATATTTGACTCCTGTGCACCCCGAGACCACTTTCAAACACAAAACATCTCATTTTCAATCACTCGACAACCCACAATAGTAGAGAAATATTCATTTATGAACAACAAAAAGCTAAATTTGATGTAGCGCTGGTACATTCGTATCTCAGAGAAACGCGAAGTGAAATTCCTTTCAAAAGACATTCCTTGGACTGACACCTGGCAAACTTCATATTTGGTCCCAACTACACTTTTAACAAATCTGTCTCTGTGAAGATTTACAATCATCCTCCACCAACCAAGCAAGTGAGACAAATAATCTTCGACTCTTCGAATCTTTGACTAAGAAAAAAAAAAAACATACCCCATTGAAACACCTTTTCCTTAAAAATATGTTCTTTTTTGCAGTTCATTATCTACCCAGTTTAATTCACCGTTCCTGAATTATCAAAAAGACAATTATATTTAAGATCCTTTAATATTGACTTCATTGGCAGTTTATAAACTACTCGACCTGACGGTTTTGTAGTTTATGACGTCACAGAAACCCTAGATGGAATTATTTTCCTGTAACTCACTGAAGTCCACCAATTATATATATATATATATATATATATATATATATATATATATATATATATATATATATATATATATATACAACTCTCAATTAACGGGGTAATGGGGGGGGGGGGAGGAAGTCACGGATAACCCAAAATCGCAGATAACCCAAAATCACGGTTAAAACAAAACTAGTCAAAACGTGGGTCAGAATTGATTTAATGTAAACTTATTTCGTTAAAATTACATCCAATATTTAGGAATATTTAGAACACCGTTCTACAGACGTCATCCAAAAGTATAAAAATAATACAAGTACAATAGTTTAGGAACACAAAACATCGCATCAGTTACCTTCCATTCCAAGAGCTTCAAAGAAACATTTTGCACGTTTAGCGCAGATTAGTCCAGACACTGGTGTTCCCTGTGCCCGTTTCTGATTGAACCAAACCAGCATTGCCTTATCAAGGTCGTCATAAGAGGACTTTTTCATGGTTTTTAGATTTTTCAGTCTGCTTGAAGAACTTAACGAGGATGTAAAATAAATGAATTGTTCTTTTTCTTTTTCAAATCACAAACCGTTTATTCCCCTATTCCATATTGTAATGCAAGTTGTTTAACATTCCTCCCTTTTTCCAATTGTTCAACAATTTCAAGTTTTTGTTGAATGTTGAGCACTATGCGTTTGCTTGGATTCCGACATTTTAATTACTAGGGTTATTTTTATCACATTTAAACTTACAAATGTTCAACATCACCGAACAGCTCAAATTTGCACAGAACACTGACAGAATGACAGGCCACGGGCGCCAATAATGTAGGCTACACGTCTGATTGGCGAGGGGGAGGGGAGTTCCCACGCTGCAGAAGACACAATGTGGTGTCTATTGGTTACTATGTAGTTCCAAACAATAGACGCCTTCTGATAGATGTTTTCGCTGATTTGTAGTACATAATGTTAATTTTTTCACAAATACATGATATATTATTATTTTTTACCATGGTTAATCCGCCCCCGGATAATCGAGATTTGAGTATATATATATATATATATATATATATATATATATATATATATATATATATATATATATGTACACACACACTTCAATGTAAATATTCCCTACACTCTGATTGACTGGTGATCAATCACAATTCACTAATGTGTTATGAGTGCATCTAAGCTGGTATTTCTACAGAGCCATGCCTGGAAACTTAGTGCCTCATTTGATTGTAATACCATATAACAATATTTGTAATAATATTTTAGCTGCTTTATGAATAAAAAAAAACACCCAAATGATTTCAAACTAAATCATTTAAGGCTTTATCACAGTATTTTGAGAAGTTAGGATTGTCTTTTTTAATCATTTTTAACCTCATTGTTTCTGGAATTCTGGAAAGCAATGTCATGTGGTATTATAATCGGCGAGAGACTGCCCGAGGACATTCTGTTATTTTGCTCTCAATTATTATTTTGTCATTTATTCCTATAAGGAATCATAGAGCAGTGTAATAATTATGAGCTTCATTAGCATTTTAATGAGTCTGGTGGCTATCTTCAACAATAATTAAATTAGTCCTAGTTGTACGACCTATTTAAAAAGCTTTAATGAATTTAATACATTTTGACATTTTTTAATAGATGAACCAAGGATGCTATTCTATATTTGCTGTCACTATATAGGCTATGAGGCTATGTTTTTTGACAACAGAAAAATAAAACCATGTACATCAAAGCTAGAGGTCCAAGGTTACAATGCAGTACATTTCATGAGACAATAAACCTAACCCTGATTCAGTTAAAAAGAAACTGAATGTAATCCTCAATTTAGAGTGACTATGTGTAAAGCGTTGTCATGCCCCCCTCACTTTTTGGCAACAAACATGTCCACAACGGAAAAAGGCACTTGTAAACAGGCTGGCCTCAGGCCTATGCGACCGCATAGGGCCCCGCGCCTCAAAGGGCCCGCATATTGCTTCCCTTTGTCTTGAATTTGGATGGTTGCTCGCACCACAACACTGTCAAAGTTTTGTATGTACATTAGGCTCCTATCGCTTTAAGGAATTATCCCTTTGGGCCCTGCCCCACACAAACGTACAAACATGGGTAAACATTTCTTATATTGTGCATCGTTGTTGTGTGGTTCAGTAGCAGAGCAAGACAGCCCGTTAACAAACAACTCAGACTTTACGTTTTGGTAGACTGCACATCTGTACCCATTGCTTGTATCTCTGATATATACTTCTATGTGTGTATTGTAGCGTTTCAGCAGGAGGCAGAAAACAAGAGAGACACTTGTTTCTTTCAAAGGCTTTTATTCAGCATGCCTTTCTATCACACAGACCACATCTCTGTCAGCTACTCATGTTACAAGACAGTGACCAACAACAACAGCACAAAATGGCAGCACAGCACATTCTTATACTTTCAGCTCCGCCCCTTATGCAGATCAGGGTGCCAGAGCTAACACACATCCCATTGGTCCTCAGCCGCACATTAGGGCCAATGGGTACAGACGAACAACAGCCAATGGGGACAGACAGACAACAGCCTATTACAGGGGAAACACAGAACACACACACTCAGGCTAGAATTACACAGACAAAGACAAAGGTAAACAAACCAGCGGCGGGAAATACAGAAGGGGGGGGGGGGGGGCGACACAGTTAAATTACAGCAGGAATGACAGTACGGGAATTACAGTACACAAGCACATTGCACAGGCGCTACAGTATTATAATTAGGGCTGCATTTTTTTCATGGTCCAAAATAGCTTATTTCACAGCATTTGACGGTTTAAAAATAGGTATTTCAAGATATTTTACGATTAAACATAATGTTTATTAAAGCAGAAAAAATAGCGTTGTCAAATTCCAAATTATTATACAACAAATGTGCCTAAATATTTAAACGCTTACCAGTAAAACAGTAAATTGTAGAATACTACTTCCTTGTAAATAAAGTAATAAAAACAAATGTTGTTTTTTTTGTTTTAAAAGTTCTTATTTAAAACAGGTCTAGAAAGAAAAGTTTCCATTTCAGTGTGTGTTGCCCAAGCAGTAATGTAATACAATTTATGTTATCTTCGATTTGCATATTGCATTCATTTATCCAGTAGAGAAATACAGCATTAAAATAACTTTAAATGAAATTGGTACTTTTTCCATGATAGTAATGTTATCGATTTTATTATATGGAAAAAAAAAGTTCAGCAATGAGACAAAGGTATGGCTATTTATTTCTGCTGTAAAAGCAACCATTAATTGAACTTTACGCAAGTACAAGCTCTGTCTCTTGCGGCAAGTAGCATATTACAGCTTACATTGATATATTGACACCTGCTAAACCATCTTTCTGTTCCAGGCCTTTTTTACGTTTCAAACCCAAATATGGTGTTGTACTTTTTTTTTTTTACAATAGGCATGCTTAAAATGTAATTCGTCCTGCAAGGCTATAATTTAATTTCAATGTATGAAAATTAATTGGCTTTGATTAAGCCTCTCTTAAAGAAACCAAACCTTGATCCTGATGTTCTTTGTAACTTTAGACCAATCTCTAATCTACCTTTCTTGTCTAAGGTTCTTGAACATCTTAGCAGAGCAAGTAAATATCCATCTTTATGTTTTTTGTGATTCTCATAGTACCGAAACTGCTTTGGTACGGGGTAGTGAACAATCTATTTTTAAATTTTGATCATCAATCTTAAAATCAATCTTAATTTTATATAACGCCTTTCATAGTGGACCACCATCACAAAGCGCTTTACAAGACAGTGAGGAACAGTGCATAATACATTAAATACAGTGAAATACAGGGCATAGTACATTAAATACAAACAGTGCAAAAAAAATCATGGCCTTCTTTCATTTTTAATGGGTTTGGATTTGACTGCTGCTTTTGGTACAGTTCACCACAAAATTGTATTAAAACGCCTGGAAAATGATGTTGGTGTTATTGGAACTGCTCTTAATTGGTTTTACTCTTATTTACTGGACCGAAAACAGATTGTTTCCATTGGTAAGAACAAATCTGAACCTGGCACTACCTTGTCCCACAGGGCTCTGTACTTGCTTATGCTGGGGTAGATCATTCAAAATCATGGTGTGGATTTTAGTTTTTAAGCAGATGATGCATGTCCTTTCAACCAAATGAAACTTCAGCTCAGGCAGTACTATCAGATTGCTTCATGATACCAAGGAATGAATGCACAACAACTTCAACTGCAATTAGCTCTAATAAAACTGAAATGATTTTGTTAGTCCTACATCACCAAGTACAGCATATGCAAACTCAACAACTGAACTTTTTGTGATATCTAGACTCGATTACTTCAATTCTGTCTCTATTGGTCTTTCCACTGACTCACTTCAGAGAATTCAGTTGATTCAGAACTCTGCTGCCAGGATACTGACAAAAACCCACTCTCAGGAACATATCACCCCTGTTTTGTCTTCCCTTCACTGGCTTCCTGATGAGGATTGACTTTAAAGTTCTGATACTGACATAAAGCCATGAAAGGTCTTGCCTCATTGTACATTTCTCAATTGTTATTCCCTTAGCTTTTACAGGGTGACAGCTTTCAGCATCCATGTTCCTAGACTGTGGAATACCCTCCCACAATGTAACAGAGACTCTGATACACTAGGTTCTTTTAAGTATCTTCTTAAAACCTATTTGTTTGAATTGGCATAGTCCCTACTATTTTTTATGAAGTTGTATTCTAATTCTTATTGTAATAGAATTTTAGATATGCATTTCATTTTTATAAACATTTTTTATATTTATTTTTCTTTTTCTAAACATACTTATTTTAATTATGAATGTATTGCATTTCATGTAATGTTTGCTTGTTAAGTGCATTGAGATGGCCTTGGCTATGAAAAGCACTATATAAATCTAAAGTGGTTGTTGTTTTATTTAGATCCACCAAAGTGAAGATCAACTTAATTACCCCATTTGGTGCATCAGGTAAAAGAGTGACATAAACTGTAAACATTATTTTTAGTTGTTGTTGTAGATCACATGCGGTGGAGATGGAAACTAATTGTTGTTGTTCAGTTTTGTAACCTTAATGGTTCAATTACTCTTAAGAATCTATAACTTGGCAAGATTGCATGCAGTAGAAAATGCTGGATGAATATTCCCTAATTAGCATTATTACAACAAATTGAGCATACTCTGTTCAAAAAGTAAAGGGCCTAAAAACACTCAGCTATAATCAGCTACTTTAATTAGCCTTTCTACTATGCACTTAGCTAGAAAAACAGTATATTTAACTATCATCAAAAAAGAGATCAGAGCATCTAATATGTTAGAATAACTCCAAATAGCAATTGAGAAATATTTAGCTGCACCTTGCTACTGACAGTGCACAAAATTAGCAACATGGAAAGAGCATTGGTAATGAAAATACAGTAATTGTTCGAATATAACATGCACCGTGTGTATAATATACAAGACTTGGTGTACATATTGTGTACACCTGTTGTATATAACAACCACCTATTGTGTACTAGCCAACCTTGTATATAACACACAACCCATATATAACATGCATACAGTCTCCTTATATTTTTATATTACAAAATTCCACAAACCAACTGATGAGGTATTGCTTATATGGTAGGGACCTTTCTTATATAGTGAGGCAGTGTTAACTTTCATAATCAGTAACTCAGCTTCTGAACTGAGCTATAATCGTTGCACAACTGTGGTTCGTAATCTTTGTCTCTTTTCACCAGGCTGCATCGCTTGTGCTGCAGACTGCTTTCTAACCCACAGCTTCTGCGTGATTCCTCCAACAGGACTCGGCTCTACCGTATCCCGGTAGACTCTCTTCAGTCTACCCGCTTGGCGTGGTGACTGCACTACACCCACAGCTTGGCTGTTGTGTGTGTGATTTTAATAATAATAATAATAATAATAATAATAATAATAATAATAATAATAATAATAATAACAACAACATTAGACAACGTGTGTCTCCTTACTTTACAAGTTTAAATGCCCTCAGTGCTCGACGCCCCTCGGTGCTTTGACACCCTCGGGACCTCAGAGTCTTGGTGCCCTTGATGCCTTGACGCCCCTGTGTTAGACGCACTTGGAAATTGCTGCCCTCGGTGCTTCAGTACCCTCGGGACCTTAGAGCCCCAGCGCCTCAATTTCTGGATGCTCTTAGTACTCGGGCAACCCATATTCTCACTCTCGTGCCTCGGTACTGACACCGCGTGCACGTAGCGTGACCATGACGGCCAACATGCAAAAGTTCCATGCTTGTACATCCTGCAGCAGGAAGCTTCCTCCAGAGGGCAGGCAACTCCTCTGTGTCCGGTGCCTGGGCATGCAGCATGCCGCCTTTGCCTTGGGAGATGTTTCCTTTTGTGAGATCTCTGCAGCGTTCCAACCTCGGGTGCTACGCAGCAGACTCGCCAGGTTTACCGGTGTGGCTTCTCCAGCTAGCTGAACTGAACAGTCCGCGGCGCTGGGTGCCCCGGTCTCCCCCATCCTCCAATTGTCCCAGAAACCCTCACAAAGCATTCTCTACGCTCAGCCTCTGGCGCCTCAGGCCGCTCTAGATCTCCTGCGCGGAGCGCTAAGCAGGCGAGACAATCAAAGCAGGCACAGGACATCTCTGATTTAAAGGACCAAATGGCTCAAGTCCTGGAGTATTTGGCCAGGCAGCAGGCCCAACCACCTGCTCTGGCCCAGGCTCCGCCATTAACACCTAACCCTGCCTTTACTGGTGGTCACCCTGGATGTCTCAGAACCAGACCTAGCTGTAGATAAAGGAAGACCAGGATGTGATATCAGTCACGGCTTCCTAGGATGGTAGCCCCTTCCCTCAGGATAAGGAGGGAGTATCTGCACGGCCTGGGCGGGTGGCCGTACACTCTACCAGAGGAGAGGCTACATCATGGGCCCAATGAAGGTTGTTCTTTTTTTTTTTTTAACAGATTTGGTTGACATTTCTGATCAAAATCTGTTATTAGCTGAGCATTTTTAAATTCCGGTTCTCATGCGGACCTGCATACCACTTATTTGAATCCAAGAGTATGGGGTTTCATTCACTATAAATAATATATAGGATTATAAATGGCCCAGAGTCCATTATCAGGGAATAAAAAAAAGTGTTTCTTAGACCTCCATCACAAGACTGAGAGTAGCATGGATTATAATCATCTGAAACACAGAGCTTTTTATTATTTCCTTAATAATGGACCATATATACAATCTGTTATAATTTGTAATACATACTGTTCTGTTTTTAAAATTACAACTGAGTGTATATTCTTTTTTCTAATAGCATTTTCAGTGTGTACTGTAGTTGAGGAGAGATATACAATCGGTTGATATTTATATTCTCTAATAGTAACATTATACATTTTAAACTAACAGAAACTTTATGAAAGGTGGTTAATATGGGAAAACAGTTGCCATTATATATAACAGTTTCATGACTGTGTTAATAACAAAATGATACAGCAAAATAAAAACATTTTTCATTTATCACATCTATCCATTATAATCTTTACAGTATTTGGACTCATTTTTCATACATAACAATACAGTACAAATAAATCATCAAACCGTGAGGGACTAGTTGGTTCATCACCTAAAGGGGAGCCTGTTTTAGATTACTTTCATTTTCTATGATATACTGTTGAAAAAGGTATTATCATCAGTCTAGATTTGACAGTGGGATGATTTGGCTCATGTGTAAATGAACATTTGTACGACAAGTAATACATTCTGCTAACGTGCAATAGCTCTGCTGAGGTGACCAGTCTCTTTGAATGGTTGGCAATACGCGCAGTCAAACTGTACTGCACAGAGGTACAAAGACAGAAACTTTGCGAAGAAGAGTAAAACAAAAATCCAAGGTCACAATAAACAATGTAAACACATGAATACAAAGATCGGCTATAAATGTGTTTCCAGTTCAAACTGAGTACACTTGCTTCATATGCCAGTATTCCTACCTTCAAGTAAATTGATAGTTTGTTTCTGGTAAGAATATAATTTGTGACTACACGTCATTTTTCGTAGTATTAATAATCGATTAAGATCATAAGAAAGGTTACAAATGAGGCTGTGTGGTTCAGTGGTTAAAGAAAAGGGCTTGTAACCAGGAGGTCTCCGGTTCAAATCCCACCTCAGCCACTGACTCATTATGTGACCCTGAGCAAGTCACTTAATCTGCTTGTGCTCAGTCTTTCGGGTGAGACGTAATTGTAAGTGACTCTGCAGCTGATGCATAGTTCACACACCCTAGTCTCTGTAAGTCGCCTTGGATAAAGGCGTCTGCTAAATAAACAAATAATAATAATAATAAATGAGAGGAGGCCATTCGATCCATCTTGCTTGTTTGGTTGTTAGTAGCTTATTGATCCCATAATCTCATCAAACAGCTTCTGGAAGGACTCCCAGGGTGTCAGCTTCAACAACATTACTGTGGAGTTGGTTCCAGACCCAGAATTCTCTGTGTAAAAAAGTGCCTCCTATTTTCTGTTTTGAATGCCCCTTTATCTAATCTCCATTTGTGACCCCTGGTCCTTATTTCTTTTTTCAGGTTGAAAAAGTCCCTTGGGTCAACATTCTCAATACCTTTTAGAATTTTGAATGCTTGAATCAGATTGCCGCGTAGTCTTCTTTGTTCAAGACTGAATAGATTCAATTCTTTTAGCCTGTCTGCATATGACATGCCTTTTAAACCCGGAATAATTCTGGTTGCTCTTCTTTGCACTCTTTGTAGAGCAGCAATATCCTTTTTGTAGTGAGGTGACCAGAACTGAACACAGTATTCTAGATGAGGTCTTACTAATCCATTGTAAAGTTTTAACATTATTTCCCTTAATTTAAATTCAACACATTTTACTATATATCCGAGTATTTTGTTGGCCTTTTTTATAGCTTCTTGTATCATTAAGCAAAGCTATATGATTGAGCTATTGTGAATGACAATCCAACTGATCTCACATTAATTAATATAGTGTTACTTTAATTGTATAGTGATGGTTTTTGGATTTTAGATTTCATTCCTTCTGAGCACATAAAAAAAAATGTTATGTAAAGGCAGAGAGTTGTGAGTTTAGAGTTATTATTGGAGAGAATTAGCCTTAAAATGTTTTGTTTAATATGAAGTGTTATACGATAGTCATGTTAAGCTCCTCTTCTTTTCTACTTCTGAGAGTGGTTTGAATTAATTAAAGTTAATGCCCATTCATCAACAGCTACCACATTTAAATATGGCCCAAGTCAAAGGAGATAAAAGTCAATGCTTCCAGCTATGGGATGAACTACTGTAATATACATTATCAAGGTTCAGGTGGAATTTATTGAACTAATTATTTCTCAATAGTTCTATTTATTTTATTTTTGGACCTGTGTCTTTGATAATGTACTGTTTAACCCTTTGCGGTCCATTGTCGGACCTGGTCCGACATTGCAATTATTCCTATCAGGTCCATTGTCGGACCCTGATCGACATCATCAAAAAATGCAAAAACTGGTTTCTAGTCGTTTTTCTCCGGAAAAGCCGAGAAAACCATTCAATGGCCGAGTGGGAGCGACAGGAGCCGAGACAAGCCGATAAAAAAAAAAAAAAAAAAAGGCGTATCTCATGAATAGTCATACTTGCCCCTGGCATCACATAGGGGCGGTCATAAGGAAACAAGCTGGTTGTTACTGTATCAGCGCACAGAGACTATCACGGACATTTGCAGAGCTTTTTCGAGATGTTATAGTAATAAAATAATGACTTGGATTGCATTATTGAGGAGTTTGGTGATAAAACGAGTCATCAGGAGATGATTGATCGGTATGTACGACTATTATTATTATTATTATTATTATTATTTATTTCTTAGCATATGTGAAAGCGATAGTGAACTAAAGGGTGGGCGGGCTGGAGATGCCTAGTGAGTGCTTTGTTGATATGCAGGGCCATTTAAACCCGTTTGACTGTGGAAAAAAAATACTTTTAAACAACGCGTCTAAAATTAACTGCGCGTGTGAAAATAAATTGGACCTGACGCACCTGACGGACATTAATAAATGGACTGCAAAGGGTTAAGAGAGGGTTAAAAGTCTAATCACATTCATACACTGTTTAATCATAATAATGTTTTTTATCAACACTATAAAAAAACAGTCCTTAAAGTTTAAGGCCCAAGCATTTTAGATTAGTATCCAGGTTAAATTGACAGACATGACTTACATTGCCATGCTTTAAATGATCAATATAAATCAGTATAAATGTTTATTGATCCAATCAGTTCATGAGTTAAAAGGCTAACTAGGGGTTTGATCAATTACATTCCAGGAAATACTGTAGGATGATACCTCTTATCTAACTTGAAATTTATAAATCATCCCGATGACAATGAGGTATTTTTCTTTAATTATCAGATTATTGACAATATTCTTGTATACTATATTAATGCTGCTAAATTAACAACGGTAAAGTGATTCATCTGCCATGACCGTTTCTATCACCTCCATGTTTTTTATGTGCAGAACTTGAAATTGTTTCTCTATTTACCTTTGTTGTCTCTGAATATGATTGTTTGTAGTAACCACCTCCAGCACAATTGAAAATTAGATGAGATGAGTAAGGCTTTTAGAGGTCTTTGGGGAGATGAAGGGGTAATGAGAAAAAGCAACCTCTGTACTAATGCAGTTTCTAAAACAAAAATATTTTTCCCTTTTTGACCTCTGCCTGGTACAAGATTTTAAAAAAGCTGTCTCCCTGCTTGGTCATTTTGGCTTCAGGGACATTAGTATGCTAGCCATAAAACCACTTTACCATGATACCATGGCTATAATGAGTCAACTCTGCTTTTTCCACTGCAGTTATTGTTGCCCACAGGAGGAGGAAATATTTATAATCCCACCGTTGAGACTAAAGTAGATAGCCTAGTCAGTATGTAAGTACACCATATTCAGAATGTGTTATATTTCTTTAATATGAATAATATAATATGCCGTGTGCTTACTGGACATATTTATTTTTAGCCAATACACCTTAGAAAGTACAATTGTAGCCATCTGTACAAGAACATGATAATTCAGACGTTTTTTTTTAAACAGATATTTTTCACATTACATTTTTTATACCTGATTCTTTCTCAAGGGAGTTTTATACTTTTAGCATATATACTTTTCAGTTGTATGCTTACTGATTAAGCTACATTACATGTATTAAGGGTCAGTATTTTCTCAACATCTGCTGTCAAGCTTCTTGGTGTAAAGAGGCAGTTGACTTGGCAGTGGGAATGGAGGAGCTGTTGAGGGGAGTGCAGTGGAATTGAAAAGGGGCATATATATATATATATATATATATATATATATATATATATATATATATATATATATATATATATATATAAGGCTCTGGGGCTCCACCGACCCACAGTCAGAGCCATATTGTCCAAATGGAGAAAGTTTGGGACAGTAGTGAATCTTCCTAAGTGTTCATCGTGCCAAAATCTCTCCAAGAGCAAGCCATAAAATCGCCCAGGAAGTCACAAAGAACCCTAGAACAACATCCAGGGATCTGCAGGCCTCTCTTGCCTTGGCTAAGGTCAGTGTTCATGACTCCACCATCAGAAAGACACTGGGCAAAAATGGAATTCAAGGCAGAGTAGCAAGGCGGAAACCATTGCTCACTAAGAAGAACATGAATGCTCTTCTCAAGTTTGCCAAAAAGCACCTGGATGATCCTCAAGAGTTCTGGAACAATGTTCTATGGACAGATGAGTCATTTTTGGCTTGAATTTTTTGGCCAATATGGGCCCTGTTATGTCTGGCGAAAACCAAACACTGCATTCCACAGTAAGAACCTCATACCAACGGTCAAGCATGGTGGTGGTAGTGTCATGGTTTAGGGATGCTTTGCTGCATCAGGACCTGGACGCCTTGCCATCATTGAAGGAACCATGAATAATGCTCTGCATCAGAGAATTCTACAGGAGAATGTCAGGCCATCCTTCCGTGAGCTGAAGCTGTAGCGCAGCTGGGTCATGCAGCAATACAATGATCCGAAACACACAAGCAAGTGTACATCAGAATGGTTGAAGAACAAGAAATTTAAAGTTTTGGAATGGCCTAGTCAAAGTCCAGACCTAAACCCCATGGAGATGTTGTGGCAGGACCTGAAACGAGCAGTTCATGCTCGAAAACCCACAAATGTCACTGAGTTGAAGCAGTTCTGCATGGAGGAGTGGGCGCTGTAAGAGACTAATCAATTACAGGAAGCGTTTGGTTGCAGTTATTGCTGCTAAAGGTGGCGTCACCAGTTATTGAGTCTAAGGGGGCGATTACTTTTTCACACGGGGGCATTGGGTGTTGCATAACTTTCTTTAATAAATAAATTAAATATGTATCAAATTTTTGTGGTATTTGTTCACTCAGGGTCCCTTTTATACATTTCTCTCGCTCCCGAGTGGCGCATCCGGTAAAGGCGCTCTGCGTGGAGTGCAGGATGTGCTCTATAGCCTGGACGTCACCGGTTCGAGTCCAGGATATTCCACAGCCAACCGTGGACGGGAGCTCACAGGGGGGGCGCACAATAGGCCGAGCTTTGACCGGGGGGGGAGGGTTTAGGTCGGCCAGGGTGTCTTCGGCTCTGTAGTAGTAGTCTGTAGCTGTAAGCTGTCCTCCAACACTGTAGCTCTTGGGTGGCTGCATGGTGAGTCTGCAGTGTGAAAAAAAAGTGGTCGGCTGACGGCACACGCTTCGGAGGACAGCGTGTGTTCGTGTTCGCCCTCCCGAGTCAGCGCAGGTGTGGTCGCGGTGAGCAGCTCCTAAAATAATTGGCCATTCCAAATTGGGAGAAAATAATCAAAATAATTGGCAACGACTACATTTTTTTTTTAAAAAATAACTACATTTCGCAGAATGTGTCAGTTAAATAAGGAAGAGAATTGATATATATATATATATATATATATATATATATATATATATATATATATATATGCAATAAGACCCGACAGGGTGTCCGTATACGTCGAATATACGGACGCCTTTTTTTTTTATTAAATATCCTTACGTCATTAAAGTAGTCCCATTTATAGGTTAAGCTGAGTAAATTCATTCGCTAAAAATACATTATTTGAAGTGACAAAGTCAGGGTTTATTTTTGTATTTTTTCTGTTTTGCTGTCTTACAGTTCATTTAATTGTTCTTCATCCAAATGTGCATGTCTACTTACTAGTTTGGGGATTTTTTGTTGGTAATTGGTCACTCAGTTGTATAATTACAACTGTACATCTGTAACTGTAAACAAGATGGTTACCAGTACTTTAAATTCTGTGAGACATTGCAGTGATTTTGAATATGTGACAAACCTCCAACTGTCCTATTGCCCCTGAGGGACTGACAGGGATTATGTTGTCCCTGGAGATCAGTATTGCCTTCCCAAGGGGTAATCATTTTCTGATATGTGACTCAAGGGGCAGTCCATATTTGCCAATATACACACATTTGATGACTAACTTAAATAGGAAAATAGTAAAAGTAATACAAGGAACATTTTTCATAAACAAAACTTGTTTTATTGCTTATATATATATATATATATATATATATATATATATATATATATATATATATATATATATATATATATATATTGTAACACAGCTGCTGTCACTCCCCTTCATTTGCCCCTATAAAAACATAGACCTGACACAAAACTTGAGGTTCTAAGCAGTAATGCGCACTTATATATAGTATATAATAACTAAATAAAACGAAAACAAAACCTAGTTCCTTCAGAGCACTTACTAAACATACAGGAACTTCCTAGCTATCAACCAGACAGCAAGACTGTTTACCAGCATAAAACAAAACACACAATATTTTAAGCAGACTGACTGCTGCCCTTAAAGACTGACAATGATGAGGCAACTGCCAAAACAATAAAACAGTCCAGTGCCCCTGGGAAGGGACCACAACCCGGAGAGGAGGGACCCGGACGGCTTGCCCTGGGCGACTGCAGTGAGGTGCAGGTGACTGGGAGCGAGCAGTGACAGGCAGAGGTACGTGCCTGTGGACCGGCGTAGCAATGTCTTGGAGACCAGGGGGAGCAGAGCAGTAGGTAGGGGGAACGCAGCAAGCAGCAGGGGGAACGCCAGTAACGTCTGCCTCTTGTGCAGTGACGTCTGCCTCTTGCGCAATGAAGTCTGGGTTTCAAGGGGGAGCGGAGCAAAGGACCAGGCAAGGAACTGTGCCTGGCAGTGCTGCGACCTGGGCACAAGGTTGAGCGGAGGGAGATCTGGGCATTCTGTACAGGTGTCCACGCTATCGGGGCATGGGACCGCACCCATCAGCACCGGACTGTCTTACACGGGAGATGTCTGGTGCTGTGATGAAGGCAGGTATCTCACCTCCTCCCCCTTGCTTGCCATCTGTGGTACGGAGACAGCAATGGCTCCACTCCCTCTAGTGCTGGAGATAGCGGGGCTTCTCCTGCCGCCCTCCACTTCTGGAGCAGCTCCAGCTCTGTTTGCTCCCGTTCTGGCAGCCCTAGCTCCAGTCTCCATCTTTCATTCTGCTCCATCTGAGCAGCGGTAATCTTGTTGATCATCTCGATCAACTATTTTAAATCTGTGTCCATTTCTTGGTCTACAGGGGTGCCCACACAAGCTGCCACCATACGTAACGTGGCCGCTCTCACTCCCGTTCGTTTGCCCCTATAAAAACGTAGACCCGACACAAAACTTGAGGTTTTAAGCAGTTACACGCACTTTTAGTAATACAAAAATAAACAAAACGAAAACAAAACCTAGCTCCTTCTGAGAGCTTACTAAACATACAGGAACTTCCTAGCTATCAACTGGACAGCTAGGCTATTTACAGGCATAAAACAAAACACACTGGTTATATTTTAAACAGAACAAAAAGGTTTCACACTCTACCTAATTTAATTTACAATGACGAGCCAACTGCCAAAACAATAAAACAATTAACAAATTAAATAAGCCTGCATTTGCACGTGTATTTTGGCAGGGAGGATTTTAATCCCACTCCCTGCTCCAGTACACATATATATATATATATATATATATATATATATATATATATATATATATATATATATATATATAGCTGAGCTGCGGTTTGTAAGGAGCCTTGCAGCTGGCCAATCACATAAGTGGAAGTCAAATGCATATTCATGAGCAGGGATCCTAGGAATCCATTTGCTGTGGAATAAGATGCAAAAACGTGGATTTTCAATGATAACACGGGAAAACGCTGATTTCTATGTTTTCACAAACTTTTTGTTTTACACTTGGGGAGGGGAAAAAAAACAATGTTTTTTTGTTTTGTTTTATAATAACCACATCAATACACGTATAATATATAAACATAAACAAGATGAGGCCGAAACAGCAGGGCCATCGAAAACACTGAAACAGACCACTGTGTTTGGATCATTTCAGCGTCTTACAACTGCCAAAGAACAGCATGAAACGGTTTCAGATTTTGTCAAAATGTGTGTTAAAGCCAACATTCCTCTGTACAAAGTGGCTCAACCGGCAGTTCGAGATTTTTTCAGCAAACATATTAGGGAGGTGCTGCCATTCCAAAGTAAGACCAATTGTAGCTGGAATGATGCAGCTCTATTTTAACAATAGCTGTCTGGATGACGAAGACTAACTCTGAGCTGAACTAACATGAATATATATAATTTCAAAATAAACCAAACAGCTTATCAAATTGACTGTACGTCTTGTCAACCCGCTAAAGGTAATTTTATTGCTGAATGTGATTTTATAATTAATATCACACAAAACTTTATGTATGCAAGCACTCTTGTCTTCTCGGTATTTGGATAATGACATCACTGTTAAAATGATTTGTTTGATAGATTAGGATTTAAAACTAAGTAATATTTCATATTTTCTTTTATGTTGAATTTGAATATTGCAAAGAAAAAGCTACTATTTGCACTGTACAAAACCACACAGGTCCTGAAATTTATAACCTCAGGTACTCAAAATTAATAGTATCTTATTCAGAAAAAAAACTAAAACCTGTTAACTAAACTTTTGTATTTAAATAAACAATATATAATAATGTCCTCATATCTTTTTTCTTCAGTTAGAAAAACTTGGGGGGAGCAGGGGCAACCTCAGTCATTTTTCATGCCTGGTTGCGGCCCTGTGCTGTGTTGCCGATCATCACTGTATAATGCAACAAATTGTGTTTAGGTCTAAAGGAAAATATCAGTCATAAAAACACATCCTTCTTGGGACAAACTGAACTGTTAAAAAATATGCATAATTTGTGACCTAAACAAACACTGATATGTTTTATCTCAATATATATATATATATATATATATATATATATATATATATATATATATATATATATATATATATATATATATATATATATATATATGCATAAATGGCAGGGAACACTCCCCTTTACTAATGGTATTTCTGGGAACAAACATCCAATTAACAGACTTGGTTGTTTTTCCTTGTTTGGCATTGCAGCTTAGCTGTCAGATTGGATAGCATGATCTTATAGAAATATTACTTTTTTTGTTTATAAATATAAATATTGTATAAAAGATCGGTTCCATGATACTGCTGACTCTATTATATGGAAATGTTGCCCAATTAGGGTGTTTGCGTGGTTGTTTAGGGGCTGTAATTGACAGTTACAGTGGGGAATCTATCAGAGAAATATAATTGTCCACTGTAGGTCTTCAATTACTTATACACTATAACTGTGGCACTTATCCGCACAAAATATAAATCCAGATCATGCATTTCTAGCACTATTTAACCCATTACTCACACTCGGAATTGTACTTGTACTCGTACTTGGAAACCCATGCTCCTAGGATTACTTCACTGGAAGTGGGCTGTTATTAAATGCATCTTTGGCCCTGATTTTCACTCAGTTTATTTAACTATGCTTTTTTATCATTTTGAATTCTTGACGTATCATTTTCTTGTTTCTTGTTATTATTTATTATCACACTATACTGTATATAAGATGTCTGTCATGGAATGGTCATTAATCTACACAGTTGAAGTGGAAACCTTTTGGGTATAATGGAGTTTATAACCGTGGATCTGCTGAAGGTGCTGGCAGAGAGATGTTAATGTGTACTGTTAAGTTAGTTTAACCCTGGGGGGCTCCCGAGTGGCGCATCCAGTAAAGGCACTCCACGTGGAGTGCAGGATGTGCCCTATAGTCTGGACCTCACGAGTTCGAGTCCAGGCTATTCCTTTGCCGACCGAGGACGGAGCTTCCAGGGGCGACGCCAATTGGCCAAGTGCAGCCCGGGGAGGAAGGGTTAGGTCGGCCAGGGTTTCGAGGGCAGCGTGTGTTCGTCTCGCCCTCCTGAGTCAGCGCAGGGTGGTAGCGTGAGCTGAGCATAATAAAATAATTGGCCGCTCCAGTAAACATTTTACCTGTTTGAGGTCTGACTGACATAACATGACTTTTTGCTTGTGTCTCAGGATCAGGGCAAATATCCACAGAAGGTATACCGTATTATACCTTTCTAAACAGCCGAGAATCTGAAGATTATTAAGAGAACGTGTTCACTCTATGATGAAATATACCATATGATTACCTAGTTTGAATGTAAAAAATAAGTTTTAAATTGTACTCAAATTATTTTTTTTAGAAATGTCTCCATAAGTGTAATTTAGTGATCTCTACCTAAAAACTGTAAAAGTATTGATGGTAGACACAAATCTCAGGAACTAGGATCAGAAAGAATTTGATAAATAGCATTTCTGGTTTTCATTTTACACCAAACTGTTTGACAGGTACGTAATGTGAAGAAGTTCGCCATCAGATAGATCTGTCAACTCATCAACCTCTTAAAGTATTTCGGGTTGGTAAGCATTCTTTGTTATGTAAAGCAATTTAGTAGCTCTCTGGTAATGCTGCGCTTTAAAATCATGGTATTTAAAGTAACCTAAGATACTGAAATGCTGCACCTTATAATAAAAGGCATCTCTATTGGCCTGGGGCTTTAGTGAAATGTATTTTGACAATTGATGAAAAGGTGAGAGAGTAACGCTAAATTCTTCCACCACCTCCTGGTAATAAGATGCCATACACACTCTACACATACCCCATCTATAGATGTGAACAAGGAACACCAATTTGCAATAAAGTTGAACTGTGGTTAAAAAATAATTTAATTAAATGAAACAAACTTCTCCTTTTTACACTTGCAGTAGCATTTGTGAACATTTGTGAAAAATTGACTTAGCCCACTTGTCAACAGTATTCTTTCGTTCCTGAATTACTGCCTGGTTTGACATTGTGTACAGCAAACGGTTAACAGATTTAACTATGAACCTGACTAATTGCACTGCACTCTGCCGTTCTGAGATAGATTTATCATCATTAGTGAGGCTCACGCTTGCTTGCTGTCTTCGGTCACATGACTCAGTGATATCTGATTCAACTAAAAGCGGGGCATCACTTTGTTCTTCAGAACCTTTTTCTGATCCAGAGTTAGGGGCAGGAGCACTAGCCTCTCAGGCCATCATAATTGAGCTAGCTCCTGGAGTTTGCTGATATCCATCCGTGTCTGACAGGAGTCCTACACAACCCAGGGTTCTACTCACTGACTCTTCTTGCTTAGCATCGGGCATGCTCTCATGTAGCTATGTTATCGGATGATTCACTCTTCCTCATGGTCTGTAGACATGCAGTAGTGACTCTGGCCAGAGTTCTGTCCAACATCCAAAGGTAAGAAATGAATAGTGTTTTACGATATTCAGAAATGCAGCATTTGTGCTTTCTGATGTAAGCTTTCATCAGTTCAACCCACTCTTGCACATTGCATTTATCTGTACTTTCACCTCTGAAAATGGGTGTCTCTGTCTTCTCTCTATCAGATTTAACATGTATATTTACTTGTGGCAGGTCATGCCCACAAGTTTGTGAAGACCTATCATTTGAGCATATGCTATCTACCCACTCAATTCTAATCTCAACATTCTTGTTCATAAGAAATCTAGAAGCAATTGAGTCACCAATCTGTCAACCTAGCTGCCCAATCATTTCACTCAATTGTTGTAAAGTATCAATATTACCACTTGGTGTGGAAGTACATGGCTTTCCTTGTAAAGGCTGACCTACTGGGTTCTGGGTCACCTCTGTATATTTTTCATTGGCAGAAAAGGGTGAAGAGGCACCAACACTGACTTTGATAGCCATACTGTATTTTGTGGCAGCTGGAGCATTGTTCTCCCTCTGTGATCTGCACCAAGCTGATCTTATGCATCCAAGGAGTCACGGCACCAGTGTAACCCTTGTGGTTTCGTAGACCCAGCCAGTACCCAAGAACGTCACACTGCACACCAGAGGAGTTGATTTTTTTCTTATGCTGAGTTATTTTGCGCATCTGACAAAAGATATTAAAATACAACAAGTCAACTTCCAGTCTGTCACAGAGTTATTAACAGTAAAGCATTTATCAAGGAAGAACTATTAAACTGGAATAAAATTGGTGGAAGTCACGTCTAAAAGCAGGTCGTTTTTAACTCTATTGCACTTGTACTTGTGATTGCCGAATCTCCCGACAAAAATAAAACTCACTTGTCAAGCTTTCTGTCGATCTAACTTTACTTTCATTTTGAAAGTATATAAAACCATCCCTGATTGGTTGCTGGAGCCTTTGGAGATGTCAGTCATTTGGTAAGCAACCAAAGTTTGTTTAAAACGGCTTAAAATAGACATCTAATGTCACCATTACATCATCGTTCATATATGAATGGTTTCTAGCGACGCTGTAGCGGAAGGGTTAAGAAAGTTTTAAGGAAGATAGGAAATTGCTCTAAACTGATAAAAGTATCAGTCAAAACTTGGTATTACATGTTTGAGTAAAGGAAGCATGTCTGTAGCAACCATTAAGTATTTTATTTATAGATGTTGGATGAGCAAGCGGTACTGAGTTTAAATTACAGGCTAGTGCTGCAGGGGCCATGGCCTGTAGATAGGCAGAGAGAGAGAGAAATTGCCATTCTGTCAGGGAATGGTGTTCAAAAAGCCTTTTATATAAATATATTGTGTTCATACCACCCAGAAGAGAAACAGTACTAACACTTTCCATCATCATGTACTGGGTCCATTATAATCTTTAGAGCCTTATATCTACCTGTATGATCACTTATTGAAGGGAGTGTAGGAAATAAATGTTACAAGACTGTGAAGGGGAGCCCTGCCCCTATGTATATATTGAGCACTATGTTTATGATTTATTGTATTATTTTGTATTTTTATTATGATTTCTGTAAATGGATATAACGACAAAGGGCCGTGTTGTTTGTATTTTGTTGTTTTGTGGAAGGACAAGCAAGGTGCCATCCGCCATGGTATTGTTTTGTATTATTTATTAATTTAAAATACATCGAAGATGCGTGACTGATCAGATACTGAGTATTTAATTAGCTGACAGTCACAAATCTATTTCTGTTTGACTTCTTGGTCATGCTCTACAAACAGCCTCGGCATTGTCAAACCATGAAATTGCGGGAGCAAAGAGAAAGCATACACATAGCAGCCTTGTGATAGGCTGAATAATTTTTCAGCAGCCAGTCAACCATTGCGTAACAAATGGGTACACCATATGCTTTGTGTAAGTGGTAAAACGAAGCATGGGTGATTAAAAAAAAACAGCTTGCAATTTTTCTCCTGATTTATATGATTCTAAAAAAATGACCTATACAGTCAGAAAAAGCGGCAATCCGCGGAAACGCGGACATTTCTCATGTTTGAAAGACAAACAAAAACGTTACTGCCCGATCTCGAATCATCCATGACATACAGGCAGCCATTTTCAAAGAAGCATCATTAGCTTCCTGAGGAATTCAAAGCTAACCTTTACAATTTCAGCGTTCAACAAACAGTACCAGCTTGGACAGATCAGAAATGCTGATCAGACCCCCGTATTTTTCGACATGTCAAACAATATCACAGTTCACACATAAAGGGAGAAAAACAGGTGCGAGTAATCACGACTGGAAATGAGAAGCAGTGCTTAACTCTAATGCGCTGTGTGACAGCAGGTGGCCGCAAACTGCCTTCATACATTGTTTTCTTATGCGTAATTGAGGTTGTATCTTTGTAAATGCATCTTTATTTAATGTTTTATTTTTTCCTCAAATCGAGGGTGGGAAATTTGGTCTGCGTCTTAAATTCGAGGATGTCTTAAATTTGAAGGTAGACGGTATATGCTAGTAACTTTTTTTCTTTGATAAATGTGTACACAGACATAATGAATAACCTTGAATAAAGGCTACAAAGCCCAAAATAATCTTATTATGAACTTGAATTTTTTTTTTTTTTTTAATTATGTGTGTTTTGGAAAGTATGTCCTTATGAAATCCCTTTTAAAAGTGGATGATTGTATGAATTCACTAACAGTAGCTCTCCTCCAAAACTGTAATGTGGTGCTTTGTATCTGCTGTGCTGATGGTCCTTCCTCCTTCCCCACTGAATTGGTCCTCTATCTCTAGATTTGAGACTGACAGTCGTCACTTCCCTATTGGAGCTAGAAGCTGATTCCATGCATTTGTTTACAATTTTATTGTTCTCTCAGAATAATGAGTAATAGCAAAATTACTTGTGCATTATTCGTCTTGGAAAAATGGCCATACCATATTTATTTGTATGCGTTGATTGGCACAGCCCTATTCTAAAAGAACTTTTGTTTTCTCACCATTAGTTACTTCCGCAGTTAGAGAATCCCATAAGAAACCCTTGTGTTTGACTGCAAGCACAAGGTTTTTGGTGTCAAAAGATTCCTGCCTGCAGGTGAAAGATAGCTAGCTGATTGGCTCTTCAAGTTGGCAATTGGCTGACACCATTTGGCTGACATTATTTATCTTTAGATTTCATTCTGTTTAAATCACATGCGAACTGGCAAATTCAATACCCTTGTTACTTCAAGTTGCAGTTTTGGACCAGCATACCATAACAGTCTGTAGAGAAGCATATCCTTCAAATATAAGAACAAAATAAAGATGAAAGGGAAGGTGGCTGGCTGGAAGGCCAGTTAGGTGTCACTAGCCTTATATAACTGATGGCAGAAAGTGACACTGTATCACAGTATACTTTTTTTTTGTGTCTGCTTCACCATTACCAGTTCAGTGTCCTCTCTCAAGATGAACTCTCAGTGGCATAGTAGGGTTTGTCAGTTTCTCACTGGATGGGTGAATAAAGACCTGCCATCCATAATACATACCTCTTTATTCCAGTCCAAAACTGTCTAAAAAATGCAAGCTGTTATAAACTCAGAAGTGTTGACAGGTGTTGAAAATCTGTAAATGTGTTAATTGGAGCACAAAGTCTATGAAAAAAAAAACATATTTGTTGCCATGTTTAATTTAAATCAGTCTACAAATCTTAATTTCAAGCATTAAATAAAAACTCACATGTATCAAATGATGATTGAATTGAATATATACAGTACTGCACACATTGGTGGTGTTTACATGCCCTGTGAATTTGATTGGCATTCGGGCAACAGAACCAAGAACAATGTGTGTTAAGGCTCCTGCTGATTACTATAGTATGTTTCTGTTGGTAGGTATGTTTAAATAAAAAGTAGCCTATACAGAATACTATACAGAATACGGGTGAACTGAATGTGTTTACAATCAGAATTGGAATGGTTTGTAAACAATTGCATATTCTGGAAACTCATTATCTAGCATACTATACAGTTCAAAAAGTGTTCCTCAAACTTTTTATATAAATCAAGAAATATCTGTGTAGTTCTGAATTATTTGGTAATTAAGTCCATTGCTTTAAGTTGTAACTCACCTTGGTCACTGATTTATCCGTGTCTAATTTGGTGCCAAACAATAAAGCACTTTTTTGACACATTTGGAAATTGGAATTGCTTTTCATGCACAGTAAATAATGCATTTGCTAAAATGTGCCCTATTTTGTTTTCTGAGCTGAGATAGAGGAAGCGTGGAGGTGCAGATACTCTCTATCCTGTGCACAGAACAAGTGGAGGGGCTGCCAGGGCTGACAGACAGCCATGTTTCCATCAGACAGTTTTTTTTTTTTTTTCATCAACGCAGCACATTTCTGCCCGGAGGGGGCACTTAATTAAAACTTATTGACACATGTTGTATGTTAATGAAATACTCTACAGCTATGGCCAAAAGGTTTGCATACCTAGAATATTAGGATTCAGGACATAATAACTTTTTTTTTTTTAGTAGAGTATTTCATGTAAGATTTTGAAATGTCACTTTCCTTTTTTTCATAAGTCTGTGTAATACAGTTTTATATGCTGCGTTATAGCATATACAAAAGGTATAGCTCTGATGTAACCAAACGTTCTTTCAATTAGAATGTTGGTAACCATGGTTCTGTTGCATGTTGAATATGATAAAAGGGTTTTGCTAAATTAGATGTTTCTCAATGGCATAAAATGTCTGTGTTTTTTTTAAGCATAACGGTCGATTTCACCCATGCTCTGCTTGAATTGAAAAATAAAGATCGAAAAAAAAAATCAGGTAAATTCTTTCTAAAATAAGCATTGATATCAATTGATGATTTGACAAAAAAAATAAAAATCAAATAGTAGCTGTAATTGAATAACACATGTTACAATGTATGACTTCTTTTTGTAAATCTTGTGTTTTCATGTTGGATTTCAAAATGTTACATTTTTTCATTTGTCAGTTTTTCGTTAAGTATGGAAAGCTACAAAGCAGTATGTAATTCAATATGTTAACGTAATTCTATAATTCTAGAACTTTTAGCCATTGCTGAAATTGGCCCCCATAATTAGCAAAATGAATTATTCTGGAATCACATATGTTTTTTTTGTAATATAACAAAAAAAAATTGCAGGAGGAGCACGGGACTGGGCAGTTAACTCAACTTAAATAACACGTATCATATGTCACTTGATCCCTCTTACTGTCCTCTACAAAAAAAATTAAAAAATATTCCAGAATCAGGGTTTTTCTGTAATTTTTTTTTTTTTTTTTTTAATTGCTGGACGAGACCAAATGGAGCAGTTAATTCAACTTAAGTAGCACATATCATGTGTTATTTAAGTTGAATGAACTGCTCTGTCCGGGCCAGTCAAGGGAGTATCTGAAACTGGACTGCCGTTCTGTCTGCCAAAAAAAAATAGAAAAACTGCTATGATGATAATCATTTTTTATATGAAGGCTATAGATAAGAAGTAATTGTGTGATGTAGGATTTAAATTGACCAGACCCATTTCTTCTTCCTCTCTCGTTTGAAAAAGCTGCCTTTCTCTGTTAGCAAAGAGTGTCTCCATGATGAGAAAAAGAAACTTGTGCTGAAAGGCAACTTTTTATAAGAAGGATCTCGGCTCATGACACTTGCTTTCCATCAATGCTACTAAGCATGCAATTTAAGAAGCATGGTTCAGTGAATACCATGTGCATATGTGGCAATGTGCCCCCCGCCCCTGTGTGCATTTGTGTGTTATATGTTGTATGTAGTGTGTAAATGTTGGTGTATTGTAGTTGCTGCACAGGATATAAATGGGTGTGTATAGCCCGAGTTATTTAAAATGTATAATTGTATTTAGGCACGGGGATTGCACTTCACTTCACATGCATTTAAAGTATGTAATATATGAGCACGGGGTTGCATAGAATTAGTTCACTTGCTGGGCTTTCAAGTGAATAATTAATTAGTAATTGAATCCCAGCACAACAGTATATATCGATGCACGTTTCACTGACTCGGGGTTGTGTGTTTGAGAGTGGAGAACGGGAGTGAGAGAGAGAGAAAGAGAAAGAGGAAACCAAAGTAAGCAAAACAACTGCTACTACGTGCTGGAAAACCAGCACGGTACTCAAGTGCCGTGTCCTGTTTTCTGTTTTGTTCAACCTTTTTATTTTCTGTGTATCATTAAACACACTGAGCGCAGCAGTGTCTCAGTTTCACTCACCACTACTGTCTGTCTGTGTACTTGGACCAGGAAAGACCAGGCTGTATATAAAAAATGTGTGCAATATGTTTTTGTTTGTTTGTTTCTTTCTTTCTTTTTTGTATTATTATAAAGGTTCTAAGGTTATTTTATTAACAGATAAATTAAAAGAAATTTGGTAGTTTCTCTTTACTTGTTCTAGCTTTGTTTGATGTTGTAAAAACGTACATTCATTCTTTCCTGAGATTCATCCGTTTTAGGTACAGCGCAAGCTTTCTCATACCACAGGATCCCAAACATAATTAGCACTTGCTATGTGGGTTTTGCCCATCGAGTTCCCACATGACTATATAAATGCATCTCAAATAAATAAAAAAGCTTGCTAGATCTACAGAAATCCCCAGAGGAGACAAACAGGAGCATTATAATCTTGGATTTACAAACCACTGTCATATTCAAATTTGAATTGGATATAGCTTTCATGCGTTTTTTTTTAATTTTTTCAATAGGTATTACTATCCCAAGAAGCAATTTCAATGCAGCTGTGAATATAAAGACATTAAAGTAAGTGTTATGTTTTATTTATACAAATACAAGTCATTGTCTGATGATAGTAACAGGGTGCTTCAAAAACAGCATGTCTCAGCAAATAAAACTGAATTAAGTAAAGATTTAAATTTAAACATGACCAGTGAATGTAGGTACAGAATACCAATCTATGATGGCAGTGTAAAACGTGATGTTTTATTTATCCTCTGGAAAAAATATGTAGCTTTCTAATCAAGAGCAGATCGGTTTAGTTATGCCTTGTATTTTCATCAGTGCCATGCCTCTGTTATTATTAATTCAAATGTGAATTCTGATTTCAAAATATGGTACAGCCTCTCAGGAGCAAGCAGTAAAAGAGAATTTCCACGGCAGGCACATGCAAAGGGTCCTCATAATCCAGTAAGGTTACAGTGAAATGTATTCTGAATTTTCGATAGGGCTTAAATATTGTCGTGTATGTTGTTTGGTGAAGACTGGTTAAAAATCAAGGCAGTTATCGTGTTTGCCCAACATTGTGTGACAGACAGGCCCGATCATCGTATACAGTACATGCAACATGATTCTATGGCAAGCCAAGTTATCATTTAGAGATATCTCAAATTGCATTTTAAGATATCTTGAAATGAACTTGAGATATTTGCTAGTATGGTACAACAAACTGTCATTTAGAGATATCTCTAAATAACTTCCTGTTTTATTTAAAGATATCTGTAATTAAGATATCTCTAAATTATAATTTGGCTTGTCATAAGATTGACGCGTGATTCCTGTGTTAATGTAGAGTGAGTGCTGTGTGGTGATTGCAGGAACGGTCCGTGTTTGTAGTGTGAAGGTCGTGTGAAAGTGGCATGACGTTTGAGTCGAGGACACGTTAAGGTTGAGTGTGGGCAAGCATTGAGAGATCCGCTGAGGATCCTGGCACCCCTGAGCTAAATTCTTGTACAGTACTTCTCTTTGGAGTGTCACTTCTGTAGTAATTTTCTTT
This sequence comes from Acipenser oxyrinchus oxyrinchus, assembly GCA_030684275.1. Taxonomy (NCBI): domain Eukaryota; kingdom Metazoa; phylum Chordata; class Actinopteri; order Acipenseriformes; family Acipenseridae; genus Acipenser; species Acipenser oxyrinchus. Next base: position 50,702,348 of record CM060247.1, read on the forward strand.
TCTTTTCATATTTTTAAAACAATTGCATACCTGCATACTCACACATATGCTCCAGTTCAAAATAAATAAACTCATCTTGATTTTTGCTTAATATTACAGAAAGAAATATATCTTGAAGGACTAAATTTAGTATAAGAATGCACATTACACAATACAATACATTTTCTTTATTTTCACTGATTAAAAAGGGTTGTTCACTTGTTTTAAATTAATTATTTAGTAGATCTCATTCCATGATGTATTTGCAACTGTTCCTTAAATCAACAAGTTATAATGTAGTGGCAAAAATGAAAAAGAGTTGTCCTAAACTCAATAATGGTAGTAACATTATAAACAGTTAACCTTTAATAAAACTAATCTTTACTATAAATTTATAGTAAATCCTAAATTATAGGAGGCTGTGTGGTCCAGTGGTTAAAGAAAAGGGCTTGTAACCAGGAGGTCCTTGGTTCAAATCCCACCTCAGCCACTGACTCATTGTGTGACCCTGAGCAAGTCACTTAACCTCCTTGTGCTCCATCTTTCGGGTGAGACGTAGTTGTAAGTGACTCTGCAGCTGATGCATAGTTCACACACCCTAGTCTCTGTAAGTCGCCTTGGATAAAGGTGTCTGCTAAATAAACAAATAATACATTTAAGTTAGGACTAGGTCAATATTTTGGTAAATCGATAAACCATATCCCTTGGTTCAATAACCGGGCAGGTTTAAAAGTATTGGATTATCGAAGCAAATGACAAACTGAAAATATTTCATAAGGAGCACACCCCACTATAAACTCTTTAATGTCCTTACAGGTGAAAAAACCCAGTTTTTTTGTTGCCTAAATAAAAGCATCAATGTATTTAAAATGTGCAAGACCAAGTGTACTCCTACTAAAACACAAATGGCTGGCATTGCAGCTGCTCTTTTACAAACACACACAGAATAGCCCAGCACCACAAAAAAGTATCTTGTGTAATAATTGATCCTTTCACCCGCTTTGAGGAAATCCAGAACACATCTTAAAAATATATTAAAACAATGCTGCTCCATCCTCAGCCTCCTCACATTTGGTAATGTTTGTTTGTGCCCATTTCCAAAATCAATGCTGTGAGGTCTGGTCTTCCCCATTTTCATTTATATTAAATTATTATTGCAAAGAACAAAATGTCTTTAACCAAACATACTAAAACATGTATGTTTGGTCAATTTTGTGGGCCTTTATATGTAACATATCTGTGTGCAGTTTCCAGTGTGTAATTTACATAATATAGATGTCTTAAAGCAAAATGTATAATTACAAAATGCATGATTCCCAACTGTAAAAAATGCAATTTTTTGCACTACTGCACTACTGAAGTTGGTTAGGAATCTAAGCATTGTATTATTGTACGGCACATTAGCACAATGCACTTACTGAGGTAAGGGTGCGTAAAGGGTGGCTTGCTGTGGTTCTGAATTTTTTCTATCCATATTTCAATGTGGCTCAATAGGACATGCTTTGCTGTGCGAATATATTTCATTGATAAATGCAATAGATTAAAGTAAGATTAGTGAAGAATGAAACAGGAAAAAAAAAACTACGGCAATGAAAAATAACTAAAGTGAACCGGTTTTGAGTGGTAAAATGTACTGTATTTTTACTATTGGAAATTGAATGCACTGCAGTGTCAGTTTATCATGTGTGGATGGGGGAAGTGGATTGGAGAAAAAAAGTGGACAACACATTGGCTGTTCTTCTGCACTCCAAAACCACACCCAAGTTGCATACTTTGTACTTCCCTGAACTTCCCTGCTATTTGTAATGTTGATCGACTTTGTGGGCAGTTAGTACTGGGAAGCTTGAGGGAAGTTAAGTGCAGAACGTTTCAGTACTATGCTGCACAGAACTTGGTTTAATCAGCTTACTCTCCTGGTTGTTTAACATGCATAGTTTTTTTTTTTAACACACTAGTCTATATATAATAATTAATGGCTAGGTTTATATATTGGAAGCTGCTCTAAGTGTCAAGATTATTATCACGGTTTTATGACATCACAATAATGGATTTGTGTGATGCAATTTGAAAGCAATGGTAAATTCACCTGTTTACGCAGCTTTGAATTAATGACTTTTAGGAAAAATAGTAGTAGTGCATAGTACATAATTGAACATTACTATTATATGCTATTTCTTATATATACAGCTGCTATTTATATACATTTTTTTTAAGAATAAGCAAAACTCATACAGTCTAAGCTTACACAGAAAATTAGTGAAGTATTTCTAACAAGTTAATTGAGAAACAACTGGCAATATACAGTGATGCAAAGCATATTGTCTAGGAGCAAAATACAATAAGAAATAATTGCCCATGGGTGAATGGTCCAGATACCATCAGGTCATATATTTATCAACAAAAACATTGCTGTTGGCACCACATTTTATAACACCTGGTATGGATGGACAGCACAGTATGGATAAGAAAGCAAAAGCAAAGCGCTGCAAGCAAATGGCTAGAAATATTGCAGCTATTTAAAGCAATTGACAATATCCTCATCCTTGGAGAAATAGATTGTCAGAAGGGTATTGCACTTGATAAAGTTCCCTTTTCTCTACTGTTCGCTTTCATTTTCTTGGAATTGACTTCCCACTGTGAATAGATGGTGCTATTTTGTCTCTTATGTTTTCTTTATCTGAACTGTGGGGCCCTACAGTTAATTAACCTGGGGGTCATTTCACACCAACTCAATGAGAGGTCATTGCTCGACCATCCCTGATATTCTCCTAACTTAGTCAGGTTCCTGACAAATGGAAATGAGGGAAAATGGACAGAGCTTTCACCCTTTCGATTCTTCGGGTTCACGTTCTTGCTGTACTTATGTGCTGATGTTGAGGCTGTTATATTTCAGCAACCACATTCGATAAAGAACTTCTGGCTATACAACAAGATCACATAGTTTTTTACATATTCATTTCACATATACTTTTTTTAAAATCCATGTTTACTTCATGTTTATGTGAGGCTAATTTATTAATGATGTTTTATGTCTAGGGTTTTAGTTGGTCAATCACAGATACACATATTGAAAATAAAAATACAGTTCAGTACATTTTCTAAAATCAAAGGTTCTTACCGAGTGAACATACATTTATTACTTAAAACATGCTGTAATTTTAGAATGGTTCCATTTAACAATATATTTATGCCTTGGGTTCCACTAAATGCATGATTGTGCTTGTTTAACTATTTGTGTACTTTTTTTCAAAAGCTACATACTAAAAAACTAAAACTATTAGATATGAGTAATACTTTCAGAAACTTCTACATCAAGTATCACCTACACATGTTTAGACAACAAATATCATCACATTCAATTAGACAACATTGTCACCTATGCAGCATAAATTCAATAAATCATATACAGTCAGCACTCACATATCCTATAACATTTTGACTTCAGTGACGGTTAAACGCGTGTGGCGTATATCTGGTTATTTCATTTTGACCCATTCCAACCCTTGTCCATTTTTCAGGGAACACAAAAAAGATACAATATCAAAAATACATATCTGAGAGGACTGTGTTTTAAAATAAGTAGGCTTCCATTTAGATGTACTGTATCGGTTTTGTTGGTACAGTACTATAATTTTCAACAGAAGTATTTTAATTCAGAACGGTGCCAAAAGAGATGACACACGGATTGTAATACAGTACATACTTTTAAATCTGATACGTATTGTAGCAGTACGTAAAATTCCCCGTTAACGACCCAACAGCAAAATGAAATCAAAATGTTACCCATGCACAGAACTGCATACAACGTAAAAGGTAATGCAATTTAGCAATTTAGATAAAAAACAACAATAATGCAGTTTCCAGAATTAAAACAGTATCCAAAGTCAGTATTCAAAATTGCAGAATATAGTGCTCGATAAGGCCCTAATGTCACTTGCAAATGAAAATGCACAAAAACAACTAAAGATCACCGATTAAAAAAAAAAAAAAAAAAAGACATCACAGTATTTAAAACTGTTTAATGAGCTGTATTTTAGCTTGTCTCCACTTTGTTTTGGCTGCATTTTTGTCAGGTGAAACTGGAGGAAGCGCTGTGTAACTGCACAGGGGTCTCACTATTTACCACAAAAAAACACAAGAATACCACAAAAAAAAACAAAAAAAACGCAAACAGTAAAATATAAAGCAAAATACAGTAAAATACAACAAAGATATAATTAAAGATAAAATATAAAGAAATTGCCACTGTCATGCATATTCATGAGCAGTCAAGACTGGGGCGTGGTTTGGTAGAGGGTAGATTTATTGTCTGTATTAATTAATAGCAACTGCTTCTGACTGATTTGGCATGCAGAGAGAAAAAAAAATTGCGGGCTGCGATGGATATTCAAATAAATTGTAACATTGAAGAGATGGCTTTGTATCAGAAAACTGGTGACGGAGGGATGTGCAAAAGTCTCTTTTGAAGAAAGAAAAAAGAAAATAACAATGCTGTAACTGTCGTTGCTCCATGGTCCAGCCTTTCTTTTTGGCCTGGGGGAATGTCCAAAAGGCTTCCAACTGGTTTTAACAAAGTTTTTAGCAGGTTAACAAACAGAGTTCCCTGGTAGTTTCAAAGTGTAGGTGTTGGTACCTTGGTAAAGTAGAAAATTGTGAAGTCAGAAAATTGTGAATTGTAAGTCCTGCATGGAACTTCAAGATCTACACTTGTCTTCAGAAGATGCATGGCCTTTATAACCAGCAGAAGGTGGGAGGACACGTGGCTTAGCCAATCATATAATCTTGCTATTATTATTGTTTATTTTTATCAAAATTGAACTTATCAAAATATGTTTATTGCTTAATTATTGTTTCCCGCCTGAGTCAGCAGGGGATCGGAAAACAATATCAACAATATCTCGATAAACTTCTCGGCATGCCTCTCTCTTAACAGTGAAATTGTGAAATGTTAAATGTCTGGTGTTTGATGTCTATGACTGGAATGTTATCCTGTTTTGGAATGGAATGTTTTTTCAAGAAAAAAGACAAAAGGATAACATTACAGAAGACAAATATAGCTCAATATAGCAGAATGAAATAGATTTATAGGACTAAGGGCCTCATTTACTAAGCGGCGGTAATTTGGCCAGAATTGTGGGAGGAAAATTAAGATGACCGCGCATGGTATTTCCCAAAGCGTCACATGCTATTTACGAACTAATTAGAAGCAAAAATACTAGTTGGAAAAATTCTAATTAGCATACAAACTGTGGGATGGCAACAGGTCTGAAGTTGCGCATGGTATTTATTCTGTTGACAGGTGAAGGAGCTTACTTCCTGGTGGCGGCAGGGATAAACATATGAGACAGATAAAATAAAATATGCTGAAATAATTTTGTTTCAATTTAAAATAATATTTCATTATCTACACATCCTACAACAACGTGAAGCCTACAATGCATCAGCATGGTTTGTTTTGTACTGTAGTGCATGCAGGATAGACTACAAAAAAAAAGCCTGCAAAGTATTCATTTGATTTTACTACTGTACTGTTTAAGCCTACAGTCTACAGATCTGAAGGTACTAAATGTTTATGTACTATATAGTATAAAACATTAATATATGTGATTTTTTTTATTTATTTTGGTTTTTTTATTTTGATTTTTTTTATCTGAAAAAGATGGGGGTACCCGATTCTGGATTTTCTATCCGTGCTGACCTGTAACATATACACAAATATATGAATAACAAACTAGTTAAAATACAGATAAATGCGCTTGGGGTCAGCGAACATAATGTAGAAACAATTAATATAATTGTTACAACGTAACCTCCCAACTTTGTTAAAGCCAGAAAGAACCTACAAAAAATGTACATTGTAACTATGTTTAGTTACAATTTTAGTAACTGTGTTTAATTACAACAGTGATGAATCTTGTAACATTGTGTCACAGTTGAAATTTGCTTCTAACACTGTTTGATGAATAAAAGTATTTAAAGGTCGGTTGGGTGTTTTTTTTTTTCAGTTATACTCAATTAGTTTTATTACATGTATCATTTTCATCTTTATTATTATTATTTATTTCTTAGCAGACGCCCTTATCCAGGGCGACTTACAATCGTAAGCAAATACATTCCAAGTGTTACAGTACGGGTAATAATACAATAAGAGCAAGATAAATACAATGACTAGTTCAAGCAAGTACAAGTGTGACAAAATACAATTCAATAATACAGCAGATAAAAGTGACAGTGATCGTTACATCAAGATATGATTAAATACCAAATACTACAGTTTAAACACTTGGCAGATTACAGTACTCTGAAGTACAGGATTAAATGCAGTAAAATAGGGGGCAGATGAGAGTAAGTAAAGCATATTTAAGGAAGGGTGAAAGTGTCCCAGGGGAGAAACAGAGGAGTTCTACAGGTGCTGTCTGAAGAGACAGCACCCATCTCAAATGGAACGTTGGAATGGAGTGTTCTGGGCGGTTTTATTAATAAAGGTAGTTATTTATCATATGGTATGTGAAATAATGGTCAGTTCGGGCGGGTTTTTCGCATATTTATAATAAAAGTAATAAATTATTTATTGGGCTGACACTTTTTTCCCAAATCAAGGTAAAATTAGTTATTTTACATACAAATGCTGGTACCCATTTATACATTTGGGTTTTTACTGGAGCAATACATGGAGCTCAAGAGAACAGCAGCAGTGTCCTAGTATTGAACAAAGGACCCTTCGGGCAACAGTCCAGAGCCCTAACCACTACTCCACACTGCATACATGTATAATGCGTAGCTCTCAGGACTACAACTACAGATCTGAGTTCAATTGTAGGTTGGACCTGTTTTTTGTTTGAGGTTGGGAATATATTTACATTTTTTCACTACATTTTTTTCATCAGGTTTTGGGGAGGTGCTTATTTATCTTAGGAGGTTTTATTTATTTATCTATTCATTTATTAGTTTATTCATTTAGTTAGTTTGTTATTCATATATTTGGATCTATCTATCTATCTATCTATCTATCTATCTATCTATCTATCTATCTATCTATATATATATATATATATATATATATATATATATGACATTAATTAATTAAAATACTATATATGTATTTGTATGTTTTCAATTTATTTATGTTTGTTTAGTACAAAAAAAGAATAACCTAATAAATATGACGGCATATTGAAATAACATCCATGTGTTCTCTGTGCTCATTGCATTATATAAAAATATAGATACGTACAATAGGCTTAAACAGTACAGTAGTAAAATCAAATAAATACCTACCAGGCTTTTTTTTTTTTGTAATACAAAACATGCTGATGCGTTGTAGGTTTCACATTGGTGTAGGACGCGTAGATAATAAAATATTATTTTAAATTGAAACAAAATTATTTCAGCATAGCCCAAAATAAATCATAGTGTCGCATTAACATGTTATGGCTATACAGGACCTTAAATATCGCTAGGTTACAGAGGTAACCCCGGTTCCCTGAAGGAGAAGACGACCACCAACCAATAATTTTGGGATATGCCTGCCACAGGTCGGGTATTCACTGAGCATTTTATATCAAAGCTGCTGATAGGCCCCTCCGTGGAATGATGTCCTCGGTTCCGCCCACCGAGGTATTAAATAGTCACTACGCAGAGAACTCATTCTCTTGTGCATCGAGCCCGCGAATGTGAGTGATGCGACCTCACAAGGTTTGGTAGTCGTCTTCTCTTTCAGGAAACCGGGGTTACATCCATAACCTATCGTTCCCTTTCAATTCGAAGACGACCACCAACCAATACTTTTGGGAAAAGTATACCAAAGCCGTCACGAGGGAGTATGAGCGGACAGCTTATGAGTGACATCTCGCTGCCGCCAACTAGTGTTGGTTACGTGATCATGCAACCTCAAGGACCCTTGTGCCTAAAGAAAGCATAGACGGATCTACCACATTAAGTCAGTAGAATCTGGTGAATGTATGTGGAGTAGCCCAGCTAGCTGCAATACATATATCATTCAATGAGGCTCCTCTAAAGAGGGCCCATGAAGTTGTCATTATACGCAGTAAAGACCGTATCCACAATCCAGTGGGACAGTTGCTGCTTGGAGAGGGCTTGCCCGATGGACATTTCACCATGACAGACGAAGAGCTGGGCATACTGACGCAGTGCTCTCATTCTATCCATATAACTTCTCAATGCCCGAACAAGGCAGAGGGAATTCAATCTCTGGTCCATCTCCTCCGCAAAAGGAGGGAGATGGAAAGCCTCCAGTTCCATGATTTGATTAAAGTGAAAAGCCATAATCACCTTAGGGAGGAAAGCAGGGTTTGTGCGCAACGATACCCTGTTTCCATTGTCCCAAATACGCATACAGGAACTGTTCACTGACAGAGCCAGTAGCACACTGACCTGCTTAGTGGAGGTGATGGCTAAGAGAATGGCTGTCTTCAAAGAGAGATATTTCAACTCTATGGAATGTATAGGCTCAATCAGGGCCTTAGTGAGAACCTCCAATACCACGTCTAGCAGCAATATCGGCGGGAATGCATACAAGAGCGCCTTGGGCCACTCGTGGGCTAGGGCGTTGACGACTAGTGGACCTCCGCAGCTGCGGAAGGAGAACCACCGTTGACTTGGGCTTCCCCGAAGCGTTTCTAAATGCGCTGCACAACCTGAGAGTGCAGTTGCCATTCTGACGAAAGGAGGTCCGCTGCCCATTTCACCAATCCCGGGAGATGGACAGCCCGGAGGGATAGTGTTTCTGTGCCCAGACCAGCAGCTGAAAGGCTATGTGGTGTAACCCCAGGGACCGAAGCCCTCCGTGGTGGCTCACATACGCTACCACTGACATCTTGTCCGTGCGGACGAGGACATGTCTGTTCTGGAGCACAGGAAGGAAATGCTGGAGAGCGAGGTGGACCCCTCGCAGCTCCAGCGCATTTATGTGCAAGGATGTCCAGTGACCCGACCAGAGCCCGCAGACTCTGCCTGCCCAGGCATCCTACCCAAGTTGTATGCGTCTGTCGTCACCACCTGTCGGTTGTATATCGAGTGTAACCCCAGTGACCGAAGCCCTCCGTGGTGGCTCACATACGCTACCACTGACATCTTGTCCGTGCGGACGAGGACATGTCTGTTCTGGAGCACAGGAAGGAAATGCTGGAGAGCGAGGTGGACCCCTCGCAGCTCCAGCGCATTTATGTGCAAGGATGTCCAGTGACCCGACCAGAGCCCGCAGACTCTGCCTGCCCAGGCATCCTACCCAAGTTGTATGCGTCTGTCGTCACCACCTGTCGGTTGTATATCACTCCCATCCTTACGCCTTTGCGCAGGTGAGAGGCTTGTGTCAGATTTGCACAGACTTTTTTTATTTTATATATATATATATATATATATATATATATATATATATATATATATATATATATATATATATAGTACTGTGCAAAAGTTTTAGGCAGGTGTGAAAAAATGCTGTAAAGTAAGAATGCTTTCAAAAATAGACATGTTAATAGATTATATTTATCAATTAACTAAATGCAAAGTGAGTGAACAGAAGAAAAATCTAAATCAAATCCATATTTGGTGTGAACACCCTTTGCCTTCAAAACAGCATCAAGCATCAATTCTTCTAGGTACACTTGCACACAGTTTTTGAAGGAACTCGGCAGGTAGGTTGGCCCAAACATCTTGGAGAACTAACCACAGTTCTTCTGTGGATTTAGGCAGCCTCAGTTGCTTCTCTCTCTTCATGTAGTCCCAGACAGACTCGATGATGTTGAGATCAGGGCTCTGTGGGGCCATACCATCACTTCCAGGACTCCTTGTTCTTCTTTACGCTGAAGATAGTTCTTAATGACTTTCGCTGTATGTTTGGGGTCGTTGTCATGCTGCAGAATAAATTTGGGGCCAATCAGATGCCTCCCTGATGGTATTGCATGATGGATAAGTATCTGCCTGTACTTCTCAGCATTGAGGAGACCATTAATTCTGACCAAATCCCCAACTCCATTTGCACAAATGCAGCCCCAAACTTGCAAGGAACCTCCACCATGCTTCACTGTTGCCTGCAGACACTCATTTGTGTACGCTCTCCAGCCCTTCGGCGAACAAACTGCCTTCTGCTACAGCCAGATATTTCAAATTTTGACTCATCAGTCCAGAGCACCTGCTGCCATTTTTCTGCACCTCAGTTCCTGTGTTTTCGTGCATAGTTGAGTCGCTTGGCCTTGTTTCCACGTCGGAGGTATGGCTTTTTGGCCGTAAGTCTTCCATGAAGGCCACTTCTGACCAGACTTCTCCGGACAGTAGATGGGTGTACCAGGGTCCCACTGTTTTCTGCCAGTTCTGAGCTGATGGCACTGCTGGACATCTTCCGATTGCGAAAGGAAGTAAGCATGATGTGTCTTTCATCTGCTGCAGTAAGTTTCCTTGGCCGACCACTGCGTCTACGGTCCTCAACGTTGCCCGTTTCTTTGTGCTTCTTCAAAAGAGCTTGGACAGCACATCTGGAAACCCCTGTCTGCCTTGAAATTTCTGCCTGGGAGAGACCTTGCTGATGCAGTATAACTACCTTGTGTCTTGTTGCTGTGCTCAGTCTTGCCATGGTGTATGACTTTTGACAGTAAACTGTCTTCAGCAACCTCACCTTGTTAGCTGAGTTTGGCTGTTCCTCACCCAGTTTTATTCCTCCTACACAGCTGTTTCTGTTTCAGTTAATGATTGTGTTTCAACCTACATATTGAATTGATGATCATTAGCACCTGTTTGGTATAATTGTTTAATCATACACCTGACTATATGCCTACAAAATCCCTGACTTTGTACAAGTGTACCTAGAAGAATAGATGCTGTTTTGAAGGCAAAGGGTTGTCACACCAAATATGGATTTGATTTAGATTTTTCTTCTGTTCACTCACTTTGCATTTAGTTAATTGATAAATATAATCTATTAACATGTCTATTTTTGAAAGCATTCTTACTTTACAGCATTTTTTCACACCTGCCTAAAACTTTTGCACAGTACTGTATATATATATATATATATATATATATATATATATATATATATATATATATATATATATATATATATATAATCTAAGCACAGGAGGACATGAAGATTTTTCGGACTCCTGTAAGTGGATCGTTCGTGCACTGGGCTCGCAATTTATCCAGATGACTTTTAATAATCAAGAAATTCACACAGACTCATTTGATTTGAAGTTCTAACGAATCAGAGTAGTATTAGTACCCCTTTGTATTAAATGCTTAAAAATGGATTGAGTAGTTACAGACTATGTCGAATCCCAGCTGACAGGCAACCTGGACGGTCCAGTGCCTTAACAGGTATTTTAGCATTAATACTTCAATATGTTTATGGTTATAGCATGTTTTGCCCTTAAGCTATGCATGCATAAAGCTAAAAAATGCCCACCGCTAAATCCTAGAACATCCAATATATATCACTCTCTTAGACTAAAACATAAGTCATATACTGTACCTTATAGCAATGCATCAATATAAAAGAGATATACATTCAAAATAGTTCTTACCTTACAAAAAAAAATATATATATATATATGGAAGTGTAGAATATAATGTAAGGACAGAAACTGTCTTCAAAGGCAAAGACTTCTAAATATGACACCAACAGCAATCGGCTCGATCAGAGATCTTCAGAGCATGGATCACATCAGCTTGTAGTTAGCAAGTTGAGTGACACTTGACTAGGGTTTTACCTTGGTTTTTATAGATTTTTTGCCTCGTGTCTTACGTCAGAAGTCTCAATTAAGTCTTAAACATCAATCAGCCTTAACAGCTCCTGTCCCTCAAGTCAACAACATTCCCAAAACACCCGGCAACTCCCTCCATAAAATTAATTAGCCATCATTAGTAGAAGAGTCTTCTGTAAACATTTTCTCAGACGTATGGCATAACATGATCCTATGCTATGGTTTCCTCTCACTTGTTTTTACCAGGTCTTCATTAATGTTTGTGATTTAATGAAGCCATGTATAATTCACCACTGACTCCCCTTTCCTGTGCCAAGAGGTATTTCTTATATGTAATAGATCACTCATTATAGAAGCCTTGGATTCCACCCCCAACATTACCCTCTGCCTGGTACTGCAAACAAGCAAAGGTTACCAAGATTAATTACTTTCTCTTTGGCAAGCCTACTATATACTTGACACAGACTAGTACTATTATGCTTTGACTGAAGTTTTGACTTTAAGTTAATTTCTGCACTATATTCTCTTAGTTTCAAACTTAACAGTTCTTCTGTTAAAATAAAACATTTACACTTATACTCTGTTTGAATTATTCTAGAATGCCTGTGTTTAGCTTAAAGACTACTTTCAGATCAAGCTTATTTCTTTAAATAAGAGACATGACTGTGTGAACATTTGAGTTAATTAAATGAGATTCTCGTTTCTGCTTTGCTCCTCAAGGTTATAAACCTTGGCACCAGTAGCTCAGACAAGTACAAGCTTAGCTCATTTCTCAGGTGTTTTTTGGTCAGCGTGACCCCAACCTAGCTCCCTTTTTACTCAGACGTACAAAGATACAATAATATTTGTCACTGTTATAACAGAATAAACAGGAATATAGAATGCTCTAACATAACTATATGTTAATACAGAGCATATTATAACTTCTTGTATGAACAGTGAGTTTTAACAATTTGTTTAGTATTTCTGCTGGCTTTATATTCTTTAAAATAACAGTACAGTTATTACAACATTTTAACACACATGCAGTTTCACAAATGTTCAATTTGTATCCCAAAGATCAGCCTGCTTCCAGTAGCTGTCACAGTCTTGGGTCAGTTTCTGCTCTCAGTGAGTGTCAAAGCCACCACAGGTGTGTCTTTAAAAGCCTGATACCTGCAAAAACTTAAATCTTGTTAGCAGAGCTTCCATCTCTACATTCCCATTCCCATCATCAGTGGGAAGACTTCAAATAAATGAAACTGTTTCTATCAAAGTGACATCTATCTCTGCCGCATACACCTTTCACTCAAAAAAGGTGATCACACCTTGTACAAAGGAAGACGTGTTTTAGATTCATTCATGACACTTGTCTCCACCAGCGTAGGGCTTCCCAGCATGAGCGAGACACGGTCAGCCGACGGTGTCTGTCATGTTTGGGTGTAGCCAAAAGGCATTGAGCCACACTTGGATCGGTTGCATGTGTAATAACCCCAGTTGGATGGCTGTGAAGCTGCGGCCATCAGACCCAATAGTTTCTAACACAACACCAATTGCACTGTGGACTCCTGTTGAAACAGGGCTAAACAGTTGTGAATGGAGGCTGACAGGTAGGCTCGCATCATGAGGGAATCCAGCCGGAGACCCAAGTAAGGTAGGCTCGCATCATGAGGGAATCCAGCCGAAGACCCAAGTAGACCGTACTTTGCACCGGTATTAATTGGCTTTTGGCATCGTTGAGGGTGAGACCCAGTTTCACCAGATGCTCTGATACTATCGCTGTGTGGGCACTTCCTGTGACTGGGAGCAGATCAACCAGTTGTTCAGGTAGTTCATCACCCTGATCCCTTGCAGCCATTGAGAGGCCGAATGGCAGCTTGGAAAACTCAAAGACGCTTAACTGAAAGGTGAAGTCAAGATATTTCCTGTGTGCGGGACAAATAGGGACATGAAAATATGCATCCTTTAAGCCCACAGTGGTAAACCAGTTGCCTGGCTGGACAGACTGGAGGATGTGGCGATGTTTGACCATCTGGAACCTCCTCTCCCTCAAGAACCTGTTGAGGTGTCTCAGGTCTAGTGTGGCGCGAAGGGGAGATAGGCGCGTCCAATAGGTCCAACTTGTCTGCATCTGGGACCCTCGCCTGAGACAGCCACAGCTGTCTGCGTGCTACCACTAAGCTTGCCAGGCTTCTGGCCAGGGCTTGACCCTGAAAGTCGGAGATCTGTAATACCTGAAACCAGGCGTAGCTCTGAAGCTAGTGGTTCAAGAAGGGATACAGATTGAACACTGTCCGGTGTCATTCTGGCACTGCTTTACAGGGAACCTGGAGGAAGCTGGAGGCTCGCTCCATGAGCGCCCAAACTGATCTTGAGGGATTGAGGGAGGGGCCACGCCAGTATCTGAGGTAACCTCAGAGCTGGGCCCGCCTCCTGGGTCGTCTCCTGGACTCCTGGTTCTGGACCCCCTATCGAGTCTCTCTCTGAGACGACCGGGACGACCGCCAGTGAAGGCAGGGTTGGTTCTGGGACAAGTGCCAGAGGCAGAGCTTGGGCAGGAGCCAGGTCAATAGCCTGCTGCCTGATCAGATACTCCAGTACCTGAGCCATCTGGCTCTTCAAGTCTGAAATGTCCTTTGCTGCGAGCTCGATGCACCGAGGCGTCAAAGCCCTGGGGCACCGAGGGTGTTGAAACACCGAGGCTCTGGGGCACTGGGGGTCGAAGACATCAAGGACACAGATGCATGGAGCATTAAAGAGCTTAGGCGTCGAGGCACCGAGGATGCCGAAGCACCGAGGCTATGGAGCACTGGGGCACTGAAGGCACTGAGGGGCACCGATGCACGGAACGTAAAGCGTTGAAGGCATCGAGGCACCGAGGATACCAAAGCACCGAGGCTATAGTACTCCGGGGCACCGAGGCCATCGATGCAGGGGAGCACTTGAGCACCGAGGCCACTGAGGCACTGAGACGTCGAGGCTGTAGGGACCCCTGGGTACCGGGGGCATCGAGGCTGAGACACTGGGGCGCCAAGCACCAAGGGTACTGAGCTGTGTGTCTAGTCTGGGCTGCTTGCAGTCACACAACCAGGAATAGCGCGTAGCTTGCAAGTGTGGAGCGTAGCCTACAGACAGTTGCAATCTGGTCTGCATTCAGTCACACAACTGGTGCAGCACGAAGCTTACAGCAGAGTGGAGCAGTCCTCAGATGTTGTCGTCTGGATCACATGCAGTACACAGCCGGTGCAGATCGTAGCTTGCAGCGGGGAGGCAAAGCCTACAGACGTGGGAAAAGAGACGGAGAGAAAGAAAGAAAGACCTACACACCACTTTTTTGGGTGAGTAGTTCGAATGTGCGTGGGGTTACTCTACAGTAAGTCCAGGTAATACCAGGCCTAATGGAGGAATCACACGGTTGCTGTTTCATTTTTTTTTTTTTAACTGTAAGGCAGGAACAGACACAGACACTCACAGCAAGCTGAAGTGTAAGGGTTTTTTTTTTCTGTGAGCAGTAATGAAATAGTAATCAATAACCTCTAGGGGCAGACTAGGTTGTGCACAGAGAGTATACGTGCCGAGGTCGCCCAGATTACTCGACTCAACAGCGGGCGCAGCAGAGCTGGGTCTTCCTGGAGGAAAATGTCTCTCTGTCTGGTAGTTTTCAAAAGCTGCCAAGGGCAGAGGAAAATAGAAAACACAGGCAGCAAGCTGCAAGGTTAATAAAGGCGATGTAGAATATTTAAAATGGAGCGCCGTTGCACAGCTTTTCGCTCAGGCTTCAGCTGCCGAGTTCTGAGTTTGGGGAAGTGGCAAGCTGACTTCCAGCAATAAAACTGCCAAGGAACTCACAGAAAACTTGGAGAGAAGGGCTCTTAAAAGAGACAATGAACAACTGGGAAGAGGTTAGTTTATACCCACCTTACCTGATTGTGAGAGGCAAAAGAGAATGAGTTCTCCGCGTAGTGACTATTTAATACCTCGGTGGGTGGGACCGAAGACGGAGGGGCCTA
Organism: Acipenser oxyrinchus oxyrinchus; assembly: GCA_030684275.1. Lineage (NCBI taxonomy): Eukaryota > Metazoa > Chordata > Actinopteri > Acipenseriformes > Acipenseridae > Acipenser > Acipenser oxyrinchus. Next base: position 50,718,036 of record CM060247.1, read on the forward strand.
TCGGCAGCTTTGATATAAAATGGTCAGTGAATACTTGACCTGTGGCAGGCATATCCTAAAAGTATTGGTTGGTGGTCGTCTTCGAATTGAAAGGGAACTGCCATTTCAAATCGGTACACAGCTTCTGCTGCCTATGCTCTCCTCTTTGCGGCAGCATTCAGTCGGCAGAATTTTTGGGTCATTTTTGCCTGCGCAAAATCCTTGTCAGACTTTCATGAATAGCTCATGAATGTATGGCAGCTCATTATCTGTGTTTAACATGCTGCTTTGCATACATAAACACCATTACTTCAATGCAAATGTGGCAGCGGCGCTATTCCGCCCCTTTCATTTTGCATCATCTAAATCCTTGTTTTCCACACTGAAATGTGAATAGTAAATAGGACAGGGACGGAACTGCACATGGTAATGTTTTGCGTATGGTAAATGCTTCATAAATGAAGCCGTAAGAGCGTCTGTATATGGATTATATTGATGCTTAGTAATACACACCTCGTAACGATATTCCCCTCATACAAAGATGTTCACCATCCTATAATCCTAAACAAATACATATGCAGTTGCAATTTTGATCTGGTTTAGATGGAAATAAGGGTTTATTTTAATTATATTCTTTTTCTTTAATATTGATCAAATGCAATTACAGTTTTTGTGGAGCCATTAACCTTTTGCAGATACATATAATTTCCCTGGGGTATTTTTCTTTAAACCAATGACTCTGTAAAGAAGATGCATTAGTAATTAAAATAACCCTGTAGGCATCAGGTACAGACAGCTGTAACAAATCCCTGACATATACTAATATCTGTCTGGAATAAAGGCTATCAACTTAATTTAGTTTAAAAGATTGCTGGACTTACTACATATGTTGTAGACATGATACAATGGGGGCGGTAGGCACATTGAAATTGAATAATAATAAATGAAATGCCACCAAACACTAATGAAAAAGCTTATTTTGCCATTGTTATTGTAACATGAAAAGGGGGGAGAGGGAGAGGGAGAGGGAGAGGGAGAGAGGGGGTTACTCCTTACCCCTTACCCCTTATGGTGCTCATAGTTAACATAGTTCAAGAGTAACTTGGTATGGGTATGATATCACAGTTATCTTCACTATTGTATTCTACTTGTTGTTTAGAATCACTTTTTATGTCATTTTCTGTTTCAGTCATCACATCACATTCAGGTGACTTCTTAAAACTTAAGTCAGAAACACCCCTGTGGCCTAAATAAAGCATGTTTCCGAAGTACAGCTGGATCCCTCTGTAAAACTTAACTCTGCTTAATATAGTATACACATCTCTGCTTAATATAAACATGTTCTTAAGCCAGTTGGGGTAGCACTATGACTGTGGAGAACCATTTATTTACCTGGATGGCATGTGGCATAAATTCCTTTTACAAGACTGCAATGGCATCAATCTAGTTTTTTCAACTTCTTGTTTGTAAGATTGGTGATGGAACAAATTGAATATAAGACACACTGCAACTGGATATTTCATAGTCAATATATTGGAAAGAAAAATGTAATAGGTGTACAAGATAAATAACTCTGAATCACAATGGTAACATGTGAGATTATTCAGGGAAAATAAAAATAGTAAAAAATAGCACAACTAACCAGTTAGGCTTTAATGCATCATAGCTGTTCTAAGTATGTGCTAAATATCCATTTCCAGTCATTCCTTGGACTAAAATAAACACTTTGCAAAATGTATGATAAAATATTAATACGGATACGCACAGTTGAATGGACTCTGAATACCTAATTCATCTTAATAGTCAATTGAAACCATTCATGATTTTGCCTAAAGAATCCTCATTATGCAAATCTGCTTGCAAGTGATGTTTTTGTTTCAGTAGTCATAAAAAGTGATTCACTAAAAGCAGCTAAATTAGGCATTTTAAGAACAGCATCTATTAAATGTTTTCATTTATTTATTATTATTTAGTTTTTTATAATTAGTTTCCATTATAAACAACTAAAAGAACCAAGTAAATGGCCAATATGTAAATTGCATATTTCAATGCAAGAAACATTTTGTCCTCATTCATTTAAACTTCAAGTGAACTATAAAATACAGAAGTTTACATTTTAATTGGCATTAGTAAGGCTTCCTGCTATAAACAGCTTAAAATAGCCATGTAAAAAGGAAAACAAAACAGGAAAAACTATAAAATAAAGTGTGTGGGGTTTTTTAACCGCGGCTCGTTGCTCCCTGTAGCGGTGGGAGCCCCAAGAAACAGGCCCTGCTCAGTATCGTCTCATATATACTGTTGGACGTCTCAGTCCTGCTAAACTAACTATCTAAGATAGTGAAAAAGAAAACAACCGGTGTGTAGTTTGCTTGCACCACTGGGTCTGTCTCACGCTGGAGTTGCTGCACTGTCTCCCTGACTCGCTGCTCCAGTTTCCAGTTTTCGATTAAGGATTCTGCAGTGAAGTCACGCTCCACTATACTTCCTGTATGGATACAAAAGAGTGCATTTTTATTTAGCCATTCACCCCGTATAATCCCACCCCTCAGCCAATGACAGCGTCAGCCGATTCACAGCTGACTCTAAGACATTGCCTGACAGCGTGGGAATACACGGAGTGTCCGAACCCCTCAGAAGCTCGTGCATGCGCCTGACGGCCAGACCAGATCCCTCCCCTCTCACATACGTATATAATGCTGTAATGCTGCCATTGGAAAAAAAATATGTTATGATATATATTGTTATAATGCTACAATTGTAAACACATTGTTGTTATTTTATTATTTAACTTCTGTATTTTAAAAAAATATAGTAACCTTTTATATATATTTTTTTAAAACAGTCCAGATTGCTTATTTGAGGGCCAAAAAAATAACAATTTTTAACATGGAAATTGCCGAAATAAATGGGCAGCTGGGTGGTTAAAAGTTACAAAAAAGGAGGCAAAGACACCGCAGTTCACCATCCACGCATTACTACCGCTGACCTGGAGAAGCCACGAAACTCAGCTGCTCTTTCCAGCAGCACACCCTCTGGTCTGGTGCATAAAGTCTGGCTAGATATTCAATTACACATGGCCAGGCGTGGCAGAGAAGGGCAGTGTGTGTTTAAACCTGACAGCTTTGTTGTCACTACAGATGAAAATTGACTAGAATTCATATCCTTAAACTACAACGAGAAATAAAAAATCAACAAAGCTTTTATTGAAATAAAAAAGCCACTGTGGATGTATGTAAGCCATGCCCGGTAATCCCCTGTGCCCTATTTTGAGTTTTAAAAAAATCATCACTAAAATACCCCCTGATGCTGGTAGTTTTTTCCTTCAATAAATGGGAACCTTGAAAACCAGTTTAATGTTTACAACATGTAACACCTCCCCGGTACGGGAGCGTACAGAAACAGCACAACATTCCTTAAATTGTAAAATATCAGAATATAGAGCACAGAATAATTCTTTTAATTCAGATAACAGAGCTATAATTTCAGCAACACGGCCGCTAAGAAAATCACACAAATTCAGTAGACGTTTGTTTATTATAGCAACATATTGTTTAAAAGGTCCTCGTGTAATAAGACAATCACCTGTAAGTAGGTAGCGAGACTTCGAACGCGTAACAAAGTTCATATTAATTGAGGTCATGTATTAAACAAAGTGCAAGTGCAACAACGCTGCTACCCGCGAATAGAGGGGAGATACACGTTCATACAATAGTAAAAACAGTAATAATAAAAACAAAATACCCTGGTCTAAAAATCTAAAACAGAGAGAGAGAGACAGAGAGAGAGACATACAGACAGACAGACAGACAGACCGACCAGCATCAACTATTTCTTCGGTTTCAGTTCCTAAATTCAGACAACATAAAGCATGCATGCACTAATCAAAACAATAAGTAATTATAGAAATAATAATAACATACAAGTGTAAAATAAATGTGAACAGGGCATTCTTGACCCTGTTACAAACAAATATAGCCTTGTTTGAGGGACTACTTTTTCTCCAAAGCTGAAGGATGCATAATTAAATTGTTCATTTTTTGAAGAAAACGGTCCATTTTATAAGCAGGATAACAAGCTTTGCTTCGTGCCTCCAACCCAACTACAGCCGTATGTTAATGCAACACAACGCACACCCTTGTGCCTGGAACACTGACCCTGGGTGTGTCTAATATGCAAGAAAATAAAACCATTTCCATATTCAGCTTGAATAAGGAATAAAGAAATACTAGTCATTTATTTCCTTTTCCCTATTTGGGTTTGTCCCTGGGTGGAGTGTGGTGCATATAAAAATACACAAAGACACTGTATTTGGTGCAACAAAGTTTTACTGTGTATCCGTGATACCACAACACAAGGTACCCCACAGTCCCGTTCACCCCCACACACAACAATGTTCGCTCCTGGTGGGCAGGAAACATCCACCTCATGCTGCTGTCACACCCACGTGCTAGTGCCCCATTCCCTGGTAGGCTTGTCGTGGCACTGCTCTCTGCTCCGTCCAAAAGAGCGTCACTCCCAGCGTCGACTCTCTCCTACTTCCTGGAACCCTGGATTAAAGCACAAGTCTGGTGTAAACAACACAGCACAGCAGGTCCTTCCAGGCAATGTTTCCCCATCTGTCTCCAAGCTCCACACCCCCGGCAATCCTCCATAATTAATTGATAGCCAATTCTGTCCACAGAAAAACACTCACTTTGCCAAATTAACAACTCAGAACACCTGTGTGATTGTCCTTCTCAAGATGGCCACCACAAGCCGACTCTATACTTAAGGTATGGGCCATCTTGGTGAGGACCTGCAGGTCGATAGCTCTAGCGTCACCACCTATCGGGAGGCCAGGTTTTACCTCATCTTCTTACCTTCACCCTGATAAGGGTTTGAATAAGGAAATATTAGAGTTATTTCCTTTTTCCTTATTTAATAGGGAATAAGGAAAAAACTTTATGGGCGTGCTGTCTTGTGCATTATTTGTATGTAAAGCCGAGTTCACACAGAAACAATTCAACCCTGACTTTATTGACAGCGCTGTTGGCTAAATTTGTTGGGAGCAAAGTCTGTAAACTTTCTGCATCCAATTAAACCAACAAATTGCCCAAGGACACAAATGTTTAAAAAAGCTAACACAATTAGTACAATATTTAACTTCTTAAGGCTAACAATAATAATAATAATAATAATAATAATAATAATAATAATAATAATAATAATAATAATAACTAGAACTGCCAGGCAGTTTTACGGCTTCCAAGCTCAGTACCAGTTGGAAATTTTGACAAGCTGTAGCATTGCAGCACAAGTGTGAGCAACAGATCGGTTTTATGGAGCCGTTTCAATTCAAAATACTGCATTAGTTCATTATCTCATGATGCTTTATAACTTTAAACACCATAGTAACCATGACCCTATCTACACACTGTAAGGAGTTATATATTAATTTTACATTTAACCTTAAGGAGAGGTCAAAGGTCACGATCAAGGAATTTTTTTAATAGAGCATATTCGGGTTCCTAAATGTGTTGTATAGTAACCATAACCCTATGTGCACTGTAAGGAGTTATAAGCTAGTTTTACATTTGACCTTAGTGAGGTCAAAGGTCACAGGCAAGGTGATTTTTGGATAGAGCATATATGGGTTCCTATCTGTGTTCTATAGTAACCATTAACCTATATACACTCTGTAAGGAGTTATAAGCTAGTTTTATATTTGACCGAAGATTTTTAAAGGTTTTTAAAGAAATGCGTCAGGTGGCCATATTGGTTTACGCACAAACACCATTTTTGAAAAAGTCAATTGTATTGACACAGGGATGATGCTTGACATCTTTGGAGTTAATCAACTAAACCGTGTTCAACTGAAGCGGTTTTAAATTTAAGAACTAAACGTATGTCTGGCGGACATGTTGTTTTACAAAATAACACAATTTTTCCCAATTTGAATTACATTGTCCCCAGGATGATGCCTACCAAGTTTAGAGTTTGTTGTTTAAACAGTTTGCAATCAGAAGCAGTTTGATGTCTGGGGCGTGTTTTGGCGAATTTGGTAGAAGCCATTTTGATAGTAAAATTTATTGCAGCAACTTCAGCTTCGCAAACTTGAAGCAAGTTTGGTTGCTGTTGACATATGCGAAGTTTCAGATCAATCGGTTCACCAGTTCCCAAGAAAGATTTTGAAAGGTTTTTGCAAAAAATGCATTAGGCCACCATCTTGGTTGACGCAGGACAGCATTTTTTTTTTTTTTTTTGCATCTGAACTGTAGTGTACACAGGATGATACCTGCCAAGTTTCATATTGCACACACCGTGTGCAAACAGGAGCAGTTTAAAGTTTTGTGAGGAAAATTGACAATAATAATAATAATAAATAAATTAATTGGAAGCCTAATAAACAACGTGATTGTTTGTGTCACTGTAGTATTTGTTAGTTTTAGAATCCTGATATTTCCCATTTGCAGTGTGGACACAGCAGGTTTTGGCATAAACATTTTGAAAGACAAAATTAATTGGTAAAATGATTGCAGACAAGGTTCATGCTAGAAAATGTAGCGATATGGTACTGAATTTAACTGGGTGAGAGAAGAAACAATTTATGGCCTACAATGTAGTGTCATGACTCTGCAGTCCTTCACTATACAACAGGTATAAGTAATCTGGTCCCTAAATTGGTTTGGCATCCCTTGCCTCTGGAGCCAAAGGCAGCCTGACGCTATATCATGGTGTAAATTTTGTCAGTGTAACCATTTTGCAAAGTGTTTAAGGCACTTGGAAAAGATGCCGTTTTTTTTTTTAATTGACAAGTAAGAATTCCATTTCTACTCTTCCACCTCTCTGTTTTTAATAAATGCTACTGAGCTTTGAACATCCAGATATTTTTTTATTATTTTTTGTTTTTTTATTTTCAGTTTGTCATCTGCTCTGCAATAACTAACGGCCATAATATAGTGATATACTAAGGGTTCTGTATCTCAAAAGTCTTTAGTCAGTGATGTTATAAAATCCCAAGATACATTTGCTTCTTATAATTGCAAAGGGCATACAGCTTCAACACAGCTTCTATGATGCAAGAACTTGCAGGCTGTAGATACAAATAAAAGAATTTACCACCATTGGCTATTATTATTACCTCAGTCTTTGTGATATGTAACATTTAAACCAGTATGGGGCATTGCTGCTTTAAAGTTTTATCAAAAAGCCTTCAGGCTATGTTCAGTACACTCTGAAGCTGAAATTGTGGACATGCATTTGCATTTACCTTCATTGGATTAAGGTTTAGATAAGTTCTGACCTTTAACAGATAAGGTGCATTTTAAGTGGGTTGTTTCAAGAGCTATGGCACATTTCCAAGTGCTCACTCTGCACATGGTCAAGTTTCATATTGTTTTTAAATCAAGTGGGTGGTGGCTCATACTCTATTAGGACTGGAAGTGTAAGTTATTTATTTTCTTATTTTGTATCTTAATTGAACCTGTCAGTACATTTTTTAAGTGATTGTTTTGCCTTCTTAGTGTTATAAATATTACATTTTCACTTTGATGAATCAGGGTTACAAAAAACAATGATAAAAAGGGTAGTTTACTAAGATGGGCTAGTTGTAGCGCAAACATACAGCAATTTGAATTTTCGTTGTGACACTTAAAGTAAACATTTAAGGGGTTCCTGAGTGGCATATCCAGTAAAGGCACTCTGCCTGGAGTGCAGGTTGCACCCTACAGCTTGAAAAATCACTGGTTCAAATCTAAGCTATGCCACTGCCGACCGTGGACAGGCGTTCCCAGGGGGCAACACACAATCGGCCAAGCGTTGCCCGGGCGGGGTAGGGGTTAGGTCAGCTGGGGAGTTCTTGGCTCACCGCACACCAGCGACCCCTGTGGCTGGCCGTGTGCCTGCAGGCCGGCCTGTGCGCAGTTCAGAGCTGCATGGTCCACCGACGCTGTAAGTTCTGGATATGCACGGCGGGCTTGCAGAGCAAAAAAACTGGACGACAGACGGCACTCATTTCAGAGGACGCGTGTGGTCGTCTTTGTCTCTCCCGAGTTAGTTTGGGGTTTGCAGAGGTGAGCCAGGTTGACTAATTGGAGATTCCAAAAGAATTGGGAAAAAAATTGGAAAATAAAAATAATTGTTCCAAACAAAAAATTAAAAGTAAAATACAGTATACAGTACAGTAGTAAAATCAAATGAACAACACCTAGCGCACTTACTTTTTACTTTAGACTGTAGGCTACTGGTATGGTAACACAAAATAAATCATGCTGCTGCACTGTACACATGCAAATAAAAGATTTTAAATTGAAAAAATGATTTGAGCTGTTTATTATTATTATTATTATTATTATTATTATTATTATTATTATTATTATTATTAACTTGGCAGCCTAGACAATTGACACAAAATAGATCATGGTGCCGCATTGACAAGTTACAATACTTACAGGAGGACAGTGAATTCTCGTTAATACGAATTTCAAGGGCCCAGCAACAAATGTTGCATAATACCACTAATTAGTATTATCATGAGTAGCCTATAAGACAAATGTGTTCTGTCTGCTTTTATTTAAGTTAGTCAGTGGTGCAGTGCTAAAAGATGCTCACAATGAGCTGGAGTGGTTAGCAGCACATGTGTGCAGTCTATTGCTTCCAACAAACCAGAAATGTCATTGAAATTTTTTTTCAAGGCTTGTAAGTCCACCCTGCTTTTAGGGAAAAACAGGTATTTGGCTGTTTGCCTCAAAAATGCATTGAGCACAACTGGCAGTGCACGAGAAATGGTGGACTGGGAAATGCCAGCAACAATTGCGACTGTTTAAAACATGGTTTCAAAAGAAAAAAAAGTGATAAAAGTTGCAGGACTTAAACATTGAAACAAAATACAGTATGACTGAGGCAGAAGTTAAAGAACTGAAACTTGCACAATGGCTGTCCAAAGTTGCTGGTCTTCACTGGAGATTCCACAGGGACCATTGTTTCTGGCACGCCTGTGGGATAGGGAAACATTTTGTATATCTGGAGAAGTTCTCTGCATTGTTTAGCTGTGTGGCAGGGCAAAAGCCCTGCTTGTGTAAATACTGTGTGTGGGAATGTAAGACTATAAGTATTATTATTTGATATGTCTTATACATGGTTAGAAACTAACAATATTGTGCTACTAGTCCAAGGACTAGTACCTTTTGAAATGTGCTAGTCCTGATGTAAACTTGTTAGTCCTTATGTGAAGTGCCCAGGTTGGAATAAACAACAACAGTTGGGGGTCCCTAAAAATAGGCTTAGATTTTATTTTGCTAAAAAATGAACACCGTTATGAATTTAGATTTACTTTTTTTTTTAACAAAGCACCTTCGTAAACGCTCATACAGATCGATCAATCACCTGTTTGCACCTCGTTACTGAGCGAGTTCTGCACTGTGTGATGAGAAACTGACACTGACAGCACCAGACGGGATGACAAAGGAAAAAATTCTCTCAGCTGTGTCACCTTACTGACCATGAAGCTCTGCCTGAAATTGACACCGATGACACAAATAAAATGTTTATTTTATTGTACATTACATGTGTTGCTATTTACAAAAATGCTGGCTGGCTATGAATTACAATCAACAATAATTAATGTACTCACGTACACATGCGGTCTTCACTAAAGTCCCAATTTAAAGGCAGTACGTTTCACTGTAGCCCTTGGGATGAAATTGTTAGCTAGGTGGCTATTATTTTTTTTTAATTAGCAGTGGGAGAAAACCGCTTCAGCAAGTACAGTAGAATCTGCCAGAACTGACGGACGCTGTGTCTACTAGGTTTAGATACTAATGAGAGCATTACAAATACAGAAGAAAAATGATGGAAACGCAGATCTTTTCAAGAAAGCTGGGAGACTTTTTATAAATGGATTTTATATTCTTAAACGCTGCAATAACAGCTCTGTTTGTGAAGCATCCATACTATAATTTGAGAGAACAGGTGATTTATTTGCACTATGTGGGACCTTATTTTCCCCCATTGGTGCTTGAGCCCTCGACCACTCACAGAATCACCGCCTGCGCACCGATTATCAGTGATTAAAGCCTGGTTTTCAAACAAACTGATTATCGCCCACTAATACTGTATTGGTATAAGAAAAATGTATTTAAAAAAAGTAATTTCAGCTTCCAATCATTTAAAATATGCTGACGATAATGTAAACAACACCAATCTACAGACAGCGAGTCCCAAGCTTTAAACGTGTTACTGTTTATAGATAAGAACTCAACTTTATTATGAATATATTGTGTTATTATGTGTTAAGTAACATACTACGATAATGTCCATTTTAGTTTTAAAATATTTAGTAAAACGTGACCTATTGTTTGACCTCGTTAGTACAATCGGCCCACTTTGCTAATGACATCTTCAGTCACGGTTGTTAACCTGTATAAATCTCCACATTTTTGTAAAATGACTTTACACTTACTTCAAAAGATGCAACGCGTTTCAGTAAATTCAAAAGATAAACTTCGCATCCCGCACAGAGGGAGAACACAAACGTAAAACACCATTAAGTGGGGATGGCATTGCAAGGGAGATGAAGGAAGGTTTCAGTTCCGACTGTTTTCTAAGCATTATTTGTGAATGCTTATTCACCACTGCTACACCCTGTTAGAACATTGACTTCCCTGCATTTGTTTAATGCATGACTAAATGTGAGAGTAGTATATGCGTACATTTGTTTTAAGTATTCGCCCAGAGGATTACTGAGACACAGACATCAACTAGTCCTCATCAGATTTAATTTGCCTCGGGCGAGTGTGAGTTTCTAACCCTGTCTTATACCTGGTTATTTAGAGATGGTTGTCTTTGCACCTGTTTTGCTCTGCACAATGATGTCATAATGGCTAAACTCTCCATCCACTGTCTGAAGATTCCGAAAATATGAGTTTAGAAGCATGTTGCCTTTACAGTTAGAGCAGGGTTTCCCAATCCTGGTCCTGGGGACCCACTGTGTCTTCTGGTTTTCATTCCAACTGAGTTCTCAATTACTTAATTAAATCCTTAATTTAACTAATAAGGTGCTTTAATTAGACATTTTAATTGTTCTCAACTCCTAAAAAGTTGCAGATTTCAAGTTACATATGAAATTGTATAGTTAATCTCCAACTGTTTTACACTAGAACGACAGCGTTTATAGGCATACCTAGAACTATGACTGGTCAATTTGACCGGCGTATTAAAAACAACATAAATATTTTAATGAAAGGACAAACAGTTGAATATAAGTCGTAGTTTTATTCAGGAATGTCATATAAAGCATCTACACAACCGAAACATTGTAAATAAATGGACATTTGAACATAAATGTGTTTATATATACAGACATATTACATAACATGCATCCTCAAAAAACGGTAAAAAATGAAATAAACAACTATTTGAAAATAAATTTGTGTACATACAGGTATATAATATACATACAAAACTGTACAACTGAAATTATGTAAATAAGTATCACAATGTTTTAAAATAAATGGGCTTATATTGCCTACATAATAACGCGCATATATGCAATCGAAGCTATGCATTGTCCATCTTTGCTGCATCAGAATCTTGTTTGGTAAAACTTGCAGTAATTTCAAACACTGCTTTGCTGTCCTGCGTCTTAGCGATCCATTTGCAACGTGTATTGGTGTAACAATGAATTTCTTAGAAAAAACGTGAAACTTATAGTAACCAGTGAAGACAGACAGCCTGGTGTCGTGAGCTGTCAAGGCTGATTGATGGGCTATCAGAGGTTCATTGAAACAAAAGAAATGTCAATAGACAGCTCACTTGAGGAATGCAGGCTGATATAATCAAACGTCAATACAGCTGAAAGTCCCGACTGATAAACACAAATAATACTGTAACATTTAATTGTTATAATGTTTTATACAGTACTGTGCAAAAGTTTTAGGCAGGTGTGAAAAAATGCTGTAAAGTAAGAATGCTTTCAAAAATAGACATGTTAATAGATTATATTTATCAATTAACTAAATGCAAAGTGAGTGAACAGAAGAAAAATCTAAATCAAATCCATATTTGGTGTGACAACCCTTTGCCTTCAAAACAGCATCAATTCTTCTAGGTGCACTTGCACAAAGTCAGGGATTTTGTAGGCATATAGTCAGGTGTATGATTAAACAATTATACCAAACAGGTGCTAATGATCATCAATTCAATATGTAGGTTGAAACACAATCATTAACTGAAACAGAAACAGCTGTGTAGGAGGAATAAAACTGGGTGAGGAACAGCCAAACTCAGCTAACAAGGTGAGGTTGCTGAAGACAGTTTACTGTCAAAAGTCATACACCATGGCAAGACTGAGCACAGCAACAAGACACAAGGTAGTTATACTGCATCAGCAAGGTCTCTCCCAGGCAGAAATTTCAAGGCAGACAGGGGTTTCCAGATGTGCTGTCCAAGCTCTTTGAAGAAGCACAAAGAAACGGGCAACGTTGAGGACCGTAGACGCAGTGGTCGGCCAAGGAAACTTACTGCAGCAGATGAAAGACACATCATGCTTACTTCCCTTCGCAATCGGAAGATGTCCACCAGTGCCATCAGCTCAGAACTGGCAGAAAACAGTGGGACCCTGGTACACACATCTACTGTCCGGAGAAGTCTGGTCAGAAGTGGCCTTCATGGAAGACTTGCGGCCAAAAAGCCATACCTCCGACGTGGAAACAAGGCCAAGCGACTCAACTATGCACGAAAACACAGGAACTGGGGTGCAGAAAAATGGCAGCAGGTGCTCTGGACTGATGAGTCAAAATTTGAAATATTTGGCTGTAGCAGAAGGCAGTTTGTTCGCCGAAGGGCTGGAGAGCCGCATACACGAATGAGTGTCTGCAGGCAACAGTGAAGCATGGTGGAGGTTCCTTGCAAGTTTGGGGCTGTATTTCTGCAAATGGAGTTGGGGATTTGGTCAGAATTAATGGTCTCCTCAATGCTGAGAAGTACAGGCAGATACTTATCCATCATGCAATACCATCAGGGAGGCATCTGATTGGCCCCAAATTTATTCTGCAGCATGACAACGACCCCAAACATACAGCGAAAGTCATCAAGAACTATCTTCAGCGTAAAGAAGAACAAGGAGTCCTGGAAGTGATGGTATGGCCCCCACAGAGCCCTGATCTCAACATCATCGAAGTCTGTCTGGGATTACATGAAGAGAGAGAAGCAACTGAGGCTGCCTAAATCCACAGAAGAACTGTGGTTAGTTCTCCAAGATGTTTGGGCCAACCTACCTGCCGAGTTCCTTCAAAAACTGTGTGCAAGTGTACCTAGAAGAATTGATGCTTGATGCTGTTTTGAAGGCAAAGGGTGGTCACACCAAATATGGATTTGATTTAGATTTTTCTTCTGTTCACTCACTTTGCATTTAGTTAATTGATAAATATAATCTATTAACATGTCTATTTTTGAAAGTATTCTTACTTTACAGCATTTTTTCACACCTGCCTAAAACTTTTGCACAGTACTGTATGTATCAGTCAATTTGACCTCTCCTGGTCGGAATAGGTATGAAAGTATTTTATCTTACTACTTTTTGCAGCTACGTGATTCTTTCTTTCTCAGGGTAATTAGTACATATATTTAGGAAAAGTAAGGCAAGCACAGCTCTGTATCTTAAGCCTTTGCGGTCCTATGTCGGACCTGGTCCTGGCCCTGTCCAACATCATCAAAAAGACGTAAAACACAGGTCTCTAGTCATTTTTCTCCTGAAAAAACAGAGAAAACCATTCAATGGCCGAGTGTGACCGATAGGAGCTGAGAGAAAAAAAAAAAAAAAAAAAGGGCGGATCTGAGCAATACACATAGCCCCGGCACCACAGAGATAACACGGACATAAACAAACAAGATAGCTGCTTCTGCATCCAACACTCAAAGAATATCACAGACATTTGCCGAGCTTTTTTGAGATGTTTTAGTAATAAAATAATGACTTGGATCGCATTATTGAGGAGTTTGGTGATAAAACGAGTGATCAGGAGATAATTTATCGGTATGCAAGACTATGAAGAGGTATGTGAAAAATACAGCGAACAAGGGGTGGGGCGGGGCTGAAGATGCAGTACTGAGTGTCCTGTTGATATGCAGTGCCTTTTAAACCTGTTTTACTGTGAGAAAAAAATACTTTTCAACAGCATGTCTAAAATAAACTGCACCTGTGAAAATAAATTGGACCTGACATGCCTGAGACGCGCTGAATAAACCTTAAAAAGGTTTAATTAAGCTAATGAATAGTTCAATTAAGGGTTCAATTAAGTAGTTGAGAACTCAGTTGGAATGAAAACCACAAGACACAGTGGGTCCCCAGGACCAGGATTGGGTGCAAAAGCCCTGCTTGTGTAAATAGTGTGTGTGGGAATGTAAGCTTGGCAGGGATGGGGTTAATTCTGTCCTCCCTCTGGGGTTGTCTCTCTCTGGTGGGTAGTCTTACCTTGCCTCATCCCACCCACCCACCATATGTGGTAGAGTAGCATCGTGGTCAGGGTTGGCCAACAGCAGAAATAGCAAACACAGAAGCGGAAGACTGCAGTTCAGCACGTTTTGCACACTTTTATTACATAACAAACAAACAAAAGGTTTAAATAAACAATCAAACCAAAAGCAACACCCAAGCAAAGCTATCATGGTGCATAGACAGGGAGCACAACCTGCTGCTCCCAGTCGTCTCCCTAAACTAGTCTCCCCCAAACAGAGAGTTGGTTGTTCTTTTAAAGCACATGGCTGGGCCTAATTTATCCTCAATTAATCAATTTAACCCCATCCACATTCTGCACATGGATTTGGCGGAGATGAGATTTTAATCCCATCCCTGCCAAACTTAATTAAAAAATATATACATTCTATTTATTTTCAAACACACAGACCATTTTCAATTACTGCATTTATGTAAGTAATCCCTGAATCCAAGTGAGCTCAAAATTGCAAAGCATGTTCAATTAAATCACCAGAACAGTAGCAAAAACATGAGTGTAGTAACTAGCAACAAGTTTACAATCTGGTTCAACAGTGTACCATCACAGAGAATGTAGAGCAATATTATATTTACATGGATCAAATACTTAATGTTCACATTTCCTCTGTTTAAGTAACCTATCATTTTCCAAAACAGTATTTCACAGCTAAGCTGTTATTGAATCAACCGCTAAGATGCACATAAAA
Source organism: Acipenser oxyrinchus oxyrinchus (assembly GCA_030684275.1). NCBI lineage: Eukaryota > Metazoa > Chordata > Actinopteri > Acipenseriformes > Acipenseridae > Acipenser > Acipenser oxyrinchus. The sequence goes on from CM060247.1 coordinate 50,733,192, forward strand.
GCCTGAACAGCTTTAATTTTGTGTCAAACTGAAAGCCCTTTTTCTGAATCATACCTGACTTACCATATCATAGTCGCTTGGCAGGACTTCATTTCAAAATAATGTATCAGTTTAACTAAAGAATGTGGGTTTTATTTTTAATTTTTAATGTGAACAATTTTGATATAATAAGATACAGTAACTTAAAATTCTGAAACAATTATGAGTATATGATATTTTTGTTTTTAAAATGACGCATTATTTATTTTTCCAATACGACAAAACTCCATAAACTGTATTTATATATTCTGTTCTCTACTTGTAATTATTTTCAGAACTGGTAAAGTTGTCACTTTTAAAATCAGAACTTTTAAAAGTGGCTCAGTCAGCCACTTGCCTGTACCCTTCTGTCACATACATTTACAGTATGAGCATTTCTACCATAAAATCAAACAGATGAAGATTTTATGTCAGCTTCACTGTGACATTCTGAAGTGAAGCTGTGATCACAGTTGCTAATTTAAAATTTATGATGCATTGCATAATTTATTGTAACACTTCAGCATTTATGAATTTGACAGGGAATTATCATTTTACAACATTTTATTCACTAGTGATGGGTTAGTCAGTCAGCTGTGAACCAGGTTGAACACATGTAAAATAATGGGAAGACATTTTGGAAGATTGTACAGTCTTCATTTATATTTTGTTAACTATTTCATTAAAATGCAAACAAGCTTCAAGTGATATCTTTTACCAATGGCCAGTATTTCTGCATTGTTTGGGTCATTAAACAATAACCAGTACCTGTGATTTGCCTGCAGTTACCTTTATATACTTAGATTTTGTTTCCAATATTCTACTTGCAGTCCATATGGAATCCAGGCCTGTAAATTGTATACATTTGCCGTGGATGTGCATCCTGCTAGTGTATCATTTTTTTAACACTGGTTGTAGTGCATTTTTGCATTACACTGCAAAGCAAATGTATGATCAAATGTTACTTAAGACCAACACTATACTTTAAATGTACAGGGCACCGTTTTCTGGATTTAAATTATTCTATGTGAAAATTCTGCTACAGTTATATTTAATTTTGATTCTGAACAATTTTGGACTGAATTAACCTATTTCTGAAAAAGAGGCAGTATAACCATGTGTAACAGGGCGAGCGAGGTTTGTGCTGGCCATCTGAGTCAGGCATGATCCTGCAGGGGGAGGTCGGGAGCCCCGTAGGGCCTGCCTGTCAATCACGGCAGTGACACAGAAAGGTTGGGCGAGGGTGTGTTGCCTCTCCTTATTTCTGAGTGGTCGGGAGGCGGGCCTTGGGGGGGTTGCTTGTCCTATAAAATAAACGCATTGCTATACCCTCGGGCTGCCCTTACAGACCAAACATAAAAGGCCGGTGTAAACAAACCCGAAATAGAACGCCAGTGGCTGGAGCAAAAGAACGAGCCAGGCAAACCAGGCTGAGGAAAGCAGCCGATACGATCACAAGAAAGATAATGATTTTTACGTACCCGAACGGGACGTGTAGGTAATGGTATAGTGAGAGAACAGCAAAGCTTCGGCTGAAGACCTGAGCCGTACGGGTAGCGGCGGTTGTGGGACGCTGCATAGTGTTTTATTTTCCCTTTTTCTTTCACCTTCTGTTTTTTCTTTTCTTTTTTTCTTTTAAATTTAGTAATCGACAATTATTTTAATATTTTATCCCAATTTGGCATATCCAAATATTTTTAGGTTCAGCTCACCGCTACCACCCCCGCACTCCGGAAGCGTGTGCCGTCAGCTGACCACTTTTTTCACACGGCAGACTCACCATGCAGCCACCTCAGAGCTACAGCCTCGGAGGACAACGCAGCTCTGGGCAGCTTACAGGCAAGCCCACAGGCGTCCGGCCAGACTACAGGGGTCGCTGGTGCGCGGTGAGCCGAGGACACCCTGGGAGCTCCCGTCTACGGTCGGCAATACTCGAACCGATGACCTCCAGGCTATAGGGCGCATCCTGCACTCCACTCGGATTGCCCTCACCTTCTGTTTTTTTGATTATTATTTCAGCACCTGCGCGTGCATCATAGCGGGGCTGACCCGAGGAACTTTACCATTGTTGGTATTGTTCCTCCACGGTGAAACAGTGCCCTCTTGTGTGTGCAGTGAAAATAACAATTGGGTGGTCTCAAAATTAAACTTTCTGTCTCCTGTGTCAGTGAATTCCCCACACCATGTCTGATTGTATTTCTGAAACATATAGTTTCAGACAATATTATTAATCTCTAATTTGTTTTGTTTGTTTTGCACTGTTTTTGTTTTAGCTCAGATGGCAGTACATCTTTTCATTTCAAAAACATGTTTTATGGTTTAATTTTCCTGTTGGTCAGTCATTAGGAAACAAATATATTTTTGTGATCTCCAGACTAATGCAGGTGTTACCTAGCCAAACCTCCTGGGTATAGCAGATTAATTTACAGTATATTAGAAATATCCCTTGACAGAAATGTCCCAGTGGTATAAGTCATATTCACTGTAATATGCACTGGAAAAGCTGATACATTAATACTGAACTACTACTGAAGTCCTAACTGGGTACTTCAAATGAGTCTGAATATGCGTATATGTGTGTGACAGCAGACATGATCAGTAAACAGACAGGAATCACACAGATACAGAGACAGTCAACAGCTTTTGTGCACTTTCTTTCCGTCTGACTAATACACAAATAAAACTATACTTATGCTGATATGATTTAAGTGGGGGGAAACTGTAATCCCACACATACTAATAGTGAATGCAGTACATGGACCTTGATACTGTCACCACAAGACTGTACCACTATAATGAGTGTCAGGGGTTAAAGTTATGGATGTTTGCCATCATACAATGTTTGAAATATCCATATTTTTAATAACAGTTCAAACATTTTCAAAATAATTTGTTTTAACCTGAAATTTACAATGAGATTTGAGGGCAGATGCTTGCAGCAATGTTTGGAAATAATGATTTATAATACTGTAGTTATGCAGAACATGCAGTGATTATTCATCATGTCAGCAGGGGGAGCTGTTCTTCAATTTATAGTATTATCTGGGTTTAGTTCTAGCTGTTGCTGTAAAAGATAATGTGGTATATAAGTAAGTGAAGACCAGTTTCCTGGCCATCATGTCATGAAACATTTTTAATTGACATTAGGGCATTGTAAAAATGATGGATACACAATAAAACTGCACTTACAGAAGCATACTTTGGTCATGATTAGATACTGGTTTTATATAATTGAAACAAAGTGGATCAGAAAAGTACTATTATAAGCAAAATTGCAAAACAAACTTTTATTATGGTAGATAATTAGCCTTTAATAGTTAAGAGTCAAACTGAAAATGAGTAATACCCCTTTAATATATTTGGCAGTCATAATAATAGAACTATTGAAGATGTATGTGTCTTGTATTTTGCCATTAGACTCATTTTGTTCAATTTAATGTGATGCTTGCTGTCTAAAAACATTTGCCTTGCAACAGGTAGCCAAGATAGACAGCATTATTAAACCAATACAGTGCAGACAGTTTATAAGAATCAATGATATGAGAATCAACAGCATATAGTGATCAAAACCACTGGGACAAAATCATTCCTATACTAACCAATGTAAAATAATCAGCTTGTAAGAATCAAGCAATCCAATCAAGCAATCCAATCATTTCGGGGCAAACTGACTACATGTAATACAGTACTTGATCAAGTGCAATGACGTGTACAGCCAATAAAAGCTGGTTTTGAATTAGAATTTGATCACATCTCACGTGATTAGGCACGTACGCAGCGTTGATCGTGCAGTGATGCAGGAACCACTGCATTGTTTGTAATCAAACTGACACGGACCTTGAACAAAATCCGAGATGTCGTTCAGTTTATTTTTATTCCTGTCTGTTATGCTCAGTGTGTCTGCACTGAGTGACACTCGGTACTGTCTCAGCTCCGGCCCGTGGTGTATTTTTTTCAATATCAATGTGCACAATACCAAAAATACAGATGTACTTTCTTTTATATGTTTAAATTAAATTAATTTACTCAGCTTAACTTAGTGTGTCGTTCAGAATTATACATGGGACTACTTTATTGGCGTAAGAATAGTTAATTAAAAAATACCTAATAATTCTAACTAATGATATCTGTTATTCGTCAGTTCGCTTGTCGCCTCCTTCTCCCCCTGTATCGAGCCTGCAGCCCTTATATACCGTCCCGCCCCCTCTTGCTTCCGAGGATCCAGTTGGCAGAGACCTCACAGTCGCCCACACCTCCCGCCCAATCAGTGTTCCCGCCATCTGTCCATCACAGAGGTCCTCCGAGGATCTTAAAGGGGCTGTCAGATCTCCCGAGGTCATTACAATACATACACATACACACACCTCTACATACATTATAGCCTTTATATCTAACCACTCTTTAACAACAGGTATAATTCATAGTTTAAAGTTATTATGAACAACTGAATTAATCTGACAAAAATTAAACTGTAGGGGATGTGCTAAGTACATTTCACAATAAAACTGGAAAAAATGGAACCCTACGTTAAATCCTGTAACACAGTTTGACAATGACTTTTCCTGATTTACTGAATAAAAAGGCAACAGTTGAAACAAACAAGAAACACCATGTGAAGTTAATATATAGAAGGGTGCTCAAACATTTGTTCACTAACGGTAGCTCCACAATAGTCCACGAAAATAAATTGTAAAAAACAAACATACCTGTACATTGTTGTGTAGTCAAATACATTAGAGTTTACTGCACGCAAAATCGTCAGTAATGTTTCCTTGTTTTTTGTTGATCGGATAGGTTTTGACTCGCTTCATTGAAGAACATGCCCTTTTCTCCAGAGCAGAGAAATCGCCAATGTTTTGGCATACAAATAAGTTCAAGTGTTACATATGGTAGATTTCTGTACCCTTAATGATTCCACGCCAACACAGCTGCATTTTTTCAAAGATCGCTGGACGTGAACGCTTGATGTTTCTGATGATGATGATGTAATAAAATGAAAATGTGTTTTAAAAGAAAAAAAGTTTTATAAGGTTACTTTTATTAAGAGTTTTGTGTATTGAGCAACGCAGGAGGCTGAACGGCCCTGAGTATAACATGTTAATAATTGGCATTTGCAGGGAGCTAATTAGACATGGTGTGATGGTTTATCATTACACATGATGCTCTTTTAATCCTCATTGCTTATTTATAGTCTACCATTTTCTCTCTTTTAATGTTGAAAACATTTCCTAATTATTACATGATAATGCCTTGTCTGAGTTATTTTGCAAATTACAGTGTAATCATCTGTAGGTATTTAGACACCTTAATATGTTTTGACATTAGTTTAATTTACAGTTTTGCTATATCTAAATAAAAAGCAGTTATAAACAATATATTTAATACATGGCCCTTCTTTGCCACCCATTTATATTTCAGAAAGACATGCTAGTTCCCCTTTTTTCAAGTAACAAACCATTTGTTTTTTAGGTACATACTTTCAGGGTTTCACAACAATACCAGCTGTGTGAAATAAAAAACAAGTAAGTAGAAGAAACCAAAAAATAAAAACATTAACCACCTTTATTACAGATAAGGTCAAGGAAAATTCATGTGCAGGTTACCTGACAGCCACTTACCCCCTCTTCTGGACAGAAATGTTCATTACAATGCTGCCAGAAAATTGACCTAACACGTTCAGAAATGCTGCTGCTTTATTGATTGTAGATTATTTGTTTTATGCTCATTTTTGTCTGATAGTGTGAACTTGGGGTACAATAGATGCACACACATCAGACTTTACAGCATTTAAAACTGTCCTTTGTTGCCATCAATTGCCTTGTTCTCACTGTGAGCCACCAAACTACAGTCACATTAATAGCTGGCAGACACTGCTCTCAGAGTGTGCCGGAGAATATATCTCCCAGCTGTTGGCACAAGATGTTTTTTCCTGACCTTATTATCCTTGATATAATGCCACTGGGCCAAATTATTTTTCAGTGCTGCTTCTATCATGTGGCAACTGCAATTAGGACCTCACTGTTTTTTGTTTTTTTTTTCTTAATGTCAAGCGATATGCAGACTAGTACACTGTTGGCAATATAACTTCTTTGAACCCCTCTGTCAGCAAATATGTAAGTGATTTCTTCCACTCCTAATTCATTCTGTTGGATTTAGAATGGTTTTCCAAAGCCAGCAGTCTGAAGGCTCATGTTACAACAGGGTAAGGTTCCCTTTTCTTTATCTGGTTATCTGCGGGTGATAGAGTGCCTATCGTGCTGTGGCCTGTTTTGTTAATGTTCTGCTGATGGATTATTTAAGGCTTAATGTAATGTATTATTGTGATGTATCTTATACTTCTTACAAATAAGCAAAGTGTATTTGTTTAAAACACCACTGCAAAAAAAAACAAAAAAAAACACAATACATCTGTTAACATTGTACTAGTAAATGTTATATGGTATTCAAATACAATTGTATCAGGATTTAAAAATGTGTTACTATATGTATTGTTTATATATTATAGATACATAATGCATTCTTGGTAACGGTACTTTACATGAGTTCAACATGTATCAGTAAACCAAAAATACTGTTATGCAGATACATTTCCTGTGTAGTATTATGTCAGCATAAAGGCTCCATGAGAGAGTATAAATAATCACAAGGAATTCAAATAGTTTTAATGAGGGAAAAAAAAAGGAAATTCAGATAGGAATGAAGGCAGTCAGTAGATACCAAAATGTACTAACTAACTACATTAAGCAGTGAGGTTTTTTTTGAAGCTCAAAACTCAAAACAGCTCTTGAGTACCTTGTGATTTATTCACTTAGCAACACTGGTCCGATAAAGACTGTCAGCTCTAAAGGATATGTATATGTTGCTGTTTTGAATACATACATTGGCACTTGTTGGCTCATTATTAAAACGATTATTTTTTTATTTAAATGTGTCACTTTCTGAAGTAAAAAGCAAGGGCACTTGGAAAACCTGGTTACCTTTAGGTTTACATGAAGTTTTCTTTTAGGGAGAACAATAATCCTTCAAAATTCAAATTACCTAATTAATATTAAAACATGGGATTGTATATTTATGTTTACTAAGATGGGCCAGTCGCAGAGCAAACATACCGCAATTTGCATTTTCGTTGCGACACTTAGCAAAGTAAACATTTTGTCTTATGTACTAAGAGAAAATATGTTAATGAAGACAGCCGTGTTTCTATCAAATACATTTTCATAATCATACAGTAGCCCCTCGCTAAGCCGGATATGTTTGTCCGAAATTAAGGATGTTGGGTTTAAAAAAATACAATAAAATCCCACACAGATACATGTATAGTGCTCAATGCATTTTAAATGTAAATCATTGCGCTGAAATAACAGTAATGTGTTTTGGGTAGGCTACACATTACATTATGTAAAAATATCAATCTGTACAGTAGGCTGTGGCAGGGTGACTGGGCGGAGACGTCACGGCAGAAGTAGGAAGGAAAAGAAACTGATACCAGGTACTGCAGTTTTCAAATAAAGAATCGGCTGGCTGCTGTTTTTATTAATAACAAAAATAAATAAAATACTTGAACAAAAAACACTTGCTCACAGAGCAAAATAAAAGAGTAAACGAAAACAAATCTCGAACACAAAATAATAAGTAAACTATACAGGTCAGGCTGGGCAGTCGCTGTCACTGTTCCTGTATTTTCTTTTAAGATTACTTTCGTTCTCTAGTCTCTCCGCTCTCGTTCCTCCTCTCGAACACCAACCTCGAGCTAGAGAGCTGCAGCCCTTTTTATATCGTGGCCGAGGGGTTTAACTAGCTTGCAATTAATTATTCTATTACCCCTCGGCCACAATCTGCACGAGTTTATTAATTACTATGTGGATGGGGCTTCCCATCCACGTTACTAAACAAAACAAATAAACAAACGGCTACACCATCACTAAACAAAACTTACGGCGCTCGCCGTCATCTAAAATACAAAACGTAACTAAATCATAATACAAAATAACACAGGGGCGGAGGGGGACCCCATTTTAAAAATAAATAAACAAATCAAATGTACAGGGCACCTCGCCCTGTTACATAGGCCTATACGGTACAGTAGTAAAATCAAATGAACAACATCTACCACACTTTCTTTTTACTTTAGACTGTAGGCTACTGGTATGGTAACACTAAATACTCCATGCTGCTGCACTGTACACATTGGTGTGCAATGCGAATACAAGATTATTTTTAATTGAGACAATGATTTTAGGGTTTTGTTTTTTTAAAGTAAGCAGCAGGTTGTTTGAAGCGAGGTGGCTGTGCTAGATTGTACCTGTAGTACTGATTTAGCTTGGCTACACCGACAGGAATACTTTTTGTCTGCGCTGACTTTCCAGTTTGTTTTCTGAAATATACTTTGCTTTTTTTGCTTTGTCATCCATTTCTGGTATTTTACCTCCAATGCTGAAAACTAGATTTTGCAACCTAAATCAAAACAATGCAGCACTGACTTTGTCCCACCCCCTACTGTATAGTACAGGTCACAGAAAAGCCAGTACAGACGCACTGATAGGCTGATTAAAACATTGTTGTCATTTGAACAGTAAACAAGAGCATTAAATGCTTTGGATTATTTTTTTGTAAATGTTATTTGTCTAAGGACTTTTTTTTTTTTGCCTAAGTGCAATGCAGACAGGACGGCGAAGGAATAAAAAAAAGCCTATCTACAGAAGGAAGATACGTAGTTTGCGTCGCTTGCATTGTGCAGTAGGTCATTTAAACAAGTTTTCTTTTTTTTCTCCTAAAAGAGGTGATTTTTGCGGTGACCCCAATTTCACGATTTCCACGAAATCGCGATTTAGGTAGACCCCTACTTATGGTAGTCTATAAATGGAGCTAAAATCCAGCAATTTATGTTAATGATATAAAAATATCCTGTCAAAATGTTTAGTAGAGTACATTTCCCACTAAAGTAATAATAATAAATAACTGAATCTGAATTCCGCATGGACAGTGCAAGGCTGTCGCCAGTAGAATGTTGTTATATATTTTTTTGGTATTGGGGATCCAGTGTACCGGCAGCCCATACAAGTTCAACAAATTCCTCAGAACAGTACAGATGGCGACGCCTGATCGGGATACTGATAATTGCGATTTCTGCTTAAAAGGGACAGAACTTTAGGAGACAGTTCTTCACAATACTATTTATGTCATTTAATTGGGTCGTCACTTCGTTTAATCCTGTTTCTGACATAATCTCTTCATTCAGTGACAGCTTTTTTGCGATTATCCTAATACTGTAAAAAAAAAAAAAAGATGATTATGTTTTTTTTTAGTAGGCCACTCCAAATCTACATATATGTAAAAATGCTGATTTTTATATTTAAGAAGCAGGGCCAAAAATGTCATAAAGATAATAAAGAGAAAACAAAACTCTTTTGATTCGTATGCAAACTACCCTTTCATGAGTCCTAATTTTCCATATGTATGTCTTTATTCTGTCCAATTTAAAGTAATGTATGAGGATGGAACTAAATAGGTTTGGTCATAATATGCCACTGCATCTCAGACTGATGGATGTTTATATTGGTGACTACTTTATTATATTATATAGTGGTATACAGTATAAAACAGTTGTGGAACCCTTCCACCAGATCAGTAACTTAAAACTTGTACTGAAATGGAACTTTCAAAATAAACAATGGGTGTCCAATATAAAGCTTGTTGGTGTCACGGTGTTGGTGCAAAGCTCCCCATCTTCACTGGTACATACAACATCAGGCAAAAACATCAGGCACTGTTTCTCCTTGCTGTGCTACAGAAGACCCTACTCGGCCAGGTGTCCAGTAAGCTCAGACACATGCAGGGCTGGCCTTCATCCTCCAGGGGCTGGGAGCTTACCAACATTATTAGTGGTCCAGTGGTTAAAGAAAAGTAACCAGGAGGTCCCCGGTTTAAATCCCACCTCAGCCACTGACTCATTGTGTGGCCCTGAGCAAGTCACTTAACCTCCTTGTGCTCCGTCTTTCAGGTGAGACATAGTTGTAAGTGACTCTGCAGCTGATGCATAGTTCACACACCCTAGCCTCTGTAAGTCGCCTTGGATAAAGGTGTCTGCTAAATAAATAAATAATAAACAAATAATATTATGCACTGTCAAGCTCCTGGATGTAAAAAGGTCATTAGCTTGGTCGTGGGATTGAAGGATACCCAGTACTGTCTGTAAATCAACTGTAACAGCACAGGAGTTTAATTTCACATCCAAGCTGTGTGAGCAGACAAAAGTTATCTATCAGTTAATTTCCTGTAGCATTATATAAAGTCTTAAGAAATATAGCAATTGGGAACAAAGAATCCTTGTCTCGGTTTCTTTTCTCATCATGTTCTGACCCTGCAAAATGGTATTAGTTTGAACACTGAGCAGCACATTTTCTGGATTTGATCATCCTTATATTGGGAGGCACTGTGCAAGCCACAGTGTAAAAACCATGTGTTACTAAGCAGTGGTGGCTCACCAGAAAAGGCACTGCCTACTCAAGAATTTTAAAATAAATAAGCATTTTTTTAAATGTATTTATTTATATGTAATATGCAACAATAAATATATAGCTTTTACACAGAGGCAGCCATCCAATCCACTCAGTCACCACTATACATTTGGAGGAAGCAGTCTATTACCCAATCATATTCTTCCATTTCTTCAGATGGCTTACATGGAAAACTGAGTAAAGCCATCTAAAAAAATAGCCAAGGGTGGCATGCCTCCACTCCCCTTTTGCCTGTTTTAGCCGGACGTGTGCCCTCCCACTTTGATGACCTTGGATGCTAATACTGACGAGAGTGAAAGGAACAAAATGTGCTTTAGAAGGCAATGAGTATCTATAGATTAATTAGTTTAAATGTGCATCATTTTTTTAAATGATAATCAATTGTGATTGGCTACTGTTGTCTTTTCTCTGCTGGCTAGTGGAGATTTAACATTTAACAGTCTTGAATTGGGGTAAATGTCAAGAAGATATGAAAATTTGTCTGCTGCTGGGGACTTAAGGGGACCCCAAGCCATCTGCTTTTTCTTTTTTTTCTTTTTTTTTTGCTTCTTTTTTTTTTGGCCGCCACTGTTTCCAAGTTCTAAATCCTCGTAACTCTTATGAGAAAGTTAGACACATCTCCTCCAGTGAATTTCCAGTAAGTCACTGGGTCTCATGTGGCATAAATGCGTCGAGATTTCATACTGTCTTGACAGCAGGCAAATAAAATGTCTCATGGGAGAGGCCAGAGTCAAGCGTCCAGTTGTGCGTTGACATTTCTGTAGCATTCTATCAAAAACATTGCATAGGTAGGTGGATATGAGTTGTACTTAAAGCCTCTATTCTGTGTTGGTCCATTACACTTGCAGCTAAGGTTGTTGGATCTGACAGCCACTTGGCTTGGTTTGGAACACTTTTAAATGCTCCTGGGCTTTGTCAATTACCAGAGCAAGTATTTTCACAGGTTTTCATATGAGAAAGTGTGATAGCGAGAGAAAGGATCGATGCTGTAAATCTCCCTCCCGATTAGAAAGGGCGCTGTGTAAGGGGGAAGGTAAGCTGCCTCCTAGATCTACTACCTCGGTGGTAGCTGGAAACCGGAAGGTAACCATATTAGGAGGGGCGTAGCTGCAAGTACTCAGGGCGATTCCATTGCAGTCAGCTGCGGGCAGCCCTCTATTGGAGAAACCAGGCGACGCGTTGACTGCAGGGAGGAGTTTGCTGGGTACAAAGGGGAAGCAGCTACGTCAAAACCTCCCCTTGCGCTGAGTTAAAAAGCGATCGGCCGGAGCCGATGTTTGTTTTTTGTGATTATGTGTTTTGTTTTTGTGTGTTAGCAGAGGAGCAGGAGGACGGGAGGCTGTAGCCAGAGAGCCAGCACATACCCCAGAGCACGCCCCTCATCGCACAGCACTTCACAGCACAGCGCACACACCACAAATCCTGAAAGAAAAGAGCACATTTTCGTGCACGGAGGACTGTGGTTATTGGAGTGTGTTTTGTTTACTTTTGTTTTAGCAGGACGCTGAGTTTTGCCCCACTACCATCGCTGGTACTGGGGCTTATTATTATTTATTATTATTATTATTATTATTATTATTATTAATTATTAAAACCTTTTTGTTATTGGGAGAATTCAGTCTGGACATTCACTTTCTACTGCACCACACCATTCAGCGTGTCACAGAAAGAAATACAAGAAATTTGAATACAAATAATTAATCTGCATATGGATAAGACAGTATTATTTCATTTTAAAACATTTTGAAACTTTTTTTTTAATGAGAATGTTTTCCTCACAGTAATTCATCATTCTTTTTTTAATAAAGTTAGAAACATTTGCTTTTTCTCAGCTATGTATTATTAACTCCTTAACTAGGTTCTTGTACATTTATCGTCTGCTTGTAGAGTAGTTTCTGTTTATAATGTATTTATTTGTGTGTGTGTGTGTGTGTGTGTGTGTGTGTGTGTGTGTAAGGATACATAGAATACACTTCTAACTTACAACATGATTTAATTTTGATGGCAATTTCTCTTGCGCAGGATTATGTTTGAATATAATAGCCTCTTGTCCATTAGAAGTTTAAAAATCCAAACAGATGCTTTATATCATAACAATGTATTTTGTATTATGACACTAGACTTGACCTAAAGCTTGAAAAGAAAATTTTTTGCATAGAAAAAGAAAAAGTTTTGCATATTTACTTTACATTACGAGCAACAAAGAACAGCATTTAGGTTGAAATAAATAAATAGTGAAAGGTGAATAAATTTACTCAGAATCCATCTAACTACCAAACTGTATGGGTAACTTAACTTGGTCTCCTCTTTTTTCTTTGCGAGACTTGTGAGACATGAACTTCAGAAGTGTGACCTTCCCTTTAACTAATCACTGTAAATTTGAATACAAGTAGAACCCCCCCGAGAAACTGCATGTTGTATCTTAGTCAGATGTCCTGTGAAAATACTTATGAAATTATGTTTGGACTTAAAAACATGCATTAAATTGCCTAAGTCTGGTGCCGTACTGTGTTTTTTTTTTTTAGGAAATGTGTTTCTTAAATGTCACTGTATCATGAACATATTAAAGAGCCACTATCACATTTATATAGGTTAAAACAATGCCTGCAAGAGTGTGCTGTTATTGTCCTGAATTCCTGGATCAAGTACTTTTTCAGAATTATAAACAGTGTTGTATAACTCCTGATCTCCCATGAAGCATGGCGTCTGTGTTTACATTTTGATTTCCACTAAGTTTATAAAGCCGGCTCATCACACAACAGAGCCTTTTATGTACAGTACAAGGTTACTAGCCTGCAGATCAAAAGCTGTATTGCAGACATGCCTATACTTTACAATGCTGTGAACATATAAGATAATGACCATGTTATTTTGGCAGTATTTTGTGTGCTTGTTTTGGTACCCAAGCTGTGCTTTCTTCTATGAATCTAGCACAGCGTGCTTTTAAACTAGCAAGACATGTTATGAATTTATTGTAAGTATTGATGGCATGACATGATCACTCGAGTTTCTTGAGCTTACTTCAATAGGTGCCATCTTTGATCTGCATATTCATTCTTATATTACATTAAAACACAATGGTATATCTCAGCATAAAATAAGCATACTGAACAAAACATGTGGTTAGGTATGAAACAGGGTCAGTTTCTCAAATAGTCATGCAGGACCAAGCACCTTCCAAGCAGCATCTGCGTGTTTACCTTTCTCTAAACGTAATGCTAGTAAAATATTATTGTTTATTTCTTAAAATGCATTGTTAATCTGTAAAACCTTGCCAAACTAGTTTCTTAATTTCTTAATGTCTATATATTACACGCATTTCCAGCCCTCTGATTCTGAGCCCTCGATATTTAAAGTGCACACGACAATCACCTGAACTTGACCGAATTACAGTTCTAATGCTTTGTGACTTAATTGGTGTTTACCAAATACGACTGACGTCAGCGGCGGGAAAAGGGGGGATAATAGTTTTAGTTTTAAAGCTATTCCTGAGTACAATCTTAATTTCTGTGATATATAATAAGTTAGTACATTGTGTGTCCTCTCGCCCAAACTGAACGAGATAGCATCCCTTATACAATAAGAGGCACACTACACATGACATATTTAATTAATAATACACGACAGGGTGTGTGTTATCATGAGATATCACCACGCCTTGGGTGCGTTGTGAATGCCTCCAACCACACTAGAAGTGATAAATAAAGAAGGCTGTAATCCATCAGTAATCCATCGCATATCTGACTGTGGTGGGACCAGAGTAAGGGCGGATATGTAAAAAGGCAAATGATTGAATCCTGTTTTAAATATCATACACAGCTGTAACAATTACTATATTCACACAATTATTGTTTTGAGATTTGGCTTTTATTAGGGAGCTCCCCTAAATCCCTCTCTTGTTTAGAAAGATACAGGGTATTAATGCTTGTGACAGGGTAAACATCTGCTGTGTGGCTACATGCATTCGCTGCTGAGTGACAGACAGGAGATGGAGACGGAGGTTGAAGTTGATACACCCCGCAGGCCAACAGGATTTATTTACATATCAACACCATGAACAGCTTTACAATTTGCATTTGTGTAACGTTCCACTGAGAGAAAAAGTAGTTCCACAGTAACTAAAATTGTTAGATTAACAACAAAACATTAGATTTTAAACTGTTTTCTATAATATTTTGGGGGCTTTGATAATAGTTTCTTGTTTAGGCTTTGTAGATATTGAACTGGATGTTGCCATTCATTGTTTCAACATGTTTGTATGGGGTTTGTCCAGTAGATGCAGCTGCTGCTGCTGTTGTGACGTTTAGTTTTTAAATCAATGTTCTTTTCAGTTCGCCTGTCACGGAAAGCTTTCATAGCCCATTTTGTCTGGTGCTTGGTGTTTTCCTCAGTTGTATTCATTTATGGGTTGTCTAAATCTGCTTAATTTATCTCAGTTTTCTTTTTCAGCGTTTTCAGCTGCAGAACTTTTGTAGTTAATCTCAAGGACTGACTCGAGTGGTTTTGTTTACCCAGGTGTACAGTTACAGTTGGTGTATTGATTTTGTTTACTGTGATGAGTCTCCATTTGCATCCACCTATAGCACCCCATAATCAGGCACTAACAACCTTTGCTCTAAGTGTCATTTATTGTAAAGGAAAGTTACTTTAAGTCTAAATAATTGGTACTGTATGCAATTCCAAGGTTGAAATATGCACAAAATACCACAAAATGTAACAGCTAACAACAGCAGTCTGCCTAATTATATATTTTATACAGTAGGGGTTTTCAGTTTTTTTTATTTATTTTTATTTTATTTACAGAACTATTATGAAACCACATGATTTTGCATTTGGGAAAGCATTGTAAAGCCAAGAAAGGTATGGTAAAGCATATAAAAAAGCATGGCAAACCAGGTAAACTATGGTAAATAAATAGTGAAACTGGGAAAACTGCACAATTAGTATGCACATTTACTATGGTAAACTTTTATACAGGAACGTTTGTCTCATTTGACTCTACAGAACCAGTGTGAAACTATCTGTATCCTAACTAGCCATGATACTCATGCATTCCTTTTATTAGCACTGTACAAGAGTCAATATGTTGCAGTATTGATTAAACAATTAAACTTCTTGTAACAGCAATTATCTTAATATCACTTGCTATAAAACCATAATCGTTGAACAAATTCCTTGTTCTAAAACAATTACAGTTAATCAAAGCAAGTTACCATTTAAGTGTTTACTGCTAAGAATAATGAAGAGAATGCAATTTGAGGATTCCGGTTGTGTATAATTTCCATGGGTATAGTTTGAATTATTGCACTGTTAACAAAGAAGCTTTGAAAATGCATCCTTAGGGGGGAAAAAACCCTGGCTGTATCGTTATGGATTTCTTTAGACTTTGTTTTACGACCATCTGATTATATATTGTGGCACCAGGGGCTATATCACAGATGGTGTCAGGGTCGGATAGCGCCCCCTAGTGACACAGCCAGGAGCTGGATGCTGATGAACTTTTTTAGTCTGCACCACGATGAGCAAGTTCAGCTAAGGCAGCTGCGCATTCATTGGCTGACAAAAGTTTTATGGGACTGGGAGGACTTGGTCTACCAGCACTGAGGACTCCTTGCAGAAACCGAGCGGGGCTTGTTTCTGTCGGAACCAGAGCTGCAGTGGTGTGCGGAGCCAAAAAGGAAAGAGACCAAACCCCAGAACTTTTTTTTGGGGGGGGGCAGGTAGGCTACAATGGACATTCTCAACAGCCACTGGAGGCGCTGTTGAGAAAGCCCCAACCAGAGTGGGAGGAGCCCAGCGTCCAACGCCCAGAAGGGGGTGTCTGAGTGTCCAGAAGGGGGAGCCCGAGCATCCAGCACCCAGAAGGGGGAGCCCGAGCGTCCAGCACCCAGAAGGGGGGAGCCCCAGTGTTCAGCGCCCAAGAGGGGTAAGCCCACGTCTCCAGCACACAAGAAGGGGGAGGCCGAGCGTCTACCACCCAAGAAAGGGAAGCCTGCGAGTCCAGAGCCCAAGAAAGGGAAGCCCAAGTCTCCAGCGACCGAGGGAGAGCCACACCAGTCTCCAGTGACTGAGGGAGAGGCGCACCAGTCTCCGGTGACCGAGGGAGAGCCGCTCGTGCCTCCACAGCCAGAGGGAGACTACCTGCTGCTCCCGCCTCCACCGCCAGAGGGAGATTATCCGCTGCTTCTGCCTCCACCACCAGAGGAGCTGGAGCTACCTCCTGAGGATCCGCTGCTGCCATCACCTCCCAAGGGTCCACAGCTGCCGTTGGCCTCCTGAGGGACCGTTCCTGTCCTGCACTGTCTAGGGCTGCCAAGCCTGCACCGCCTAGGGCTGCAAAGTCTGCACTGCCTAGGGCTGCAAAGCTTGCCAGGTGCCTGTTCGACATGGCCTAGGGATTGCCACTTCGCCATCGCCCGGGGTTGCCAGTTTGCTATTGCCCAGGGATGCCACTTCACCATCGCCCGGGGATGCCTGCACGTCATTGCCTGGGGATGTCTGCACGACACCGCACAGGGGTTTGTGGTGTCGAGCAGCAGCAGTAGCGCTTCTGGAAATTCTGAGGCCGGAGCAAGCAGTGCCTCTATCCATGGCTTACCAGTATCTGCCAATTAAAAAAAAAATACAGCTGGAACTGTCTTTTGTTCAGTTCAGAAAAGGCAATATGGAACAGCACTGGCTACAGCAAGCTAGGATGTCTATCGAAGTCAGGACAAAAACATGAGCGTCACCCAAGTCAGTTGCGAGCCACAGTAACACTCAAAACTTGTGGACAAACCCAGATTGATGTTAAACTGGATGAGCAGAAAGCATAAGAATACAATACATCACAATGAGCAAGTAAGAAAAAATCGTGAGGTTCTTAAACGCTTGTTTGATTCTGTTGTTTACCTTGGAAAGCAAGAACTGGCATTCAGAGGGCACGATGAAGGCACCAATTCCTCAAATAGAGGTAATTATGTGGAATTACTTTCTCTGATTTCTGACTACGACAGCATATTAAGCAATCTCTTGTCAATAGCCACAGTATTCCCGTGTACCTCTAACAAGATTCAAAATGAATAAAGCAGAAGTTCAGGAAGCCAAGTACATAGCTGTAATGGTAGATTAAACAACCGATGATGAAACGCAGCTCAGCTGTCTTGTGTTTTCAGGTATGTGACTGACAGTGGCCCGAATGAACAGTTATTCTGTGAAAATGTGTTTACTAAAATAAAAATAATACATTTTTTTAGTATTACTATGCAGGACAGCATCTATACAATCGTTACCTGTATTAAAAATGTGCACAGATTATTCTACCGATTAATCTACGATTTCCATTACATGAGAGTAGATGTTAAAACTTCATGCTGATTTGAACTTGGCTCTCGCCAAGATAAGCACCAACTAAGACGCAGCTTCACAGTAAACTAATGTGATCCATATGTGTCTCCATCCATTTGCGCTTCCTTCCATATGATGATGTAGATATCCTTCTGTCTGGTGTTGACGGCTGAAGTGTAATGCTGGCTCCAGGGATCAGCTTATTGCCTCCCTAGCGCATCAGCACACACAACGGCTGCAATGCTGGCTCCGGGGATCAACCATAGTGCGGTCTCCCCAGTGCATCAGCATGACAACCGTCTGGATTGAGCTAAGTAGGGTACATCTAAGGGGTCTTCAAGTGGGCACCTTCCATCCTCTGTGTTTCGTCGACTAGCCCACGACACCTCAAGAGGGCTCGACGGTGATTCTGGCGTCCCAGCATCACCCCCCTCTGTCCCCCACTCAACTCAATTAATTAATTAATCAACTAATGCCCATAAATTAACCAATCAAAGATTTTAATCGAGTAACAGCCCTAATATATATAGTCAGTGCTTGGAAATTCTGGCCTGTGATTCGTTAATAGATTTAACTATTGCCCTCACATCCTTACACCACCGGGCAATAGTCTCCATCTGTTATATGATTGATTCACATCACTGTCAGTCCCGCCCCTTTTCAAAGGAACGCCCTCCACCTCCACTCCTAAATAACAATATAAAATGGCTGAATGAAAAAAAACTGCTGAACAGCGATTGTGTGACCTAACAGAAAATGAATTACAAAACATACTACAAAAGAAAGAATAAAAACTTGTGGTATGAACTTCAAAAACATTTTTCTGTTATTTAGTTTTTTACTTATGCTGTATCAGCTATATTTAAACAAAATACTGTAAAGTCATAAATATTTGCGATCAAAATATTTGTCAAATCACACCCATAAAACCTATTTTGCTCCAGAAATCTTGGCGACCTGTTGCACTATTACTTCATTATATGTACATTACTAAGATATTCGTGCCAAAAATGTTTAGTTTTTTTTTTTTCATATGCGAAAAACGCATAATAAAAGGCTTGCAAATATTTATGGCTTTGCTGTACAGTATATTTACTATCCAACCTTGCTTCTCTTATTATTTTGTCTGACTCATATATTAAATATGTACTGCAGACTCAGCTAAGATTAAATGCCTGCGGCTTTGGCCATTATAGCTCCCTGTCGGTAACAATAGTCTTCCCTCTGGGCAATAATTTCCCACTATGACCCTCCTCCCCAGTCCATATTTACTATATATATATATATATATATATATATATATATATATATATATATATATATATATATATATATACATTTCGATATGTTGTACATATCTTTCTCAAGGGAGCATATATATATATATATATATATATATATATATATATATATACACACACACACACACACTGTATATTATTTCAGTAGAGTATGTGGTATTATTACTATTATATTATTCTCATCAATTTACAGTATGTTTGAGTATTTTTGCTATTTAAACTTGCACATTACTGGAATGCTTAAAAGGTGATATTAAAAGTCACTGGTATATGCTAATCATGGCATCTGTCTATACTTTGTACTTGTACTGTAAGGTTTTAGATGTATTGCACCCCAATATGCCCCCCACCCATACCTCAGATGACCGCTCACATGCTTTGTCACAGGTCTACTGTGAAGCGAGCATGTGCAGTGAAGCCGTGAGCCCTACAGTAGAATGCACTGCAGTATCAGTCTTTCAAGGTGACTTTGTTTCATGCTCTGGTGCTTCTTGCATTTGTACTCCTCTCAGAGCCATATCTCTCTTCATATCCAACAGGATTACACAAAAATTGTCATGATTTTGGAGATGGATGCTGATCTTCCCAGGAGATTTTTTAGTCATGCAAATAGATATCTAAACCAATGTATACCTCCTAGGGTTCTTCTAGCATAAAAAAAGCAAAATGTTGTTTTATGGAAAAGGAATTTTAAAAGAGACTGACATAAGTACATATTGAAAGTAGCTATCTATATTCATATATTCCTTTATGCCTGTGTGGCAGGGTGAGGTCTGTGTTGGCTATCTGACGCATGCATGATCCTGCAGGGGGGTGGGGGTGTCGGAAGCCCCGTGAAATCCGCCTGCCAATCATAGCAATGACACAGAGGTTGGGGGAGGGTGTGTCGTCTCTCTCTCTCTCTGATGGTCGGGAGGCGGGTCTTGGGGGGGTCGCTCGACCAATAAAAGTGATGCTTTGCTGTTCCCTCGGTCTTGCCCTTTCTAGGAGAAACAACAGAGGGAGCTCTGTTTGGAAACCTGAATTACAAATCATAACAGAATGTCGGTGTCTGGAGAGAGAGGGGCAAGCAAGTGCAGCGGAAGAAGACAGCCGCTGCACTACGTACCCCTAGTGGGACGTTATTAGTTTAGCTGGGGAAAGTTTGGGCAACCCCGTGAGTGTTAGTGAGGGACCAGCAAAGCCAAGCCGTACCAGAGAGCGGAGGCTGCGGGACGCTGCAAGGAGCAGCACCTTTTATTTGTAGTTTGGTTACTGTGTTTTATTTTCCTTTTTGCTTTCACCTTCTGGTTTTTGTCTATTATTTTCAGCACCTGTGAGTGCAATCGGGACTATGAGAAAAAAAAATACCACAGCCTGGCATAACATTTACTGAGGATGCTTACAACTGAGTACAGAATCTGGTAGATTATCTTTTGTGGCATTAGTGTATGCTGTTGAAAAAACCAGAACTTGAGTTTACATATCCTACATGTATTGAGGAGGAGTGATCATGTGTAATTACCTATAATTACTGAATATAGATATACAAATCTAGTCCTTGGAAAATTGTAAGAGAAGAGGAACGTGTCCTGTTTTACATATTTTGTACATTAAAAAAAAGTTGACTGCTTAGTTTGTCAATAAGCTATATGGATATAGATAACATGCTGCTGTATTCAGGTCACAGAAAAAAAAAAAAAAAAAAAGTTTTGGGAAAAATTATTGTTTTTAATATAGTGATTATATAGGGAAACAATACAGAATGCAGATGGTTTTGGCAGAATCGTTTAAAATCAGATTTTCAGCCAGAAACTTGCAAATCAGCAGTTGGCCTGGGCTAATCAGCAATATGCATTTCTTCTACCAGCACAACAGCACAGTGTGCAGAGTCATGTTGCTTTGCTGTCTTAGGTCCCATCATTTATTTCAGAAAAATGAACATTAACTGGACACTGAATGAGCCCATGGTACATGAAAACATTAGGGGAATAGTGTATTGCTGCCATTCATCCTCAAAGAACAACCCGTTTAACCTTTAATAAAAAAAAAAAAAGTTTGGCTCTAAAACAGTATGACATCTCGCACTGTGCTTGATATAGTATTGACCCTCTTCAGAAAGCTTAAATCATAATTACATTATTTAAACAATGTGTTGATGGTTACTTAAAATAGTTTATTATTAACATAGTTTAATATTTTGGCACTTGTTAAATACAGTAAAGAAAGATCTTACGGATATCAAACTTTATTTAAGTATTATCAAACCAAGCCTTGCTGTCAAGTTGAACTATCTTGCAGTGACAGGATGTGAGATAAAGGGACATGATTGAAGTCTTTAAAGTCTTCCAGAGTTCACCCTAACCGATACTTGAAGCACAGCACGGAAACCAGGACACAGTTGGAAATTAAGTGGAGATAGACTTAAGAGACAGAAAGAGACAGTTTTTTCACACAGAGTGGTGAGGATAAGGAAAGGGCTACCTAGTCATGTTGATGCTGAATTCCTTGGATTCTTTAAGCCCCAACTTGACAAAGTTTTTAGATCAATCAGCTACTGGGAAGAGGGGCATAGATGGGTTTTAAAATTTAAATTACTCTGCGTGTCAAAAAGAATGCGGCTGTTTTATGACTTTTCCTAAATACATGTATTAAATACCCTGACGGCGTTTGAAAAGCAGGATCACGAAAATAAGGAAGTTATAATCCTGCCCACCTAGAATCGCCAAAGCCGTCATTTTGACTGCCTTTTATTTTGAACATAACCTACAATATTCTGTTATTTTTATTACATGCCCATTGTTATCTCTACTGTACAAGAAATGCACCGAGGAAAATATCAGTAAGAGAGATTTCGTCTTGAAGCTAGCCACAGTGCTTCGGCAGAAACATTTCGATCAGAAAACTGCAACGCAGCTCAACCTGGATTCTGTGCTGCACCGAGTGACACACACGCAAGAGAAAACATATGTTACTTTCATTTTAAATTAAAAACCACTTTTGTTTTTTTACAGTTTTGTTTGTATATACAGTATATACCTGTTTACACCTGTTTGCACACTAGTTTCTTTTGAAATGTTTATTTTATAAATGTTTCATTTTTTGAAGTAGCGCTTTATATGTGGTAAGTTAGAAAATAAACCCTTTTATGTTTAATTGTTCATTTAAATACGGTGTTTTGGCTGTGCAGACATCTGATATGATGTACTTGAATAAACTTTTCAGTTGTATCTGATAGTTTGTCTTTCATTTTAATGTTGATGTGTAAAATGTAACCATCATAACGACTGCCGGCAGCGGTTTTAGGTATGAGTATAACTGCAGCGATTCTAGTGTTAAACAGTTAAGAGAATCACTAAGTTACTTATTTATACCAAATCAAATGCTAAAAAATCTTTAGGAATCACACATTTGACAATTCATGTAGGATAAATGCAGTTATTATTATTTTTTATGGATACCGTATCAAAAGACAATAACAAAAACTACCTACGCTTACAGCATCTAAAACAATGTTAAAATGCACACATGACAAGTACTTGTGTTGTTGCACACAACCTCATTGATAACTACTCTCTTCATTTATTTTTTTCTTTGGTAAAGTATGCACTTTCAATGATAATAAAAAAATAGCTGTTTGACATACAGCAACTGAATGACTCAGTTCATGTTCATTGGTTAATTTGCCTTGCTACGCTGACTCCTGAGTCGTTGGTTACCAGGGCAGCTCAGGGGACCATCAGAACAACCCGCCGAGCGATCCAGGAGTGCAAAGCAGCATTGCACACAGACTGTGAGGTGTCTCGAGGGGGTCCTTAGGAACGGAGAGCTGGCCTCGCTACCCGGCCCCAGCTCTCCGGTCCTGCTGATCCAGCCGAAGGCAAGGAACCCTCCACAGCCTCCCCTCGAGAACAACCTGAGAAGGCTCTCGGATTTCTCCTCGACCCCCCTCCACTCCAACCCTGTACGCGATGATGCTCTACACCAGGGGTGTTCAATTCGGTCCTGGAGGGCGGTGTCCCTCCTGGCTTTTGTACCAACTTTGACCTAAATTACTTAATTGGATCAATTATTACCAATTATTGGTCTAATTAAGTAATTTAGAGCACAGTTGGAACAAAAGCCAGGAGGGACACCGGCCCTCCAGGACCGGAATTGAACACCCCTGCTCTACACCCTCCATTTCCTTGCCCTCGTCTCCTGTCGAGACACCTCTTGGTGGGAGCCCCTCCAACCCCCAGAGTCCCCAGTGAGTGGCCCTGTACTCCTTGCTAGTCCCTAGAGGAGCTGGGGACCTGGGATGGAGGGTGCTGCACTGAACACTTGCATCGGGAGAGATCCTGCGCCACTTCACCGACTTGGACGCTGCATGCCCTTTCTGCGGTCAGTCACTGTGTGGAGTCGGCGGTGAACGTACTGTATATCCCACGTACAACCAGCCAATCAGATTAGCAGTCTCTTAATAGGCAAGTGGGTGGAACTATTTTTAAGGAACTGTATTTTACAGTGTATGGTTTCCGTGGCTGAGACGGGGGTATCCAGCCAATGGGATCAGTGCTATCCACACTCCTCCCCCCAAAAATATCACCACCCCCTGGCAAAAGTAAATAAATACATAAATAATTAACAAAAAATTTAAATTGCATGACTCATCCTAATGTGGCAACAACCCCAGTCGGCCACAATGTAGCAGCGCTAGCGATCATAAGCTACATTAGTAAAAAGGGCGACTCAATATTTACCAATCAGCATTTATTTCTACATCTTTTACTCATTCAGGAACATAACATACCTAAATGTTTATTATTAAACTAATGTGAGTTTAAATTACTAGTAAGTACACATGTTTCGATATGAAAGCTGAACATTAACATCAGCAAAGAACAACTAAGTTACATGTTTTTAATGAAAAAACAAATTGTAGCCAATGTTTGCACTAAAGTAAAATCAGGCTTGTGTGATTGTAAAATGCCAGTTTTTAAATATATATTTACTACTGCTTAATCTAAGTTAAAAATGAGAATTTAACTTGTTCAAGGCTCCACGGCAACATTACCCTATTTTTAATTCTAAAACCCAACATTATTTAATTTTTAATAATGGTCTGATACTCTCTCTTCCTTCAGATATTTTTCCTGACCACCTACCAAGTTCACATTCACTTAACAATGTTTTTTCTTACTGTTAGCTAATGTTAGCCACAGTGCAGACCTTGGGTCAAACCAACGTGTTCGTGCATATAGGGAGAATTTATTGTGATTGTTAATAAATGTGGCCCATCCTCTAAATACTTTTCAATTTTTTTGTTGTATTTTATAGATTTTAAAGCAAACCAATGCCAAACACAACAAAGTATAATACATAAATAATGAACGAAAAAAGTGTGTGTGGGGGGGCAAAATATATAGTTTGACCAACCCATATGCAAAGAGGGGGGGTGGGGGGACACGTGCCCCTTCAGCCCCATGGGTTAGGCGCCTATGACAACTGTGTATGTTTTGCTGTCATGCAAAATGAACTACAGTGGACCTGTTTACAAAGTATTGACTGTTGCCAAATCAGCCACCTACAACTACAGTACAATAAGAACCACAAGGGCCAAGAGAGAATTTGATTGTGGAGCATCTCATGGTTGTTTTTCAATTTGATATTTTTCCTTTTTAAAAGCAATTCGAAGGAGCACCGTACCATAGTTCAACCAAGTAATATTATTATTATTATTATTATTATTATTATTATTATTTATTTCTTAGCAGACGCCCTTATCCAATTGTTACAAGATATCACATTATTTTTTACACATTATTTTTAAATACAATTACCCATTTATACAGTTTTAGTGGAGCAATCTAGGTAAAGTATCTTGCTCAAGGGTACAGCCGCAGTGTCCCCCACTGCTGTAATAAAGTGGAGTAGTTGTAAGCCTTTGTCTTATGTATGTATTCACTTGAATTCAGGCCACTAAGATTTCAGATACAAAAGCTCCCTTATTTTGATAACTCAATGTTGACAGGTATGCATATATCAATTACATTTTTTTAAACTTACATTTTAATCATTTTTCCTAACCTGAAGTAATTTCAGTACCATTTACTCTGACCTATTATTGTTTTGTTCAACTTTTTAACAGTTTTCTTAAAGGGGATATTTATAGGTCGTAAAGTTAAAAAAAAAAAGTTATACTGTATTACAGTACAGTAAATACAGACTTTGCAGTTATAAATGTTAATGTAAAAACCTGCATCCTTCAGATCACCATTGCTTTCACAGCCAGTGCAGAAATTGGCAGTGTCACGTCAGTCTTTCTCTTTTATTATTTTGCTGTCTGTTACACTCTTGATGATAAACATACATTATACCTATTCGGCGTAATTTAGTTGACAACGATGCCTGCAGGGTGTCTGAAGTACAATACAGGAATGACACTGTATTGTAACCTTAAGCGAAATAAATAAACACAGTAAAGCCTGTCTAATCAGGCCCATTTACAAACCACCATTCTGTATAATTTGCCATGTTTTTTGGGTCCTGACCAAATCCCCATTGAAATGAATGGGCAGCAGTGGAGCAGTGGTTTTAAAATAGCTAATCCTGATAAAGAAAGCAGCAGTAGAGCAGTGGTTAGGGCTCTGGACTCTTGTAAGTGTTGTCTGCCTAAAATCAACGTGCAGTCCGGCACAAAGCCTTTTCTTTTATAATCATGTTTGTTTTGTAAATAGACACATGTCCCACAGGTACGGTACAGAAACATCCTTGTTTACTTCATAGAAAAAGTACAATTAATGCAACCCTAGAATTACAGGATATACCTGGAGAGTACTTATTTTGTATGTATTTTTTAATTGTTCAAATAGTCTTTTATAGCTTTTTTGTATTTATTGTTAGGTTCAGTATTACATTTTGCAATACTGCACCTCTGTAATCCAGCACATGTTTTCGATCCATAGCAAAACCAGATAAGACAGGTTTACTGTAATTAAAATAAATTTAAAAAAATAACAAGTAGATGTTTCATGTTTTTGTTTTCCAGTTGCCAATATGCAGTAACAATAGCTTAGAACAGGTTGCTAATAAAAAAGGTATGACATTCTTTTTTTTCAATTACATTGCATGTTGCACAACAGTTTTTTTCTATATACAGTGTTTCAAGAACATCTCATCACAAAAACTGATTGATGTGTGTAGGTGCTATTGTAGACATACTATTCTTAAAACAATAACTGTGTCTTATTATAATGTACAAACATGTCTTCAATATTGCTCTCTGAAAATGACAGCGGATTTACACGTTACAACAAGCCAAAAATAGACCACATTCCAGACTGTTCAAAGTTCATAAATCGTGTTTGTTCAACATGAGCGAATGACTCAATACTGGGAATCTCTTCTTAGAAAGATGGCATTTATTAAGCATGCAACAAAAAATGTTTGAAAATCACACAAAACAGTTACACAATTAATATCACATTAAAAGCATTACAATGAGAACTAAGGTTTTAAACAACAATTTACCAAATAAATATTAGTACATACTGACACTACAACAAGAGATGGCACAATACCTGTATAGATATTTAAGAGTATGTGTTTCTCCAAGTGTCAGGGCCCTTGACCTCGATGGATAAATACTGAGAGATGAGGGCTCCAGGTGCAGCGTCGTATTTTTCTTGTTTCTTAGAATCTGAGAGAGCAGATGGCCAGAGATCAGGGAGCAGAGTCAGGCCAGAGATCAGGGAGCGAAGTCAGGCCAGAGATCAGGGAGCGAAGTCAGGCCAGAGATCAGGGAGCAGAGTCAGGCCAGAGATCAGGGAGCAAGGAGCTAATGTTTACAGTCGGCTTTATACTTTTCAAACAAAGGGATTGTTTAATTTTCCCGCCATACGCTCCGATTGGCTAGTTCATGTCTCGATGTGCTTGATTGCTCGCCCTCCCCCTCCTTTCTCTTGTGCTAAACCCCCCTTCCCTCACTAGACTGGGTAATTCAGTCGCAGAACGGGTTTGATTAGCCTTTTGTTTCCTGAGTGCCTGATGTATTTGCGGTGTTAGATCGATCGTTATCACTAGGTAAAGCTAGACAATTAGGTTACATTTAATTCAATTTATTTCGTTTTCTGTTAAAATATATAATATCCACGACATTCGCAATATATTTGTGATGACAGACTATGATCTACAACTGTTATAAATTAATATTTATTATTATTATTTATTTCTTAGCAGACGCCCTTATCCAGGGCGACTTACAATTGTTACAAGATATCACATTATTTTTACATGCAATTACCCATTTATACAGTTGGGTATTTACTGGAGCAATCCAGATAAAGTATCTTGCTCAAGGGTACAGCAGCAGTGTCCCCCACCTGGGATTGAACCCACGACCCTCCGGTCAAGAGTCCAGAGCCCTAACCACTACTCCACACTGCTTTCTGTATCAGGCTTAGCTATTTTAAAACAATGTTTTTATTTGTATAATAATTAAGGTTAGGATTTTGGTACGGTAATTTTTAGTATATTTCATGGACGAGGTGCAGCAAAAAAAACAAGAATTCACGGAAGGTTCACTAAATAATGTAGTTTTAGCTAAATCAACATACACAAGATCTTTCAAATAGTACACCAAAACCAATAAAATAAAGACAATATTGCTTTTGACAACGGACTACTGATTTACATGTTACTTTAGAGAACAAGACTTCCAGTACATACTTCAGACTCCAAGTCTCCTACCCTGTGCCAGAATTACATAATCAAAAATCTTTTTTGGAAGGTGTACAGCCTTAACAGATCGTCAAACCTTTTGTCTGACAGTTCTTTCCCCGGGCCGGGAAGTCTGAAAGAATGCGAGACTCTGTTGCAGGAACATATTGACCCGGAAGGGAAACGACATAGCAGCTGCAGATAGTAGAGACAGCTGCACTCGTTTACCAAGGGGTCATTGCGTGATAGTAAAAAGGGGACAGAGAATCGCAATCTACTCCTTCGCTTTGTTTGAGAGACAAGAACTGGAAGGACTGGGAGAAACCCCTAAGAATAAGAGAAAGTACTCGTGAGTGTTTTGTTTGTTTTTGTCACTGTTAGTAATTGTCTTTTGTTTTTGTAAATCAATAGATGGCTAACACGTCTCCGGAGGTGTTGCCTTGGGCCAGCACTACCCGGAACAACACTACACCAGTCACTGTTTAATTGTTATCATCCACCACAAGCACCACTGCACACATCTGGACTGGTGACTGTTTAGTGTATTATTGTTTCTTCCGTGCTTTAGACATTGGTGTGTATTGCCAGATTACAGTTTCCTAGTGTGTGATTATTTCTGCACTGTATCATCTCTGCACCTGTTTCTAATCAGCAGCCACTTTGCCACAATGTCACATACTCGCACCTCTCTAATTAATGTATAAAATTCTCCCTTCCGGATTATCTGTTGGTTGAGAGGACGGACGTACCAACGACGTCGCGTTTACCTGTCTGCGCCTGACGTATCGCATTCATCTGCAACAGAATGGACCAGTTTTCCATGATTCTGAAACTGTTATTACAGAAAACTGCTTACTTACATTTTTTTTTTTGCATTTTAGCTGTCACTGATTTACATGCTTGCTCGCTCAGCTATCTCATTCGCTGACCTATAGCTACACTTAAAGGTCAGAGTCTGCAGAAGTCATAGCTCAATCCTATTATATTTGCCTACTACTTTCTGTTCACTATAATACCACTCATTTATTTTTGCCAGAAGGAAGTTCTAAATCTTGACATTCGGCATTGCAGATCTATTTATAATAAGATACAAATTCAGATCGCTTCCGTATAGTGAGCAGTAATTTATGCTGTTCATAAACTTGCAGTGATATTACGGTAGTTGTTCAGAAAAAAGAGCTGTTTAGTACATCGCACGCAAAAATTCTACGAAGGACAGAGGCTACAAATTTGCAGTATTTACGAACACATAAATAACATTAGTACATACAGCCCACTATTTATACAATGCCCTGCCACAAATACAAACTAAAATTATTTGCTGAAAATCATGTGTATTTTAAAATCATTCATTCAAGAATGCTACCATTATTGTATTCAACCTGGATTCAAAACGGATGCCAAAAGGATTCTTTTGTAATTCAAAAGCCATGTCAAATACCCAAGTGAGCATGAATGAATGTTAAATGAAGACATTTATACTACTACTATTAAGAAGAAGAAGAAGAAGAAGAAGAAGAAGAAGAAGAAGAAGAAGAAGAAGAGGAAAATAAAGATTGATACACTTTTTGGAAAAAAAAAAAAAAAATCCACAGCCAATCCATGTACTGAAATTAGCACAATAACAAAAGAGGGCTAGGCTTGAACAAATCTTTAGGCAGTGTTCAGGAAGAACTGTTGACTTTTTAATCAAACAACCAAATCCAACTGGATGTCATATACATGTTGCCTTAAAAAGAGGTGAAATATCTGTTTTTTCTCCACAGTTCTAGGTATTGTAGCTGTGTCCTGAAAACGAATTTTAGTTCTAAGTGTATTTTAAGTCCTTGTTAATGACATGGCTGAATCTATAGTCTTTAATGGACTACCTTGACAGCAGCCTCATAATCTGTTCTTCTGACACCAGTATTTTAATCTTTATCATGGTTAGGGAACATTTCAATCCACGCTCAGTTGCCTTACCCCTGTAAAAGATTGAAGCTTCATGTGAAAGTTTCCAGTTGACCCCAGCTTGGTTAAAATGATTTTACCTGAGATTGGAAGAATAGGTGGTCTCAGCTCGTTTCTGGAATCAAACTGGGTGCAGATCAATTCATTTCCTGCCTTGAATGATAAACTATCTTAGGGCGGAATGATTACAATCTCCCCATGGGAGACTGCCTTGACATTTGATGGCTGATATGAAATATCTTTTGTAGTAAGCAGGTAAATATATCATGAGAATTTTTGACATTTTTTCTATTACTGTAACTTTTTTTGCATTTTAATAATATAGCAGCAGGAACAGGGCATCAGCTTTGAAAATACAGAGACTTGGAATAAGCTATGCCAATTTAAAAACATGCTTTTAATGTTTTTTACATGAACTATACTTTCTATTGTGGTGCTGAAACTCATTTACTTTACTGGTGCTAAAATACATTTTCATCACACTATTAATTATAATGTACATACAGTAGGCTTAATAAAAGGGATTGCTAAAACAAAATATACAAGTCAAACACATCAGCTCTTTATATCATCTTAAAATAAATACATTTTCCTTTTTTAACAATAATACATTATATTATGTATTCAAATGTTTAAAAGATGTTGTACTTTAATATAGCTAAGGTATGCGGTCAGAATAATTCATCACAAGCATTATTTTTAAGCACATTTTTAATGATATTTGATGCAAGCTGGGCTCGCTTAAAATGTCTGTGATAATAATAAATAATCTGGTTCTCGTTAGACGGCCTAACAGAGAGCCATCAAACGAACTTGGCTCGTTTTCCTGGGCTGTTTTCTCACTATCCTGTCTGAACATTCCTCGACCTGAGCTTGTATCATTTCCACAATCAATCCGAGTCTGGGTCATCTGTAATCGCTCCCATGTGAATACCCCCTAATAGTCCAAGTCATCATCATCAAGCTTGTAACCTGTTGTATGAAAATCAGTCCACATCTCATGCTTTAAACAGCCATCTTCCATTTTCAACAGTCGGTGGGCTTCAGTTGACAGATGGTAAATTTTAAATAGTTGGCTGTGGCTTAATGAATTTGCTGTGTAACCGTGATCATTTTTTTCTTGTTTTATGTTTTTCAATTCATCCATGTTCAAACCATACATTATTCAAATCTGGCCTACAGTGGCGCACCTTTTTATCATACTGAAAATAACACCGCTACTGCAACCTGGACTTCGGACTACCCTTCAAAACAAAACTTTGCTCCATGACCATTCTATTACAAAACAATATAACATGCCTACCCGACTAGATTTTTTTTTCCCTGGTGTGAGACATGTTCTCCTGGTATATCCTGGGTCCACTGATTACTCTGGAAGCCCAAATAAATTAAAGACATTATTATTATTTATTTCTTAGCAGACACCCTTATCCAGGGCAACTTACAATTGTTACAAGATATCACATTATTTTTTACACATTATTCTGTACATACGGTTACCCATTTATACAGTTGGGTTTTTACTGGAGCAATCTAGGTAAAGTACCTTGCTCAAGGGTACAGCAGCAGCGTCCCCCATCTGGGATTGAACCCATGACCCTCCGGTCAAGCGTCCAAAGCCCTAACCACTACTCCACACTGCTGCCTTTGAGAAAGAGTTATTTTTAAATGCCTTGGTGTAGTTAAGCATTGTTTTGGCACTGCTGCACTTGTACCTTGATAGCGATGGATACCTTCAAGATGATAACACTTGGAATATGCTGCATTGAAAAGGATTACTTATTAGTTAAGTACAATTGTTTCCTCAGTCTCAATTTGCACATATGGGTAGTAAAAAGTGGTCTCTCTGTGCAGTACATCCGTCATAATTCAGTATTATTGTTAACATGTTTATTTAGTGTTATTAAAAATGACAAAGGCTTTGTGATTGACCCAAACTACCTATAATAGAACTGCATTAGTGGGTTAGGATTGTATGTGCCTGTTGAAAAGATTAATATAAGAAACACAATTCTAAAGTGAATTGGGACAGATAAGTCATTTATTTGGTAGCAAAGTAAGGCCAACCATTATTAACCTACTGTACGATGCTATTGGCCAGAGACCAGTTGCTAAAGCTTTATTTGTAATGTGTCCGGGCGTGAACCTGGGACCTCTTGCACTAAAGCATAGCGCAATTACCGCTGTACAAAAGAACCAGCTCCTTTGTAATAAGCGTATATCAGGCTTATGTCTTCGTGTGTGATTACATCACCTGCCATCCATGCTGCTGCCTTCCCCTATGCACGCTACAATATATATATATATATATATATATATATATCAGAGTTGTATATAATCTACCAAGGGGATGGGTTTCGAGTTGATTTTTTTAGGCTAAGCCTATTAACTGCTTACCAGGTTATCATTTTCATTTTGTGATTGAATGTTAGTCAAGGCACTGTAGCAGGGTCTAAACCTCTGTGTCTTTTTAAGAGGTTGGTGTAATGCCAGTTGATACAGCACCACGATCCCTCACATGGCCTTACTGGTCTGCCTCAATCCAATCCAAAATTATTGCGTGTACAGGTGTGATGATCCGCTCAGTGCTTTAATTTGCATAGCAAGTGTCTTCTTTACAGTCTTCTTTACTGCCTCCATACAAATACCTACTTTAATCTGCACGTGAAGTGATTGTGCAATCCCTGTGCCTAAATACAAAAAATACATAAAACACAAAATACACACAGGGGCGGGGCACCCTGCCACAAATCATTTTTGCTGTTTTATACTCGAAAATAATGAATTGGTGCACAGGTAAATCCGAAAACCAGTTGATTTTAATACAAATTTTACACATATTTACAATATGTGATTATGAGGTCCCTCTGTATTTGGGTGTACTTGTTCATTAAGGTGTGCCTGACTAGTATCAGAGACGGTAAAACCTGTTAAAGAAAAGGTCAGTTATTTATTGGTTTTCTTTTATTGTTTGGCATTCTGTTTTTTTATGTCCATTGTTAGTAAAATGACGTTTTGATTTATATTTAATCTTTCTATGCTTTGTATTTTAAATACAGTGCCTTGAAAATGTCTTCACACCCTTGAACATTTTTCACATTCTGCTGCCTAAAAAATACAATTCAAAATGCATTAAAGTAGGAGTTTGTTTCACTGATCTACACAACATCATCTACACTTTCAACGTGAAAGCACAATTATAGAAATATTCAAAAAGTAATTAAAAATAAAAAAATAAAAACGTCTTGATTGCATAAGTCTTCAAACCCATTGTCATAGCAAACCCAAATTAGCTCAGGTACAACACATTGCCTTAACAAGGCACATAATAAGTTAAATAGAGCCCACCTGTGTCCAATCACAGTAGTTCAACTGATTCGAATACTCCTGGATGAAGAATCAAGCTGTTTCTGTTGTATGAAGTGAATTTGAAGCAAATGGCAAAACATGCCAAAGCTGCCAAAAGAACTCCGGGATAAAGTTATTGAAAGGTACAGATTGGGGGAAGGCTATAACAAACTTTCAATGTCTTTGAATATCCCTTGGGGCACTGTCAGGTCCGTCATTGTAAAGTGGAAACAGTTTGGCACCACCAAGACACTGCCTCGATCAGGCCATCCCTCCAAAGTCAGTAGCCATGGCTTAAGGAAACTGCTGTGGGAGGTGACTGTGAGGCTTAAGATTACTTTAAAAGAACTACAGATGTCTCTGGCTGAGATTGTTGAACAGTCAACATTTTCCCCAATTTCAAGAGTACTCCACAAACATGGCCTGTACGGGAGGGTGGCAAGAAGGAAGCCACTGCTGAAAAAAAGCCATGTGATGTGCCGCATAGCTTTTGCAAAGAAACACTTAGGGGTCACTGCACACATGTGGGAGAAGGTTTTGTGGTCTGATGAGACCAAGGTGGATAAGCAATATGTGTGGCGTAAACCAAACACAGCACATCACCCTGCTAACACCATCCCTACAGTAAAGAATGGTGGTGGCAGCATTATGTTTTGGGGATGCATTGCAGCAGCAGGGATAGGGAGGCTTGTGAAGATTGACGGAAAGATGGATGGTGCAAAGTACAGGCAGATCCTGGAGGAAAACCTGTTCCAGTCTGCCAGAGACCTGGGACTGGGGAGAAGATTCACCTTTCAGCAGGACAATGATCCTAAGCACAAAGCAAAAGCAACAATGGAGTGGCTCAGCAAGAAGAAAGTGAATGTCCTCGAGTGGCCTAGTCAAAGCCCAGACCTGAATCCTATAGAAAATCTGTGGCAAGACTTGAAGACTGCAGTCCACAGATGATCCCCAGCCAACTTGAAAGAGCTTGAGCTATTCTGCCAAGAAGAATGGGCAAAAACTGCACCATCCCGCTGTGGTAAGTTGGTAGACACTTATCCAAAATGACTCATGGCTGTTATTGCTGCAAAAGGGGCTTGCACCAAGTATTGACTCAAGGGGTGTGAAGACTTATGCAATCAAGACTTTTTGTTTTTTTATTTTTAATTACTTTTTGAATATTTCTATAATTGTTCTTTCACGTTGAAAGTGTAGATGATGTTGTGTAGATCAGTGAAACAAACTCCTACTTTAATGCATTTTGAATCGTATTTTTTAGGCAGCAGAATGTGAAAAATGTTCAAGGGTGTGAAGATTTTTTCAAGGCACTGTACCTTGAGGTAATATTATTCTGCCTTTTTTAAAATTAAAGAAAAATAAACAGTTTCTTCAGCAGACAGAACACAGTTGTATTGTGTGTGTTGCATTTGTGTGCTGTGCTGTTTGGTTCTCAGTCTGACCACAGAGTACATTTCTCATTCATGCAATGAAGTTAGATTGGTAGAACCCTCACAATGAAAATACAATTTCATACATCTGTAAGCTGTAACAAATGCACTGCACATGCTGAGATAAAAGTAAATGCATTTCCTGATATGTGTGGTGATGACATTTGAAGCAAGCTGTAATTCAGACAACCACAACTGAATGTCATAATATTTGATGTTCCCAAAATCTTAGTTTGGAAATATCTGTCAATGCAGTTATTGAAAGCTGTGCCTGCTGTTAAAGCAGAAAATAATAACAGCTAAAAAGGCACAGAGACGTGTATTTCAAGCCTTTATAGATACTGCCTCTTATAGGCAGGTGCCAGTGATTTTCTGTCTGATACTGTATGTGGTGCACATTTACTGGAAAAACCATTCAGTTATATTTAGCTGTAAAGGTCTTAACCAAAGTTGAAAACGCTAAATTGTATTCATTTTGGTAAGTGTCAGTTTGCTCATTGATGTCCTATTTAAATCTGATTTTTCCCATGAGGTCAGTTTTCCATTCTGCACCTGCCTGAACACTGCTGATGTGCCAGTGGTGACAGATGGGTGTTTTGTGGCTTTGAGGCCCAGTGATTACCTGTATGGTAACAAATAGTGCTGATGGCCTTACTTGTTCCGGAGCCTTACCAATGTAGAGCAACTGCCACTTGATGAAAGTCACTTTTAATACCGCAGTTGGCTCTCTCCCTATGACAGCCGGGGAAATTTAAATATGTTTGCTTCCTGCACAGATGAACATAATAACATGGGAGTCAATGGAAACAAGCTGCACTTGGCAAATAGCATTTTGGTTATTATCACACTGCTTAAAGTGGAACTTTAACAAAACAGAGCTTACCTTTGTTTTGATTAATATGCTCATTACTTTGAATACTTTCTTTAGGCTCAAATATGCAATTTTATCATGAAAATTAAATTGTAAAGAAAGTATCCGCAATCAAGCAATATAATATACTTCATATGTAGCTTATTTGAAAAAAAGATTACCGAGTGAGTGTGTACTAGTCAGAGAAACAGAGAGAACCTACAAAAAGGAAAAAAAAAATATTAGACAGATTGAAAGAATGGATGCATTATATTATCTTTGAATCAAATCTGTCATCCATGTAACTGATTTTCAAAGACAATTATCTATCAGACAAAAAAGAAAAAAGAAAACTGACAAATTGTCTTCGCTATGGAAATTAGTGGAAAGCATAGGCCCTAAAAGTAAATAAATTGCTGTTTAGGATTTTTGAACATTTGCTTTTCAGGAAATAAAACATGATTTAGTTGCTGTTCAAAGAAAAAAAATAATAAAAGTAGAAGGACTAGACAGTTTATATGTGATTACTGAAAATCTCTGACGTTTTGGGGGAAAAATAGAATTTTTACAAGCATGTTACTCTTATGCCAAATTGTATATGCACAGTAGAGGGTATTAAATCAAATTAAACTCTGTAACATCATACATAATTATGGAAATACAGCGCATGATTTGTTGAGATTAACAACAGTAAAAAAATGTGGGCCTATTTTGCGGTTACGAGTGAGCTCCAGATAATGTCAACTCTGATTATTGTCACCATTTCTGCCCAGTCCATTTGAAGTGATATTAAGTGAGATTGACTATATATAAGTCTAGATAGGGATTAAAACAGCAGTTACTGGGTCCCGGAGTGGCTCACTTGGTAGAAGTGCAGCCGCGTGGTGCGAAGGGTGTCCTACAGCGCAGGTTCGCGCCCTGGCTGTGTGAAGTAGGCCGGTCTTTGCTGGGGACTCCGAAGAGAGCGTCACATTGGCTCTGGAGTTCCCATGGATTAGGGAGGCAAAACCGGCAGGGACTGTTTTGTCCTCATTGTACTACAGTGAACCCTGCTGGCCAGACGCCCAGTCAGCTCAAAAGAAGACACCTGCATAGTCAGAGTTGCAAGCCTGCAAGTGACAGTGACCAACCCTGTAAGCGAACTAGATGTTTAATAAAGGTTACTTATGTTGTTAAAATAAACCAAGTTGCCTAAATTGTTATTAGAATAAGCAACAATGAAACATGGTGGCAGCAGAGACGAATGAACCCTGAACAGAAGAGAGATGAACTGTAAACAAGCGAGAGGCTGTGAGTACACAAGCGAAAAATGTATCTAAGGTTTGGAGAAGCTGGAAAGAAGAATTAAATTTATATGTCGATATTGCAATGGAAGAAGCAGACGCAAAGCTGAAAGTGAAACTGTTTTACTACCTGATAGGAGACACGGGAAAGGAGGTGTGCGAGACTGCCCCAAGACCAACGTACTGTGAGTACATTAATAAATGTTTTTGATGCGCATTGCAATCTGAAACTTAATGAGACTGTAGAAAGATACTGATTTTTCACAAGAAACTAGGAAATGGGGGGAAAGCATAGATAAATACGTTACTGACCTCAGGGTGTTAACAGCCACTTGCAATTTCAGAGAAATTAAAGACCCACTTATCAGAGGTAGGATATTGTGTGGAAATTCACAACTCTCACCTCAGAGAACATCTCCTAAGGGAAGCAGACCTGACCTTAGAGAAAAGCTGACAAGTTTGCAGAGCTATTGAGCTGTCAAAAGAGAATATAAAAACAATAGAAGGTAACACAGTTGAAGAAATCCATGCACTGGAGCAAACTTAAGGCTACAAGAGACATTCTATCATGCAAGTACTATGGGATAAAACATGCAAGAAATAAAGAGAAGTGCCCTGCCTATGGGAAGCAGTGCGAAGAGTGTGGAAAATACAACAATTTTGCAGCAAAGTGTATGACAAATATGCAGAGAGGCAAAACAAGAGTGCATAATGTGCTAGCGACTGAGCAGGAGCTACATGAAGAGATTCTGATTGTGAACACGCAGACAGAGAAACAGATGGTAAATACAGTACAAAAAGTATAAGTAGTAGTCCAAAGCAACTTTTTGCAGCAATGCTCATAGGAGAAAGTCTAGTCAGATTCCAGTTGGATTGTGGGGCAAGCTGTAATATCATCCCAGTTAATTTGCTAAATCCAGTAACACAGATTGAGAAAACACATCAAATACTGGTGATGTACAACAAAAGCACGCTACAAGCCCTAGGCAAATGCAGAATTAAAATCAGGAATCCCTGAAACAAAAAGCTGTACCGTTTAGAGTTTTGTTGATGAAGAGTTATCTGTGCCTTTCCTTGGCAGTAAGGCAGTGCAAGCCATGAACCTAGTTAAAGTGCAGTTTGAGAATATTTTAGCAACTGACAGCATTGTAACAGAGATGCTGGAGGAGGGGAGCCCTTGGAATCTGAATCGAATCAAAAACGATTATGCAGACCTCTTTGAGGGGGAAGGCTGTCTAGAAGGCAGATATAGAATTGAAATTGATACTAGTGTGGAAATGGTAAAATTACCGAAACCAAGAGTGCCTGTTGCTTTGATGACAACACTGAAAGAAGAGCTTCAAAGTTTGCAGAACAGAGGCATTATAGTTATAGTGCCTGTAGATAAGAGCACAGACTGGATCAGCAGCCTCGTGATTGTCAAAAAGCCATCTGGAAAAATGAGAATCTGTATCGATCCCAGACAACTGAACAAAACTTTAAAGAGAAGTCACTTCCCACTGCCTACTATAGGTGACATCTTGCCTGATTTGTCTAAAGCAAGAGGCTTTACTGTTTACGAAGTGAAAAATGGGTTCTGGCATGTAAAGCTAGAAGATGAGTCCAGTTACTTGACCACATTTGCTACACCTTGCGGCAGATATAGGTGGCTAAGAATGCCTATTGGGATCAGCCCCGCACCAGAAATATTTCATAGAAAGCTGAGTCAAGTTCTAGAGGGTCTCCCAGGAATCCGAACAATCGCAGATGATGTACTATCAGTTGGAGAAGGAGATAGCCCCGAGTTAGCAGAGAGGGATCACGACAAAAAACTGAAACTGTTCCTTGAAAGATGCTAAAAGAAGAACATAAAGCTCAACCAGGACAAACTCAAATTGAGAGTGACTGAACTTCTATACATAGGACATCTGCTCACATCAGAAGGCTTAAGAATAGACCTAGAAAAAGTCAGAGCAATCAAGGAGAGGCCAAGACCCACAGATGTGAAAGTACAAAGACTGCTAGGTATGGCAAATTATCTTTCAAAGTTTTGTAATCACTTGTCAGACAACTGTGAACTGTTGAGACAGTTAACACACCAGAACACTGTATGGGAATTGACTGAATCACAGGAGCAAGCATTCATGAAAATAAAAAACATGATTGGAACTGCACCCATACTGAAGTACTACAGTCCAGAAGAGAGTCTACTGTTGCAGTGTGACGCATCAGAGACAGGACTGGGAGCAGCCCTGATGCAGGGAGGACAACTAAATAGCTTTTGGAAGAACAGCATTAACACCAACAGAACTGGGCTATGCTCAAATCGAAAAGGAATGCTTAGGCATTCTGTTTGGAATGGAAAAATTCCATCAATACACATATGGTTAACAAGTCGATGTACAGTCGGACCATAAGCCGCTAGAAAATATTGTGAAGAAACCCCTGCTCAGTGCACCAAAAACACTACCGAGAATGCTGCTCAGACTACAGAAATATGACATAAATGTTGCATGTGTTCCTGGATGAAACATGCTGTTAGCTGACACTTTAAGCAGAAGATACCTACCGGAATGCAGCAAAGAAGGTTCAGTTGAGGCTGAAATAGAAACCATAAACATGATACATTACCTACCAATCTCAGAAGAGTGGCTGAGAGCTATACAGAAAGGAACAGAAAAGGCCATGCAGATCATAAAGAACACCATACTACAAGGGTGGTCAAACGACAGAAACCAGGACATTGTGAGAGTACAGCCTTTGGAACCACAAAACAAGTACTGGAAAAATGCTACAATGCTAAAACCTGTGGATAATAGATCATACCATGTACAACTAGAAAATGGACGGATTCTGAGAAGGAACCATCGCCATCTCAGAAGAACCAAAGAAACAAACACAAACGAAAGAAAGATCAGCCCAGGACAAGAACAGCAGAATCAGCAAAGTGATAAACAAGCCTGCTGGAGTGTCGGAGATAAACAATACAACACCAAAGAGACAGGAAGATAATGTTTCAGAAGTTCAACAAGAAAACCTCAACAAGACCATACAACAGTCTCTTAGACATCACCTTGTAAAGAATCCAGAAACAGAGGCCTAGACAACTGTGCAATCCAGAGCAGGATGAAGTATTAAGCTAACAAATACACTTAAAAGACTTTGTGTGTTAAGGGATAAGAGGACCTTTACAAAATGTTGAAGTTTTTCAATAACTTTTGTAACCTCAGTTAATAGATGTTGTTGTGGGTTATGTTGTATTGAGCCACAGTTGTGGATGGGATAAATAAAAATGTAACGCAAGGTTAGTCTTTAGAGACTAGTCAGAGTTGCAAGCATGGAAGTGACAGTGACCAAACCTGTAAGTGAACTAGATGTTTAATAAAGGTTACTTATGTTGTTAAAATAAACCAAGTTGCCTAAATTGGTATTAGAATAAGCAACAATGAAACACCTTAGAGATTTGTGATGATATGTGATGAATTTGTAAAACTATTTAAATGACATCTGTAAAATGTAATGAATAATCCACAAGGGAAACACAACTAGGTGATTAAGCTGTTCAGGGCCTGGAGCCTTAGGGCATTTATTTAGTTTGCTATTCTGATGTATTGTTTATGTGAACCATGATAATGAAAAGACGGATATTGAACACAAAAGTTGGAATTACAGGTCGGGGTGAAAGTTAATGAGGAAACAAACCATCTCTGTTAATTGACATAAAGTAATCTGCAGTAACATTATTGAATTTAATTGAAATGTGACAGCAAACAAGTAATTATTTCTTTAATTTGCTGAATTCATTAAGAGATTTTGAGATGTAATTATTCAAGCCCGGAAAGATTTGCTTCATCATATAAAAAGTCATTACAATGAATACATGACATTTAAATAAATCTGCAGGCTTCTGGAATGTGAAGACATAAGATCCGGTTGTAAAAATTGTAATTTGAAAATTTTGTTCGGCTGAGCTAGGCATTAAAAGTCAATTAAAGTGGATTTTACATGACTGGTATGTTATTTGACTTCAGACAATTATAGGAATTTTTATAGAGAATTACCCTTTTTGATCCCTGAAAATGCTGCGTTGTTGTTTCTAAATTAGTTCCCTACCTTGTCTGAAACCTGCTCTTTACTCCTTTGTTTGTAGTAATAGAGGTGAACTTGCAAACAAAAAATAGCTTTTAGTGGGATATCCAGACAAAAAAAAGTGTTGTGTTGTTTCCAGCCAAATCAGAAGGAATCACAGATTCCGGCAGTTCTGCTAGTTCTAGGGTGACCAGACATCCGGGTTTAGCTGGGACAGTCCTGGTTTTTCATCAAAGGCCCCGGTGTCGAGACATTTTGCTCAAAATCTTTCAAACGTCCCAGTATTCAGCCACTTCATGTAGCGCAGCACGCTCCTAAATACGTTTTGTCAAAACAATGTCCACAACCACTTTTAGTTTATGGCACCTGCAGTGAAAACAAAATTAAATGAAAAAAACAAGGTACTGGGGTAATCAAGAATTATTTTTATAAAATTATTAACACAGGCATACATGCTTATTCCTCAGTGCGCCGTGTGTTTTGATTTAGTTTATATTCAATATGAATCTACACTGTGTAATATGGTAATTTTGTAGCAACAGTTCTGGCTGGATTTAGTCCAGACAGAGCAGCGAGAGGTTGTAAGCATCCAAATCCACCATGTTAAACTATATCAATGTCAATAAATAGAGCCTGACGCAGTGAGAGAAAGAAAGAAAGAAAGAAAGAAAGAAAGAAAGAAAGAAAGAAGCCAAAACGTAAATGTATTTAATGATTTTATTATTATTATTATTATTATTATTATTATTATTATTATTATTATTATTATTATTATTATTATTATTATTATTATTAATAAACTCAATATAAAAGTATGTAATATGTATAACACAATATGGCTACTTAAACTAATTAGTCATACATTATACACCCATGGGTGTACTGAAATTAGCTAGCTGCTAAACAAAAAAAACAAACAAAAAAAGATAATACTAAGAGTGAGAGGACGGCTATTTAAATAACCATAAAAATAACCTATATTTAAGGGGTTTGATTAGTCTTATCAATTATTTAACAATGTGTCCCAGTTTTGAGCTTTGAAAATCTGGTCACCCTAGCTAGTTCCTGTCCAAAGCTGAAAAACAGTATTATTTAAGGCAGTGAGGGAGGGTCTTATGTAGTCAAGCAAGGTAGTCGCTACA
The DNA here is from genome assembly GCA_030684275.1 of Acipenser oxyrinchus oxyrinchus. Taxonomy (NCBI): domain Eukaryota; kingdom Metazoa; phylum Chordata; class Actinopteri; order Acipenseriformes; family Acipenseridae; genus Acipenser; species Acipenser oxyrinchus. The sequence continues at coordinate 50,775,104 of CM060247.1, forward strand.
GTGGCTTTCAGTCAAAGCTTGCATAAGCTTAAAGTGATTATAGCTACAAAATAATTTCATAAATCGACCCTGTTTTGCACTGCCATTGGTTCTGTATGCCTCAAATGTGCTGTTTTGAAAGAAATATGTTATTGTAAACATGTATTTTTATTTAAAACATTATATCTGCTACTACACTTAAATAAACCTTTGTTTGACGTCAATGCTTTCACATAGCGTTGCACTTGCTTGGTCATTGCACTATTCACACAGCTGAGTTATTACAGCTCAAAGCTAGCATTGAAGCGGCACGTTGGGCTGTGTGAATTGCCCATACCAGCACATAGCCAACATATTTTCCATATTTTTCAAAACTGCTGATTTAAGACATGTGTAGCTTGTGAAAGAGCAAAAAAAGATAAGATTTATGGAATTGTTTTGTTAGGTACATTTTATTTAAGGTCCCCCTGTTGACATGTGGCACCCTGCAAAATTTGTGTCAAAGATAAATATATTTCTGTACTACTGGCCCACTACACTAAAATACAATACCATTTTATTGTATTTTAATTTGATGTACAGAGGTAGTAATGTTAATAAGTTACCGCAATGCTTTCCTGCACACAAACCATGGATAGAAGCAACCACCCCCTTAGAATCAAACATTGTTCTCCGATAATTATAGAGGCATTTATAATCATTAACAGCCATCTTTGCAGTTTTCTAAGTAGATTCATCAAAAGTGTTCATAATGTTATTATGGGTACATGTTGCTGTCATAAGAATTCAATAAAGAAAATATTATACTACACTTTTGTAGTAAAAAGAGTAATTATCACTTGCAAAAAAGGTACTGGATATTGATATTTTTTGTCCTTGTTCACTTTAAATGGTTTCTCATTAAACTAGAAAGATTATATTTTCTTGAAGAATTACATTAATCAAATAGGATTAACAGTAATTTGTTTTATTCGTCATCACAGTCTTTTAAGAGATGTAAATTCAATTGTTTTGGGAAACTGCTTAAGTTTGCCTTCAAAATAATTTAGAATTGAATGATAATTGTACAACCTGCCACCTATGATTATGTAAGGAAGTCAATAAATATATAAATGTTAGATTTTTTGAAAAGTCATAACTTTATTTTACATACACGGTGCAATCATTATCCCTTGCTGTTAGGATACCACATTTATTGTTCTGATGAAGGCACTAACTGAAACATTAGTGTACTGTATACATGCTAATGGGTCTGGCAGACTTAAACAGTAATCTTATACTGCATTTATCATCCATGGTGACCAATATGTTGACATTTTATGTTTATTTAATGTTTTCTCAAAACAAATATTGCTGTTTTAATTTTCATTCTGTAATTGCAAATTGCTGTGAGTTTTGTAGCTTGACCCCACAGTATACCTGTTCATCTCCCCAAGCTTATTTGTACTAATATACGTTCAAATACAACGTAAAGTACCAATCAAAAGTTTGAGTACACCTGCTTGAAACCAGGTTTTTCATGATTATCTATGCTTTTAACTGTATAAACTTGTCTATAAATACTTAATATTTCATTATATGATACGTGTACTTATATGAATTGATAATCATAAGTGAATTGCATTCAAAAAGTTTATTTTTAAATGAAAATGTAAATCTTGTCAATTTCAATGAAATGGTCACCCAAAGCAAGGGGATTTCAGTCTGAAGCCCAAGTCAGTTAAAAGTCTGAAATGTGTATAACACGGTGTTAGAACACTGGCCTAAGTATAAAAGTGTCTTTGTTAGATGTTCTCTGAGTTAACTAGCATCTTACCTAATTAACCTTTTGTCACCAATTATTGTTAACAGATGAGGGTCCATGATTACTATAAATATAGGTAGCATAGGCACAGGTTTGTCATTCCTGAACGTAAGGGAGCAGAAAATGGCAAAATACACTCAGTTAAGCAAAGAAAAAAGACAGTCTGTAATTACTTTAAGAAATGAAGGTCAATCTTTAAGACAAATCGCAAGAACTTTGCAAGTGTCTGTAACTGCTGTGACCAAGACCATCAAACGATTTGAAGAAACTGGCACGCATGAGGACCGAACAAGGTCAGGCAGGCCAAGGGTGACCTCAGAATCAAAGAACAAGTTCATTCGAGTCACAAGTCTGCGAAACCGGCGATTTAACTGCCCCTGAAATACAAGCTCAGCTAAATGCTGCTAGAAGTACAGATGTTTCAGCATCAACTGTTCAGAGGAGATTGCGTGAAGCTGGCCTAACTGGAAGAATTGCTGCAAAGAAACCATTGTTAAGAGTGCAGAATAAGAGGAAGATACTTGCCTGGGCCAAAAAACACAGAAACTGGACGTTCGAGGAGTGGAAGTCAGTCTTATGGACCGATGAGTCAAAATTTGAAATATTTGGGTCCAACCGCCGAGTATTTGTAAGACGCAGAGAGCGTGAGCACATGAGTTCTGCATGTGTGGTTCCCACTGTCAAGCATGGAGGAGGCAATGTCGTGGTCTGGGGTTGCTTTGCTGGTGACAGAGTTGGTGATCTTTACCAAGTCCATGGCAAGCTCAACCAGCATGGCTATCATAGCATACTTCAGAGGCATGCCATTCCATCAGGATTACGGCTAGTTGGGCAGTCCTTCATTCTTCAGCAAGATAATGACCCGAAATAGACCTCAAAGTTGTGCAAGAACTATCTGGCGAAGAAGGAAAGTGAAGGACAACTCAGTCTAATGACCTGGCCTGCCCAGTCTCCAGACCTCAATCCCATAGAACTTGTATGGGACAAACTGGACAGAAGAGTCAAAGCAAAGCTACCCACAAGTGCCCTACATCTCTGGGAATTGCTGCAGAAGAGCTGGGAAGACATGTCGGGTGATTTCCTGCTGAAACTTGTTAACCGAATGCCTCGTGTTTGTGAGGCTGTTACTAAGGCAAAGGGTGGCTATTTTGCTTTGATACTCCTTATGTTTTGTTTTGTGTATTGCAACATGTGTTTTCATTTTCAAGTATTTACAGAAACGTATACGACGTAAAACATTGTCAATTATGAAAAAAACTAGTTTCCAGCAAGTGTACTCAAACTTTTGACTGGTACTGTATATCTCTGTTCCTCCAGCATTACTTGTATTTCTGCATTGGCAGTTTTATCAATATAAACATCCATATGATGTTTGTTGTCATCCTTCCTCTGTCTTCTGTTTCTCTTTGGATTGTTCAATATAAGTTAAAACATTTCTGTGATGTCACCCTTTGATCTTTTGATTGATTAATTCTACTAGCTGAGTGGCTTTAAAAAGGGGAGTGCGTGGCAGGTATATTGTTGATTAACGAATCCACAGTTAGTGTTACGAATCCACAGAAAACCGTGTTCATTAACGAAACCACAGCGAGTCCGAACAATTCAACAGAAACGCAAATATCATTTTATTAGCAACAATGATTTCAACAATTAGTATTACACATTTAAAACGTAACACTTAGAAAAGGGCTTGCGATTTCAATTTAGCATTTCTTATTGTTTGCTAAAAGTAGGGTAATACAATTATACATTAACAATGTAAAACTTTTTTTTTCTTCAAAATTATAAATTGTGACACAAAGCTTCTTTATTTACAGTATAACAGTTCTGGTTTCCTAACACGTCTTTGGTGGATAAAGCACGCTCGACAAAGGATGGGTTTTTCCAGTGGGAACACTGCATCTTTTCACAAACAATACAAAACAAACATAAATCGCAACTCATGTTTTGAAGAGCTAACTGAACTTAACAGGATCCCTAACTTGAGTCAGGCACTAGTCTGGTTTACTGACTTTAAATATATTATCCACAAATCACAGATTTAATATACTTAGTTTCAATGTACACCGCATTCAAGACTATGCACAGTTCCTTAACTTCCCACAAACAGCTACTGTCTTTGAAACCTGTCCTTTTGTACCTGCCTTGTTTGTTAAATTATGAAGGTGTATTAGTTTAAGTGATTGCCAGCCAATCGGTTTTCTGGGATAGCTATGGCATTCTGGGGAGATGTCCTTTTTTATTCTTTGTTTAGACAGCAAGAACTATATTTCTTTTTTTTTCCAGTAACAAAAGCAATTTCATCATCATTAGATGTATACTCAGCTTTTGCATTTCTTTACTGGTTTTAACCATTGTTCATACAAGCTTACAGCCTACTTACGTACGTCTCAAAAACGGATTGCTTGCAGTGATATTTAGGTCTGCGTCTGTAGGTTTGACAAAACGATCAACTTTCCTCTCTGTTCCGGGTTCACATTCCTTTGTTTTTTGCATTTTTATTTTTCTAATGCCACTTTCATGTCCTACATCTAAAACATAGTGCTCACTACTATCTTTACTTAGAACATACACTTCTGCCTGTGTAAAGTAGAATTCCAAACTCAAACTCAGAGGAGCTCATGACAACACTGCCACAATGTGAGAGACAAACATTGTAATTGTTTTTACTAAGCATAACAAAGGAGCGAAAAACAAATCCAATTACCAAACTAACAATCAATTGAATCTCGTTATGGAACAGTATCAATAGGGAAGAAATGTTTCTCGTGCCTCACTTTTCATGTAACCAGGCAGAAAACTATAGAAATCATGCAAATATCCCAAATACATCTTCTTCTATGTCATGCATGTTAAATCTTTTTTCTATAAGTTAATTAATTAGGGATTACAAAACAAGAAATTAAAAAAATAGGAATTTAATTCAACCATTCTTAAGTACACTTAAGGACAAATGACACTTTGGAATAAAAGGCTTTTGCTCTTCCCTTCCAAAACAACAGGCCTTTTGGGATGATGGTTTGTGATCAACCATAGTGATAGTTTTGTTCATAAAGACAACAGACTTATACCCAGAAATTGAATTCTTAAGTAGCTGGTTTGGGATAGATGTGGAGAACAACATATAAATAAAAGGAACTGCCATTGCTGGCAAGAAGGGTGGTGACAGAATGCTGCTGTCATCACTGCATGCCATGGAAGTTCTGTTTCAAGTATTTGTCTTTTAATGTAATTGAATACCTTGCTGCTGATGTTCCATTAGCTTGGCAAAGAAAGCTGACTACCTTAAACAAAAAGCTAAAGCCCCTTTGTTTTGTACGGTTTATTGGAGGTTTTAAATGTATTTTGTACCACACCGGTAATACACTTTATGAATGTTTGTTTTCTATATGTAACAGTATTCACTACCCTAATTAATGTTTAATTATAATCCTGGGTGACTGCTTACCATGTTTTTATGTGGACTGTGCTTGGGATAAGTCACCTTGGATAAAGGCGTCTGCCAAATAAAATAAAAAATATAGTAGATTCAGCTCCGGACACAAGCTTTCAACCTCTTTGAACACTTCACTTTGCACACTGTGAACTACAAAGTTTTGCTCCTGCTACTATCTGCAACAGTAGAATGTTGTGAATGTGACTTACAAGCTCTTATGTAGTTTAGAAAAAGGAGAATAAGCTAATAGTTTACATAGGGGCTCATAAGACAATACATACATGTATACATTATTCTTAAAACCTACAAACTACATAGAAGAAGTAGACCTGAAACATGTCATATTATTTGTATTTTATTTGATATAAAATTGTATTAAATACATTTCTGAAATGCTTGAACACATTTGAACCTGTTTTCTTTACGACTGGGGTGCAGTGGCTTTTTCCCTCATCCACACGCTGTTGTGCTTTTGGGTTTTTTTGTCATGTAAAAATAATTATGAAAGGGATTTTTCTGCACCTTTTTGCACTTTGTCACAAGTATAACAGTGGCACAACTGGCAAAAACACTCATCCTAATTAGCAATTGCTCAACTGACCAACTTGACATGTACATTAATAACAAACATAATGCAATTTGTGTCCTAATTGAGTGTGCCAAATCTACTCCTCTACAGGAGGGTGCAAATGTGTTTCACCTATATAAAGACTGACCTCATCTTCACTGTGTGCTGACTGCTACACAGTTTGAAAGAATATTCATTACCCACAAGATAATGGAAGCTCTTGATTTGTTATAGATGTGTACTTATGGGGTCACTCTTTGCATTTACTGCACAGAATGATTGGACTGAATAAAACTTTTTTTTAATTTTATTTTACTATGGTTCAGTTCATGGAATAATAAGCTGTGCATGTTATATATATTTGAAAACCTCCTCATTAACAAATGTTTTGTAATATTATTATTTATTTTTTAGCAGATGCCCTTATCCAGGGTGACTTACAGTTGTTACAAAGTATCACAGTACAAAGTATCATAATACAGAATATCACATTGTAAAATATCACATTACAGATAAGCGCAGTTATAAAGTACAGTAAAATCAGTAAAAAATAAGAACAATTGGGAAGAAAATTATGTTAATGGGTCACACTTTAATTTAAGGGGCACTTTTTTAGTTTATCAATAGTTTACAACATTATGTTGTTAACAGTTAATTATCTAAATAAATTAAATATAGAGATACAGTACTGTGCAAAAGTTTTAGGCAGGTGTAAAAAAATGTTGTAAAGTAAGAATGCTTTCAAAAATAGACATGTTAATAGATTATATTTATCAATTAACTAAATGCAAAGTGAGTGAACAGAGGAAAAATCTAAATCAAATCCATATTTGGTGTGACAACCCATTGCCTTCTAAACAGCATCAATTCTTCTAGGTACACTTGCGCAAAGTCAGGGATTTTGTAGGCATATAGTCAGGTGTATGATTAAACAATTATACCAAACAGGTGCTAATGATCATCAATTCAATATGTAGGTTGAAACACAATCATTACGTGAAACAGAAACAGCTGTGTAGGAGAAATAAAACTGGGTGAGGAACAGCCAAACTCAGCTAACAAGGTGAGGTTGCTGAAGACAGTTTACTGTCAAAAGTCATACACCATGGCAAGACTGAGCACAGCAACAAGACACAAGGTAGTTATACTGCATCAGCAAGGTCTCTCCCAGGCAGAAATTCCATGGCAGACAGGGGTTTCCAGATGTGCTGTCCAAGCTCTTTTGAAGAAGCACAAAGAAACGGGCATCGTTGAGGACCGTAGGCATGATGGTCGGCCAAGGAAACTTACTGCAGCAGATGAAAGACACATCATGCTTACTTCCCTTCGCAATCGGAAGATGTCCAGCAGTGCCATCAGCTCAGAACTGGCAGAAAACAGTGGGACCCTGGTACACCCATCTACTGTCCGGAGAAGTCTGGTCAGAAGTGGCCTTCATGGAAGACTTGTGGCCAAAAAGCCATACCTCCGACGTGGAAACAAGGCCAAGCGACTCAACTATGCACGAAAACACAGGAACTGGGGTGCAGAAAAATGGCAGCAGGTGCTCTGGACTGATGAGTCAAAATTTGAAATATTTGGCTGTAGCAGAAGGCAGTTTGTTGGCCGAAGGGCTGGAGAGCGTACACGAATGAGTGTCTGCAGGCAACAGTGAAGCATGGTGGAGGTTTCTGCAAATGGAGTTGGGGATTTGGTCAGAATTAATGGTCTCCTCAATGCTGAGAAGTACAGGCAGATACTTATCCATCATGCAATACCATCAGGGAGGCATCTGATTGGCCCCAAATTTATTCTGCAGCATGACAACGACCCCAAACATACAGCAAAAGTCATTAAGAACTATCTTCAGCGTAAAGAAGAACAAGGAGTCCTGGAAGTGATGGTATGGCCCCCACAGAACCCTGATCTCAACATCATCGAGTCTGTCGGGGATTACATGAAGAGAGAAGCAACTGAGGCTGCCTAAATCCACAGAAGAACTGTGGTTAGTTCTCCAAGATGTTTGGGCCAACCTACCTGCTGAGGTCCTTCAAAAACTGTGTGCAAGTGTACCTAGAAGAATTGATGCTTGATGCTGTTTTGAAGGCAAAGGGTGGTCACACCAAATATGGATTTGATTTAGATTTTTCTTCTGTTCACTCACTTTGCATTTAGTTCATTGATAAATATAATCTATTAACATGTCTATTTTTGAAAGCATTCTTACTTTACAGCATTTTTTCACACCTGCCTAAAACTTTTGCACAGTACTGTACACTACCAGCAAATACTCTTATCAATGTTTTAGCCACCCCTGTATCAGTTCTGTACACTACATTCCTCTGCTTACATCAAATACCAATGTCATATGGAAAAAAAAAAAAAAAAAAAAAAAAAAAAAATCGGGTTAAATTTCAGCCCTGTCCACACTATGCCTTTAAACCGTATTAGTTGCCTTTAAACCGGCTTAAAAGTGCAAAATATGGTTACACTATGCAGCGTTTAATACCGTACTTGAGAACTGGACTTGAGACCTCCTCAGGGGGTCTCGAGTCCGGTTTTAAATTAAATTGCATCAGGTAGTGCGGTTTGTCAGAAGTGTGGACGCTGTAATACCAAACTATTTTTTTTTTTGTGTATCCTCCAATATCCCAAAATGCTTTCTGATAAGTTTTGGTACGTGGACATTACAAATACAGTCCTAAGAACAGGCTGCTGAAGGAGTTGAGAACGAGTATCAATACTGCTGTACCGTATACAATTTCTGAGGCTTGTTGTAAAATAGTGGATCTTGGCATGATGTGATCAGATGCCGCAATCAAGGCACATTGATATCTGGAGGGATGAAATCGGTCGCTTCAGAGTTCAAAATAAAATGCACACATTATAATACAATGTACCTTGTGTTTTTAAGAAACAAAGCCATAACGTTCATGCTATGAAGCACTGTGCACAGGCTCCATATTTGCCGGGTTGTAAGCATAAAATACAGTGCATGGTGGGATAATGTCATATTCAGTCCCACAGTCCATTGCGTTGCTAGGAACTGTAACTGTATTTTAATAGTGTTTGTATGCATGAAATCGTACTTTAGTGCGTAGACGCTTTGAGCTGGATTAATTAAAATGTTTTTTGAGTACGGCTCTCTAGATTGGTTATGTAGTGTGAACAGGGCCTTATAATGGTATACAGTATTGTCAATTTTCCAACCAAGTAAAATAATATCAACTTCAATACGTATGGAACGTTTTTAAGGTTTAGTAAATTGAACGCTTTGAATTTCACCATAAGAATAAGCATACTAGTTAAAAGCCTGTCCTTTTTCACATTGCACTGCTGTTTTCAAAGTACTTCCCCCAACGCTGTCCAGATTCCGAGGGACATACATAACCTTGATATTTTGCACATAGTGCTACTCTGCGCAGAACCCTGGCTTAATATGAATAGTCACGACAAGTATGTTCCTTCACAACAGTTGAGAGGATAAAAAACAAATCAAATGTTATATGTCATTAATTTGATTACAAACTACAGGCGATGTCAAAAGCCAAGGGCATTTTAAACAGTAACTGGAAATGCTGGAAATGGATACATGTTTTAAAAAGCACATACAATCAAATATTCTATACTTTAAGCCTGTTTGTTTCTGTCTTATTCTTTCAAAATCTGGTTGAATACATACTTGTGTTTCTTCTAAAAGTCCAGTAGATGGTGCTGAAGTAATATTACTGTGACAGAAAAAAAATTACATTGCAAATTAAATTCAGCTTTTCTTTTAAGCTCAAATGTGAGATTTATTTTTCTGCATTGTATTGTGCCTTTACTGTTTAAATAATGTTATTTAAAGGTCTGAACAAAATACAGTTATGTCCTTGAAACTTCTAAACTGTTCCTGGGTGACAATAGCATTATAAAATGTAATATATTGTATTCACTTGGAAAAGGTTTGTATGGAATTGTTATCTGAGGACATTGCAGAACTGTCAGCACTATTTTGAAGTATAGTACATAAGAACATAAGAAAGTTTACAAACAAGTGGAGACCATTCAGCCCATCTTGCTTGTTTGGTTGTTAGTAGCTTATTGATCCCAGAATCTCATCAAGCAGCTTCTTGAAGGATCCCAGGGTGTTCATAGTCGCCGGGTTTGTATAATTTTTGGTGGTGCCCAGTATGGGTCAGAGTCCCGCCCACTATACTTGCAGTCTGATAAAAAAATAAATAAATAAATAAATAAAAATATTAAATTAAAAAATTAAAATTAACTTATTTCATTTCTTTGAGTACTATTGGGAGGATCCCATTCGGTCCAGACGATTTGTTTATTTTAAGAGCTGCTAGTCCCTTTAACACTTCTGCCTCTGTTATGCTAAAGTTATTTAAAACTGGATAGGAACAGGTCGATATGTGGGGCATGTTGTCCGTATCCTGCTTTGTAAAAACCTGTGAAAAGTAATCATTTAATATATTTGCTATTTTTTTCTCTTCATCTATGATTTTGCCATTTGTATCTCTTAGACATTTTACTTCATAGTAGAAAGGAGTGTTTACCAGCCATTTCACTTTATAGTAGAGAGGAGTGTTTAGCAGCTGTTGCCAAAATCACTCCCCCACCCCTAGCCACACCCCTGAACCTTATTAATTCTGAGTCATAGTTTGGGTTAATGTCCATTTCTTTATTTTTAATGTATTATTTCTTCTCTGTTGTACTGTGCTTGTTGTAGCGAGAGTGATAATTGTTTTTAAATTAAGCTGCCAACCAGAGAGAGTGATGACATAGCAACATGTATATTATAGGAATACTTTTTTTTGCACATACCTTGTTCAACATAGTGTACAGCCAAAAAGTGTTGCATCGCCTACACTATAATTTTAGGATTGAGACATAATTAAAAAAATATATATATATATATACATAATTTAAATATTTTATTTAACATCATGTAATCAAAGAAACTACAAAATGTTATCGTAAAAGTCTATCAGAAGCCATCATAGTAGTACAGTATTTCATGACATTTGGCAATGTCATTTTTTTTGTCAGTTTTTCGTTAACTATTGGAAAACTGTAAAGTAGTATGTAATTCAATATGTTAACATAACATTATTCAGCAGGTTTCATTTCTACTCTATGAAGCTAAATGTGTTCATTCTACAGGGTGCTGCAAAACTTTTGGCCATACTGTTTCCCTGGCAACATAGAATATATTCTGTTTAAATATACTATCCTCCCCACAATTACTTCAGAAGTGTTCAACACAATATTTATGTTGCAAACATTAAAAATGTCTTAAATATAAAAACAATCCTTAAAATATGTATCTATAATGAAGTTGCATCTTCAATTTTTTGATAACTAATGTTGTAAATTGTGTAAAACTGTTATGTGGATTTACACCGCATGCTGACTTATGCGGATGTACACAGTGCGCTCATTCTATGTTGTTTCATCACTTTATTTTTATTTAATTACAGGTTTCATTCTCTACCCAACAGGAGGGCAATGTTAATCATGAAATGTGAGTAAAATATTTAAATATTTTGAAGAAATATTAGATTTGTTTTAAGTGTAATGGTGTTTAGCATTAACTAAGAGAATGGGCAAGTTATAGCACAGAAAAATGAAACTGGAGAATCAGCAAACTGTGAAGGATCAAACACTGATGCAACCAGGATCAACACTGAGACAGTTCTAGACGACGGGTATCATAAGATATTAAGCAAAAGGCCCAAACTATATAGAGAGAGCATAAGTTATTAAAAATTAAATAATGTTGGGTTTTAGAATTAAAAATTAGGGTAATGTTGCACGGGGCCATGAACAAGATCTTTTATTTTTTAAAATAGATTAAGTAGTAGTAAATACAAGAAAAAGTGGCATTTTACAATCACACAAGCCTGATTTTACGTTTGTCAAAACATTGGCTACAATTGTTTTTTCATTAAAAACATGTAACTTAGTTGTTCCTTGCTGATATTAATGTCCAGCTTTCATATCGACACGTGTGTACTTACTAGTAATTTAAACTCACATTCATTTAATAATAAACATTTCAGTATGTTATGTCCCTGAATGAGTAAAAGATGTAGACATAAATGCTGATTGATAAAAAGTGCGACTCAATATTTACCATTGTAGCTTATGATCACTAGCATAGCTACACTGTTGCCAACTGGGGCTGTTCCCACATCAGGATGAGTCATGCAATTTTATTTGTATTTTTTTATTATTATTTATGTATTTGTTTACTTTTGCCAGGGGCCAGTGAGATTTTTTTGGGGGTTGTCGGTATAGCAGTGTGGCGGAGTGTCCCGCCCCTATTATTATTATTTGTATTATTGTTTGCGGCGTGGATAACAGCGCCGCGTCTTTTATATTTTAAAAACCCGTGAGGATGCATGACTGATCAGCTACTGATTATTTAACTAGCTGACAGTCATGCATCCTTACCAAACGATGCAGACTGTGGCCGAGGGTAATAAGATAATTAACAGCTAGTTAACCCCTCGGCCAGAGTATAAGAACCTGCAGCAGTCCGTTCTGCGTTGGTTGGGTGTACAGAGAGGAAAGTACGGGAGAACACGGGAGAGCGAGCAAAAACAATTGCTAAAACGTGCTGGTTTAGCCAGCACGCCACTTACTTGTTTGTCTGTTTATTCGTTTGGCCCTCGTGCCCTTTGGTTTGTGTTTTGTTGTTTTGTTTAAATATTTTGTTTTGTTTAATTATTAATAAATCCAGCTGAGTGCCGTTGCACTCAGTTTCACCCGCCCATCCATTGTTTGACTCAGTTACTTCCTGGTCCGTGGCGTCACCACTGCAAGCCAGACTGTCACATATGGTGTCCTGCGTGGGACAAACGCCTCCAGGAGCGGACCAGGAATACAAAGGCGTTTTTATTTTTTCGAAAAGTGTTTTTGTGTTTGAAAAAAAAAAAAAAAAAAAAAAAAATGGGAAGAAGCGGCGAAGAAAGCAGCAACAGCAGCAGGTGGCGCATCAAGAGCAGCGGGCCCGGTCACAGGTCCCGTCGCGTCTCTACTACGCCGGATGTTTGCCTTGCCTGTCTGGATGAGGAAGGGTGGTGCTTCCTGTGTGGCGAGGTAAGGTATCTTCCACTCAGCCAGAGCCACGCATGGCAGAAGATGGAGGAGCCTGAGCGTCCGGCGTCAGGGGAGAGGGCCCGCTGGCTAAGACGAGTTCACTCTCCTCTGAGGGAATCTGGGGCTGGCTGGTGGAGCCTGGGAGGAATGCTGAAGAGGCCCTCCCGATGTGATCAACCTCCTGTGGGCCAGAGATGGAGAGCGATGGGAAGCCTGGGAAAAGCAACACTGCCCAGTGTCCCTCGCGGAGGTTGCGGACATGGTAATCCGCTACCTGGCTGCAGATATGGCAGGGCTACCGCTATCTCCAGCTCCATCGGGAAAAGCCCAGCCGCTGCCATCTCCAGCGCCAGAGGGAGAGGAGCCATTGCTGCCGTCTCCAGCGCCCGAGGGAGAGGAGCCATTGCTGTCGTCTCCAGCGCCCGAGGGAGAGGAGCCATTGCTGTCATCTCCAGCGCCAGAGGGAGAGGAGCCATTGCTGTTGTCTCCAGCGCCAGAGGGAGAGGAGTCATCGCTGCCTTCTCCAGAGGGAGAGGAGTCATTGCTGCCGTCTCCAGCGCCAGAGGGAGAGGAGCCGTTGCTGCCGTCTCCAGCGCCAGAGGGAGAGGAGCCGTTGCTGCCGTCTCCAGCGTTAGAGGGTGAGGAGCCCTCGCCACTGTCTCCAGCACTAGGAGCAGAGCAGCAGGAGCTGCCTCTGTCTCCACCACCACCAGGAGCAGAGCAGCAGGAGCTGCCTCTGTCTCCACCACCACCAGGAGCAGAGCAGCAGGAGCTGCCTCTGTCTCCACCACCACCAGGAGCAGAGCAGCAGGAGCTGCCTCTGTCTCCACCACCACCAGGAGCAGAGCAGCAGGAGCTGCCTCTGTCTCCACCACCACCAGGAGCAGAGCAGCAGGAGCTGCCTCTGTCTCCACCACCGCCAGGAGCAGAGCAGCAGGAGCTGCTTCTGTCTCCACCACCGCCAGGTGCAGAGCAGCAAGAGCTGCCTCTGTCTCCGCCACCTCCACCAGCAGAGGGTGAATGCCTGCTGGTTCTGCCTCAACCGCCGTGGGAGGACTGCTTGCCCCTCCCACCTCCACCAGCAGAGGGTGAATGCCTGCTGGTTCCGCCTCAAGCGCCGTGGGAGGACTGCTTGCCGCTCCCAGCTCCACCAGCAGAGGGTGAATTCCTGCTGGTTCCGCCTCAACCGCTGTGGGAGGACTGCTTGACCCTCCCACCTCCACCAGCAGAGGGTGAATACCTGCTGGTTCCGCCTCAACCGCCGTGGGAGGACTGCTTGCCGCTCCCAGCTCCACCAGCAGAGGGTGAATACCTGCTGGTTCCATCTCCACCTCCACCAGCAGAGGGTGAATACCTGCTGGTTCCACATCCACCATCATGGGAAGAACTGCTCCTGCCCTGCCTCGCACCGCCCAAGGATGCCTGTTGCTTCAGCACCTACCAAGGATGCCTGCCTCACTTCGCCCAAGGATGCCTGCCTCACTTCGCCCAAGGATGCCTGCCTCGCTCGCCCAAGGATGCCTGCCTCACTTCGCCCAAGGATGCCTGCCTCGCTCGCCCAAGAAGGCCTGTCTCGCATCGCCTGGGGCTGCCTGTTGCTCCGCATCGCCTGGGGCTGCCTGTTGCTCCGCATCGCCTGGGGCTGCCTGTTGCTCCGCATCGCCTGGGGCTGCCTGTTGCTCCGCATCGCCTGGGGCTGCCTGTTGCCCGCACGCCTGGGGCTGCCTGTTGCTCCGCATCGCCTGGAGAGCCACCAGTTATAGGGTACGAGGGAGAAGTGGAGCTCCGCTGCCGCCTCCATGGCCAGGGGCTCCCTCCCGAGTTCGCCTCCGGAGGGTCCGCTACTGCTGCTGCTGCCGTCGCCTCCCGGGGTCCGCTGCTGCTGCCGTCGCCTCCCGAGGGTCCGCTGCTGCTGCCATCGCCTCCCGAGGGTCCTGTTTTGCTTGGGGTCGCTACCAGTCCTGCCATACGGCAGGAAATACTGTGGCTGGAGCCCCATGAACGGGAGCTGCCGGCCACGGAAAAGGGGGAGGTCAGGAGACCAGCTCCCCAGCCGCACTTCGCGGCAGGAAATACTGTGGCTGGAGCCCCATGAAGGGAGCTGCCGGCCACGGAAAAGGGGGAGGTCAGGAGACCAGCTCCCCAGCCGCACTTTCGTGGCAGGAAATATTGTGGCTGGAGCCCCATGAAGGGCAGCTGCCGGCCACGAAGAAGGGGAGGAGGTCAGAAGACCAGCTCCCCAGCCGCACTTTGCGGCAGGAAATACTGTGGCTGGAGCCCCATGAAGGGCAGCTGCCAGCCATGAAGAAGGGGGAGGTCAGGAGACCAGCTCCCCGCAGCAATTTCGCTGCAGGAGAGAGGATGGCGGAGCCCCACGGAGGGGAGCTGCCGGCCATGAAGAAGGGGGCAGGTTTGGAGACCACCCCAAAAATTTTTGGCCAGAGGAGCCGGCCTGTGCGCTGGCCATTGGAACGCTACGGCTGTTTGGGTGGGAGGAGGACATCCCACCGTGGCCGCCACCTTTGGCCCGTTGCTGCCCCTGTTCCTGCGCCGGGACTGCTAGCCGGGACTTTAGGGAATAAGGGGGAGGTGGCCGAAAAGGCCATGTGTGCTGCGCAAGGGGGCATGTGTGGCGGAGTGTCCGCCCCTATTATTATTATTTGTATTATTGTTTGCGGCGCGGATAACAGCGCCGCGTCTTTATATTTTAAAACCCGTGAGGATGCATGACTGATCAGCTACTGATTATTTAACTAGCTGACAGTCATGCATCCTTACCAAACGCTGCAGACTGTGGCCGAGGGGTAATAAGATAATTAACAGCTAGTTAACCCCTCGGCCAGAGTATAAGAACCTGCAGCAGTCCGTTCTGCGCTGGTTGGGTGTACAGAGAGGAAAGTACGGGAGAACACGGGAGAGCGAGCAAAACAATTGCTAAAACGTGCTGGTTTAGCCAGCACGCCACTTACTTGTTTGTCTGTTTATTCGTTTGGCCCTCGTGCCCTTTGGTTTGTGTTTTGTTGTTTTGTTTAAATATTTTGTTTTGTTTAATTATTAATAAATCCAGCTGAGTGCCGTTGCACTCAGTTTCACCCGCCCATCCATTGTTTGACTCAGTTACTTCCTGGTCCGTGACGTCACCACTGCAAGCCAGACTGTCACAAGCAGTGATCACATTGGCTGGATATCCCTGTCTCAGCCATGGAAACCGTACACTATAAAATACAGTTCCTTAAAAATAGTTCCACCCGCTTGCTTATTCAGTGAGTGCTAATCTGATTGGCTGGTTGTACGTGGGATATACGTTCATCGCGACTCCACACAGTTTAAAAACAAATATTACACAAAGTATGGTATGGATGAGGTTAAATGTGCATGTTTAGATTTTTTTGTTTAATGTGAGCCAGTGCCATAAGATCGCCTCATTCAAGAGCATTATAAACATAGATCCATTCCGAGAGTTGACCAGAAAAGCAATACTGGTGAGCGTGGCTTCCAGAGTTATTCCAGACTTATTTTAAGATAACTCAGAACTACTGTTCATCGCAAGGAAAGACAAACTGGTCCCGTTATCAGTGTTGCTTTGCCAGCAGTGCCGTTTACTGGATGCTTGATACCGTGGTCTTCTTCAAGTCTTGTCTTTAGGGCTACATATTTTTAGATCATTATTGACAAAAATATATATGTAATTAAAGACTAGGCCTAAATGCCATGCTAGCTTCTTGTTACCTAGTGCCTATAAGTTTGCCTGCAACTGTAATACAACTTAAAGATATATTTAATTCCTTTGGAAATAGTATGCATTATCGATGTTTTTAACATGGGTGTTTTGCCCAATCCAACTCGTGAAACTTTGTTCTTGTAACTTGTAAGGTATGAATAGTTGACAAATAGTGTTATTCAACATTGCCACGCTCTAACAAATAAAACTGCTAAGCTTTATTTAAAACTAAATGATTATAGTTTTCAATCTGGATGTTTTCAGGAAAAAAAATGAAAGAATACACTTTGGTTAATGAATATGAATCTATATTCATGTAAGCTATGAGAACGTATTTTAATATTAGCTATTTAATAAGCTAATATGGGGACATACATTTTGGTTACGTTTCATGAACATTTAAACCTTAGGCATTGACATACAACTATGTTTTGCACCCCCCTAGAGAATTAACACATTTTGCTTCATAAAGTCGAATGAAACCTTCTGAATAATGTTATGTTTGCACATTGAATTACATACACTTTGTAGTTTTCCATATAAGGACAAAAATGAAAAAAAAATGTGACATTTCGAAATCTCACGTGAAATACTATACTACTATTAGGGCTTCAGGTTGACTTTTGCAATATCATTTTGTAGTTTCTTTGATTATATGATAAATAAAATATATAAATTATGTTCATATATATATATATATATATATATATATATATATATATATATATATATATATATACATATATATACATATATATATATGATGTTTCCGCCACTGAAGAGTGAAGACAGCAACTCTAGCTTAATGAAAAACTTATATCCCAAAGTGTCTCTCAATTATTCAGATTTTATTAAGAACAAGGTAAAAATAAAGATAAAAACTAAATAAAGCTTACATATTTCGACATATTGTCTTCATCAGAGCGGAAAATTCACTGTATTCTTTTAAGAAATTCACGAATGACAATAAAAAAAGCAAAAACTCACCAGAAAACACATTTTCTATTACATTATATTCTACTGATGTAAGTTGATGTAATTTGTTATCATTGATAGCTCATTAAGAACATGACAAATATTTTAACATTTAGCCTAGCTACTGAGTCTTTAAATTGTACATTTTCACATTGGAACTAAAGTCGCAATTGAAGCATCTTCAAAACTGTAACAAACTTCTGCTGGAAACAAGTTGTCTGTGCTGGCTGCAAAAAAAAGTAACACTCAAACAAAATCGATTTTTTAAAAACAACCTTGAGTTTACACATTAATTACAATGACTGTGTACTTCACATAACTTCACATGCAAACCTGAAATGACAAAACCAAAGCTTTTGTGTTTTTCTTTATAAACACTGTACATTTCTAGTAGTATGTAAAAGTCATTGTACAGTATGAGGAATTCACCAATCATGAAGTCGGTATTTGTTTGACCCTATTGCCGTGGTAACCAAATGTACGGCATTGACACTGGGCCGTGTATAGCTACAATTGTTACAAAATATCACATTACAAATACCACAGTACTGAGTATCACATTACAGAATATCACATTGCAGGTAAGAGCAGTTATAAAGTACAATAAAATTTGTAGCAAATAAGATCAAACTCAAATAAGTAAGAGTAGTTAACTTATGGTCCAGTTGTTAAAGAAAAGGGCTTGTAACCAGGAGGCCCCCGGTTCAAATCCCACCTCAGCCACTGACTCATTGTGTGACCCTGAGCAAGTCACTTAACCTCCTTGTGCTCCGTCTTTCAGGTGAGATGTAGTTGTAAGTGACTCTGCAGCTGGTGCATAGTTCACACACCTAGTCTCTGTAAGTTGCCTTGGATAAAGGCGTCTGCTAAATAAACAAATAAATAAATAGAAAACATATTTGCTTATACAAGTGAAGTCCAGTAAGAGCACGTAATAAGTAACGATAAGTGGGTGAGAATGATTTCAAATAAGAGTAATTACAAAAACGTTAATATGGATACTTATAAGAGTAAAATAAAGTACAAGATACAGGAGTAGTTATAATTAAGAGCAGTAGTAGAATACGGCAAGGTATGGAGCAGTTCAGTGCAAGTACAAGATGATGCAAGTACTGGTACAATTGAGTGCCATATAATCCACTATAGTCGAGAGTTGTGAGGTTTACAGATGCTGGCTGAACAGGTGTGTCTTGAGGAGGCACTAGAAGGTGGTTAGGGACTGAGCAGTCCTAATATCTGTGGGTAGGTCATTCCACCACTGAGGGGCAAGGGTGGAGAAGGAGCATGCTCTGGAAGCGGGAGCGGAGGGGATACAGCTAATCTGCCGTTGGTGGAGGGGCGAGAGGGGTGGAGGGAGAAATGATGGTCTGGAGATAGGAGCGAGCAGAAAGGTCAAGACAGCAATTGACAAGTACAAAAGTTTTGAATTGTATGTGAGCAGCGATAGGGAGCCAGTGTAAAGAGTGGAACAGCAGTGTAATGTGAGAGAAATGAGGAAGGGAAAAGACAAGGCGAGCAGCAGAGTTTTGGATGAGCTGGAACGGACGGATAGCGGAGACAGGAGGGAGTTGCAGTAGTCAAGGCGGGACAGTACCAGGGCCTGAACAAGGAACTGTGTGGAGTAGTTGGTGAGGAAGGGGCGAATTCTGTGTATGTTGCTGAGGAAGAAGCGACAGGAGTGTGCCAGAGTAGAGATGTGCTAAGAGTAGGAGAGGGAGGGGTCGAGGGTGACACAGAGGTTCTTGTTGGATGAGGAAGGAGAGAGGGTGGTGGATTCAAGAGGAATAGAGATAGTGAGATCAGCGATGGGGGAGGAGGAGGGGGGGAGAAAAGTAGGTCTGATTTGGAGTGGTTGAGTTTCAGATGGTGTGAGTGCATCCAGGAGGAGATGGCCGAGAGGCAGGTAGAGATACAGGAGGAAATTTGTCGGAGTCAGAGGGGGGAAAGGAGAGGAAGATCTGGGCATCATCAGCATAGAAATGGTACGAGAAGCCATGGGAAGAGATGAGGGGACCCAAGGAGTGGGTGTAGAGAAAAAACAGGAGGGGTCCCAGGACTGAGCCTTGGGGGACACATGTCGAAAGAGAGCAAGAGGCTGAGGGTGAGCCACGCCAAGACCCATGGTACGTGCGACCGGAGAGGTAGGAGGAGAACCATGCAAGAGCAGTGCTGGAGAGTCCCAGGTCAGCGATCGAGGGAGGACAGGAGAATGGAGTGGTTGACAGTGTCAAAGGCAGCAGAAAGGTTGAGGAGAATTAGGACAGAGGAGAGGGAGGCGGCACGGACAGAGAGTAGAGAGTTAGTGATGGAGAGAAAAGCAATTTCAGTGGAGTGTACCAGGCGAAAACCAGATTGGAGGGAGCCAAGCAGAGAATGTGTTGCCAAGAAAGCAGAGAGATGGCGATGTTCCGCTCACTCAAGGGTTTTAGAGAGGAACGGGAGAAGGGAGCCAGTGAATCATGAATTACTGTCTGGAGAACAAACTCACAGAAGCACACTTTTTTATAATCCCATCACATCATTTACACCAAGTCCTAAGTGGCGCAAAGTTAAGCATGTACAAGTAATGGAGCGATTAGATGCTGACTTTGGTACATATCACATGCGCATCCTGGTCTGCATATGTAATTAGGAGAATCTCAGAGGTCATTGAGACGCTAACGACATATCTGCATGTTCCCTGGGGCATCTTGCTGCGGAAGCGTACAGTTGCCCTTACAAATTTGCACATGCACTTTTTTCCGAGATGCACTGGGCATTTCCCTTTTGTACATATGTCGCAATTTTGCGTATGCACAATGCTTAGTACATAGGCCCTCAAGAGAATATTTGTGTCCTTTCTGAGTGCTACAGCAACCGTTATCTCAAAAAGAGCACATGATTACCAAATCAAATAATTGATTTGGAAGTTCAAATGTGATTGTCAAACCCATTATTTTCCAGCAGTATCTAAGCTTAGTTTGATTATCACATAAAAGAAAATAACATTTTCTGCTGCTTCCTGTATAATTTGTTAAGATTTTCTTGTCACATTTAATTTGTAGGTTTGAGAAGGATTAAACGTCTGTTTTAAGTGAATGCTTACATGAAGCCTAAACAGATTTTAAATGGCAGTTTAATTTTGAAGATAAAGAATATGTGAGTTTATTCTGGTTAGTATTTTCCTGTGTACCATAAATAGCAAGGCTAACTTTACACAATGAAACCACATCATATCTTCAGTCCAGCAGTCAGTTTTGTGAATGATGATAACTAAGGGCTGGTTCATACTTCAGAATCTGACATCATTTCTGGTTGGAGTCGAAGATCGTGAGACAGGTCAGAATTACATCATCCACACTTGCAACGTGCATCTTATTTGGAAAGTCGTACAGCCTTTTCTTATGAGTCTCCAACCTGAAATCGCATGGGTCAGATGATGTTGAAAAATTTCAACATTTCCTGCAGGGTCGAGGAACTTTTAATAGAAGAAATTCGTAAACATACACATTTATATAACCCTGACTTAAAGAATATAGAGATACCCAAATAATAGGAACAGCATTGATGTGTATTATTCATAAGAAAATAGAAAAGGACTGAAGAGAATGTAAAGCCTGATGGAGAAAAATGTGAAAGAGATTTGTGAAGAGCAAGAAAATCCTGAAGTAAAGAGTCGAGTCGGAAGCTCGTGGCCACACTTTGCTGGGATTTGCCAGTTGCTCTGTGCAGTGTGACTGCAAGTCTTTCTGCAGGTGTCACTGGCATTGCATGTATTTTTTGCATTGAAGCAATGGTCCCATTCTTTTAACAAATCGTCAAACCTTTCACTTGTCATTCAAAAACAATTCTCAGTGTCACATACCTGTATCTCTTTAATTAAAGTGACATTTTTCCTTTCGGGTTCTCTGTTGGTTGAGAGGACAAATGTATCAACAATGTCGCTTTAGTTTTTTTTTTTTTTAAACCTCTTGTATAGGTATAAATTCAGCACATCTCCTAAATTGTCAATGTATCCAATTTTGCAAATGTAGTCTGTATTTAAAGTATGAACAACAGCTGAGACCACTTTGTGCAGTGAAAAGGGCAGCGACACGATGCGTCCTTCGTACAGCAAATAGTGAAGCTGCACAGCTTTTATAGCTGTATGCGTCTGACGTGTCACATTCATCTGTGACAGAAGTATGAACCAGGCTTTAGAGTTTTCCACGATTCTGAAACAGCATGAAAGCCACTTCTGTTCCCCGATGCATTTGTTTTCCTGTCTTTACAGAAAACAGCTCACTCACTATTTTAATGCAGAATTTAAAGCTCAACTACAAAGCAAAGGACAATGTCTTCAGAACATAATGCATTTAACATTTTGAGAAAGCAATTTGCAGTGAGATTTGATTGCCCTTTTATACAACTACAATAATAATAACATTATTTTTTATTAAAAAAGGTAACACAGGATAACATTTTTACATGTTGCAAACACATAAGTTCCAACTAATAATGCAATTTATTAATAAAGCATAAGTCCAAAAATGTTTAATCTAGAAACTTCATATGTTTTTTTTCAATGTAATGGAAACTCCTCTGGCAAAATATAACGTCACTCTTCACTGTGATCTGCCAATTAAGATAGCCACTATAAGTCGCACTGTGGTCTGCCCTCTAACCAGTGCTTTCCTTGTGCTACTAAGGGCACTTTGAGCATTAGAAACCATTTGCATAATCATTTAATTGTAGCATGCTTTTGGTTCATGGCACATTTTATTAAACATATTCATTGGTATCATTTCAAATAAAATACTTTGTTAGATCTACAGGCAACAAAGACATTGTAGTTCTACATGTTATTATTGTTGTGTAAAGTCAATAGAGTTGCAGTTATATTGCTAACTATTTTAAACATTTCTTTGTTTCTCAGGATTGGCATTTGCATAGTTTCTGAATAATAAAATACACATATCTCTAAGTACTATTTAGACATTATCAAACTGTCAAATAACCGAGTGAACTGGAACTGAACTCTTATCATTGTATTCATGAGGTATGTACTGGGGTGGGGATTAACACTGCTAGGATATGAATTTTAATAATTACCTAGCTTATAAAGATCATTTTGATAAATGTTTAATTATTATTACCAAGAGCCACTGCCAATTGCTGTATTATGTATTAGTTTTATACATCCCTTTATAACCTGGAGATATACAAACTAGTCTCCATAACAACAGAGAACACTTCTGTGCAGACTTTCTGTTTGTAGAGATAATTGGGCCAGATTTATAAAGTTTTTGCAATGGAGAAAAATGTGCATCATTTTTCTGAAATTCATCCAGTAACAAATTGATAAATAAATTGACAAACAGTAATTTGTGTCTGTAACAGGGTGAAGTGTTACATGTGTGGGTAGTCACTGGAAAATACTGACAGACACAGAGCATTGGTGTTGATACACCGCTCAGGCGCGCAGATTTAATTTTAACACCGAACTGACACTAGGGTACCAGCGATGGTAGACCTAGTGTCACATTTAATAAAGCAATAAAAACAAAAACAAAAAGCTAAAAATAAAGGTTTGCCACACAAAATGACGAGCTAGTCCCACTAAAAGGAACGTCCCGCTCCAGGAACCTACTACTCTACAGTAACCCCTTTATACTGTTTTGGGATCCACCTCCCTAAGCTGACCTACTTCTGTTGTGTTATTTCTGAAGTCCTGGCCTCCCAGCGACTCCGGGCCATTCTGACGGTCCTGGCTGGGCAATCACCTTCACAGGCCCCGTCTTGCAGTTAAAGGGCTCTGTAGTAGTTGTTCCCGCAGAGTGGATGCTTCCCTCCTGGATGTAAACAAACTCTCACTCAGCACCCGTCTGTACAGCAATGGCCTTGCAGCAGCCCCGAGCTGTAGCGCAGCCGCTTTTGAGCTCTGCGCAGTATCCCCAGGCACGCCCCAGCCAATCCAGACCTCCCATCACTTTAGCTCAGGACGAGCCTGCCACTCAACTGGTTGCTTAGCAACGCGTCTCAACTGCGCGTCGCAGCTGATTTTCCACAGGCACACACTTGCGCAGGAACCAGCGACCGGTTCCCTGTCACAGTGTCCTATATTTTTGTTATGCCAATTTTTAAATATAGCTTTTTCCTGTAGAACGTTCCCAGTAAAAATAGCATGTTGATTTGGGTTTTGCTTACTGATGTATAGCAGAAGGATACCTTTGGATTCCTCCAGTTGAAACCAGCTTTGGAACATGTAAACAAGCTAGCAGTGTGTCGTATTCAGTTTTGGATAATTTTAATTTGAAAACTACACTACTGCAAAATAAACCCAGTTTTAAAGAAAACATAGAAATATTGTTGTGGTTTACAGTCAGAAAACTAATACTCCATTTTTCCTAAACAAAACTTTTGTACTTGAGCTTCTGTACATGCACTTAATGGCTCCACAGGATCTCTTCCGTTGACAATTTCACTGTTTGGGCGCACAGCTGTCATCACCGAGACCCGCAGAGCAATTCAGTGCTTGACAGGCGGGGTAGCCGTGCAATGAGAGGCGGTGAGATCCCCTGACCGGAAATTAAACCTCCCATCGGCAATGCAGCCAATTGCATTGCCACTGAAGGCCTGCCGACCGGGAACCAGCAGCCTAGATTTGAGCTTGCAAGGACGTAGCTCCCTGGGCTGAAGGCATTGGCTTTTACTGTTAGGCGTGCAACCATTTTGAATAGCCTATATTCTATGCAGGTTAATATAAGATAAACTCAGAAATATTGGTGCTGCATGTAACTTACAAAATGCAAAGTTGCATTTATGGATGAACTGAAAAACATAAATGTATCTTTATCATAAGATGGACAAATAATGACAATATGTGGAGAAACAAATATTACTTTATAACAAATTTGAGCATTTTACAGTGACATGTAATTGTCTAATAATTGTCTATTTATACAAGGAAAAAAGTCTTTATAGAAATGCTTGGCCATGTAATTAAAATACACTTTCAACACGCTTCAAAGAAAAGGCAATTACTGCAATGATTTTCTTCTGCACTAATTAGCAACTTTGTTATCTACAAGAGTTACTTTAGTAAAAAAAAAAAAGGTTACCTGTATAACAATCAAATAATATCACTTGTTGTTAATTGCTCACTAATATATATATATATATATATATATATATATATATATATATATATATATATATATATATATATATACAGTACTGTGCAAAAGTTTTAGGCAGGTGTGAAAAATGCTGTAAAGTAAGAATGCTTTCAAAAATAGACATGTTAATAGATTATATTTATAAATTAACTAAATGCAAAGTGAGTGAACAGAAGAAAAATCTAAATCAAATCCATATTTGGTGTGACCACCCTTTGCCTTCAAAACAGCATCAATTCTTCTAGGTACACTTGCACAAAGTCAGGGATTTTGTAGGCATATAGTCAGGTGTATGATTAAACAATTATACCAAACAGGTGCTAATGATCATCAATTCAATATGTAGGTTGAAACACAATCATTAACTGAAACAGAAACAGCTGTGTAGGAGGAATAAAACTGGATGAGGAACAGCCAAACTCAGCTAACAAGGTGAGGTTGCTGAAGACAGTTTACTGTCAAAAGTCATACACCATGGCAAGACTGAGCACAGCAACAAGACACAAGGTAGTTATACTGCATCAGCAAGGTCTCTCCCAGGCAGAAATTTCAAGGCAGACAGGGTTTCCAGATGTGCTGTCCAAGCTCTTTGAAGAAGCACAAAGAAACGGGCAACGTTGAGGACCGTGACGCAGTGGTCGGCCAAAGGAAACTTACTGCAGCAGATGAAAGACACATCATGCTTACTTCCCTTCGCAATCGGAAGATGTCCAGCAGTGCCATCAGCTCAGAATTGGCAGAAAACAGTGGGACCCTGGTACACCCATCTACTGTCCGGAGAAGTCTGGTCAGAAGTGGCCTTCATGGAAGACTTGCGGCCAAAAAGCCATACCTCCGATGTGGAAACAAGGCCAGCGACTCAACTATGCACCTAAAACACAGGAACTGGGGTGCAGAAAATGGCAGCAGGTGCTCTGGACTGATGAGTCAAAATTTGAAATATTGAAATATTGAAGGCAGTTTGTTCGCCGAAGGGCTGGAGAGCGGTACCACGAATGAGTGTCTGCAGGCAACAGTGAAGCATGGTGGAGGTTCCTTGCAAGTTTGGGGCTGCATTTCTGCAAATGGAGTTGGGGATTTGGTCAGAATTAATGGTCTCCTCAATGCTGAGAAGTACAGGCAGATACTTATCCATCATGCAATACCATCAGGGAGGCATCTGATTGGCCCCAAATTTATTCTGCAGCATGACAACGACCCCAAACATACAGCGAAAGTCATTAAGAACTATCTTCAGCGTAAAGAAGAACAAGGAGTCCTGGAGTGATGGTATGGCCCCCACAGAGCCCTGATCTCAACATCATCGAGTCTGTCTGGGATTACATGAAGAGAGAGAAGCAACTGAGGCTGCCTAAATCCACAGAAGAACTGTGGTTAGTTCTCCAAGATGTTTGGGCCAACCTACCTGCCGAGTTCCTTCAAAACTGTGTGCAAGTGTACCTAGAAGAATTGATGCTTGATGCTGATTTGAAGGCAAGGGTGGTCACACCAAATATTGATTTGATGTAGATTTTTCTTCTGTTCACTCACTTTGCATTTTGTTAATTGATAAATATAAACTATTAACATGTATATTTTTAAAGCATTCTTACTTTACAGCATTTTTCACACCTGCCTAAAACTTTGCACAGTACTGTATATATATATATATATATATATATATATATATATATATATATATATATATATATATATATATATATATATATATATATATATATACACAGCAGGAGGGGTTAATATCCTCCCTGCAGAAAACATGTGCATATGCACATTTTGTTTAATTGTTTTATTTTGGTAATTGTTTATTGTTTAATTATCACCCACACCTGGTAACTATTGTAAATTAATGCCAGGTGTAGGGTATATAAAAGGAAGCAGCCAGTCTGTTCAGGGCTGCTGGTGTGTTTGGAAGTCTGCTTGACAGTGTGCTCAAGCATATAAAGAAAAGGTAGTGTGAAAACCTTTTTGTTTTGTGTTTTGTGTGGTTTGTGTGACAGGTAAACGGCTTAGCCATCCTGCGAGTGAGTCAGGGACTTACCTGTGTAGGTAGCGCGCCAAAACGGAGCTAGGTGTTTTATTTTTGTTTGTTTTGTTTGTGTATTAAAAATAGCGCAACCGCGCTTAAAACTCCATTTCCTGTGTCCTGGGTCTGCTTTGAGCAGACTGACTGCACTCCTTAAATACCCTGCACCTGGCTCTAATTTTCAATAATAGCCATGTGCAGGTGATAATTAACAATAAAACAATTAACAAAACAAACCAAAAATGTGCCTACGCACATGTTTTGCTGCAGGGAGGATTTAACACCCTCCCTGCTGTCTCACTATATATATATATATATATATATATATATATATATATATATATATATATATATATATATATATATATATATATATACACTCTGCATTTGATTATTACATAATATATTAACCCACAATACAGGTGTAGAAGTACAAAGAAAAATCATAGCATCTGCTGTGTTTGACATGTATATGCTCGTATAATAAACATTATCACTATCCCACAAACATAAAACGAAAACAGAATTTTCACAGATTACATAAAATAAACGGAAAGTGTTAAGATTATATAAAGAATATTATATATGTCAAAAGTGTCTTGTTTTCCCATTTTTATATCACATCTAGTTGAGCAGACTGGTTTATTGTATTTTTTTTTTTTTTGTAGATGTTTTGGTCAGTGATTATGAAATCAAATTTCAAAATGGGATTTTGTTTAGCTTGGTTAATTAACTGGCGATGAGTGAGTACTCTGCTCCTGTTCTTTGGGGTTAAGCAGAATGTTGCATGCTGAGATTCTGTAGGCAGGATTCTACTGCTGGCATCTGTCTCGCAGAAGACTTTGGACTCAGTAAAGGCTCTAATTCATGACATTATTTTACTAACCAAGTGGGATTCATATAAACGTTATGCTTTCCAGAGTCCTTGTTTTAAATTGACATCCAGGTTGAATCACCTCCTGCCAGGGACTGATCCTAAAATCGACCAAGGGATCCATGTAGGGTTGCCACCTGGACCCATAATTCCAGAACACTGCGAGACAGAACAGGATTTTGAAGTTGCCTTTAAACTGAAGGAAATCAACACGTGAATTGAGCGCTAAACATTTGCTAAATTGATTCTGTTGATTAATTATCTTGAGGCAGCATGACAATACAATAATAGCTTTTAACAAATTAAATAAATAAATAAGTACCATCATCAATATTTATTTATTTTATTAGTAGTTTTAAAAATATACTGTAGATTTTAAAGTTGCTTTATAGTTTCTAATAGTATATTACCTTCTCCTGCTCAAATCATTAATACTGACCAGCTGTTCACTATTCCTGACACCAGATAGTGAACACCTGCTCAGTGTTATTATTTAATTGGGAGAGTCGGTGTAAATTAGGGCTATATATTACTAACTAACAGGATATAAATAGCAACATTTAAATATTGATAACTGAAATACTAATTTTACTAAATACATTTTACTATCTTGACTAAGCCTACACACATGTTTAATCAAGATGCTTTTTTATTTTGTAAGATTTGTATTATCACAATGATTTGGATAATTAAGAAGCAGTATAAATTAAGCAAGTGTTTAGTGCTCAATTCACGTGTTGATTTCTTTCAGTTTAAGGGCAACTTAAAAACACTGTCCCGTCCCAAAGTGCTCTGGAATTATGGGGCTACGTGGCAACCCTAGATCCATGCCAGCCATTGATGTATTTGGTTTGTACCAGATTGTAAAGTAATAATCTGTAATTTAATATGAAAATGTGAATCAATGCCAAATGCTGATAAAATAACAGCCAAGTACAATAAGATAACTTTAATTGGACTGCCATTATCAGGTTAAATGGGGAAGCAAGGATTAACTCATGCTGTTGTACTTAGAAACCAAAGATGTTACCACAGGAAACAGTATCATGATTGTTGTATCTTTGTATGTACAGTCATTTCCAGTCTAACTACAGTCATTCTTTTTGACATCTTACTATAATGTAGTATGCTAACTAGGATGCCACTAAAGAGTAATCAGCATCACATGCAATTTTAATTAATTTGTTATCTTTCCTTACCTTAGAGTCCTTACTGCTGGCAATACACAGTGGTAGTAGAAAGAAACTGCAACTGTAATTCACAAAATATAAGGTCTCAATGACTCCAGTGTATGACTTTATACTATGCAGAGTTGGGGTAACATGTTACTGTTGTCAATAACAAGGTACTATAACATGTTAGATTTTTAATGGGAGTAATAATATTACAGTTACTTTCCGCAAGATCATCTCATCACCTTTTCTCTGTTATACACCCTTAAATTGGTGGTCTTTTCTTTTTTCAAGCCGAAGTACATTTCAGTTCAGATGTAACCATGAATGTGAACTGCTCTTTCTTGTATTGACAGTCAGCACCACACGCCGTCAAACCGGAAACTCTTAACAACTCGGCTTACAACAGTCCCTGGCGTAACTCTATTTTCCTTGAAAACATGTTAACCCTGAACACAGCTCTCATTGCGTGCGTGTGTGCGCACAATCAGGATTAACTGGCTTGAGTACAGAGCTTCATAAAGGCATAACAGAGATTCTGACAGGTACATAAGCAGCTTCTTCTTCAGTAACCTAAGCTCCTTTTGATGCAATACAACAAGGACTATTTAGATTTATAAACAAAATGTTTAAAATACTGAACGTACGCTTTGAAGAACTCAATTTGCATGCATATGAAAAATACTGCAGTATAATTGTTGCATAAATATATATCTACAAAATACATGTGTATCTATTACATAATTAATTTATTTAACAGTGTTTTATGTAACACTCGCTATTCTCTTTATAAAAAGCCTTTGAGTAACGTATGTTTTTTTTTTGTTTTGATTTTCACTCCTTATGGCTTGTGCAAAGTCAAATGTATTGTAATAATTAGAATTTACTATTTGCAATATCCAGTAAACTATTAAGAGTTGGTTGTTTGTTATACTACACACATTTTAAAAACCTGTTTGACACATTATCAGACATACATTTAAATAGTAAACAATAGTCACAACAACTAATTTGCAGGACAAGATAAGAGAAAAAAATATAACAAGTAATATAATGCACTACTTTTTTATTAAGTAATAAGTAAGGACATTGTATTATTTTTTTTCTGAAGAAATGAGTAACAAGTAAAAAGTCACATTTCTGAGTAACGTGCCCAACACTGTATGCAGTAACTTAACAATTTGTTAATAAAGTCAAAGTGCTTCTGCATGTTGGTTGAGAAAAATATGAAATTATAGCAAACAATGGGCAGTCGGTGGTATTTAAGTAAGTGGCACTTAAGTGACAGCGGCGTGGTTTACATACAGTTCAGAAACTCCAAATTCCCTTTCAAGTACGAAATGTAACCATTACGACGGGACAGCCATAAGGCAGATAAGTACCTGTTACTTCTATCTGCGTATATTACTCGATGTTGTGTATTACGCTATTAAATGTGATCATTTTTTGGACGTTGTATTAGTTTACTAATTACATGTCATTTTTTTGCACACAGCCTGTTGTTTGTTAAATCCCTCAGTGGCCTTGTGCCCCCGTGAAGATAACATAACTGGGGGAGCTTTAACAAGTTTGGCTGCCAGGCCCAGAGGCAAAAACTAAAAGCGGGCTATTTACACGGTACACCCTTTCCACTTGATGGAAGGGTTCTACTCCAGGTACTTCCTTGTGCCCAAGCGGGATGGTGGCCTCAGACCGATCCTCCACATCAGACAAGTCAACTTGTATCTGAGTCTACATTAAAGGTCTATCAGCTTGCCATGTCAAAATTGACTCAGTCTCCCCAGGAGCTTACTTCCTGGAAGGGCAATTTTTGAAAGAAGCCCGCCGACTTCGGACGCTAATGAAGGATATTGTTCCTCGTTGGAGGCTTAACGTGGTGCTTGATGCACTCATGAAGCATCCTGAGACCTTGCGTTCAGCTGGGCTGAAATTTTTATCTCTCAAAGCGGCTTTCTTGCTTGCAATCACCTCCGCTAAGCAGGTGATTGAGATGCAAGCATTTTCAATTGCTTCATTTTTGCAGAAGCCAGGAGAAAAGTTACGCTTCTTACCAATCCTGTATTTTTGCCGAAAACTATATATCTGTATATTTCATGTCAATCAGTCTGTGGAATTAGAGGCTTTCCATCTACCTCCTTTCCAGTCTGACAGGGAGTGACAGCTCCATATGCTTTACCCTGTGTGGGCACTAGCGTATAATGTTGACAGGACACAAAGTTGGAGGCAGTCTGAACAGTTTTTTGTCTGGTTTCGGGGGTCTTTAGGAGGTAAACATTACCAGGGTTATGATAATAACCTAACATTCTCTCTCCATTGTTGTGAGAATGTGACATAGCATGCATATATCATGCACATTCCTCACCCTGCCATATGTATTATTGATAGGGTGAATTTCATTTGGAAGGATAATTTCTCTCCATAAAAGAAAACTGCAAGTAAACACAAATTACTGGAAAGGTACTACCAAAATAGCATGCCAAAAACATTTTTTTTTTTTGTGCAATTAAACCATGCCAGTGTTAAACAGCCTTAAACAGTGGTATTGATGGGAGGTGGGTCTTCAGTGCCATAAAGTTCAACCGTCATCATGCCACGGATTTGCAGTCCTTTGCAATCTGCCAAGGACTGTGTATCACTGTTATCTGCATTGACAGTGATGAGGTACAGAAGATGAAAGCTGACCTTGAGGATGAGTAAAAAGATACATTCCCAGGCATGTAAGACAACCATTACATTTGAATTCTTATTTTGCATCAACTGAATTGCAATTCTGCCTGACACCTGAATCTACATCAGCAGCAGCTGCCAATACTCATGAGTGTACAACTACCACCTCCATGGGAAAAAAAGAAAACTACAAAACAGTGGATATGAATATTCATATTAATTGTGTAATATTCATGAGCCTGCTGTAAATCAAAGTATCAGTTGATAGAACATGCAGAAATAACAAGATTACACTACAACAATATGCCATCCCTAGTAATATGATTAACGATTTTCAAGTGTGTAATACCACATATTAGTATTTACAATTTATGTCTCCATAATCATGCACTATTTGGAAACCAAAAATGGGATTCTAACCCAAAGAAAAAATGTCCATCCATTATCCATTATCATTAACCGCTTACTCCTTTACAGGGTCGCGGTGAAGAAAAAATGTGTGTTATAAAAGTTATATGTTTAAAATGGGGGTGACATTTTGGATGGAGACTGCTATAGTTAAGTGCTCTATCTGTTAATCTATCAGGGCCGAATTGGGTTTTAAGATCTTAGACCCTCTTTCCACCTCTTCAGTATCATTGTGATCAATCGCTCCCAATAACTACCACATAATGCATGAAACATGGAGTTGTGGGTGCTGCTGAGGGAAGACAAAAAAAAAAAATCTTCTCAACCATTCACAGGAAAAAAACTAAATAATACAATTTAAACTTGCCCATAATGGGAAAACTACAATTTTCCTCATGTTTTCAAACAATTTTTAAACTTTATACTTGTGACTGGTATACTTGTTTAAAGTCTTGATTAAAACTGAAATTATCTGATAAATTTGTAGGTAAACCATCACCTAGATCCATGAAATGTTCAGACACTCATCAATTAATGTGTAATTTCAAAGAGTTGATTATTATGATAATGGATTATTAGTACAGTTCTATAATGTGTCTTTTTCTCTTTACGTGTACTGACTGACACTGAACGCTCTCCAGTGTTATTTTCTCAGTGAAAACAAATACCATGGTTGGCGAATTCAAAGACAAGGCTATCAAAGATAACTTGTAGTGCGAGTCATGCATGACGTATGCAATCGCTGCCTACCCGCCATCTTGACACAAACTGCAACCAGGCAACAAATATGTTTTATCATGTAAGTGCACATTCTTTTTTTACTTTTTCATTTCTTTGCTGATCAATGTGAAGCAATCTTCATAAAAGTACTATATACTGTATTACTTCAAATGAATGCCACCCTTGAATTAACGCTTCACTCAGATATCAGCTTTTTAATAGACGCCACCCTCGAATAAACACCGCTCTCAATAAAGAAACGTAAAGGTATTTTTTTTCTACCCCTGCTCAAAAAATAAAGAAATGCGCAACTCTGCCAATGTACATGACACCCCCGAAGAGACTGCAACCTCAATCCAGCATGTAATACAAACTAATAGTACAGTCCCGACAGACAACCCAAGATGAACTACTTACAGCACAGCAGTCCTTCACGTCCCTTTTTTTCCCCAGCAGAGTTCAGTGCCAACACAGCAGGGGATAAAACAAGGGCTGTCTGTTTACCTCGTCGTCAGATTGGACGGTGAAAACTTAAACTTAGAGGAACTTAGAGCTTTGCCGGTCACTCTAAGCACTATCTGAAAGCTGGCTGAAGATATCTTCTTGTAGGGAGTTTAGTTGTTTTGTTTTTTATTCAATTAGAATTTTACACAGTCCTGTACAATTATAAAAAAAAAAAACGAACAATTGCATCACACTCAAATGTCTTGTTTATATCTTTTACGCAACCATCCCAAACGAGTAGGCCCCATGTTTCATTAACGTAAGCCGAGGTAGATTTACAAGTACGTACTTGTGGCTCACAAGGTTTCAGCAGTCAAGATCCTGTTTTTCTGAATTAATATTACATAATCTCCAGCAGAAAGGCCATACAAAACATAGACCACCCCCTTCAACACACACACACACTGTACATTTATGGACTACTTGCTAGAACTGCCGCGGTTATACTCATACCTACAACCACCGGTACATTTTAAACACCATCAATATTAAAATGAAAGACAAACTATCGGATACATTCAAAAGTTTTATTCAAGCACATCATATCAAACATCTGCACAGCCGAAATGCCGTATTTAAATGAACAATTAAACATAAAAGGGTTTATTTTCTAACTTACGACATATAAAGCACTACTTAAAAAAATTGAAAAACAATAATAAAATAAACATTTCAAAAGAAACTAGTGTGTAAACAGGTATATTCACATAAAAAAAACTGTAAAAACAAAAGTAGTTTTTAATCTAAAACTAAAGTAATATATGATTTATCTTGCGTGTGTGTCACTCACAGCACAGAAGTTTTGTGATCGAAATGTTTCTCCTGAAGCGCTGTACAAAACGAAGGAATTGATGGCTGCCAGATCCAGTAGAGCTAACAAGCTTGTATGTATATATATATATATATATATATATATATATATATATATATATATATATATATATATAATGTGAATGAACTCACCCACTCGGGTTCGTTGCCCCTTTAAAAATATGACCCAGCACACTGGAATGGATTTTATGCGCTGGTGCGGTAATTTTAATAAACACAAAAATCAAACAAACACCAAATAAACACCTAGCTCTTTCAGAGCACTAACTCAAACTTTCAGGAACACCCTAACTACAAGTAGGACGGCTAAGCCGTTTCCCCACCAAACAATAAACAAAAACCACACAGGTTTAATACAGCACTTTTTACCTCACGACTGCCAGGAAGCAGAGCACTCCTTTCTGCCTCCTTCTCCTCAGCAGCCCCTAACAGACTGGCTGCTTTTAAATACCCTGCACCTGGCTCTAATTTAATAATAAGCACCAGGTGCAGGGAATGATTCATAATAAAACAATTAACAAAACTGATTAACAAAACACAAAACAATTAAACAATAAACCAATGTGCATTTTCACATGTTTTTTTTTTTTCTTCAGGGAGGCTTTAACCCCTCCCTATCTATATATATATATATATATATATATATATATATATATATATATATATATATATAATTAATTGAATATTGTAGGTTATACAAACACACATACACACAAATATAAATTGTGTGTGTGTGTGTTGGAAAGGTAACCAGACAAACAAGTAGCTAATGCGCGGAGTAATGCAGAATGTGCGCGGCAACATGACAATTCGTGTATCTTGTTTTTATCTTCATGTCAACCCATGCAAGCTCTCCTCATGATATTAAAAGTCGTTCTTTCCCTAATTAGTATGCAGACAGGAACATTTAAATATCCCCTCCCCTAAATCACTATGACTGCAGTAATTTGCATTTGTCGTCCTAAATTATAACTACATGGAGACACAATTCCTGAGAAGTACTGCCAAAACATTGTGAGGAAAACTGTCATGACACCGTCAATGAAGACAGTAAGAGAAAAAAAAGACTCCCTGGGCAATGAGGATTGAAGTTGTGCACCGCAGATCATTGACAAAAGTACTTTGAAAGTAGGGTCAAAGTACTAGGGTCTTTTAAAGTAGATATTTTACTTATTTTTTAATTGTTGATTTTCTACCACCTCCCATCCCTCATCTTAAACATGTTAGCTTTAACTTTCTACACCCCTGCCCCTCCTGAACACCCCCCCACCTCCCTTGCAACTTGAATGAATCTAAAAGTAAATCACAGCAGATACCTGCTCCTCAAAAGGGACAGAAAGCTAAAAGTTAGACGCCAAAGTTACAAGACAACATTCACTGGGCTTACTGATCTTATTACTGTTCAATACAATGCCTGCACATTCATGATTGCTAAATAAAAATAAATTAAATGGAATACTGCACATTGAAGGGTAATTACTACAGACAACTAGAAAAAGTCCTACTACATATATGGAGTAAGTACATTTGCATATATTTATTGTAGTGGTAAGCATTTACACCCTCTATTTGTAGCAATGTAATTTCCGAATGTATTAAGCGTTATAAATATTGTTCAACTTTACACATCAATTATACCTCTTGTAAGGGTAATGAACACTAATATATATATATATATATATATATATATATAGTATATAATTTGTAGTTGGTATACACACTCTCCCATTTATTACAAACCCGTGTTGTTTTATTTTAAAATACTATTAACAAAAATATACCGGTTTTATTTATTCTAGCGATGTTTACACCTGTGCATTATTTGTAACACAATCACTAGTTGCTTTTTAAATTAAAATGAACCTTTATTTACGTTCTCAAAAGTTTATACACACAGAGGTGACAATGCAGTATTGCAAGCCCAGTGACATACATGAGAAAACACCACTTTTCTATATATGACACTGCCATCACTGCTTTGTCACTATATATATATATATATATATATATATATATATATATATATATATATATATATATATATATATACACACACTTGATTTCTTTCAAAACACAATTGACAATAATAATCAAAGTTGAGTATTTAAAGGGAGTACTCTTTATAAAATGAAACATCAGTGACACACATCTCAACACGAGACCCATTGAAATCAAAATGCCTGTAGGATTGGTCTCTAGAGTTCAATATTTCATCCTTTTTTTTCAAAATGGTCCATACGAATGTCTTAGAATGAAGTATGGGTTCCAATCTCTCCTTTGGTGGTTCATGCTGACATCTTGGGGAATCTAGACCCATTCTTCAGTGCAAACGCCAAGCTCTGATGCCACATGAAGTTTCAGACTTCTTGCTGGCTAGTCCATAACTTCTGCAATCTGCTCAAAATAATCCATGACAATCCTTTTAGTATGGCAACAGGCATGATCTTGCATCAGAACAATCTCAGGGCCAATTGCACCAGCAAATGGTCTTCGCAGGGTTGGCCAACCTTGGTCCTGGAAAGCCACAATCCAGCAGGTTTTATATGTAACCCTTAAATGATACATTTCTAAAGACTTGGAACATCTTCATTTTGACTAGTTAAGCAGGTAATGTGTTCAATTAAGTAATTTAGAGATAATTTAGAACTAAAACCTGAACACCCTGCAGCTCTCATGGACCAGAGCTGACCACTTCTGATTTAATTGAACAAATGAATTTGCAAAATTCTTCAAAAATTGATCATTCTTCAGAAATGTATGATTTAAGGGTGACCTATTAAACCTGCTAGATTGTAGCTCTGCAGGACCAGGGTTGGATTTGGGTATATAAGAATGTGTCAGTCTGTCTGTTTGTATTTAGGTATGTATGACGAATGTACACTTATATACAGTATATCTTGAGAACTGATTGTCCAGTTGTGATTAAACTTGTTACGGATTTTAGGACCGGTTATTGGAGGTATCAGCATATTGAGATAAACAGAGGCTCCCTGTCTGTTTGTAACACATTTTTACATTTATATAGTGTGCTGATTATTTAACAGTCTTACTATGTTAGTCTTACTGTAACGTACCTATATAGTTGCTGAAATATTTAATGATATGATGTTGTGATGCCTGTGATGTGATTTTTTTCACATTAGCTTTGCAAAAAAATAAGACTCTTTTATAAAGTGAACAGACAGTGCTTTAATGTAATTTGACTCTATCTGATAATATTGTCCTTTTGCACGGGTGTGCAGATAACACATTACTCATCCACACAATTGTACTGGTACTCAGAAACCAATACTCGTATGAATGATGTCACTGGAAATAGGCCAGAAGTGCTGATAAAATGCCTCTCTGGCTCTGATTTTCACTCAATATGCAATTCTTCCTTATGTGATATGTATATATATATATATATATATATATATATATATATATATATATATATATATATATATATATATATATATATATATTCCTGTCTGTTCCTATGTAACAAATATAAAATAATATTGTTAATATATGGTTAGACTGAAACATACTGACTCGACAAATAGTGTAGGCTTTTCTAAACAAAATATTAAAATAAGATTTTAAAATGAATATAAAATGTAACTCACTGTCTTAGTCATACAGAGTGCAACTGTACCCAGGTGGTGCTGTTGTTTACCATCATATCATGTTGACTTGATATAAAATGGCTTGAAACTGTGATAAAATGAGCGACTTGGAATAAAATTAAAGTTGGCGGTCACATGTAAATAGCCTTGACTTACGTGAACATACAGCAGGTGCAATGTGACATTTAGATTCTTGCTCACCCTGTGGCAACTAAAGTGGTACCATGTTCATACTGAAACAAATTGATGTCTTTTAAAGAAATGACATACTATCTTATACCTATTAACCTTATTGAATGTTTCTCGGCTTCAGCAATGAAGCTTCATTATTAGGTCACTTAATAAGAGGTAATGCTTTAACCTTATAAAATTCAGTAGAGCAGAAGATGTGCTGTCTTTAATACTTAGACAATTACATGGTCATAAAAACAGTTACAATTATATTATTTCCTGACATTTGGGAAATGGCAAAAGCCTTATAAAACAAAAAGTACAAGGTACAAAGCAATGGTAATAAGATTATTTCACTTTTTAATATCGGTGTCTTTTTTGCAATAAAATGCATTTAACACATTTTGTTTTTTGTAAAACAAAATAAACAACATGCAGATATTTCACAAATATAACAGAACATGTAGTTCAATAGGTTGTAAATATCTAGGGTCTGCAATTTACAGCTTACTCCAATGCCAATAGCATATACAGCCATGAAGTACACCTTTACAGAAGCAAAATGTATTTAAATATATTGAAACTAGATGTGCACCGAAACCTGTATACCTTTTTTGCTATCTGCCGAATACTTTTGTGTCTTAGTGCTTTTAAAATAATTTAACATAAGCCGTGAATCCAGTATTCAGAAAGGTGTCTGTGTATCAGAGTTGCAGCAATCTGTTCTTCAGTGTTTCAAGCATATGTGACAGTGCACTGTAGGCTCATCCTGGAGAGATTAGCTTTTTGGCATCTTTTGCATTTAAGTTTTTAAATAAAAAAATTAAACATGCCTATAAGCTCTCAGTTTGCGCATACAATACAATACAATATAATGTTTGTGTCTACATTTTTAAGGTTGCAGATTTCCACGTGTGGAGCTATTAGGGGTTTGCAGGACATTACTCATACTCGTAATTGTTCTCGGTAAACAATACTTGTACGGATACTCATACTTGGATGATGTCATCAGACGTGGGTGGGCTAACACTAGAAGTACCACAAAAATCCATTTCTGGCCCTGATTTTCACTCAGAAACTAACCCAGCAGTGCTTTAATGTTTATTTGACAATGTTTTTTTTATTGTTTTAAAGGCCTAATGTGTGACTTATTATTTATTATCAAATTATATAGAATTTCTGTGATTGGCTTGGGATTAACACTAGATCCGCCGCGGTTATACTCATACCTAAAACCGCTGCCGACGGTCATTATGACGGTTACATTCTAAACAACATCAATATTAGACAAACTATCAGATACAACTCAAAAGTTTTATTCAGGCACATCATATCAAACATCTGCACAGCCAAAACACTGTATTTAAATGAACAATTAAACATAAAATGGTTATTTTCTAACGTACCACATATAATGCACTATTTAAAAAAATGAAAAATTAATAAAATAAACAATTCAAAAGAAACTAGTGTGCAAACAGGTGCATACAGGTAAATATACATACAAAACTGTAAAAAACAAAAGTAATTTTTAATTTAAAATGAAAGTAACATATGTTTTCTCTTGCGTGTGTGTCACTCAGTGCAGCACAGAATCCAGGTTGAGCTGCTGCAGCCTGCTGCTTTGCAGTTTTCTGATCGAAATGTTTCTGCCGAAGAACTGCAGCTAGCTTCAAGATGAAATCTCTCCTACTGATATTTTCCTTGGTGCATTCCTTGTACAGTAGAGACAAGGTACAGGCTTGTATATACAAATAAAATAGAATATTGTAGGTTATAATCAAAATAAAAACATGTTTTGTAAAAGAGTCAAAATGATGGCTCTGGCGGTTCTAGGTAGAGGGGATTATAACTTTTTTTATGTTTGCAATCCTTTCAAATGCCATCAGGGTATTTAATACATGTATTTAGGAGAAGTCAAGAACGGACAACCGTGTATCTTTCACACACGCAGAGTAATTTAATTTAAATTTTAAACGGCAGTTCTAGTGCTGATGTACACAGTTGAAGTGGATAACTCTTAGGCTGTGTTCACACTGGGTCCATTTTAGAGGGTTTGGTCTGCACTTGGTACGGTTCGATATGTTTGGTTTGAAGTGTGAACAACAAAGTCCGCTTGGAAAATGAACCGTACCGAGTCCACCTAAAGAGATGGTCTTGGTCTGTTTGTCAAACTCACCAAGTCTGGTTCGCTTGCTAAACCATATGTGAACAACAGCTGGACTCAGTCCTTTTGCACATAGGAAACAAACTACACAAGGTAGCCTGACTCTGAAGTAAACATTTCGCGGTTTAGCTCATATTCTGAGGAAAGAAGCTGAGCAAAAAACTTTAATGCAGTAGTTCCAATATGCAAACAAAAATTGTACTAAACATAACGGCCATTTGGTCCAAAATCATACGGAACAATTTCAAGTGAAAAAAGCCTTCAGCCTATGGGAAGATTGGGGACAGGGTCTGTGGTAATCGCAACTTGTTCCCCTATTCAAAGTTTTGTATGAACAGCTGCAGCACAATTTTCTTTTAGTTTTTCCAGCCTCACTGTTATTGCTTTACGGGTCGGCACAGTATTGGGATAACCTCACATCGATTTCAAAACTGCTGCATTCACGATTCACACACACCTGTAAAACAAAAAAGACTGAAATACAACACAAAAATGCTTTTAAAAAAGTATATATTAGTTGCTTTTTTTGATAAATTAATACAAACTTCGTTTCACCGACGAGCACATGGGCATAATGAATGAAAAAAATTAAAAAAGGCTAAAATCCCCAAATAAACCTACTATTAACTAAAACACATATTTTGTAAATAATGTGTTTTTGGAAAGTATATCTTTGGGAAATCTCTTTTTCAAGTGGATGTGTGTAGGAATTAAATTAAAGTAGGTCTGCTCATCTCAGCATTGAAACTGTAATGGAGGACTGACATTTTGTTTAGCTCAAAGACTGCTATGCTGATTTTGTCTCCTTCTCCCTGGGATTGGCTCTCTATGGCCGGGTTTCCATGCAGTTTAGAAACTACAAATTCTCTCTCCATTGTCGTGTCACTCACATTCCTCATGCCATTCCAAGTGCACGCCAAAACATGGTACAGCTTAAAGGGGTGGGTAAATCACATTCTTACTGAAAAGCCACGCAAATTGAGTTTAGCTGTTTTATAAGCAAGGTTATACAAAAAATACTGAAGCTACTACAGATTTAAAAAATGTAGCCTTTTGAAATAAATAAATAAATAACAAAGCCCCTTGCAAAGCACAGAAAGATGTTTTTGTCATCCTTTACACTTTTGCTATCATGAAAAACTGTTCCTTAACACTGTCCCTACAGAATTCAATTATTATTATTATTATTATTATTATTATTATGAATAGTATGTAGGGTGAAATGTGGGCGAGTAGGGAGGGCTATTGTAGATTTTCTACCAGTGTTCTGAAAATCTCTGTATTTTAATATTAGTTGTTTTCATTTGGAAGGAGAATTTCTCTCCCTAAAAGAAAACTACATGGAAACCCAAATAACCTGAAAGGTACTACAAAAATAGTGTGAGAAAAATGTGAGACTTATTTTAATCTTTGCTTGGAAACCCCGCTTATCCCTAGACTTGAGATTGACAGTCGTCACTGCCCTACTAGAGCCAGGAGCCGATTCAATTAATTTGTTTAAATAATTTCCCCCCGAATATGATTAATAGCAAAATGACTTGTGTATTGCTCTGAAAGATTGCCATACTGGTTATAAATATTTGTTTGTACTCGTTTGGCACAGTCCTAGGAGCTGTGATTGCGTTTTGCAATAACCAGCCATAAGATTAACATCGAATTAAAAAAAAATATAACCTTTTTATTTATTCATTCTCCACTGTATACTGGAGACAAGCATCTCCCCATCACAGTAAACACCTGAAATCCCCAATAATTAGTAAATAAATAATAAATAAATCCTGCAGTCTCATTATATGTAACTGTGCTACTGCTTCTCAACTTAACAGATAGCCTGTGTCTAAAGTGAGAGAATAATGCAAGTTGACCAAAAGTCAATCATTCACAGGGAATAGAGGCACATGCCCATGGCTCATCTCTGTATTTTCCCAAACAATGGAGAAATTGCCTGAGGCTCACTGTTCTTCAAGCAGTCTCCAGCAAAATACAGGTAACAAAAACCCCAGTATGACAAAGTTCATGATAAATGTATTTGTCGACATGTGCACTTTTAGGGGCTGTACAAAATTATCATAGTTCACTTTTTTTCCCTGTAAAAACAGAAAAATGAAGTATTCATGCTGTTAAGCAGCTGCCAATGTCGTAATTATTATGAAACCTTTTAAGGATGGGAGGTGGGCTATGTGTATGTTGCGATCTTCCAATGAAAACCTGATGCAGTAGCTGATGTGTTTGTTTTTTGAAATTACACTGTTATTGATGAAATTAAGAGTTCCCATGCTTTATGTGTATTGGTTATGGTGCGCTACAGTCATATCAAAAACTATCTGATGTATTATTTGTTTTTAAATATCTGTATTAAGCATCTGTTTAAATGATTCGATGTCTGTCTGTTCACACTACATCAGACAACAACATGTATTCCACAGAGAATTTCCAAAAGCTTTGAAACAGAACATCAGCAATCTGCTACAGTCTGGTGACAAACATAAGTATATGTGTTGATACAAGTCCCATAATCCCAATTGCAGCAAGGTCACGTTTTTTTCTAAGCAGCAATATTTAATGTTTTTAATGAAAACTGACGGTTTAAAATAGACAGGACATTTTTGACATGTTTATGCCTAAAACCTTTCATATTTATACTATACAGTTAAGATAAACAGATACACGAGTTACCATAACATTAATAATGGTAGTACAAACAAGAACGCCACCAAGAGCAATGCTGATTTCCTTCAGGGTCACAAAGTAATTCAAGGGCAGTAACATCCATGGTCTTTAGGGACATATGGAGTGACTGAACTATGTTGTGGATTAAGTGATTCAAAGAACAGTGCACCATTTGAGTACCTCATCTGACATAATTATAAATAAAAATATAACTATATAAACATTTTAAAACAAGCAAATGAACAACAGCACAAAAATAGTGACATCTGACCAAAAAGGAAATTAAGGTTTTGTAAATATAAAATGTTCATATTTGCATTGCTTGGTGTTGTACCAATGATCTCACCAGTTGACACACAAAATACAATTGTATTATTTTTAAAGACCCAGTTACAGTTTAAAAAAAGCATATCACAAAACATTGCTGGCCAATGGCCCATTTTAAAACCACTAATTATGGATTGCATAATACATTAAAATAATTTGGTCTTCATGAATATAAATCCTTAAATAAACATTAATGCTCTGCCTGGTCACTTTCTTAATGAAATTATGTGCCAGAAATATATATATATATATATATATATATATATATATATATATATATATATATATATATATATATATATATATATATATATATATTATAGTTTCCTCTTACATCAAAATAGCTGAATTGCCTGAGTAATTGGTGCTTTACACCCCTAAAGCACATATAAATATTACTCATTTTGGGACATATTAATCTTAAATATTCTTTTGTTTAGAGATAGCCTTTATAATGCATTTGCCTGCAATCAAATTATAGCCAAAAACAATAACAATCCACTAAATGTAATCATCTTACTGTTGTTACAAATGACTTACAGATAAATTTAATGATCCCATTTAACTGTATATGTTCACTTTTTCCATTAGAGATAGTTATTGACTTGTCCTTAGTTAAATACTTTTACAGTGAGTTTTAAATATATTTGTCCTCAAAAGTGAATTAGCTATTGAATGAATCTTGTTTGTAATGATTGGTGTTGACTTTACTGTCAGTGAAATTCTTGCATTAGAAGCATTACATTGCTGACTCTTTTGTACTCTGTAAAAAGGGGTCAGGTAATAAATTCACCAATAAAGAAAATGCACTAACATGAATGATCTTAGACAAAACTAGAAGTTAGAATGGAAATATGTCTTATCAAATGCATGGCTTTTTCAATTTTTCATGTATGTACAGTGCTCCCTCGCTATAACGCAGGTCTCGGGGGTCACATAATATGAGCATTATAACTGAAGAGCTTTATAAACGAGAGAGGGTGTGGGGGGCGAAGTGGGAAACATAACACACAATATTTCAGAGGGCTAGACATTTACAAGAATGTTTTTGTAGCACAAAGCAAATACTGTGCTCTAAGGAAAGAAGATT
This sequence comes from Acipenser oxyrinchus oxyrinchus, assembly GCA_030684275.1. Taxonomy (NCBI): domain Eukaryota; kingdom Metazoa; phylum Chordata; class Actinopteri; order Acipenseriformes; family Acipenseridae; genus Acipenser; species Acipenser oxyrinchus. The sequence goes on from CM060247.1 coordinate 50,819,038, forward strand.
GCATCCTATTCCAGGTGACTTTTAAAGCACAAGAGCAAGAAAAATACATTTACTGTGTATTGAAAACATGAAATTAGTTTTATAAGTACCATTTTTCAATCCAAGCGTAAGGACATGCAGGCTACTTATATGAGAATACTAAACAGCAGTGTGGAGTAGTGGTTAGGGCTCTGGACTCTTGACCGGAGGGTCGTGGGTTCAATCCCAGGTGGAGGACACTGCTGCTGTACCCTTGAGCAAGGTACTTTACCTAGATTGCTCCAGTAAAAACCCAACTGTATAAATGGTTAATTGTATGTAAAAAATAATTTATAAAAAATAATGTAATTGTATGTAAAAATAATGAGATGTAACAATTGTAAGTTGCCCTGGATAAGGGCGTCTGCTAAGAAATAAATAATAATAATAAAAAATAATTTTGCATGTGTTTTTTAGCTGGCAGTGGCCCTATTTACCAATTTACATAAAATGTACACTGCTGTGAAAAAGTCTTAGATATTTTGCATTTTTGTACTCTGATGCATTATGAGCATCAACAATTTACTCAAAGCCTCCACTGGTATTTTCTACTATTATAACAACTTGTATAAAGAAGGAAAAACACTGAGTGAAATAGCTTGCATCACTTGATTTTCAAGGTGTGGTATCCAAAGCATAATCAACAAGTATAGAGAAACATCATCTGTAATTGACAAACCAAGGACTGGAAGACCCAAAAAGCTGTCTAACAAGGATGAGCAATACTTGAAGATAATATCCTTAAGGAATAGAAAGAAAACAAACGTTGAATTGACAACAGAACTGGCAGAAGGCACAAGTGTTGTTGTCCATCCATCAGCAGTCCAAAGCATCTTTGACCATTGTTCCATGTCCAATTTCTGTGTTATTGTGCTTATTTTAGCCTTTTAGTCTTGTTCCCCTTTCTTAACAGAGGTATTCTTACTGCAACAAATCCTCTAAGTCCTGATTTCAAGAGTGACCTTCGTACTGTTGACTTGATGGACAATGACACCTGTGCCATCTGCCAGTTCTGTTGTCTATTCAAACGTAGTATCCAAATACCAAACTAGACAAAACTAGACAATTGTTTTGGCTCTGGAGATGTGTAGCGAAAGTGCAGGCATCATCATGCTTTGTCAGTATTGCAGTAGCCTATTGCAGGCTCTCTCTGTCAATGTTTATTAACTTCTGATTTTCAAATCGTCATACAAATGAACATATCTTATGCTTACACCATGTTTTTTGTTTTTCTTAGTCATGGTATGTTAGAACTGTACCCATGGGGAGAAAAAAGATAGCTAGTGTTCCACAAAAGCAGGAAGCTGCTCAATACTTAGCAGAGAATCATCTCTTATAAATATTCTACCACCACTGAAATGAAATTTAACCTTTTCTTTACATTAATCTAAATCCAAGATTAAGCACTGCAAGATAATTTCAGCTTGGTATTGTGAAATGCACATCCACAAAGCTGTTTTATTTAGGCAATCAACAGATAAAATGAAAACTGTCTTCTAACCCTCAGTGTTGACCACAGGGGGAATGCGTGTTAGTATATATCCAGTACCCTACTTTTAAGAGTCAATTAAAACAACAGCAGAAAAGCATTATAGAAACTCCAGAATTAAATTGTCAATCTGAAAATCCAAATTGAATTTTTCCCAACCATTGTCAGGAGACACACCTCTGCCCGCCTGCATTCAATTTGTGAAGAAAAAGAAAAAAGCATTTTCTGAAAAGTTAGTGCAGAAACATAGGGTCCTGTTGTAAATTATACACTTTTGACAATTTATGGATACTAATAAAAAAAAAGAAAAAAATTAACTTTTCCAAGGTGTTTTTTTCAAAATGTAATGTGTGTAATGTATACAGAGAACACTTTCGTTTTATTTCGGAGAATTGATTTATACATTTTAAAATAAATGAAGCACTATCAATGTATGTGTGTCGTAATTTTTTTTTTTTTCAAACAGGGCACCTCATTATTTCGAACAGCTTGTCTGTCTCCCGACATGTCCGGTTTAGTGAGGGACTACTGTAGTACAAAATACTACTATATGATAACAGAATAGTGCTATAGAATAATATGGTACTCTACAAAAGGTAAGACGCACTTTTTGAACACTTTTTTTGCTTCTCAAAAATAGTCTGCTTCTTAAATTCGAGTACAGTAAATTGATGCGTGTATTAAAATCGCCAACAAAAGACATGAATACCCGCATACACAAACAGCAACGTGACTTACTTCTGATAAAAGACAAACCAAAAGGGTATTGCCCAAACTCGAATCATCCATGGCATACAGGCAGCCATTTTCAAAGAGTTATCTTCCTGAGGAATTCATACAGAAGCTTTTACAATTTTAGCTTTTCTAACAACAGTACCAGCTTGGACAGATCGGAAATGCTGATCACACCCCCGGGATGTGTGGTGCCATAAGTGAGTGAGAGGTGTGTGTACGACAGAGATGCCATCAGAGTACTATACAGTATAAGTATTATACAGTATGTAGCACAATAAACAAGCTCTGTGGTTAATCTACACCAACACTGTTTCATGTCAGTTTTGTACGATACAACAACATAATTGAGGTTGTACCTTTGTAAATGCATATTTATTTGATATTTTATTTGTTCCTCAAATTGAAGGAAATTGGGCTGCATCTTAAATTTGAGAGTGTCTTAAAATCGAAGGAATACGGTGTATGTGTACTACAGAACATACTACAAAATACTACAGTAAGTACTACTGTAAATGGTACCACCTCAATACTATAGAATACTGTAATACTCTAAACAAGGTACTATCTTAGTCTATATGTACTGTAGAACATACTACAAAATATGATGGTAAGTACAACATTGTACTATGTTAGTGCTATAGAATTCTATAGTGTTTTGTAGAAATTACTATAGTTAAGCAACAGTGCCCATTGATGAAGGCTCTATCACAGTGCGCTGTCACTATTAGAAAATTATTTTTCTCAATATTTTCTTTAAAACACTTTAAAACCTAGAAATACCTTGAACTGAGAATAGTTTTAGGAAAATAGTTCCAAAAATGTTCATGAAGGATCAAATGCGTAATTAGAGAGAAAAGAAAAAAAAAACTTCATTAAACAAATAACCTTTTTTACTTGTCAAAGCTGCTTATAGTTTATCTGGACAGTGCCCAATATGAATGGAGCAATATTACTGAATTGTCCGTGTCTCAGTTTGTTGCTGTTGAACTGTCTGAGCTCCAGTCGAGCTGACAGGCTGTGAATGGCTGACTGTGAATGGCAGTTGCAGGTAAAGGGTTGGTTGCTTTAGTCAGTTCAAATTATTGATTGGCTGGTTTTGGTGGACAATAAAATAAAATTTGTACCAGTTGTGTCTTTGTTTATTATTTGCTGTCCAATAGATGTGAATTGAGCTTTCAGTACAGCAAGTCAAAATGAAAAAGCTGGCACTTGCACAGATTGATTTTAACTTTGATTCCCAGTTGATGCTGTGACATAGCAGTGGGCATCTACTGTCTGATGGAAGCCTGCTAGAGCTGGAAGCTGATTGGCTGATGATATTTTGTAGAGTTCTATAGAAAACAAATATGGGTGCATAACCAATGTGAAACAAAAATGACTGGTCAAAAACGATTTTGTACAAGGGATATGGTAATACAAATATTAAAAAACTATCAGAATTATGTTGAAAAAGATATTGCAGGAATATGTACAACAAAGCAGGAAACTAGGGAAAGTAATGTGTTGTTTTAAACCCTACAGCCAGTTCAGTAACCCTTTAACCCTTCATAACTGTAAAATAAACCTTACATTTTTATGTATTTACAGAATTACTCTTTTTGAAATAGGTTTTGAATTTTATGCAGACACTTTACGGATACGTATAACAAGGAATGACTTACAGTGTCAAATATTGTTTGTGTTTTTATATATATTTTTTTAAATATTACAAGGCAATATTGCAGTTTTGCAGTTCCATCCAGAAAACGTGGTTATGTTTTGATGACATTTGGGCTATATCTTAGTTGATTGGGTTACCATCAGCTTTTATGTTAATCACTTTTATGATAAATATATGGTTTCTGAACCATTCACAGTACAAAACATTACATTGAATTGATAGTACTACTGTAGGGTATTGTATTATGTATTTATAGTTATGTCCTAAGCATTGTATTAATTATTAGGGTTTTTTTATATGAATTATTAAATATTTGGTTAATAATCAAATTACATTTTATAAAAAATTAACATTCATGGTTCATGATTGTACAAAAACAAAATAGTTATTGCAACATATTTCTAGATGCAAAATATGTAGTCAGCTAGCTTTAACAGTTACAAAACAATGGATCAATATTACCTGAACTGGGAATTCTCTTTCATGCAAGACCGGAAATGTCAATGGTCTGAGAAATTCAAATGCATTGCGCAAACCTCTTAGTTTATATAGGTATCTCAACAGACCGTTTATGTCTTATATGTATTTCATTTTAACTCTACAGTACTGTCGAACAAGTTTGCATTTATGAGACAATGAAATATATTTTGGTATAAAACTTAACATGATTGTGGGGCACTTTAGTGTTGAACATTGAAAATGTAGTCAATAATTTTCTCTTAAAGGTTTAAAACATCGATTAATTAGGGCTGATAATGAACCTGGCAATGAACACCTTGCTAAATTTAATTTCTCTTCATTATTAAGTGGAGACAAATGTTCTTTGGCAGGCCTGCAAGCAATATTGAATTCAATTTCAAAAAGTCCAAGCTTCACTTTCCTTCAGTCTTAACTATTTAATAATTGCTTGTAGTCTCCAAACATTTATGTTAATTAAAAGTACCAGCTTTATCAAATTGTGTGTTTTTACTATTGACAAGATAACATTATTAGAATTGATTTTAGCCCCACAGAGAATTCATTTAGAAGTTGAAAGTGAAGCAAGCAATTAACTTTGTGTGTTAAGATAACCATTTAATCTCAGGTACTGGCACAGAAAATGTTGTGATAAAACATAGCTAATACTTTAAAATCATGTATGTTATATATTTTTTTTAAATAAGTGAAATGACTTTGTTGGTTGTTTGCATACAAGTTCTGCGTCATGCATTCATGTTCAACCCAAATCTGAATTTTGAAACAGTGAGTGTCTATAAGGCCTTTCTTGCCCATGGCTAGTTTGAAAAATGAAATTTCTGAGAACATTCTAATGTATTAGTCAGATAGCTTTGTATTTGAAAAAAAAAGAAACTGAAATTTGAAGATGTCCGTCAGGGGATGTCCTAAAATATCATAATTATACAGAGCTGTTTCTGTTTCAAAATCTCATTGTAATTCAATGGCATATATGGTAAATGTAAAACAAAATATATACTGTATATATATATATATATAGAGAGAGAGAGAGAGAGAGAGAGAGAGAGAGAGAGAGAGAGAGAGAGAGAGAGAGAGAGAGAATGTTGTAAAGGTATTGAGTCAGTGCTTTATGTGTATCCATTACACTATCAGAGAGTGTACATGAGTCAAGGATTTATTGTACATTTCATTGAGATGAAAATTACCTTAAATCTGAATATCGGCACTTCTGCACACCACTAGTAGACAGGTTCTTGTCTTCCAGATGTTCAGTTTAATTGTACATGCTAGGTCCTTCATGAGACAAGTGTAATGAAAATACATAAAATGTCAGCAAATACCCACTAACAAAAAGAATGTATGGCATTTAAAGGTTATCATCTGAAACAATCTTCTAAATTGCATTGTGGCACTTAATATTTATTTTATTTCAATATGGTTCCAGTGATTTCAATTTGTAATTAGTTCAAGGTTTGAGTATTTATTTATTTATTTATTTATTTATTTTTTCTTTTTTTGCAAGTTTGCTAAACTCTTTTTCTCTAAGGAGTTTATGTGGATTTCTATCCATGTGTTTATAATATTCCAGTATTTCTTTTTTCAACTGGATAGTAAAAAGTTTAATTATCTTATAATGCTTTTAAGATAAACATTTTACCCTTTGTTACAATGGAAACTGGTCTATTTAGACCAATTAGACCCATGTGTGCAGTGGTGCTAGCTTGGGCAGGACATTCTTTGGCTAGGTCTTCAATTTGCTGGTTTATTCCTGGCCACCAGATGTAGCTTCGGGCAAGTCCTCTCATCTTAACCACTCCTAAGTGGCCATCGTGCAAAGCCTCAAATACTTGTGAACACAGTTTGGAGGGTATGACAACTCTGATGCCACACATAACACATCCATGATACACTGAAAGCTGATCTCGACAGGCATGAAAAACAGACACCTGGGGGTCTCCATGGGTCGGCCAGCCTTTTATGGTTATGTCATACACTTTAGCCAGTATAGGGTCAGATTTAGTCTCTTTTTGAATAAGGACATTTGTTACTGGCAACTGGTCCATCTGCGCTATGTAAAACATGTCAACAGGATCTGACTCAATCTTTTGGTGTACTGTTTCTAGTGGCAGACGAGATAGACCATTGGCATTAGCATGGTGCTTCATGCCCTTGAACTCATGTCATAAGTATGTGCTCATAAAAACAAAGCCCCTCTTTGTAGCCGTGCTGCTGCCATTTCTGGAACACCCTTCCTGGGATTAAAGATGGAGACTAGGGGTTGGTGGTCCATAACCAATGTGAACTTCTTGCCAAACACATATTGCCAAAATAATATTGGTTAAACTTTTTTACTCCCCACACTAGACTGAGGCCCTCTCTGTCAATCGGGGCATAGATAATTGCGTTCTGCAGCCAAAAGGGATCTCGACACGAAAGCTATTGGCCGTTCTGAGCCATCCTCCATCTTGAACGCGTGTTTACACTCTTCAGACCACTGCCATTTGCTTCCACTCTGCAGTAAAGCATTCAAGGGGTGTAACACTATGGACAGATTTGGCAAAAAACTTGTAGTTGTTAATCAATCCGAGATATATATAGTGTTTATATATATATATACAGTATATATATACTGTATATATATATATATATATAGAGAGAGAGAGAGAGAGAGAGAGAGAGAGAGAGAGAGAGAGAGAGAGAGAGAGAGAGAGAGAGAGAGAGAGATGTTTTTGTTTTATTATTAGTTTTACTTGTTTAGTTGTAATTTATGTAGTTTTTAGCAAAAGCTAAACATGGCAATGTGCGTGGAGAGCAACAACGGGAGTGATGACGATTTCAAAGTTGGTGTGACAGGATGACAGAGGCCGAGACTCAGAGACAGTGTGAAAGTTCAAAAATAAAGCTTTTAATATACAAAAATACAAAATAAACCAGCACAAGGGCCAAACAAAAGGTTTCTCAAACACAAAATAAACACAAAATGAAACTTACACAAAATAAGGCTTCCAGGCTGGGCGTTGCCTTCACAAGATTAAAAAATGAACAAAAAAACAGCACACACAGAAAAACACTCTTGCTTCTTCTCCTTCTAGAACTCTCCCTCAAATGGGAGGCAGAGGCCTCCTTTTATGCCAGGTGGCTGAGTAATCATTGAATAATTAATTGACTTGCTCCCACCTGATGCAATCAACCTGGGCCGGGAGGCGAATTTAACTCGGAGGCGGGAACGGCGGCTCGTCTCCCTCTGGTGGCGGAAACGACAGCTCGTCTCCTTCTGGTGGCGGAGGCGGGAATAGCAGCTCGTCTCCCGCTGGTGGACGAGGCAGGAACGGCTGACCCTCAGGAACAGCAGGCGGAGACGGCGGACCCTCAGGAACAGCAGACAGACCCTCTGGAACAGCAGGCGGAGAAGGCGGCCACTCCGGCAACAGCAGTTCCAGCTCCTCCAGTGGCAACGGTTCCAGACACTCCGGCATTTTTTGTTTTTTTGCTTTTTAGGACATACATTAAGTTGTGATACAAACTGGTTTCTATATTCATCACTTTAACTTAACAAATGAGATACAGAATTGTGTTTTATGAAATTATTATGTAACCAAGTTCTTACTCTCCTGATAATATTGCTATTGATTTAATTATATGTATGTACCAATTGTGGTATGATACTTCCATTACCTCAGAGAAAAGTGCTACAACAGCATGGTACAGTAATTAAAAAATGTTCCAAAAAGCGTTTTTGTTTTCATTGTTCAAACAAAAAATAAAATTAAAAAAACGTGTTTTTATCTCTATACCCATGGTATGTAGTACACAGGTGCATAAAGGGTTAATGGAAAACACAGTTTAGGTCATTTATTTGTGTTTTATTCATCACATGTTAACATTTTATAGCAATTACAGGTTTGAAAACATTATTATTAATATTTTCAAAATCTGGTACCTGGGAAGGGGTTTAATTTTTACATCGGGAGTTGAAGTGGTTAAACAAGCAATTGCTGATGTCATGCGATTTTTTCCTGCAACGAAAACAAAGCGTCCATTTTACATTTCAGTTGCAACTCCGTTGCGTCTTTTGCAGTGGTCTCCATCTACATAGCTGTTTGAATGGCGCGGTTTAAACTTAATTACACTGATATTCGGGGGAGGGATTATTGAATGATTGCTCTCTCTAGGATTATTGAATAATGGCTTCGTCACGGTCGACCCTGCTGTTCCTGGCATCGTTAGATCAATTCCTCTTTCAGAGGACGGTGGCTTCTTCTTCTACTCCCCTTAACAGGCATACCCATACAAGCAGTTGTGATCCCGACATAGAATAAGTGATTAAATGATTAATTAAGGCTCCAGCCACAGGTGTATAAATAGGGTAATCACGGGTGTTAGTTAGAGAGGATTAGGCTTGATGTTGGTGTTGGTGGTGGAGGGCTCTGATCTGTGTTGCGTGCTGTGCTGTCCTGTCCTGTCGTATGTTTACGTTCGTGAGTTTTTTGTACAACTTTTTGTTTTGGCCCTTGTGCCGTTTGTTTTGTTAATTGTGTTTTGTCAATTTTGTTTGATGTATTTGTTTAATTAAATAGCGCAGTAACGTTTTGAACTGCAACTTCTGTGTCTGAATCTCCCTTCCTGGATGAAAGCCTTGCCAGTGACGCTACCCAGTCACAGGATATAATCAGTAACACTAAGGAAACTTTCATGGTGTTAGATCTCCCTCCCGACCTGCGAGGGCGTGGTGTAAAGGGAACAGAGTACCCTCGACTAAATGGCATGACAGTTTATTCCCAGGGTTAGGTGGACTTTTGGCTACGGGTCAAACCCGGGGATTATAAATAAGGTGATACACACCTCTGTATCACTTTACTTCATTATTGTTTACTGTTGTTTGCCGTCAGGCTCTGGACAAAATACAATCAATAAACACCATTGCACCTGGATATCGTTGTCTGTCTGTTCCTTCTGCACTGCTGTATTACCTTCACATGCGCACACTTACCCACTTTGCCACACGTTGACAGCAATTATAAAAGATATTGCCACACATACACAAAAGTAAGGAATTTTTGTCTCTATTTTTGTCTGGTGTTCAAAATTCATTGAAACTACAGTTTTGTGACAATATGCTTGACAACATTCTCTTGAGGTGATCAGGGTTAAATTACAATGCTGATCCCATAGCTGTCTCAGTATCTATTGGTGCTCATAAATCATAAAGTCTATATAATAAGGGAAGTAAGTTTGAAAGGTTAGGATTCTAAGGGTTACTGAGTAGGAATATGATAAGAAACATCAAGATACATTCTGAAGATGTCATGGAAGTGAGAATGTGTTTGAGATAAGTTCCTTATGGAATTGTCTGTAGAATGTCAATATTTTACATGAGCTACCTTTGAAATATAAATGGATTTGTTTTGAATTGTATAGGTTGTGTATAAGATTAAAAGTAGCTGTGATTTTGTGATTAAAAATTGATTGTCTAGCTGAAGCCAAATGAAAAAGAAGATTTATGTCGATTTTAATGTTTACTGTGATTTTGTTAATTTCGATTATATAAGTCTATTTTCTATGCATACAGCAGTACATCATTACGAGCAAATTAATGCAGTTATAATCTAATACGATAACCTTCATACCATTCCAAACTGTCTATATATACTGATTCACAATGAAAACTGTCTGAGTTTTACATCAATAGTTCATTGGGCACATACATAATGTTATTTACATTTTAAGTAGTGAGCAGATAGGTTTGTTGATTGTTTGAGTAGTATTGATCCTTGGGATAACAAAATACTGACCTCAAGTCATGTGATTTCATAAAAATGCCAGGTGCTCAGTGTTTGGTATTTGAGTTGAGTTAAAATTGCCAAAATAAGTTGATTAATAACCTGTATAAATAACCATTCGAAAAGACATGCTTTTAATTAACTCAAGAACAGCGAAAGATACGACCATGCCCCGCTTGAGTAATGAAGATCGCCTGGTTGCTATCGGCATGATTGAAGGCAGGCTGTCTGTGAGAGATGTTGCCTGGAGAATGAGATGTTCTGCTTCAACAATCAGCAGACACCAGGAAACCAGGAAACCTGCTCTGTGAAGAACAGGCCACGTCCTGGAAGACAGAGGATCATCGCACCAGCCCAGGACCGTTATGCTGACTGTTGCGTTGTTCAAGCCAACCAGTGGGGTGGTGGAAGTGTGATGATGTGGGCAGGACTCTCCTTTAACACAAGAATGCCTTTGGTGCAGATTGAGGACAACCTTACTGCTCAGCAATACATTGACAAAGTCCTGAAGGCAACAGTTTTTCCATTCCTGCAAGCCAATCCGGAAGTGTCCATTTTCCAGCAGGACAATGCAAGACCACACAGTGCTAGAATTACAATTGCATGACTTCAAGAAAACAATGTTGAGGGCTTGCCGTGGCCATCTTTTTCTCCTGACCTGATTCCAATAGAAAATCTGTGGGACCAAATCGCCAGTGCCATCCACAGGAGACAACCGTGATCAGCCAGCCTTCGCCAGCTAGCTGCAGCTGCACTGCAAGAGCGGCGGAACATCCCATGGCAGTCTATTCAGAGGCCTATGCGTCAACGCTGCCAGGATTGTGTTAATGCAGAGGAAGGTCATACCCAATACTAAATTTGTAATGTTTTCTTTTTGACAGTGTGTCACGTTTCATACTGAAAACTTACTATGATTCTTTTATCTGTATTTTTGTTCACATCTTCTATGATTTTGTTTGAGATCTATGTTTAAAATATTTGATTAAATCTATTAGACCTGTTTCTTTTGTGCATCAGTATATTGCATTACTTGTATCCAAAGCTCAATAAATTGACCCACATCCATGTTATCAACACAATTGAACTATTAATACCAGTCAATAGTGCAGATGAAAATGGCTGCAAATGAAAACAAAATACTGACTTTATTGGGTTTATACAGAAGGGCACAGAAGATATATTCGTAAAAGAACAGCAATCAAAATCATTAGAAACAAAATTAAGTTCAGTACAAATGAATGAAGCAAACTAAATAAATAACATATACTATACATTATGGGTTATGTTGCAAAAGTTTCCAATTAAAAGAACAAATCTGGAAAACACTACAATACAGTAGGGCCCATCAACTTTATTTGCATACTTGTTTGCTGTATCCTTAATAGCATTATTAATGTCAGGTACACAATGGTATTCTGGAAAGCAAAACTTATAAACTATACAGGGTATGTTTATAGAGTTCTATATCGGTGCACTACTATAGAGCTTAATCCAAATAACATTATATGACAATAAAAAAATTGAATACAATTAATTCAGCATCATAATTCTAATAGCTTGTAAACATGTAAATATCAGTTATGTTTTCTCGCTGTAAATGTAGCATCAGTTTCCCTAAATGTATAATAGTGTGGCTCATCCTCTATTCTCATTCTGTTCTTGAGTGTCTGCAACTGCATCAAGGCAGTGAGCAATCTGTATCAGAACATAGGCACAATGTTTTTGTGTACTATCTTCACCCTGCCAAGTAGTGGTCACACTGTAATTAGCAACCTAGTAACTGATTTGACTACAGCATTAATATGAGGGGTGTACCGATACTCGTATTTTCCAAGTAATTACCTTTAATAAATTTGAAGTTGTTAGGTATTAGTTAAATGGAACACAACGTGTTAATTACTCAACACAAAACAATGCCGTCCCTCGGTTTCCTTTGTTTACACAATTATTGAGTATCAATCACTTGCAATTTGACAGTTATTTAATACAGAACCTGTCATGATCAGACTAACTGAAATGCATTTATATTTTCCAAGCGACTTAATTTGTCTTAATTTTATTTTAGCCCTTTGATATGAAATCATTTTTTTTCTCTTTCCTTAGTCTCCTTGAAATGCATCACTATAGTGAATTGTGGGTTTCTAGTCGTGGGCAATTAAATGAAATATTTTCCATACCTTTTGATGGCTGTACTTTGAAATCTGATCTTCAAACACATCCTGAATCACACTAACCTAAGCCCTGTTCACACTTGCATTTTTATACCAGTATCGTTGCGGAACAGTATCTCAACACCTGTTCACACTGGAGTGTTACCGGTATAACTGTATCGATACAAACCCCAGTCAAGAGCAAGTTTCCAGTACAGCAGGACTCGGAACAGTTCAAGTGTGGACAGGTGGATCGGAAATGCAAGAGGATGGATGAGTCTAAGGCATGCACAGACTGGGGTAGATTTTCAAAGGTGACTACATTTTAGTCAGATACACCTTATCTTAGACAGGCTAGTTAGAGCCGTGATTTTCCAAGTCCTTAGTTCAAGTTCATTTTCCAAGTCCTTAGTTCAAGTTCAAGTCCTTTGTCGCCTTTGAATATCTACCCCACTATGTATGGTATGTACGAAATGTAGCAAAATACTTCATTTACTGTAGTAGTATGGTAATAAACATGATATTTTGCTATACAAATGCAAATGTACAGCAGTCACTATTTTTAATAGTACTGTAATAAATTTTATATATATATATATATATAATGTAATATTAATATTACTGTACTAATATATATATATATATATATATATATATATATATATATATATATATATATATATATATATATATATATATACACACACACACACAGTGCTGTGAAAAAGTATTTGCCCTCTGTCTGATTTTCTGCATTTTTGCATATTTTTGACACTGAATGTTATCAGATCTTCAACCAAAACCTAATATTAGATAAAAGGGACCCTGAGTGAACAAATTACACAAAAATGTGATGCATATTTCATTTATTTATTAAAGAAAGTTATGCAACAACCAATGCCCCCGTGTGAAAAAGTAATCGCCCCCTAAGACTCAAGACCAAACGCTTCCTGTAGTTATTGATTAGTCTCTCACAGTGCCGTGGAGGAATTTTGGCCCACTCCTCCATGCAGAACTGCTTCAACGCAGTGACATTTGTGGGTTTTCGAGCATGAACTGCTCGTTTCAAGTCCTGCATTCCTTGTACAAAACAGAGGAATTGATGGCTGCCAGGTCCAGTAGAGAAAACAACAGGTTTGTGTGTATATATGTATAATTGAATATTGTAGGTGTTATTCAAAATAAAAACATGTATTGTATTTGGTGGTTCTAGGTGGGCAGCAATTATAACTTCCTTATTTTCGTGATCCTGCCTTTCAAACGTGGTCAGGGTATTTAATACATGTATTTAGGAAAAGTCATAAACAGACAATCGCATAACTTTCAGACACGCAGAGTAATTTAAATGTGAAAACCTCAAACCGTCAAAATGACTGCCGTGGCGGTTCTAGTGTTAAGTTTCGTTCTCATTTGAGGACAGGCTACTTTGTCATTTTTTGGATAATTTTTTTTTTACCTGATATCTACTTGTTATTTTAATTTTCTCTTTAACTATATTGTTATAACTTACTACTTTTTTTGTTGACCGCAACATTTGTAAGTCTTTGGTACTTATTGGGTTAAAATCCACACCTAAACATTTTATTATGACAGTTTTAAGATACATGTAGGTTTGTGGTTTATGTAAATTTCAATTTCTACAAAATTGTGTTTGTCCAACCTCCAAAAAACTAACATGAAAATGAGGCCACACTCCCAAAAGTTATGCCGACCACTGGCACGAACACAAACAGAAATGGACGGGGCAATATTCATTTGTTGTTTTTTTTTATATTTATATGTATATAGAAGTTACAGTAGTAAATTATCAAAATGAAATTCGATTAAATGGTAACAAAATGAAAAACATATAAAAACTGACGTCTAATACAAATAAATCAAATTTTATAATTGCAGCTTTCTACTCTGTACTATGTGAAGCTCTCCTCTCTGTTTTCTGTGCATGCACCATCAATTTTCCTTTTTCATTTAAGAAATATTGCAAGACTAGATTAATGCATGCTTTTATATGCTCTAGGATTGATTATTTAAATGGCCTTTTCATTGGGACTAGCCATAACATTATTTCTCGCCTCCAACTTGCAAAATGCACAAAATGCTGCAGTTAGAATTTTAATTCGGGTCAATTAAAATTCACTCCTATGCTGGCATCCTTGCATTGGCTTCCTGTTAGTTTTAGAATTTTAAGGTGTTGCTGTTAATTTATAAGGCTTTAAATGGTCTTGCTCCTCTATACCTTAAAGATCTTTTGGAACACTATGCCTCTGATCGCCAAAAAGTAAGCAGCCTCCTGACATTTTTCACTTTAGTTCATTCCAATGATGAACCATTAAAATAAAACACACTTAAGTAAAATTGCGATTTGACTTTTTAGCACTTTCATTTCAACTTTTTAGTCACCTTTTAGTGTAGTTTGTCAGAAAGTGGCATAATGGTTTCCTGTGGGTTTCACCCCCTCCCCCCCCCCAGTCTCTCTTTTAGTTAAGCTTCTTAAAATTCAATTTTTTTCATTAAATGTTACAAAAGAATTCCAGTTATACTCTGTTAGAGAATAGGAGGCTGTTAAAAACAAGGACGAAGCTTTTCAGCACAAGGAGAGGCTGTAGAGATAGGGAGATTAATTTAATTCTGCAAGTTCAGAGAGATTTCTTAGTTTGACGTGCACAGTAGGGGGTCTTTGAGAGCTTGGCAATTTTTCAGCACTGTGAGCCTTGAAAGTCTTACCCTGCAGCAAGCGTGGTATCAAAAGCCAAGAATAATATTCCCTGCAAGGAAAATCATTCTACTGAAGATTTCTAGAGCTCTTTATTTATTTATTACAATTTCTCATGCAGGACCTATCAGACATCTTGATGATAATGCACAAAAGAAAAAATTACAGAAACTTAAAATATTTTATCTTCCTTTGTGTCTATATCTTCTGGCTTTTGTTTGTTTGTTTGTTTATGTTCAATGCCATTCTGGACAACACTCCACCATTGTATGCACCCATATTTCCAATCTGTTTGTAATAATTTTTACCTTTACTAATGTAGCTAAGTTTCACCTATTTTGCTACCACCTGCTGAGCATAGAAGATGATTTGTGCTTCATATTCTCAAGGTGATTAATTAATTTAACTTTAAAATCAGAAGCTTAGTTTTACAAACAAAATTGGATTGTTTGGAAATGTTCTCTGATATGATTAATGCTCTAATCAACTGACAAAAATGTAATGTAAAATAAATTAACCCTTTTTTAGGTTTTGTATTGTAGTTTGGTGGGTGACTTCTTTATCTATATAGAACAATAATTCATGAAATCCTGCTGTATATAACATATGTGGAAGTCAAACTGTCAAAATGTCCTAATTTGCAATTTTGTCCTGAACTGCTATACCTACCTATTTGGTCACCAATCAAATTGCAAGGATGTTCGCAGAATTTAGAGGTAGATTTCCACAAAAATGTAATGGCATGATGTTCCATAAATGGTACAATTGGCATGTCAGTACTGAGCTGTGAGTTGATACAAAATATTTGAAATGCATGCTAGAAATATGAATTATATGTAATGTCATATATGGTACTTATATTGCACTTAACACAATTTGTATATGTCTGAAGAACTGCTTTTCCAATTGTCATGAAACTTGGAATGACATTATTTAGGATATCATATTCTGGGAAAAAAATCTGTCCATCTGTCCATCTGTATGTCACCCTTGCATTTTTGCATATATCTGGAGAATTGTGATTTAACATTTCATTGTAATTCATATTCTTTACTAATCTGTACATACTGTTGATATATGTCATGGTCATCATGTTTTCATCATGATGACACCTCAGATTTAAAATATACAGTCATGGTGTGGGGGGGTATGTTACGGATATACTTGTATTACTGTTATTCACCAATATATATAAATATCTTGCTTTTGGTGACGAAAAATAATACATTCCATCTATAACTATGATATAAGCATAGATGTGCAATAAACACAATCTAAGTATTTTAAATAATGCCTCTGTGCACAATGCTGACAGAGCTAACTGTCATAAGTGTAATGTCCCTTTTGAGTTTTCACAAGCCCTGGATAGACAATATTTGTGAATGGAATCCACAGCCCTTTTCTCTCACCACACACTTTCTCATCTCCTAATTTACTACTTTTAGGTTTGTGATCACTGAAGGGAAAATATAATAAAAAATATAATTTTATTATTTTTATTCTTACCTTTTGTTATGTTTATAATAGTGGTTCCGAGTTCTTTTGAATTCTACGGGCCCAAATTTAATGATGGGGCAAACTTCTAATGCTAGGGCAAATCGTGTTTGCCCTTGATTTTGATGAAAAATGGCGCAAACAGGAGTAAACTGCCTTTGCCCATGCCAGTGGTCGGAGCCAGTGCTCATTTGCATGTTTCGCGTCAAGCAGCTTTGACGGCGGTGCAGATGGGGTGTCTTAAACCAGGTAAGGGGAGGTTTATTTGAAATGCAGGCTTTGTCAATCCCATTACTGTAAAGGGAACAGCAAGTTCAAACAATTTTCCATAATATATATTTATTATATTTTAAAATAAACAATAAATAATATAGCTGTGTAAACTGTAATGTGGAACATGCCTTCATTAACTTAGGGCTGCTCTGAAAAACATGGAAAAAAATAATGCAGATATATATATTTATATCATACTTCATAATTACTGGAAGTAATTTATTCCAAAGTGTTTTACATTTGAATATGCACATAATCTTTAGCTGTGTGGCGTTGTTGGGGATTTGCATATGTTTCAAACTCCACACAAGAAGAAAATATTCTCTTAAACAAATACATAATCTTGAATACATTATTTCACACAGGTATGAAGTATGGGTTTTATATTATTTAAGGAAACTGTTTTTTTTATCAGAATTGTTCAGAGCATGATTAAAATGTTTGAAGCCGGTAGGATCACTCTGCCTGTACAGTGACACTAAAATCTGTATTGAAAGACACGTTCTATACCTAAGCTTCAGTGATGCTGTGAAAAGTATTGGATTAGCAAAAAAATGAATTTATGACAACGTATGCAGAAGTTACTTTATTGCCCCCCCGATCTGTAATATAGACGGCATTGTAATGCAGTTGTCAAATAGGGGAACCCTGGTTAGATGTTTCTGGCATTTTGTAAAACTATTATAATAAATAATATCCACGTTTTTGAAATTTAAAGACCATCCTTTCGAATAATGTATTGGATTAGTGCATAACTGAATGTATGCAGTACACAAAGTTACACAACTTTATTAATTTCCTTAAGATCTCTGTGCATTTGATCAACTTTTGTATGACGTAAATTACAGTTCCGATGCTAATTATGGAAACAACAAATGATTTACAGCAAAACTAGGGGTGGGGATTGTATTGCCCATTTTTGCTCACTCAGATGTCTTACTTACTAAATACCCTGGTATCTCTGAATAGATAACCATATCTTGAAAATGTGCTAAACATTATTTGATTTTGGGAGGGGGTCTGTTTTTTCAATGTATAAATTGCAGCAAACATCTTAGTATGCTCACTAGCAATTGTGTAATTGCATCTTTCCATTTAATTAATTTGTCAAGTTGCTAAATTATTCTGTGAAGTCGCTGAATGCCAATCCACACCAGACGTGACTTGGAAACGATCCAAAAGACTGGAAATAAATACATGACCCCGCCTATGCATTCCTATTGGACATACTAGAGATGGGCTGTCCCATTACAAAACAGGTCTTGTTTTGATAAAAGGTTACTACCCTGACCTCCAGCAACTCCATTGTAAAATAAATGTTGGACTTGTAAAATCTATAGATCGCAGTTATTGAACATCCCTATATATCCAACAGTTGTATTTTTATCGTATATTAGCAATAATTGTACAGTTGTATTTGTAGTATTATTTTTTATTATTTCTTCATGGTACCAGTTGTAGTAGTACTGTAGTCTGATTTGAAGCCCAGTACATCTCCAGCAGTCAGCAGACAGCTGGACAATAGCAGTATAGTTGAACTGATATTTTCAACAAAATTATTTCATTGTTATACATTTATATATACAACTTACTGCAATCTGGATTGTGTTTCTTTACAAATTCCTTCATTGATCATTTGTATTAACTTCTTTAAGTATTTTAAAGTGCAACATTCTTCTTCTTATACATTGTTGTTGTTGTTAAGCATACATAATCACTGTCTTTATTATTATTATTATTATTATTATTATTTTATTATTATTATTATTATTATTATTATTATTATCTGTGTTATTAGTCACCACTTACCTTGTATTTCAACCGATGTCGTTCTGCAAATCTATTTTTCTACTTGATCGTAAACGCTATTGAAGACTGTGACGCATCAGATCATGGGTGAGTGTTTGAGCCGTCTCTGACTTAATTTACTTATGAATACTTATACACAGAACAAGGTTGTGTGCCATGGCAAGACGCAAGACTTTTATTTAGTTTTTCCTTTTAAAACAGTCTGGTGAACAGATATGGCTCATAATCTTCAAAACTATGATCTTGGTAATGTTGGGATGTGTCACATAGAATACAAACGTATTGCTGGCTTTGTTTTACAATGTATAGAATAGTAGGACCTCGATAATATTTGTGTTTATTTGGTGAATCTCTTTATGCATTTGTTCACTTTATGCATATGTAAAGTCATTCTTCTTGTCACAGATTTGTGCCACAGAGTAAATAAAACATTGTTTATCATAAAAGCAAACAAACAAAACAAAAAAAGCCAT
Organism: Acipenser oxyrinchus oxyrinchus; assembly: GCA_030684275.1. Taxonomy (NCBI): domain Eukaryota; kingdom Metazoa; phylum Chordata; class Actinopteri; order Acipenseriformes; family Acipenseridae; genus Acipenser; species Acipenser oxyrinchus. The sequence continues at coordinate 50,838,088 of CM060247.1, forward strand.
AGCTTAAAATTAGGTCACATGCAAGTTGTGTGAATGCGGGACCTTTTTTTTGTGTCAGTTTTAAAAGCCAGCAAAAGTGCATATTTTTCATTTAAATGCGGGATATATAGACTACATGTATGGTCCAGTTTATTTTTGTTTTTTAATAAACCTATTTTTATGCAACTTGCATAATTGGAAAGAAAATGTCTCTGTGCTGCTAAATGCACCACCTGCAAGCCACGACTACTGGAACTACGTAAAATGATTAACTTGTATTCAGGCGTGACGTGTTTTGAGGCATGTGTTTGACGTGTTTCAAGGGTGTTAACCTTGCTTCAGATTGGTCAGTTTCATTCCAGTTGCGCAACGAAAAAACAAAACAGAAACAGGTTCTATTTTAGCGCCGTGAAATTTTCTCAACACGACGTCGCTGGCGTCTGGTGTGGATACTCCCATTTGACTGCAGTGAATTATTTGCTCGCGTCCAGTGTGGATGCAGCTTAAGAATTAAGTAACTGTTTTTCCTACAAACCTAGAAAAACATAAGAATTTCTTTCATAGATGTTACATTATAGAAGCCAACTCCACATATTTTGCCTTTTTAGAGCAGATGGAATGTATTTCATTATAGCACATCTAGGTTACATGTAAGTTCATGCTTCAACAGTTCTTCCTTCTTTTTTGTCACTCATAATGTCTGATTGGCATTCCACTGATTACTTTTAAAGAAACCAGATAGTTCCAAGCAAATGAGCCACAAGTGGCACACTCAAACAGTAAGCGGTCTGTGAGTAGGGAAGTCTGACTGACGGCCACCAACAGCTGACTTTAATGTTTTTAGCTCTGGAGTCTTTACATTGCCTGAAGCACACAGAAAGGGGTACAGTAATTACAGATTTTCTAAATAAGTAATCATGAAGCATAACCCAAACATCCATGGAAAAGATTAAACAGATTCTATTAAATTGTAATGTTTCGTATATATTTTGATTCTTCCCACTAACACAGTTTTTGAGTACTGTATGTGTCTTGTAAAAACAGAATCTCGCTGTTGCAAGTCAAAGTTAGTTACTTTGAGGAAGGCAGTGCTGTAGTTCTTTGAAAGATTTCAAAGATGGCACTAGGTTGGAAGGATCTATATTCAAGACTGCACAAATTACTTGAGTTCCATTATATTAGGAACAGCATGGGTGTCCCCTCTTTTTTGTGGGGGGTATGGTTCTAACTTCATTGGCAAGGGAGCAAAGAGAACTTGGGAATGGGCACAATTGCAAGAGATTTTTTTTTTTTTTAAAGAGAGTGATCTAGTGCACTCTGGAAATTATGTTGTATAGAATATGCCAATGCAAAAGTGTACTTTTTGTAATTACAAAGACAATAACATATTCATACTGTGAAACTAACATTATAACATGTACTACAGATAGTAGTGTGAGCACCAATTCTTAGCATTAGCCTAGTGTTTGTTTAGCAGGCTCATTACTCGCAAGCTACAGAAGGATATCAATACATATTGTAGTGGCCGGCTATGGCGGGCTCTAGCAGGGAAGAAGAAGAAGAGGCAGACAACAGCGTAAAGTTCAAAGCAGTTAGACCTGCTATTTTTATTGCACACTCTGCACAGTGAAATGGATGGTATTTTAATCAATTGATTTACTCTTTTAGTCTCGTTACTCTCAACAGGGAAACGCCAGCAAAGCACACCCTTTTTGTCTGTGATTGAATGCCATGAGAAACTATTATTGTGCCCTATCATTTAGTTAAATTACTTACGGTTATGGTGTGTCAGTCTCACCAAACGAGTTTCCCTGGAGTAAAAGTAAATGTAGCCTACTAGAGAAGTGGGTCAATGAATGGCAAGAGTATGTGCAACACCATCCAATCCATCTTCCCCAGCGACAAAGAATCGGTAAGAGATTCTGAATCTGATGCCATTCTAGCTTCAACATCGAGTCAGCATCATTTACAAAGCTAGAGAGCAGGTGCAGGTTACAGGGCAAACACAGGGATGCAGTTTCATAATCTCTACACAGCTGGTCTGAGATGTACTGTGTTTAGGCATTACAGGACAAAACAAATACCAGGTCAAGGAAGGGGGGCTTGTCCACTCGAACTCCCCTAGTTAAAACTATGGGAACAGGTTGTAAAGTGATGACTTATGGTCCATTCTGAAGACCACACTTACAATCCTGGAGTTAATTAAATATGGTATTCATTGAAAAATGGTTACATACAGTATATGTCTCAAATTTTAACATACTGTATATCTAGATCATAGATTATTCAACTGTGATTGAACTTATAAGGAAATTATAAAATATGATGTCACACAGTAAGTTAGTAAGAGCATCAGAATTTGAAGTTTGCCTTCCGACCTGCTTCTCATGTTTGGTGTGACCATTTCCCTTACAAGTTCTTGTAGGAGTAAGTGTCACTTGTGCATCAGCCCTTCTCTTTATTCTGGATGCTGTGATGTGTACAGCAAGTTAGCATTCAGGCTAGCTACATCCAGAACATTGTACCACAGGGCCATTGGCCACCTGGTTTATCACTTGTTAGGTGACTACCATTATTCGACTAGAAAAATGGGTTGCAATAATTGTGATGTTTCTGTATCTTGAATAACCAATGGATTTAAACAAAGGTAATCATGTATTGACTATAATAATCTGTGAAGAATAATCTTTCATGAATCAATAAACTGTGTAATTTGAATAATTATAAAAGTAGAGTTGTCTGATTCATTATCAATTAATAAAGTTACCTCGCCCACCAGAACTATCCTACAGAAGCATTTGTCACTAAATTGTAGAAGAATAGAAGGAAGGTCATGGCAATATATGTATCTATAACGAAATTACTGCTCTACAAAATGCATGGCAGGTCTCTTGGACCCAGGGCTGCATCCTAGGGTTAAAATAGTGTTCTTAAAATTCTATGCAATGCAGCAATTGTACGAGTATTAATGCATGTCTGTGCTTTCACTGGTTTTCACTTTTTAAATGGTTCATGTTGTTAGTCTTTTCGTCCAACATTTTAGCCATTGTGAAAGGAACCTGTTGGATATTCGCCTAGTCATAAATGCTATTGGATTAGTAGATTAATAGGCTTTTCTCTGGAGCTGCTGCAGTGGCACTTAATGTTTTAAGTGCATGACACATAATTAAATACTATATAGTACACATACATTTAGTCCCTTCAGAACTGTAGACTTGTGTAACCTTATTCAGTACTGGAAACATCGAAATAACAATAATAATAATAATAATAATAATAATAATAATAATAATAATAATAATAATAATAAATACCTTCATTGCTCATTTCTTGTAAAGGCGTCGACATATCTGAATTTTGTTCATCACGGTTTTCTTTTGAAACTTCTCCAATCACATGAAAATAATTTGTTATTTTCCTCATCTTTGTTTGGCAAGTTTTAAAACTGTTTGGAAACGAGTAGCCATCGCACTGATACATCAGTGAAATTGGCAGGGTATGGGATTTGTAGTTTTTAATGTGTGATTAACAGTGGGCAGTGGACATCAATAAACTACATTCCCAGAGTGCATTACGTTTGAGCTATGAGAGTTTATATCTGTTTTTTTTTTTAATTACTTATTTATTTTATGTTTTATACTGTCAGCTAAAAAAAAATCACATTTATTTTTTTTACAGTCAACCTTTCAGAGTTTCTAGTGGCACACGTGCACCTAAATTAAAATTTACGTTCGCACAAGCACATTTTTAGTCGCATATGCGACCAAATTAGTTGCACTGTAACTGATTTGCACTGCTGTTATGTTGTTTTGTTTCCGATTTAGTTCCTGAGACTAGTCGCTGCAGTTATTATTATTATTGAAGTGTACTTGCCACTGTCTGTGTTGTTTTCTGTAAAACATTGATATCCTGACAGTTAAGAAAAGGCTTAATGCAAAAGCTGGTTTTAACGTTGTCTTTATTACGCCGGCCAGAGACCTGCGCTTACAACTGCATTGTCATATTTTGTACATTTTCTTTAAATTCTCAAATTAATAAATCAAAACCAGGATAGTAAAATTAGACTCGGGTAGCGTCGGGTAATTTAAAACATCAGGTAATTTTTGGGGGTACCGTGCCGACCTCTATTATAAATACATATTTTTGCAAAGAAAACATTTACATATAAATGGCTTTAGATGTACTGCACAACGCAAAAAAAAAAAAAATCTTAAAAGAGTTTACATCCACTCTGTGTAGATTTCTGAAGTCCTTAAACTCCTTTCACTCATTCATATACTCAAGACGTTCCTTACTTTTTCTCCAGGAACTGAGGGAATATCTTGCAAATATGCACTTCTTTGTAGCCCTTTTAACCCTCTGCCCTCTGTCTTTTTATTCTACACAAACACTGTTAAAAAGTTAAGTACTAAGTATACCAGAGTATCTACTTTTACATGGTTCAGGGGCACGTTTTTTATAGTTGGGGGGCTAGTTTCCCCTTATACCCTGGCACATTATTTTCCCAAACGTTAGTAGCTCAGGCTAATATATTACAGGTTTCAGTATCATATATAAACATGGTCATATGCATTTGACAGTCACAGATAATACTGCTGAGTGGCACATATTTCAATGAGAATCACATCCTGTAACAATACAACTCGAATATGTCCCAGGCATTTATCCACTCGCGGTTCCTTTTTCTTTTTTCTTCAGAAAACTTAACCAGTCCTAAAGGTATTGCTTAAGTACACCAGATGCTCTTACAATAAAGAGCAATGAATGAAAGATGGGTTTATCTAGCATGTATTCTATGGTTTGCATAGTTTATTTTTCAAAATCACCCCTATATTACATTTTTTGTTGTTGTCTCACTTAATTATTTTCATTAATGTTCTAGAGAGCTTGTGAACCAAACAGAATTAAAAGTCGATAGACTCACACGACAGTCATACAACTGGCAGTCAGATAATAACCAACAGCCAGCAGGGAATTTAGCTGAAAGCTAATTGGAGACAACTAACTGGAAAATGATTAAACGTCAGTGTTGTAATAACAGTACAGAACTTGGAAGTTCTCAGAAAGATTATAATCAACATGCCAGGGAAAAGAAGAAAGGATATTAAACTGACAGTATTTAGATTAGAGATTGGGGGGTTTCTTCCTTGAAGGAAAAAAAGGTAAACCAGCTCAGTTTTAGCTCAACTGTTTTCATTTTCTTATCATTTTATAACTTCATAAGCTGGGTATCTGTGGGCATATTCTTAATCGAACGACAGGCCATTGCCTTATGGAAAATGTATATTAATTAATATTCCTTGATTGTTGATGAGGTTCACTGGTATGGGTCTTATTTTGTGGATTACCCAGAATGATTAGCTCAAGAACAATTAGCCAGTTTAATACTAATACCTTATTAAACTCCAATACGAAAAAGGCATTCATGTACATAATTATCAATTTTGGATACAACAGAGTGTGCTGTCTTCATTTCTTCTCTGGTCTAACAAAGGTCCTAAACAAGCCTTTTGGTACCTAACCTGTGGTTATATCATTCTTCAACAATTCTTTTTGTAATTGTTTTCCAGTTTAGCTTGGTACCCTCTTGGTCCTTCTAATAAACATACTCACAATTCATGCATTTGACACACACACACACATACCCTGCTAATAATATATACTACTTCAAGAGATTACAAGAGAAGAGTACAAGACAGCAACAACCTCCATATATCATACCCAAATAAGGAATGTGTCCATACCAGTAACTTTCCACTAGCTTGCCTTTATATTCAGAACTTAAAAAATTTGATTTGGAGAAAAAGAAAATACACAGACGAAGCAAAGCAACATATAAAATAGAATCTTATCTTCTAACACAGCCAATAAGCCAGTCTCCTCAGGTGGTGGAAACACTAGTAACATATCCTTATGCACTTGAGCTGGATAATAAATGGCATTATGTAGCTAAACTTGTAGCATGATTGCAATATTGTGCAGACACAGCATGCAGCAAGCAGACTTTCTTCAGGGAATATCTTGTGCACCAAACAGACAAATTCAGACATTTCAATCATGTTTTTAGTAACCCAAAGGTCCGTTAGGTGTTATGTTTTGAATTCATAACCACTGTCACCTGCAATGTGTGGGAAGGAAATCTCTTTTATTTGACAGTGTGACACAATGGCTTGTGTGGTGACATCAGACCAGGAAGGAAAGAACTACAGTAGTGTGAGTAAATGCATGGTTGCGCCGGTTTATTGTAAATCAAAAGGTTTAACAAAACAAAACACTGCACACAAAAGAAAACGGCATGGTGACCAAAACAGACAGACAAAACAAACACTGGAGAAATACTAAAAGTTTGGTGTAAAACCAGCACCAGCACCAATTGCAATTATTTGATTTAAAAGCTTGCTACCAACTTTCTCTCCCGTTCTCGCCACACTGAACACCCAACCCTGAGTGAGTGATTCGTACCTCTATATATACAGCTGTGCCGGGATTCAATTGCTAATTAATTGTTCACTTGAACCTTGGCACGTGAACTAATTTGTGCAATCCCTGTGCCCATATACTAATACACATTTTAACTGCACGTGACGTGATTGTGCAATCCCCGTGCCTAAATACAACTATACATTTTAAATTACCTGTGCTACACAGCCCACCTTATACCCCGTGCACCAATACATACACACCAACAATAACACACCACATAAAACATAAAATACGCACAGGGGCGGGGCACCCCACCACAGACAGTCTACTCAACATCTTGTTACGCGAAGGCTATGTATGTGGTAATAGCATACAGTATTATAATATTTTAAATTGCATGGATGTAATCCATGTAAAATGTTCTGAGTATTATAATAATCTTAATTTTTATATAGCGTCTTTCATAGTGGACCACCATCACAAAGCGCTTTACAAGATACAAGACTAGAGTGTGTGAACTATGCATCAGTTGCAGAGTCACTTACAACAGCGTCTCACCCGAAAGACGGAGCACAAGGAGGTTAAGTGACTTGGTCAGGGTCACACAATTAGTCAGTGGCTGAGCTGGGATTTGAACTGGGGACCTTCTGGTTACAAGCCTGTTTCTTTAACCACTGGACCACACAGCCTCCTAATATGGGCCAAGTTTTTAATTAGTTCATGTGCCGAGGTTCCACCAACATCCTTTGCATGCATTCATACATTGTGGTAGTATTGTGACTGTATTAAAAAGATCACAACAAAACATATACTTTTATTTTGTATTCAATGTCTTGTACAGTATTACTTAAATATGTGTTGCAGTTTAATAAAATGTCATATTTTGAAAACAAAAGATGTATTGCAGGCAGTCTGTGAACATGTAAGACCAGGTAAAAAAACAGATCATTTTGGTAGTATATTGTGTTACTTATTTTGGTACCCAGGATGACATACTGTGCTTTCTTTTGTGAGCAAATCAGTCTTCCTTTAAATGTGTAAGGAAGTTTAAAAATGTGCAAGAAATGATCACAATAAGAATTTGAGCTTACTTTCTTGTTCTGCATATTCATATTATGCTGAATTAAATTATATTGGTACATACTGGCCTATAGTACATATTAACATACTGAACATGTGAATTTGGAAAGTTATAAAACGGCAGCAACGTGCTTTTCAATAAGATAACAGAAAAAACATCACCAAACTGCTGGCATGCTCTTGAGGGTTCTCTGGCCTTCACTTGAATGTGTGAATGTGTTTGCTTTGTAGAGCCATGTAAATTGTAAAGAGATATTTTACATTAAGCCAGTATTTTAAAGCAGTTCATTGTTTACTGATAATTTATTTGAAGTTCCTATTTAAGGATTATATCCCTAAAACGAATACAGAAAATGTGAATAATCGTAAAGCTGATTGCACCTTGAAATGTTCATTTTTTAATCAAGGGTCAGAACAATTGAGGAAAGAAAAAAAATCAATCTTGGAGGGAAATCTCTGAAAAAATTCTGTTCCTCCCAGGCTAATTAATGTTCTAGTTTCTGCTGCGCCAATTAAACATCGGAATGGAAGTCCATAGCTGAAGAAGACCATTTAATATAATTTATTATTATTTATTTATTAGGCAGACACCTTTATCCAAGGTGACTTACAAATGTTTAATGATATGAAATGCTATTGTTGTCACCGTGCTTGCAGCTCCTATCCGAAGTTGTCTCCAGAAAAGTCTTGAGTTTTGAAGCAGCAAGGTTCGAAGATCTTGGAAAGACAATTTGAAAACCAGGAATGGGAAGCACTGTAGTTCTCCTCTGTGAGAAATAGAGAAGAAGCCAGAGCGGATGAACTTCAAATGCTTGAGTACCTAGACAAAAGGTAATGAAAATAAATTAGATTTATTTTGACAACACAAAACCCCATTTCCAAAGAATTAAATTTACTGTTTTTAAATTAATTGAATACATGACCTGGTTGTTAGTGATATCTGTTGAAGTAATGTCTCTTGAAGGATTGATCTGGTGGAAGGTGGAAGGTCTGATTGAAATCTTCACAGCACAGAAATCCAAGAATACTTTGAGAAACATATTCTAGGAGGAGGCCTGTGTATGGAGTGAAGCAAGGCTTTTTAGGTATATATCCAAAAAAGAACTCTCGGTTGAAATCCGGACTTACTAATGCTGTGGCCTGACTCAAGTTAGTTTTAATAGATTCAAAAGCCGTCTGACACTATGCACTCCACTTAATTTTATTTGGAGCGTTCTTTTTAGTGAGATCAGTGAGAGGGACGGTTATAGTGGAAAAGTGTGGAATAAAGCGGCGGTAATAACCAGCCAACCCCAGTAATGATCTCACCTGGGTTTTCATGGTAGGTACAGGTGAATCCAACAAAGCCTGGACTTTTGAAACCAACGTTTCACTCTACCCTTACCCATTATGAAACCTAAATATTTAGTTTCTTCTTTTCCAATAGCGCACTTTGCCATGTTCGCTGTGAGCCCCGCCTTCCTCAGAGACTGTAAGACGGCTTCTAATCTATTCAAATGTTCTCTCCAGGAAACTATAAATGACTACATCATCGATATACGCAGCTGCGTACTCTCGATGAGGTTGTAATACCCTGTCCATCAGTCTCTGGAAAGTAGCAGGAGCTCCATGAAGTCCGAACGGCATAGTATAAAATTGAAAAAGACCATCTGGGGTTGAAAATGCCGTTTTCTCACGAGAGGCTTTTGTTAATGGAATCTGTCAGTATACTTTCGTCAGATCCAAAGTTGAAATAAACCGGGCTCGCCCCAGCTTGTCTAAGAGTTCATCTACCCGAGGCATGGGATATGCATCAAACTTGGAGATAGCATTCACCCTCCTAAAGTCGATACATAACCGTAGTGACCCATCTGGCTTGTCTATTGGTACAATTGGGCTACACCACTCGCTTCGGGAAGGTTCAATTACCCCAAGTTTCAACATACACTCCACCTCCCTCCGACTCTCTGGAATGCGATACTGTGTCTGTCTAACTCTTAGACCTGGCGGAGTGATAATAGCATGTTCAATCAAATGCGTTCTTCCAGGCACATTAGAAAACACATCACTGAACATATTGATTAGATTGCTTACCTCTTTGCACTGATCAGGAGTTAATTGTTCCCCCATCGGGACCTCAATTGCTGACACTGGCTCAATTGAGGGTCCAAAGTCCTCTCCCTCCTGTGCGGGAGATATAAAATGTACCTCCCGCTCTTTCCATGGTTTGAGGAGATTAACATGATGAATTTGATTTTCTTTCCGACGTACAAGAGCTCAAACAGAAAAGCCCGTTGAAGATTGTGGTACCTCACAAACTGCAAAGAGCAAGTAGGGAAGCAGTTTGGCCCAATTGCGTTTTTCTTGATCTACAAAGTGGCGCAACATACTTTTCAAAGTCTGATTAAATCGTTCAACAAGCCCATAAATGACCTGAAAATGGGATATCATGCGCCAATCTCATGACTTCCGACTGAAAAGGCCCAGGAACCAATAACTGTTTTACGAGCTGTCCCGTCCCGGGAGCCCGGGTTATTCAATATAATAAGTGCCCAGATACAGAAAAATGCGGAAATACCACTGGTTGTCCTTCCTGCATATCCTTCCCCTCAACATATCTAACCTGTTTCCAAGCATATTGTAACGTGGGATCATTTTGTTGTTCATATCCCAAGTCAATATCTCGGTCCCAATGGTTAGGTACACTGAGAGGAGTGTCTTTTATTATGTGATCTTCCACATCAGTAACCTCGCAGCCCCGGTTACACTGAACACCTACTCCCTTACCCTGCCGTTTAAGAGATTGGTTTACCTTTGAGTCAGACCCCTCCCCTTGTCGTCTTAGAGTTCCCTCATATTTCTCCACCCGGCACTCTCTTTTTGTTTTTCTTGGGCGGATTTTAGGGTTAAACAGGTCGGATTGCAACGGAAAAATCTCGCCAATTGTTTTCTCCCGTTGCTTAGATTGTCCCCTGGTAGAAACTAAAACCATTTCCCGACCTAAAATACGATTAAAAAACGGCCAGTCTCTTCCCAGGAGAACAGGGTATGGTAAACATTGCGCTGCAGCCACTTTAACATAAGCTGAATAATCACCTACAGTAAGTCTAACTTTAGTGGTGGGATAAACCTGAGTTTCTCCATGGACACAAGAGATAGCCACTTCACCCTGTGGCTCCCAGGCTACCCCATCCAAGAGAGCTTGCCGAATCAATGTTTGTGCACACCCAGAGTCCGCAAATGCGTAAGTACTCTTCCCCCTGACCTGTACTCTTAACTGATAAGGGTCCTCCCGACATTCCCCAGTGTTCTTACCTGTTACAGCTGACCAGGATCTTTTCGCCAGGTCCCCCTCCATCACCGGACAATTCCTGGCAATGTGTCCAGGCTCATTACAGCGGTAACACACTAGGGTAGGAGGCGCCAACGGAGTTGATCTGTCCTGTGAGTCAGTGACCGGCAGGTTAGGGGATTTTTCTCTGGCCCAGGATGGGGCTAACCTCGGCCTCCATGGTCTGAAGGTCTGGTTACCTCCTCTGGGCTTCATTGGCTGGTTGGTCCGAGTTAGTTTAGGGGCAGGAGTGGGGTCTGAGTCGGCGCCTTCGTTTGCGTCTTCATATGCCTCCGCCAGGATGATGGCATGCTCGAGAGCGGTAGGTCGATTCCTTTTAATCCACTCTCGATTTCCTGGCGGTAATATGGACGCGAACTGTTCTATGACAATCTTCTGCACCAGTTCTTGGGGTGTGTGTTCTTCCGGCCGCAGCCACCGGGTGCACTGATCCATAAGATACTGTCCCACAACCCGGGGCCGCATCCCCTTGGACAGCTGATATTCCCGAAAACGGCGCCGGTATGTTTCCTCCGTGATCCCGAGGCGTGAGAGAATGGCTTCCTTCACTTTATCATAATTCAATGCCTCGTGGCTGTCAAGGCTCTATAAGCTGCCTGGGCTTCCCCTGTCAGGCAAGGTGCCAATTTCATGGCCCAATGTTCCCAAGGCCACTCTGCTGCCTCCGCCACTCTCTCAAAGGTAACCAAGAAAGCCTCGGGATCATCTTCCGGAGTCATCTTCTGCAGCTTCGGTTGTGCTGCAAACATCCGGGCAACCGCTGTGTCTGATGTTGATGGAGGTGTTGAAAGCTTCTCCACCAGCTGTCCAAAGAACTGGTCAAGCTGTTCCTGGTGCCGTGTCTCTCTCTCCTCTCGCTTTTCCTCCTGCTCCCTAAACATTGCCAGTGAGTAACAATGGAATGTCCAAACAGTAATTTGCGTGTAACATAATTAAAAGTTTTATTACTATTATTCCCTACACGACACAAGTAAACAAAACAAAAAAAAGAAAGAATGGCGTGAGGGAGGGGGTGCTGGAATAATGGTCAAAAGAAGGGAAGTGGAAACGTCCTTAGTCTTCTTCACGGTGTCCCCGGACATAAAAAGGGGATAAAACAGAAAAGAAAATATTAGTAAAGTTTCCACCCCGTGTAAACAAAATGCAACCAAAACAAGCCAAAAACCTTCGTCACTCCCTGCGCCTATTTACCCCGCCTATCTTTTCTTGGACCAACCCCGAGCACAGTAGCACGTTCCCTTTAGTATGCAAAGCCCCGCCCCTGTAGTCAGTGGAACACCAGTCCCAAGCTGACAAGTGTCCTTACAACTCACTTGACTCCAGTGGCCAGAATTTACATACTCGCACTACTGCCCCTCACCAAGGTGACACCCCTCATAAAGATGACTTTCGCCATGGTCTCGAGACCTTGGTAAGGGAAGTCCCGAGTTGGTTTGCTGCCTTCAACTGTCGGGAGGCTGAATTACAGACCGAGACCCCTTTGACTTATCACACTGAGCTTAACCTAAAGCTTTTAATTTCAGTTGTTGTACTACATAGAAATACTCCTACACTCAGCTTACTTTACCTGTTAACAATAGTGCTTTTACAACTGGACACCATTATGCTTGACCTATTACATTACTTGCTGTGAAGTCATACTTTTAACACTTTGCATAAACATAAAATACACAAGGAGGTTGTGCAGTTAATTTAAACTGAGAGATGCCGTTAAAAATATCAATAGCTAAACCATCTGTGGGTATTCCCAAAATGTTCATCAGTCTGTAAATGCCACAAGCTAGTATTTAGCCTAAGGCAGACAAATGATGTAATATGTTTACAAATTAGCTGCACGAACATATATCCTTATTAAACAATGAGTCTAAATGAATGAATTAGTAATTAAAAGCTTGACAGATTACATAAAAAGAATGATAATAATAGGGTTGTGCCATTATTTGTACTCAGATCCATCAAACTCATTTGCATTCTGATATTTGGATCATACTTGGAAGTGTGTGGGGCTAAAAGACGCAGTTCCGGCACTTAGGACTTGACTGCTGTGTTTTAATGTAAGCTGACTTTTATTTAGATAGTTTTTAAGTCCAAATGTGTATTTGTTTACCACTGGACAGGGCTAAGTGTATTTAGACATTTCTAACACTCAAAACTAGCGCTCTTAACAACAACACTGTCGTTGCTTCTGCTCATCAGATTAGTCTGTCTGTCGCTGGTATTATTCAAATCAGGATAGTAGCTCCGTAGTCGTTGAATCCTGTTCCTTCGGTCCTTAAAAGGTGTAAGAAACACTTAGATCATCCAGAAATATTGGCAAGCTGCTCTGTGGTCGTCTGGACATTTTTGGTAAGGCGAATTACTGCCGTGTAGTTATTGTAACAAAGTTCTGCCCTGTTGTTGTTATCAGTAGACAAGAAAAAGAATGAATGCATACACTTTGTCTAGTATAAGCTGGTTGAACCATTGTCCACTGCCGTCTGAGTATTTTGGACTAACCAATTAAAGCTGCAGTAATATTGAAGTTATTAATTAAAGAGCAGCATGCATAGTAATACGCTGCTACAGTTTGCACAAATATTTGCAATGTCATTTAGAGTTGTTTTCAATAGCATATCAGTCATTTAGATGGCAGGTAAGAAGAAACCTGAAATAAGAGCATGGAAATCCTCACACAACACAATATTTGGGACACTTACATAGGCAAATTACAAAGAAACCCAAGATATAGTATCTCCCTTACTTTTGAGTACATTCACAGAAACTGTCCATAGCTCTGAAGATGGACCCAGGTCTAGCTGTTCATCTCAGAGTCACCAAGGTGAAGTGAAATACTATGTCAGTTTGGGAAGTGCCTGTATAAAGATAAATACTAGGGTGTCTGTCAAAGCAACTGGCTTTGCTGGGAGTGTGGAAAGGTAGAAAGCTTTTTTGAATGTATAGAATCATAAGGACAACCCATGTTGTCTGGCCGGGCGCCTGCAGGCTTGCTTGTAAGCTGCCCAGGGCTGCGTTGTCCTCCAACGCTGTAGCTCTGGGTGGCTGCATGGTGAGTTTGCAGTGTGTAAAAAAGTGGTTGGCTGACGGCACACGCTTCGGAGGACAGTGTGTGTTCGTCTTTGCCCTCCCGACTACATTTATAAAAATGAAAAAAAATCATAAGGACAGATTTCAATTTCATTCTGTTTGTGCTTGTGACTGAGCTGTTGTGTGGCACGTGGGTGGTGTGTGGGTGGTGACGTCACGGACCAGGAACAGAAACCAAAACAATGAATGGAATGGCGTAACTGAACGCAACGGCACTCAGCGTTTTATTAAATAATAAAATAAACAAAAGATTTAAACAAACAACAAAACAAAAAGGCGCATTGGCCAAACAAACAAACCTAACAAGTATTGTGCTGGTTTTTAGCCAGCACGTATATAGCAATTGTTAAATTTCGTTCTGCCACAGACTTACATCTCTCCTCCAACACTCTCCTCTTTAGCGTGGACAGCTGCAGGCTTTTATATTCTGGCCGAGGGGTTAACTAGCTGTTAATTAATGATCTTATTACCCCTCGGCCATAGTCTACACGAGTTTAGTAAGGATGCGTGACTGTCAGCTACTTAAATAAATCACTTGCTGACCAGTCATGCATCCTCACAAGGTTTTTAAAAATACAAAATATAAAACAATAACAAATACGCAGCGCTTTTATCCGCGCCGAAAACAATAATACAAATAATAATAAAACAGTACACAAATATATATATAGGGGCGGGACACTCCGTCACAGTGCTCAAGGAAAGTAACCTTTGGAAGTAACTCTTGTGGATCCCTTAAGAATTCAACATGTGTCTGATGGGAAGTTTACCTATTAGATCATGAAAGGGACTACATTCTGAAGGATGGGGTCGTAATGTTAAGTTAAGGGGTGGTTTCTTGGTTTCTGGTAGTGGAGAAATGTACATGAATATACAGTAATTGAGAAAAAAAGTTTTAAAAATCCATCCAGAAACACTAACAACATGCTCAAGATCAATGTGCACACATGGTATTTTTAGTCACATAACCCTAATCCCATTGAAAATTGGCGAAATAAATACAGCTGCAGAAACAAATCACAGATTGATTTAATATGCTAGGCATGTGCCAAATAACCCCTAGAGAGCCTATATAAATTCATTAGATACCTATTTTGTGGTTGTTTGGCCTTGAAGAAAACAGTAAAGTATGGTCTACTAAATATTAGAAATATCTGGGATTTTTAATAAAATAAACACATGTACCTTACATTTTAAACTGCTATTAGGGTTGATTGGCTACAATTGAATATTTATAGATATAATCCTTGTATAAACATATAAACAAATTGTCTAGGAAGAGACCCCTTAGTGCTGATGCTACATCTGCCAGTAAGGCTTAGCAACCATAACATGTTTCAAAAGCAAACCTAGTGTGAATGCCAAGAGAGTTATTTAGGCATTAATCTACTTATAGTCATTGTATGTGTTTATACAAGACTGAGTTGATGTGTAAAATGAAATAACTCCCTTATTATCTGATGATTACATTTTATGAGCCTCTTTCTCCATATGATTAAACAGCTGTAAGTGCGATTGCATCAACATCTGCTGTAAAACCAACCACATTATTGTATTCATACATTTCTGTGATGCCACCCTTTAATCTTTTGATTGGTTAATTCTGCCAATCTTCTGGGCTGTGGTTTTGAAGAGAATGGGAGTGCGGGTCAGATATATTATTAATTAGTGAATCCAGAGTTTGCGTTACGAATCCACAGAAAACTTGATTCGTCAACGAAACCACAGTCAGAACAATTCAACAGAAAAGTGAAAAACATTTTCTAACGCAACAATCATTTCAACAATTAGTTAATTATAGTTAAGGCTACGATTTTGTCATGGAGGTCTCGGAAATCTTGAAAATCGTGAATTTGTAAAGAAAGTCAGTGACATCTTGGAATTGGATGTAAAACACTTCCTTTATTTCCTTTAAAAAATGCAGTCTGTCATGCACTGAAAATACATGTCTGCGAGTATCTGTAAATTGTTTGGTTGTGGATGCACACAGCATTTACGTGTAGCCCTGTAGGTCAGCAAATGAGATAGAAGCAAGCATGTAAAATGGTGATAGAAAAATGTAATAAAAAAATGTTTTCTGTAAAGATAAGAACAAATGCATCGGAGAACATAAGCTTACAAACGTACACAGAGGCTTTCTTTACAATATGCTGTTTGTTTCAGAATCATGGAAAACTCTGTTAAAGCCTGGTTCATACAGCACTTCTGTTGCAAATGAATGCGATACATCAGGCGCATTGCCGTAACTAGCTATAAGGACCCAGGCGTCGTGTCCTTGGTTATCTTTTTGCATCATCAAGGCTGGTGCTCATGTATAAATTCTGGTAAAATACAAAAGGCTAATTTCTCTGTTGGTTTGCAGTGTAACATAGATTTGGAGGTTGAATAGTAAATACCAAGCAGTCATATAAAAAAGTTTCACCTTGGTAGAATGTCACCTCTGGTTATGGCCCTGGTCAG
Source organism: Acipenser oxyrinchus oxyrinchus (assembly GCA_030684275.1). Classification (NCBI taxonomy): domain Eukaryota; kingdom Metazoa; phylum Chordata; class Actinopteri; order Acipenseriformes; family Acipenseridae; genus Acipenser; species Acipenser oxyrinchus. The sequence continues at coordinate 50,854,445 of CM060247.1, forward strand.
ACGCAGATAGCTAAAAGCTGCGCAGCTTCACTATTTGCTGTACAGGACGCATCGTGTTGCAGCTCTTTTGACTGCGCAAAGTGGTCACAGCTGTTGTTCATGCTTAAAATAAGGATTACATTTGTGAAATTGGATGCATTAACATTTAAGTAGATGTGCTGAGATGGTACCTCTATGCAAGAGGATTTAAAAAAAATTGATGTCATTGGTACATCCGTCCTCAACCAACAGAGAACCCAAAAGGGAGAATTTCAAACATTATTCAGAGATATGCGGGTAAGTGACAGTGAGAGGTATTTTAGGTATTTAGAATGATAGATGAAAGGTCTGATGATCTGTTAAGGCTGTACGCCTTTCCAAAAAAGATGCACGTCACAAGACTGTAGATTATGTAATTCTGACTATTTGCATAGATGGGAGACCAGAAATTATGTCGGAGTCTGAAGTATGTACTGTTTTGTACTCTAAAGTAACATTTAAACTGGTCAGTAGTAGAAAGCAAGTCTTTATATTGTAGTGATCCTGGGGGGATCGTGGTTAATGTATTATAAGTAATGTAAATACTTGTAATTGTGTGTGTGTGTGTGTGTGTGTGTGTGTAGGGGAATGGGTTGCAGAGATGGCGTGAAAGACATGAGGGGTTCTGGCGTGAGGGTCAGGAGCGAGGGGATATAAGGGGGTGCTTGGAAATGACCGGGAGAGTGGGAGACAAGAGTGAGTAGAGAGAGAGTGTGTGGATGGAGAGATAGAAAGAGAGAGGGAAAGCTTAACTGGGTAGAGAAATAACAAAGAAATAATCACTTTATTTTTGTTTTTGACTCCCAGTTTCCTTCCCTTTATGCTTTTATTTTCTTAATCACTGTTGTAAAAATAAACGTCTTGAGCCTTTCGATTCAATTCAGCCTCAGTCTGATTTCTATCCCAAGAACCCGAAACGCTACAATATTATTGGTTTTGATGTATATTTAAAAGCTCTTGTGTGTGTTGATGTAGCTAAAACTACATTTGGTGAGCTTTCCGTGAATTCTTGTTTTCTTTGCCACACCTGGTCTGTGAAATGTACAAAAAGTTACCGTGGAAAAATCATATTCGTAATTATAGTAATACATATTTCAAATGTAACACTTACAAAAGGGCTTGCAATTTCAGTTTAGCATTTTACAAGTGGCTTAAACAACTCAAAGTGTTGACATCGGTAAGAAAATAACCCAGTTTTTCAAGCTTAACGGATTCAACACTTATCATTGTTTATCACTTACATAACATATTTGTATTCATTATATCCAATTGCCATACAGTACAAGTATACATCAAGGGTCTATAAGATGGGAATTTTGTCTATACTTTGTGGCCAAAAATGAAATATTTGAAATATGGAAGTTGCTTTATCTTTCATAAACTGTTATGTCCAAGCTACCAGACAATATAGCCTTCACGGAGAAGGCTGTATTGTGATTAGCAAATACTTTTTCCTGCTTTTTTTTATTTAAAAAAGGTAATTTAAAATATGGACAGTTCATGTACATCTACAGACATTTAAAGTGAATACACTGCTAATTCCAGGATAGAAACATGGCAACATAACCTTTTCACAATACTCTTAAATACTACAGTTGTACCTTAATATATGACTATGATCTTCTAATGGATCTTTGTGGAAAATGTAATTTTTTATTACTACTTCAAGACCAGAGTTTAGAATTCTTTATGGCAAAATGTTCAATATATACCAGTCAGACGGTAATACCTAACTATTCAAACTCTATAATGCACATAATTTTAGAATTCTGTTTTATTTGTTTCTCAAAAACTTCAAAGCAGTGCATTTAAATAATGATTCCTTTGACAATGGCACTGTCAAATACCATTATTTGTGTATGGAAGTCTGCACCACGGGGCCCCACTCTAAATTCACTCAAGCTAATCTGGGTAAATGTCTGAAGATGTTCTTTGTTGATGTTGCCTGCAAAACCAAATAACAACAAATATATATACAGTGCCTTGCAAAAGTCTTCAGAAGAAATTGCCCTAACGAGGACACAGTTACCTTACCATTGGCCTCGACCCGTGAACCGTTAAAGTTGCTGTCACATTTTCTGGATAAAAACCCCACTGTTGAAGGATCATTGGTCAGGCTGTGAATCTGACGAAAATGAAGACCAAAGAGCATTCTACAGAAGTTAGAGATAAAGTAATACAAATGCATAGATTAGGGAAAGGGTACAAAATAATATCCAAGTGTTTGGATATCCCAGTGAGCACAGTTGGATCAATAATCAGGAAGTGGAAGGTGCATCACACCACCCAGGCACTGCCAAGAAAAGGCCGTCCCTCAAAACTCAGCGCTCAAACAAGAAGGAGGCTTGTGAGAGAAGCCACAGAGAGGCCAACAATCACTTTGAAGGAGCTACAGAGTTCAGTGGCTGGGAGTGGAGTAATGGTGCACCAGTCAACCATATCAAGAGCTCTGCATAACACTGAACTGTATGGGAGGGTGGCAAGAAAGAAGCTGTTACTCAAAAAGTACCATCTGAAAGCACGTCTGGAGTTTGCCAGAAAGCATGAGAGTGAGCCAGCTGCGATGTGGGAAAAGGTTTTGTGGTCAGATGAGACCAAGATAGAGCTTTTGGCCAAAACTCAAAGCTATGTGTGGCGCAAACCTAACACTGCCCATGCCTCAAGACACACCATCCCTACAGTGAAGTATGGTGGTGGCAGCATCATGCTGTGGGGATGCTTCTCATCAGCAGGGACTGGGCACCTTGTTAAAATTGAAGGAAGAATGGATGGAGCAAAATACAGGGAAATACTGCAAGAGAACTTGCTTCAGTCCGCTAAAAAACTGAAGCTTGAGAGGAAATTCACCTTTCAGCAGGACAATGATCCCAAGCACAAGGCCAAAGCAACATTGGAGTGGCTGAAGAACAAAAAGGTGAATGTCCTACAGTGGCCCAGTCAAAGTCCTGATCTCAATCCCATTGAGAATATGTGGCACTATTTGAAAATTGCGGTCGTCCAACCAACCTGAACAACCTGGAGCAAATCTGCCAAGAAGAATAGGCCAAAATCACTCCGACACTGTGTGCAAAGCTGGTACATACTTACCCCAAAAGACTTAAAGCTGTTATTGCAGCGAAAGGTGGCTCTACCAAATATTAATGTGTGGGGGTTGAATACTTATGCAAGCAAGATATTTCAGTTTTTTATTTTTCTTTAAAATATTTCCCAACATAAAACCAATGTCACCTTACAATACTTGATTTTGAGTTTCAGTGTTTTAAAATAAAATATGTACCATTTGTAATTCAGTAATATGAGAGAATTGGAAGGGGTCTGAATACTTTTGCAAGGCACTGTATATATATATATATATATATATATATATATATATATATGTTACTCTACAGCCCATTCCATTCCAGGACCTTAATTATTGAATTAATGCTGGTTCATTACAAAACCACAGAGATTCTGGTAAAGTACAAAAGGCTAATTTCTCTGTTGGTTTGCAGTGCAACATAGATTTGGAGGTTGAATAGTAAATACCAAGCAGTCATATAAAAGTTTGACCTTGGTAGATTGTCACCTCTGGTTATGGCCCTGGTCAGACGCAGATAGCTAAAAGCTGCGCAGCTTCACTATTTGCTGTACAGGACGCATCGTGTTGCAGCTCTTTTGACTGCGCAAAGTGGTCACAGCTGTTGTTCATGCTTAAAATAAGGATTGCATTTGTGAAATTGGATAAATTTACATTAAAGTAGATGTACTGAGTTTGTAACTCTATACAAGAGGATTAAAAATTAAAAAGCGATGTCATTAGTACATCCGTCCTCTCAACCAACAGAGAACCCAAAAGGGAAAATTTCAAACATTATTCAGAGATATGCAGGTATGTGACAGTGAGAGATATTTTAGGTATTTAGAATGATAGATGAAAGGTTTGATGATCTGTTAAGGCTGTACACCTTTCCAAAAAAGACGCACGTCGCAAGATTGTAGATTATGTAATTCCGACTTTTCACATAGATCGGAGACCCTCGACTCCGACCAGAAATTATGCTGGAGTCTGAAGTATGTACTGTTTTGTGCTCTAACATTTAAACTGGTCAGTAGTCAAAAGCACATACTTTTAGAATTCTGTTTTATTTGTTTCCCAAAAACTTCAAAGCAGTGCATTTTAATAATGATTCCTTTGACAATGGCACTGTCAAATACCATTATTTGTGTATGGAAGTCTGCGCCACAGGTCCCCACTCAATTCATTCAAGCTAAAACCAAATAACAACAACAATATATATATCAATATATATATCAATATATATATATATATATTATACACACAGTGCCTTGCATAAGTATTCACTTTTCCAACCTTTGTTACAACCTGGAATTAAAATGGATTTAATTAGGATTTTTCGTCACTGATCTACACAAAATAGTCCATAATGTCGAAGTGGGGAAAAAAATCTACATATTTTTCAAAATTATTTACAAATAAAAAACTGAAAAGTCTTGATTGCATAAGTATTCATCCCCTTTGCTGTGACACCCCTAAATAAGCTCTGGTGCAACCAATTGCCTTCAGATCTCACATAATTAATTGAATGGAGTCCACCTGTGTGCAATTAAATTGTCACATGATCTCAGATTAAATACACCTGTTTCTGGAAGGCCCCAGAGTTTGTTAGAGAGCATATCTAAGCAAACAGCATCATGATGACCATGGAGCTATCAAAACAAGTCCGGGATAAAGTTCTGGAGAAACACCAATCAGGGTTGGGTTATAAAAAAATATCCCAAACTTTTAACATTCCCCGGAGCACTGTTAAATCCATTATTAAAAAATGGGAAAAATATGGCACAACCGTGACTGCCTAGAGAAGGCTGTCCACCCAAACTCAGTGACCAGGTAAGGTGGGCATTCGGTGTATATTATGTGTTATAATTAGGGCTCTTCATTTTCGGTTTTTATTTTTGGTCACGTGATGTCCATTTAAAGTTATATTGAGCCGACTCCGTTTCCTAATTAAATTCTTGGAAAATTGTTAAGTGTGTGCAGTTTGTGTTATATGTTGTATGTAGTGTGTTATTGTTGGGGTATATATATTGGTGCACAGGATATAAATTGGGCTGTGTAGCACAGGTGATGTAAAATGTATAATTATACTTAGGCAGAGGGATTGCACAATCACATCACGTGCAGATTAAAATGAGTATTTGTATGGGGGCACGGTAAGTGCAGCCTGTGCATTCAAGTGAATGATTGATTAGCAATTGAGTGTCGGCACAGCTGTATAAAAGAATGAATGTTTCACACACACGTGGTTGGTGTGTTCACAGTGGAGAACGGGAGAGAGAGGACAGAAAGAAATTATAAAATCATAACAATTGCTATGCGTGTTGGGAGTGGAAACAGCACGGTACTTGTTCTGTATCTGTTCCTTTGTTTCGTCCACTGTTTGTTTGTCTGTCTGTCTTTGTTTGGCCAACGTGCAGCGTCTGTTTTGTGCAAGTGTTTTGTGTTTTGTTTAAACCTTCTATTTTGTTAATTTAATAAACACGCAAGCAGCACATTTATCATTTCACTCGCAGTACTGTGTGTTCTTCCGGGTCTGACATCACCCCTACAGCCATCCGGGTCACAGATCACTTTTGTTTTTTCTCCCGTAACTTGGATGAGACGATGATTCTGTTTCATTGATAATGTAAAAAAAGGCAGCTAATTATTTTTAATTCAAACCGAACACAAAAAGCGACTTCAGTTAAATTGCTTTTCCCGGATTTACAATCTTAATTACTCGTTGCAAAAATGTTATAACCTGTTTTGCAAATAAGTTTCCTTTTAATTACAATTCAATTAAATCAATTTAACTTCACTTGTTGTTTGCATTCGGTTTGAATTAAAAATAAGGTGCTTTTTTTACATTATCAATAGGCAACATTACATGAGTGTTTGTTTTTCTCGAGACATCTGTTTCTCATGAAATAAACGTGGACATGGTGCCTTTTTGTATTTGCATGTAAAGCCTCTCATTTCCCTTTGGAACACCTACTTTTCCCTGAACACTATGCAAATGAAGGAGAGTGGGAGGGGCGGTCAGATTTTAATTAGCCATGCTGATGGCCCACTTAGACTCTTGTGCTGTTAACCGTGAAAGTCCCCAAAATACTGTTTACATGAGCAGGAAAAAGTTTCACGTGAAATAATCCACGTGTCATCATGTTTGACGTAAATGGTTATTAAAGATCTGATTTGCTGATGGATAGTGCCTGCTTTTTTAATACTATGTTTTTAATACACTGCTTTTCACACATCATCTGGGGGGGGGGGGGGGTTAGATCTTTATTTATAGTAAACTGGGCCAAATCTGAGTGGTCGTTGAACAGGCGTTTGGGTTATTGCAAGGGAAGGGGCGGATACTACTGAAGTGAACCACGAGCTTGTTCCCCAAATTATTACAGCCTGCTGGATCCTGCACAATCTGTGCCAGGACCGTAAGGAGGTGTTCAGGCAAGCAGAGGAACAGCTACCTCAGCCGCCAGCAAGAATTGTGCGATATGAAGAGGGTCCTGCTATTAGAGACGCTCAGCTATCTTTATTTTTGTAACCAGGTGTACTTTTATTTTGTATCACATTTTTGTTTCATTAGCATGTTTTGTATCTCTTTATACCAAATATAGCATCCTGTACTTGTATGACTGCTTCTGCTTAATAAAGAATTGGAACATTGAGTAGTATTGTTGATTCCCAAGAAATAAGTCGCAAAAATTCCACACGAAATTTTATTTTGAGAGTGGGTTAAACAATGTCCTTGTTGTGCAAGCTGCCTCATCACATCCTCTTCCCTTATGGATATTAACACCCGAGTCTCTTCATCGCTCCAACGGATGTAAGTGGAGGAAGGACACAGGTTTTGCTTTGACATAAGTAACTAGGAGAAATTGCATTTGAGTATAGTTATACACATTTTAACATAGTACTTAGTAGTACTTTACAATAGACATTTTGACAGTTTGGAAAGCTATTTGTAAGTGTATTCTGAAGTACTGTACAGTAGCTGTAACCACCTGAATTCACAAGCCCACGATGCAGTTTATCAAACATTTTTAGTAACAGTTTTAAACAGAAACTTGGTAAATACAATCTGTATGATACTTTACAAACACATTTAGATCTGTGTATGATTAGCATTATGCAAAGTTCTAGGGAAGACAGAGAAAAAAGTGGGGTTATCGCAACATCAATCTGATAAAGGAAATACTGCAAACAAAACATTCTTTTCCCTGCTGCCATCTTTGGACCATGATAACATGTATTCCCATGTGACTTTCATATCAGCTTTAGGAAAGCACTTGACTTAGCTAATTCACATTTTCACGAGAAACTCGTGTTTACATGTGTAAGTGGGCGTTGATTTCATGAGTAAAATACTGAGATAATATTTAAATACTGAGTTGTCGATTCACGTGAAATAATCGCACATGTAAACTGGCCTACTGAAACAGAATCACAGTCTCAATCAAGTTATGGGGGAAAAAACTTGTTTCATAATTAACACTTTTCAATACTTTTCCAAGAGTTTAACTGAATGGAGTTGGCTGACTAGCAGTGCTTAGTTTTAACGATTTAAGAAATGTTGAGAATAACATTAGAAAACAATTTTAAAAAATGTAAACCGGCACGAGAAAACTACATGTAGAAGATTCAGTTGGCTTTTTATAGCAATGGATTTCCTTGTCACTCAAGGGTCTATACTGCCTAACATCCCACAGAGGGCATCTAGCTGAGGTAATTTCTTACAAAATGTCACTTTTTGTTTTCTAAGAGTACTTAGGCTGTGCCCTTACACACATTTCACAGTCTTCAGAGGATAAACCTTACATTCACACCTAATTAGGTAATAAGGCTCGACAGGGTGTCTGTATACGTCAAATATACAGACACTTGCGTGTGGCAAGAGACAAAGTCGAGTGCCTCCAACCCCCGCGAAGTCTGTATATTCGACGTATGCAAACACCCTTGAATACAATGTTTGCCTTCTTGTGCAGTTAATTGTATACGGTCAAGTATTACTGTAAATAACGTAACATATTCAAATTCATGTATTCACACAATCTTTACATTAAATTCTTAAAAAGAAGTGCCTGGCCTACAACTTTGAAGTGTGTCTCGAAGGTCCTTGACCTTAGTGCAGTAGTTCCAATATACAAACAAAAATTGTACTAAGTATAAACGGCCGTTCGATCAAAATCATACAGAACAATTTCAAGTGAAAAAAGTCTTCCGTCTATGGGAAGATTGGGAAATGGGGTTCACAAGTCTGTGGTAATCGCAACTTTTTTCTCACTTTGAAAGTTTTGTATGAACAGCAGCAACACAATTTTCTTTATGTTTTTCCAGGTTCACTGTTATTGTTTTACGCGTCGGCACAGTATGACTCAACAAATTTCATCAAATCTCGAAATCCATCACTTTCTACAAAGTCTGGAAATTCAATAGCCACTTTTCTTAAACAAACTGTGCCAAATTGTGTCTAGGTGAATTGATATTTTGTGATATGCATATAATATTTTGAGAAATTATTACTATGATTAATACAGGTTTCGTTGTATTTTGTGATATGTAGTGAATTTAGAGCTCTGTAAACATACAACTACTCAAACATATTTTAAGACAGACGTGTAGTGGACAAAACGTATTAAAAATATATTTATTTTGTAATTGATGATTACTGGTGCATTCACGATTCTCACACACTGTCCTCATTGGGGATAACGTGATCCTTTCATCTATGTATATAATGATTTTCCTACACAAAGCAAGTTATGTCCTTTCGTTATGATTGGCTAGCCCATATCAATGTTCACACATTCTTTGAACTGAAGGTGTTCAAGGAAATCTTTGTTCAGGCGACTAGTCAGAGTGTCTCTGATTTTGTAGTTTAATCTAATCACTTATGTTCCTTCCATATTTCAAATATTCAATTTTTGGCCACACATTGTAGGCAAAATGCCCATCTTATAGACCCTTGTCTAATTTGGTGCAGTGTATACATGTACAATAGATGCCGAACAGATGGCAGAATGAAGGGTGGATGGGCATGACTGAAGGCATTGCATTGGTCAGCCTTCGTTAACCAGGACCCTTGGCCAACTGACTGATGTAATGGATGGCGTTAGATATGGTTATGTAACGGTGAGAGAACTGGTCTGTAGGGATAACGTTGTTAATGCTGCTGATGTAGGAACCCCAGGGAACAGAGAGGTTGAAGATAAGGCACTTCTTCCCAGAGTATTCTTGGTAGCTACCCCGATGGGGCTGAAGTGGAACTGTGGAAAGGTCGGGGCTTGGAAAGGGCAGGCCATGAAGCCTTTGGTAATTTCCTTCTGAAGTAGGTAGTCTTTTAGAGCTGATTGAAGTTTTTTTTTTTATGAGGAAGCAGGGTGACAGCATATGGTTGAGGCCAGTAGAGAACCTATATTCAAGTCCAGAAATTAGGTAGTTGACGAATTCTGTGTTGGGATGGAGTTTAAGTTATTCAGAGACAAGGGGGACCTTGATCAGAGTGGAAACTGATGGTACAGTTGAATGTCATTTGGAAGTTAGAGAGCAGATTAAGCAGGAGTGAGTGTCGCTGCAAAAATGATGAGTTGAAGTTATTGCATTCCAACTATGGATATCTTTCAGGGTGGTGGACAACAGGGGGTTTCTGGAGTGGGTAGACCAGATGGAGGAGAGATGGCCTGTCGGAGGGACAGTTTTTTTAAAAATAGAGACGGGCTGAGATGCAGACTGAGACATTGTTTAGATGTTTTTTTGCTGGTCTGCTGAGCTGGAAGGGTATTTTTAGCATTGGAAACTTTGTCGTCAGATAAGAAAGAGAGAAGCATCACACAGGTATCTGTGTTTAATATATTTTAGTAGTTTTTTTTTTTTACTTTTAAATCATGTATTTTTTATTCTATTGAACTTTGTACTGGAGAAAAAAAGCATAATCAATCTATATCTATGTTCTAAAATAAAAATGAAAACAAATAATCACTGCTAGAATATTATAGGAGTATCATTACATATACCATAGTATCAAGAATGTGCATTACAAAGGTCAATAATTCATAATATACAATTTCCTGTTGAACTATCAAGAATGCTACTCCAATATAAAATAGGATAAAAATGTGGAGAACTAGCCTTGTGAAGAGCTCTGTGTAGTTTCCATCATAAGTGAAACATAGTATTATGTATTTGAGATCTGGTGTTACAGTAGTTCTATTGCAAAATGTTTACTAATTTACAACATAAAATGTTTGTACAAGGTGATTTAATTGGGCTAAATGTAACAATGTATCACAGCAAGGGAAAGAGGAGAGTGTTATAAGCTTTTTGTGTACCTTTTATTCTAGCACTAATGAATTGATATACTGTAGGTGAAAAATGTATCTCCATTTTATTATAATATCCATGCTCAGCCCTTGCTTCATCCTAATGCAGACGAGCTTAAAGTCTATTAGAATGACTGCTATGGAAACCCTGTTTCTTGTATTTAAACACAAATCTTGTGTGTACAGAATTATAGTTTTTTTTGCACATAAAATGTATAATATTTAATATAATTAATATTAACAGGGGCATTGTGTTTAATTGTCATGCATGGGCGATCTTTGACATGCAGCAATTTCCATGTTAAGTGCAGATAAACAAGATAGCAATGCTTGGGATTTAAATATTTTATTTATTTTAATGCCATGCCAGTACTAACCACTCCCAGTGTAAGGCAGAACTCAGGACAGCAGCAACTAGAACATCCTGTCCCATCACTCTTGTCAATGCACATTAAACTGCAGCCTTCAAAAAGAACCTTTGGTACCTCAGAGAGTATTTTTCCAATAATGAGGTTTTCCATACAAGTAATACAAGAAGGATAAAATGGCACACGGCAGGGCAGAGTCCCTGCACATTAGAATATGTGTTTTTGTGGCTGGTAGCCATCTTGTCTAAGTAGTGGAGGAACAGCCTGGCGCCAAAATGCCCACCCATTGCACAGACATATAGTTGTAAATAATGTTTGTTGTAATGTTTAAGTTGGTACTAGATATGACAGGGCTGGGGTTAGAATCCCAGGCCTAATTAGAAAAAGTGTTGAATGTGGCCAGGTGTCAATTAACCCTTGGCCACATGCTTTAAAAAGAGCAAAGTAATGTTTGTTTAGGCAGAGGAGAAAGGAGCGAGACAGTTCAATGAAGGCATTGCCAAGCCGGTACAGTGTTGAGAGAAAGTTTGGTTTATGCACTGAAATAGCTGAAGCTTGGGTTCTGTTTTTGATTGTTTTGAATTTAGATTTTTGTGTAAACCTTTGTTTTGTGAAGTAATAAAATTGGGCAAAGTGCTTAATGCAGCTTTCAGAGTCTGGGTTTGCTGTTTTTGCCGCTGACCAGTTTTGACTGCACACCACTTGTATTTAATTTTGGCTTTGTGTATGAATAATAACTATTATGTGCGTATTTTATTTCAGGATATTGATGAATCTTGAATTGCATACACCATTACTGAGGCTCTTTAAAATTTGCATTTACAAGCAGCAGACATAGCTTCTGAAATAATTAACTACATATTGTTAGTGATTAAAAGACTTAACAACACATAGAGGAGTACTTTTCTGGCAATATTATTATTATGACAGCTGATTTAAAGAGACGATACAGAATTAGATAGACAAAGACTACATTAATCAAAATGGTCTTAAGCCTTTTCTTCAACATTTTCCTTCTTGCATTAAATAGACAATTTTGTCCTGTAGTATGTATTTCTGAGAACAGTAAATTGCAAATGGTTCCTTAGGACTTTCTGTTATCTGTGATCTTCTGGGTGAGATTAGTGTGTGGGGGAGGAGGTAAATGAGGGGGTTGCATTTTCATAGGGAGTCAAGAGCGCTGTTTCCTTCTCTTATTAAAAAACAAAACAAAAAAAAAAAAGGTCTAAAAAGATTACAACTTTGAATAATGCATCTGCCTGGTTCTTTAAAGTAATTGTAAAAGTAAAACCACTGATCGCTTTTCATATCATAATAACATATGCACGGTGATCCTAAAAACTGATGTCAATCTACCAACCTATTTTAACTTGTGTTTTTAATAGATAAATTCATTTCTTGGTTTCTGACAGGTGTCAGTGGTTCAGATGATTTAATCGTGGTCCGAGACAGAGCAAATATACCCACCCCTTAATATACTATATTATACCTGGATTTGGCTCTAAACAGAAAAAAAGTGTCTGATATTGACGACTGCTGCATCAGGCCCTATAGCTTATTACATTTTATAAAAAATGCTAAGATGCTCAGATAGCTTGAAACAGAATACGTCTGACTAGGGCCGTGCCAAGTAACGAGTACAGGTGGAACATCGTAACGAATTGGCCATTTTTCTGAGTATGAGTAATACACAAGTTATTTTGCTATTACTCATTTTTCAGAAAAAAATGGAGAAATAATGTTGTCAAAGACTTTTGCTTAAAACAAATTACATATTTGCAGTTAGAATTGCAGTTCTAAAACTAAAAAGAAACCAATTAAAAATCAACCTAATTACAGACACGTCAATAAATATGAATTGTTAATTTCTGGTTTGATAACTTTATTGAGTGTGTTTTCGCCACTTAAAAACTAATGACTACTTGGTGCAGCAAGTTTGAGAATCAAGAACAGAGTTGTCTCAGGATAGTTGTGCTTGTAGCTACCTTATAGGGGCTGTATATACAGTATGAAAGCTATCTGTATATACAGTATGAAAGATATGTGGTGGCTATTGTCAAGATATGTGACTTCTGTTACTGTTCACTTTTGTTACTTAGTTGTAGCATAGAGTAATATAATATTTGTTATAATGTTGATAATAATTACTGAAATGATACAATGATACATCACACACATTCATGTTTTGCTCATTGTGTGGAAACATTACATCACATAATTGTAAATACACAATGTATGAGTTTTTTGTTTTTGAAAATTGCTAGCATCTGGCACTTGTTTTATTGTTACGTGCAGCCTCAGGAATCACAGTATGGTGCTTTAATTTCTCTATTTTTAATCAGCCAGCTGCATTTAATAGAACAAATTTTGATTACATCTGTTCTGAGGTTCAAAGATTTATTTTCCTTGCCAAAGGGTGTCATCTGTGCCTAGATTGAAGCTTCAAGAATGTGTGAAAGCATTGTCTCCAATAGTTACAATTATGTAACTTATAGTTCAAGTTTCAGACCAGATTTTCCAGTTATTTTATGTACATACCATTTCTTTTAATTGCATGCTATCTCTATATGGCATGGGTGTTTTTGATAAAGATAATATACTGCTGCACAATCTTGCCCAATAAGACTACCCTGCTGAACAATTCATTTGGCTACTCAACCCACTGTTTCTATTGGGTGGTACAAAAACCTGTCTGTATTCACTTATGAAAGCTGAATGATGCTCATCACTTTGTTCTTGGAGTCAGTACAAAGATTTCATAGGTACACATACATTTTGTTTATCCACATTGTCAATCTTTTGCCATCTTTGATTGTGCTTTTGCAATGGTCCCTACAAAGACAATGTCACACAAGACGGTTTAGCGAAGAAGATGAAACAAGCATTGCTACAGTCTTAACAATGGTTGTCAAATCAATAGAGTTACTGAACCAGACAGCACAAAGCATGCAGGCAAAGGAGTTAATCTTTTAGTTGGCTTCTAGTCACTTCACCAGCGTTGCCGTGGTGACTGTTCTTTTACCCTCACAGCTTTGCTGTTGTGTGCGTGCATGTGGTTTTTTTCTCAAAAGAGAAGCGTGATTCTTGCACCAGGACCGAGCTCTGCTGCGCCCCACTGTTGAGTTGAATCCGCCGGCTTGTTTCAGCCCTCCTGCTCGGCGCACTTGGTAAATAATTATAATAATAATACATTTTTACACCTCACCCGCCTTGCTTGGTGACTGTTTTCCCCCATAGCTGAACTGCTGTATGTGTGAGAATGTATTTTTTCCTATTACTGCCTTTCCAGGTTAAAAAAAAAAAAAAAAAAAAAACAGTACACTTTTTCTTCCTGTCTAACACACTGCAGCTCATTGGGCCTGTACTCCACTCTGTATACGCTACGCGCTGCCACGCAGTCCAAAACCAGATTATCGCCGCGCTGCACCCTGGTGTAGCAACGTGCACTTCCCTGTACTGCTTTCCTGATTGCCTCGAGCCTGTGTATCCACCCCGGTGTATGCTATGCGCTACCCCAGTTTGTGTTGACTACAAGCGGTTAAGGCTAGGCGCCTGTCCGTGCCTTCGGTGCCTTTGGTGCTTAGGCACTGCGTGCCTCGGTGCTTCAACGTGTCAATAACACCTGCACTCGGTGCCCCGATTCTTCTTCAGTGTCCTCGGTGCTTCTGCACCCTTGGTGCCTGAGTGCTTCAATACACAGGTTTACACCTTCCGCCATCCTCGGGGCTATAGAGACATCAAGCATGGCTAAATTCCACACTTGCACATCCTGCACAACATCCCCTGCTAGCACGGCTGAGCCGTACGCGACATTAGGAGCCCCTTCCTCCCCCCCTCAATCTCTCCCTGAGCCCTTCGAGAAGTATTCCCTGCGCTCAGGCTCAGATGCCTCGCTCTTGCACCCGCTCTTAGTCTCCTACACGGAGTGCTGAGCAGGCCAAGCTCTTAACTGTTTCAACAAGGGGTGATAGTACTCTTGGTGTTGTGTCAGAAGTTGCTGGGTCTGAAGGTCGCGGTTTCATCAGCCCTCCAGGCGTGGATCAATGCCTTCCGGCTACATCCCAAACGCGACACACGCCGTCGACTGACCGTGTCTCCCATATGCTGGGAAGCCCTGTGCTGGTGGAGGCGAGCCTCTCACATGCATGAAAGTGTAAGGATGGGGGGTAATCCACTGCCGTCAGGTGGTGACGACGGACACATCCAACTCAGGTTGGGGTACAGTCTGGGCCGGCAAAGGATTCCGCAGGTCCTGGTCAGACTGTTGGACATCCCTGCACATAAATGCGCTGGAGTTGCGAACGGTTCATTGCTCTTGTACGCATTCCCGCCAATACCATTGCTCCTGGCTTTCCTGGAGAAAGTACGGAGAGAAGAGGTGACAGTTCTCTGGGTGGCCCCCAGATGGCCCAGGAGAATCAGTTTTTCAAACCTTTGCCAGCTGCTGCAAGACCAGCTCTGGGATATCCCGCTGTGCATGGATCTCCTCAGTCAGGCGAGAGACACCCTCTGGCACTCAGTACCAGGCAGACTCCAATTGTGGGTTTGGCCCCTGAACGGGACCGTCTGTCAACGTAGGGCTCTCAGACGCAGTTGTTAGTACACTGCAGAATGCTAGAGCCTTCTCCACAAGGTTGTTGTATGCCTGTAAGTGGAAGTATTTTCAAAATTGGTGTATGACCAGAGGTCATAACCCCATTTATTGCCCTATAGCAAATATTTTAGAGTTTCTGCAATATTTGCTAGAGGTGGGCAGGTCCCCCGCTATGGTGAAAGTGTACCTAGCTTAATGTGATAGATCCCTCTATGCCTTCATTAGGCACAAGGAGTTTGCACACTCATGCCACAAACCTTAGTTTGCGGTAGCGAGACGTCCCTCGTCAGCTGTCTCCGCTCACGCTCTCTCGCGACGGCTTTGATATACTTTCCCAAAAGTATGGTTGTTGGTCGTCTTCGAATTGAAAGGGAAAGGATGGGTTACGGATGGGTACTCCACGGAGGGGCCTATCAGCAGCTTTGATATAAAATGCTCAGTCAATACCTGACCTGTGGCAGGCATATCCCAAAAGATTGGTTGTTGGTCGTCTTCTCTTTCAGGGAACCAGGGTTACACCTGTACCCTAACCTTTTGTTTAATATGCTCCAGTTTCAGATGTGGACTGAGGTGCCAGACACCACTGAACACAAAACAAACAGATTATGTCAAGAATGACAGCCAATAAAATCAAGGTGCTCATTGAAGTCCATAGCTCAATCCTGTACTGTAAAGAAAAGACAGGTGTCATTACTTTGTGAAATACTGTACCCCAAAATTCATTTGTGATTATCCATTTGATATTACTCTGTTTTTATTTTTAAACTGGATTTGTGTAACATTTACAACTGAAGAAAAAAATGTGTTATATTCTTCCGAATATTTATAGAATAATACTTTAATTGGCTTTGATTTTGATGGTTAACTGTAAATGTGCCATAAAAGCGACTGCAGTCTTAAATAAGGCCCTGTGAAAATCACAGATTTTTTTTTAATTCTCGGCATTGTCACAGGTAAAGTATCGTATTTGCATGGAAATATAAAATACAGTTTGTGTACAGATTATTATTTTTTAAAAATAGCAAATATACAGATAAATGCACTGACATCAAAATTTACATCAAAGTTATTCAAGCACTTCACAATAGCTTGTGAAACGGTGTTGTAATTAACAGCCTGTAGGTAAAGAGTATCTGCAAGGACAGCTTTCAGTTCTAGTACGACATGTGCATGTTCACCATTTAGGTCTTGCAAAACAAGTACAATGTGTAACCCATACTGATCTTGTGCATCAGTCGACTCTTCAGTGTGACCACTGACAAGCAACCAGACTGTTTTACCAATCCCACAATCACCTGCTTGTGAAACTCAGCAACTTTAGGTAAGGATTCACGTCTGTGCTGGGCTGATGAAGGAATAGCTCCACCTTTTGCTACACTGTGTCTGAAGAATTTCCTTAACTTTTGGTTGTCCAATTTTTCAAAAGGGATATTTGCGCAAACAAATGCCTCTGTCAGGTCAAAATTTAATAAGTGGACTTTTGGAATATGGAAGTCACCGTTTTTTGTTTCTTTGCAAGTAAAGCAGTCACAGTACTGTTCTGAATCTAAAAGCCTGTCAACAGACGCGTTTCGGTAGTGATCTACAGTAACGTTGCAGGACATACAGAACAAGAGCTTACCTCCATCGCTGTGTAAAACTCCTGCTGGATACTGCTTTACGTGATCTGCTGCAGACACATTTTTAGCCTTTTTAGAGACATCCATTTTCTTGTTTACAGTGTGTAGTATTTTAATTTCCTGCTTAGATTGCATATAGTGACATGACATAATCACTGCACAGCACTGTGTGCATGGTGAATATTAGACGCAGGCACATAGGAGAGCTGTACAGTTTCATTAACGTGATTTTCTTTATTTTTGTATGAAATACAAATAATTATGAAATATTGTAAAAATCGCGGTATTGGGCTAATTTTACGATTTCCACGCTGCCTGTGAAATCGCGATAGTCTTAAAGCATTATTAGAGTGCAATGGCATTCTAATTTGGGGATTTAAATAGTCTATGGGGAGTTAAAAGGTTTTCCCTTTTGCTAAATGAAAAGAAAATGAAATCATGTATAAATGTAAAGACTAATTACTTCACTGTTTACACCTTTTAGAATCAATCATTTAGATAATCAGGTGAAATGCACATACATGCATTTAAATTAATCTACAGAAGAGCTAGCTAATTGTTTATTTAGATGAACACTGAGGTACTGTAAATGAGTCCAATCTTCATCAATTTAACATTTTCAGCTAGTGCTGAATGTTGTAGTTTTAAGTTCTCAAAGGCCTTAGACATGTTTGAACTGGTTAAAATTTTATCAGACACAGTATCTGATATGGTATTGACCTTGTACTGCTATTTGCGTTTAGGTACTTAAAGTGGAGGGCATTGGCAAAACATCAAATTCAGTTATCCCATATCAAACATGATCTGGATCTGCAGTCATCCTAATCATCTTGTTCAGAAATAAGCAATGCTTACAAGTTATAAGGTTATCGTAAGTCCTCTTTTCATCTATCAGCTTTCTTTTGCAATATAGCAATCAGCCCACCTGCTGCTTGATACATTTATAACCCCCCCTGGTTCTACCTGAGTTTGAGATCAGAATGAATGGCACAATTCAGATAAAAGATTGACAGTTCCTTAACCCTTTGCAGTGCAATTATTTTCACCCTGTTGAGCTGGTCAGGTCTTATTTAATTTTGGGGGAAAAAATAACACTTAAGACCATGTGCTGTTCAAATTGAATTGAAGTGACTTTATTTACATTAAACATGTTTCAAATCACTATATAATCAAAGTGATACTTTGAGGAAAGAAAATTATACCACATTTGTCAACCAAAAACAAGTTTATTCTTTTTTTTTTTTTTTTACTATTTATATGAGTGGAACACCTATCTATCACAAAACTATCTGCGCTTACAGGTGCGCGTCTCCACCCCCCCTCCATGTCTGGCTTGTCGTGATCGCTTTCTGCGTTTTCCTCCTCTGTCTCGTCATTTAGAATTTCTTCTTCACTGGATTCTTCGAAATCTTCATCTAAACTACTTTCATAGTCACTGACTTCTTCCTCCATCATCTCTGCAAGTTCTTCAGGCTGCCATGTCTTTCTCTGTCATCTGCTCTCTGCCATGATGCTCTCTCCAAGTCCTGTCTCTGCGCTTCTCTGTTCAAATAATTTTTGGCTGGTTCCGCCTTCTTTCCGATCAGAGACTATTGGGGAATACCCTCTGTCGGCTTTTCCTGCTCAGAGCCAACACAGGGTTAACCCTTTGAATAGTCATGTTATATATCAGTTAAGAAAACGTTAGACCAGGGTACCTTCATCTCTGTTAGAAATATTAGCACTGTATTTAAGTGCAATCAGAAAATTTCTAAAGAATGTTTCCCAGGTGCTAGCGTTCTTGATATTTCTGCCCACATGGAAAATGTTGGTGAAAACCATAAACAACGTCCAGTGTAATTGTCCATGTAGGCACTAATGACATTAGACTCAGAGAATCTGAGACACTCAAGATCCATTTTAAAATTACTTTGTCATAAATTAAAACAATTAGGCAAGAATATTATTGTTTCAGGACCTCTACCTGTCGTTCGGAGGGGATGTGACGCTTTTAGTAGACTGCTTTCTCTCAGTAACTGGCTAGCAGATTGGTGTGCCTCCGAGAATCTGGGATTCATCGATAACTGGGATAGTTTTTGGGAGAGACCTGGGTTCTTTAGGAAAGGTGGTCTGCACCCAAATAGGAGGGGTTTGATTAGATTGGTGGAAAACATAAAGAATTATATTAAAAATATTTGACTAAGAGATGTTATTCACAAATTTGAGCCATATGATCTAACCTCACAATTGAATGGTTCTATTCAAGTAGTGTCTGTCCCCCCGCTGTCTAGTTCCAGCTGCTTCCCAGTGTTCATATTCTGAGAATTTAATTAAAATCAAGACAACGTCGCCCCGTGACAATTTAAGTAGCACTCTATCGACAACTATTCGTCTAGCTTTATTAAATACAAGATCTCTGGGTAATAAATCTGTCTTAATAAACAAATTATGTTTTGTTATTTATATTATGTTTTGTTTTTATAATAAAGCGCGTCCTAGAGGATGAGGCAGTGGTATTGCTGCCATTTTCGGTCAGGAGTTTGCTCTTAAGAATGAGAATATGGACGGTTATTCATCATTCGAAATTTTTGCATATGTGGTTTGTAGCCAAATTCCTATTCAGGTTGCAGTTATGTATCACCCTCCAAAAGTTAATTGTCTTTTTTATCTGAATTTGGGGCACTTTCATCGACACTTCATAAGATTGTGGTGTTAGGTGATTTTAATGTGCATGTTGATGTAGAACGAGATCCCCTTGGGATTTTATGATATTGCTTGTCCCTTGGTTTCACTCAACATGTTACTGGCCCAACTCATATTCATGGCCATACTCCAGATTTAGTTATCCACTACATATGTGTTAGATCCTATCCCTACTCCACTTTTTAAAGAAGGTCTGACGACCGAAACGTAAGCTCTTTTCTGTTTTATTTCTTTTAAACAATAAAGTGAGATTTTTCAGAATGCAGTGTGCAGGATTTTTCTATTACTTCTAAAGAAGTATTCTCCAAAATAAATACCACGGCATTACATATTGTTAATAGCTCCCTTTTATTAGGTATTGTCAACTTTAAAAATTTCTTGCAGTTCATAACATATGAGAAATTTCAGTCTGGGTTTCAGCCTTATAATAGCACAGAGACAGCACTTATTAGAGTGGTTAATGTAAGGTGACCAGGCGTCCCGTTTTGGACGGGACAGTACCACGTTTGGAACACTGGTCCCAGTGTCCCCAGAACCTTTCTTGGGACACTTGTCATGCTGGTAACAGAATACTGCATTTTCATGCAGGCTGCAGATTTACTACCATATCTAACTTATTACAGTACAATGACACTTGATGTTACTAAAGGGAAGGTAGAACGACCAGTAGCATTAAAAAGAGGCTGTACAGCACCGTGCAAATCTGGAGAATTACTGAATAGCAACATTCATATTTGCAACCAATCACAGAGAATTGTGGGTGGGTTTATCCACTGACTGTTGCTAAAACTAACTGGCAGCTATCCTAATCTGAATCATCACTTTCGCTGTGTGAAGAGGTTAGACTACTGTAGTCTAACAATAACGGCTCATACTGGTATTATTATTATTATTATTATTTATTTCTTAGCAGATGCCCTTATCCAGGGCGACTTACAATCGTAAGCAAATACATTTCAAGTGTTACAGTACAAGTAATAATACAATAAGAGCAAGATAAATACAATGACTATTGTACCATTTGTATCATGTAGGAACTATTCTCTTCATCCATGATATTTGTATGTCTGTGTGCAAACGACTTTGCTTCATGTGTTGCTATAGTAGGGTGACCAGATAGCAAGAGTGAAAAATCGGGACACTTTCAGTTGGTGAGGGAAGGAAAGAAACCTCATGAACTACTGCACAACGCAAGCAACACAAACTACGTATCTTTCTTCTGTAGATAGGCTTTTTTTATTCCTTCGCCTTGCAGTGTGCATCGCACTTAAATATAATTTAAAAAAAAATACTACCAAAGCGGTTAACTTTCTTGTTTACTGTTCAGATGATAACAATGTTTTAATCAGCCTATAAGTGCGTCTGTACTGGCTTTCCTGTGACCTGCTGTACTGTACGTAGCAGGTGGGACAAAGTCAGTGCTGCATTGTTTTGATTTAGGTTGCTAAAATCTAGTTTTCAGTATTAGACATAAAATTCCAAAAATGCACGACAAAGCAAAACAAGCAAAGTATATTTCAGCTGAGGGTTGTGTCAAGATATTTCCCAAAGAAACGGTACATGCAGATGGAGGTAATTGTTTTGCACATCTTGTACTGTGACCTAAAGAAAATATGATCGATCACTATAACTTCAGAATCACACATTAAACAAAAGGCTATTACAGAGGCTGCTGAACAGAATGTAAAACAAACAACAGCTTTCAGAAAACAAACTGGAAAGTCAGCGTAGACAAAAAAGTATTCGTGTTGATTGTACCCAAGTTAAATCAGCACTACAGGTACAATCAAGCACAGCTACCTCGGTTCAAACAACCTGCTTTGCTTTTTAAACACAGTTAAAATTTTAGAACTGAATAGACAAATAACATGTAACAACAAATAACATGACAATGAACGTGCTGCATATGTGGACTTTATTAAAGAATGCCAGATACCTTTGGGTAACCAAGTTCTGTGACTGTTTCTAATTGATGTCCACATCTGTATAACTTGGCAAAGCTTTGCCTTACACTTCCAACCAATTATTACTTGTTTATTTAGCAGACGCCTTTATCCAAGGCGACTTACAGAGACTAGGGTGTGTGAACTATGCATCAGCTGCAGAGTCACTTACAACTACGTCTCACCCGAAAGACGGAGCACAAGGAGGTTAAGTGACTTGCTCAGGGTCACACAATGAGTCAGTGGCTGAGGTGGGATTTGAACCGGGGACCTCCTGGTTATAAGCCCTTTTCTTTAATCACTGGACCACACAGCCTCCTATTCAGTGGATGCAAACGTGCAGTCTCAATGTATAGGCAAATCCACACCAGACAGAGATTGTCAGCAACAGCTGTTGGGAGATGTTGCATGCTTGCCTTTTAACAAATGGTAGCACTCTGTTTTAGTATGGAAGCAAGTACCACTATTTTTAGGCTTTTATAGTGCTCTGAAATATTAGGTGTATTTAACGTTTAAACAGGTCAGCGAAATGTCAGTGAACTCCTAATTATAACCCTAATCCTCATTGGATGACTTGACCATGGGCATATGATTGAATCCATTTTATTCCCCATTGGAGGCACACCAATCTTTTTTGCTTTTTAGTAACAGGCTTGCCAACAACAGCAATCATGACACTTCACCAGCATGCACCAAGAAAAACACATGACGCTGTGGCGGAGTGTCCCGCCCCTATGTATTTATTTATTATTATTTGTATTTTTGTTTACGGCGCGGATTAAAGCGCCGCGTCTTTTGTTATTGTTTTTTATATTTAAAAACCCCGTGAGGATGCGTGGCTGATCAGCTACTGATTATTTAACTAGCTGGCAGTCACACATCCTTACCAAACGCATGCAGACTGTGGCCGAGGGGTAATAAGATAATTAACAGCTAGTTAACCCCTCAGCCAGAGTATAAGAACCTGCAACTGTCAGTGCTGCGGGGTTGAGTGTACAGAGGAGAGTACGGAGAGCAATGAGAATAAAAAAACAATTGCTATATTTAAAAATATACTTGTTTATTTGTTTGGCCATTGCACCTTTTTGTTTTGTATTTTGTTGTTTGTTTAAATCCTTTTGTTTGTATTATTATTTAATTAAATACGCTGACCGCAGTAGCGTTCAGCTTCACCCGCCCATCCATTGTTTTGGTTCAGTTACTTCCTGGTCCGTGACGTCACCACACCTCACCACTGCAAGCCATCCTGCCACAGACGCATACCGTATCATATGACTGCAGGTTAACGTGATTGAATAGCCGCATAGATGCAATGCAAACAACTCACTCAAACACGCCCTAAACCAGTAGAGTATGATGTTGCACCTTGAGACAGTACAGCCGCCACATATACGAAATTTCCTAACGAGAAAAGAAAAAATTCATATTTTACGCCTGGATTTTCAACATTTACTCTAAAAATTGGGACAAATGGCATCCCAACAGTACCTCGATCGGGACGTGGGACAAAGCCCCTAATATCGGGACGATCCCGATGTTATCGAGACATCTGGTCACCCTAAGCAATAGGCGATAATTGCGGAAATCAATGCTGTCATGTCACATCACCGTGTCATGTTTACAACACAGTGCACTGAAGCTTGTCGTGGTTTGAACACATTTGTGCATCAAAGTAGCCCATTACAACAATAAGAGGGTCTGTAAAATATGATAAAAGTATTTTCTATTGAAATAAGTCAAGATTCACTTTCAGTTCACCGCTAACCATGTTAGTGAATAATACAAAATAATGTAGTTATTTTCACATATTTCACTTGTACCACTGTTAAAAACGTTTTAATTGTATGATGACATTTCCTGCCTTGTCTATGCAGTTTTTCAGTACAAATCAATGATATACGATTTTTAGTACCTATCATAATGAGAAAGGTCTCCTGACAATCTGAAAACTTCTCTGCGCATTTTACATAGGCTAATGCGTATGCTTATATTACAAAATATTAAATAGTATTGCTTTCCTAAGTAAAGAAATGACAACGTTTCATTTGATCAGAAAAGGAGTTCGATTGAATCGTATTACACCTTGATCCATGTCTTAGCCTATTTACTGTTGACTCAAAAAAATAAACAGCCAAGATCAGCAAAGAAATTAACCTTTGTAAAATGCGTAATTTTACGATTGTCAGAAGTCACTTTCTCATGATTATTGATTGGTACCAAAAAACGGAATAGGCTGGAAATGTCATTGTGCAATTAACAAGCTTTTAACAGGTTCCTTTCCGTTTTAAGTGACCCCTGTCAGCTTACAGCATGTGGATTATGTGGATTACTATTTACCATACTTAATAACTACTTTCCGAAATAAATTCCTGTTTCTGCAATCAGGGCAGCTTCTAAGCAAAACTCAGAAAAGCTAATTAGCGGGCTTTATTTATTGTACACAGTCAAAAGATAGGATATTTAACACATGTCATCACCTTTAATAGTAATAGTTTAATAGTAGAAAGCGGCTGAAAAAATCCTAGTATCTATTAATCACGGCACACAATGATCCAAGCAGAAACTGCACTAGAAAAAAATATACAGAACAAATACCATGTCATATTAATTGATAAGAAATTAAATATTTTGGAGAAAAAATAGATTTTATGAAGTAACCATTTAATAAATAGAAATATTGAGATATGTAATGTTTTCATACAGAAAGGGCCTGGTTTTAGATTGGACACTGGAGGATAGCATAGAGATAAAGATAGAGCAAGATGGAAAGTGGAAATCAAAGACAGAAGATGCAGTTTCTTAGGCAGAAAAGGGCTTAGATTTGCAGCAGTAATCAACAATAAAATAGAATCTTGGGATTTTATATCATTGAATTACTACTGTGTAATTTATTATTATTAGTAATTTCTTAGCAGAAGCCCTTATCCAGGGCGACTTACAATTGTTACAAGATATCACATTATTTTTACATACAATTACATTATTTTTTTACACATTATTTTTACATACACTCATTTATACAGTTGGGTTTTTACTGGAGCAATCTAGGTAAAGTGCCTTGCTCAAGGGTACAGCAGCCGTGTCCCCCAACTGGGATTGAAACCACAACCCTTCGGTCAAGAGTCCAGAGCCCTAACCACTACTCCAAACTGCTGCCCGATATAATAACTATACTTGTTGTGTAGAAATGAAAATTACAAAGACAATAAGATCATTTATTCACAGAAAGAAATAAAATATTTCACTCTAAATATCACCATAAGTCTCTGCATTCACTTCCAATACCCTAGAGCTTCCCTATAGCTTGGAAGTTATTCACAATATTTCCATACTGTCTCAGTTTAAGAACCTAAAAATCTGGTCACCTTAGGTTAATGATGTGTTGTAATCCTCTGACACGGGCACACCTTCGGTTCTTATACTATTAGATTTAAGTGCTGTGTTTGCCACTATTGATCATTCTGTTTTAATTGATCACCTTGAAAAGCAGGAAGGACTGTCAGGTTGTGTTCTGTCTTGGTTTCTCAAACAGGTCGCAATAGAGGAGGAGACCTCTTTTTTGTCGAAGGTTACATGCGGGGTCCCACAGGGCTCAATTCTTGGCCCAACTCTGTTTTCTTTGTGTATACTGCCTCTGAGCAATATTATGCGTAGCTATGGGGTTAATTGTCATTGTTATGCTGATGATACACAGCTATATGTATCCCTGAAACAGGGTGACACCTCAGCTGTAAATATTTTGAGTACCTGTCTTGT
The DNA here is from genome assembly GCA_030684275.1 of Acipenser oxyrinchus oxyrinchus. Taxonomy (NCBI): domain Eukaryota; kingdom Metazoa; phylum Chordata; class Actinopteri; order Acipenseriformes; family Acipenseridae; genus Acipenser; species Acipenser oxyrinchus. Next base: position 50,879,790 of record CM060247.1, read on the forward strand.
AATGCAAACTCTGATAAAACAGAAGTGGTGATTCTGTGATATCAGATGCAACAAAGTAATGTGTCCGATTTACTTGTTGGTGGCTTCTCTTGTGAACTTGCTGACGAAATGGGAAATTTGGGTGATCTTCGACCCAAATCTTTCTTTTCAGACACACATCAGGAATATTGCTAAAATGTATTTTTATCATCGAAGAAATATCGCCAAATCGAGAAGTATTCTTTCCCACTCAGATACTGAGAGATTGATGCATGTGATTGTATCTTCTAGAATTGATTACTGTAATGCCCTGTTCTCTGGTACTCATAGCCATGCTATATCTCAACTGCAACTTATACAAAACACAGGTGATAGAGCATTCACTTATAGGTTCCCAAAACTGAAATTATCTGCCTAGCTCTGTAAGGGAAGCACCAATTATCAGTAATTTTACAACAAGATTATAAAACGCACTATTATAATGTAGCATTTTATGCTAAAATGATGTTCCTTTTATTCTCTGACCTGTTTTTGTTTTTATTGCTTTTCTTGCATTCTCTTAATATTTCTCAAAGTTTGTATTCATGTGAAACGTGCTATATCAAAAAGATTATTATTATTATTATTATTATTATTATTATTATTATTATTAATAATGCAACACTTCCACACTCCTACATTCTTTTACATGGTGTCACATTAAGTAATAAAGTCGACACTGAACACATGTGAGTCATAATAAAACCAGTGATTTTTTTTTTCTTTTTTCTGGGAAGCAGAGCAAAAGTGAGTGTCTTGGAAAATAAAGAAATAGCTATTATTTTAATTGAATTTACCATTAAGAAAAGTCACAGACCAGAAAAAAAACGAAAAAATCATTTTTCATTTTAAGAGAACTCTATCTCCCACGAGAAACTCTTTGTTGTCAACTGTGTTCTATCTTGTAATTGATAGTGCAAATGAAATAATAGTACACAATTTGTTTTTCAGTACAAAAATCTGTATTTAAAGAAAATGTGACAAAGGAGCTCTTTGGCTGAAATAACATTAAGTGTTGTATAAATGAAACTATCTCACTATAACTATGTTTTAATAGAGGGGTGTTTTATATGTACTTCTATATACAATATATTGATGAATAGAAATAAGAACCAGTAAGCACACATACCTGTATGTACGTTCAGTGATTCTTCTCAACTCATAATCACATCATAAAGACAAAATTAAGCCAGTTATTGTGTTCACCACATAGAGTGTTTCAAAGAGCTGGACAAATTGAAGATCAGTGCAAAATGAGGACTCTAAACATTGTAATACATATAAATAGACAGGTTAATAAAAGGTGTTATTCCAAGGGGAATGTGACTAATTTCTTATGGAAGCTTGTACAATTAACAAATCTTTTTATGTGTCAATTAGAAATTAAACACTACAGAGGAAACTGCAAAAGGTATAAAGTCCATTGAAACATGTTACATGTGTGTATTATAAAAAGAATCCTAAAGATATCTCTCATTTTATTTTTTGTGTTTAATCTATAGTTCATAATCATGAATATTAAGTGTTGCAATGACTATTACTGGACAATAATGTTCCATAAAATGGTGTCAGACAAAGCACATAATCGTATAAGGTTTACAGCAACATTACCATGATCATACTGTACATGAAGCCTAGATATTTGGAGCATCCAAGCAAAAACACACTTCTGGAGTAAATATACCTTCCACTCTGATTATTCAAAAATGGGAATAACACCTGCTTTTAACAAATCTAAGAAAAAAACAAACCTTTGACACAGGCATAAACCAAGTGCCATATACCAATTATATGATATTTAGATAGCAATTATATGATACACTTAAATAGCCTGGAAGCAATGTGTTGAGGATTGGCAGGGACAGAATGTAACCCTATCCCTGCCTGTAAACCCTATCTCTGCACATAAAAAGTAATTTCAATATTCTGAGGTAGTATTTTGAAACCGTAACCACCTACCAGTCGACAAAAAAGTACATTATTGGTTAGTGCTATGAGTCAGTAAGACATACCTCTTTGAATTATATTTCTATCCTGTGTTGTTATATGAGATATATGGGTTGGATTAAGTCACGTTCAGGTTCAATTCATTCTGTGTTCTGAGACAATGGCAATAATAAGTGCTAGTGTGATTGTTAGCGTGGAGGCGCCAAACAGTGGTAAGGGGAAGCAGCAATTTGCTTTTTGTGCAGAATTAGGAATTGAACCTAACGACAAAAATACAAAGGAGAGGAAGGAGCTCCATGTGACATTCCTGGATTTGGCTAATGCATATGGTTCAGTGCCACATGAACTTCTTTGGGCAGCATTTGATTTTTTCAGTGTACCAATGACAATAACAAATCTAGTGAAAGCCTACTTTGGAGATTTGCAATTTAGTTTTTCAACTTCAGAATTCAGCACTACATGGCAATGCCTAGAAGTTGGAATAATGGCAGGATGCACCATTTCTCCACTGGCTTTTACCATGGCAATGGAAGTAATCATTAGGGCATCAAAATGGGTAGTGGGAGGAGAGCGCTTGGCTTCTGGAATGCGACTACCACCAATTCGAGCATACATGGATGACATGACAACCATGACTGCAACAGTAGCCTGCACTAATCGGTTATTGGGCAAATTAACCAATAACATTGAATGGGCACGAATGCAATTCAAGCCCACTAAATCAAGGAGCATCTCTATAATTAAAGGTAAAAGTAGTAGATAAAACGTTCTTCATTAATGGTGAGGCAATACCAACAGTGTCTGAGAAGCCAGTGAAGAGCCTTGGGAGATGGTACGACGGGGATCTAAAGGACACAGTTCGTGTGGGAGAAGTTAGACAACAAGCTGTGGAAGGGTTGAAGAGCATAGACAGCAGCGCTTTACCAGGCAAACTAAAACTTTGGTGCTTTCAGTTTGGTCTACTGCCAAGGTTGCTGTGGCCACTGACTGTGTACGAGGTTTCTTTGACAACAGTAGAGAAGCTGGAAGCTTTAATCAGTTCACACATCAGGAAATGGTTGGGAGTTCCACGCTGCCTCAGCAGAGTGGGACTTTATGGTAAAGGAATACTGCAGCTACCTGTCTCCGCTCTAACCGAGGAGTTTAAGTCGCCAAGGTCCGACTGGAAATGACATTAGTAGAGTCACGCGACAAATGCGTAAGGAGGCAGCACCTGTGTTGAAAACTGGAAGAATGTGGGCGGCAAAGAAAGCTGTGGAGGATGCAAAGGCTGCCCTTCGAATTGGTGATATCATGGGGCAAGTTCAGCATGGAAGAGGGGTCTTGGTCTCAGTTCAGCTCCTCCTACATGGCACAAGGCAGCCCCAGCGCAACGGAGGAAGCTTGTAGTCAACGAGGTGCAAAAGCAGGAGGAGAGGATGAGGTGTATAAAGGCCATTTCCCAGGGCAAGCAGGGAGAATGGATGAGATGGGAGAGTGTGGAACAACGCAAGATTGGCTGGCAAGACCTATGGTCAATGGAACAGAGCAGGATCAGTTTCCTTATAAGGTCAACATATGATGTTCTCCCATCACCACAGAACCTAAACCTCTGGGTAGGAGAGGATCCCTCATGTCCTTTGTGTTCATCACCTGCAACATTAAGGCACATTTTGACAGGATGTAAGGTGGCTCTTAGCCAAGGACGGTTTACTTGGCGCCATGACCAGGTGCTGCGATGTTTGGCCTTAGCATTGGAAGACAAGCGTAACATGACCAATAAGTTGCCACCTGTTCCATCAAAACATTACACAAAAAAGACAACATTCCTCCGCCCAGGAGAGCAACCACCAAGAAAAGGTGTTAAAACCAATCCTCGCCCAGGACAACTGGAAGCTGCTAGAGACTGGAAAATGCTGGCAGATGTTGGTCAACGGCTTATTTTTTCCACCTGAGATTGCCACCACAAACCTTCGACCAGATATTGTCTTGTGGTCTGGATCAGCACGCCTTGTTCACCTGGTAGAGTTAACAGTGCCATGGGAGGATGCTGTAGATGAGGCGTATGAGAGGAAGAAACTGCGGTATGCTCAACTAGCCACTGAAGCGGAACAGCGAGGATGGAGAATCTGGGTTTACCCAGTGGAAGTGGGATGTCGAGGATTTGTGGCACACTCTACAACCCGGTTTCTCAGAGATGTCGGATTCAATGGCCAAGAGTTGCGTCGCACAGTGAAGAACTTATCTGAAGCAGCAGAGAGGAGCAGCAATTGGCTGTGGTTGTGACGGAAAGATTCTGGCTGAGGATCTCAAGCACAATAGAAAGAAAGAAATGCTGATGTACAGGTAAGTAAGCTGGACTGAGTTGAGTGGGGGACGGAGGGCGGTGATGCTGGGACGCCAGAATCACCATCGAGCCCTCTTGAGGTGTCGTGGGCTAGTCGACGAAACACCGAGGATGGAAGGTGCCCACTTGAAGACCCCAGAGATGTACCCTACTTAGCTCAATCCAGACGGTTGTCATGCTGATGCGCTGGGGAGACCGCACTATGGTTGATCCCCGGAGCCAGCATCGCAGCCGTTGTGTGTGCTGATGCGCTAGGAAGGCAATAAGCTGATCCCTGGAGCCAGCATTACACTTCAGCCATCAACACCAGACAGAAGGATATCTACATCATCATATGGAAGGAAGCGCAAATGGATGGAGACACATATGGATCACATTAGTTTACTGTGAAGCTACGTCTTGGTTGGTGCTTATCTTGGCGAGAGCCAAGTTCAAATCAGCATGAAGTTTTAACATCTACTCTCATGTAATGGAAATCAGATAAATCAAAAGTTAAATTAGACGTGTCATTATTAACAAAAGGGCTGAATTTGCCAGCAGTCATACCGAGGAGTCTTGCAGTCCATGACATCTTAAATCGTAACTTCGATCTCGATATAAGAAATTTGGAGGAAGAACAGTATTTCAAATGCTTTATATAAAAATATATATATATATACACTACCGTTCAAAAGTTTGGGGTCACTTAGAAATTTCCTTGTTTTCCAGGAAAACATACATGAAATGAGTTTGAATAGGAAATATAGCAAAATGAATAGGAAATATAGTCATTGACAAGGTTAGAAATAATGATTTTTAATTGAAATAATTATTGTGTCCTTCAAACTTTGCTTTCGTCAAAGAATCCTCCATTTGCAGCAATTACAGCCTTGCAGACCTTTGGCATTCTAGTTGTCAATTTGTTGAGGTAATCTGAAAAGATTTCACCCCATGCTTCCTGAAGCACCTCCCACAAGTTGGATTGGCTTGATGGGCACTTCTTACGTACCATACGGTCAAGCTGCTCCCACAACAGCTCAATAGGGTTGAGATACGGTGACTGTGCTGGCCACTCCATTATAGACAGAATACCAGCTGACTGGTTCTTCCCTAAATAGTTCTTGCATAGTTTGGAGCTGTGCTTTGGGTCATTGTCCTGTTGTAGGAGGAAATTGGCTCCAATCAAGCACCGTCCACAGGGTATGGCATGGCGTTGCAAAATGGAGTGATAGCCTTCCTTCTTCAAGATCCCTTTTACCCTGTACAAATCTCCCACTTTAACACCACCAAAGCACCCCCAGACCATCACATTGCCTCCACCATGCTTGACAGATGGCGTCAAGCACTCCTCCAGCATCTTTTCATTTGGTCTGCGTCTCACGAATGTTCTTCTTTGTGATCCAACACCTCAAACTTAGATTTGTCTGTCCATAACACTTTTTTCCAATCTTCCTCTGTCCAGTGTCTGTGTTCTTTTGCTCATCTTAATCTTTTCTTTTTATTGGCCAGTCTGAGATATGGCTTTTTCTTTTGCAACTCTGCCTAGAAGGCCAGCATCCCGAGTCGCCTCTTCACCGCTGACATTGAGACTGGTGTTTTATGGTACTATTTAATGAAGCTGCCAGTTGAGGACCTGTGAGGCGTCTGTTTCTCAAACTAGACACTCTAATGTATTTGTCCTCTTACTCAGTTGTGCACCGGGCCTCCCACCCTCTTTCTATTCTGGTTAGAGCCAGTTTGCGCTGTTCTGTGAAGGGAGTAGTACACAGCGTTGTACGAGATCTTCAGTTTCTTGGCAATTTCTCGCATGGAATAGCCTTCATTTCTCAGAACAAGAATAGACTGACGAGTTTCAGAAGAAAGTTCTTTGTTTCTGGCCATTTTGAGCCTGTAATCGAACCCACAATTGCTGATAATCCAGATACTCAACTAGTCTAAAGAAGGCCAGTTTTATTGCTTCTTTAATCAGCACAGCAGTTTTCAGCTGTGCTAACATAATTGCAAAAGGGTTTTCTAATGATCAATTAGCCTTTTAAAATGATAAACTTGGATTAGCAAACACAACATGCCATTGGAACACAGGACTGACTGATGGTTGCTGATAATGGGCCTCTGTTCGCCTATGTAGATATTCCATTACAAATCAGCCGTTTCCAGCTACAATAGTCATTTACAACATTAACAATGTCTACGCTGTATTTCTGATCAATTTGATATTATTTTAATGGACAAAAAATTTGCTTTTCTTTCGAAAACAAGGAAATTTCTAAGTGACCCCAAACTTTTGAACGGTCGTGTATGTATGTGTATATATATATATATATATATATATATATATATATATATATATATATATATATAAATGATTAGTGTGTGTAGAAACTCCACTAAGAATACGCGGGATACATTTAAAAGGCACATTTTTACTCTACCCCTTGCAAGCAGATGAGTGATTGACAGCAGTGACAGAGACGGTATGACTGATCCAACGTCACAGGGCAGCTCGGATAGTGCAGACACTCACAGGGCTAGAGGCATCGATACAATTCACGGTGGATCTGATTTATGCAAATATGATAGACCATTTAAACACATTGATTTGTAGTGTAAATTCAAGTATTTTGTATTTATTATGTGTCCTAAAACTATATCAAAGCCTCCATTCTTTAATTAACTCCTATTTTTTTTAAAGGAGAAAAATTCATGTTAATGTTACAAAATGAGAAACAAACAGTCTGAGAGTGCTTAAGAGATTAAATTACTTGATTGCTTGATTCTAGTTTTGTAAAATTAAAATGCGTTTTAACTCTTTCAAAAAATAGGAGTTAATTTAAGACTGGAGTAAACACACTGAAAACAGGGCCCATTATTTCCTGTTATATTTCTTTCTTCCTAAGCGTTGTTTGATACTATTTAGAAAAAATGTATTCCACATAATTTCAACATTTACTTATTAGTAGCATTATATATTTAACAGGCATGGATTGTGCGATAGGTAAAAAGAAGAGCTACACCATACAGTGTGAAGAGCACATAGCGTGGTTTAATTCTGCTAGTTTTAAAAAAGAAAATAATTAGTTAGCATTAATGTTTGAAATTGTTCATTTGTTATACTGACTTATTTTTAAACCATAGAACATGAATAAAAGTGAGCTTTATGAAGTCGCAACCTATGCATTTTTTTATTATATTAGAGATTAACACCAATCAGCTTGGGAAGTGTGAAGGGACATACTGTATGTTGAATACGCATGAGAAGACCATTTCACTTGACAATTTGAAGCAGCTGTCAAGAAGTCTTTTTGTTATATATATATATATATATATATGTGTGTGTGTGTGTATCCCGTTGCCTTGTTTCCACGTCGGAGGTATGGCTTTTTGGCCGCAAGTCTTCCATGAAGGCCACTTCTGACCAGACTTCTCTGGACAGTAGATGGGTGTACCAGGGTCCCACTGTTTACTGCCAGTTCTGAGCTGATGGCACTGCTGGACATCTTCCGATTGAGAAGGGAAGTAAGCATGATGTGTCTTTCATCTGCTGCAGTAAGTTTCCTTGGCCGACCACTGCGTCTACGGTCCTCAACGTTGCCCTTTTCTTTGTGCTTCTTTAAAAGAGCTTGGACAGCACATCTGGAAACCCCTGTCTGCCTTGAAATTTCTGCCTGGGAGAGACCTTGCTGATGCAGTATAACTACCTTGTGTCTTGTTGCTGTGCTCAGTCTTGCCATGGTGTATGACTTTTGACAGTAAACTGTCTTCAACAACCTCACCTTGTTAGCTGAGTTTGGCTGTTCCTCACCCAGTTTTATTCCTCCTACACAGCTGTTTCTGTTTCAGTTAATGATTGTGTTTCAACCTACATATTGAATTGATGATCATTAGCACCTGTCTGGTATAATTGTTTAATCATACACCTGACTATATGCCTACAAAATCCCTGACTTTGTGCAAGTGTACCTAGAAGAATTGATGCTCTTTTGAAGGCAAAGGGTGGTCACACCAAATATGGATTTGATTTAGATTTTTCTTCTGTTCACTCACTTTGCATTTAGTTAATTGATAAATATAATCTATTAACATGTCTATTTTTGAAAGCATTCTTACTTTACAGCATTTTTTCACACCTGCCTAAAACTTTTGCACAGTACTGTATATATATTTAGTTGTAGTCAAAAGTTTACATACCCCAATGGAAATGTATAATTTCTAGAGATTTCTCGAAAACAAATAATGATAGGATAAATATTTTGAGAATTAGGAAAAAAAGTAGATGTCTACAATTATTTATTTCAGCAATTTTTTTTGCAAAACTCCAAAAATGCTAATTCAAAAGTATTCATACCCTGACAAGGAAAAATGAAATTAATAGCTAGTTGATGCACCTTTAACAATAATAACCTCTTTTAAATGATTAGGAAATTTGTCAATGAGCTTCTGGCATGATTCTTTAGTGATTTTTTCTTCAACGCAAAATTGTTTCAGTTCATTCAAATTCCGAGGACTTCTCTTGTGCACAGCCTTCTTCAACTCATACCAAGGATTCTCAACCAGATTTAGATCGGGACTTTGACAAGGCCATTCAAGAACCTTGATTTTATTCTTCTTTAACCACTCTGAAGTAGATTTTGATGTGTGCTTTGGATCGTTGTTGTGTTGGAACGTCCAGTTGCGCTTTAAACCAAGTTTTGTAGCGGAGGGTTTCAGATGATTGGCCAATATCTTTTGGTATGCTATGGAATCCATTTTACCATGTACTGGAACTAAATTTCCTGTGCCATTAGAGGAAAAACAGCCCCATAGAAGGATATTATCACCTGCATGCTTGACAGTAGGTATGGTGTTCTTTTCTTTGTACGTCTCACCAGACTTTCTTCAAACGTAACGACTACCAACATGACCAAATAGCTCGATTTTTGTTTCCACTCCACAAAACCTTTGACCAGAACTCATATCCATCGTTCAAATGCTGTTTTGCAAACTTTAAGCGATTGTCCTTGTGACGTTTTCCTAAAAGTGGCTTTTCCCTTGGCCTGCGACCATTGAGACCTTCACCATGCAATACTAGACCTGTGGTTGAAATGGAAACCCCAGTCTCAGTTGCAGCCAATTCACTTTGAATATCTTTGGCAGTCAATCTCGGATTGTTATTAACGTTCCTCACAATTCTTTTACTTGTTTAGGGAGCATTGTGACAGCATATACAGTTCATTTTTTGTTTCAGTGACATCTATGTATCAAATCAATAAAATAAAATGTTGCTATTGTGGCTTTTACAAAAGAATGCAGCACTGATATCTTTATATATTTTTTACTATATATATATATATATTGTTAAGTCCAATACATCCTCTTTTATACAAGCCAAGGTTTTGATCTATATTAACAAATCACAAGCCTTTAAAAATGACTCATACATAGTTTTGCTGTGACAGATCTGCTGTGTCGGTGCCACGCCCTTACCAGCTTCTGCCCATATTGAGATGTGTGTACACCGTTTACCCTAGCATATTTATGTCCCGTAATTCGTCCCATATTTTGCTCACTAATGATTGGACAGCTGCAAAACCAGGGCACATATTTAACTTTACTATTGGTTAAACTTCAAAGACCGTCAACTGAAACAGAGAATACCTTCAACGATATTTTGAGAATGATCTTTGGAGAATGTGAACGCACCCAATATATTCAACTGTTTCTGTCCTGCCTCCGCTCACTTATGATTGGACTGCCACAGAGAAAATGCAGATCTTCTATTGGTTGATTTTATTTTATATATATAATATATATTAATTCTGCATGATTAAATTGTAAAACAAATCAATCTGCGATCAACTCTAGTTGATTAATCGGTCCAATTAATCTGCTAATCGGAACAGTCCTTATATATTTATATATATATAGATAGATAGATAGATATATGTTGCTGTATTGCTGTAGCTTCAGAGACATCAATATTTACAAAAAACAGTGTTCTAAATATACAGCACATACATACAGCACTACATTTAACCGACTCATTAATATTACACAATATGAATAAGAGGCTGTGCTGTGCTGTTTTGCTATATAGTTAACAGTACATCTTTATGTTTAGTTTATTATACCACATTTCCCAAATTTATTAATTTCAACATGTAATAAACATCACCATTTTAGCATAGTCCCATCTCAATTAAAATAGAATGACACCATCAGCACTACACTGATAAGTTTGTTGTAAATGGTGCTGGGTAAAATCGAAAAACTTTTATCTGAAAAAGGTATGACATTAGCATAAGAGCCATTTTCTGTTTACATTGTAAACAGGGCCACTGTTATATGACCAATTGTATAACCTGTCTTGTGAAGCATTCTTCATGTTGTTAAACTCATGTTATTTATGCTGAGAAATACATTATCCTTATTAGTGGAGCTTTAAAGTCATTATTAGGAAAAGTGTCATCCTACAGAAAAAAATCAGTCATTTCTTGCACTAAAATGCAAATGTGTAAGTTACGGGGATTTATTATTCCTCTTTGAAGATTTAGTGATTATAAAGCCATGAAAGAAAACCCTTCAAAATCTTCATGCATGTTAGATCATTTCTAAAAAGCTGCAATTCAGAAACAGCTTTGATATATTCAAGGATTCAGTGCAAAACTTTATGTAAAAGTAGTAAGAAAAGAGGGGGGTTGACTCAGGCAAGGTTGAAATTACAGGCATTATTAACATTATGTAGCTAGATTACGTGTAGAATTAGGCTTGCTTAAAATTCAAAAGGTAGAGCACAGCACACTAAAGAATCAAGTGCAGTTAACATATTTGATGACTGATGAAATTATTAGAATTATTTATTTCTTAGCAGACGCCCTTATCCAGGGCGACTTACAATTGTTACAAGATATCATATTATTTTTACATACAATTGCCCATTTATACAGTTGGGTTTTTACTGGAGCAATCTAGGTAAAGTACCTTGCTCAAGGGTACAGCAGCAGTGTCCCCCACCTGGGATTGAACCCACAACCCTCCGGTCAAGAGTTCAGAGTCCTAACCACTACTCCACACTGCTGCCCTAAACACAACTCAGAGTTGCTGCAGTATGTCCACTGTTTTGTCATTTCAAATATTTGACAAAACACTAATTAAACTTTAAAGCTACAGTATGCAGTGCAAAAGTACATCATGAAAAAACACATTTGTAAGTGAAAAACGCAAGAATAAAAACTGCTACATTTAAAATAATATATAAACACGTGAAATTTTTGTTCCACTAAAATAAATGGCTTTACATAATCTCTGTAATTTAGGAGAATCCGGTATGTGTGTGTATATATATATATATATATATATATATATATATATATATATATATATATTCTTGGCTACCTACAGTACTATAGCTTTAAAGTAGATAGGGCTGGCCCATTATTTGTTTGGCTTTAATACTCACAATATACATAAGGATTCCAAATTGTCTAATACAGTAATTAGTGACAGGTAGAAGCATTTGTAAATATCATCTGAGTATAAAAATCTTTGAAAGCCCTACTAGGCTGCTCAAAATTATTATTTATTTCTAAGCCTTTGGGAGGTTTAATACATATAAATATCGCTGAACATCCAAAGTCATTAACAGTTTAACGTTGTAAGGATAAGCAAGTGGTTTGAAAAGAATTGCAGGCTTTTTAATATGCATAACTAAACATTAATATCTGTGTGTATTATAAATAAATTCTACTGCAGCACTATCCAATGTAATCAGGTTGTTCTGTTTAATCTTATGCAGCACAACAGTAAGGACACAGATTTTTCCTCCAAATATTTCTTGGTTCAATTTACCAGTCACTCTCTTTTCTTTAGCCAGAAGAAAGAAATGATAAGCGGTGATAAGATGAAAAATAAGAAAATAAAGGTTTGTTTAAGCTAAGTAACGACCTACATATTTTTTCAGGTTAAGTTTAACATTTGGATTTGATCTTTGATCTTGGAGTCGGTTCATATAGATACCTGTACAATTCAGGAAACCCTGGTTAATTGAGATACATTTCTGTATCTTAAGAGAGAGACTACTGACCGCTTGTGGCAAAGTGGTAGATTGGTAGCAGGTGTATATCAGGTGCAGTGCAGATGCAGTAATTCCAATAATAAACAGACAACAAAGTACGGGTGAAATGAGGGTTTTAATGATTATAAATCCAGTTCTCTGATGACCAGCCAGAAAACAATAATGAGCTGGCGATACACAGCAATGTGTATTGCACGGTAACGAAAAAGTGTTGCAGTTCCGCAAACAATAAACACGGTACAAAACACACACGATTAGACACACACGATCACAGGTCCAAAGTGAGTGCTCTCAGTGCTTGTGGTGAAGTACAATATATTACGTGTTATTGGTGAAAAACAAGTGCTGTGCTGATCCGGCTTTGTGCTGGCCCCTGGCGACAGCTCTGGAATTGTGTTTAGCCGTCTAGTGCTATTTAACAAAAAAAAAACACAGACAGTTACTAAACAGAAAATACCAACAAAACACTCACAAACTCTTTATTTTTATTTTGGCGATATCTCCCGGTCCTTCCAGTCTCCTCGTATCTCTGAAACCCAAGCAAAGGAAAAGATTTACAATTCTCCGGCCCCTTTTATGCAATTATGCATGACCCCTTGGTAAACAATTGCAGCTGACTTTATTGCCTGCAGCTGCTACCTTGTTTACCTTCCAGGTCAATACGTTCTCGCACCGGAGTCTCGCCTTCTTCCAGGCTGACTGACTTCCCGACCCAGGGAATGAACTGTCAGGCCAACCTGTCCAAAGCCTTTCCCTTTCACTACTTAGTACCCTCACAGGTCGAGAGGGAGATTTACAACCAGAACTCATTATATTTCTGTCACACTGCTCTATGGTCTATGCCCATTAGGCAGATACAGTGTAAAGTGGTGATGTAAAGGGTTTGGACTGCTTAAGGTAAGAAAGTGAATGAGTCAGACTAAATGTATTGTTTACATATGTATGTGCACCAACAGTATGCAGAACAAATAAATAAAGAAATACCCCACTGTATTGTCACTTGCCAGTGTTGCATACTTCAGATGATGGATAATTTGGTATGTGAAGACATTAAAATGTGAAAAGGGAAGCATAATAATAATAATAATAATAATAATAATAATAATAATAAAGACAAAAAAAAGACTACGGGTCTCGAAATGTCACATGCAACCTGAGTAACTGTCAGATACATAAACACAGAATATAATCTATACATCATGGCAGGTTAGTCCAGCAAAAAAAAGTAATAGATCACCTACCATGAAGAGTAAAATAAGACTTGGAACAAAGCAGACAATCCATTCAAAATACCAAATTGAATTAGACGTGTCACTTTTACTTTAGAACCATTAATAGCACATACATTGTTGCAAATGTGATCATAACAATAGCATTAGGCAATTATTTTTCAAACTCACCTGTTATTATACAATCATGTTTGACATTTTCAAGAACGAAAGGCTAACGTTGACGGCAATTATATGATACTGAATTGCATGTTGTTTCAGACTTTTTACTTTAGGAAGTAGTCTGCTATGTGTATTGCCTTAATAATAAACAATGTGTGTTACTGTACACCCCTATGTAACTAGAATTATGTCTGAAGACTCCCCAGTCTCTACATTGTGTTTTCAGTTATTGATTATTGACTGTAAATTATCACAAATATGTAAAATGTGTTTTTTTCCCTTTATATTAAATTATTTTTCAAATTTAAAGCTATGTATATATATATATACTTGAGCAACATGACAACTGCCTCTACAAGTCACTGTTTAGAAGAAATAAAACTAGACAGTTTTCAAAGACAAGCAGTTTTATGAAACAATGGTTGGTTACAAAAAAGCAAAAATAATACAACCAAATGTATTTGTTTGGTAGCTTTTCAAATGTCAAAAGCATTCAAAAAATGCTTTCCAGTCTAAATAAATTCTATATTGTGATTAAAAAATATCAGCTGTTGAAGAGTTTCAACACAGAGGTCAAAAGTGAGGTTAAGCCCTTCTTGTTTTTCCTTTTTCTTGAAGCAAACAAAGTGTGGGTGCTGCTTTCACCATGGCTACCCTCAACGCCATGATCCACTTCCTCACTGGGCCTGGTAGAGCCACCTGATGCAAGTCACTTTGGCCACACCCACAGCTTCCTGCTTAACTGCTGCAAGAGTGACATCCTTATTTTCAAATTGGTCCTGTCTAAAATGAGAATCCATAAATAAGCACACACTCACAAACTGTTTCACTCCTTCAGCTGAGTACCAAGACTATAAAGTCCTCTGATTTGGTACACTTGAGCTGCTTAACCATTTCTTGGTCTTGGTCAGCATTCGCTTCCAGAATATCCCTATGCAAGTTATTATTATTATTTATTTCTTAGACGCCCTTATCCAGGGCGACTTACAACTGTTATATAAAGGGGTGCTAACCGTCTTGTATTGTGGATTCTTTAGGAGAAAACAACACGCCAGGACAACATGTTAAACTGCAGGGTATTGTGCAGCACAAGACGAAGTTGAGTGCCTTCAACCCCAGAGAAGTCTGTATATTGGATGTATATGGACACCCTGAAGGGCATTATTGAATTTATAATCCAGGTCAAACAGTGGATTTAAAAAGAAATACATAAATAATGTTTAGGGCAATTATTTATTTATTTTTTTGTATTAAATATCCTTATACCGGTAAAGCAGTCCTATTTATAACTGAAGTTAAGCTGAGTAAATGAATGTAATTGAAACATGCAAAAGTAAGTAGATCTTTATTTTTGATGTGTTGAATTGTACATTGCCTTTGAAAAGATCCACCAGGAGGCATAGTTGAGACAACACTGAGTGACTTTTTTTCCCTCTCAATGCAAGACACTGTTTCGAGCACAACAGAGGGACGAGAGGAATACAAATAAATTCAATGCCATCTCGGATTTCAATAATTTTTAATGTAGATTTAAATGTTATATTCTTCTCCGTGGGCATTTCTTACATTTACATCGAAATCCCTTAGTATTTTCTAAAGATTTTCTTAAGATGTGCATTTGCCACAGTTGAGACAATTTGTTTTTTGTTTCAGCCAGTCCTGAAAGACAGCAATTTTTTTGTGGTATTTTTCCCCGTTTTGATATCTTCCACTTCATTTAATTGTTCTTCATCCATATCAGCATGTCTACTTATTACTTTTGGTATTTTCTTGCTGGTAATTGGTCACTTAGTTTTATAGTTACTGTACATCTGTAACTGTAAACAAGATGGCTACCGGTACTTTAAATTCTGTGACAAGGCTCCAACGTTCCATATTCATCCAATATACGGTCAGCTGGAACCTTGCTCGACCAATCACATTGCTTGTTTCACGCTCCATTACCAGACCTGGATTATAATATTCTTTAAGGCAGTGCTGCCCAAACACGGTCCTGGAGAGCCCCTATCCAGTAAGTTTGTAGGTCACCCTAAATTGCTAATTTCTAAAGACTGGGAACACTTGGAAGTTATTGATCAATTAAGCAAATAACTTGTTCAATTAAGGGAACTCTGGTCATTGGGCCAGTTTACATGCTGGGAAAATGTCATGACTTGTTTACTGTCATGACTTATTTAAGGTGGTACGGTCTGGATTACAATTTTAGTTAGTTTTGGTTTATGTTTAGTTTGTTTGAATACAAATGTAATACATTATACATAAATCAAATACAACATGAAGTTTCAAAGCAGGAGTTGTTAAATTAAACAAACCAAAACTATCTAAAATTATAATTCAGCCATACCACCTTAAATAAGTCATGACAGTAGACAGATAAGTCATGACATTTTCCCAGCATGTAATCCAGGCCATTGAGGGCCGAAAAGGGTAGTTCATTTTTTGTACCAAATGATCCCTAAATGACTTCATTTAATAAATTACCTGCTTAAATGATCACAATGAAATTGTTCCAGGTGTGTTTTTTTTTTACATTTTTATTAGAAATTAATCAAAGCGGTGGTTCTGGTAGGGAAGTCACTTTATAACCTTAGATCAAATCGTGCATTTTCCAAGTTGTTCCCGCATATTCTCAACTTTCAGTGCGGGTAAATCCCACAGAGATATTTTAAGACACCAAGCTACTGTATTTTTCAACCAGTTTAGAACTCCTGAAACGCTACAACAATCTCTAAGGAAGTGGGTGTCAGTGACGAAAGCACTATGAGCCGCATTCTGAGTAGATATGGTTAAAATAAATAAATACAAAAAAGTAGTGCTGAATATTTTAAGTGCCGCTAGACTTTATTCTCGTGTACATGATTCTCGGCCGCTATCTTTAAGGATTATAGAAACTCAGTACACTGCAGTAAGTAAACAGTTTTGAAACAAAATACGATATTAAGTATGAAAGCAAGACGAGCATTATTTACTTTCAGACCGTCGGGCCTAATTCCAATTAAATGTCAATATGTAATAATTTCGATAAAATTGTATCATTTATCTCAGTATATGTGATGTACTTTCAACATTTCCCCAAATATTAGTAACGTAGCTAGCTAGCTACCTATTGGTGATGATATTAATAACATGATCCAACCAACATTTTTATAGTAATTCGCTCACAATATTCATGTCATCATTAAAGTTACACTGTAGATGATGCAAATGTTAAAATATTAATAAGCAACTAATTATATTGTTTAATGTACTTGCTTGATCTGGAATCAAATTAATTTATGCTACTTGCACTAGCTATATATATATATATATATATATATATATATATATATATATATATATATATATATATATATATAGATTGTTTTAAAATTTAACTGTGTTGGTGAGAGAAAAAATTGTTATGAAACTTACCCGAGTGCCTGTAAAAGATAATCTGCTTCTTGCGTTGTGTATCATATATACCTGTCCCAAATGCTTATCTCAGTTTCTTGACTCTAAGCATCTTTGTATGATCACCAAGGTTGTGAAGTGTGAATAGGTTAAACATTGGCTATAGTACTCAAGCTCTGAACACTCGGCAAGCACAAGCCAAATTTTACAAATGAGTTGGGTAATTAAAGAAACCCCAAATGGTGCCCAACCCACCACCTCAGTATGCCAAGCCAAGTAAATTTTACTAAATGTATGGGTCTGTGAAGGAAATTAAAGTTAAACTTGGTCAAGAAAACAAAGTAATGCGATAAAGGAAGCAGGCACTCCAAACCTAAAGCAGCATGCCACCAAATAGTCAGTAAAGGGGTGTTTGCGTTATTATCAAGCGTCATCTGTTTAAAAAGCTTTTGGTAAACATCTTTATGAATATAAAATATTTTCGTTGAGAACTTAAAGTCATGTGTATTACAATAATTTTAGGTTATGATCAATCATACTTTCACATCTCAAAATATAACTTTTCGGTTTTAAAAAGTCATGTATTCAGATGTTTTATATGACTAAGTCTGGGTCTGAGACCTAGACCTCACTGGTCTTTTAAGATGTACTTGATGAACACAAAAGCTTAATACCCAAAGGCTGTACAGTGTGTTGGCGAAGATGATTATAATTCTGAACCAGCTTTACATTCTGGATAAAGGATCGCCTTGAACACAAATTATTCTATGTCTGTGAGCCAGTGATCATATCCAACCGATTACAGCATTGGGGGTACTTAAACCTTAAAAAAACGATGTTAAAAAACACTGTGTCTAATCACCTAAGCCCTAAATTGAATTATTATAGTCAAAGGCATATTGCAATCTCAAATTGCCAGAATTGACTTTCAGACAATATGTTCTTGATGTCTTGTTGTGTGCTGTAGCATAATACTAAAAGATTATTTTGAAATGTTTAAAAATAACAATTTAATTTCATCCTGCTTTGTGCATTTCAAATACTTCATTTTAGCTATTGACTTAAAGATTGCCTGAGTTTCTCTTTTATTGTAGAATGTAAAATATATGTAGTTTACTTTTACATTTTATGGGAAGAGAGAAAATGGTTTTTGTCTGTTGTGTTGTTGTAAGAGTAAGATCGAACCTTTGACTTCCTTCATTTTGAGGCCTAGGCCCTGAGCTATCTCTTGCAAATAGGTTTAAAGATGCACTGCTTTATGCTATCAGATTTTCATTTTTTATGGCTCCATCTGGATCACCGATAAACAAACTGCCCATGGTTTTACCCAGTTATGTCAACATAAACCCTTAGATTCAAGTCTCTTTGATACTTAATGGACTCCACTGCATTGCAATCATGAAGGAATAAAAAGCTTGCTCCACAGTTATGCATTAGTGTTTAGCTTTTAATGGGTTATGCACTTGTATAGTATAGTGGTAATATAACTACAATTTGTAAACCCCCATGTACAGTACTTGGTTTGAATACCATTTCTCTCTGTCTCTATTTTTTATAAATACTTTTTTTAATAAAAGTCATTTCAACACTGACAGTATATCTGTTTGAAGCATGTATTTTAAGGTTAAAATCTATTTAGAAACAAAAATGCTGTTTTTGTTTTAACTTATTAAAAGAAGATTCAATATAATGAAACAATATACCGGTAATAAAAGTTAAATATGATAATATAATAAAATGATCAGTTAATCACTATTTTATTTAACCAGGTATACAAATATAATTTTGGATAATTATGAAATACTGAGATACAAGATTCAAGTATAACTTGCCTGTGTTTATATATATATATATATATATATATATATATATATATATATATATATATATATATATATATATATATAGTGGCATAGCCTTGATTTCAAAAGTGGGAGGGACAGTTTCTGTAGCAGGGGCATGCATGAAGATTATTCTATCTGAAATAATAAAATATGTTACACAAGTATAACAAAGCATTGCATCCCTTGTGTGTCTAATTAAAAGATCCAAAGACATTCCTGCGCCAATCATTCAAAACACTAAATTGTTGGCACAATGTTGTCATGAGTGGTGAGTGGCAAATAGCTATATTATTCAGTCGCTTCTGAATCATGGAATTATGAAGCCATGACTTTAGATCCTGGATCCAGGATCAGATACCTTTAGTACAACCAGCTCCTGAGACAGTGTTGAGCGCTAAAGCGAGTGTGGCAAAATCCAGATTTAACAAGAGGGATGACATATATATTTCTCTAAACAATGAGGTTTAACCCAGAATTGAAATACTTGAGATAAATACAGTTTTGCTATTAAAATGATGCTAGTACTGTATTGGTATAAGAAAAGGGTGTTTTTAAAAAATATTTTCAGCTTCCATCCACTTAAAATATGCAGATGATATATTGTAACAATAAAAATCAATACTAAAGTGCTTGTTATATAAACCAAACTATAACGCATCTAAGCAAAAACACACACACTAAACCAACTCAAAACATAATAAAAAACAACAATTCTACACAAAACACACGCACATATATGTATATATGTTACAGCCAATGTCTGAAGTCAACCAATGACGTCAATGGCCGGGCATTGTTGTCAGTGCCCAAGAGCAGTGGCCAATGACAGAATTGACTGGGCATTGATGTCATTGCCTAGTTTTGTCGGTCAATGTTGTTATAAAGAACTAAATAACAACATTGGCCGGACAATGACGACATTACCCAGTAGTAGTTGGCCAATGTTGAAAAAATCGTATTACTACGACTAAAAAAAAAAAAGTATTGCTTTATCCAACCAAATAATGCTCTGACGAAATCTTTCATTTTAAATAATAAAAGTGAGACTTGGCAAAGTACGGTGTGTAGGAGTGTTTTATACTTTATACAATATAGCTGTAGTCAACCAAATGTATTCAATATTAGTAGAACCAACGACACAGAGCTAGTGTTAAAATGAACACGATTTATTAATTTTTTTTTACAACACAACTTTTTTTCTTTACAGTGTACTTATTGCAGCATGACAGGCTACTATGACACAGTTTTCCATTAGCTGTTTTTTTTTGTTTACGTACACTTATTGTTAAAACTTCATTTTGCAAGAACACAAGAAAAAAAAAAGTCAGTGAAGGCTGTTTATTGCAGTATGACAGACCGTGACACTTCGAATTGCATAGTTTACCATTAGCTTTACATGTACACTTATTGGTAGAACACTTCGTTTTGCAAGAACACTTTTTGTTACCTTGCCCACCTATGAGTGACATCTTTGAAGCCACTTCTCGAAGGCTTTACTCTGTGTTTTGAATGGTGTTAATGTTTTCCTTGCACACTGTGAACTGGCTTCGAGTGTATAGCTGCTTGAGGGTACCTTCTGTAGTTCCTAGTTAATTTCGTCTGTATCGTACTCAACAACTGTAGAATCGCCCAGTTTTGTGAATAAATCGTTTGTTGTCGCGTTCCCTTGTCAATCCCACAATGCACCACTATAAACAATGCTTGATGAGAGCTGTTGGCAGTAACACCATTGCCCGAGATTCACTGGGCATTGTTGACAATGGCCGGCCAATGACCGAAGTGCTATTTAATTATACTCAGTTTAAACTTAAGCATAATTTTGTGAGTTGAGTAAAAAGTATATAAAGGATTTTATTGTAGAAGACATGAAAACAAGTTTCCCGATTAAACAAGTCATTTATAATGAATAATTATAGTATACAATGGTAATTACCATAATTTATCATCGTAATCACTACAGTACACTGTAATTTACCATGGTATGTTCCTATGGAAAGTACCATGGTACAGTTCTAAATGGGAATGCAGTATGGTATTTACCATTGTAAAGTATAAAAATGAAATACAACTGTTTGATTTTTCAATTTAGCACAGCTTATTATGTTTAATGGCAACACAGAGTGTGTAAACATATTGATTCAATCAAAGAAAATGTGATTAGAAGGCATTCACATTACAAGCACTTAGGATAACACAACATCCTACTAAATACACTCAATGATGTAGTAAAACATTTTAATACTGAAATTGAAGCATTTTAAAAACATTTTAGGAAACCATTTTCATTGAAAACTACTGTAATTACCTCTGTTAAACTAAAATGTGAAAATTAACTAAAAATATCTAAATGTGATACAAAAAAAACAACAAGTCGAAGTTAAAAGTAGAAAACTATAAGCTATTTTTGTATTGAGGAATAATTACACTATTTTCATTTCTCCGTACTTGCTTGATTTCATTGCCAAACTTCTTCCTAATGGCTAGCTTGAAAGCAGTGTCATGCGTTCCAGGGTATTCCCTCTTCACAGCTGCTGCCATAAGGAACATTAGAACAGCATCAAATATTAAATAAAAACAAATGATAAAATATTTAGCATGCATTTCCCATAGTACATATTTTGAAGAAACAACAGATTAACATTTAGCCCATCTATACTGTAAGGCAAGACTGGGATAAAAATGTGCTTTATGTAAAATACAAATGTAATATTAACCATTTAATAAAATAATATATAATATAAATAAAAAGTCATTTAATAAGCAAGTTTACCTATGATATCATAAAGCTTCTTTGTTGGGATTGGACTCTTGCCGGTTGTGCCTCCTCCACATACAGTATATGTGTTCAGATACTCCCTTGAGTACAGCTCATTGAGAAGATCATTCACAAACTTAATAGGATTCAATTTGGAGCAACGACTGACAAGTCTATCGCCGATGAACTAAGGAATACATAAGAATTAGATTTAAGAGACAAAAGTATTTTTGTGAATTAATAATAAGGTAGAATCTAAACACAAGCAACAATATATAAGATCCAGCATTGTGGCAAAGTGTTAAGTAGTGTGCAGGTGCAGGAGTGATGCAGTGATCAATGAAAGACTGACCATGATAATCCAAAGTGCAACGATGTTTATTTATAATCCTGGTTTGGTCACCTCAAACAATAATCCCAGGCAATACACAGCAATGTGTATTGCACTGTTCTAAATAAAGGGTTTACAGTCCCAAATAATAAACATAGTGAATTTACACACGCAAATACACACACGATCACAAGTCCCGAGTGAGTGGTTTAAGTGCAAGTGGTGAAATACAATTATCTACGTGTACAATAGTGTTGTTATTGTCCAGGTTTTGTGCTGGCCATAAGTGACAGCTCCGGATCGTGTTAGCCGTCTAGTCTTAGTGAGCAAATAACAGAGTTTTAAACAGACAGACAAAACAATCACGGTTGTTTACAAAATCACAGGTCCTTCTGGTTTAGCGTACCCACAATAAAGGAAAAGATCACCTTACTAAGTCCCCTTATATACCGTCAACTGTGACCCCCTGGTTAACGAGTGTAACCACTTCTCCAAACCGCGGCTGCCACATCGTTTCCCTTCCGGGTCTATGACTTAGTTTACCATAGCTCCGCCTCCCTTTCTAGATGGCCGACTTCCATCTAACCCTGGGAATGAATTGTCAGGCCATCCAGTCCAGGGTACTCTGTTCCCTTTACACAGTGTCCTCAAAGGTCGGGAGGGAGATCTAACACTAAGAATCATTCTTTCTCTGTCACAAGCATTTATTATGACCATGATATTTCAGGTATGTTTGACATAAGTTACTACATTTACAAAACATCATTATTGTATTAAAAAGGTGCTCTGTAGTGCACGCACCCAGCTGTACTTGACTGCCGGTTGCCAATCTAACATTGCACGGGATATAACTTTTTTTTTTATTTACATATACACACACACACGATGCATCATGCATTGCTAAAGTCTCTGTACTTTTATACAAAATTAGCTGGAGCTTGCAGCAAATAAATCAACTGAAGTGATTTAATACATTTTTAGTTTCTTATTTTAAGTTGTTGTTTAGGTTGCAGTGCTCCCGCGTGTACCATTGCGGAAAACAATCAAGATATATTTTGTTTGTAAATGTTTATTTCTTAATAAATTAATTATACTTACACTCTACAGAAGATATGCTACTCCCTGTCCCATTGTAAATGATGTCTGTATTATATTGAATGTAAATGTATTAAAAATGAATGATAGTGCCCTTTCTTTAACTAGACTTAAGTGGCTGTGAATATTACTACTATTTCGTTGTTTTAGAACGTGACCTGAAACGAACTAGATTTTTTATATTCCATATTCAGGCTACAGTTAAATTTATATTTGGAATAAAACGGTAAAAAAATAAGTAACAGTCAGCACTCTGAGTCTCCAACCAAACTTACCTCCTAGATCCAGAATATTTGTATTTATTTTAATAATATAATAAGTAATACATATATCTTTATAGGGCTGCATGTTTTGATATACATAATATTATAGTGCACGTATGCCACCTAACATTTGTATTGAAAAGTTTCATTTGTATATTGGGGCTGGTTATCATGAGGCATGTTAGAGTTTCTGTGGATGAACACCTGGACAAAATATTCATTTAATTTAAAACATTTTGTGCAGGTATACATTTATGGATTTATAATTATTTTAAAATGTTTTACATGTACTTTTTTATACAAATAAACCTGTTACTTATAAGCTTACAATTTTCCAGCTACAAAGTTGCTGATTGCATAATCTGCCATATTGTCCATACAAAAATATTGTATCACCATTACAGTTAACTGAAGCAACAACAGTTACTAATATTCAGTACAATAAAAAAAAATGACAATAATATAGGAAACATTAAGACTATGGTGAAGTATGCATTACTATGGTAAATAACATTGTACTGCAATACTTACCACATTTAAAAATAAAGCACATTGTACCATAGATCAGATTACCACACCTCATACTAAAGACAGACCATAAGGAAGTTAAGTGACTTGCTCAAGGTCACACAGTGAATCAGTGGATGAGCTTGGATTTAAAGCCAGGAACCTCCGGGTTCCAAACCTTTTTTTAATCACTGGCCCACACAGACTCCACAGCATATAACTGTGAACAGAAAATAATAATAATAATAATAATAATAATAATAATAATAATAATAATAAAAACATTGTAAAAACATTTTCAACTTAAGTGGTCTGCACCATCACACATAAAACAAAACAAGAAAAGATATTCACAGTTGGGCATTCACATTGTAAGACATTTGATTTAATACACTGCTTCAAGCAAATGCATTTAAAATTAGATGATTTAAATGCAATGCACAAAAAATAACTTTGGGAAAGGTACAGAAAGTACAACATGAATACAAATGTATTTGCTTTTGTATGTGTTGCCCTTTGTGAAAGAAAGAATGCTTTAATTTGCTTGCAGACCCATAGAAGAATAATACACAAGTACAAAATAGCCCCTCTTATTAATGCATGATGTTGTAATAGTTTTTGTAAATTCACTTTAGCTAGAGCAATCTAATTTTCAAGAAAAACACTACCAGTATTCACAAAAATCCAAGTTTCTTGTTGTATAATTTAAAAAAAAAAGTGCTCTAGACAATAATTATGTATTGTCATAATTTGCTAATGTTGCTGTTTTCTTCAAAAGACCTTGGTCAAATGTGAAATCTACTTCAAAAGTTTGATGCATTTTTTTAACATGGCGAAAACCAGCAACATTTCTTACATCTCCATTGACTCTCCATAGAATTTTTTTTGCCAAGCTCTGTGTATATACCACAATGCTTTGCGCACAGTGTGATGGAAGTCTCCATTGAAAATCAGCGGAGTCGAGTATCCTCTTAAATAGAATATCTTTTGAAACGTCCTTCTAATAAGCTGCAATATTATTGGCTGAAGCAGTTTTGAGTGAGGCTGGATTTTCATTGGTTAAAATATTAGTGTGTGCTCCCATTGGCTAGAAAGGTTGCAGTGTTTTCGGCACAGTGCGAGATTGACAGTTGGAAGTTTGTCTGTTTGGTTTGCAGGGAAGTTTGTCTGGTTGATTGGAAATTTGCAGGTCAAACGCTGAGCAAATGCTTCACACTAAAGTCTGTACAGCCTTTCGTATTAATTCATTGACAATTTATGGATGAATTGCTGGACAAATTGACCAATTCATGAATTGACAAACTAATGGCTGGATAGTTTTGGCGCAAATGGCGCTCTATACCTTTGAGCCCAGCAGCCAGCTTGTTATCCTTTTGATCAGCTTGGTGTGCTTTCCAATAGCTTTCAAAAACATTATTTCATCACCCGAATAGATGACTCCTCTGTACTACTGCACACCACTAACTGAGAGAATTAAATTAACTTAATATTCTTCTCAGGAGTCATTTACTTGACTGGTGCCGGTAGGATTCCAACTACCATTCATTAACTTTTTTTGTAGTTGTAAATTGTCACGTTTTGTGCAGCCTGTCAAATGCTGCGTGGCCGGGCTTTACTAAGTAACCACAAGGATATAATTAATTTCAAAAGCAACTAACAACCAATAATCATGTCGGCTGACAAACTGACATTTTGTGCAGCCTGTCAAATGCTGCGTGGGTGGTCTTAACGAGATACAGTTCAGTTACAAAACACCAATGTCACCAAATGTTAACAGTGAGTCTTATACAAATGCACACAAAAAACATCAAGTATTGATAGCTCTCATCAGTCGACAATTCATGCCTTTTTTAGATAATGACACAAACTGTTTTGTTCCAGTTAATGATACAAAACGAGTTCCTCCTGTAGTAAACGAGATGAATTTGTTTAAATGTAAAGAACGACTAAACATACACTGTTAAAACACTGCTGTTTAATTAACCATTTTCTTTCTTTTTTGTTGCACTCGTAATTTTTTTGTCATAGGCAAACATGAAACTCATTTTATATATAGTATATACTCATACATGACATTTTTGTTATCCTTTTAAAGTCAAGTAGAAGAAAAGTGCCAAAAAACAACTTTGCACCTTAAAATAATTTTTGTTTCTTCCCTTTTTTCTCTCATATTTTACAATAGGTTAAAAAAACCCACCACATTAGAAGGTTTGAAATGTGAGTAGATTTTTTTCTTTGTTTTATTTAGGTTAAACATGCAGGTTCTGTCATGGAATGTCATCTTCAGGTAACACTATGTACAGTACATATAAAATATATCTTTAACATGGTGAAGTAAATGCAGAACTGTAGACATACATGTCATTTTTCCAATCTGAAATTGTAATGTGGGTGAGAGGAAGTAAAATTCAAAATGAATGTGACAGTTTCACAATCCGCCAAAACAAAGGGGCACTGTTGTGAATGATCCCTCTCTAAAATGTGTATGTAAAAAACACTCATTTAATGCTGGGAAGCAAATTAATTCTGGGTGAACAGAATTATACAACAATCTATTATTAATAATAATAGAATTATTTTATATAGCACCTTTCATTACAGAAATCTCAAAGCACTTTACAGAAAGATTAAAACAAACCTAAAAACAATAAACACATTACAAAAACGGCAGTTGATAAAAAAAAAAGTATTTAGTCTAGATTTAGAAGCCTCAATAGTTTTACAGTCCTTCAAATGTCCAGGCAGGTTATTCCAGAGGCGAGGGGCCACAGAACAAAAGGCCCAATCGCCCAAAGTGCGCAGCCTTGTCCTCGGCAGACTGCATGTCCTTAAAATAGATTGGACCAAGGCCCTGTAAGGTTTTAAAAGTCAGCAGCACGATCTAATAATCGATTCTAAATTTTACTGGCAACCAATGAAGAGATGCTAAGATTGGAGAAATGTGATCATGCTTTCTTGTTCTCATCGAAACCAGCACTATTTTGCACATACTGCAGCCTATGAATGAGTTCTGAAGAGACACCAGAAAGCAAAGCATTACAATAGTCAAACCTTGATGAAATAAAGGCATGTATCAGTTTCTCGACATCAGGCACAGATAAAGATGATCTAAGGCGAGCAATGTTTCGTAAATGAAAGGACCCTTTGCAGATGTAATGTAAAACCTCAAAAGAAAGTGTAGAATCCAGCCTCACGCCTAGGTTAGTAAATTCAGAGGTTGGACTAATCTCATGCCCATCAATAACCAATTTAAAATTACCAGCTGTGCTAACCTGATGGAGAGAAGCCAATAACATGACCTCTGTTTTATTACAGTTTAATTGCAAAAAATGTTGCTGCATCCAAGTTTGTATATCAGCTAAATAGTTACTCAGTACAGAAACAGCCAAAGAAACATCAGGTTTAGTCTGTAGATAAATTTGTGTGCCATTTGTGTGCCAGATAGCAATAATAATGATTGCCATGGCGTCTGATTATTTGACCAAGTGGAAGCATGTAAACATTGAATAATACCGGCCCCAGAACGGAGCCCTGTGGAACACCAGACGTAACAGAACTGACATCAGGCTTAAATCTTTCTATTAGACAAGTAGGAAGTAAACCACTGAAGGACAGTACCAGAAAGACCAATAAAGTCCTTTAAACGATGTAAAAGAATATCATGGTTAACAGTATCAAAGGCCGCACTCATGTCCAACAAAACAAGAATAGATGGTGAACCTGAGTCTGCGGCCATCAACAAGTCATTTACTACCTTAACTAAAGCAGTTTCTGTGCTATGTGCTGATCTAAAACTGGATTGAAAAGGTTCATGAAGCTGATTAAGCACTAGATGAGACTGAAGCGGAGACACTACCACCCGTTCTAAAATTTTTGCCAAGAAAGGCAAATTTCAAGTTGGCCTGTAATTACATAAAGCTTCAGTATCTAGATTTGTTTTTTTTCAGTACAGGAAAACACCTAAAACACAGGTGAGAAACTCCCAAAAGCAAACACGTTTTCAGATTCACATCATTTTAGTTTGTATTACCATGAAAAACTATTTTAGGACAATTATATGTTAGTTGGCAAATATAAACACGGTTAGATGATCTAAAGACAAACCTTACAATACAGTACAAATTAGAGTTCTCCATAGACAATGGATGTGGATGATACGGCGAGGGCAACTTAAGTCATGTGTTTTTGTTTTTTTTTAATTATCATTTTTAGCTTTCTTGTTAACCAGAGTGAGATGCCAAAGTGACAGTAATAAATGTGTGAGATTCAAATGTAATAGGGAGTGAGATGTGGGTCACTCTCATTTTGTAGTAGGATAACTACAGTTCAGATTGTTCTGCCGCTGTTGTATTTTTAACGTGCCATCTGTTGGGCATGATGAATGATGAGATTGGGGTTTGATTAGCCTGTAGAATAATGTAACAATACAACCCCTGTGGACACAAAATCTTAAATAGGCTGCAGTGTAATTATTGGAAACTACAAAATACAGCGAAAACAGAGCTAATTGTCATTTTAATGAAATTAAATAAAATACAATGACATAAACAACGTATCTTTACCAAAAATGCAGTACTTACTAAAGTATAAGTTACATGATTTACAATACTTTTTACAAATGCTGATAGCTATTTGTGATTTCATCTGATATTTACTGAACAAAACATTGCAACAGTAATGTAAACACACGTCTTAAAGAGTGTTTATAGGCTATATATGTTTTTTATTTGTGTGTTATTATACACATCAAGAAAACCGGCAAACTTGACACACGCAATTCAGAACCTTTCAGACTGACAGCTGTTACAGTGAATGGTGCGGTTTTCATTCGAGAAACTGTGCCATTCTTATTTTGATTATCTAATAATTGAATCCACTCTGGTTAACTTCACAAAACAAGAAAATATATATATATATATATATATATATATATATATATATATATATATATATATATATATATATATATATATACACTACCGGTCAAAAGTTTTAGAACACCTCCATTTTTCCAGTTTTTATTGAAATTTACGCAGTTTAATGTCTCAATGTACTCTGAAATTAAAGCATAGAACAAATAAACAATTGGAGATAAAAGAAATCATGGAATCGTTTTGTTTAACAAAATTTAATCTAAATTTTTGACTCATCAAAGTAGCCACCTTTTGCAGATATAACAGCCGAACACACTCGTGGCATTCTTTCTACAATGGAAATCAAATATTGTTCGGAAAGTTCTTCCCAACACTGTTGCAGAAGTTCCCACAAATGTGTTGCACTTGTAGGTTGCTTTGCTTTCACCCTTCTGTCCAGTTCATCCCAAACCAGCTCGATGGGGTTTAAGTCTGGAGACTGTGCTGGCCATTCCATGATTTGAAGCCTACCGTCTTGTTCTTTTCTTCTAAGGTAGTTCTGACATAGCCTGGAGGTATGTTTTGGGTCATTATCTTGCTGTAGGATGAACCCCTGACCAACTAGGCGTATACCAGAGAGTATTGCATGGCGCTGCAAAATGCTGTGGTAGCCGTTTTGGTTCAGGGTGCCACTCACTTTGTGCAAGTTGCCGACTCTGGATCCAGCAAAAGAGCCCCAGACCATCACGCTTCCTCCTCCATGTTTGACAGTTGGTGTCACACACCGAGGAACCATCCTTTCGCCTACTCGACGGCATACAAAAACCCTGCGTGATTAACCAAAGATTTCAAATTTTGATTCATCGGTCCATAAGACCTTCTTCCAGTCTTCAGTAGTCCACTGGCGGTGCTTCATGGCCCAGGCAAGCCTCTTTTTCTTATTTTGCCATCTTAGCAATGGCTTTCTTACTGCCACTCGACCTGTCAAACCTGCAGCTCAAGTCTTCTCTTCACAGTTGAAACTGAGACTTGCTTACTTCGACCAGTGTTAAGCTGTGCTTGAAGCTGTTGTCCTGTGAGCCGCCTATCACGCAAGCTGTTGACTCTCAGAAACTTGTCTTCTGATTCTGTTGTGGCTTTGGGTCTGCCAGACCTCTTCCTGTTAGAGTTTCCTCCAGTTTCCAAGTGCCTTTTGATGGTGTAGGAAACTGTACTAACTGACACCTTGGCTTTCTTTGCAATTTCTCTAAAGGAAAGACCTACACTTTTAAGGGTTATAATTGTCTGTCTGTCTTCCTTTGTTAATTGCCTTTTTCTCGCCATTATGATAGCAATATACTACTTCCTGCAGTACAATACTGTCCAAATAATGCTTAAGAGGGTGTAGTAACACAGTCTGTTCCAACACTGCTTTTATACAGACAGAGGGTTTGTAAGTAATCAACAAAAGTTGGGACACCTGCAGGAATTGTTAGCATCAACTTTCAAGGCTTAATTTACTTCCATTGCTGCAGAACAGCTGTAAGTTGTTAACCCATTACTTGTTCCCTGAAAAAGGCCTTTTGTATAACTCTGAAATGTACATTATTTTTCAGTTTTTGGTAACCTAAACCCTAAACTTTTTTAACCTCTGGCAGTTTACTGCTTACCTTTGTACCATTTCTGGTTATTTACTGGACTTGAACTGCTTAAATTTCAATAAAAACTGGAAAAATGGGGTGTTCTAAAACTTTTGACCGGTAGTGTGTATATATATATATATATATATATATATATATATATATATATATATATATATATATATATATATATTTTAAATGACATGACATGAGTTGCTCTCGCAGTCTATTATCAGTAACTAAAGTGTAACATTCATGTAACATTAGATTATTAACCAAAATAGATATTTTCTACTTTAAACAGAAGCTTACTTACACCTCCATGTGTAATCAATTGGAATAAAATCCTCAGACACAGTTTTTATAAAGAATACATCATGTTTTAAAACTGATGTTTGTTTCACACTGCTGATACTTTGCAGTCCTCTAGTCCACACAAATTGTACACAATGTTTTAAATTATTTCGTGTACTGCTCATCTGTAATTTAGTCCCACAGCCAATCGATCTCAGTTTAAAGTCAACGTAATTAAATGCAATATTCTAACTATTAAACGGTACTGGTTACTTGATGCTTTAAATTTACATTCCTGTCAAAACTTATATATTGATTTTATGAAAGAAACGTTTTTAATCATCTGTTTAAAATGTTGATCAGACAGATATTTTTAATAAGATGTTACCATCATAAAGTAACTCTGTGGGTTCAGTATGGGCGACCTCACAGGTCTTAAATATAATCCAATGTGCAAAAATACAGTCATATAATTCCAAAGAATTCCGGACCGTACTTCTCACAGTGGTGCTGAATTATAATATTGTAATGAATATAAATATTGTTTGTTAGTTAATACGGTTTTCTCAACTAAAGCTTTCCTTTTCTTTAGAATGTTGCTCTGCATTCCTCAAAAAAAGCTGTCAGTGAAATGCAATTGCTGTGACGATACGATTTGCATTCCTCAATAAACCTTGGCATGGAATCCAAGGATAGGTTATCATTTTCAAGCTGGTTGAATAAAAGCACAGTTTGAATACACATTGGTTAGGGTTGCACAGCTTAGTAGGTTTTAATTTTTTAGCAGCTCCACTTTTAATACACTGTTAATTCTGTCATCTGTATTTTGTAACCCTGGATCACTTGTAATTGGTAAATATGTATTACTTTCTGTGTTTTGAGCTATGTTAACACCTCTGTTTTGGTCTTATTCTCAACCAAAAAACGTAACAAAAGTGATGTACTGAGCATGATATTCAGTTGCATCATACTAGCTCCTGGCCATTGTGTTTTACAGAATTAGGGAACAGCTTATTGGTAGAGTAGGCTAGCCTATTTGTGGGTGGCACTTTTTTTGTTAAAGTGTTTATTTTTTATAGTTGCTATCAGCTCTGCGGAATTCTTTGTCCAAATGTAAATTTTTTTTTTTTCCTAAATCAGCATTAAGTTAGCCATTCAGTGTGTTAATAACAGCCATTCATTAGAAAAGCTATCAGGAGCTATAGTCCTTATAACATACAAATGGTAATCTGCTGACTACAGACTTTTACAACCAAAAGAAACAGCAAGAAAAATGTCTGTAACCAGTTATTTTAACTTCAACAAACCTGTGAAGAATCTACAGAGGAAGTACTTTTGGGAGACATGGCAGGTTCTGTTCATATTTTCAAACACCACTCTGATCTCCTCAGTAGTGTTCTCAGAGCTCCATTCCCTATGACAGTTTTGATTAATCCTACAGCCGTTTCCACTTCACAACTAATCAACTTTAATCACCACTAAGAGACCAAGAAAAAAACATATCCACAATAATGTGAGCATTAAAGTATTAAAACAAACCTGGAAAACAGGAATAGGACAGCACGTAGCTATTCAAAATATAGATCTCACTGTAGCCATGAACAAATAAATAATCTTATGAAATGACATATCAAAATGTTTGGTTTAATGCTATGAATCTGGGTTTCATTATACCCCTCATAAGGTATATAACATTGGCAAGTGCCAACCCCTGGTACATCTAAATTGCAGATTATATGGTATTGCATTCTGCAGCAAGGTTTTTTACGTTCTGGTTTAATATTACAATATGTGTCGATCATTACAGGCTGAGTTGATACTAGTATTTCTAATATTTTATTTACTAACGCAGACTCGAGTCAGAGTCCTTGAAACAAACTCAAATCAATTTTCATTAAACTAGTGGTAGTACTGGGGGAACAGTTTACCTAACAGTCATTGTCTGATATCCCTGATCTGATGGGTGCTTTCCTGTTGTCAAAAAGAGATACATTTACCATTACATAATTTTTTTGCAAACTGGAAACAGACAATCAATTTCCCTAAAAAGAAAAAAAAAACAATTTACGAGAAGTCCAACGCAAAGCTGCACAAGTAAAAAAAAATGTACAAGACTAAATGTATTGCATATGATAAATGCATACTTAATGGTGGAAGAATATGATAAATTACATTAAATATGATGTAAAAGACTGTAAAATATGATAAATTCAATTTAAAAAGATGTAAAATCCAAAAACAGCATAACATACCAGATCTGATGGGCGCTTCCCTGCTTTCTTAGCGGAAGTTGTTCTGGCATGCATGAGCAAGCACAGTGCGCTGAGTACCACTTTTTAACACGTACCTGAAAATAACACTACACTGGTAAGAAACTAAAGTTACTACTTCTGACTATAGCATCGACTTTGACTTCAATTTGGGTAAAATCTGCCAATCTGATTTAGACTTTGCCGGAACTGTATATATACTGTTTTCTTAAATAGTACATTTAGTATTATTTTTATTATTTGTTTTGCAAAACCAAAATGTTATGTTTCACTTTCATTGCATTTGCACTTTTATTAAGTCTGTAATACATTTACAAGATTGTGCTTCAGTTCATTTGGTTTCAGATCATGTATTTTTTTTATCTTTCCTCTTTTACACAAAAGCATATTATAGTTATGTATTCCCCCCTTGTGTAGGTTCACAATGGAAAAAAAAACAAGTTCACACAGACAGATTTCTAGGTTGACGCTTCACAGCGTATTGTTAATGTGTTTTTTCCGCATCCATAATAAATGATTTTTATTTTGGTAAATTACGTGGTATTAAGTTATGCTGTCATTGTTTTTTTGCTATCAATCAGTCCTGTCATCAGTCAGATATGCCTGTCTGACAGTAAGCAATTTTCGATTTGAGACTTTAGTGCATAGTTTTACATTGAATTTGCCAGGTGAATTAATTGACGTTGCTTGCCAACAATGATGGCGTGTGCTGGGAACGACTGGAGATCAGACACTTTCTGATATGAATTAAGAAGCTCTAAAAGTATGATTATAACTTATATGATTATTCTTTTTAGGCTTCCAAGCCAAAGGCTGGGAAGCCTATTGTTATTGCTGTGTTTATTATTATTATTATTATTATTATTATTATTATTATTATTATTATTATTATTATTTTTCCACACAATCAACATCGCAGTTATGAAAATGCATATGTAAGTAGATGCCTATGGCTGGACAACCAGACTGGCGTCCCCGAATGAAAAAGTCACATGGTTCAACCGCCATCTTGGATCTCGTGGAAATTTTTCCAAACTCTTGCAGTTAAAAACAACTTAAGGTGGAACTGTGACAATGGCAGCAGATAGTGCAGCAATGGCCTATAAAAAACATATGTTCAATCGAGGTCGATTGAACAATTACTTTGCCCGCTACGCTGGATTGGCGCCAAATATTCAACAATCTTCTTGTCTTAAACCGCAAAGTCAATCGACACCTAATAACCAGGTCCTTTCTACCGTTTGTAAAATCCACGCTTTTTCGTTACAAAACATGGCCGTGGCACGCAAATAATCGTTTCACGACGACTCTATTTTATACATTCGTGCATAAATCCAAGGTGCAATACACTACAGTCATGAAACTTTATAAGACCATAGAGACTCACGTGAAGTACTGGTGATATGAAAATGACATTTTGGTCACATGGTTTGGCAGCCATATTGATAATTGTAAAAAAAACTTTTGCAACCCATAACAAGAACACCATTGCACTTATGCTCTTCAATGTCAACACAATTGCACAGACCATTGGAAAGTAATAACTGCTGAAGTTTGAAACAAATTGCTCACACGGCGTGGCGGCCATATTGGAATTTACGTTGAAATTTTAACTCCTAGGGCGTGGCGACAGGGTCATAGTTATAATGGAACACGTATAGGAAGTCATATGTGCTCTATGAAAAAATGTCATCGCCCGTGACCTCTGACCTCTCCTAAAGGTCAAACGGTGATGCATGACATCATCAAACGGTGATGCATGACATCATCATCAACTGGCTATAAAACTGCCTATAACTTCTTATTGGCTGCACCATAACGTACAAAATTTGACACGGATGTAGAGGACTATGGTATGTTGTGTCATGGTCAATATGGCGGCCTTTGGTCAAACGGTGTGGCAGCCATCTTGGATTTAATGAACATTTTGAGCAATTTTCAAAAGTCTTCTCATGAATGGTAAATAGCACAGCTGTGAAAAATGTTATACATAGTGTGCTAACCAATGCGCTTAAATTTCACGATAACTGCTTGGAAGCCTTTATAGTTGCTAGCAACTCTAGTTTCATTCATTTTTGTTTTAAGTAAACTCAAAATTATTAAGGTGACCAATGTTCTAGTTCAAGCATGCAGTTTTAGAAATGTATTTCTACAGTGCTTCAAAACTTAGAACACAGTTTAAAGTAGTAAAGAGAAAGGCTCATTAAAAGCCAAATAATTACTTACTTGTTTACCATGCTGACATTATTCCTTATAAAACTTAATGCAAAAGAGGGAAAAAAAAATCTTAGTCTGCGATGGTTACTGTTGGATTAATGTGGGGGGTGTTTATGCTACTAACTAACTCGCTTCCAATTTCTTATTCTTACTATGATTGGCTGCCAAGACAACAGGGCTAACCAGTGATTGGATAATGTTTTGTTGTTGGGTTTGTATTGTGCAGTTTCCTAGTAACTGTAATATTACTTAACAGAAAATAAAAAAAAGTTGTTAATACTGCGATTGTTTGAATCCGAGACCAAAGTCAAACAAGGTCGAGTCAGAGTCCTACAAGTCTGCTAACTTGTATGATGAAGTCATATACAAAGCACATATTCTTAAAAAGTATATTAATAAGCATATTGCAAAGCATGTGTTTTGTAAATAGAGTATAACATTAGAAATGATAACAAACTGTTGTGAATCCACCAAAGTGTCTAATCCAAATTATTGAACTGAAATCACAGAGCTTTAACTCTGGAGACACCAATGTTTAAATTTCATACATCAGAGCCAATCCTTATCTTACAACACAGATGTGATGAAATCTGATTGTGCATTTAAGTCGTTTATAGCTGAGATGTCTGATAATTTGGTTGAATGAACTTCCTTGAAAATAAATAGGAAGCAAATATGTACCTAACTGTGTATTTGTATAAAACTTGGCCCTCTTGAGTCTTGACAAATAGATAATTTTTAGCTTGCAACTTAATTATAAATGTAGCTTGTAGAGAACTTTGGGCTAGGTCATTCAAAATGTCTAACATGCAGTAGGTGAGCCTCTACTTACAGTCTTATCAAATATTACACACCATATCTAAGGGGAGTATTCAGTCCACCCTCCTACATTTTGACAGTTCTGTCTTTATATGGTTTCAAATAACATCTAAACATGGATAGGGAATTAAATAATACTAAATACAGTAAATTCTCATTAAACACATTTCCTGTTGCTATGAATTTTCTACATGGTCTCACCCAAATTTAGCTGTCAGTCACTTATTGTAAATTACTTCTGATAATATTAATTTACATTTGAGAGCACCCGCAATTTTTTGCTGGTCCCTTGAAATTCGTATTAAATGAGAGTTGACTACATTCATTGCCCAGCTTGGCTAACGGTGGCACTAACGTGACAGACTTTTCATTTTCTATTTTCCTGTAAAAACTAGAAAGTTTCCTTAAATATAAATATTAATGCCACTTTGAGAGCATGAGATGAACTATTGAATATTTTGTCGCTGTGGCATATCAAAGATGTGAGGGACATTAAGAATGAAGGGGCCTTTGGGTAATGAATGCTACAGCACTCAACATGGCACTATCTGCTGATTTAGCTTGGCTGAAAACTGCTGAAAAATAACCCTTGTTTTGCCCTTGTCACTGACTTCAGAACAGAGTGAATGAAAATAGGTTTTACCTGAGTCAGATAATCATTACAAAATGAATTTGTTCTTGGCTCTGTGAAATAATTGAAGAAAAGAAATGTGATTGCTAAGATAAATATAAGTTTCACTTAACTAATGAAAGATTAGCAAACAGTTATTGATTATTTATTTGGTGTTTGTTGACAGATGGTTCCTATTTAAAGAGTGACATGTTTCACATTAGGATTATTGAACTGTATTATTTGGCATTGACAACACCCCAATAAAAATAATAATAATAATAATAATAATAATAATAATAATAATAATAATAATAAGCACAAAAAGCCCTCCAATAGCCAACCAAACACATATTTATTGATTAGACTACCATGTAACTTCCCTACAATAATAGATTTAGGGTCAGAACAAGTATAATTTTTTTGCACTGTATTTCCATACCAAATCTAATCCCTTTCCCTGCTTTTGGCTGGATATTCGCTGATCCTAAAAAAAAAAAAAAATAGCAAATTAGACAAATGGCTGGTACAAGCAATTTTCGGATTGTGCAAAACAGTGATGTTTTTAGAATGACGTGATGCCACGTGACAGTCGGAAAAATAAAATAATATTTTGATGAATCAAAGTCGGAAAACTACCCAAAAACGATCCATCACAAGAATGAAAGGGTGGAAGTTGTAGTCTGTACACTGTTCAGGCTCTCAAGAAATATTAATATTATGTGGCAACCACATTGATTAATGACATAAAATTACCATAAAAATATAAAATCATCGAAATTCAAACATCTTCTTCTCTGAAACAGCTTATCCGATTGAAACAAAAATTGGAATAAAACATCTCAGTATGGTCATCTGTTACACTTGTTCAAGGGAAGTTGCTACTGTGAAAATCATGGTGTCCACGCTGCATGACATCATCAACATACGCAACTGCCTATAAAACTGCGTATAACTTCTTATCGGCTGCACCAAAATGCACAAAATTTGACACGGATGTAGAGGACTATGGGCTGTTGTGTCGTGGTCAATATGGCGGCCTTTGGTCACATGGTGTGGCAGCCATCTTGGATTTAATGAAAAGTTTGGACAATATTCAAAAGTCTTCTTCTCATGAACGGTAAATAGTACAGCTGTGAAAAATGTTGTACATAGTGCGCTCATGTCCACGACTGATTCTGCTTAAGAAAAAATGGATCGGTCACATGGTGTGGCAGCTATGCTGAATTTTGCTTAAAACACTTAAACAACAACTGCTCATGAGCCCTTTGGCTGATTTACATGAATCTTGGGTATACGTTATCTTTGTACTATCCTCTAAAAAAGTTACTATTTGCTTACAATTGTAAGTCGCCCTGGATAAGGGCGTCTGCTAAGAAATAAATAATAATAATAATAATAATAATAATAATAATACTCAGAAAAAGTTCCTACATCAACAAACATGACCGCCATGAGCCAATCAATATGGGTGACATGCCAGTTTTGCAAATTTTTCACCCTGAAATGACACATTCCCACCACTGGGGACAGCTGTTAACATGGAAAAGTCTGCAAGGTATGGAAAAAATATAGCAAGGTATAGAAAAAAATATGTTTGTAATTTATTAGATGTGACTTGTTTTACAAAACTGGTGTGTTTATATGAGCACTATAGGTAATACCAGTAGTGTAATGTGTAATGCATAAATAGTTTTATATAGTATGGTTAAGTTCTGCTGAAGGTCAAATTTAAAGCTGGCTGTAAAACTTCCAATAATTTCTTATTGACTGCAGATGGTTGTTATATAACATGCAGAGTTCTGATTGAAGCCAAAATGAGCATAAATGATGCAAGTATGATTATCTTTTATGGTTGTTCAAGGGAAGTTGCTACAGTACAAAACATGGCTGCTGTGGGCCAGTGAGATTTCAGCATTGATCATCTAACCAATGATTCCAATATTTTGGCCATAATTGAGAGTCAGCTGTGTCCAAAATGATTTGTGATGATAACGTTTCCTCTATAACAACCAATGCGCTTCAATTTCACACTAACTGCTTGGAAGCCGTAAAGTTGCTCGCAACTCTAGTTGTTATGAATACTGTGTATATCAAAAACACTAATCAGTGCTTTGTATTTTTTACATTTGTGTAAAAAAGATTTGCCTAAAATCTCTAACAAAAAAACATGTACTGTATACACATTTATACTTGGAGTACATGTGTGTGACGCAGCATTATACATACAGCATAAACTGTCATGAATATAGGAAACTTGGAGAGCTAGAATGAAGAATGTAATACTTCACTTTAACTCATGTCATTTTTCCTTTTTTATGTTTTGATGAGTGAGTGAGAGCTTTGATTTCACATGCAAATTTCAATATTTCTGTACAGATTCACAAAACACACAGCAGCCTAAATTAGTTGTGATATGAAAACATTATTTTAACGAGAAGTGGCTAATATACAGTATCCTATCCTATATAGCCTTAACAGTATTTTTTGATTATTAGTTATAAAGTGTTAGTTGTGATATCATCTACCATTATAATGAGTAGAGAGCCAAAATGAGTCAGTATTGGTTACAATCACATTTAAATGTTTAAAACTACCAAGTTCACATTTTCTTTAGATCATAACAACAATGGGCGGCCTTGCTTAGGCTTTGTCTGAGGCCTTGGACATTACATCCTTAAGCACCTGATATTACTTAGAAATCTGCAATTCCACTATTCAACAAGCTCGAAAAGATCAGAATCCAATGTAATGTACAGTAGCTACAGGCACAATTTCATTCTTATTTTTCTGTTTTAGAAAACGCAAAATATATTTTGTGAATAACTAACTATTCTTGTAATGATTTAAGCGTGGGATTAGAAGTATGAAATTTTTGAGGCTCACTATAATGTGCACTGCAGCTCACCACAGGCGAAAAAAGTCAGATTGCTGGGCCACACTGTGGGGAGTAAACTTAAGATGGCTGCTTAAATGAGTATGTTCATCACTCTTTGTACCCAGTGTGTCACATTTTCAAAGCTTCTTTTTTTCAACAGTGTATGTGAGTTCTGAGTTGAAACACCTGGTTTTCAGTCCTCAGAGTTGATCCCCCGCCCCTCCCATAACCTAATTTTCACTTACATATAGATTCTCACCACTGGCAGACAGTTTGTTATGCACTACCAAGTTGTGAAACACATTTCAAGCCTCCAGGACATCTTTCCATTTTGAATTTCTATTAGAAAACAAGCAAAGATAGAAAATGCATATTTTCACTTGCTGTATAACATACAAAACAAGTAGGCAACATTGAGTGGCAAGTGGAAGCTATGTGAACATCTGGTTCTAAAGGCTAAAAACTCCCAAACTAGTGAAAAACTGGAGTTTCAAACTCTACCACAGGTAACAGAATAGCATTTGGGGGCTGCAGAAGGCAGTACTCATTGGACATCCTGTGTGTCTTTTTCCTCTCTAATAAGTGAGTTTTGAGTTAGTGTGTAAAATGTTGTTCTGGAACTGTAATATTTTACTAATTATAAACCTAACAGAAAATTGGACACTGCCTCAGCCAATAAAGATGCAGCATTTCAGGTCACTATCTACCAGCAAAGGCCCACATTTGTTGGATTCGGTGAATTGAAAGTTAGTACTTAGGGACTCGACAGGTCTGTCTATAATACCAGTACAATGTAATTCATTCTGACCCATCTAAAAAAATGCAGGTCTCCAGTCTTCACCTACCTTGTGTGTGTGTATATATATATATATATATATATATATATATATATATATATATATATATATATATATATATATATATATATCTCAATTCATATTCTCCACATAAGCCTAGAAAACCTTGTGTCATCTGTTGTATTATATGTGTATTAATTTACTTGTAATGTATTATAATTGTGTTATAAATACATTAATCGTTTTAATAAAATCAACATATTGGTTAGGTGGGTTATCGACTGGTTAAGTTGACATAATTCCAAAAATCATGCTCACCAGCAATATAAATCCATTGTGAATATGACTGGCTTTCCATTTGGTGAACATTAGGGTGCCACACAATGGGAGAAGATATATACGACAGGGATAGTTTACTTTTCGAGAGGCTACATTTTACATTATTATTATTTGTTTATTTAGCAGTCGCCTTTATCCAAGGCGACTTAAAGAGACTAGGGTGTGTGAACTATGCATCAGCTGCAGAGTCACTTACAATTACGTCTCACCCGAAAGACGGAGCACAAGGAGGTTAAGTGACTTGCTAAGGGTCACACAATGCGTTAGTGGCTGAGGTTGGCTTTGAACCGGGGACCTCCTGGTTACAAGCCCTTTTCTTTAACCCCTGGACCACACAGCCTCCTATGAATTAGATACACTTATTAAAAAATAAAAACAGGTCACTTGTCATTTTTACTGTTGTGACCACATGGTTTTACATTCTAGAATCATATTTATGTTTACTTTTAGCAGACCTTCTCTCAGCTAGATTTAAACAGGGAAACAAGTCAGGTCCTAGAAGAATGAAAACTGGTTTTGCATGCTGTCATTGGTAAAGCCTTTCTAAATAAATTGGGGCAAAAGTAGTTGAAATATTTTAAGAATGTATTAATCTTTGGGCAGTCCCTTTGTTAGTTGCATTTAAAATAAAAAATTGTCTGTGGAAATTATAGATACAAATCCAACAATATTTTAGCATATCAACAATTTATGAGAGGATAAACTTCAAATTTATTAAAAATTTAGTGTTGACGTGTTAAAATTACATTACTGTTTAAATGCTAGCAAAACTGCAGATTAACTGAATTAAAAAGGAGGATACATAATTTTACATCTAATTATCTGAAGAACCGCCAGAGAAACTTCTAAATCAATGTTAAACACAACACTGATACTAATTAAAGTAGGTAAAGGTGTATAAATAAATACATTAAAAAAAAGGTGGAGTCTTGAAAACAGCCATTCGAGATTAAACAGATGTTTGAATACTGTGCCCCGTTTTGGAAATATTAATACTTATAAATTATTTAGGGCCCAGCTGTCCCTGAAAAAATGTTGATGCATTTTTTTTTTTTTTTACTGCAGTAACTTATTCCAAATGGCGTTTCTGTGTTTTTCCCATTGTGGTGTTTATTTGCTTTGTTTCACTGTGATCCCAAGGGCCCTTTGTCTTCAGATAAGCCACATTCGCAATACATGCTGCACAATGCAGTGCTTAAATATATGTATGGGGATCATATGTGCAGATCTCTAACGATGTCTGAATATATTTTATGCCTCACATCAAACATTCAGGATTCTGAAGACTAGAAAAGTCTAATTTTAACTAAATGTTACAGGAAGTTTTCCAAGTAACCCAAATTTTTTGTTTTGTACTATTCAAGAATTAAAGCTATTTGCATTATTTGCAGAATGATTTTTGTAACTCAAGATACCTTTAATTATTGACTTGTGCCCGAAAAGAAAAGGCGGTTAAAATCAGCTTTTTTGATGTAGCATTCATTGAAGAAAGAAATAGATCTTTCTGAAGCTTCCTGGTGAGATGAAAGTCTAATTATCTCCACAACTGAAATGAAAAGCTTTAATTAGGCTTGAACCAAATCTGTGCAAAGAGAATCTATGCATTGTGATGGATGAAGCTTGGATCTCCTTAGTGACTGCGGATAAAATAATGAAGGAGGGAAAAAGGTAGACCACTCCCATAATTAATTTGGCAGATCCAGAGGTATGACTGAGTGAGAGAGTGCCCAGAGCAGCTGCCACAGGCCCAGTTTCAGAGCAGTAGATTCAGCTTTTTTCACAGCATCCTCTGGAGCTTTGATCTTGTCTCAGTCAGTGGGGGTTCTAACAAAACAAGCTTTTAATGTTCCTCAGCTTCACTCTCTTTTATGCTCTCAAGCTTAACGGATGTGGTGCAAAATACCAATGCGTAATCAATAGATGGCCAACAACTTTGGAAAGTTCTTTGTAGTTGCGTTCAGCTATAGTAGTTGCGTTCAACACTTGCCTTATTAGAGAAAAGCCATTTGGTACGAATGCTGGGTTTTGAAAATGCAGATGTTCTACAGAACAAAAAATTAATTATTCACCGTAGGATCCTACACTAACACACTAGTCTTAATTCAACATTAGTACACCTGTAAATATAGTTCTAGCTGCTGTGCAAACCTTACACACAAATTATTATTTAAGCATCCCAGCAAGAGGAGCTTCTATGAGTTTGTCAACCCATTGCCGCACCTAATTCTGCTAATGTTTTATAAATCAGATAAGTTCACAGATATCACCCTTCACTCTGACCCGCAATATTGTGGTAATGTGAAATGTTTCTGGACGATAGAGCTAACGCTAGAGCTATTGCATTCATACTTAGTACACAGATGTATTCATTGTGAGTCTCTAGCTCAAGTTTAATTAAAACAATAAACCCCACTGCTTTAAATTCTGGCCATATCAATCGTACAGGCCAAATACTTTGACATAGACTCTTTAGAGTTGGTACACACTTCTCAATACAGTTCCATTACAGGCGATGTCCAGTAAACATCAACTGTTTTAGTGCCACATGAATGTAATCTGGCATCTCTTTTAGATTATGCTATGGTGGATGCTTTGTTTTTGTTCACAAATCTCCTATATATAGTCTTTAGTCTTTTTATCTTTAGCATTATGCCATGATTTTGTGTGATACTGTGTTTGTAGCAAGGCAGGGAGGGGGTTAAAAATCCTCCCTGCCAAAAACATATGAGAATGTGGCTGTTCCCAAAAGAGATAGTTGGTGTCATTTGGGACAGCCACATACTATAAAAGAGAGGTTCCAGCTCCATTAGGGAGAGATCAGCATGGAGCTGGTAAGAGAAAATGTATTGTAGGAACTATAGTGTCTTGGTTAAAATAATTGTGTGGAAAAGTGTTTCATTTTGATGTCAGGTAAACGGCTTAGCCGTCCTGCATGTTAGTCAGGGACCTGTTCAAAGTGAAGTTAAGCTGTACGTTTGAGCTAGGTGCTTATTTTGTTTTGTGTTATTAAAACCTTTAATTTCTGTGTTGGGTCAGAGTTTTTAAAAAGGGGCAAATGAACCAATGTAAGGGTAATTTTGTTACTATATATATATATATATATATATATATATATATATATATATATATATATATATGTGTGTGTGATCAATTGATGAGGATGAATCCATGCCTATACAAAATATGAATGTATCGCAAGGAAATAATTATCAGTTTTTCTGAGAATCGACTTTGTTACAAATTTCCCTGAAGGAAATGTTCTAATTATCAAGGA
Organism: Acipenser oxyrinchus oxyrinchus; assembly: GCA_030684275.1. Classification (NCBI taxonomy): domain Eukaryota; kingdom Metazoa; phylum Chordata; class Actinopteri; order Acipenseriformes; family Acipenseridae; genus Acipenser; species Acipenser oxyrinchus. The sequence goes on from CM060247.1 coordinate 50,923,656, forward strand.
ATAGTCTCATATCCCTTCAGAACAACTAAAACACAGTGGGCCAGATTTTCAAAGCTGTGTACTCCAAATTTCATTATCACATCAATGTAATCCAAATCATATTAGCATTTTTTTCAGTAAGGAAAAAGCTCCACATTATTATTATTGTTATTATTAGTTATTTCTTAGAAGATACCGTTATCAAGGACGACTTACAATTGTTACAAAATATCACAGTACAAAGTATCACATTGCAAAATACCACATTATAAAACAGAACGTTACAGAATACCACATTACGGAATATAATATCACAGATAAGAGCAGTTATAAAGTACAATATAAGCAAATAAGTTCAAAGTCTAATAAGAGCGAAATAAAGAATACAGTAAATAATTACATTTAACCACCCAGCTGCCCATTTATTTAGGCAATTTCCATGTTAAAAATGGCAGATTTTTCATTCTTAGCCCTCAAATAAGCAATTTGGACAGTTTTCAAAACATGTTTGGCTATATTTATAAAAAATACACACTTTTTATTGTTATTATGAAAACGGAAATATATTATTTCAATATAACTTAAATAACATGTTTACAATTGTAGCATTATAACAATATAAATGACAACATAACATACTTTCTTTTTCCGATGGCATATAAAATTACAATTACAGCATTATAATAACTGTGTGCAGAGTCATTGTGCAGTCATATCACGTTTTAGAAATTCTTTTTGGTGTAGATTTCAAAACAGATGCCCTTCAAACTCTTATCAATGCTAACGTCTTTATCTAGCACATGTACATCAGAAAACTATTGTCACAAATTTTCAATCACGTCATATACTGTATCTTCCAGTTTCAGGAACGGGTGTGTATCGCTGTTATGTTATTATTATTATTATTATTATTAATTTCTTAGCTGACGCCCTTATCCAGGGCGACTTACAATTGTTACAAGATATAACATCATTTTTATATACAATTACCCATTTATACAGTTGGGTTTTCACTGGAGCAATCTAGGTAAAGTACCTTGCTCAAGGGTACAGCAGCAGCGTCCCCCACCTGGGATTGAACCCACGACCCTCCGGTCAAGAGTCCAGAGCCCTAACCACTACTCCACACTGCTTTCTTTATCAGGGTTAGCTATTTTAAAACAATGTTTATTTGTATAATAATTAAGGTTAGGATTTTGGCACGGTAATTTTTAGTATATTTCATGGATGAGGTGCAGCAAAAAAAAAAAAGAATTCACGGAAGGTTCACTAAATAATGTAGTTTTAGCTACATCAACATACAACCCCCTGTAACACCAACAAAGAAATAAAACCCTCATCTCATTCTCTGAAGCGGCAGGCATCCGTTTTTTATTCCCAGCTATGCTATCTAAGGATGGGCCGGTCTGTCAAGCACATTTCTTAGGGACTGCTGCCATCTGCCAGTGAAAAACAAAACTGCAGACAATTTTACCCTATAGTCTGCTTATTTATTCACTGAAATATGTCAAAAAGACGTGTTCACATGCAGATGCACATACAACCCCCTGCACGCTATTCTCATGGGAGTGACAAATTTGGACGTGCTCCATGTGGAAATCACGGGATAAGCAGCTGGGTGGTTAAGGGCGAGTTCGACTAAGAGCAGTTAACGTATAGTAAAAATATTTGCTTATTATTATTTATTTATTAGCAGACGTCCTTACCCAGGGCGACTTACAGTTGTATACAAAAAACACATATCAAGAATTACAGTACAATAAAGTACGACTTATAAGAACATAAGAATGTTTACAAACGAGAGGAAGCCATTCGGCCCATCTTGCTCGTTTGGTTGTTAGTAGCTCATTGATCCTAGAATCTCATCAAGCAGCTTCTTGAAGGATCCCATGGTGCCAGCTTCAACAACATTACTGTTGAGTTGGTTCCAGACCCTCCCAATTCTCTGTGTAAAAAAGTGCCTCCCATTTTCTGTTCTGAATTCCCCTTTACCTAATCTCCATTTGTGACCCCTGGTCCTTGTTTCTTTTTTCAGGTTGAAAAAGTCCCCTCGGTCGACATTGTCAATACCTTTTAGAATTTGAATACTTAAATCAGATCACCGCAGTCTTCTTTGTTCAAGACTGAATAGATTCAATTCTTTTAGCCTGTCTGCATACGACATGCCTTTTAAACCCGGGATAATTCTGGTCGCTCTTCTTTGCACTCTTTCTAGAGCAGCAATATCCTTTTTATAACAAGGTGACCAGAAACTGAACACAATATTCTAGATGAGGTCTACTAATGCATTGTAAAGTTTTAACATTACTTCCCTCGATTTAAATTCAACACTTTTCACAATATATCTGAGCATCTTGTTGGCCTTTTTTATAGCTTCCCCACATTGTCTAGATGAAGACATTTCTGCGTGAACATAAACTCCTAGGTCTTTTTCATAGATTCCTTCTTCAATTTCAGTATCTCCCATATGATATTTATAATGCACATTTCTATCTCTCTCTAGGCCTTTCTAACTTCCTTTTTGACTTGTGTTTGCAGTTACAAGTACTCTTTCTGTGTACTTTGTTGTTGGTCCCTTTTAAAAGCTCTGTAAAGTGCCTTTTTCACTGAATTTTTTTTTTTTAAATTGCTCTATTAAACCAGTTTGTTTTAGATTTAGATTTGTCTACTTTTGGGATGTAATTGTTTTGCACCTCTAGTACTACATTTTTAAAAAAACAGCCATCCTTTTTCTGTGGATGTTTTCTCTATTTTACTCCAATCTACTTCTGTTAGTCTCTTTTTCATACCTTCACATTTTGCTTTTCTAAAATTGTAAACCTTAGCTTTAGTCATTACTTTTTGAGTTTTAAAAATTACTTAAAATGCAACCATGTTGTGGTCTGAGTTTTCCAAAGGTTCTGACCTCTGTTTTAGTTATTCTGTCTTCGTTATTTGAAAAGACTAAATCAAGGCATGCCTCCCCTCTAGTCGATGCCTTTGTCATTTCCACCATTTCAATTACGTCCGTCGTGCTCCCCACCGGGTTGTCCCATTTTATACGGGGGAAGTTGAAATCCCCCATTAGTTGCTACACGCATTTCTAATGTCATTGTATAACAGATTATTTTGCTCAGCATCTGAATTTGGCGGTCTATAGCATGCTCCTGTTATTATGCCCTTTGAAGTTTTGTCCATTATTCTGACCCATATTGATTCGGTGTTGTTTTCTTCGTCCAGATTTAACACCTGGGCTTCAAGACTATTTCTTTTGTATAGCGCTACCCCTCCTCCTATTCTGTCCTGCCTGTCTTTCCTATACAGTGTATACCCACTAATATTATATTCGTCTCCGTCACTCTCAGACAACCAAGTTTTTGTAACACCTATCACATCGTAGTTACTTGTTAGTGCAACAGCTTCAAGTTCTAACATTTTGTTTCTGAGACTTCTAGCATTTAGATAAATTATTATTATTATTTATTTCTTAGCAGACGCCCTTATCCAGGGCGACTTACAATTGTTACAGGTATATCACTTATTTTTACATACAATTACCCATTTACACAGTTGGGTTTTTACTGGAGCAATCTAGGTAAAGTACCTTACTCAAGGGTACAGCAGCAGTGTCCCCTACCTGGGCTTGAACCCACGATCCTCCGGTCAAGAGTCCAGAGCCCTAACCACTACTCCACACTGCTGCCCTGTAACATTTAATGGCTGTCTTACCTGAGTTATTTCCCTTGTTTTGATGTGGTCTCCCTTCTGGTTTTTTGTTTTCTCCCCCCTTCCTTTCTAGTTGAAATGCTTCTGAACCTCCTCAAGGTTAAAAACGTCCATTAAGAGCACATAGTAAGTACGATAAATGGTTGAGAATGATTTCAAATAAACCTATAAGAGTAAAATCAAATACAATATACAGGAAGTAGTTATAGTTAAGAGCATAAGTAGAGTACGGCAAGATATGGAGCAGTTCAGTGCAAGTACAAGCTGATGCAATTACTGGTACAATTGGGTGCTATATAGTCCAGTATAGTCAAGAATTGTGAGGTTTACAGATGCTGCCTGAGCAGGTGTGTCTTGAGGAGGCGCTGGAAGATGGTTAGGGACTGAGCAGTCTTGACATCTGTGGGTAGGTTGTTGCACCACTGAGGAGCAAGGGTGGAGAAAGAGCGGGCTCTGGAAGGAGGGGAGCGGAAGGGGGGTACAGCTAATCTGCCGGTGGCGAGAGGGGGTGTAAGGAGATAGTCTGGAGCAGAAAGGTCAAGGTCAAGAAAGCGGTAGGCGAGCACAAGAGTTTTGAATTGGATGCGAGCAGCAATAGGGAGCCAGTAGAGGGAGCGGAGCAGCAGTGTAGTGTGGGAGAAACGAGGAAGGGAAAAGACAAGGCAAGCAGCAGAGCTGGAGTGGACGGATAGCAGAGGCAGGGAAGCCGTCCACGAGGGAGTTGCAGTAGTCAAGGTGGGACAGTACCAGGGCCTAGACAGTGAGGAAGGGGCGAATTTTGCATATGTTGCTGAGGAAGAAGTGACAGGAGCGTGCCGGAGTAGAGATATGCTGAAAGTAGAAGAGGCCTTCAGTTATAGTAGAAAGTATGGCCTTCAGTTATTGTAGAAAGTTGCGTGAGGTTACGTCACAAAGGGGATTCTCACTGCTGAAGTCTCGTAAGCATAATGTATGACTTTTGGACATGTTTCCATCAAAAAATAAAAAGTTTTTGGTCAATTGTGTGGCTTGTTAGTGTAAAAATGCAATTTACCCTCCCTTTTTAGATGCTCACTTCCTATAACGCGTGGAATGTGCGTGGTATGTTACATAAATAATGACTGTGGAGAGAAAGTGACAACTTTCTAAGCTGCGTGGAAACCCGGCCATATTTACCGTTCAGAATAACTAAGTACTTTAAACAGCTTTGCGACTTCATCACAATTAATCAGTACCATTGTGACTGTGGTGGCCCTTAATTCTTATTGATAGTGTTTTGACACATGGTTCTAGTTTTGTCCACACCGTTTTGTTTGTAGGGCTTTGTCTGAAAGCAAGTGCAAAAAGCAAAAGTGTTCTTCTGAGGAATAAAACTGCCTATATATCATTTAGTTGCACGGAAGAGCAACCAAATTTTACAGTTTTATGAGTTTTTTATACTGGTAGTTTGCTGTTGAGCTTGCTTAAACATATGGACCCTAGTCTTAGAATATAACTTAAAAATGCAGCATTTATTGATATTGTATTGAATATGAAAAATAAACACAGTAATAAGGTTAGTTAGCATCTCTCTCTCTCTCTCTCTCTCTCTCTCTCTCTCTCTCTCTCTCTCTCTCTCTCTAAATATTGTTTTCATGTGGAGCTAACCTTTTGCGAATGTAGCGTAGGCTATAAATCCCAAATAGGGATTTGCCCAAAACCTGCAGATCACTGACTTGGAGATTCTGCCTTTATAAGATATGAAAATAAGAATAGCTTACTATCCAAACATTGCTGTTCAGAAATGCTGTTTCATAATACCAGTTAGATTGATACAATCTAAAAAAAGTTATTGGCACAAGAAATATTGCAGTTCTTATATGCCAACTGTGTCTTTACAATATTGAAAAATAAGTATCTAGGGAAAACTCGGGAACATTTCCTTTTTTTTAATATGCTGCTTTGTGATTTGACAGACAGTTGCCTCCTGCTACCATGTCAATGCAAATGAAAGTCAATGCATTTTAATAAGTAATGGGATAAGCACTTCATGACAAAGGATAATCAGTCCCTCTATACTAACAAACAAAATCTGGTTGACTAAAAATTGATTGGACCCGAGATTTTGCCAGTATATTTAAAATTGTAATGGCAGGTTATAAATATGTTCCTAGTTATTTTTTGAGGCAATGCTATTATATCAGGATTACAATAATACATTTTTTTATTTTTTGCAGAAATGTACTTTGTATTGACCATTGGCAAGGACCTTTTATGACAAAGCAATCAACAAAAATATTTAGTTTATTCACAACCAATCTGCAAGAAAAGCCACCTTTGATTGACATGGGATTTTTTTTTCTCCCTGTGCCATTTATACAGTTATTATTAACCCCTATAATTCATTTCAGTCATTCGGATAGAATACAGTATTCTCTATTAGGGGTATGCAGAAGAGCAATTAATTGCACTCGGAGATGTCATTTTGGATCTCATTCAACACCACCAGAAGTGGGGTGAAATTAATTTAATTCAGAAAGTGACCAGACAGTACTTGAATGTGTACTTAACACATGTTTTGATTTGCATGTTTTTGTTTGCCACAGGAAGAGGGTGGGAGTAAAATAATAAGTGCCTGTATCATTTATAAATTATGGTTTAAAACAATAAAAAAATAAAAGTGATCTTAAAACTGATTCTGATGGACAGCCTCAAATAAGTAGCTTTTTTATCATGCAGTGGGCTTAATTGAATGTAATGTAAATGGAATCTGTGATCATTTTATGGCAATAAATTCATTGACCCCCAGTAATTCTTCAAATGTTATTTACATTATTTGGAATATATACAAATAGCATGTATTTTTAATTATTATTATTGTTAAATCTTCATCCTGGATACACTGTAGTTACAACTTCTTGTGTAGTAAAGAATTTTTTTATTAGAATGATTGAGTCCCTTTCAAAAGTTCTGCATTAATAAAATGTGAAATTAGAACTACTTATAGTCATAGAGAATGGTAAAAAAAATAGCTCAAATTCTTCTGTCAGGCCAATAGTATTTTAATGTGAATCTCAAAAAGCTCATAGTACCAGCTGAAGGTAGAAAGTGATCTTTTAACAGAGAAGTACCAAATTAACTGAACTACACCCAAATTTGATCTAAATCTGTAACCGTGAAGCTCAAACAGTATTGCACAACATTCTTTCTAAATTTGAATTGAGTATAATCTTGATATCAATACATTGTAGAAGCAATCTATAAAATTCCCTTTAGAAGCACATAAGTCAAGCATGAGCAATTTGTTATTTTAAGAAGAGGTATTCACCTCACAATTTCTGAAATGATAGAAAATAGCGTATGTATATTAAAACTCTCCTGAGAGATTAATAGTAGAAATTATAGCTGTGGGGTTGCTGTGCATTATCCACTGCTGAAAATATAACGTGTTTTACAGCACAACGTTCCACAACAGAGTATTCCATGTAGGCAACTCTTGTTCACTGTTCCAATGAATTATGAAACCCTCCAGGGCACACTAAAATGAAGCATGAATGAAGCAAGTGCTACAGTTTATTTAACCACTGAGAGGTGCGAAAGTGCACAAACTACAGATTCTATGTCACTGCCAATTGCATTTGATCCATCCAACCCCACCACCAAGACAAATGTAGAGAGGGTGTAGAAGGGGAATACCGCTATATAGCTGGAACTTAAATGTAGGATATGGATTTTCTGTCAATTGTGTAAATAGTGTGGCTTCTTTTATCAGCACTGGTCAGTTCCGATTGCAGGAAATTGAGGTTTACTTGGTGACAGCATTGTTGAGGTCAGTTAAAAGCTGTTGCATTCTTAGTTATAGTACATGATCCAGGCAAATAATTACATACATAAATATCTATTCAAAGCAATATGTGGGGCTAATCACGTTAATTTGTTTAATAATGAATTAAAACAATGAATTCATTTTGAATAATTCAATAGTTTAAATGTCTCTGTGTTAATTAACCTGAATGAATACTATATGACCATTACCATATTAGATCACTGACTAAATAAAGACAATCTATTAGTTAGCTATTAAATAATCTGAGTATTCATTCACATTAATTAAGACCTCAGCATAATCACTTTTACTTAATGCCATGTATAAAATAGAGGAATTACGATGAACACACAAACACCCTCAACCACAACAGGGTAGGTTAAAATATAGTAGTGTATTAGTCAGTTGCGCTTTACTGTCTTTGTATTAAGAATAAAATCATATATATATATATATATATATATATATATATATATATATATATATATATATATATATATATATATATATATATATATAGTATATATATAGGGCTTCTGTTTTTCAGGTTTTATTAGTATTTTTCAGTGCTTATTTTTAGCTATTTGAGTTTTATCTAAATCGGTTACTTTCCAAAATGCTTGAGTGTTTTTGTGTGTGTGTGTGTGTGTGTGTGTGTGTGTCAAAATATGTATAGTAACTCGACAGTACTTGCACACTTAAATTGCAACTTCTTTCCTTTGCTGTCTTCCACAACGAAATCCCTATGGTCACGGGCACATTCTTCTGGGTTTTTGTGTGTAGGCATTTTTGTACATTTCGCCATAATTCTGTTTTAAATCCTCCGTGTCTTAACTGTAATACAGCTTTAAATCCCGCTAACAAGCCTCCATCCTGATTGTAATCTCGTTTTAAATCTCACAAGTGGAGTCTCCAATAGAAATGTAGGAATCTGCTGTCACTCAGTAGTTGGGACGGGTTTAAAGTATTCAGAATGAATCAATGATAGATACAAGTCAGGAAGGCGGGACATTGCCCAGCAGCACAAGGAAAGGTATTTATTGTTATTTTTGTAGTAGGTTTTATTTTTTTAAATGTGAAAAGGGTAAAGTCAACGTGAATAGATTAACCATTTCCACAGTTTTTCCAGTGTTTATTGGCTATCCACCGCTTTCATTTTTTTGTGTCAGGGGTGTGTTATCAGGTTTTATCAGTTAAAACCGAAAATCAGAAGCCCTTTCCCGTCACACTCAATTTCCGACTCTGTCACCAGTTGTTTGATACAAAGCCTATCTCTTCAATGTTACAATTGACTTGTTTAACCGTCACAGCCTGCATTTTTTAGTTTTATTTATTTATTTATTTATTTATTTATTTATTCTGGCATGGCAAATCAGTCTGTCTTTATTGTGCACTGCAGTTACACAGTGCTTCCTCCAAAAACAAAGCGAATGAGACAAGGCACAGTAATGTAAAAGTTAATAATTAAACAGTTTTAGATACTGTGATGCTTTTTTTTAAAATCTGTGATCTTTAGTTGCTTTTGTGCATTTCCATTTGCAAGTGAACTGTGACATAAGAGTTATCGAGCACTATATTCTGCAATTTTGAAGACTGACTTTAAATACTGTTTATTTCTCGAAACTGGTGGTGTTGTTATTTTTAAATCTTTTGCTAAATTAGCCACTCTTAGGAAAACGTCACAAGGACAATAGCTTAAAGTTTGCAAAATGACATTTGAGTGATGGATATGAGTTCTGATGAAAGGTTTTGTGGAGTGATTAACCCTTTGCGTTCCATTTATTCAGCGCATCAGGTCCTATTTATTTTCACACACACAGTTTATTTTAGACGCACTGTTTAAAAGTATTTTTTTCCACAGTAAAACAAGTTTAAAAGGCACTGCATATCAACAGGACACTCAGTACTGCATCTCCAGCCCCGCCCCACCTCTTGTTCGCTGTATTTTTCACATACCTCTTCATAGTCTGCATACATTGAATGGTTTTCCCGGCTTTTTCCAGAGAAAAAATGACTAGAGACCTGTTTTTTACGTCTTTTTGATGATGTCGGACAGGGTCCGAAATTGGAACGGAAAGGGTAAATTGTAATGTCGGACCTGGTCCGACATAGGACCGCAAAGGGTTAAACATAAATCAAGCTATTTGGTCATGCTGATTGTCGTTACGTATGGAGAAAGTCTGGTGAGGCGTACAAAGAAAAGAACACCATACCTACTGTCAAGCATGGAGGTGGTAATACCCTTCTATGGGGCTGTTTTTCCTCTAATGGCACAGGAAATTTTGTTCCAGTACATGGTAAAATGGATTCCATAGCATACCAAAAGTTACCGACGAATCATCTGAAACCCTCCGCTACAAAACTTGGTTTAAAGCGCAACTGGACGTTCCAATACAACAACGATCCAAAGCACACATCAAAATCTACTTCAGAATGGTTAAAGAAGAATAAAATCAAGGTTCTTGAATGGCCTTGTCAAAGTCCTGATCTAAATCTGATTGAGAATCCTTGGTATGAGTTGAAGAAGGCTGTGCACAAGAGAAGTCCTCGGAATTTGAATGAACTGGAACAATTTTGTGTTGAAGAATGGTCAAAAATCACCAAAGAATCATGCCAAAAACTCATTGACAAATATCCTAATCATTTTAAAGAGGTTATTATTGCTAAAGGTGCCTCAACTAGCTATTCATTTAATTCCCTTGTCGGGGTATGAATACTTTTGAATTAGCATTTTTGGAGTTTTGCAAAAAAAGAATTGCTGAAATAATTCTAGACATCTATTTCTTGTAACTTTTTCCACATCCACAAAAGCAAAACTTCTGCACAGCCCCGGAACCTCTGGGCGTGCAGAGTCATATTCCCGGTACCTCTAAATGCTTTCTTTTTAAAGAGAGACAGTCCGCTGCCACGTTTGTAGCCTACTTTAAATTACTTTACGATTTCAGCTTGAGTGCCTTTAAGTAAGATGACACTGGCTGCAACTCTATTGTCATTGTTTATACACAAATAAGCTTACTTGATTTGAAAAATGTCATGAACGATACAAGCAGCTTCTTACACTACTTGGTTTGATAAAATGAGTAGTACACAACAAAATATGAAAGCTGAACATTAATTTCAACAAAGAACAACATAAACTTTTTAATGAAAAAAATACTGTAGCCTACTTCAATAGGAAAACTGATTTATTATATTAAACCAAAACAATAAAAAATAATAACGATCTGGTTCTCTCTTGCCTTTTTCAATGAATATAATTTAATTAATAGAAAATAAAAACATACTAAGATAACAACTACCTAGCCTACTACCTAATTAATCGTTTTTGTAATCTACCAGCAGCTTCTGTTGCATACACATCGCTGATAATGGTGCAGACCAATGTTCGTGTTGGGATGGATATTTTTTTTTTTTTTAAACAATGTCCTCCTCCTCGAGTCTTCTGAATGCCTTTTAATTTGTTTGTTTTTTAAACCATTTAAATACAAAACCATAACAAAACATGTATACAGGCTATTTTATTATTATTTATATTTGTCCTGCGGTTGCCTTTAATTAATTTTTCTGTGACTACTTTGTATATGATGTAGAATACGTGATTGTAAACATCTAACACCAGTACGTACAATACTCTTTCAAATAAACGTGTTGTGATTTTGAATGTGCGGTTCTTAAGGACGGTATTATTGTCATTGCTTGTGCCCCGGCAATTCTTCCTTTACAAATAAATCACTGAATAAAACATCATGGCAAGCCTTGATACATCTGTAGTACTTAGTGATTCTCTTAAACAGTTAAGAGAATCACTAAGTTACTTATTTATTATACCGAATCAACTACTAAAAAATCTTTAGGAATCACACATTTGGCCAAATCTGCCATCGTGCAGATAAATGCAGTTATTTCATGGATACGGTCATACTTGCCAACATTTGGAAACTGTTCAGCAGGACTATGATCATATATATTATCATATAATAGACGTATCCCCCAACTCAACACCTCACGACTATCATGGCAGTAAAAACAGACATAATGAAGTGTTCTTACTTTTGTATAAGTTACTTAGTTAGTTAGTTAGTAAATATCGACTTTCTTCCTATGCATCAGGACGCGGGACATTTGTTAGGAAATCGGTACTGTCCCGACCATATAGGGACTGTTGGCAATGCACTCATGACAAGTACTTGCATTGTTGCACATAACCTCATTGATAACTGCACAGAGTGCAACAACAATAAATGGAACATAATACAACATCCGTATTTTAACAGCTTAATCTGCAGTTGCTAACTGTTGTTAATCTTGGCCTTTTTTCCACTCTGCTCAGCGGGTGACTAGGCAGGTAAAAGTTCCAGTCTTTGGCTCTGGGGCTGTTTAAAAAAAGCTACTATGGATTTGTAGTGTCCTGTCTTCATTTCTTTTTTCTTTAGTATGCACTTCTGATACTAATAAAAAAATAACAGTTTGAAATACAGCAACTGAATGACGTTGACGTAGTTGATTTTCATTGGTCAATTTGCCTTGCTACGGTGTGTACAGCACTAATGTTGGATGACAAAGACAGGTGAGTGGAATCCGAGGCTGATCCACTTTATACAGCCAAACTTTATGATGCGGCTCCAGTGAAACTAAACTCCATTCCTTTTTTTAAAAAATCACGTTAATACAATGTGCTACTGATCTTACGGTCTGAAGTGCTGAGACCAAGATTTTTTTTCAGTCAGTTTGCATAAAAATGATGCAGCATGCATTTATCATTTTAAATATGTTTAAAATTTCCAGAAGAAATAAATCATTGTTAATAATCTTTAATCAGGGATGACAACTGAAAGTGCAGAGCCAGGGATGAAAAAAAGCAGAGCCAGGGAAATCCTCCCCATCACCCCATCAAATCACACCCTGTATATATGGTTCCCCAATAATACATTTAACTACAGTACAAGTGAAGTCCTATTGCTTTACTAGTATCAAGTACAGGTTCAACATTTCATTCTAACACAGTACACTGACTCTTCTGTATCAATGTCAGTCCAGTCTGCTTGGATTTTTCAGCCTGTGATGATGTCACACTGCTGACAGTTCCCTGCTGAGCTACACTGACAGTGCTACACAAGGTTCAAACTCTGAGGCTTTTAATGTGAGCATTAAAAGCGCAAATTAACATAACTATGTTATCAACTTTATGTGTTTGCAACTACAATTAATTACTCTAGTTCCACAAGGGAAGGTAATGAAATTATACTCAACGGTTCCTTGAAGAAGACCCAAAAGTCTGCACTATAAATCTTCCGTTGTAGTTCAACGTTCACTTTATTGCAACAAATCTTCAAACCCAAGTTGGGCCTCCACACTCTTCCTGTGTGTTCCTTTTTATCTTGAAAACCCAAGTGGGGGTTTCACAAACTGCCTGTGTGTTTTCTTCTTTCTTTGAATGCTTCACCATCAAGGCAGACACAGTCTCAATCTGCTGTGTTTTTACAGCTAAAGCCGGGAATGATTCTTATTGACGCGTAGATAAACTGACCCGCAGACGTCTCTCTTTCCTTCCAGCAGGAGTCTGACACGGAACTTTCTTGGACGTTCGTTTATTGCAGGGTACAGAATCTTCTTGCAGTCAAGAGGTATAGAGTGTCACGCTAACTTCTCTTATGGAGCCATGTAAGACCTGGAAACCAATTCAAAGTCCTGGTTGCAAGTTACCAGACTTTATAGGACTTTCGAATAAAAGACCTACACATTCTCCAATCCCTTTCTTCCATTGTGTTGGACAATGGGGTTGATTCATTCTGCTTTGGGAAGATTAAATTACCAAATTATGACTTCCTTCTTTCTGCTGTTTTCAGCTTTCTTTTCCTCCATAAATACTGGTCGGATACTTCAATCTATTTACGATCCTGTAGAGCCCCTTTATGCCGGGTTCAGTTAAAGTCCACTGGCCAAAGAGTTCACTTCCCACTGCTTTGTGCTGTGTGCTCATAAGTTGCTCCAGTCAATAGTTCAACATGCTGTCCTATCGCTGTGCTCAAAAATTAATCCAAGAGATTAGTCCAGATATGCATTTAAAATAGTTATTAATTCAAGGCAATTATTCCTTAACTTTGTGAGTTAACTTTTTATTATGCATTTCCCCTAGAATAATATCTTTGTGTGCCAGTCTGATATTAGTTCAGCTTTGATTATGCCTGGAGGCTTGACTAGGGGATTACATAAAAATGTGGTCAAGACAGGTGTGACCGAGTTGTTGTTGAGTGGCATGTGGGTGGTGACGTCATGGAGCAGGAACAGAAACCTAAACAATGATAAACAATAAACAAACAAAAGATTTCAAACAAACAACAAAACAAAAAGGCACGTTGGCCAAACAAACAAACCTAACAAGTATCGTGCTGGTTTTTAGCCAGCATGTCTAGCAATTGTTTTGGTTTTAGATCTCACAGCCTTACATCTCCCCTCTGACACTCTCTGCCTTGCGCAGATAGCTGCCGGCTTTTATATTCTGGCCGAGGGGTTAACTAGCTGTTAATTAATTATTACCCCTCGGCCATAGTCTGCACAAGTTTAGTAAGGATGCGTGACTGTCAGCTAGTTAAACAATCAGTAGCTGATCAGTCACGCATCCTCTCGAGGTTTTTAAAATATAAAACAATAACAAATACGCGGTGCTTCGTCGTAGTATGAACATAAATCATAATATAAAATAAATAATAAACAAAGGGGCGGGACACTCCGCCACAATAGGATATTGCCAAAATACTAATACAGTAATCTGTCGCATATCTGACTGCGCTGGGACCAAAGTAAGGGGGATATGTAAAAAGGCAGATAAATGAATCCTGTTTTAAATACCATTATACACAGCTGTAACAATTACTATATTCACACAATTATTGTTTTGAGAATCAGCTTTATTAGGGAGCTCCCCTAAATCCCTTGTTTAGAAAGATACAGGGTATTAATGCTTGTGACAGTCCAAGTTTTGTGAATTTTGTCTGGTGATCTGGAAGCCTGTTTGACAAAAGATGGTTCTGTTCCTGTGGTCGCCCTTTGCAAGAATATCAATAAGATTCAAATAATAGCCTCTTGTGCACATTAGGGTTGTTGTTAAATATTTGTGTACTGTACGTGTTTGAGTCATTGTACTCGATTCACAAAGCTTTAGCGTATTAATTAAGGATTTTTTTTCAAAAATATATATCTTTTTTGTGGTTAGCTACAGTTAATAAAAACAGACTTTTAAAAACATTTTAAATTACTTGGATTAAATCAGTGTGAATAGGGCTAATTAAGCTGAAAATAGCTGATGCAGTTTCATTATAGATTCTATTTCTATTATATGCCTTATTACTGATGCTATTATTAATATTACTTTTAATAACAGCATTAGAAATCGCAGTAGCCTACCTTCCACTTCCACTGTTCATCATGGGAGTATTGTTCTGTGATATAATGCTCATTAAATAGACCAGTGAAATGCATGTTCATTTATACTCCTGGATCTAACAATCACAACTACAATTGTGTATTATATTAATCATAATTTCCTTTGGCATTCAATAATGGACTACTTTTCTGGTTGTTCATCTCTAGAGTCCTGTGATCACATCCCGTTCAGATCGTAAGGAAAATTTGTTAATGCCAGCTTTTTCCCTTTAGGATAACATTTTAACAACACATGAGCTCATTGGGATTGCCACTATTCCATGAAAAAAATATGTATCCATCTGCGTAGATATTACACTTACAGACATTCAAGAATGGATGAGCCGAAGTAGAAAGAAAGAAAGAAGCAACCAGTCCTCAAATAATAGTTAATATTAGTCTTATTGTTTTTGTTGTGGCTTATTTCTTCATCTAACTGTGTTTGATCTACAGTACAGTATATTTAGAATAAAACGGGCTTTTAACAGCTCAGTAAAACTGGCTTCCTATGTGAAAGCATATGCCACCAGGGTCTTTTATCTGTGAGCTTCAGAGTAAATCAAAAGGCACAGATTGAGCTGCCATGGGGCAATGGGAGACTCAACTCTTTAAAACTGTGACCCCAAAGATACCCTGCTTCAGCAGCTACAACAGTTAAGCTGTGTCCTGTATGATTGAGTCAGAATTACATTTGTGCATGTGCTTGTTGAACTGTACCAGCCATTTTAACCAGTTCCTTTTCCCCCTGAAATGGATGACAATGTGTCAGCTGGCAAAAATGGAAAAAAACTTCCATGAAAAATGGTACAAGTCTCCAGCGTCACTCAACACTGTCACTCCTTCTAACAATTTATCACTGGGAATGGCATTTCCCTCTTCAACTGACTGATTCCTTACCGCTGCATTACTCATGATACCTCTAAGGAGTTTTGAGCAAAAATTGGTGACAGCTGAAAATCTTAAAAGTGTCTTGCTTCACTCAGGTCTTAAAAGAAATAGATCATTGAAGTTTTGTTGGTGTTTTTTCCAGCTTTAAAGGGAAAATATTTCTGAAGCAGCTCTGAAAATGAAATCCCTTGATTTTATGAGTTGCAGTGGCTTAGGAAAGGTTATTTTTGACACAGGACCATTAACAAGATGCATGCCAGCAGTGCAGAATAATTATGTTGCTGCTTTTAAGTTAGTTGTATCAAGTTCATAATTGCAGAATTTGATTAGTGAAACCACGTGGCGCAACTTGTCCTGCTGAGTCAATGCCTTCCACAGCTAATTCCTAATGCAGAAAAATATTTTTGAAGTCAGTCGCTTTCATGCCTATACCTTCCCCTGTTATCCTCAGGAACTGGATTTGTAAAAGGCTGCATTGGAGCTACAATTTTTTTTGTGATTAATATTTTTTCTTTTATTTAGAAGAAAATTGAACATCACAATAACAGAATATACAGTAACCCAGATCTGAGCAGCCTGCCCCAACCTATTTCCCCAGCCCCCCTCCCAAGGACCCAAATCAGGTAAAAAAAAAAAAAAACTATTCCATGATCAGTGCGGACACATTAGCATAGGCCTCCTTCCATATTCCAATTGCAAAGGCAGAAGCGCGGCTGACTCTGGCAGTAGAAAGTTCTAGCAGAATGACATCAGAGAAGGTGAGCATCCAGTGTCGCCAAGATAATGAGTGTGGAGGAAGCCAACGCTGAGCTAGGAGTTTTTTAGCAGCAGTAAGACCAGCTAACAAAGTTTTCTTTTGAGGAACAGAGAGTTGAACTGTAGAGTCGTCATTGAGAAGAAGTAAAGAAGGCTCCAGAGGAAGTTTATAATCAAGTATCCTTGATAAAGTGGAAGCAACATGGTTCAAAAAGAAAAAAACCTCTGAACAAGACCAAAACATATGCATAAAAGTGCCTGGAGTACCCTGTTGACAAAATCCACACATTGGATTGGGGGTAAGCCCCATTCTGAATCTCCTACATGGAGTTAAGTAAGCTCTATGACATAATTTGTAGTGAATTAACTGGTGGTCTGGGTTCCTTGAAGCTGAAAAAATATTAGCCCACACAACATCCCACGAGATCTCTTTGTTAGACGGATGGATATCGTGGTCCCAAGTTGTAAGTAGACCTAGAGGTCTGTAAGATTTTTGTAGCAAATGATTATAAATAACTGATATCAAACCTCTTGTCATAGTGCTATTTGTGAGCCAGTTCCTTATAGGATGAATAGTGGGGATTGTGTCCCAGGGCACTCCATGTGCACGTAGAGCCGATCTTAGTCTAAGATACAGAAAAAAAGAGGAGCCTGATAAATTAAAAGTAGATCTTAATTCCTGGAAGCTGAGAAGGCCTTTGACCCCAAATATGTCCCCAAATAAATGAAACGGGTAGAATGTACAGATTAGTTCACATGCAGTTGTACCGAGATTCGAAATTGAATGATTGATTAGCAATCAGGTCTTGGTACAACTGCATAAAAGGAGCAGTTTTCACTCACTAGGGGTTGGGTGTTCGTGTTGTGGAGAACGGGAGGAGAAAGGAGTTTTTTGTCTTGGTAAAAGTAAGCAACTGCTAGACGTGCGGGTCCTACCAGCACAAAACTATTTGTTTATTTATTTACTTGTTTGTTTGGCCCTTGTGCCTTTTTGTTTGTGTGTTTTGTTTAAACTGTTTATTTTATTATGATTTAATAAAGAACCGAGCGCAGTTGCGTCTCGGTTTACACCGCAGCAGCTTGTCTGTGTATCCCTTCCTGGTCTGTGACGTCACCGCTCGAGCCATCCTGTCACATAGGGCCAAACTGTGTAATACATTTCTTCATAGAAAAACTATTAAATAAGACATCTTCTAAACGATGTGGAAGGACGAACACCTTTTCAATTGAGTGCCAGGGGTAGAGGAGACGGTAGTGAGCCAGGATCTAAGGGGACGTAGCTGGAAAGCAAAATGGTACAATTTCAAATTTGGTACCGCTAACCCACCTGCTGATCTGGCACGCTGAAGCGTAGCAAATTGTATTCTGGATTGCCTCCCTTTCCAAATGCTGGTCATGCTGAAAATTCCCTCATTATAGACAGAGGTCCAAAATCCCTGCAGGCTGCTCACCCTCCCCCCCCAAACCGCAAAAAGACAACACACAAAAGTACTCCCCGTTCCCACTCCAAACCCCATGGAAAAGAGGGGGGTTCTGAATAAGACTCTCCTCCTCCTTCCCATAGCCCTCCCTTAGCAGGATCTGTGGCACTCGTACTGTAACGGTCAGCAGCTACAACGCCACAGCCCACCTCCAAAATCATTCAATATATACAACAAAATAAACATACAAAAATAAACAACTATATATAATGATCCCCTTATGCTAAGGGCACAAAAATAAGTGGGTACATGCTGCAATAGCTGATGAAAAAAAAAAAAGTACCCGTAACAAAATAGAGGTTCTTCATATATGTACTGCATAGTCCTGATAACTGCTGATAGTCCTCCAACAGTGCTGCTGTACTGTATATACAAAATTACAGTGAGAGATAAAATAAAAAAGGGGATGCCTGAAAGCATCAGTTGCTAATATACACAAAAAAAGAAAAGGATTATAAAACAGGACCCGTGACATTAAATAACCGTCAGTAGGTGCCGCTATAAACAACAATAGGCATTCGAGTAAAAAAAAAAGTTAACCGGACCGAACTTAAATGTCACATAGAGATAGTAAACATATTCAGCAGATGTGTGTCAAATTGTATGTTACTTATTCACTTCGCCAAATGCTTCCGGCATTGTCATCATTCCTTCCCTGGTGATTTAAACGGCAGGCCCATATTAGACTTCAAAAAATCTTCTGCCTCTTGCACAGAAGTGACTGCTGGGTGTTATTGTGCATCACTCTTAAAGTAGCCGGATAAATCAGGAAGGAACCTTACATCAGTAAATGCTCTACGGGGCTGGGATGTGGCAGGACTGTAATCTGCATGGAAGCGCAGGATATTACCACCAGCTTCACGAATCGGGTTACCTTTCCTGCAGAATGAGCTGTCGATCAGTGTAGCGAAGTAGCTTGAATATAACAACTCTGGGTTTGCGGTCGTCACTGGCAAAGCGTCCATAGATCCTGTGCCCTCTTTCAATTTCAAATTTCTGTTGGGAGAGAGCAGGAAACCATTTGGGCAGCATATCTTGCAAAAAGCTGACAGCGTCCTCACCTTCTATTCCCTCCAGCAAACCCACTAGCCTAATATTATTCCTGCGGGACCTGTCCTCCAGATCTGCCACTTTACGCTCTATGCTTTCGAGACAGTACAGTTATTAACTGTTTTCTTTTGTTCTCGCAGCTCCACTCGTACCGAATCAACCTTTGAAACTAGTTTCTGAACAGTTGCCACATGAGCAGTCAGATCGGTTTTCAAAGTAGTAATCATGTTCAGATGCTCCTGCAGACTACTGTTAATCTCGAGTACAGCGTTACTTACGGTTGTTGTAATAAGGGCAGCAGTCTCCTTCTGGTGTTGTTGAAGCAGTAGTGAAATGGGGTCCGCCATCTTGTCCGAATCCGCGGGAGCAGAATTCTTAAATTTTTTCTTGAGCGGAGACACAACAGCTGATGAACCTGTTGCCGTTCAGGTTCCAGACATTCCAGATTGTGCTGGCTTTTGGTATCACAAAAAAGAAAAAAAGTGTGGAAGTCAAAAAATACTAAAAGGCAGAGTGCGAACAACAAAACAAGGTCTATTTAACAAAAAAAAAAACAGAAATGAGCATCAATGTCATTTAATCCTATCTTGTTATGTATTCAGGGGTCAGGGGTTCCCAAACTGTGGGCCGTGGGACCAACAACATTCAATGTGTGTGTATATATATATATATATATATATATATATATATATATATATATATATATATAGCAGTGCAGCATCCCAGCCAAGGGTGGTTTGCACCCTTTAAATATGACCCAGACACAAGAACTTGCAGCACATTTGCACACTTTTTATGATTTACAATAACAAAACAAAACCAAGGAGTCCTAAACTTTACATTTGTTTAGACCAATTGGCCCACCAAACTAGTGGTTCAATGCGGACCAAAATAATTAAATATGAGAACTGTTATTTATTTATTTTATTTGAACCTCTGTGTATAATCTTGTAAGATATTAAACATGTCTGAATAAACCCATATAATAACATGGACCTGAAATCGATCATTCACACTATGGTACAGTTCACAAGTCAAGCAACAAATATAACCTCTTTTTGTTTGACGTTAACTTCTATTACTATATGCAGCTAACCTCTCCAAAAATGTATAATATAGAAATAATAGGTATATTCCTATATCTCTGTCAACACTGTAGCACATATTTAATATTGCTGAAAATGAAAAGTACTAAGACTATGGTTTAATAGTTCTTTTTTGTTAGTTTGTTTTAATTTAGTCATTCCAACCGAGTTAGGAATATTCAATGCAGAACAGTGAAAACAAGCAGGAGAATGAGCACGGGTTAGAAAGATGTATATTTAAGTGAATATTAATTTATAAACACACCTGTAATAAAAGAAAACAGATAAAGGGAAAAGATGCAGACTACATACATCTATTATAATTACATATAATGTGGTTAAACCTGTTTGTTGTGAGCTGTCAGAGTCTCCTCCCTCTCCACTCTCACTGCCTACCACACTTTTAAAATACTGCAATAAAAAGAGGGTAGATTAGAACTCTTCAGAATGTGATGCCAAATCCCAATCCCTCTACTTTGTTGAGGGAGAGGCAGGCTAACCTCTTCCAGTGGGCTCCCTCCCTAGCGTACAGTTGCCATTGTATGGCTTGCAGGCTGAAGGCTGCTACCCTGCCGGCAATGCTGATCACCCATTCCTGTTACTGATAAAAAAAAGTATATTATTAAAAAAATATGATCAAAAATGGACCTCCCCAGCACACAGTAAGTCTGGTCCGGGTGATTTATGTTGACCATGTAGTTTCTTGGCTATATTTGCCAAACAGTTGGAAATAATTTTAAAATCTACACATAAAAGTGAGACTGGTCTCCAGTTCTTCAGCTGGCACAAGTCCCCTTTCTTGGGCAGCAGCGTGACACCTGCCCTGAATTTCCTTTAATAACAAAGCCGTGTTCAACTATTATCTACTAGCTGCCTTCCACTAAAAAACATCACTACAGCTTTATTCATTCTCGACGCAGAGATAATGTTATTACTCCCCATGACCGAGCTGGCTGCCAGCAGGCACTCCTCCACCAACACACCATTGTCTGGCGAGCAGCGGACCCCGTGCTAGTGGGTGTGAGCCCCCGGCCCTCCAGAATGAGACCCAAGAGTGGGGTCTACAAACACAAAATGAAAAAAATAAATAAATAAATAAGCAAACAAACAAGTAAATAAATAAATAAATAAATAAATACATACATAGAAAAGTAAGATGGGGATGACGTGGGAAGAAGTCTAATATAAAAAAGTATTAATCACGTTCACATGGACGACAGTAACTAATACCGTGATTTTTATTTTCAGTTAAGGGGTCTGTTGCCATGGTAACATAGAATATATCATATTTTACTTATTTTCTACATATTTTATTTTGTTATTGTTGATATACAGGTAGTGGACAAAAAAATGGAAACACCAATGTAAAGTAACTTAATAGGGCGTTGGGCCACTATGGTATCCCGCTCTGTGGAGTTCTCGGCTGACCGTTTTTGATGAAACTGGCTGCTCGCACCCCAGGTTGAAATTTGCAGTCAATTGATCTGCAGTTGCTTGCCTGTTTTGCCTTGCACTTCGAATTAATGCACGGATGTCCCTCATTTACCCAGGTGTTTCCATTTTTTTTGTCCACTACCTGTACAATATAAGTCACAACATTTTATGCATCTTTTGTAATTTATAATTTATTATTTCAAAGAATAATTAGTATAAATTAAAAAAAAAACAATTAATAAAAAGTAACTACAGTTAATTCTTGTTAATACGAATTTCAATGGACCAGAAAAAATGTATTATCAGTGATTCATATTATCAGCCTAAGACAAATACATACTGTCAGTTTTTATTGAAGTTACAGTAACACTGAAATCAAATTTCAATTACAGAACAATGAAACGTTTTATACATTAATTTTTAAAATAATTTGCACTAACAGGAAATTCTTTTAAGTGAATTTGTATTATAAGAAGTCATTTTCAATAAGCAACTGCTAAATTTGGCCAGGAACATGTAGAAAATCTGTAGTATCAGGAAATGAGTCTAATCCAAGTTTATTTTAACGAGAATTGACTGTAATTGCAATCAGAAGACCATGCTAAAACAGATGATAACCTTATTTTACAAATTGGATTGTGTTTGGCTTGCCTGTCTTATGCCAGCTGTCCAAGCTTTGACACAGTAAGGTGTTCCTTTGGAAGTGAAGTCAAGCATGCAGTGGGCTATTCAGCAAGCCAAAATTGTATGGTAGTGGTTTATGGAACATGAGCCAGAACTTGCACACCTGAAATGGCCCGCACAATTGTAGCCTCAAATTAGTTTTGCAGTGTTGCATCAGTAATTGTTTTTAAAGGGGAACTCACCTACTGAGAGTGGTTTATAAATGATAACAGGAACCAGGCACCAAGGGCCATATTTTCAAAGATTACTTTAGTTTTTAACTAACTCCTGTTTTTTGAAAGGGGTGAAAAACACCTACTGATTTTACAAAACTAGTATCAAACATCTAAGTAACGTTTGTTACTCAAAGTTGTACGTTACTGTTGAATTTTCATCTTTCAGGAGTCAATTAAAGGCATTAAAAATATGACCATGTCACACTCTTGAACCCTAACAGTCCTCGGGCAATGAGCTTTAAGTGGATTCTAAGGTTGCAAGATACTTGACAATCAGTTTGGAACAAACGGCAAAATGAGTCAAGTCTTTGAAACAATTAAATAAGTTTTATTATTATTCCCCACACGGAGTTTTAAAAGCAATGTGTAGCAAACAGCATTACGCATTTAAGCAAAATAACAGTCTTTCAGCAAAGACACTAAGTTCAACAATTAAAGTTCTTCAAAAGAATAGAAGTGAGTTCAACAC
Source organism: Acipenser oxyrinchus oxyrinchus (assembly GCA_030684275.1). Classification (NCBI taxonomy): domain Eukaryota; kingdom Metazoa; phylum Chordata; class Actinopteri; order Acipenseriformes; family Acipenseridae; genus Acipenser; species Acipenser oxyrinchus. The sequence goes on from CM060247.1 coordinate 50,946,608, forward strand.
TTACAGGTATCAAAAAGTCAGTACCTCTTGCAGGTTCAAAGATTGGAATCTATACCCTCTCGTGGAGGTTTTCATTTATTCTCGTACATGCTTATTTAAAGAAAAACAACTACCAATTATGTAGAAACACATTCTCCAATCACAGATAGTAAACTGCTTTAGCTTGTAATTCTAGACATCCAGAAGCAAAGGAAAATCAACTGTATGCACTTGCTGTTGCCTTTGGAAAGCAGATAAATCAGACACAGAGGTTTTTGTTTTATATTGTTTTACTGAGGCTATACATTTGGGGAAAATGTTTTTATTTTGTCTAAAACACTTGTTGTCCTGATTATATGATCACATGACCCTGTTATATAGTTACTTCTATATAATTCTAGACTTATTGACACTGTCTTTTGCTGCATTCAAATTATTTTTATAAGTCATTTTATGGGTTTGCCTATGTTGTACCAATGGGACAGTACAATTCATGTTTTACATGGGATTCAGCCAAAATGCTGCTCTGCACTGAAACTCTGAAATGTCAAACAGATAACAATACAAACATTTACTTGATTGTAAATATATATTTATGTATATAACATGGAACAGTACATCCAAGTACACCATTAGCAGTAATAACAAAATAGAAATAAAAAAATTAACAGTAACAGTACACATAAACAAAATACATTGCTGCAAAGTAATATTTTTTGCCCCACTATCCAACATAATAAATGACACACAAATGGTAGAAACAGGTACATATCTTTTCTGGCCTGTAATCATGACATATAAACAAATTCAGGACATTACTTAACACTCAGATGATGAAATGTTTCAGGTGAAGTATTTTAGTGCTGGGTTCTTTGATAGATATCATTAAATGGATATTTCACGTTTCCACAGCAGCTATTATGCCTTGAAATTAGAGTAAATCGAATTGGTCATTGCTGTGATGAAAAGTACATAGGATTTACTCTGAGATATAATACTGTGTACATCTGTCGAAAAAAAGAAATGTACAGTTTCCCTTTAAAGCTTTTTTGTACTTTTGATTTTGGGTAATGATATACTGTTATGAAACGTGCATTTATTATAAACATGAAATCTAGTTAGAATGTAAGCAGTAAAATAAGTGAAAAGAAGTCTAACAAATGTTCTTAGGTAGACATTTTGTAAAAAAAAAACATATTAAGAATATGCAGAGGGAGCAAGGAGAGTGAGGGGGCATTTAAAATGACCTTACCAGCATCTTGAACCTGAATACATGTAAACTCCTATATTTTTTGACTAAAATAAATAAAAAAAGAAAAACTAATACTGAACAGCTGACTTTCTTTATTTTATCTTCTTTGTGTTGTTTTCACATACTGATTCAATAACTTTACAGTCTATAATTAAACAACCTAGCCTTAAGATGTGCATGTTTTTTCCTTTACAAACATGCATTGTTTTTTTGTTTTTTTATAGTGCAGTTATCAGCATTTTAAAGGAGTACTCTCTACTTGGAACAACCGATGCTATTGGACAAAGGTAGGCAAAGTTCAATTGTTTGTTTTAAATTACATTATACACTGCTCAGCCACTTTGTTAGGACTTTTTTAACCAATAAGATTCAGATTTAAAGATGCAAAGTAGGTTGATTAAGTGATGGGACATGTAATCCTTACATCACTATGAATATGTAGAACAGCACAATTGCAATCAATTGTGAAAAGCAAATATCTAACAAAAAAAGGCATGATAGTGGGGTCAGGTACCACAGTAACAAGGATAGTCATGTTGGTAGACTTCTCCCAAGAGAGTGGTCATTAATGGCAAATGGCAAATAGAAGGACATGTGGTCGCCAGAGACACCAGCACATTTGAATCTATGTCACATTGTGTCAAGGCTGTAAAGCAGGCAAAAAATCACAGCATTCAGTTTTCACTCTGATTGCATAATGATATTGAACTGTGCGGCAGTGCGAACACGTCTGTATGGCAATGTGAAAATAATCAGAGTGCTTGGTTTATTTTATAACTAATGAATGGCCTAATCAAATTGCATCACAATTAGATTATTAGTTTCCAAGATATATAAAAATGTTAGTGTGATGATTCACACGTTAGCAAGGGCACCTCTTGTATATCTCTGTTGCCGGGGATATGCATAGTTCACAGGGCATGTTTAAGACTTGTAGGGCTAATGACATGCCACCTCAGATCTTAAGCTAAATTGATTCTGGTCACGAATACATTTTTACAAGTGTACATGAACTGTATTTATGAAGGTTGACGTAGCTCAGAGAGAAACTACATGGTAGATTTGTTGCTTTTCAACTGTTCTGATTCTGTACTGTAAGTAAGCTAAGAAACCAGAGGCAGACACAGTCAATATCCTAACTAATTGCATTTTTTTAAAAACCTCAAAATCATAAATGCCAGGAAGCTAAGAAAGGGTCAACCACATATTGATGATGTTTTATTGATTTAATAAATATTATTTATTTATTTTCTTAGCAGACACCCTTATCCAGGGCGACTTACAATTGTTGCAAGATATCACATTATTTTTACATACAATTACTCATTTATACAGTTGGGTTTTTACTGGAGCAATCTAGGTAAAGTACCTTGCTCAAGGGTACAGCAGCAGTGTCCCCCACCGGGGATTGAACCCACGACCCCCCAGTCAAGAGTCCAGAGCCCTAACCACTACTCCACACTGCTGCCCTATATGCAGAATATATGAAGAAATTAATGTATAATTGTACTGTCAGAGTATGGCAGAGATGAAATGCTTAAATTCAAGATAATCTACTGTAAAACAATTATTCAGTCTTCCTTTGAAGAATAGTTTGTATCAATATTAACACTTATTTTAAAAAAGCTGTGCTGAGAAAAGAGCAAACCAGTGCTATTCTAGATGAACCAAAGGTCAAAGAAATGGCTACAGTGTTGATTGCATCTATATACTGATCATAGAACCTGATGAATGTTTCACTTTTTTGTTTTGTGAGTGTGTAGAGCTTTTTTTGTTTGTGGTGAGTAAGATGAGAATTTAACCTAAAGGTATTTTTTTTCAGTTAGTATTATGTACAATATCCATCTCCAATTTTAATTGCAAAAAATTCTAGCATGTGGCAGACTCTAGACTCTAACCTAAAGTTAAAAGAGATTAATGATATTGCACTTGCATTGAATAAAACACATTTATGCTATTGATGGAAGATGCAGGTTTTAAGCGTTTCTATATGACTTTCTTGTTCTAAAACGGACAGATACAATTTATGCTGTAACATTTAGACAATATGTTGGTATCAAGTAAGAAACCAAAAAAATATAAAAATATTATATATTGTCTTCAACATATATATATATATATATATATATATATATGTTACGGCAAAGCAAAATGTGGGCAATTTGCAAATTGCCCACTGACTTTGACAAAGCCGAAATAAAAATTAAAATAACTTATTTCGGGCTTTGTCCGGGCAAACCACGCACGGTCTGCCCACTGCTTCTCGGGCAGAGTCCGAATCACTCCCTCTGTTCTTTCATTCCTGTTCTGAGTGACAGACAGACGTTCAGAACAAAGAATTTACATGAGAAACCCCATTGACACAGTCGGATAGGAATCAAGATCTATATATAAAACCAACGTCACACTTCAGAGCAATATTACCCGCAACATCGGAACAAAAATTTACATGAGAAACCCCATTGAGACTTGTGTATAAAAAGGACAGTGTTATTACTAACATAATAACAACCAATAATAATAACAATAATGAGTTGTATTGAACTGTACAATCAGAGAGATGGAGGCAGTTACTCTGTGGAACATGAATGATTAGCTGATATATATATATATATATATATATATATATATATATATATATATATATATATATATATATATATATATATATATATATATATAATCAGTGGCGGCTGGTGGGCAAAAACGAAATGGGGAGGCAGACAAAAGGCAGTGGGATTGGGGTTCGCTTTAAGCCCCTAACAGCAGTAGAATCATATTCATGTATTCTGACTGACAACACTTTTCATATCTTCTTAACGTTTTACACCAATTTGGCTGTTAAACACATTTTCTCCACTAGCCAACACAGAAAAGAAAACAGTACCTCATTAACTGTTACACACTGCCAGGGTATGTTTAAAAATGCTATGTATACAACATTAATATAGCATTTTGCATACAATATTTTCTAAACAAAGTTGTTAGGTCAGAAGAGTCAAATCTACAAAACTGTTGTTTCAGCAATCTCCCATGAAAAAAAGAGCTATACTTTGTCCATGTGAGCAATTTACCAGTTACTGAAAAGTAAACAGGGCCAGCAAGACGGTTATTAGGTGCGCCCCCGGTCAGCCAATCCACTCTGTCATACCAACCACTCTGAAATGACCTGCTCTTGTTAGAATTTTAAGAAGAGAAAACATATGTTTAGATATATTGTGTTGTTTTTTTTTTGTTTTATTTCATTTTCCTTCAGTAAATTGGATGAGAAACCGAAAGGTCAACTACCACACAGTAGCCTTCATCAAGAGGGCACTATCGCTATTAGAAAATAATTTCTCATTATTTTCTTTAAAAAGAAAAACACTTTAAAACCTACATTTACCTTGAACTTATAATCATTTATTGGGTACCCTTCCGGTGAGAAAAGTTTTAGGAAAATAGTCCCAAAAATGTTCATAAAGGATCACACACATAATTAGACCCAAAAAAAACCCTTTATTAAACAAATCACTTTTTTACTTGCCAGAGTTGCTTATAGTTACAGTGCCAGACATCTGAATGGGGTAAAGAGTTTATAATGGAGGATTGTCTCCTCTGAGGAAAAAAAAAACACCTCTCTGGGCTGCTCTGAGCATTGCCTAATGTTTAGGTTAAAATGTGATTTTTCTCTTAAATTTTAGACAATACTTTTATTTTGTGTATATATATATATATTTTTGTAATATTTTTTTTTAGCATCCCATATATATGACAATAAGCGAGGGTGGCGTTATACTATAGTGAGGGTCAACAACAACAACAACAACAAAAACACACACACACACACACACAATCTTCTATGTTTGCAATAAATGCAAACGTTTTATTTTTTTAGTTATAAAATTACAATATACCCAGGCCATTTTAATAAAACATTAATCTTTTTTTTAAAAACTACAGTACTAGTTCTTAACACAACAGTAGGTATATTCTTTTCCCGTCTGCATGAAACATACATGGTTACTTTTGAGGAACAGTTTATAATTAAAAAATATTAATAAAACAATAAATAAAACACTTCATTTAGTAACCCGAAGAGCTGTACTGAGCATGCTCGGAACCAAAAATTTTAAATCCTTGTAACTCAGGAATTGATACATATTTTTTCACTAAATCAGCAAAAGGCTATTCTGTGCCAGTTCCTTTGGTACCCTGAAAATTTCAGACCAAACTTTCAAGGCGTTTGGTCACATATTTCAATGTCCGGATCTCAGAATCATTATTAGTTAATGTATGTAACCACTGCCTGATATGCCTCTTATGGTATTTTATTCTGAGCAAAACAATAACAAATAGCATTAATATGGACCAGAACATTTCCATCTTTTGTATTGAATGTTTGGCATAAATGGTACATTAACATAGTTATCCTTACATTGCACCAATGACCCAAATAAAACAGATGATAACATTTGCCAGTATTGTTTTTTTAATTTTTATTTAGTTATGTTGGGAACAGAGTAGCCAAGAAAAATGCTTAAATATTTGCCATAATAAATATGTTTTCTATGTGTGTGTGTTATTTATATGTTTACATTTTACCACAACAATTAAGACTTAAAATGAGAAGAAACATTAAATTAAAACATTTTTAATCTGTTGAACCATCCATATTGATAGAAATCTTTCTTTCTTTTTTTATTTTTTTTTTATTTTAGTAACGAATAGTATGAAACTTGGCCAAAACAATTGCATCTATTAATTTGAATACTTTTTTTTTTTTTGCTTTAGTAGTTTAATTGTCAATCAACAAATTAATTTTAAAAATGCATTATGTTTATTAATACAGTACTCACACAATACAGAGAGAGAAACAAATCTAAAGCAGAAATCATCTTGTTACGGAACAATGGTAGGCAACCCATTAAATTCCTAAAAGCTCTTTGGTGCACTCTGCTGGAAGAATAAAGTAGTGGTTTTAGGCTTCAAGCTGCACCGCATGATAACCGTGTTATACTATTAGGTGCCTGGGATGTTTTCCATGGAACCCACTGTGTCTTATTTTAATTTCAGTACAAAAAAAATTCCAGTCAGCTACCGACAGGGCTCAATTAGTGGAAACAATTGGGGCAAACTTGGCCCCCACCGCTTTTACAGTTGTGCTGGGCATGGTTGCCCCAATGGTTTCTTGAACCTTGGCTTGTGTTTTTGATATCTCCACTTTAAATGGCTGGGCACTTTTGATAACTTGACATTTTCTGTCAAAAAGACTAGTGGATAACTCGACACTGTCATTTCATGTAACTGACCTCTGACTGGATCATTCATTCATTCATTCGCAATTACCAAGTGCAGCTGGTTACAGTGTCAGTTCATAATGAGTGAGAAGCAAACAATTAGTTGTCGTAAATTGGCTTTAAAGCTCAGGTTATTCAGGATAACAAGCTTGTCAGCAGAACTTTCAAAGCGTTTGTTTATGCATTCAAAACAATCGATAATGTTTGATTTCTGTGCGAAACTGTAAGTTGTGTATTGTTTTTGTTCACCGAGTTAATTCTGTATAATGTACATTTGTTAACTTTTGCAATTTAAGCAGTTAAATTAGACAGTACAAGCCAATACCTAAAAGTGTAGGCAACAGTTTGTGCACAGTTTGTGGGATTGTTTTCGTAAAAATAACGCTGTAGTTATTTTATTAAACTTTTTATTTTTAAATTGAACAATTATATGAGTTGTTCCAAGTTTGTACAGTACTGTATACTGTAATTGATTAATTTACTGCAGTTCTTTCTACTAGTTTCATAAGGACATTTAACTAAAAATATAATACTGTAAATGAGTAAGTTGTTACTTATATGCATGTACTTATTTTATTAATTCTTATTTCAATCGAAGTATATGAGTTGTACCGAGTTGTTACAGTACTGTATACTGTAATTGATTTATTCACTGCAGTTCTTTCAACTATTTGCATAAGGACATTTAACAAAACAAACTTGTAAATACTGCAATACTGTAATAGTGCGAGTTCTGTTAATTAGATGCATGCTAATGCCATGGCTCATGTGCACCCGTGGTTAAATCGACACCAAAGTCAACACTAAATGGTATCCCCGTGGGGTGTCGAGTTAACCGGGGTTGACTGTAATTATGTTTGAGAGCGATATCGACTAAGAGCAGTTAAACTTATAGTATAAATATTTGCTTATAAGAGCAAATAGTAAGTACAATAAATGGATAAGAACAATTTCAAATAAGAGCAATTACAAAAAACGTGAATATGGTTACCTTTAGGAGTAAAATCAAGTACAAGATGCAGAACATACAGTATAATTACAATTGAAAGCAGTAGTAGAATACAGCAAGGTTGTAGAGCAGTTAAGTGCAAGTACAAGATGCAGTGGGGTGCCATATAGTCCAGTATAGTCGAGAGTTGTGAGGTTTACAGATGCTGTCTGAATAGGTGTGTCTTGAGGAATTGTCAGAAGGTGGTCAGAGACTGAGCAGTCCTGATATCCGTGGGGTAGGTCGTGCCACCACTCAGGGGCAAGGGTGGAGAAGGAGCAGACTCTGGAAGCGGGGGTACAGCTAATTTGCCGGTGGTGGAGGAGCAGAGGGGGAGAGAGGTGGTGTAGGGAGAAATAATAGTCCGGAGATAGGAGGGAGCAGAAAGGTCGAGACAGCGATAGGCATGTACAAGAGTTTTGCATTGGCCAGTGGAGGGAGTGGAGTAGTGTGGGAGAAACGAGGAAGGGAAAAGACAAGTATGTGTTTTATGAGCATTGACAGATTTAAAATGTGGGATGCATATTCATATGGAAAATATTTGTTTGCATTTCATTATACCAACAAAAAATTATTTTATTTTTTCATAGTATTATAGTGTTCTTGAAATCACAGTGACTCAGAGGCTGAAACAGGGCTAAACACCATGTTTATTTTTTACCGACAGATGCACGAATTGCAACAAAACAACAAATAAACAACAATGTGCTGCCACAGGAATTAAATGGTTGCCGTTGGCCACAACCACGCTGTAACTATGTTTTGCTACTGACTAACCTATACTGAGCTCCTTCACAGTTCTTTCCCAAGAGTGAGCATAGCCACTCCCCAGTCTTATAGCTAGGGCTTCTGTTTCTCAGGTTTTATTAATTGTATTTTTAGGTGCTTATTTTGATCTATTTTCGAGTTTTATGTAAATCGGTTATTTTCGGGCTTTCGTTTTTTGATATGCTGTATGAAATTAGTGTTTTCGGTTACTTTCCAAAATGCTTGAGCGTTTTTTTTTTTTGTGTGTGTCAAAATATGTATAGTAACTCGACAGTACTTGCACACTTAAGTTGTACCTTTTTTCCTTTGCTGTCTTCCACAGCGAAATCCCTATGGTCACGGGCACATTCTTCTGGGATTTTTGTGTGTAGGCATTTTTGTACATTTCGCCACAATTCTGTTTTAAATCCTCTGTATCTTAACTGTAATACAGTTTTAAATCCTGCTACCAAGCCTCCATCCTGATTGTAATCTCATTTTAAATCTCGCAAGCGAAGTCTCCAATAGAAATGTAGGAATGTGCAGTCACTCAGTAGTTGGTGCGGGTTTAAAGTATTCAGAACAAATCAATGATAGACACAAGTCAGGAAGGTGGGACATTGCCCAGCAGCACTGGGAAATGTATTTATTATTATTTTTGTAGTAGGTTTTATTTTTTTTTAAATGTGAAAAGGGTAAAGTCAACGTGAATAGATTAAACATTTCCACAGTTTTTATAGTGTTTTCCAGTGTTTATTGGCTATCCACCGATTTAATTTTTTTTGTATCGGTGGTGTTTTATCGGGTTTTATCGGTTAAAACCAAAAATCAGAAGCCCTACTTATAACCCTCACTAGTCCCGCCCCCTCCCCTAGTCTCTCTGGCCAACCACCAGCAGCAGTCCTGTGTTTCCGCTCTGTCACTCCCCATAGACCCCTATGGGGACCTGTCAATCAGTGTCCAGGCTGGTGTTTTGGCCCTCAGAGCAGGGCTAACGAGGGTGTGCACTTCCATAATCCAGCCGGGGGAAACAAAGACCCTCAGCTCAGCTCGCATTTTGGTGTTATGAGCTCCCCGCCCCATGCACGTTACAGTATTGTGGAACAAGAAGGATTTCACTTTAATAAATTAAGTTTAGTTTTCAGAAAGGTATAATAATCATCATTTTTAATGCTGATTAGTTGAAAGGGCAGCACATAAGTACATTTTTGAGTGATTAGTCAAAATCATAAAATAGCTTTAGCCCCAAGCTCTCAGATAGCCTATCTTGAATATAGACTACAAGGATTATTGGGTGGAGGTCCTGTCTTGCCAGGCTTTTGTCTGCCTACACTATCCTCAGCACTCACTGATTATTTCTGAATAGTTTAAATACTTCTCTTTCCACCCCATTAACCTTTCATTCTAGGTAAAGCAGTCCATTTGTAACACTAGTATTTTATTTACAAAAGAGCATTTTGTCCTCAAGTAAAATGCTTGAAGCAATTCCTTTTGCGCACAAAAGAAACCAATACATTCATATAAAACTGTGTTAAGAATGTTTCTTACACATGGTGTGCTAGATTTTCCAAAACACAGCTGAATAAAATGAAGTTAATAATCCACAGTAATTGTGTCATTTGTGAACAGAAAACACCATACATATAAAATAATAAATGTCTGGACAATAAAGCTTTGTAAATGGTACCCACAGCGCATGCCCATGTTGCTTCTCATACTGCTGTTGCTCATGGTAATTGTGGCTGAGGGAACACATCATGATCCAGCCATTCCGTAGCGACAGAGGTGTCATTAGTCACCAGAATGTAATTTAGACAATGTATTTCCTGAGACAGAGCTGTTTGTGTTCCAGCTGGATATGTCCTACTTTTTAATTTCCTTTTCTCAAATGTTTTTTTTTTTCACTGAACTTTTCTGTTGGAATAGGCTTTACTGCTAACAATGAAATATATTGGTAACATTTTTATTTTTCATTTAGTTTAAAAAACTGTTTTTTGTTTTGTTTTTTATTAGTCTTTATAATATGAAATTATATTTTAGTTTTTTTTTTAACTGAGCATGTCAAAAAACAGAAAATAGCATTTTTGTAAATGTAAATGTGCTTTCTTTTTTACATTGTACATCAATATACAGTCTATTTAATTAGAACACACGTTTAATGAGAAAGCTATAGCTTGCAGCAGAAATGCTAAAGGAAATATCTCCCACCATTTTCATTGTTAGATAATGTGAAGAGATCTCTTCAATATTAGAGGGACGCATTTCCATAATGTTAAAATATGCCTTTTATAACTTTTTTTGTTTACATTTTAACTGATCTGAAAGCTTAGGTATTGAGCTGGTTTATTAGCTCAACACCAGTACTAAAGTAAAGAGAGAACTCAGGAGTCTAATCAAATAAACCTGTTCTACAGAACTAATAGTCTGATGAAACCGTGACCTTTCTTTTTCCATTTAAATGTTCATTGCACATTGTTATTACTTTTTTCACAAGTTTAATAGGTAAATATTGAATGATATCTTAAGATAAATGATGTTAGAGACAGATTAATCATGTTTTTATGTTGCAATTACTTGTTTTATTACTCTCATGTATTGCATTTATGTTGATTGGTGATTTCCCTTCTGACTAGCTTGATTCAATTTGAACATCTCCCTCTATAAAGGTAGCTTGAAATATAATTTTCATATATTTTTTACATTACTTTTTATGATGTTTTCAATTGTTCTGGGTGGTGGTTCTGAGTTCTGCTGCTCCAATTTTGAGCCTCTATCTGTCTTCATCTGGCTGTGAGCTTGCTTTGGATCTTAACTGCCAGCAATGAATAGACATTCCATTCCATCTTGGTCAAAATCGGCTAAGTACATTTTTGAAGGAAAAAAAAGGACAAAAATGTAAAGTTTTTTTTTTAAAATAATGTGCCCACTTTCATTTTTAGTTGCATAATCAACGTGTTTTTATATTATTATTTTTTTTTTATTTGCCATTTCTTCGTAACATTACTGTGATTTCAGGCTGTATACAAATTTGACAGCCGGGGTATTGAAACTTCGCGCCACACAGCTGTTTGCTTCTCATTGGTCACTTTCCCTAGTTACACTGCAGGATCAAGATTACAGATCAGTGGAGCCTGATCCAGATCCGCTTAGTACAACACCTTCTATGATCCGACTCCAGTGAATTCGGATCTGATCCCATTTCTTTATTCTTGTTAGTACAACCAGCCCCTGGAGAAGCAGGTAGTCCCGTATATTATTTAGTGGACAGTTCGGTACTGTACATACTCAAAGGTGAAACGAAGAAACCAATCTAAAACGCATTTCTTTCAGAAGCAGCCAACTCTAGGTAAGAATGTTTAGTGATTTTATTTCTTCTAATATTAATATTGTTTTTCTGCTGACAGTCCTGTGTGATGTTTAGCTGCAATGCATTTTGCTAAATCAATAATTTTCCTGCGCAATGGCAGTCCTTTCCCCTCCCCTGATATAACGATTAATAGCTGTTCGTTTTTAGAACTTTTCATGTATTGTATTTTTGTGCGATGGAAGAAGAGGTAATTATATCCATAAATTCACTATTTGGTGACAGCATTTTTTAAATATATATATATATAGTGAGATAGCAGGGAGGGGGTTAAAACCTCCCTGAAGAAAAAAAAAACATGTGAAAATGCACGTTGGCTATTTTTAATAAACACCCAAAATAAACAAAATACAAAACAAACACCTAGCTCTTTACGAGCACTAACTAAACAAACAGGAACACCCTGTCTACGAGTGGGACAGCTAAGCTGTTTCCCCACCAAACAGAAAACAAAATACACAGGTTTAATACGCCACACTTTACCTCACGACTGCTGGGAAGCAGAGTACCTCTTTCTGCCTCCTTCTACTCAGCAGCCCCTAACAGACTGGCTGCTTTCTTTAAATACCCTGCACCTGGCTCTAATTTAACAATAAGCACCAGGTGCAGGGAATGATTCATAATAAAACAATTAACAAAACTGATTAACAAAACACAAAACAATTAAACAATAAACCAACGTGCATTTTCACATGTTTTTTTTTTCTTCAGGGAGGTTTTAACCCCCTCCCTGCTATCTCACTATATATATATATATATATATATATATATATATATATATATATATATATATATATATATATATATATATATATATATATGTTATTCTTTAGAGAAAAAAAATCCAAGGAAGTACTGATTTTAATTCTGATGTGTTGTAGAAAATGTGTAAACCGGGCAGCTGAGTTTGCTTTATTTATATGGGTTTATTTATTTCTTGTCACTTTAACTGCACATTGATGCTCTGTCCAAGTATTGCCTGGCGTACGTTTATAGCATTTTACAGTACTGTCTACTGGCTAATGGGGCCATGTGTATTTAGCGCACAGGCACAGCCCACTGTTTGGGACTTTGGGGGGTTTCAGTTGGTCCTCTTTGTGTAAATATCTGTGGCTGCAGCGCTGGTGGGTAGTTGGTTGCTGTCGGTGTGTTACTGTGCTGTTGTTGCTGCTTGTGGTGCTGAACCCGAAAAACAATGACATAGAAAGAGTACATAGTTTTTGATATGTTTGATTGGGCTCGCAGCAGTATGGGTTAAATAGACTGACTGGCTTTGCCCTGCCATATGTCCACAGAGACGAGGGGTCCCAGGAGGAAGTGTTACAGCATTTCAGTAGATCAGGCCATAGGAGGATTGGCAAACTATATTTAAAGTAAAGCCTTCAAAATCAGTCCCATCAGTCTTAGCACTAGTATCCGCAATCTTAGCAGTCCCAGCAGTGTCAGCACCAGTCTTACCAGTCCCAACAGTGTCAGCACCAGTCTTACCAGTCCCAGCAGTGTCATCACCAGTCTTACCAGTGTCAGCACCAGTCTTACCAGTCCCAACAGTGTCAGCACCAGTCTTACCAGTCCCAGCAGTGTCAGCACCAGTCTTACCAGTCCCAGCAGTGTCAGCACCAGTTTTACCAGTCCCAGCACCAGTCTAACCAGTCCCAACAGTGTCAGCACCAGTCTTACCAGTTCCAGCACTGGCAGCACCAGTCTTACCAGTTCCAGTTGTAGCATCAGTGTCATCAGTCCCAGTATTGACTTCAGTAGCAGGGTGGTTAAAGAAAAGGGCTTGTAACCAGGAGGTCCCCGGTTCAAATCCCACAGCCACTGACTCATTGCGTGATCCTGAGCAAGTCACTTAACCTCCTTGAGCTCCGTCTTTCGGGTGAGACGTAGTTGTAAGTGACTCTGCAGCTGATGCATAGTTCACACACCCTAGCCTCTGTAAGTCGCCTTGGATAAAGGCGTCTGCTAAATAAATAATAATAATAATAAAGTAGCAGTGAACCAAACACATGCCTCTCAGTGAAGTTACAAACCCATCTACTTATTCATATTTATAAGTTCTATTCTTCTTTTCCTTTTAATATCACATATTTCTAACAGTGTGAATAGGGTCATTTTAGTGTGGTTTTGCTGGAGACAATTTGTTTTAAAAAATATGGGTCATGAAATTTCAAACATCATCCAAGGTTGGTCACTGGCTAAAGAGTTAGCAACTTATATTGCTTTGCTGTTTGCATTAATAGTCTCCAGGCTTTATAAGATGATAACTTGCACCTTAGTAACATATACAGGATACGCAGGGTTTTTTAAAAACAAAAATTAGATTTTTACCTCAATGGAAATTTAAAATTTCTAGAAATTTCTTAAAAACAAATCATTTTAGGAAAAATCTTTTGTAGCAAAAGTTTTGCTCTGTCCAAGTATTGCCTGGCGTACGTTTATAGCATTTTACAGTACTGTCTACTGGCTAATGGGGCCATGTGTATTTAGCGCACAGGCACAGCCCACTGTTTGGGACTTTGGGGGGTTTCAGTTGGTCCTCTTTGTGTAAATATCTGTGAGCGCTGCAGCGCTTGGTGGGTAGTTGGTTGCTGTCCGGTGTGTTACTGTGCTGTTGTTGCTGCTTGTGGTGCTGAACCCGAAAAACAATGACATAGAAAGAGTACATAGTTTTGATATGTTTGATTGGGCTCGCAGCAGTATGGGTTAAATAGACTGACTGGCTTTGCCCTGCCATATGTCCACAGAGACGAGGGGTCCCAGGAGGAAGTGTTACAGCATTTCAGTAGATCAGGCCATAGGAGGATTGGCAAACTATATTTAAAGTAAAGCCTTCAAAATCAGTCCCATCAGTCTTAGCACTAGTATCCGCAATCTTAGCAGTCCCAGCAGTGTCAGCACCAGTCTTACCAGTCCCAACAGTGTCAGCACCAGTCTTACCAGTCCCAGCAGTGTCATCACCAGTCTTACCAGTGTCAGCACCAGTCTTACCAGTCCCAACAGTGTCAGCACCAGTCTTACCAGTCCCAGCAGTGTCAGCACCAGTCTTACCAGTCCCAGCAGTGTCAGCACCAGTCTTACCAGTCCCAGCAGTGTCAGCACCAGTTTTACCAGTCCCAGCACCAGTCTAACCAGTCCCAACAGTGTCAGCACCAGTCTTACCAGTTCCAGCACTGGCAGCACCAGTCTTACCAGTTCCAGTTGTAGCATCAGTGTCATCAGTCCCAGTATTGACTTCAGTAGCAGGGTGGTTAAAGAAAAGGGCTTGTAACCAGGAGGTCCCGGTTCAAATCCACAGCCACTGACTCATTCGTGATCCTGAGCAAGTCACTTAACCTCCTTGAGCTCCGTCTTTCGGGTGAGGCGTGGTTGTAAGTGACTCTGCAGCTGATGCATAGTTCACACACCTAGCCTCTGTAAATTAGCCTTGGATAAAGGCGTCTGCTAAATAAATAATAATAATAATAAAGTAGCAGTGAACCAAACACATGCCTCTCAGTGAAGTTACAAACCCATCTACTTATTCATATTTATAAGTTCTATTCTTCTTTTCCTTTTAATATCACATATTTCTAACAGTGTGAATAGGGTCATTTTAGTGTGGTTTTGCTGGAGACAATTTGTTTTAAAAAATATGGGTCATGAAATTTCAAACATCATCCAAGGTTGGTCACTGGCTAAAGAGTTAGCAACTTATATTGCTTTGCTGTTTGCATTAATAGTCTCCAGGCTTTATAAGATGATAACTTGCACCTTAGTAACATATACAGGATACGCAGGGTTTTTTAAAAACAAAAATTAGATTTTTACCTCAATGGAAATTTAAAATTTCTAGAAATTTCTTAAAAACAAATCATTTTAGGAAAAATCTTTTGTAGCAAAAGTTTTGCTTTTGTGGATGAGGAAACAAATGTTATAGAAATAGATGTCTACAATTATTTATTTCAGCAATTTTTTTGCAAAACTCCAAAAATGCTAATTCAAAAGTATTTCATACACTTTGATGCTATGATAGTATTGTCTACAAGTTGCTAGAAATTTCAATATCGCAATGCAGAACCTCATTCTAGAAAAGTCTAGAAAATTCTGTATTGTAGGTGAACATTCTTAGAGAGTATAAAAAGGTTATGCATAGGATGATTGCTGTCATTACCAATAAGTCAATATGGGAAAAAGTAAAGAGCTATCTGAAGACCTTAGGCAGAACATTTATTGTCAAGCTGGAGAAGGATACAAGAAGAATTCCAAGCATTTGGGTATCCCAATTTCAACTATTGTTTCTATTATCAAGAAGTGCAAGACTCACGGTACTGTCCCAACGCTTCCTCGGTCTGGAAGAAAGAAGGTTCTTTCACCAAGAACAAGTAGAATAATTGTGAGGAAGGTTAATAACGATCTGAGATTGACTGCCTAAGATATTCAAAGTGAATTGGCTGCAAGTGGGACTGGGGTTTCCATTTCAACCATAGGTCGAGTATTGCATGGTGAAGGAAAATGTCACAAGGACAATCGCTTAAAGTTTGCAAAACGGCATTTGAATGATGGATATGAGTTCTGATCAAAAGTTTTGTGGAGTGATGAAACACAAATCGAGCTATGTGGTCACACTGATAGTCGTAACATTTGGAGAAAGTCTGGTGAGGTGTACAACGGAAAGAACACCATACCTACTGTCAAGCATAGTGGTGGTAATCTCCTTCTGTGGGGCTGTTTTTCCTCTAATGGCACAGAAAATTCAGTTCCAATACATGGTAAAGTGGATTCCATAGCATACCAAAAGATATTGGGCAATTATTATTATTATTATTATTATTTATTTATTTATTTATTTATTTCTTAGCAGACGCCCTTGTCCAGGGCTCAATCATCTGAAACCCTCCACTACAAAACCTGGTTTAAAGTGCAACTGGACATTCCAACACAACGACGACCCAAAGCACACATCAAAATCTTCAGAATGGTTAAAAAAGAATAAAATCAAGGTTCTGGAATGGCCAAGTCAAAGTCCCAATCTAAATCTGATCTTTGGTATGAGTTGAAGAAGGCTGTGCACAAGAGAAATCCTCTGGATTTGAATGAACTGGAACCATTTTGCATTGAAGAATGATAAAAATCACTAAAGAATCATGCCAAAAGCTCATTGACAAATATCCTACTTGTTTAAAAGAGGTTTATAGCTAAAGGTGCCTCAACTAGCTATTAATTTAATTTTCCTTGTCAGGGTATGAGTACTGTTGAATTCGCATTTTCTGGGTTTTGCAAAAAAATTGCTGAAATAAATCATTGTAGACCTCTATTTCTTGCAATTTTTTTCCTCCTATATACACATGCAGAACTTTTCTATAACAGACAGTAAATAAGATACAAAGATTTAGACAGTCAGCACTTAAGTTTCAAAAGCTTTTCATGGAAAGACTAATGGTAGGGTCTGGAAGAGTGATCAGCTGAACATAGAGATATATAGACAGATAGACTGTTGTGGAGAGAGATACAGAGAAAGAGATATATTTTAACAGGCAGAGTTACTGGATCAGATAAATGTTAGTCCCCAATTATTTCAGAAATGTAAAATTTTAATTTGGAGGTTTTTCTACCTTTATAAGTTTAATTTATATATACCAAAGCATTAACAGACAACTGGAAAGAAAGACTGAAACAAATGTTGTCAGCATTGTTTGCTTACTAGGGCTGGGAAGGTGGTGGTTTTCCGTAACACAAAAGAAAACATACGATATTGTAGAGAATAACAAAACACACGTTTTCAGATATCCAAGGTAATAACGAAAATCACATGTTTCTGTAGTTTCTCAGCCCAGCGAGTTTCTCACAAATGGTTCAAATGATTTAAATGTTTCTTACCTTAAGATGTCATGACTGACAGCAACTGGGTTAGAAAAAAATCAATTGCAACAAAATCCCACAAAGGGGAAGGAGCTGCAAATTTTGTCAAATCAAGGTTTGACACAACTGCAATTACTGGCCACTTCAACTCAAGCAGACATTCAAACATAAAATATAATATTCCACCTTGTTTGCACATCATGTATTAACTTTAGTGGTGCCTTTTCTGTGTATAACAGGGTTAAGCTTTTTTTGCACTTTATTTTGTATTTATAATTTAAGTGTGTTGTTTTTCTGTTGCACTTTGATTATTTTATATTTCTATGTTTTTTAAAGCATGTGTGAATGCGTGTAAGGAAATCACGTTGTAATTGATTAATTAGTCCAATTGTTTGTAGCTGAATACTTTCTAAAGCCTCATTAAGAAGAACGAGGAAAAAGCTGGGAGGACGTTCAGGATAACAAGCAGTTTGTGTGAGCATGGATGCCGGGCTGGGAAGTAGGAGCAACGGGAGTGATTTTTGAGAAACTGCTACTATGTGTGTGAAATTTAGGAACTGTAGCGTAATCTGGTGGTGGTGTGTATCTGCATATAGTAATTGCAGCTCATGTGTTGCCACTACTGCTACATTCTTAGCCTGGCACTGGCTCTGTCTGTAGTGAGAGGGGTGGAGGGGTGGTGAGAGAGAGAGGGGGGTGATCTAAAATGGCTCCAATGTGATATTTAGCCTGTAAAATGAAAATCCATTTCCTTTCTTTGATAGCTGTGAGAATGGGATTATTTAGTCAATGGAATACGTGCTAGATGCTTGGTATCTGAACTCCACTGGAGGTGAGGTTGAGGACTTGCTAGGTTGTGTTCTGTTTAGTTGGAGCGCTGAGTTATTTTGAATACACTTTGTTGACTGAGTCCTCAACCATATCTCCAATTCACCAATGTAACTAACTGGATTGTTTTATTCTGTTTAGGTGCCTTTCAGTGCTTTACAAATTGTGATGCTGATTTGTGAACGATGGTATCTAGTTTGCGTAGCTGGTAACTAATATGCCAGTGTTTTTATGATGCTTTGAAAAAAAACAGATCCATTTAATAGATTCTATTTGTGTAAATGCGAAAAGCATATTTTATCTTAATAAAAACAACAAACTCCATCTTTGCTTGCTCTCTGCTTTTCTTGTGGTTCATGCATTGCTCTTTCCCAATGAAATAACCTGTGCTGTTAAATTAGGGTAAAATTGGCAAACATTACATTTGAGTTGCTCTTTCTTTATAGAGCTGGCTTAGTCGGATTACTACACGGCAGTGGCTTAGCCTGAGCATAGTTTCCCCTCGAGGTAGCTGCCCATGGCCCTATGCTGGATTGAGCTCAGTTGCCTTCGCTCCCATTACCTGTGTTCAACATATCTGTTTGTTTTCTATTTAAAGCACTCGTTGCCAGCTCCCTTTTTTAAAAATGTGCAACCAGTCGATCAGTGCCACTAACGTATGTACTGATCGAACATCCTCCAAACTGTTCTGCACGCAGAGGGTTATGTTATGCCCTGCACAGCTCACACTTGCCATGCCATCAAAAGGTGCCCCACTATGATCGTTTACGTGAGTAAGTAAAGGCATTGCTCTGCAAATGTTTGCAGCATTGTCGTGGACGCAAGCTATTAGTTTCAAAATCGCCCCACATTCTGTGTTGATTCGATCGATCGCTTCTGCTAAATTCGCAGTGGTGTGCCTGTCATTTCATTTTTTTTGTTGCTTGTACTTATGATTTGAGTTCTCACGTTATGTAATGAGAGGTTGCCATTAAAAAGGCTTTTCTTTTGCACATTCGTTATTTATAGCAATTCATTTCGAAAAAAATCATCTTTCGACAGGGAATTTCGTAGCCTGGAGCAAGATTCGCTATCAGATTTTTAAATGCAGCTCCCTCCATGATGTTAATGGGTAACGCAGAGGCAGGGAAATAGAGTACAGTTTTATATAATTTAATTTCGTGCTAATAAAATTGTGGTTTCACATTACTCAATATTCTTTTGATCCATCAATTGGTATTTGACCGATTTGATGCATCGATCCATCGTCCCAGCCCTATTGCTTGCCTAATGATTCCACACGTAGCTCCTTTTCGATTGATCCATGTTAGCTAGTAGCTGGATTCTCCTTTTCATCCACACTGATGAAATCAACCAGTTATTTTCCCTCTGCCACTAAGCAGCATGCAAAATAGTATTTACGTCACATTTTATGGATGTATGCGAGATGTTTTTATGTAGTTGTTTTTTACTCTAGTTAAACTAATTGTATTAAATGTAGAGCTCTAAAATAAGAACATAATTTATCAGTACCTGATTGAGTGGGTAAAAATTAGACACCATAGTAAAAAATAATTTGGTTTTATTATAACTGTATATTTTTACTTGTAAACTAGCATCACTGTTAATGTCCAGTGTGCCACACCTTGTAAAACACCACTGCAACATGGGGCCCCCTGGACTATATTTTTCTCTGTATTCAAGCACCTCTTGTTGTAGTGATGCCAATAATAATAATAATAATAATATGGTGCTTAATTCCATTTTAAAATAAAATTAGCTTTCTGTAAACTATGCTTTTATTTAATATAACATCCTGCAATTTAACAAAACAAAACTGTTTGAAAAAAATATTTTCTCCATTGCAGCATTTCAGCATTGCATCTGTGTTTTGTAAGAAAATGCATTTTACTAAAGACATATAAAATAATAATAAGACACTTTGTTAAAATTATCTAATACCCCTTTCATGAATCCATTGGCTATATCAAATTACCGTAAACTCACTGAAACTAAACAGAATAACACAAACAAAATAAAATGTCAGAATAATTCCTACTTTAGTTTAAATGGTAATCTAACCCTTTTTTTTCTGCATCCATCATTGAAATGCAATTGTTTAAAAGTGTTTCTACAGGAGCAGAAACAAAGTGTTTGGACTTCAGTTAAAAAAAATTACTCTAGGTTTAACTTGCAACAAAATAAACATAATGTACATACTTTTTTTTTTTTTTAAATTGAATATTATCAATGTTAGCTGGATTTTAATTGTGATGTGTTACAAATGTGCTGCAGCATGTTGTTTGACATCTGCGACTCCTCCATAAGAAATTAAAACGTCCGTCTGTGGCAGGGTACACCCCGCCCCTGTATTATTATAATGTATTGTTTTGTGTTTGTTTAAAACGAGGATTTGTTATTATTGTTTGACAGCATGGATGGGGTTGAAATTCCCCATCCAGATAAACTTGTAAGAATGCGTGGTTGGCAGCTAATGGTTTATTGATAAATTGGCTGTCGACCATGCGTATGATAAACCCCATGCAGAATGCCGTCGAGGGATAACCTAGGTAATTGATAGCCAGGTAATCTGGTTTTAATATCGACCACTATATTAAAACCAGTGGCTTTTGCAGACCGAGGTTGGGTTGTTCAGAGGATGAACGTAAAAAGTAAGAACTGAAAATATATAAAATACGATTGCTACTTGTGCTGAATTATCTCCAGCACGGTACTTGTTTTGCTGTTTGCTTTGGCCACCGTGCAGTTTTGTTTTGTGTAAAAGTCTTTTGTTTTTGTTTAAATATTTAATTTATTTCTAAAGAAAAACGAGCACAGTTGCGACTCACCCCCGCAGTACTTATGCCTGTGTCTTACTGTTCTGACGTCACCACCAAGCCATCCTGTCCACACCCTCTTACAGATTTTCAGTGTGCTTTGAAACAGTACATTTAATACATCAAAAAAAATTGAAATGTAGGTTTGCCTTCAAAAAGCTGTGGGCTTGGAACTCACATGTGCAAGCAACTGCCTTGCTCTTTTCTTCACCCACTAGTCGTGGCACAAAGTGAAATGTGAAATGGAGTCTGGACAGGGTGTGACAAAAAAAAATAGTAATACAGTGAACTGTTAAAATAAATTCCACATTGAATGGTCTGCCAAGTGCTCTGATCATTACGATTATACCATTACGATTATAGTAATTTCAAAAAGAATAATACTTTTTACTTGCAGCACATTATTTTACTCTTTTAAAAAATGCATTAAATTGTCTCCTGGGTGGAAGTGAACAGTGATGACAGTAGGTCATCGTGTCTTTTTCTACTTTACTTTAGTACTTCAGAGATTGCAAAACCTATAATAATAATAATAATAATAATAATAATAATAATAATAATAATAATAAATACACATTAGGTCATCACAACCAAAGTTACCATTAAATAAACACTAAAACACTGTCTGATTACTCTCTAAATAAAAATCAGTGCCAGAAATGCTTTTTAGGACTCTTCCAGTTTTTGCAGTGTGTTCCAAGTACGAGCACCTGTATAAGTATGATAGCTCCGAGAATGAATACAAGAATGAGTAATGTGACCTCTACCGACCCCTAACAAGTATGATTACTTCAGGGCATAACCAAAAAAAGAGATGGTTTAGTCAAGTGAATAGAGCAGTTGTTTTTGACATTATATAACACTCCTGTAGTGCTCAAACCAAAGGTGGATCTTAACCATTTTATTTGTAAGCAAAACACTTTGGCTGTATGGCTTATACCACTTGTACCAAATCATTAGCGTTATCCAAGTTAAATATGTGGCAATATATAATAGATGTACAGCCACTAGCAGGGACATGTCTTTGTAGGAACTCTTTTAGGTAAGAGAGTAACACTGTGCCCTGCTTGGTCTGTATTCTGCCTCTTTTAATGAAAAACTGCCAATTATGGCAAGCATGATTTCATTATCTTGGTTTTATGGCATTAAATTTATATCCCGAACCCAGTAGATCACCTGGTCCTTCTAAAAACCTTCATGCATTCCCCATGATATTTCAGTGCTTCACCAGATTCTGTATCTAATGCTAGTATTTTTCCTGCTTATCTGAAACAGTTAAGTTGAAATGCCCCATTGCCTCACTAAAGGATTACGCAAAAAAATTCTCATGACACAAATTGCCTCTATCACATGTGGTGTTGCAGAGATGAGATACTTGTCACAGCACTGTCCACAAAAAAAAAAGAATAGGAGAGAGGAATTTAAATATCACATACAAACAGAGCTCTCTATCAACAAATTATAGGTTTGGCAGATTTTCAAGTTCAAGACTGATACAATGGAATAGCCTCAGTAGAAGGAAGGTTATTTGGAAAGGTTAATTCTGTCCAAGTTGTACAGTGATTTTTCTGGTTGTGTCTACAGCATTGTTTAATTTGCTACTTTTATCTAGAAACTTGATAGCCCCTCCATATGATAGTATCACACCACAAAAATGCCCAGTAGCATCACAGCGTGTATGTGTGTTAAGAAGGGCACATCTGTATCAATTTTAGTGCATCCAACCTGCATAAGATGGAAGATGGTTTCATCTGTCAGTCGGTTCCTTTCCTTTGACTTCAAATGATTCAATGCAGAGAAGTTACTTTCACAAATGTAAGTGCTCCCAAGCACAGAACACAATTTCAGTGCCCACTTTCTCAGATTTGTGAAACGGGACTCAGGAAGCAGTTTCCAAAACTGAATGCCCCTTTCATTCATCTTTGCAACAAAGAAAGGATCAGCCTGCAGTTAGCACAGTGATTGGTACTGTAGTGAAGGTTCAAGTTATATTCCTCACTCGTGGCACAGCGGATATAGACCTAACGTTTCAGGGTATTGAATTTCCTTGTTGTATTCAGCAACCCCTTCCTCTAGCGATTGGTCTTCCATATTGAAACAAGCACTTTATACTCGCAGTAATGTATGTTTATCACAACAAAATAAAAATTCTCTGTTAACTGTTGGTGGGTCACATCAAATAAATTGTCAGACCGGATGCATGTAAACATGTAAATAAGCAGTTATATATTTTAGTTTTTCAAACTGCACAAATAACCTTGACTATATATTAAAAAATTTAAAAAATCAATAAAAAAAAATCAATAAATACTCAGCAGAAAAACGTTTTTACAGCAAATGTATAGCTTCTAAAGATAAAGTATAAGAACTACTGTATTTTCCACTAGCAGAAGGATACATTAGATAAAACTTAATTTAAAGTTTAAAATGTTATTGTTTTGTTTTCTTTTTATAAAACAAACATTATAAGGTTGAAGGCACAACACACCCAGGCGTATGTAAGAGAGGCCTATGTCTTCCTGCACACCCTGCCATGGGTTATTGCTTACTTAACTATCTGTGACTTTTTCTTATTTATTAATACTCATTAACTATTTTTCATTGAAAAGTCGTTGCCACAGAAAGTCCTTTGCAGAAATGTTGTTCAAATCACTGTGAACCTTTTATTGTAATGAACAAAGTCCATGGGGAAACCAATTATAACTACACCCTGCTGATTATGCACTCTTTTATGGCCTGTCAAGTGGACCTTTGAGACCGATCTATGGGTTCTTATATTAAATGTAAAAAAATAATAAAAAAAATAATAGCAATTATCTCATTTCTAATTACAATTGCTGAGTCCCCACCTGCAAGTATGGTTCCACTAGGCGTTCTGAGCCTTCATTTTGTGCTAACACTGTTTTCTCCCTGTGGTCATTTATATTAACCAAATTACTTTCTAAATACTTTTCCTCTTGCTAACTGTTAGTAGGTAAGTTTTTTTTTTCTTAAACATATTAATGTCAATTTCTTGCTGATACAGTGGGAACCCCATGTTGGTCCAGAGATAATGTACAGTAGGCATTCTCAACCAAAAATATACCGTCATGATTGTTTGAGAAAGACAGTGCTGACTACAGGGGTTGAATGTACCAGCCACATGGTTAATGTTGTTGTACAATAACCAGTAATTCTGTATTTAAAAGGCAGTTTTATGCAGACATATATATTATTTGTGATTTTCATTAAAAAAAAATGTTATAAGCAGGTTTCAATTTGCAGTGGGCAACAGCATACTGTACATTGTCACCAGTTTTGGGATCTGATTCCTCCTGCATTACAGTGAATATTCTTTTAATGCAACAAAAAAAAAGTATTTGTGATGAAACAAATTTATTAGATCACTGTACACTTCTTAAAATAGGTTTGATTCTAAATATTTATAGTGATGCTTGCAGAAGCTGCCTTTTACCACAGAATTAACCACGATCTTCATATACAGTATACTGTACCCATGTGCCTTCATTTTAATCATAGTCTTTATGCAGGTTAAGCAGAACAAAGTCAGAAAACACATCTGTTCACAATCAGGCATCACAAAGTAAAGCCTTAAGGCTGGACACACGAGCAGAGCATTTGTATGTGTATCTCGCTATCCATGTATTCATATCAGAGTGAAAACACACTCAAGATAAAATACTGCAGCAGAAAAATACCTTGACAGATCACACCTAGCTGTAAACAAACCAGAAACAAGCATTAGATTTGCATCACACACGAGTGAAAATGACAGCATTGAGAAGAAAGCTTATACTCGCAGTGGTGATATTTAAAGGTGGGCCTTGCATGTGTATCCACCAGAGGTATGGTCCTTACTAAATCTGAGAAATTTCCCTTTTCAAATATAGGAACAACATACCCAATTGTCCAGTCCAGTGGAATGGCTCTTTCGTGTATAGATTTGTTGAATATATTTGTTGAATGTCTACACCCCCTTTCAAAATTTTCACCTTTTATTGCCTTATAGCCTGGAATTAAAATGCATTAATTTTTTTTTTTTTTTTTTTCATTTATCTACACATCCTACCCCACAACTTCCAAGTAAAAAAAAAATATTCTAGAAATTTGTAGAAAATTAATTAAAAATGAAACCTGAAATAGCTTGGTTGGATAAGTGTCCACCCCCTTGTAATAGCAATCCTAAATTAGCTCAGGTGTAACCAATCGCCTTCAAAATCACACACCAAGTTAAGTGGCCTCCACCTGTGTTAAATTGTAGTGATTCACGTGATTTCAGGATAAATTCAGCAGTTCCTGTAGGTTCCTCTAATGGGTAATGCATTTCAAAGCAAAGACTCAACCATGAGCACCAAGGCACTTTCAAAAGAACTCCGGGACAAAGTTGTTGAAAGGCACAGATCAGGGGATGGGTATAAAAAAATATCAAAGGCCTTGAATATTCCTTTGAGCACGGTCAATATGATTATCAAGAAGTGGAAGGTGTATGGCACCACCAAGACCCTGCCTAGATCAGACCATCCCTCCAAACTGGATGACCAAGCAAGAAGGAGACTGATCAGAGAGGCTACCAAGAGGCCAATGGCAACTTTGCAAGAGCTACAGGCTTTTGTGGCCAAGACTGGTCAAAGTGTGCATGTAACAACAATATCTCAAGCACTCCACAAATCTGGCCTGTATGGTAGGGTGGCAAGAAGGAAGCCATTACTCAAGAAAGCCCACCTTGAATCCCGTTTGAAGTATGGGGATGTTTCTCATCGGCAGGGACTGGGGCACTTGTCAGAATAGAAGGGAAAATTAATGGAGCAAAGCACAGAGAAGTCCTTGAGGAAAACCTGCTGCCCTCTGCAACAAAGCTGAAACTGGGACAGAATTCACCTTTCAGCATGACAACGACCCAAAGCACACAGCCAAAGCTACACTGGAGTAGCTAAGGAACAAAAAGGTAAATGTCCTTGAGTGGCCCAGTCAGAGCCCCAACCTAAATCCAATCGAAAATTTGTGGCATGACTTGAAGATTGTTGTCCATCAATGCTCCCCAAGGAACTTGACAGAGCTTTGTAAAGAAGAATGGTCAAATATTGCCAAATCTAGGTGTGCAAAGTTGGTAGAGACCTATCCCAACATACTCACAGCTGTAATTGCTGCCAAAGGTGCTTCCACCAAGTATTAACTCGGGGGTGGAGACTTATCCAATTATGATCTTTCAGTTTTGTATTTTTAATATAAATTTTTTCTCAATAAAAACTTTTTTCCCCTTAACAGTGTGGAGTATGGTGCGTAGGTAAGTGGAAAAAATCCTCATTTAAATGCATGAAACTGAGGCACTGAAGCAACAAAATGTGAAAAGGGGGTGTAAACTTTCTATAGGCACTGTATATATATATATAATATATACAGTACTGTGCAAAAGTTTTAGGCAGGTGTGAAAAAATGCTGTAAAGTAAGAATGCTTTCAAAAATAGACATGTTAATAGATTATATTTATCAATTAACTAAATGCAAAGTGAGTGAACAGAAGAAAAATCTAAATCAAATCCATATTTGGTGTGACAACCCTTTGCCTTCAAAACAGCATCAATTCTTCTAGGTACACTTGCACAAAGTCAGGGATTTTGTAGGCATATAGTCAGGTGTATGATTAAACAATTATACCAATCAGGTGCTAATGATCATCAATTCAATATGTAGGTTGAAACACAATCATTAACTGAAACAGAAACAGCTGTGTAGGAGGAATAAAACTGGGTGAGGAACAGCCAAACTCAGCTAACAAGGTGAGGTTGCTGAAGACAGTTTACTCTCAAAAGTCATACACCATGGCATGACTGAGCACAGCAACAAGACACAAGGTAGTTATACTGCATCAGCAAGGTCTCTCCCAGGCAGAAATTTCAAGGCAGACAGGGTTTCCAGATGTGCTGTCCAATCTCTTTGAAGAAGCACAAAGAAACGGGCAACGTTGAGGACTGTAGACGCAGTGGTCGGCCAAGGAAACTTACTGCAGCAGATGAAAGACACATCATGCTTACTTCCCTTCGCAATCGGAAGATGTCCAGCAGTGCCATCAGCTCAGAACTGGCAGAAAACAGTGGGACCCTGGTACACCCATCTACTGTCCGGAGAAGTCTGGTCAGAAGTGGCCTTCATGGAAGACTTGCGGCCAAAAGCCATACCTCCGACGAGGAAACAAGGCCAGCGACTCAACTCTGCACGAAAACACAGGAACTGGGGTGCAGAAAAATGGCAGCAGGTGCTCTGGACTGATGAGTCAAAATTTGAAATATTTGGCTGTAGCAGAAGGCAGTTTGTTCGCCGAAGGGCTGGAGAGCGTACACGAATGAGTGTCTGCAGGCAACAGTGAAGCATGGTGGAGGTTCCTTGCAAGTTTGGGGCTGCATTTCTGCAAATGGAGTTGGGGATTTGGTCAGAATTAATGGTCTCCTCAATGCTGAGAAGTACAGGCAGATACTTATCCATCATGCAATACCATCAGGGAGCCATCTTATTGGCCCCAAATTTATTCTGCAGCATGACAACGACCCCAAACATACAGCAAAAGTCATTAAGAACTATCTTCAGCGTAAAGAAGAACAAGGAGTCCTGGAAGTGATGGTATGGCCCCCACAGAGCCCTGATCTCAACATCATCGAGTCTGTCTGGGATTACATGAAGAGAGAGAAGCAACTGAGGCTGCCTAAATCCACAGAAGAACTGTGGTTAGTTCTCCAAGATGTTTGGGCCAACCTACCTGCCGAGTTCCTTCAAAAACTGTGTGCAAGTGTACCTAGAAGAATTGATGCTTGATGCTGTTTTGAAGGCAAAGGGTGGTCACACCAAATATGGATTTGATTTAGATTTTTCTTCTGTTCACTCACTTTGCATTTAGTTAATTGATAAATATAATCTATTAACATGTCTATTTTTGAAAGCATTCTTACTTTACAGCATTTTTTCACACCTGCCTAAAACTTTTGCACAGTACTGTATATATATATGTGCATGCATGCTTCGGTTGTTCAGATGTTTATGTGACTTAATAAAATTAAAAAAATTAAAAAAACTTTTCGTTTTACTATTTACAGTGTTTTGAATATAGCCATCAGAAAGACTGCTGCGGGGCTTCTAGGTATGAGTATATCTCCGGTCCTTCTAGTGTTAATGGGCCCACGGGCTGCAATATTGTTCGTGGCAATGCTGTCAGTGGAAATGCTGTCAGCGAGACGAGGTCCTCCGGCCCCACTTGCAGCGCAAAGGCTGTCAGCGGCAATACTGATAGCGGTACTCCTACAGCCGGGGCACTCCTGGCAGTGGAAGGGCTGGCTCCTCCAGCATAGACGGTTCTGGCAGTGGACCTGCAGCCAGTGGCAACGCTGGCAGCTGCAGTATTTAGATATGTCCCCGTTTACATCATTTGAACATTTGTAATGTATATACTGTATTATATTATCAATTGTAGGCCTAGTATTTTTAAATGTGTGAGCTTGGCAAGCCAGTTTGGCTGATCATGTCAAGAGGTAGGAAAACGTGGGGGGGTGTCAGCTGCTGTAGGTTAGCTAAAGAAGGATATATTTTGAGGACCATCCATTGAATAACTGTGTTCTTAAGAAACTGAACCGGACACAGTGGTGTTTTGTTGTCAGAGAATGCCTAATTAAGCAATAGAACCCTCATAAGAGGGCTTTACCATCTGGTAAAGCCTGCCTCATACTGTTAAATGCCCCAGCCAAAGGGCTTTACCAGATGGTAAAGCCCTCTTATGAGGGTTCTATTGCTATTAGAAAATGGATATGTTAAAAAAATAACATTTAGTTTTTCTGTTTGTTTTATTCGGGATTTTATGCAGCACTAGTTTTTGTTGCTAATAAATACAAACATTTTCCTCAATACTCCATGGGTAATGTCATTTGCTCAGAATTCCATCTGTGGTCTGGTAGCCTTCAGGCTGAATTATCCCAGCGGTGGACGATGCTGTATCGTGGGTACTTCCAGTAGCCTAAATAATACCTCAATACTAAAAGCAATTCTGCTACTTACATGGAGCTGTTCTTCAGTTCAGGTAACTCAAACAGAAAAGCAAACATGGTTTGTGGTTATAAACTAAAAACATATACAAATGAACAGCTAATACCAATAAATCATCGTTTATAATTGCACCTGTCTGTATTCAGTGAAACGCTCACCTCTGTTTTCTGCGCATGCTCCATCTCTGGTACTGCATTCTGAAAAGTGAAGTTTTTGTATACCGTATGGTATTTCATCATTACCACAGGTTATGTTTTTTGTCAAGTATCTTTGCAAAACGTGGCTCAAAACCTCGCACTTCTGGAAAACCTTGCTAATGCTGCTTTTTGTCAAGAAAGAGCATTTCAGAATCGATATGACTTATTCACAGCATATGACGTATTCACAGCAAGTACAGAAGAACGTTTCGCAAATAGCCTACACACCTGCTACAACTTATCATATTAATGTCTTCTCTAATTACCAGTGCATAACTGAAACAAGGGAGTTATAAAAACATTACCTCCTGCTTATTAAGTAATAATCATGGTGGTGGTAACAAACATTTATATCATACTACTGCCTAAATATTAATAACAATATTAATAATAGCATATTTGGTATATAACAACAATAATTTATGAAATAATTATATGTGACAAACATCACAATTTCAGCAATACTTGCTTCAATAATATAAACATAATAAGAACATTTTTTTACGTATTGAACTGATTGTGGATCTTTAGATGATTTAATAGGCGTTTGATCTTATCTTGCAGTACCATCATTCTAACACAAGGACAGTTCTGTGTTGATAAATCACATACTTTCTGTTCGAATATGTGTGTGCACGGTTTATAAAGGAATACTTGCGCACGCACAAATGATAAATATAGGCCCTGGTGTTTTTCTAGTCCAGCACTAGAGAGTATGTGTGCTGTAGTTGCACAAACTGAATGATTTGTAAATCCCCTGTCTAAACTTATTTTGGTCAACATTTTCCCAAGGTTATTTCAACACAGGTCTATTTTCATAATGCAGGAGTTAAAATATCACATATCCAATCAAGTAGGTGTTCAGGGGTATTTTAAATATTGTTTAAAAATGTTATTTTTTAAAAAGTTAATGTTAATATTATGTACACCATTGTTGAACTGAATGTAGTATTATTATAAAAACACAATGTCTCTTTGTATGTACTGGACAATTATAGCGAACCTACATAAATGTTATATGGAAACCCACACAACCCATGAAAATTATGATACTTATTGAAGTATGAAACTGGGGATATGCAGGGCAATTCATGTGGGTGAAAAGTAGACCTGCGGTTTAAAATATATTGTAACGACCCAGAAAATTGCTTTGTTGCAGGACTTGTTGTCTGTTCAGTTTGTCTCATCTGTCTTTTATGTTACATATGTATTGTAAGGAGAACAGGTCACACTGTTACTTAGCATGGGAAGGGGGAGTGAGTGAATGAGTGGGAAGAATGTGTGCTGCTGTTTTTTGGGGTTGCAGAGCATGGATGTGACTGGTTGATGAGCCGGACAACGACGGGAGATTATATAAGGGAGTGCATGAGTCTGGGGACTGGAGACAGTCCAGAGCTGAACTTGAATGAGAAACTCTGAGTGTGACTGAGCGAGCGTATGAGCTGTGACCACAGAGAATATGCAGAGAAAGTCAACACTAAAACGTAGGGTTATTATTTTGGTGCTGTGAATTCCAGCCCCTGCCAGGAATTCTCTGTAGGTTTTCAAATAAAACAAACATTTTGAGAATTCAACACTGTCTCCCTGAGTAGTACATCCTAAACATGAAAACGTTACAAAATACTGAATGAACGGATCAAGCTTATTATGATAGTTTGCAAAATCAGATGAAAGCTTTCAATACAAAATCGGGATAATACATAATCATTATTTACAAAATCTTGTTCGTCTCGTTACTTGTTAAAAACTGTAACTTTACTGCTATACTAATTGCAAATGTTGTAAAATGTTGTGGCATGAAAGCTAGGGCGTCTGCATTGCAAGCTGCATTGGAAGCATGTCTTGGCTTCGATTCCCACACAAACTTAAAAACAAAAAATATATACTGTATATATTTTATTTACGTGTAACAAACACATTTTTAATGTGAAAAAAATGTTATCAATGACACTTTCACTGAGCATACATACTTTTGCACACACACTGCTGTCTTAGACATGTTGCATTTTTCTACTCTGATGCATTATGAGCATCAACAATTTACTCAAAGCCTCCACTAGTGTTTTCTACTATTATAACAACCTTGACTTGCATAAAGAAGGAAAAACACTGAGTGAAATAGCTTGCATCACTTGATTTTCAAGGTATCCGATAAACAACAAGTACAGAGAAACATCATCTGTAATTGACAAACCTAGGACTGGAAGACCCAAAAAGCTGTCTAACAAGGATGAGCAATACTTGAAGATAATATCCTTAAGGAATAGAAAGAAAACAAGCGTTGAATTGACAACAGAACTGGCAGAAGGCACAGGTGTCATTGTCCATCCATCAACAGTCCAAAGAGCACCTTTGACCATTGTTTCATAGTCCAATTTCCGTGTTCTTGTACATATTTTAGCCTTTTAGTCTCATTCCTCTTTCTTAACAGAGGTATTCCTACTGCAACACATCCTTTAAGTCCTGATTTCAAGAGTGACCTTCATACTGTTGATTTGATGGACAACGACACCTGTGCCTTCTGTCAGTTCTGTTGTCAATTCAACCGAATGCTGCATCTTGATTGCCTGAGGCCGTGACTCATGTTCTGTTTTTACAATTGCTGTAGTTATAAAGAATTTGTTTAGCTCAAGATGGCCCTGTAGGAACCGTCTTAAATATTTGTAAACTATTAGTAAAACACTACATTACACCTTCTTACACAGAATTAACACAACAAAATAAACGGGTATTGTACCATGTAAGCAGTTGTTACCTGGACTTGCTGCAATTAAAGTCCTGTGTATCAATCTTTGGCTTCAATAAAAACGTCTGTTGGCCCATTTTTGACAGAAAGGTGAAAAAGCAAGTACTGGTATCTGTTTATCTGTATTCTTTTTAGCGTGTACTCATTTGCTCACTTATCATAGATCATAATGGACAGTTTTGGATCAGTCAGAATACATTAATCTTCTGTTTTGCCTCTTAGGAAATCGTTGAATACTCTGCTATTTCTATACTAGATTAATGTGCCAAGAGACTTTTTTCATTTCTTATGGATGACCTATAATTTAAATCAGAGTCAGAAACATTTTAAATTAATATTCCCAACTGCATAATGTTGTCATAGCATCACATACTGTACCTTTCACTTTGAAGAATTTTTATTTTATATATATATATATATATATATATATATATATATATATATATATATATATATATATATATATATATATATATGTATGTGTGTGTGTGTGTGTGTGTGTGTGTGTGTGTATATATATATATATATATATATATATATATATATATATATATATATATATATATATTATATTTAAATTATGTAAACAGTATCCTGGGAGACAGTTAGCATGGTTTTAGGAAAGGGAGATTGTGTCTGACTAACCTGCTTGATTTTTTTGAGGATGCAACATTGACAATGGATAATTGCAAAGCACATGACATGGTTTATTTAGATTTCCGGAAAGTTTTTTGACAAAGTCCTGCATAAAAGATTACTTCTCAAAGTGAACACAATAGGGCTTCAAGGAAATGCATGCACATGGATTAGGGAGTGGTTAACATGTAGAAAACAGAAAGTACTGATTAGAGGAGAAACCTCAAAATGGAGCGAGGTAACCAGTGGTGTACCACAGGGATCAGTATTATGTCCTCTGCTCTTCCTAATCCAAATGAATTACTTAGATTCTGGTATAGTAAGCAAACTTGTTAAATTTGCAGATGACACAAAAATAGGAGTGGCAAACACTGTTGCAGCGGCAAAGGCCATTCAAAATGTTCTAGACAGCAGTGGTGTATTCGAGCCAGAACGTGCAAGAACGGCGTTCCAGTACTTTTTTCAATAGTTGAAACAATCTCTTTTCCATGTGGAAATCAAGTGTCTTTCTGTACCATGCCACTGAATACGAATCGGGGTCTCTATCTCTGATTACTGGCACATAAATGTTTGCAGTCAAGTCACACACATCTCCTGATTCCCGCACAATTGTATGATTCAGTCAGTCATCCTTGTGATTCAATGAAGAGAACATTAGGAACTTCGATTACAAACTACAGTACTAAAGTTTAATAAGACTAACAATGTTTTTAGTAAAAATGGTGATGAAGAAGTAGCCAACTTGTGTTTTTTAAAGCAGCCAAAAACCACACCTACATTTAAGATTTAATATATATTACAAGTGCTACACATTTATTTAAAGAAAAAATGCTATAAACTATACTTATTTATCTGCTTTGTTTGTTTGTTTTCTCTCACTATTTACAGTACTGGGGAGTAGCCTATAAAAGACGCATGCATTACCTATTACCTCAAGCTCAATGAACAAATAAAATGGGAATTTGTATTATTTTTGTTTAAGAAATGGCAAATGACATTTAATATAGAAAAGTCTAAGGTAATGCATGCAGGCAATAAAAATGTCCACTATAAATACCATATGGGAGATAATAAAATTGAAAAGGGTATCTATGAAAAAGATCTAGGAGTTTATGTTGACTCAGAAATGTCTTCCTTTAGACAATGTGGGGGAAGCTATCAAAAAAGGCCAACAAAATGCTCGGATATATAGTGAAAAGTGTTGAATTTAAATCAAGGGAAGTAATAGTAAAACTTTATAATGCATTAGTAAGACCTCATCTAGAATATTGTGTTCAGTTCTGGTCATCTCGCTACAAAAAGGATATTGCTGCTCTAAAAAGAGTGCAAAGAAGAGTGACCAGAATTATTCCGGGTTTAAAAGGCATGTCATATGCAGACAGGCTAAAATAATTGAATCTATTCAGTTTTGAACAAAGAAGACTACGTGGCGATCTGGTTGAAGCATTCAAAATTCTAAAAGGTATTGACAATGTTGACCCAAGGGACTTTTTCGACCTGAAAAAAGAAACAAGGACCAGGGGTCACAAATGGAGATTAGAAAAAAGGGCATTCAGAACAGAAAATAGGAAGCACTTTTTTGAACAAAGAATTGTGGGAGTCTGGAATCAACTCCCCAGTAATGTTGTTGAAGCCGATACTCTGGGATCCTTCAAGAAGCTGCTTGATGAGATTCTGGGATCAATAAGCTACAAACAACCAAATGAGCAAGATGGGCTGAATGGCCTCCTCTTGTTTGTAAACTTTCTTATGGTCTAATGTTCTTAATTACACCAGACTTCATACTTTAGATATCCTATTTAGTAAAAGAGTGTTGTTCCTGGTGAATGCTTGTTATCAATGAATATAAAGTTAGTGATGCAATTTACTTTTAGTGCTATTTAGGCAGGATTAGACCCACATTGTGTATGTCTCGCTTTTCTTGTCACACACTGTATAGGACTGTGATAGGGTGTGGGTATTCACTGACACAGGAGACCGAAGTTGGAGTTGAGACACCGCACAGGTGCTCAGATTTATTTGGTTGTAATTATTTTTGTTGTGGTGCAATGATTTCTTTTAGCCCGCAGAGGGCGCTGTTGTCCGTGGTCTGGCTACCAACTATGGTATCCAGAACGTACGTACGGTAATACAGTCCAGAACAGGTGCACTCACAGGTGCTCAAAGAATAATGAAAACGAAGAGGCAAAAGGCAAAAGAGAAAATAAAACACAGTAATGAAAACTACAAAATAAATGTGCTGCACTCTGCAGCGGGTTTTTCCCCAGTCGCTGCTACCCGTATGACTCGGGTCTCCGTCCTACCCTTTGCTGTTCCTCAGCTAGGTTTTAAAACACTATCGGGGTCTGCCCAATGATTTCCCCGCTCTCTCTATTTCTTTAGGTCCTTCTCTTTACGTTTCTTTAAGGATTTTATTCCTCCCGTCCGTCCGTCCGTGTTCTTTGCTGAGCCGCGTGACCGCAAGCTCGCTGTTCAGGTCTAAAGGGGCAGATCTGAGGAAACAGCACAGTATTAATTTATAGGACCAGCAATCCCCCCAAGACCCGCCTCCCAGCCACTGAGAGAGAGGGAAAACTCACACACCCTCTTCCCACCTCTCTGTGTCACTGCCATGACTGACAGGCGGATCCCACGGGACTGCCGCCCTCTTCCTGCAGCATCGTGCATACGTCAGACGGCCAGTCCAGGTCTCCCCTGTTACAAGGACAAA
This sequence comes from Acipenser oxyrinchus oxyrinchus, assembly GCA_030684275.1. Classification (NCBI taxonomy): domain Eukaryota; kingdom Metazoa; phylum Chordata; class Actinopteri; order Acipenseriformes; family Acipenseridae; genus Acipenser; species Acipenser oxyrinchus. Next base: position 50,982,016 of record CM060247.1, read on the forward strand.
TGAGCTAAAATAAATAATGTCCTTGTGCAATGGTTTCAGACTAAAATGATGGTAATTAGATAATGTAATATTAACAGAGAACCATGCATGTAATAATACATATACATTAAAAGAACTGCTACAATACTTCCAATGGTTTTCCATATATGCACTGCAAAATGGTGATTCATCTCCATCAAATCTAAAGTTAGTCTATTTAAGTCCATGCCTCTGACCAATCTGTTCATGTATTTTTAAGAGAACTAAAGATAGTAATTAAAAAGCTTGGGTTGTACTGTACATGTATTAATAAAAAGCTCTCCTCATATAATATTCACTTTTTGAAATATAGCAGTGCCATAGGTATGTTTTCTATATAACATTTACTCTACAGTATGAGAACAAAGGTAACAATCTATAATAAATTAATTTAATATAAATATAAAAACTGCCCTCCAAAAAATATCAATCCCGTATTATTTATTTGTTATAAATAAACACAACTATGTTGAGCACACAATCACTTCCTCTACCCTCGTTCCTTTGCTGTTGTGTTTATGTTGTGCTCCTGTGCCATAATAATCTGTAGTTAAATGGTTATTGCTCTATTGACAGTGTTACTGTACAATTTTGACACATCATTACTCATACTTAACCACTTGACCTGGAATAAATGTTAAAGCAATTACTGCTGAGAGCATTGCTATACGAAAATTGCTGCAAACTTTGGGGATAATCAAAATGCAAAGCTGGTCAAGATAGCAATACGAAAAACAGTTTTTTATTAGGCAGTCCATGTCAGTTGATATTATGTAGTAATTTACTTTTATTAAAAGGAAAATAAAACACCTAATTATTTACCTTTTTGGGGCCCATTTTAATCTGCAATTTGCAATGGAAATGGGGGTGTTATATGGACAATTAGTATATTGAAATGTTAAAATAGTTTCATAACAATCTGCTCAGGGTTGCTTTATTTAAACAGTTTTTGACAACTTAAATTATAATATATGCCTAATTAAGAAATAGAGTACATCTATTCAGGCAAATGGTACCTCAAATTACTATAAAATACACAAAGGATAACAAAGAGACTTTTGTGTATTACGTTTATTTTAAGGGGCCACTTATTTGAGTTAATTAGTGCACTATAGGAACTTTTTATTAAAAAGGGAAAACCCCCTTCTTTACACAGGTATTAAACTTGAACACTAGTGACTTGGGGCGTACCCCTCCCACTGATGCCAACAGCTAAACAAGTAAGGTGGTTTGGCTGTGCTAGTCAACGTATGTGAGTACTAGTTCTCCTGCTTCATCGTAAAGACCATTAGCTTGAGGTGTGCATTGAGTCTTGATTAATCAAATCTGGAAGCCCTCTGCAAAACAGAATGTCCTATGGTTTGGTTTCATGGGGGTTTTCTGGGTCTGTTACTTGGTTTGTCGGCTGTTAGGATTGATCGTTGGACAGAGTTTAGTAGCGAGTTGTATGTGGGCATTGGTAAGAGACAGTTTGAAAATTCCACCTATGCCATTTGGCCTATGGGTTTTCAGTTGTTTCAATGTAATAATTACAGACATGGCTGGAACAACGAACAGGACTGGATGTACTGACGTCATCAAACTCTGCCAAACCATCCTGAAGTTGGGAAATCCACTTGTCCTACACCCAGTCAAAAGTGGATCCAATTTGTGGATGGGAAGTGGGCTGGTACAACAGGACCCTTGCCAAATGCATAATCAATTTCTGGAGTGCCAAATAACTCCTGGTTTAATAAAATAATTAAGTACTTTAGGGCCCGGATGGACATTTTATACATTTAAATTATTCAATTTAGAACAAATGTTGGAACAAAGACTTGGCTGGCTTGGCCAGCTTTTCCCACCCCTAGCTTAATTAGTAACAATCAATGTTTACAATATTGCTTTTGTTTCTTTAAATATTGGTACAAAAAGTAAATTAAATTTAGACTGAGTCACTTTCTACCCAAAACATTCCTTGACTGACTACAGCTGAATAGATCATCAATGACAAATGGCAGGATCACAACTTTTAAATGACGTACTCCACAATAACCAAGGGAGCAGTTGACTAAAGCTGGTTGTACTTCGTTGCTGTCAATTATGGCAACTTTAATGATAAAAGGGAAGTTTTGGCTAATTTTGAAGCAGTTTCCATACCCCCTTAAGATGCACAAGGGCTTAGGGTCCCCTTAAGCTGCCAGCAGCAGTAGAATCTAATTATTGCATTAGGACTCACAACACTTTTTATAATATTATTATTATTATTTTTATTATTATTATTATAGGCGACTTACAGGTGCTATAGGGCAGTACAGGATTACAATGCAAGATGACTATTTAAATACAATGTAGTTTACAAATAATACTACTAAAGTACAATATGAAATAGGATGCAACAAGTTAATATTATAAGAGGTTACGGGGGTGATGTAAGTATAGACGCAGTGCAAATAATTGCAGATGCAAAATTCAAATTGAATTGTGGCCAGGCAATTATTTTATAAGAGCAATGCAAATGACTCAATATGCACAAATAATGATGCGCCCCCAGTAGCCCATCATAGTTTATTCTACTATAGTTAACTATTACACACTGCCAGCGTACGTTTAAAAATGCACTGTATACAACTGATATAGCATTTCGATTTCAAGACCACATCACTGACATACTTTGCATTAAATATTTTCTAAACAAAGTTTTTATGGCAGAGAAAAGGCAGACAAAAATCAAGCACATCCTATATAGACTTAATTTGCTAAACTTAAAAATAATTATATACCGTAGACTTAATTTGCTAAACTTAAAAATAATTATATACCGTACAGGGACAGTGAAACAGTTTAACTGCGTTGGGGAAAATAAACTAACACTTGTGGGGAAGGGTTAAAATAATATAACTACAACTTCCAACAAACACTATCAGAGAAACAAGATTTCCATTACATGAGAGTAGATGTTAAAACTTCATGCTGATTTGAACTTGGCTCTCGCCAAGATAAGCACCAACTAAGACGTAGCTTCACAGTAAACTAATGTGATCCATATGTGTCTCCATCCATTTGCGCTTCCTTCCATATGATGATGTAGATATCCTTCTGTCTGGTGTTGATGGCTGAAGTGTAATGCTGGCTCCAGGGATCAGCTTATTTTGCCTCCCTAGCGCATCAGCACACACAACGGCTGCGATGCTGGCTCGGGGATCAACCATAGTGCGGTCTCCCCAGCGCATCAGCATGACAACCGCCTGGATTGAGCTAAGTAGGGTACATCTCTGGGGTCTTCAAGTGGGCACCTTCCATCCTCGGTGTTTCGCCGACCAGCCCACGACACCTCAAGAGGGCTCGACGGTGATTCTGGCGTCCCAGCATCACCCCCTCCGTCCCCACTCAACTCAGCCCAGCTTACTTACCTGTATATCAGCCTTTCTTTCTTTCTATTGTGCTTGAGATCCCCAGCCAGAATCTTTCCGTCTCAACCACAGCCAGTTGCTGCTCCTCTCTGCTGCTTCAGATAAGTTCTTCACTGTGCGACGCAACTCTTGGCCATTGAATCCGACATCTCTGAGAAACCGGGTTGTAGAGTGTGCCACAAATCCTCGACATCCCACTTCCACTGGGTAAACCCAGACTCTCCATCCTCGCTGTTCCGCTTCAGTGGCTAGTTGAGCATACCGCAGTTTCTTCCTCTCATACGCCTCATCTACAGCATCCTCCCATGGCACTGTTAACTCCACCAGGTGAACAAGGCGTGCTGATCCAGACCACAAGACAATATCTGGTCGAAGGTTTGTGGTGGCAATCTCAGGTGGAAAAATAAGCCGTTGACCAACATCCGCCAGCATTTTCCAGTCTCTAGCAGCTTCCAGTTGTCCTGGGCGAGGATTGGTTTTAACACCTTTTCTTGGTGGTTGCTCTCCTGGGCGGAGGAATGTTGTCTTTGTGTGTAATGTTTTGATGGAACAGGTGGCAACTTATTGGTCATGTTACGCTTGTCTTCCAATGCTAAGGCCAAACATCGCAGCACCTGGTCATGGCGCCAAGTAAACCGTCCTTGGCTAAGAGCCACCTTACATCCTGTCAAAATGTGCCTTAATGTTGCAGGTGATGAACACAAAGGACATGAGGGATCCTCTCCTACCCAGAGGTTTAGGTTCTGTGGTGATGGGAGAACATCATATGTTGACCTTATAAGGAAACTGATCCTGCTCTGTTCCATTGACCATAGGTCTTGCCAGCCAATCTTGCGTTGTTCCACACTCTCCCATCTCATCCATTCTCCTGCTTGCCCTGGGAAATGGCCTTTATACACCTCATCCTCTCCTCCTGCTTTTGCACCTCGTTGACTACAAGCTTCCTCCGTTGCGCTGGGGCTGCCTTGTGCCATGTAGGAGGAGCTGAACTGAGACCAAGACCCCTCTTCCATGCTGAACTTGCCCCATGATATCACCAATTGAAGGGCAGCCTTTGCATCCTCCACAGCTTTCTTTGCCACCCACTTTCTTCCAGTTTTCAACACAGGTGCTGCCTCCCTTACGCATTTGTCGCGTGACTCTACTAATGTCATTTCCAGTCGGACCTTGGCGCACTTAAACTCCTCGGTTAGAGCGGAGACAGGTAGCTGCAGTATTCCTTTACCATAAAGTCCCACTCTGCTGAGGCAGCGTGGAACTCCCAACCATTTCCTGATGTGTGAACTGATTAAAGCTTTCAGCTTCTCTACTGTTGTCAAAGAAACCTCGTACACAGTCAGCGGCCACAGCAACCTTGGCAGTAGACCAAACTGAAAGCACCAAAGTTTTAGTTTGCCTGGTAAAGTGCTGCTGTCTATGCTCTTCAACCCTTCCACAGCTTGTTGTCTAACTTCTCCCACACGAACTGTGTCCTTTAGATCCCCGTCGTACCATCTCCCAAGGCTCTTCACTGGCTTCTCAGACACTGTTGGTATTGCCTCACCATTAATGAAGAACGTTTTATCTACTACTTTTACCTTTAATTATAGAGATGCTCCTTGATTTAGTGGGCTTGAATTGCATTCGTGCCCATTCAATGTTATTGGTTAATTTGCCCAATAACCGATTAGTGCAGGCTACTACACTACTAAACAACACTATCAAATAGATTTGTTCCCAGAGAAAGGAAATGGTGTTATAATACGAAACTTTGAAAATATAACTCACTTTACTGACGCGCCGGGTGTCACGACACAATGTCTTCTGGGAAGAGTAGTTTATTTGGCACACTCTGAAAAGTGTCTCCAATCATGTCAACAACATAAGAACATAAGAACATAAGAAAATTTACAAACGAGAGGAGGCCATTCAGCCCATCTTGCTTGTTTGGTTGTTAGTAGCTTATTGATCCCAGAATCTCATCAAGCAGCTTCTTGATGGATCCTAGGGTGTCAGCTTCAACAACAATTCTCTGTGTAAAAAATTGCCTCCTATTTTCTGTTCTGAATGCCCCTTTATCTAATCTCCATTTGTGACCCCTGGTCCTTGTTTCTTTTTTCAGGTCAAAGAAGTCCCCTGGGTCGACTTTGTCTATACCTTTTAGGATTTTGAATGTTTGAATCAGATCGCCGCGTAGTCTTCTTTGTTCAAGACTGAATAGATTCAATTCTTTTAGCCTGTCTGCATATGACATGCCTTTTAAACCCGGCATAATTCTGGTTGCTCTTCTTTGCACTCTTTTTAGAGCAGCAATATCCTTTTTGTAACAAGGTGACCAGAACTGAACCAACATTCTAGGTGAGGTCTTACTAATGCATTGTAAAGTTTTAACATTACTTCCCTTGATTTAAATTCAACACTTTTCACAATATATCCGAGCATCTTGTTGGCCTTTTTTATAGCTTCCCCACATTGTCTAGAGGAAGACATTTCTGAGTCAACTTAAACTCCTAGGTCTTTTTCATAGTTCCCTTTTTCAACATGCTGGCTTCATATTTAACTTTTTGTAATTTGTAAATGTTTATATATATATATATTATATAAACACAGCAGGGAGGGGGTTAAAGCCTCCCTGCGTGGAAAACATGTGCGAATGCACATTTGTTTGTTTTGCTTTATTGTTTAATTTATTTTGTTAATTGTTTTATTGCTTAATTATCCCCTGCACCTGGAGATTATTATTAAATTAGAGCCAGGTGCAGGGTATAAAAAGAGGGCAGTTAGTTTGCTCATGGCTGCTGAGGAGAAGGAGGCAGAAGAGGTGCTGTACGTCCGAGCAGCCGAGAGAAGAGCGTGCAGTGTGAACCTGTGTGGTTTGTTTAAAGTTGTTTTTCCTGCGACAGGTAAACGGCTTAGCCGTCCTGCGAGTTAGTCAGGGAATAACCTGTGTAGTCAGTGCTCCAAAAACGGAGTTAGGCATTTATTTGGTGTTTTGTTTTTGTTTTGTTTGTGTGAATTAAACCTGGAGGGTTCAACCATGCTGTGAAAGCTTGAGTAACATACTCGGACAAAGTAGAAGGGGCACTCACCAACCCGCCAGGCCAGCATGGTGAGTTATGGCCAACCCCCCATGATGAAAGCACAGACAAAAACATGCCCCTCATTCCCCGGAGGCTGGATTGCTGCCGAACAAGGCAGTGGCCAATTAGGCATGAAGGCAGAGGGTTCTAAGAATCACTGGGTTACGATTTTAGGCTGCAACAGATCACTGACCCTGGCCACGTACAACTGCAGATTTGTTTCAGGTGAAGCAAGACTCCAAGAGTTGAAAGAAGAACTTGGAAGAATCAAGTTAGACATCATAGGACTAAGCGAAGTACGGTGAAAAGACAAAGGACTACTAGAACTCAAGAGTGGACATCTTCACTTTTACCAAAGCACCACAGATGGATGAACAGGAGGCATTGGATTCATTGTCCACAAGAGAATCAAGAATAACATAGTAGAGATTGATAGCATGTCAGAGAGGTCTGCAAGACTGATAGTGAAAGTTTCAAGGAAGTATGAACTTCAGGTCATCCAAGTATATGCAACAACAACAAGCTATTCAGATGAAGAAGATTTTTATGAAGTACAAGAACTACATGAAAATGGGAAGAGCCACTATAAGTTCATCATCTGTGACTTCAACGCCAAAATAGGAGCCCAGCAAGAAGACGAGAATTCGGTCGGCAAATATGTACATTGCAACAGGAACGAGAGGGGCGACAGACTAGTTTTATATATATATATATATATATATATATATATATATAGATAGATAGATAGATAGATAGATAGATAGATAGAGAGAGAGAGAGAGAGAGAGAGAGAGAGAGAGAGAGAGAGAGAGAGAGTTGTAGTCAAAAGTTTACATACCTCAATAATTTCTAGAAATTTCTCAAAAATAAATATAGGAAAAATCTTTTGTAGCAAAAGTTTTGCTTTTGTAGATGAGGAAAAAATGTTAAAAGAAATAGGAGCCTCCACTATATATACCTATATGAATGCTTTATACAGTTGTGGCAGAGCAGGGCTCTGCCCTTGTAAATATTGGCAGGGATGGGGTTAAATTATCCTCCCTGCCCAGGTTTATTGCATCAGGTGGCTGCAATTGTCAATCAATTAACACCCAGCCACCTGCCATAAAGTAGGTCTCAGCGCCTCAGTAGGGAGAGGTAGCTGAGGAAGCAAGGGTGTTTTTCTTTGTGTGTTGTTTTTTTGTTCATTTTGTAATCCAGTGAAGGCAAAGCTGGAAGCCTTGTTTTTTTGTAAGTTTTACTTTGTGTTTATTGTCTTTGTGTTTAAGAACCTTTTTGTTTGGCCCTCGTGCCTGTTTATTTTGTGTCTTTTATTTATTAAAAGTCTTTTGTTTGAACTGCAGTCTGTCTCTGGGCCTCATCCCTTGCGTCAGTATATAAATATAACAAACAAAAACATTTTTAGATTAGACAAACACAATATTGTACACTTGTATTTGTAATATAAATATATACCACATTTAAACTAATGGCAATTACTTTCACCTTTTTTACTTGGAATAAATTAATGTAGGGTGTTTAATTGATTAGACACATGTGCCATAGAATTGCAATCAAGGCACTGAAATTCCACAGCACACTGAAATTCACAGAACTGTGAATTCTTAAATGCACATATTTTAAATACCCACAGAATGAAAAACCTCTGTCATTTAGTATAAACATGCTTAATGGTTGACCAAGTGGATTTATTGCTTTCCTATTAACATACACGCTTCGTTTACTGATGTTGTAAAGGGAGTTGTTTTGTTTCACGAAATGCAGCAGTGCACTGCTGTTGGCTGGTTAAAATGTAGTTACACATTTTCACCAACAGAGACCACAAGAGAATTCTAAAATGCCCATCTGTTTTGTGTTCAAATACTAGTGCATGAGCACACACAGCTTTCCAATAGAAATATTACATTTTAAGGTATTTGTTGTATTGTGGATTGGACCGTGACATATATATATATTAAAATGTTCACGTGAATGTTTCATTGATTTAACCCTTTTGGGAAAATGCTTTTCCCAAGGAGGGGTTAATCAGAGTGCGGACCTACAGTAAAGGAGAAAATGTGAATCCTTACAGGAGCAGGCCTAATAATGTAGTTCTCTCCACCAGATTTTTATTAAAACATCTGTCATTTGAATTTGAATTTGAATATACAGTTCCCTCAGATTAGCCTAATTAATGTCAGGCATTGTAGTTCACATGACGGCTTCATAAGCTGTTATTAAGGTTCACTGTACAATACTGAGGTATAATAAATTAGCAGTGCTCTACCACCATTGATTTATATTTGATATATTCCTCCCAAAATCAATGTTGGCACAGCCTGGCTAATTTATTATTCTCTTCCCATAGTAAACAATAATAATTGCTTTCTAAACCATGTTTTAAAATGTAAAATCTGAATTCAAGTTAGCAATGGGCTATTGCTTCCAATTTCTCTATCGAGACCATTATTATTAATTAAAGTAGGTTATAATGTAGATTGATGAATGCCTGTCTGGCAGGTATACAGAATAAAAAATATTACTGTAAAAACTGTTGTAAGTCAGTTTGCTAGGCATTTAAATAAAAAAGGGGTGCGACTAATACACCGGTGCGACATATGCGCCGGTGTGTCTATAAATAAACTACTGTACCATTGCCACAATGGAATTACTACAGCCACGGTTATGGCTCACAAAAACTTAACTTCAGGATCAGGAAGTTAAAAGCTCTCACTGCACTCATGGTGGCTAGCAGGGCAATTGGAATATGATACCGCCAATCTCCTCACACACCAAGCAGCAACTTCATCAGCCCAAGCAAACTGTGATGTAGCTAGTAACTTGCTCACACACATACACACAGGCTAAACTGAAATGAATGCAGACAGTCTTAGAATATATCACATTAAGCATATTAATGGTATATAGATTAAGGATAGAGCAAGTTTATTTTTAAAGAAATTCTTCATTCAACAATATGAGGTAGATTACTTATAGTTACTTCATCAAGTTTCACTAAATGTTATTTCACACGCAAAGTGTGCAAACTAAATAATTAACAGTTCAATTCTATGTGAATGTGTTACAATTAATTCATTTGGTTCCTTGAGCTTAGGCTTTTGGTCCGCTGGTTTGGAAACTCAATCTGTAGAAGTGTCAAGTACAAAAGGCTCTCCTCTCGGCAACAAAGTCTTCAATCCTACATTGGATCAAACTCGGCAACAAAGCTTTCAATTCTTGATAGAATCAACAAACAGCTGCAACAAAGTCTTCAGTCCTCGGTATAGAATCCACAACAGCGCCCGTCCTCTCTGTCCTCTTGATTTCCATTACATGAGAGTAGATGTTAAAACTTCATGCTGATTCGAACTTGGCTCTCGCCAAGATAAGCACCAACTAAGACGTAGCTTCACAGTAAACTAATGTGATCCATATGTGTCTCCATCCATTTGCGCTTCCTTCCATATGATGATGTAGATATCCTTCTGTCTGGTGTTGATGGCTGAAGTGTAATGCTGGCTCCAGGGATCAGCTTATTTTGCCTCCCTAGCGCATCAGCACACAACGGCTGCGATGCTGGCTCCGGGATCAACCATAGTGCGGTCTCCCCAGCGCATCAGCATGACAACCGCCTGGATTGAGCTAAGTAGGGTACATCTCTGGGGTCTTCAAGTGGGCACCTTCCATCCTCGGTGTTTCGCCGACCAGCCCACGACACCTCAAGAGGGCTCGACGGTGATTCTGGCGCCCCAGCTTCACCCTCCGCCCCCACTCAACTCAGCCCAGCTTACTTACCTGTATATCAGCCTTTTTTCCCTTTCTATTGTGCTTGAGATCCCCAGCCAGAATCTTTCCGTCTCAACCACAGCCAGTTGCTGCTCCTCTCTGCTGCTTCAGATAAGTTCTTCACTGTGCGACGCAACTCTTGGCCATTGAATCCGACATCTCTGAGAAACCGGGTTGTAGAGTGTGCCACAAATCCTCGACATCCCACTTCCACTGGGTAAACCCAGACTCTCCATCCTCGCTGTTCCGCTTCAGTGGCTAGTTGAGCATACCGCAGTTTCTTCCTCTCATCGCCTCATCTACAGCATCCTCCCATGGCACTGTTAACTCCACCAGGTGAACAAGGCGTGCTGATCCAGACCACAAGACAATATCTGGTCGAAGGTTTGTGGTGGCAATCTCAGGTGGAAAAATAAGCCGCTGACCAACATCCGCCAGCATTTTCCAGTCTCTAGCAGCTTCCAGTTGTCCTGGGCGAGGATTGGTTTTAACACCTTTTCTTGGTGGTTGCTCTCCTGGGCGGAGGAATGTTGTCTTTGTGTGTACTGTTTTGATGGAACAGATGGCAACTTATTGGTCATGTTACGCTTGTCTTCCAAATGCTAAGGCCAAACATCGCAGCATCTGGTCATGGCCAAGTAAACCGTCCTTGGCTAAGAGCCACCTTACATCCTGTCAAAATGTGCCTTAATGTTGCAGGTGATGAACACAAAGGACATGAGGATCCTCTCCTACCCAGAGGTTTAGGTTCTGTGGTGATGGGAGAACATCATATGTTGACCTTATAAGGAAACTGATCCTGCTCTGTTCCATTGACCATAGGTCTTGCCAGCCAATCTTGCGTTGTTCCACACTCTCCCATCTCATCCATTCTCCCTGCTTGCCCTGGGAAATGGCCTTTATACACCTCATCCTCTCCTCCTGCTTTTGCACCTCGTTGACTACAAGCTTCCTCCTGCGCTGGGGCTGCCTTGTGCCATGTAGGAGGAGCTGAACTGAGACCAAGACCCCTCTTCCATGCTGAACTTGCCCCATGATATCACCGATTTGAAGGGCAGCCTTTGCATCCTCCACAGCTTTCTTTGCCACCCACTTTCTTCCAGTTTTCAACACAGGTGCTGCCTCCCTTACGCATTTGTCGCGGACTCTACTAATGTCATTTCCAGTCGGACCTTGGCGCACTTAAACTCCTCGGTTAGAGCGAGACAGGTAGCTGCAGTATTCCTTTACTATAAAGTCCCACTCTGCTGAGGCAGCGTGGAACTCCCAACCATTTCCTGATGTGTGAACTGATTAAAGCTTCCAGCTTCTCTACTGTTGTCAAAGAAACCTCGTACACAGTCAGTGGCCACAGCAACCTTGGCAGTAGGCCAAACTGAAAGCACCAGAGTTTTAGTTTGCCTGGTAAAGTGCTGCTGTCTATGCTCTTCAACCCTTCCACAGCTTGTTGTCTAACTTCTCCCACACTTAACTGTGTCCTTTAGATCCCCCGCTGCACCATCTCCCAAGGCTCTTCACTGGCTTCTCAGACACTGTTGGTATTGCCTCACCATTAATGAAGAACGTTTTATCTACTACTTTACCTTTAATTATAGAGATGCTCCTTGATTTAGTGGGCTTGAATTGCATTCGTGCCCATTCAATGTTATTGGTTAATTTGCCCAATAACCGATTAGTGCAGGCTACTGTTGTAGTCATGGTTGTCATGTCATCCATGTATGCTCGAATTGGTGGTAGTCGTATTCCAGAAGCCGCCTCCTCCCACTACCCATTTTGATGCCCTAATGATTACTTCCATTGCCATGGTAAAAGCCAGTGGAGAAATGGTGCATCCTGCCATTATTCCAACTTCTAGGCATTGCCATGTAGTGCTGAATTCTGAAGTTGAAAAACTAAATTGCAAATCTCCAAAGTAGGCTTTCACTAGATTTGTTATTGTCATTGGTACACTGAAAAATCAAATGCTGCCCAAAGAAGTTCATGTGGCACTGAACCATATGCATTAGCCAAATCCAGGAATGTCACATGGAGCTCCTTCCTCTCCTTTTTAGCTGATTGAATTTGTTGCCAGATCACATTGATGTGTTCTAAGCATCCTGGGAAACCTGGAATGCCCGCTTTTGTATTGAAGTGTCAATGAAGCAGTTCTTTAATAGGTAAGTTGACAATCTCTGAGCAATAATGCTGAAGAAAATCTTGCCTTCTACGCTTAATAGGAAATAGGGCTTAAACTGACTGATGCTGCTAGAATCTTTTTCTTTAGGTATAAAGACTCCACCTGCTCGCGCCATGCTCTTGGTACAACCTGTTTTTCCCATGCTACTTTCATCAGTTTCCACAGGATTCGTAGAACTCCTGAAGCACTCTTGTACACTCTGTACGGAACTCCATTAGGCCCTGGAGATGATGAAGCCCTTGCTTTTTTCACAGCTTGCTCTACTTCTTTCCACTTAGGTGCACAGTCCTCCATTTGGTATTCTGGTGGATTGATAGGTGGGATGTCTGAAGGAATTGACATAGGCTCCTGCCTTTTGAATCTGTATGTGTTTCCTCCAAATATCTCTCCAACTCAAACTTAGATGCTTTTAGTGTGCCATTCTTCTCACTGGTGAATAACTTCTTTACAAATTTGAATGGGTCTTTATAAAGTTAGTTCTCGACGCCCTTCTTTTGTAGCGTTTCAGAGGCGCTCAGCTCTGCGCAATGTTGCAAGCTTATCTTTTATGACCCTTTGTAAGAGATTGAGTCCCTCCTTCTGACTTTCTTCTGCTCTTCTCCATTGCTTCCTCAGCTGTCTCCTTTCTAACTAAGTGTTCAATCTCCTGCTGCCGCCTAGACTTTCCAGGAATAGTTTGTACTTTTTCCTTCCTTTTTCAACTCCAAACCTCTCGCTTCCATATGTAGATGATGTCCCCAAATTTATCCAGTTTCTTTTCAACTGTTCCACTTAACCTTTCCAATGCAAAGCAGAGATCTGTGTTTACTGTGTCCCATGCAGTTTCTCACAAGCTCTTGGCCATTTAACTCCAGGCTTGTGCCCGTTGAGGTTCTTTTCTCTCTTACGCTGGTTTGTCTGCCCGGGTTCACAAGGATCATTAGGTTCATCACTAACTGTGTCCATGCAAGTCCTCCTCACATCTATGACAGGGTGCTGATATCCTGCGAACTGTGGTTTGCTTCCTGTCGCTGGATTTCATTCGACTGACTTGACTGACTTCGTAAGAAGTACTGATCAATGCGAGGCCCTTGTCCCTTCTCCTCAAGCATTTCATTCTCCCTTGATGAATCTTCAAACCCCTGACTGTTGTCGCCTTGCTCCAGCCGCAGACACAAACCTGGAGTTCCATGTCTTTGCTAACTGCAGATCTTGAACTAGTCTTTGTGAAGTACTCTCCATACTCATATCCGCTTCCGCTCCTAAGTCCTTAACCGTGTTGTCCAACGTTGAGTCATCTTCCGCCCGCGCTCTCGAGACTCTAGGGGTATTTTTCTGTTTAATTTCTTTGAAGCCTTGGGCGGGTGTCTCCAGCATCCTGTAAACACAGAGCTGGATACTGCCGACAAGGGTAGCTAACCCTTGCCAGCCCCAATGGGGTCTCTTTCCTCCAGTCAGCTGTCTCTCCAGGCTGTCACGAGGTCTTTCCCTTGTTGCCAGCTGCACTATTCACAGCAGTCACTGGACGTATCCAGATCTTCATGATTTCCATTACATGAGAGTAGATGTTAAAACTTCATGCTGATTCGAACTTGGCTCTCGCCAAGATAAGCACCAACTAAGACGTAGCTTCACAGACGTAGCTGAATCTTTTAGCTACGCAGCTAGCTGGGCACAGTTTCTTTTGGATACTGTGGTTTTAGGTGTACAGCAGACCCAGACTGGTTTGTCTGATAACAGTCGCTGTTAGTTTTATGGCAGTCCTCCAGCCGGGCCTCAGTCTTGTTGCTTGTGGTCGTTGACTCGCTTGCAACTTGCTTCCTCTTCTTGGGTCAGTTTTTAGCCAAACTCCCGTCTTGGGTAGGTTTCTAGGCAGAGTCCCGGAGTTGCAGCTTCGCTTAACAGAGTGACAGCACCTTGGTTAGCATTCGATGTGGAGCGCAAAATGTTTAGTTTTGCTTGGATATTTATAGTCTTTTCACTCAGCTAAATAGCCACTTTCATGAGATCATGTGCATATCTTGCTTTTTTTAAACTGCCAGTCCTTTGATGTTTGAATATCCTTTTCCACTGGGACATCACTAGTTTATGTCTTCCTTGCGTCAAAATAATTGTTGTTGCACTTGTGAATTATCTGTACATAATTCAACTGTCCTTTCAGCCTAATCCAGTCCAGGCGCCACCTAGCCTCGGTCACCTCGTTCATTAGGTCACATAGTTCAGCATGTCTGCAAGAGAGAGGCCCTCTTCTCAAGACACAGCAGTTTGCCCTGTTTCTCAAGACACACAGTTTCATTAACTAATCCAGTTACATTTCCAATACGCGTTCAAATATTATTATCATATTCAGGGAATATGTCCCACACAGCACTGTTTAAAACCTTTCTTATAAATTTGAATTATTACAACAAATTTGTAAAAGCCAATGCAGCAGGATCTATTTCCTAAGTATAGTTTTAGAAAGAAATGTTCAGTAAAGCAAGGAAGATATGTTCTTGAAGTGTCTGGGTATTTGATAAGCTAAAATAAAGTAGGTTATAGAGATGCGATGTTGGATGTATACCTCGATTTTACGCTCTGTTAATTATTACTTTTTAAATCCATTCAAGTACCATTTGTCAGTGGTTTACTCTTTTACTACTGGAATTTACAGTACTGTAGTAGTATTATATATTGCAAACAAGGGTTATTTCAAAACTAAACCTGTGTATTTTTCTTTATTTATCAGTGTTGAGCATGTAGGGAACATTTTGTAAAAAATAAAAAAAAAAATTCAAAAAAGGTGTTTTCATAATACTGAAGTCTCAAGGGGGGGGCTTTTACGCCAATGCAACCTATACCACGATTTATATGGTATACTCCTACTAATAAATGTCTGATAATGCCAAGCTAAAACATTTTCTCACCTGTGGTCAATCCTGGTAGCCATAAAAGCTTTGGCCCAGCAAGGCATGGGCTCTACAAGATGTTGGCAAGTCACTTGGCTCAAACAGGTCTCTATACCTGTACACTTGTTTATTCCATTGGACTAAACAGGTTACGGTCCAGCGATTGGGCTAGCCAAGGTTAGCAGTCACAACTAATGCCTTTTATCATTAAAGCTGTGCCATAATCAACAGCGACCAGTATATCATGGCAGTGGCACAATATGAACAATGAATCAACCAACATTGATCATGATTATGATGGCTTAGAAAGCAACCCACACTGACTGTGACTGTTGGTGTGTTTGCTGCTGTTTCAATGGGTATGACTCTTCATTGGAGCAGTTCTGACAGGCAATGGGTTAAGATGTAGAATTCAGCCCTGACTTCTGAACCTGCTGAAAACCATAAAATGTAATCACTATATGTATATGAGCTGTACAGTTCTGTTACCTACAGATCAAGAGAACATACTTGATATGCTGTTCCCTGTTTTAAAACATATTTCTCCTTATCTAATTACCACATTCTTTTTAAGGAAGACCAGAAGAGTGAAAAACATTGTATTGACTAATGAAACCTAGAAATAATTTATCAGTTCACAGAGTGCAATGCAAATGATATATAGCTTAATTTTAGTGAAATCTGCTGAGGGGTTTAGACGTAGATTTACTGTTTCCCATTGTGCATTTTTAAATTCAGAAACATAATGCAATGAGCGCTTTAGACAATTTGTCTTTGAATTCCCTTCTCCGCCCAGAGATCTTTTTTTTTGTGTTTCTCTGGAGACACAATAATTTATATTACTTCCTGGAACTGAGTAAAATATTTCAGTTGTCAGTTAAGGTTTCAGCACAACTGGAAATGGAAACAATAAAGTTCTACAAAGTTCTGTCACAAGCAACTATTTGATAAAGCAGCATGTACTGCAGGAAGGGCAGTTAATTTAAATGTAACATTTATGTCTTGGCTGCCCTAGGGCAAGCACAATCCACATTAATAATGCAATAATAATAATGAGTTCCTTTCAAATATATTGTTTTACTGTACATTTATTACGACAAAATCCCAAACAGAGTAATGCAGCACAACTGCAATGTTACAAGCAAGTTATTCTAACTAAAGGTTTTAAAATTAATCATTCTGTTCAGTGTAGTTCACTTGTACCATGATGAATAAAATATTTTACTGGTGATATTACATATAGATGGGCATGTTATACATAATTGATGAATGCTTGACCTCAGCAATATGTTGATAATGTTTTTCGTTTGGAAAACGTTGTTGGCGTCCCTGGAAGTGTATTGCTTCTTAAGAAGAATATCAACAAGTCTAAACAGATACTGCTTGCAAGAATAATGTTTGAACATAGGAGCTTTAAAAATAAGTTCTTTCTGTCCTGGCTTATTGAAAAATAGATCAAGTTAGTTTTTTATTTCTTTATTTCTTGTATTTCTTCAACTGGCTGAAGTTCCCTACATATCCTAACTAGAAAATAAAACGATATTCTAATGTGTTGTCCAAGTAAGATAATGCTCAGTGGGTCAATATGTGTGACTTCCTTGTTGGTCCCTGTGGACTTTTACAGATTGTTTTGTAGCGAGATCAAGATCACATAACAGTAGAACAAGCAGCCAGTTAATTAGAAATCTTTTCAGTCCTTTGCTAGCAGAGCCATGATCGCTATTTTTGTTTACCCGTTTTGCTGTAGTGCAGATGAAATCATTTACTTTTATTTTAATGGCTCTTCTATTTCATGGTAAACAAAGCATTGTGCTGTCCACATTAGAATTACACTCTTTAAAGGTGTTACATTTTGCTAGAGAGCAATCAGGCTGAATTTCAGACTGAAAAGGGAGTTCTGATTTGGCTCAAATTTCGAGTCATTTGATGCTCATTCCTGCTTATTAGTGCAGGCCTTGAGTGCTGCAATTTCTCTAGAACTACAGTTACTAATAGCAATTTCATGTACTTTTCTCACTAATTAGCATGGGCCACCCAAGCAACAACATGACACCATGTTGAAAACATGGCTCAAGCATGTCACTTAGATTTATGTTTGTTTACTGTGATTATCTGTTTACCATGACTTAGTTATTCAGCTTTCATTCTAAAGGGTCAAGACAGGCTAGATAATATCAAGACAGGCTATAGAAATTAAGCTCCATTCCATTTTAGAGACACTATCTTTCGCAATTTAATTGGATATAAATCATTAGGACTTTTTTGCCGCTGTTTTCAGTGGTCATTATGTGCCAACATAATGTGTTACTGTCAGATAAAGGTGCAGATTACCAATTACCATCTTGATTTTATTGGTTAACATGTGCCAAGCAAACATAAGTGATAACTGCAGGCATTTAAAATAACAAATTGGTGCATGTTTTATATACAGTACTGTGCAAAAGTTTTAGGCAGGTGTGAAAAAATGCTGTAAAGTAAGAATGCTTTCAAAAATAGACATGTTAATAGATTATATTTATCAATTAACTAAATGCAAAGTGAGTGAACAGAAGAACAATCTAAATCAAATCCATATTTGGTGTGACCACCCTTTGCCTTCAAAACAGCATCAATTCTTCTAGGTACACTTGCACAAAGTCAGGGATTTTGTAGGCATATAGTCAGGTGTATGATTAAACAATTATACCAAACAGGTGCTAATGATCATCAATTCAATATGTAGGTTGAAACACAATCATTAACTGAAACAGAAACAGCTGTGTAGGAGGAATAAAACTGGGTGAGGAACAGCCAAACTCAGCTAACAAGGTGAGGTTGCTGAAGACAGTTTACTGTCAAAAGTCATACACCATGGCAAGACTGAGCACAGCAACAAGTCACAAGGTAGTTATACTGCATCAGCAAGGTCTCTCCCAGGCAGAAATTTCAAGGCAGACAGGGGTTTCCAGATGTGCTGTCCAAGCTCTTTTGAAGAAGCACAAAGAAACGGGCAACGTTGAGGACATTAGACGCAGTGGTCGGCCAAGGAAACTTACTGCAGCAGATGAAAGACACATCATGCTTACTTCCCTTCACAATCGGAAGATGTCCAGCAGTGCCATCAGCTCAGAATTGGCAGAAAACAGTGGGACCCTGGTACACCCATCTACTTTCCGGAGAAGTCTGGTCAGAAGTGGCCTTCATGGAAGACTTGCGGCCAAAAAGCCATACCTCCGACGTGGAAACAAGGCCAAGCGACTCAACTATGCACGAAAACACAGGAACTGGGGTGCAGAAAATGGCAGCAGGTGCTCTGGACTGATGAGTCAAAATTTGAAATATTTGGCTGTAGCAGAAGGCAGTTTGTTCGCCAAGGGCTGGAGAGCGGTACACGAATGAGTGTCTGCAGGCAACAGTGAAGCATGGTGGAGGGTCCTTGCAAGTTTGGGGCTGCATTTCTGCAAATGGAGTTGGGGATTTGGTCAGAATTAATGGTCTCCTCAATGCTGAGAAGTACAGGCAGATACTTATCCATCATGCAATACCATCAGGGAGGCATCTGATTGGCCCCAAATTTATTCTGTAGCATGACAACGACCCCAAACATACAGCGAAAGTCATTAAGAACTATCTTCAGCGTAAAGAAGAACAAGGAGTCCTGGAAGTGATGGTATGGCCCCCACAGAGCCCTGATCTCAACATCATTGAGTCTGTCTGGGATTACATGAAGAGAGAGAAGCAACTGAGGCTCCCTAAATCCACAGAAGAACTGTGGTTAGTTCTCCAAGATGTTTGGGCCAACCTACCTGCCGAGTTCCTTCAAAAACTGTGTGCAAGTGTACCTAGAAGAATTGATGCTGTTTTGAAGGCAAAGAGTGGTCACACCAAATATTGATTTGATGTAGATTTTTCTTCTGTTCACTCACTTTGCATTTTGTTAATTGATAAATATAAACTATTAACATGTCTATTTTTGAAAGCATTCTTACTTTACAGCATTTTTTCACACCTGCCTAAAACTTTTGCACAGTACTGTACACTACAAAAAGGTATTCAAATATTAAGTAATATGTAGACGCCTTTATCCAAGGTGACTTACAGAGACTAGGGTATGTGAACTATGCATACCCTAGTCTCTGTAAGTCGCCTTGGATAAAGGCGTCTGCTAAATAAACTAATAATAATAATAATAATAATAATATGTAAGATCGGCTTGGGAACTGAAACCCGTTCTCAACATTACCCAAGTATCTGTTTGGGAGGGCAATACTGACTGACAGGGATTATATTTGCCTGTATATCCATATTTGCTTCATGAAACCTTTTGCAATTTATGACTAACTTAAGTAGGAAACTAGTAAAAGTAATACAAGGATGAAAACAAAGTTAAGGAAAAGCAAGGAAAGTTTTGCTGGAAGCCAAGACTGGCAGGAAGCAAAAATAACAGTCAGGATGTGATTGGGAGGGAAAGAAACATTGATAATGGTTAGAATTTTTTAAAAAAAAGTAACGGAAAGGTTTCAATGTATTAATTTTTTTTGTCATGTTATTTACTTCAGCGAGAGGCACTCAGGACGTGATTGAAAGGGAAAGAAACATTGAACTAGGAACGGGAACATTTTAAATTTGAAAAAAAAAGGATATGCTATACCTACAGGGAAGGTGTTCTTTTTTCCTTTTAATTGATGAAGATATATTGTATATTTTGAATGAACCAGTAGAAGTAACTATCTCTGCACAGATGAAGCAGTCGTACAGCAGGTGTTTTAGAAAGTCTACACCCCCTTTCAAAATTGTCACCTTTTGTTGCCTTAGAGCCTGGAATTAATTTTTTTTTCATTTATCTACACATCCTACCCCGCAACTTCCAAGTGAAAAAAAATATTCTAGAAATTTGTAGAAAATTAATTAAAAATAAAACCTGAAATAGCTTGGTTGGATTGTAATAGCAATCCTAAATTAGCTCAGGTGTAACCAATCGCCTTCAAAATCACACACCAAGTTAAGTGGCCTGCACCTGTGTTCCCTTTGCTGGGTAGTGCATTTCAAAGCAAAGACTCAACCATGAGCACCAAGGCACTTTCAAAAGAACTCCGGGACAAAGTTGTTGAAAGGCACAGATCAGGGGATGGGTATAAAAAAATATCAAAGGCCTTGAATATCCCTTGGAGCACGGTCAAGATGATTATTAAGAAGTGGAAGGTGTATGGCACCACCAAGATCCTGCCTAGATCAGACCGTCCCTCCAAACTGGATGACCAAGCAAGAAGGAGACTGATCAGAGAGGCTACCAAGAGGCCAATGGCAACTATGCAAGAGCTACAGGCTTTTGTGGCCAAGACTGGTCAAAGTGTGCATGTAACAACAATATCCCAAGCACTCCACAAATCTGGCCTGTATGGTAGGGTGGCAAGAAGGAAGCCATTACTCAAGAAAGCCCACCTTGAATCCCGTTTGAAGTATGCAAAAAAAAACACTTAGGAGATTCTGTAGCCATGTGGCAAAAAGTTTTGTGGTCTGACAAAACTTTTTTGCCTAAATGCAAATCGTTATGTTTGGCACAGACCCAACACAGTGCATCACCAAAGAACACCATCCCTACTGTGAAGCATGGTGGTGGCAGCATCATGTTATGGGGATGTTTCTCATCGGCAGGGACTGGGGCACTTGTCAGGATAGAAGGGAAAATTAATGGAACAAAGTACAGAGAAGTCCTTGAGGAAAACCTGCTGCTCTCTGCAAGAAAGCTGAAACTGGGACGGAAGTTCACCTTTCAGCATGACAACGACCCAAAGCACACAGCCAAAGCTACACTGGAGTGGCTAAGGAACAAAAAGGTAAATGTCCTTGAGTGGCCTAGCCAGAGCCCCGACCTAAATCCAATCGAAAATTTGTGGCATGACTTGAAGATTGCTGTCCATCAACGCTCCCCAAGGAACTTGACAGAGCTTGAACAGTTTTGTAAAGAAGAATGGTCAAATATTGCCAAATCTACTGTAGGTGTGCAAAGTTGTTAGAGACCTATCCCAACAGACCCACAGCTGTAATTGCTGCCAAAGGTGCTTCCACCAAGTATTAACTCGGTGGGGTGGAGACTTATCCAATTATGATCTTTCAGTTTTGTATTTTTAAAATATAATTTTTTTCTCAATAAAAACTTTTCCCCCCTTAACAGTGTGGAGTATGGTGTGTAGATAATTAGAAAAAAATCCTCATTTAAATGCATGAAACTCTGAGGCACTGACACAACAAAATGTGAAAAAATTTCAAGGGGTGTAGACTTTCTATAGGCACTATATATATATATATATATATATATATATATATATATATATATATATATATATATATATATATATATATATACTGTGCAAAAGTTTTAGGCAGGTGTGAAAAAATGCTGTAAAGTAAGAATGCTTTCAAAAATAGACATGTTAATAGATTATATTTATCAATTAACTAAATGCAAAGTGAGTGAACAGAAGAACAATCTAAATCAAATCCATATTTGGTGTGACCACCCTTTGCCTTCAAAACAGCATCAATTCTTCTAGGTACACTTGCACAAAGTCAGGGATTTTGTAGGCATATAGTCAGGTGTATGATTAAACAATTATACCAAACAGGTGCTAATGATCATCAATTCAATATGTAGGTTGAAACACAATCATTAACTGAAACAGAAACAGCTGTGTAGGAGGAATAAAACTGGGTGAGGAACAGCCAAACTCAGCTAACAAGGTGAGGTTGCTGAAGACAGTTTACTGTCAAAAGTCATACACCATGGCAAGACTGAGCACAGCAACAAGTCACAAGGTAGTTATACTGCATCAGCAAGGTCTCTCCCAGGCAGAAATTTCAAGGCAGACAGGGGTTTCCAGATGTGCTGTCCAAGCTCTTTTGAAGAAGCACAAAGAAACGAACAGCGTTGAGGACATTAGGCGCAGTGGTCGGCCAAGGAAACTTACTGCAGCAGATGAAAGACACATCATGCTTACTTCCTTCCAATGGAAGATGTCCAGCAGTGCCATCAGCTCAGAATTGGCAGAAAACAGTGGGACCCTGGTACACCCATCTACTTTCCGGAGAAGTCTGGTCAGAAGTGGCCTTCATGGAAGACTTGCTGCCAAAAAGCCATACCTCCAACGTGGAAACAAGGCCAAGCGACTCAACTATGCACGAAAACACAGGAACTGGGGTGCAGAAAAATGGCAGCAGGTGCTCTGGACTGATGAGTCAAAATTTGAAATATTTGGCTGTAGCAGAAGGCAGTTTGTTCGCGAAGGGCTGGAGAGCGGTACACGAATGAGTGTCTGCAGGCAACAGTGAAGCATGGTGGAGGGTCCTTGCAAGTTTGGGGCTGCATTTCTGCAAATGGAGTTGGGGATTTGGTCAGAATTAATGGTCTCCTCAATGCTGAGAAGTACAGGCAGATACTTATCCATCATGCAATACCATCAGGGAGGCATCTGATTGGCCCCAAATTTATTCTGCAGCATGACAACGACCCCAAACATACAGCGAAAGTCATTAAGAACTATCTTCAGCGTAAAGAAGAACAAGGAGTCCTGGAAGTGATGGTATGGCCCCACAGAGCCCTGATCTCAACATCATCGAGTCTGTCTGGGATTACATGAAGAGAGAGAAGCAACTGAGGCTCCTAAATCCACAGAAGAACTGTGGTTAGTTCTCCAAGATGTTTGGGCCAACCTACCTGCCGAGTTCCTTCAAAAACTGTGTGCAAGTGTACCTAGAAGAATTGATGCTGTTTTGAAGGCAAAGGGTGGTCACACCAAATATTGATTTGATGTAGATTTTTCTTCTGTTCACTCACTTTGCATTTTGTTAATTGATAAATATAAACTATTAACATGTCTATTTTTGAAAGCATTCTTACTTTACAGCATTTTTTCACACCTGCCTAAAACTTTTGCACAGTACTGTATATATATATATATATAGTGTGGTGTTTTTTATAGGGCAAGGGGTCAACGCTGTACAAGACATAGGCAGCTCAGTCATGCATGTAATACACAGGGTGCACATTATATCAAGACATTTTCAGCAAATTAAGATGGACTTATATTCAACCCAAAGACAATTATGTGCGAGTATAAGGGCAGATTCAACAGTATAATATTATAGTCGGACTGAACTAGGATAAGGATGTTTTCCTAGAAAATTAGCAGGGGTTAAAATTAATGATCTGGGACAGGTTTGGTAACTTTTACAGCGTGATGTAATACAAGGAGTATAAAAGGAGGATGTTAACATTTTATTACAAAACAGTAGGCATAGGTTTCAGAAATATGAACTAAGTAGTTATTACTTAGTGTTGATCATGTACAATTAAGATAATCTGCTTTAGTCAAAAAGTGCTGCTTGGCTGATCATTCTAGGTTTTTAGGTTTTAATCACGTTTTAGGTGCTAGATTGTATGCTCTTCTGTTGACTCTTTTTACAGCATTTTTATATTCTGTTATTTTTTTTTCATCCAAAGTGTTTTTTTTTTTAAATATCTTCTTAAGTTTTCTAGAGGTGTCATTTAATAAGGAATTATAAAAATAAAAAAATAGCCGGATTTTTTTCAGAGCAATCATTTCTATAGAATCATTGCCCAAGGTGTTCCATTCAGGTGGCAAAGTGTCTCAGAGGCTCAACAGGGGAAACACTCTGCATTTGAATGTGCACCCTGACCCATAAATATCATTCCGGTCTGCTAAGCAGCTTTGATCTAACGTTTCCTGTAGAAAAATGGACAAAGGGTAACAACTTCTTGGGTATCCAAGACAATGAATGCATGTGTGCAGTCAGGAGAGGCACCGTCTGCTTTGATTTATAGGAATGTGGGCAATTCAGTTGTTATGCTTGGAATGGCTTTAAAAAAAAAAAAAGACTGCAAGCAACTTTTTAAAAAATTTTTTTTTATTATAGATCAGGTTGAGTCATTTTAATCCAACAGTTTTTCCCACCTCTGATGCAAATGGAGACAATGTGCCTTTAAAAGCATACACTGTCTTATCGTTGGACAATGCTCTTTACTCTGTGGGCAATAGAATTGAAGTATACAATCACTCCCTTCAGAAAGAACACCACAGGCATAGCTGAATACACAGATTCTTCGGGGGCAAGGTGGCACAACGGGTAATCCACTTGCCTCTCATGGCTTTTACATCTAGACACCAAGGTCGCTAGTTCAATGGGTTTGGTTGTCTTAAGCCCCAATTTGGCACCATTGACATTATTTGCTTGGGTAGGGGGTGTGAATGTCAGGATGGTGGTGCACTGGTATAGCTATAAGATGAACCTCACCTGTTGTGCTTTGACCCTCAACTGTCAATATACCTGAATTTACAAGCACAACAAAGCAAGAGAAATCTCCAATGGTTTTACATATGTTATTGTATTTATTTATTTACTATAATTTTTCACCTGTTTCAACGTCACAATTTGAAATGCCCTTTTCGCCTGCTGATCTAATGCTGCCAATTTACTGAACCTTGGAGGCATGGGCCCAGCCTGCAAAGTCTCAACCTGAACTCTTTGGGCGCCTAAACGCTCCACGTGAGTTTCCCTGTGGATCCCCAGCCAAGGTTGACAAATTGGTGCCTAAAACAGTTTTGACTCACCATGCATTTTTACTAGGTGAACAACTTTGGACATAAGGTCCTATTTTGAAACACCTTTAAAAGGATTAAAATAATGTCACTGGAAGAAATCTTGCAAGAAGCTATTAATAATATAATTGTCCATTCATATAAGCAAGTGTATACATTTACAATTGTTGTGTTTGCCTTTGCTATTCCACTTTCTTTAAAATGTCTTAGTATTTCTACATGTTTTTTGGATGTCTATGTGCACACATTTTGTATTTGATCAAAATTTACCTTTTGGAATCCTTTATCCAGGTTTGCCAATATTCAGAAAATCAAGGTGAGGCTATATAACAATTTCAGTGCATTCTGTTTTGAAAGTCATTAGTATAAATGATTAAACCCACACTCCATTACTTTTTCCATTTCTGCATGCAACTGTTTTACCCAACCCCCCGCCGCCATATGAATTAGACAGAAAGAAAGAGTACATCAAAGATAACCAAACAGATGAGCAATTGCGACTCCTGCTGGTATAAACCTTTGGTGGAGCAAGCCCTTTCAATATCTTTTTCTGGTTCAGCTGCTGGAGATCAGCTTAGTGCATAGATTGCTGACTTGGCTTATTTTTTTACTGACATCCTGGAAGGCATCTGCTTGCACTATCACCTAAGAGAATCATCTCCCATGCTATGCACATTGACATCTGGAAATTTTCTGCATGGCTAAAGTTCAGATTACATCCTGACTGACTGTACAGAGATGCAAGACTCACACTCTCTAGGGCTGACACAATAGGCAATGATGTGAGTTAATCCAACCTTAATTGTATTGCCTAAATTAGAACTATGATGATCGATTGGGCACTGTATCACCTTATATTTTAAGTGATAAAATAGGGAAATACAACATTAAAAACTGCACATTAACAGTTTGATGTACTATATATATATATATAGAGAGAGAGAGAGAGAGAGAGAGAGAGAGAGAGAGGGAATGCACTTATGTCTGTAGTTTTCAAGGTTTTTGAATCGTTTATTGATCCAAATTTACAGCCCTAGAAAAAAAAATTCTTAATGCTATTTTTAAAACTGAATAAGACAATATACCATAATTTGTAAACAGGCATCTGTTGTTAAAGCATGAACATCTAAATTGATTGTGTGTCATACAGGCCAAATGCAGTAAATCACTTGAATTCAGTGGATTTTAATTCATGGACATTATACTTAAAGCAAGCAACACTTCAGATCAGTATGGCTTCTGAACAAGTTTTTCTCCAACACTATATGGCAAGACAAATTATAATTTAGAGATATTTCAAATTGCATTTTAAGATATCTTGAAATATTTAGTGATAACAGTATCTGTAAATCATTTGCAGATATCTGTAAATGAATTTGAGATATCTGTAAATAAACCATTTTGAAGATATATTCATTTCATTTTGAGATATCTAAAAATGAAACAAAGATATCTCAAATTGATTTACAGATATCTTTAATGTTTTGCATGGTACGCCAAACTGTCATTAAGACATCTCAAAATCACTTCCTGTTCATTTAGAGATATCTGTAAATCATTTTAAGAAATCGCTTAATGACTTCCTGTGAAAATGCCCTATGTTTTGAATGGACTTTAGAAATATCTCTAAATTAACAATAAGTTATTTTAAGATATCTGTGGCAGGGTGAGAAGCCCTGCACATGAAAAGGGAAGCCCCATCCACATTAAAAACCTTGTGCAGAAGGTTAATTAATTGTTTAATTGTTGCTAATCAGGAGATGGTCACCTGTATATAAGCCTGCAGCTCTCTGCACTCGGGGTGGGGAACAGAGCGAACAAGAGGAGAAAGAAAGTGATTAAAATAGCCATAGGGTCAGTGAATGCAATCTGCTCAGCCTGACCTGTGTTTTGTGTTTGTGATTTGTTTTTGTTTATCTTTTTATTTTGCTCTGTGAGCAGTGGTTTTTGTTCAAATATTTTATTTATTTTTGTGTTAAATAAACGGCGCCACAGCGTCTTCTTGCACCGCAGTATTTTTAGTTTGTTTTCTTTCCTGCTTCTGGCCTGACTGTCACAATATCTTTAAGTGATTTTAAAGGTATTTGAAAAGGCATTTGAAAAAGCTCCATTTAAAGATATCTGGAAATGATTTAGAGATAGCTTAAAATGATTTAGAGATTCTTTAAATATTTAGAGATACAGTATCTATTACAGTATCTATAACTTAGATGAAATATCTCTAAATGATCATTTGGCTTGCCACAACACTATAGGTTCAAATGAAATCACTAGCAAAACACTTTACAAAATACATTTTGTAATGGTACTCCACATTGTAATTTCTAAGTGCTTCTTTATCCCTAAAATATGTAAATAGGGGCATTTAAAGACATCATTAAAAAATTATTATCTGCTTATTGGGACTTATTTTAGGATAAAACGACAACTGTGCTTAATTTTGCATACATTGCCAAATATACTACATAATCATCATATCCTAAGAAGGAAATTTAGTTTTAGAAACGAGTTTTACCATTTTGCCAGTAAGTATTTTGATCAAATTATAGACTTTTTTTTTTAAATAATTCTTACATTTTTAAATAATCAGAAACTATCGCTGATGGCATGTAAATTAGCTTGAATAGTGTTATCCTCAAGCATAGCCTAGCCTGGTTCCACTTCAGTATTTGTGCCAGTGTAATTAGTAGTTGAAAAAAAATGTATACTACAGTACATTATCCTACGTTTCCTTAGCAACCTTATTTCCCTAGATCCATACTAGGGAACCAGTCCCATTGTCCATGTCATCTTGTTTTATAGTTCCCTATGGTGTGATGTGTGCAACATATCAGAGACTCCTGCAGCTGAATCTTGTGGTGTACCACTGATTTATCAGCTGGAATATATCTCATTTCTCCTAAAGGTCAATTGACTCATGTTACTAAATAACTAGAATGTTTAATTATACCTCCTCTTAGAAAGCATTGTTGAGTAGCAAAGACTGCTCTAATCCAGTGCTGTAAGTATCAAAAACAATGGTTCTGAATATCTGTTACTTGGATATTAAAATTCCTGAAGTGATTTGAGTGCAATGTGGGCATCAGTTCAATGTGGAAAGAACGTCTGGGTCAACTAAATCATACAGCTTTCTATCTAAACCAGGGATGTCAAACTCAGTTTTATAAAGTTCCATAATATCTTTCTTAAGGTGTCATTGATTTTAAGTCATGCATCATAAGAAAAAAAACAGCTGATGGACCTTTTGGAGAGATGGATACAAAATAAAAGAAATGACCAGGGGGTCTGATGTGACCCCAAATCTAAACCATTTTTTTTTATCTTAATACTACTGTTCTAAAACTTATAAAGCCACTCTATTGCTGACCCATTTTTTCTGCTTTAAGGACCACAGGTCTTTGATTTTACACCGTTTTAGATCAGTAAAACATACTCAATGAATTTCAAAATGTTGTCTTGACAGTAACATGAACTGAGAGACATGAAAATTGTATAGCCAGGTCTACCGTCACGGTGTAGGTGCTTTATACAATAAGATCCCCTTGAACTCCACATCATTGGGTATGTTGAACAGTATCCAAGGGAACTTGGTTTACCTCAAAGCTACGCTAAGCAGCATGATTGCAGATAATGGCTTGCTGAATTTCCGTTTGTCAGGTTGGGTTATTTGCCCATGTTTTAACAGTTGACACACAGAAGAAGCTATTATCCACACTAATTTGGATATGGGTTTGCATGCTACAAGATCATGAATAGCAGTTGCAGTTGTGCTTTAAGCAAGAATGTCAAATGAGCCGATTATCACTGTTTAGAGATTAAGCAAGACAAGGTTGTTGTCTGTATTCAAATTTAAGTTGTTTTGGCCATTCCCATAATTTACAAAATCTTTAATAAGGGATACATATATACAAGTATCTTAGGGATTGTTCTTTACACTGTGTTAACATTAAAATGCAAGCTTAGCAGTGAGTTAATTTATGACACTGCACTGTCTCAATGTGTTTAGGGTCTATTTAAGTCAATTAGGCAAAGCCATAAGCAATTTCTTTAACCCCTCAGTCATGGGCTTTTTAAATTTACGAGACTATGTGGCAATTAAAAGAACAAAAAAGGTTAATAGAGTATTAAGCTGTTCTTTTCTTTTTTAGTTTTTGAATCTCCCACAGTATAAATTAAATCAAGTTCAATTTATTTTATTTGCTAAAGGGGTGGTGATATTAATAAAAGTGCTGCTGTTTAATTGCTTTCATCAGAATGTGTTTTAATGCACTGAAATATTCCTTTTTTTATTTTATGTATTTTAATTGCCAAAGTAAATGAAAACATGTTATAAATCATACATTTTCACAATAGAATTATACATTTTAGTTAAATTATGTTTTAGTAGAGGTTACTAGTTTTGAGGAGTAAAAAGAATTTGTAATAAGAAGTTGTGCCCGATAAAAAAAGAAGACTGTTATAAGGAATAAACATTCTCTTGTGATGACATTTAAATTATTTAACTTTTAACCCTCTCTCAAAAATATCATTTGATTTTAGAAATATGAAGGAACTGTACTTGTTTCATCTCGGTATTGTGCATCAATACTACCTGCATAGATGGAAGAACCTTCTTGTACGTTATCCCTCACTACTGCTCAATTCACTGACATGTAAATGCAAAATCTTTGTCTTGGTCAAAGTAATGGAAAATACAAACATTTCCTACCTAAAGGTTTCATGATGCATCTTCGACCAATGTGTGCTGCCAGTGCTAACTTACGGATGGGAAACTTGGACCCTAAATGCAAAAATGACTCAAAAATTACAAACGACTCAACGGAGTATGGAAAGATGCATGCTGGGAATTTTAAGAAGAGACCGGAAAAGGAAGGAATGGATAAGAGCACAAACAAAAGTATGCAATGTTATTATAAGAGCGAAAAAACTGAAATGGCAGTGGGCCAGACATGTAGCAAGAACAAACCATCGCTGGACCAAGGAGATACTAGACTGGATCCCTAGAGATATAAAGCGACCAAGAAGAAGACCTCCAGGAAAATGGCAAGATGAAATTAGGAAACACGCTGGAGCAACGTGGATGAGGGACGCAGCAGACAGGCTTTTGTGGTAGAATCATGGGGAGGCCTTCATCCAGCAGTGGATTGAAAAAGGCTGAAGATGATTATACATATTATGGGGTGCCGTACAGGAAAAAAATATTGGTTTGTAAATGTATATTGGTTTAGATATATACATTGGTTCCAAATTTGTCTACCTATATATACACATATATCTCTGAACCAATGTATATCTGAACCGATGTATTCTGAAGCAATAAATATATTTGAACCAATGTATATATCTGAACCTATATATATATATATATATATATATATATATATATATATATATATATATATATATATATATATATACAACTACCGTTCAAAAGTTTGGGGTCACTTAGAAATTTCCTTGTTTTCGAAAGAAAAGCAAATTTTTTGTCCATTAAAATAACATCAAATTGATCAGAAATACAGTGTAGACATTGTTAATGTTGTAAATGACTATTGTAGCTGGAAACGGCTGATTTGTAATGGAATATCTACATAGGCGTACAGAGGCCCATTATCAGCAAACATCAGTCCTGTGTTCCAATGGCACGTTGTGTTTGCTAATCCAAGTTTATCATTTTAAAAGGCTAATTGATCATTAGAAAACCCTTTTGCAATTATGTTAGCACAGCTGAAAACTGTTGTGCTGATTAAAGAAGCAATAAAACTGGCCTTCTTTAGACTAGTTGAGTATCTGGAGCATCAGGAATTGTGGGTTCGATTACAGGCTTAAAATGGCCAGAAACAAAGAACTTTCTTCTGAAACTCGTCAGTCTATTCTTGTTCTGAGAAATGAAGGCTACTCCATGCGAGAAATTGCCAAGAAACTGAAGATCTCATACAATGCTGTGTACTACTCCCTTCACAGAACAGCACAAACTGGCTCTAACCAGAATAGAAAGATGAGTGGGAGGCCCCGGTGCACAACTGAGCAAGAGGACAAATACATTAGAGTATCTAGTTTGAGAAACAGACGCCTCACAGGTCCTCAACTGGCAGCTTCATTAAATAGTACCCGCAAAACACCAGTCTCAACGTCAACTGTGAAGAGGCGACTCGGGATGCTGGCCTTCTAGGCAGAGTTGCAAAGAAAAAGCCATATCTCAGACTGGCCAATAAAAAGAAAAAGATTAAGATGGGCAAAAGAACACAGACACTGGATAGAGGAAGATTGGAAAAAAGTGTTATGGACAGACGAATCTAAGTTTGAGGTGTTCGGATCACAAAGAAGAACATTCGTGAGACGCAGACCAAATAAAAAGATGCTGGAGGAGTGCTTGATGCCATCTGTCAAGCATGGTGGAGGCAATGTGACGGTCTGGGGGTGCTTTGGTGGTGGTAAAGTGGGAGATTTGTACAGGGTAAAAGGGATCTTGAAGAAGGAAGGCTATCACTCCATTTTGCAACGCCATGCCATACCCTGTGGACAGCACTTGATTGGAGCCAATTTCCTCCTACAACAGGACAATGACCCAAACCACAGCTCCAAACTATGCAAGAACTATTTAGGGAAGAAGCAGTCAGCTGGTATTCTGTCTATAATGGAGTGGCCAGCACAGTCACCGGATCTCAACCCTATTGAGCTGTTGTGGGAGTAGCTTGACCGTATGGTACGTAAGAAGTGCCCATCAAGCCAATCCAACTTGTGGGAGGTGCTTCAGGAAGCATGGGGTGAAATCTTTTCAGATTACCTCAACAAATTGACAACTAGAATGCCAAAGGTCTGCAAGGCTGTAATTGCTGCAAATGGAGGATTCTTTGACGAAAGCAAAGTTTGAAGGACACAATTATTATTTCAATTAAAAATCATTATTTCTAACCTTGTCAATGACTATATTTCCTATTCATTTTGCTATATTTCCTATTCAAACTCATTTCATGTATGTATGTTTTCATGGAAAACAAGGAAATTTCTAAGTGACCCCAAACTTTTGAACGGTAGTGTATATATATAGAGCGCGACTGCGTGTCGTAACAAAAAAAACGTACCGTGTGAACCTTTCTAGTTGTGTTTATGTTAACAGGTAAACTGCCTAGCTGTCCTGTTTTATAGTTAGGGTGTTCCTGACAAGGTTTAGTTAGTGCTCCGAACGGATTTAGGTTTTTGTTTATTTATTTTTGTGTGTAAAAATCCATTGCTGGTGTGTGTCAGTCTCTGAGTGCTGAGAAAGAACCTGATGCGAGCATGTGTGGCTATATACAGTACTGTGCAAAAGTTTTAGGCAGGTGTGAAAAAATGCTGTAAAGTAAGAATGCTTTCAAAAATAGTCATGTTAATAGATTATATTTATCAATTAACTAAATGCAAAGTGAGTGAACAGAAGAAAAATCTAAATCAAATCCATATTTGGTGTGACCACCCTTTGCCTTCAAAACAGCATCAAGCATCAATTCTTCTAGGTACACTTGCACACAGTTTTGAAGGAACTCGGCAGGTAGGTTGGCCCAAACATCTTGGAGAACTAACCACAGTTCTTCTGTGGATTTAGGCAGCCTCAGTTGCTTCTCTCTCTTCATGTAATCCCAGACAGACTCGATGATGTTGAGATCAGGGCTCTGTGGGGGCCATACCATCACTTCCAGGATTCCTTGTTCTTCTTTACACTGAAGATAGTTCTTAATGACTTTCGCTGTATGTTTGGGGTTGTTGTCATGCTGCAGAATAAATTTGGGGCCAATCAGATGCCTCCCTGATGGTATTGCATGATGGATAAGTATCTGCCTGTACTTCTCAGCATTGAGGAGACCATTAATTCTGACCAAATCCCAAACTCCATTTGCAGAAATGCAGCCCCAAACTTGCAAGGAACCTCCACCATGCTTCACTGTTGCCTGCAGACACTCATTCGTGTATGCTCTCCAGCCCTTCGGCGAACAAACTGCCTTCTGCTACAGCCAAATATTTCAAATTTTGACTCATCAGTCCAGAGCACCTGCTGCCATTTTTTCTGCACCCCAGTTCCTGTGTTTTCGTGCATAGTTGAGTCGCTTGGCCTTGTTTCCACGTCGGAGGTTTGGCTTTTTGGCCCCAAGTCTTCCATGAAGGCCACTTCTGACCAGACTTCTCCGGACAGTAGATGGGTGTACCAGGGTCCCACTGTTTTCTGCCAGTTCTGAGCTGATGGCACTGCTGGACATCTTCCGATTGCGAAGGGAAGTAAGCACTATGTGTCTTTCATCTGCTGCAGTAAGTTTCCTTGGCCGACCAATGCGTCTACGGTCCTCAACGTTGCCCGTTTCTTTGTGCTTCTTCAAAAGAGCTTGGACAGCACATCTGGAAACCCCTGTCTGCCTTGAAATTTCTGCCTGGGAGAGACCTTGCTGATGCAGTATAACTACCTTGTGTCTTGTTGCTGTGCTCAGTCTTGCCATGGTGTATGACTTTTGACAGTAAACTGTCTTCAGCAACCTCACCTTGTTAGCTGAGTTTGGCTGTTCCTCACCCAGTTTTATTCCTCCTACACAGCTGTTTCTGTTTCAGTTAATGATTGTGTTTCAACCTACATATTGAATTGATGATCATTAGCACCTGTTTGGTATAATTGTTTAATCATACACCTGACTATATGCCTACAAAATCCCTGACTTTGTGCAAGTGTACCTAGAAGAATTGATGCTGTTTTGAAGGCAAAGGGTTGTCACACCAAATATGAATTTGATTTAGATTTTTCTTCTGTTCACTCACTTTGCATTTAGTTAATTGATAAATATAATCTATTAACATGTCTATTTTTGAAAGCATTCTTACTTTACAGCATTTTTCACACCTGCCTAAAACTTTTGCACAGTACTGTATATATATATATATATATATATATATATATATATATATATATATATATATATATATATATATACTGTATATATATATACCAATGAATCTCTAGCAGTATATATATATGTGTGTGTGTGTGTGTGTATATATATATATATATATATATATATTTAAACATCGGTTCAGATTGACCGCTTCAGATTTACACACAGGCACTCTGTTAGCCGTCTAAATGTGGTGCGTGTATGTAACTGCCGTTTCCAAGAACATTATTATTAGCAGTCGTATTAGTAATAATAGTCATATTATTTAGTAATTACTTGAGGAAATGTACTTTGTTTACTCAGGATCGTTATAATTTATTCTATGGTATCTACGGTAGTTAGGCAACTGGGGTCCTCGTTAATAAATTCGCCGTTCCCTTTTTTTTAACCTTATTTTCTACGTCTTTGTTCTTTCAAGCAGTGTTGCCAGATCAGAGGTTATTCCCTCCAGATCTAAAGGTTTTTAATTTGTTTTCCGGGAAATCTAGAGGGAAGAAAAGGGCAGAGGTTTCTATTTTTTCTACAAGTTTTTATGTTTGCAAACATTCTTTACTAAGATGGCAGATGACGAATAACAGATGATTTGAATTGACTTGTGTGCCAACGGCACAAACAACGTTGCAAATCACAGATGATGTGGCAAAACTTACAGCCAGGTTGCAGTAGATGTCAGCATGCACACTGCATTGTGAAATCAAAGGACTGTTCCAGTTCCATAATAATCTTTCCAGCTCAATCCCCGGACAGTTGCTTAGTAACTCAACTATTATTATTACTCTCCCAAGATAAATTGGCAGTGCGCAGAAACATTATTTTTAGCACTCAAGAGAAGACAAAAAACCAGTGTTAGCTGAAAGTTACCATATTTTGTATCATAGAAATGCCTGCATCAACCCAATACAAACAAAAATATTCAACAGCGTGGGAACATGAAAACCAGTTTAACGGCAAGTATACAAAGCCAAAACATCTACTAGAGACACGTATTTTTTCCTGTTTAACGTGGATATATATATATATATATATATATATATATATATATATATATATATATATATATATATATATATAGCAAAGTTCATTTGAATGTACACAAGGTTTAAATTATTAAAATAAACACTTATTTCAGGACATTTCGGACAAAAGCCCTTCAGCTGTGTAGAAAGAAAAGTAAATACATGCAGTGAACTTGTTCTTTTTCAAGAAATATATACAATATATAATTGTCATTAAATTATTTTTGAATCCTGACATGTAGGCCTAGGCCATGTGTTCACCCTTCACAGAAAAGACAGGGCACCAAGAAAGACCAATTATTAATTTTATACAAAGAAATGTATGTTGTCATCTTTGATTGTTAGTCCATACTTAACAAATGTTTCTACAAGCAAATATGTTGGTGAATATTCTATTTCACACTGATCCAAATATACTATAACTACAGTTCGAATTATAGTTACACATGTGTGCAATTAAAATACTGTAAAAACTATTTTTTTGCCATGAGGTACAGTATATAATTTCGCGACATTCTTGAAAAGGGAATTAACGCAAATAAAGGTATTCCCGAATATAGTTCACCCCCTAGTCTGTAAGAGTCGCTTTGGTGTCTGCTCAGTGAATTGCTATGTTATTATTATTATTATTAGTATTATTATTATTATTATTATTATTATTATTATTATTATTATTACTTAAGTAAAACAGTACAGAAAATGAAAGTTATCTCGAATTAGATTACTGGGTAAAATTCGTAATCAACCTAATTACTGGATAATCAAAAGTAATCTGCCCCCTTTTTATTAAAGCATTTTTCTTCTAAGGCACATGAGGGGGTAAACAGCATATCTTCCCAAACTTTATTAAACAACTCGAACAAATATAGCAAACACTAATGCAGCAGGTTACAGTTCCTCTTACAGTAGACAGTCACGCACAGCAATCTCTGCAGCAGTCTCAAGACAAAGTGCAGTCGCCTTGCTTTAGTACATAAAATAAAGGAAAATAAATAAATAATTTGTATTAAAAATATTTTACCTTAGGAACAAAGTTTGTTCTTTACCCCTTGCTCTCAATTCACAGCAAGTGTCTTCATAAAATCCAAAAGCCGGTGCGTTGACTTCACAATAATAAACTATATCTCCCTCACATCGGATGTCCGCACTCACAAAGAAGCAAGTTCAAATAATTATTTTTATCTTTTAGGTTAAAAACACAAAAAACGAACATGTTTCGACCAAACAATGGCTGTCCTCAGCGTTAATATAATTAAAGTATAATGTTAGAGTTTTTTTTCTCTCAAATCCTCAGTGCATGTGAATTTAGTATGCATACAGCACAAGTAGGCTAACACTGGGCAACAGTTAATCTACTTGTTTGTTAATGTTCTAGAAGAAAATCATTTGCAAAATGAAAGTTACATATTTAACCTTACTTTAAAAGATAAATAACTATTGTACATATATTTGTCTACTAATGTTTGTTAAGTTAATATGGTGTATTAATAGACATTAACTGTTGGAAATCAACATCTTCAGCAGTTTTAAAAGCAGTCAATTTAAATTAATAGAAAATGTGACTTGCTAAAATTAAGTGATTTAATATGTATACCTATCCAGTTAAAATATTTAAAACTGTCGCACAAGAGAAATAGGAAGACTGGCCTGAGGGCCTGTGATATACATTTGTAAACCAAATGTATTGTTATTACATTTTTTTTATTTATACCTAATTTTATGCTCCATTTTATGTTGCCTACAACGTAAGTTGAACTCAAGGCCTTCAGCTATTTTGACAAACACAGCACTGCAGAGCATAACACTGTAAATTGTTTTCTTTTTTATCTCTTTAACCCAATAATTTTCTTTAACTAATTTAAAAATAATGTAACAACTGGAAATCCTGTTTAAAGCCTTATAAACTTTGACAATTACAATCTTTGAATACACTCTGGGCCAGGATCTTGATTTCTGCCTGAAGGAGCTACAACCAGATGTGAACTCTCTGCCACTGAATGGTGAGACTGGATGAGCACTAAATAGGAGATTGAGATACTGATACACAGACTATGACTAAGGTAATTGATGAATTAGTTATTTTGTTGTCATTGAAAAGATTGTTAAATTATTTATGGCTGTTTTTTTATCATGAGAATTTTACAATCTACCTTTAACCATATTTTCAATAAATGTAATGTGCTGTACAGCTGTACAAATGAACGTTCTGGCTCAATGACCCTATCTAACAGCACCCCCTCCCCCTGACCCCCCGCCAGACAATGACCCTAATCTAACAGCACCCTCCCCTGACCCCCGCCAGACAATGACCCTAATCTAACAGCACCTCCTCCCCCTGACCCCCTGCCAGACAATGACCCTAATCTAACAGCACCTCCTCCCCTGACCCCCACCAGACAATGACCCTAATCTAACAGCACCTCCTCCCCTGACCCCCGCCAGACAATGACCCTAATCTAACAGCACCTCCTCCCCTGACCCCCACCAGACAATGACCCTATCTAACAGCACCTCCTCCCCCTGTCCCCCCACCAGACAATGACCCTATCTAACAGCACCTCCTCCCCTGTCCCCCGCCAGACAAAGACCCTATCTAACAGCACCCCCTTCCCCTGACCCCCCGCCGGACATACATCACAAATCTAGAGGATAGTCTTTCAAATCTAGAGGTTTTTTTATGCTGGCCTAGATCTGACTGATCTGGCAACACTGCTTTCAAGTCATATCTCCTTGGTAGCAGCAACGCATGTTTGGAGCTAAGTACTGTAGTTAACACCACGCCACCTGTGCTTCACTCAGGTTCCTGGACGAGCGAACAGAATGATGAAGAGGTTCCCAGTTTGTTTCAAGGTTACAGACGCCCGCACCAATTTTAGGCGATGTAGTACATTGGCTGACAGATATGAAATGCATGTATTTTTTCTGTAAGACCTACATTTTCCTAACCTTTCCACATTTAAAATGTTAATTGTGTTGTTGTGTACCAAATTTAGCAAGCTGGCTCTTCCCTGTAATGTCAACTGTATTACAGTTTAGGACTATATACATTTCTTTCTGGTTGTTTGCCTACCACGCATGCTAATAAAACAACTTCAAGGAAATAATAACTTCATTACGCTCTTTTTATTACACAACAAAAGAACAATTCAGTAATGTTGTATCACGACACCTTCCAAATGGCGAAAGGTTATTACACTTAATAACCCATTTATTTTCATCTCTAAATGAGCCGTTTCACACAATGCTGAAGTTGGCTTCTTATTCAGCCAGCTTCTTATTCGCATTCCAGCTGCTTATTCGCATACAGCAAATGTAATGCAAATTGAGTAAGTAACTGGGGTATTTCAGGGATTAAATCACTTTGGGTCACTTATTTGGATTGGAACGGAGATTAACAGAGGGAAGTGAAACGAGCCTGTACATAGATTTTCCTGACGATAAGTATTTGGCGGGTGGTACAGTGTGCCTGTTTAAACAATGAGCGCGAGTGAATTAAGAAATGCTTGGCGCCTTCTTTCCCAAGTCATTTACCCTTGCCTCTTCCAGACATGTTGTAGATGCGTAGTTAAATACTGGGGCTCATACAATGTCTTGATCAAGAGAAGAATTCTTAATCACAGCTCAGCTCTAATACTGATTGTGGCTTTTACAGAGAGATGTTTAAAGTAGTGAAAGTTTACTGAGACTGAGATTTACGATTAAGACGATAGGTTTCATGGTCTTTTGCGATATGTAGTGACTTTAGAGCTCTGTAAACGTAAAACTACTAAAAAATACTTAAATATTTTAAGACAGATGTGTAGTGGACAAAAAGTAATATTAAAATATGTATATGTTTTTCAATTGATTACTGAGAGAATTTTACATTGATTTCAAAACGGCTGCAGCACACACAGTCCTTCCCATAGGGGATGAACACGATCGCGCTCTGTTCATCCACCCTAGTATTAATGAAACAATATGTTTAAAAAAAAGTTAACGTCAAGAAATAATAAAGACAGACGTGCGATTAACACACGTTTTAAAAAAAAAAAAATCTCAAAAGAAATTAACACATTAACTCTGAAGTGATTAATTAACAACCCTAATATACAGTGTGTATATATATATATATATATTGTAACTGACACTCGCCACACATGCTCGCATCAGGTTCTTTCTCAGCACTCAGAGACTGACACACACCAGCAATGGATTTTTACACACAAAAATAAATAAACAAAAACCTAAATCTGTTCGGAGCACTAACTAAACCTTGTCAGGAACACCCTAACTATAAAACAGGACAGCTAGGCAGTTTACCTGTTAACATAAACACAACTAGAAAGGTTCACACGGTACCTTTTTTTTGTTACGACACGCAGTCGCGCTCTTCACTCAGCAGCAGCCCCAAGCAGACTGACTGCTCTCCTTAAATATTGGCAGTTGGCTGTAATTTACTATAACCCCCTCCCTGCCCTGTTACAATATATATATATATATATATATATATATATATATATATATATATATATATATATATATATATATACACATATTTGTGCAAAAGTTTTAGGCAGGTGTGAAAAAATGCTGTAAAGTAAGAATGCTTTCAAAAATAGACATGTTAATAGATTATATTGATCAATTAACTAAATGCAAAGTGAGTGAACAGAAGAAAAATCTAAATCAAATCCATATTTGGGGTGACCACCCTTTGCCTTCAAAACAGCATCAAGCATCAATTCTTCTAGGTACACTTGCACACAGTCTTTGAAGGAACTCGGCAGGTAGGTTGGCCCAAACATCTTGGAGAACTAACCACAGTTCTTCTGTGGATTTAGGCAGCCTCAGTTGCTTCTCTCTCTTCATGTAATCCCAGACAGACTCGATGATATTGAGATCAGGGCTCTGTGGGGGCCATACCATCACTTCCAGGACTCCTTGTTCTTCTTTACGCTGAAGATAGTTCTTAATGACTTTCGCTGTATGTTTGGGGTCGTTGTCATGCTGCAGAATAAATTTGGGGCCAATCAGATGCCTCCCTGATGGTATTGCATGATGGATAAGTATCTGCCTGTACTTCTCAGCATTGAGGAGACCATTAATTCTGACCAAATCCCCAACTCCAATTGCAGAAATTCAGCCCCAAACTTGCAAGGAACCTCCACCATGCTTCACTGTTGCCTGCAGACACTCATTTGTGTACGCTCTCCAGCCCTTCGCGAACAAACTGCCTTCTGCTACAGCCAAATATTTCAAATTTTGACTCATCAGTCCAGAGCACCTGCTGCCATTTTTCTGCACCCCAGTTCCTGTGTTTTCGTGCATAGTTGAGTTGCTTGGCCTTGTTTCCACGCCGGAGGTATGGCTTTTGGCGCAAGTCTTCCATGAAGGCCACTTCTGACCAGACTTCTCCGGACAGTAGATGGGTGTACCAGGGTCCCACTGCTTTCTGCCAGTTCTGAGCTGATGGCACTGCTGGACATCTTCCGATTGCGAAGGGAAGTAAGCAAGATGTGTCTTTCATCTGCTGCAGTAAGTTTCCTTGGCCGACCACTGCGTCTCACGGTCCTCAACGTTGCCCGTTTCTTTGTGCTTCTTCAAAAGAGCTTGGACAGCACATCTGGAAACCCCTGTCTGCCTTGAAATTTCTGCCTGGGAGAGACCTTGCTGATGCAGTATAACTACCTTGTGTCTTGTTGCTGTGCTCAGTCTTGCCATGGTGTATGACTTTTGACAGTAAACTGTCTTCAGCAACCTCACCTTGTTAGCTGAGTTTGGCTGTTCCTCACCCAGTTTTATTGCTCCTACACAGCTGTTTCTGTTTCAGTTAATGATTGTGTTTCAACCTACATATTGAATTGATGATCATTAGCACCTGTTTGGTATAATTGTTTAATCATACACCTGACTATATGCCTACAAAATCCCTGACTTTGTGCAAGTGTACCTAGAAGAATTGATGCTGTTTTGAAGGCAAAGGGTTGTCACACCAAATATGGATTTGATTTAGATTTTTCTTCTGTTCACTCACTTTGCATTTAGTTAATTGATCAATATAATCTATTAACATGTCTATTTTTGAAAGCATTCTTACTTTACAGCATTTTTTCACACCTGCCTAAAACTTTTGCACAGTACTGTATATATATATATATATATATATATATATATATATATATATATATACACACACACACACACACACACACAGTAGTCTCTGTGTATGGGAACACTTCTTAAGTGAACACCCTTATAGTGAAACACATTGTTCCAGTTGTAATTGCTCTGGCTAAAGGAACAAGAACTTTGCTTAAAAAAAACACCTTCTTGGCACTGATAGTCGTTCGTTCACAATGGAAACAGTACTGTTTTGTAAAAAAGTGACTTTTTTGTATTCTGATTTCCCACAAGTGCACCTCATCGCTAAAAAATGGCATTTAAACAAACGGCAAAATGCGCTGCTGTTTCTCTTGCTACACAAAGTTGGAAATTGTTTGAGCTCTGAAAGAAAACCTGAATCGGACACAAGTCGCCGAGCAATTTGGTGTTTCCCATTCTAGTGAGTTGCTTCACCTTGTGTTAAATAATGTGCATGTCTTGTATAGTGCTGCTGCATTTTGTAACATGTGTAGGGGTGCTGTGTTAATTTAGTTTGACAGTCAGTTTATTAACATTAAGTTAACCCTAAGTAACAGCCATTATTTTTGCCTCTGCCATTGTTATAGCCTGAAACACACCCGCTACCTAATTTCATAGTACATAGCAATTTAAGCTTTTTGACCGTGTTGTTTTGTTAGTTTTATAACATTAGTTTGTCTGTTAATTTATTATTATTATAGTTTATTAACATACACTTGCCTATTGTTTTGATTTTACTTATTCAGTTTACTTCATATGTTGATGCATGTGCATCATGACAAGTACCATACATATGTATTTATTTATTTATTGATTCATATTGCATCGTGTGGCTAACTCCATCTTAGAGAACACTCGGCTATAAGAACACTTTGCTTGCTTCCCGAGGGGTGTTCTGTTAGCCATATATATATCGAAACGTTGGGCAGCTGGCTCTTCGAGCTAAAATATATACTGTATATATATATATATATATATATACAGCTCTGGAAAAAATTAAGAGACCACTGCAAAATTATCAGGTTCTCTGGTTTTACTATTTATAGGTATGTGTTTGGGTAAAATGAACATTTTTGTTTTATTCTATAAACTACTGACAACATTTCTCCCAAATTCCAAATAAAAATATTGTCATTTAGAGCATTTATTTGCAGAAAATGACAACTGGTCAAAATAACAAAAAGATGCAGTGTTGTCAGACCTCGAATAATGCAAAGAAAATAAGTTCATATTCATTTTAAACAACACAATACTAATGTTTTAACTTAGGAAGAGTTCAGAAATCAATATTTGGTGGAATAACCCTGATTTTCAAGCACAGCTTTCATGCGTCTTGGCATGCTCTCCACCAGTCTTTCACATTGATGTTGGGTGACTTTATGCCACTCCTGGCACAAAAATTCAAGCAGCTCGGCTTTGTTTGATGGCTTGTGACCATCCATCTTCCTCTTGATCACATTACAGAGGTTTTCAATGGGGTTCAGGTCTGGAAATTGGGCTGGCCATGACAGGGTCTTGATCTGGTGGTCCTCCATCCACACCTTGATTGACCTGGCTGTGTGGCATGGAGCATTGTCCTGCTGGAAAAACCAATCCTCAGAGTTGGGGAACATTGTCAGAGCAGAAGGAAGCAAGTTTTCTTCCAGGACAACCTTGTACTTGGCTTGATTCATGCCAAAGCTGCCCGATTCCAGCCTTGCTGAAGCACCCCCAGATCATCACCGATCCTCCACCACATTTCACAGTGGGTGCGAGACACTGTGGCTTG
Source organism: Acipenser oxyrinchus oxyrinchus (assembly GCA_030684275.1). Lineage (NCBI taxonomy): Eukaryota > Metazoa > Chordata > Actinopteri > Acipenseriformes > Acipenseridae > Acipenser > Acipenser oxyrinchus. The sequence continues at coordinate 51,024,711 of CM060247.1, forward strand.
TAGGCCTCTCCAGGTCTCCGTCTAACCATTAGATGACCAGGTGTTGGGCAAAGCTGAAAATTTGACTCATCTGGGGGTGCTTCAGCAAGGCTGGAATCGGGCAGATTTGTCTTTGTGAAGGACACATGAATCAAGCCAAGTACAAGGTTGTCCTGGAAGAAAACTTGCTTCCTTCTGCTCTGACAATGTTCCCCAACTCTGAGGATTGGTTTTTCCAGCAGGACAATGCTCCATGCCACACAGCCAGGTCAATCAAGGTGTGGATGGAGGACCACCAGATCAAGACCCTGTCATGGCCAGCCCAATCTCCAGACCTGAACCCCATTGAAAACCTCTGGAATGTGATCAAGAGGAAGATGGATGGTCACAAGCCATCAAACAAAGCCGAAGCTGCTTGAATTTTTGCGCCAGGAGTGGCATAAAGTCACCCAACATCAATGTGAAAGACTGGTAGAGAGCATGCCAAGACACATGAAAGCTGTGCTTGAAAATCAGGGTTATTCCACCAAATATTGATTTCTGAACTCTTCCTAAGTTAAAACATTAGTATTGTGTTGTTTAAAAATGAATATGAACTTATTTTCTTTGCATTATTCGAGGTCTGACAACACTGCATCTTTTTTGTTATTTTGACCAGTTGTCATTTTCTGCAAATAAATGCTCTAAATGACAATATTTTTATTTGGAATTTGGGAGAGATGTTGTCAGTAGTTTATAGAATAAAACAAAAATGTTCATTTTACCCAAACACATACCTATAAATAGTAAAACCAGAGAACCTGATAATTTTGCAGTGGTCTCTTAATTTTTTCCAGAGCTGTATATATATATATATATATATATATATATATATATATATATATATATACTGTAACTTCTACTGCCACTTGTTAAAGACATTATTAAAAGCAATTTTCTTTGAAGTCAATTACTGCTTTGATAAGTGATGATTACAAATCCCAGGAAAAAATGAAAAATGAAATGACTGAAGACACCCTGCTAAATATGGCAAGCTAACCATAATATGCAGCATTTATTATTAATGCTTTCCTTTTTGCTTTGATCTTACCTAAGTGCAGGGACCAACTTACACTTTATTAAAGGGGTAAACCTTTTTTATAAGTAAATTCTGTCGGACAGGTCCATGCAGCCTTTTGCAATGTGATGTGTACTGCATTTACATTTAGTACTATACAAATTTTAAAAAAAAAACGCAACTAGAGCGCATTCCATAGAAGACCTGCCATTACATATAAATTACTTTAAGTATGGGCTAGATTTAAGGAAGGTCTGAAGTTAAAAGGCCAGTGCATTAAGGCAGTGAATTAATTGGCTGTTCTCTTTGACCTCTACTGCTTCTACACTATGCAATACAAATTACCTACCTCTTTTTCAGTTCCTAGATAATTAAACATTGATAAAAGCCCCTTATCATAAAGGATAATAGAGAAGTGCTTTTTGTCCACATATTCTTGGACTATTTGTATTAATGTTCCAGTGTGCTCTTTTGTTAACTGACACTGGATAATTCACTTGCCATTACATTAAATAGCTAAGTATGCCCTCTGCTCGTGTTTTAGGTTGCACGTGACAGCAATGTTGTTTGATAGGACATATGGAATTCCTATTTCGTGTGGTTACAAACAGACTTTGTGTCTCCTGTCATTTTGCGGCATAACATTTTGCCATGTTGTAAAAAGCAGAATCTGCTTTGAAGGATGTTGAGAGTGACGAAGGGTTTTCCTTGACACACACTGCTGCAGGTGCCCACGTTTAGCGACATGACTCACACATTTCATTGTAGCCGTTGCTTAAGGTTTGGTAGACTCTCTCACTTGAACACAGTTTACTAAACCTGATTACTTCAACTTTTCAATACCTTATGCTGTGTTGGATTAAAGATTATACAGCCACAGCCTCTCCACTGACTTGGCAAATGAGTGCTTGTTTTAATTTAAGTTAATTAGTGCGCACAGGCGTTCCGACACTTGTGTTGTAGTACCTGAAACAGGACTGAACTACAGGGACTTTGGGATTGAAAAATACACAGCAATTAAAGACTGAAGACAATACTGGACTTGTGATCTAAAATTAACCTCTTATATTATTGAGACATGTACCTGATCATATCTGGATAATGTACCCATACTTAGATTTAGTATTGATACAGTATACGCTTATTTAATGTTTCAAACCATCAAAACTGCTCTGTTGTGTTTAAATACACTTTATGTAAATGTGTATATCACTGGTTGTTTCCAGTCCCATTTTTAAAATGGCTCAATCAGATTCTACTGTTGACAGGTGTCAGTGCTGTAGTGATTCACAGCCCCTGTCACCAAAATTGTGCCATAATTGCGATATCTTTTTTTCATCATACAACTACCCAACCCTGAAGTTATTGACTGCTAAGAAGTTATATAGTCAAAGAAGACTACGCGGTGATCTGATTCAAGCATTCAAAATCCTAAAAGGGATAGACAATGTTGACCCAGGGGACTTTTTTGACCTGAAAAAAGAAACAAGGACCAAGGGTCACAAATGGAGATTAGATAAAGGGGCATTCAGAACAGAAAATGGGAGGCATTTTTTTACACAGAGAATTGTGAGGGTATGGAACCAACTCCCCAGTAATGTTGTTGAAGCTGACACCCTGGGATCCTTCAAGAAGCTGCTTGATGAGATTCTGGGATCAATAAGCTACTAACAACCAAACAAGCAAGATTGGCTGAATGGCCTCCTCTCGTTTGTAAACTTTCTTATGTTCTTATGTTCTTATATGCTCTGAGAAATGATCAACTCAGAATATATATTTTCCTCATTATTTTTATAAAACATTTTCCTGTTTTACATTTATTAAAAGGGTTCCCTACATAGCACCTGGCACATGGTGCAATCTAAGCATGCAAGTGTACTCAACCCAAACAAGTGTCTTTACCCTTGTACAAAAGGGACAGATGGATTTGCATGGTTGAGTAATAGCATTTTGTATCCCATTACCTCATCTCCCCTACTACATAAACCTCCCATCCTTCAGCTGCATGTGCATCCAAAAGCATCTAGTTCATGTCACTAGCCTTCATGTAATCATCGGTCTAAGATAATTTGTTTTTGTAGATGTACACAATTAATTTCAACAACCGAAAGCTGTGTCCTGAATGAAAATAATTGTTCTTACAAGTTAGTCATGGTGTTGACTCAAAAAGTTTGTCCCAATGTTCTTGAAGTTATTCAGTAACTCACTCTTAAAATCCCAAAACAGTTTGAGAAAAAAACATTGAGAAAACAAACCTGATAACAGCAGTTACGAGTGGTGCTACAACATTAGGAAATTATTTATTATTATTTTATTATTTAATTTCTTAGCAGACGCCCTTATCAAGGGTGACTTACAATTGTTACAAGATATCACATTATACAGCTATCACATTATTTTTTAATTATATTTTTTACATACAATTACCCATTTATACAGTTGGGTTTTAGAGCAATCTAGGTAAAGTACCTTGCTCAAGGGTACAGCAGCGGTGTCCCCCACCTGGGATTGAACCTACGACCCCCCGGTCAAGAGTCTAGAGCCCTAACCACTACTCCACACTGCTGCCAATTATGTGTATTAAAAGAAGTCCTGCACAGTAGTACAAAGACTGAATTTGTGTTTTAAATAACTATAACATGCTTTTTGACTATATACAATTTTAGTTTAGAAACAGGCAAATCTTTTAGGTTTGTAGCAAATCAATTCCAATCTGAAAATACATCAATATAACTGGAAAACAAGGAGTTTAGGGATTCTCTCATTTTGTACGTCAGCCTTAGTAAATGTGATAAAATAAAACTATTCTAGCTTGGTGCCAAGATCTTCTAGACTAGCAAACATTTTATTTAGACCATCTCCTGAGGAATTGTTTGAAAGAGCTCTAGCAGGATTAAATCGCCTGCCTTTGAAATTGGGTAGAAAGGGTAGATGTTGCAGATTACTAATAGACATCTGATTTGTTTTGTGCACAATTAAGGTGGGCTGCAGCTCTTATGTTGATAATGTTACAAATCCCCTTGATCTATATATATATATATATATATATATATATATATATATATATATATATATATATACAATATATATATATATATTTGTAATTAACTGATGATCATCTAGTATGTGTTTATATGATCATATGGGTCTGTTGACTATATAAATATACTATGCATCTACTTGTGCAAACTGATTGAACAAGTACTATATGTTCTTAGGATTTATAATGTTGTACTGCATTTTTGATTTATTTGTTACAAATGTCAAAAAATAAAATAAAACAACCATTCTGTATCTAAATGTTATTCTTGTGGACACTGATTATCACTGTCTCTTTTAATATTATTTCTCTTTTAATCCTCGTTGACTACAATTTCCTTTTTAACTCTTCACCCTTAATTTAAAACAGATGATTCGATGTATCTTTTACAAAGAAACAGATGATAAAATCAAACTATTAAATTGAAAAATTAAAAGAGCAGAAGATAGAAGTTCAATAACATGATTTTCTTCAAAAAAAAAGACATGGTATAAAAGCTTTAGTCAATATATTCTCAGATTGTTAATCATCCATGTAATCATTAGATCCTTTAATTTTACTCTTATTCTTTACATGTCAGTAGCAGTGTTTTTTAATCCTGTTACTTTAAAAAGGTGAACTCGTCCTTGCATTATCTGTTCTTAAAATGGCACAGGTTAATTGCATTGCACTAAAACCATAATGTTCTTGGTTCTATTTCACCTGTATTGTGCAGCTATGAATTATTTAATCTTCAAATTGATAGGGTTATTCTTATACAGTCAACGCATCAAATACCATTGTACTAAATGTCCAATCAGGTGCTTGGATTTTTTTTTAGAATACTCTTAGCTCCTTATCTTTCAATGTATATTAACTTGTTTCCTGATTGTATAAACCTTTTAAAAAAATAGGTTTAACAAAGGTGTCGTGGTAGGAGTTATATCTGATTTCTAGTCTGATTTGATAGGTTTTTTTTTTAAACAAGAGGTGCAATTCATTAAATGTGCCTGATCTGTATCTCAGGGGTATTGATGGCGCCTTTGGTATCTCTTACACCACCTGTTAAGAATTAAACATTTTCATTTTGTTCTATTGCCAGTTTCCATCCTGCTCTGACATATTGTACTCAAAAAGCAGGTCACAATACGGATTTGCTCAACGTTCCCGGATATTATATTACGGTTTCAAATTCAGACACTGTTATCATCACTACCATTTGATATGAAAAGGGCATCCCTTCCATACATATGTCTCTATATAGAGAGAGTATTCTAAAAGGAGCCATTCCCTTCATCCACCTGAGATGGATCTGTTGTTATGTGAAAGTAAAACAAGTGTGCAGATTTTGCAAATTTTAATTCCCTGATAAAATCAATGTTGGTCATTGTACACAAGTTGTAGCAATCCGTATGTATGATCCCCTAATCAGGAAAAAACTGTTTTACAGATTAAATATTTTTTGTGCAGAAAAAAAGAATTATCTCTTGCAACCATGTGTCTGGTCCATAAAACAATAAAACCCATGAAATATAAGATAATGTAATCCCATGTTACAGGTCATGTTTTAAAACAAGCAAATTATCCAACATATGTGCATGTTGGTAAAATGAGAAAATCCATTGTCAGTATTAATTGCACCTAGTTTAAACAGAGAGCAATTAACATAATCTCAGATGGATCTTTGTAACTAAAATATGAAACTGGCAAGACAGCCGTAACCCATTCTGGACAAGACTTGCATATCCATCATAATATCCTCTATATACAGTACCGGTGACTGGGTGTGTTTGATAACATGCTGATCCAGTGTGTGTTTGTTAACATGCTGATCCAGTGTTTGTGTTTAACATGCTGATCCAGTGTGTGTGTGTGTATGTGTGTATTTAACATGCTGATCCAGTGTGTGTTTGTGTGTGTGTAACATGCTGCTCCTTTTTTGCTTTTCCTCTTCTGAGTGCTAACGGACCACGCTGGCACCAAAGCAAGCTAGCATAGGTGGGCTAAATGGCCTTTCCTCGTTCTGGAAAGTCTTATTTTCTTATGTTCTACTTTTCCTGGTTTTCAGCAGCCTGGCCAACTCCAATCTAGGATCTCCCGCCTCAACAACGTTCCTCTGCTCTACATGAGCTCTATGTTATCTATTAACAGTAACTTTCTCTTTAAAGCAGCTCATGTGCCTGGTCTTCTCAATCCCATAGCTGATGCTCTCTCTCAGTTTCAGTTTCAGAAATTTCATCAACTGGTCCCGTCAGCCGATCCTCGCAGCCTCCCCATTCCCACATTTCAGGACCTCATTATGGATCAAATTCTCAGCTTATCAACTCAGCAGTATGGCTAATTCTATATCTCCATCTACCAAAGCCTCTTATAAAGCAGGCTGGGCAGCCTATATGTCTTTCTGTGCCATGTCTTCAGTTTTACCGACATAATTCAAACTTAATCACATGCTTGCTTCATAAGCCTACTGCTGTGATGATCGCCACTTATGCCTGCAAACTATTTGTCTTTTTCTTTGGGGATACAATCCACATCTACCTATCTGGGTCTCCATGCCCACCTCTCCAGTCTTAACCATCTATAGAACTTTCAGCTACGATCTTCATAAAAGCACTCCAAGCGAGAGGGTAACCATATTCAGTTCCACAAAACAGACTCTCCCTTATATCCATATTCTGTGATCACTAAATACTTAGCGGTGCGACATCAGTCACTCGTCAATGGTTTTCTGCCCACCTGTCGAACCTACTGTCAAGAGCTCACTTACCAGCTTCTTAATACTCTGCCCACTCCCTCAGAATCGGAGCAGCTACAACCACTGCAAAAGTTAACATTAACCAACATCTGCTCAAAAAGCTTAGAAGATGGACATAGTCTGCAGTAGAGATGTACATCAGGACTTCAGTTTCAAAGCAAAAATAATAAATACAAATCCAGACATCCAGTATATAAAGCATTTTTATCAGTATCCACTTTTGGGGGGTCGATGTTCCATCACCCGGCCTTGGTTGACCACTGACTGACGTCAGAGGTTGCTCCTCTTTGAGGTGTGAAGGGGCAACACAGCTAAAACTACGCCTACCAGGAGTAACACATCTTGGAACCAAAGTCTTTAGTTTGACAATCTAAGCTGTCTTCCAGGGTTGTAAGGGCAGAGAAGGTCCATAATGTAATTAGGACCCTGACCATGCAAAGCCTTGTATGTCAGCAACAGAATCTTAAAGGCAACATGAGAATGAACAGGATGCCAAAGCAGATGCAGAAGGACCAGGGTGATATGTTCTGTCTGCCTAGTGCCTGTCAAGACCCTTGTCGCTGCATTTTGCACCATCTGAAGACAATTCAGAGAACAAGTAGGAAGACCAGCAAAAAGAGCATTGCAGTAATCCAATCGAGGTTACAAAGGCACGCACGAGGATCTCTGCATCACTGGGAGACAGAAAACAACAAACTCTGGAAATTTTCTTTAGGTGATAAAACCCTGCCTTTACCACAGTAGAAATATGGTTTTCAAATGATAGCCTAGGGTCTAGCTGGACACCTAAACTGCTGGGAACCGAAGAGGCGTCAACAGTGAAATCACCAAAACAGCAAGAACACCTAGGAAGAGAATAGAGCTGGGTTTTAGATCCCATAACCAACAACTCACTGTTGCTTGCATTTAAATTCAGAAAATTATTTGACATCCAAGATTATACATCTTGGAATTCATTTTTATATAAATCAGAGTGTCATCTGCATAAGAATGGAAGTGGACTCTGTTGTTGTCGTATAACATTGCCCAATGGCAGCATGTTAAAAAGGAGAGGTCCAAGGACAGAACCCTGCAGAACTCCATGAACAAGACGAGCATTAGAGGAATTATAGCCAGTGTAAGACACATATTGATGTCGCTCCAATAAATATGAGCAGAACCATTCCAGAGCAGTCCCCCTCACATTTACCAGATTTTCAAGACGTTTGAGGATAATCGGATGGTCGAAGGTGTCAAATGCAGCAGTAAGGTCTAAACGGTCCGATTTTGGGGGGGCCGATGCTCCATCGCCCGGCCTTGGTTGACCGCCGACTGATGTCACAGGTCACACCTCAAAGGAAGGCAGCTCCTATTGGTCCAGAAGGCGAGATCCTCGGCCAAACAGTCACTCATCCCACACTACACTCTACATCTGACAATGCTGAGCTTCGATCTTTGAATTGTAAAGCAACAAGAATAAATGAAAAGAAGTTGATGAAATTGAGAAAGAAACAAAAATTCAGGATATTTGATACGGTATCTACCGCTCTTTTTTTACTTCTTACTGTATAAAAGCTCTGTCATTACAACATGAATGAAAACAGTCCGGCATTTGCACTTTGGGATCCTTCAACTCTTTCCAAACAGTTCTAACAAGGCTCTTGAATTATAAATTAAAATAGAAATATCAGCTTATGCTAGTGTTCTATTGTGATTTCTATACGTAATATTTATAATGACAAGCATGATGTTGTTTTAGTTCCTGTGTTCTGCTGTAGGCGTGGTAAGAGCTACTGCGGTGCACTGTGCAATATAGGCCAGTTGCCGATTTGTTAACTGTATTATAGGGAAAATGAGAATTGGTGGCAATAAGTTCAAACCTAAATGTAAGCTGTGATAATGTAACATTATACACTGCTTGAACATTAAAAATGACTTTCTCTCCATTTAGCAAAGTATCAATAATATTGAGTCCCCTTGTGACAACAGCAAAGAGAAGTATTGTGGTGTTTTATGCTTGACATCAATTTTTGCTAAATACATCAATTTAGTCATTAACTTAAATAATAACTCCTGTGCAATTTAATCTCACATTACTGGCAATGTTACTTATTATATACCCGTGAATACAATTCAGGAGACTGTGTAGAAGATTGTCTGATCAAGGCCAAAGGCATTTCCTGAGGATCAATAACCCAGGGTTGCTGCTAATATATAATATTTTCTAGTTCCAAGTTTTATATTTATACAATTTGTATTATTACTGCAGTTACATCTGTATAGAGTTACAGGAAACAGTTGTAATATAATAAGACTGCATGTGACTCTTTAGATAATAAACACTAGCCTCTTCAGTGACAGCTGTACAAATCAACCGGCAAAATCAGCATATCAAAATGACAGCCAGATTCAAAATGTTGATATTTGAAGAAGGAAGCATTCAACAACAAGAAAATACAGACACAATTAAAACACTGAGCGATATCAAAAACTGTATTAAGAATGTTCCCATAAGAAACTGGGGAAACCATAGAAATGATTTAAATAGTTTGCAACTACAATATATAAGTATACACCTTATTGTACACAAGGCTGTAATTTGTTCAGATTTCTGGTGATGCAAATGACCAATCAAGCTTCACTCTTTTAGGTTTATAGTATCACCAGAATGCCTTAATACAATTAAAGGCTTATCATGCACAGTAGAATGTACTTTATTCATTTAAAAAAAATGATTATATATGCCTTTTTTTAGAATAGGCATTTGCTGCCTTCCAAGTAAAGAATCCTTGTTACCATAGCAATGCAAGCTGCCTACATTGTGCAGACTACTAAGAGGGCAAAACTTCCCTCCTCAACTCAATACTTCAATCAAGAGAAGGAAGTAAACTGTCATTCACAACATCACCAACATCATTGCAATACACACAAATACATATCAAGTATTATATGTGATTTTAGATCCTTGACTGAAAAAGACTTCAAAGTTGTGTTCCTTCTTAAAAACTAACAGAGTATTTTCAAACCAAGCTAACAGCAGCTTGGTTTGAAAATACTCTGTGGCTGTGAGCACCAGTGTGTCTAAGCAAACAAGAAAATATACCGTGGTATTCAGTTCAGTGGTCATAGAAAGAGCTCTCTCTCGTTCTGTCTCATATATTTGTAAATTATTAAGTAGAGCTTAAGAAAAAATGCCTTTTATGATGGTCCCCAAGGTTTTGGAACCTAGTTGCTGAGAATAAATGTGTTATATGAATGTGTGTAACTAATTACTGTTACTTTAAAAAAAAAAAATAAGGCTCAGTAATTTAGTGCAATCCAGATATTTTGGGAAGGAAAACTAGTTTCTTCAACTTATAAAAGTTTTAGTTATGCATTTTAGTTATCAAAGACATTACACCTGGTTGGCCTGACCACAGGGGCTTTCTCTCAATTCAGTATTAACAAATGTCATAATTCAATAATTTAAGCAATTTAATAATAGAAGCATTGGGTCTATGGTTGTTAGAGTAGATTGGTTGGTTGGGTAAAATCGGTCGATTTTTTGGGTATATTGAAGTCTTAATCTCAGACTTTTTAATTTAAGTGATTAATTTAAAATAATTATCAGATAATGTATAGCAACAATCAGGGGTGAAATTCTGCCAGTACTCACCAGTACTCGGTACCGGGATTTATTTAATCTGCTTCTCATCCAACGAGGATACATTCCATCCACTCACACAGTCCACAAGCACAATGTTTCTCAAATGCACTTTCATTCAGCACAGTTTGTGCTGCTTGCATTATGTTTTATCATACTGCTTCTGTTTCTGTTAGCTGCTATTGGCCACCATTAACGTCAGTATAATCACTGCATGTTGATTGGCTGAGCTTTCATTCTGATCAGATTTCATTTTGGCATGTGTCACAAATCTCCGCCCATTTCGCTTTGTGTCAGTGCTCATTCATTGATCAATGAGAGAAGACCTTAGCAGTGCAACGTGAAAACAGCAGTGTGGAGTAATTATCATTATTATGAAGTAATAATTATTTTCTTTAGTGCGGTGGAGAAACTATCTGAATATTCGAACGACCATTGCTGCACATGAATTTGAAGGCAAAAATCCAGTCAGTGTTCGCCATAAATTACATAGTTGATCAATATTAGGAATAATAGGTAGGTCTTATTAAAAAGCGGGTCAGGTTGGGGTAAGAAGACGGTGCTGCAGCAGGTTGCGGGTCCAGGTCGGAAGCAGGTCGTACAAATTGGACCCACGCAGGACTCTGCCGTGCATTGTTACACCAAACAGTGTACTAGAGAACTGTAGCCTGAAAACGGAGACCATCAATTCAAAATCAGCTTACCTGTTTAGCATTGTTTAGCATATATATATATATATATATATATATATATATATATATATATATATATATATATATATATATATATATATACAGTGCCGTGAAAAAGTATTTGCCCCCTGTCTGATATTCTGCATTTTTGCATATTTTTGACACTGAATATTATCAGATCTTCAACCAAAACCTAATATTAGATAAAAGGGACCCTGAGTGAACAAATAACACAAAAATGTGATAAATATTTCTTTTATTTATTAAAGAAAGTTATGCAACACCCAATGCCCCCATGTGAAAAAGCAATCACCCCCTTATACTCAATAACTGGTTACGCCACCTTTAGCAGCTATAACGCTTCCTGTAGTTATTGATTAGTCTCTCACAGTGCTGTGGAGGAATTTTGGCCCATTCCTCCATGCAGAACTGCTTCAACTCAGTGACATTTGTGGGTTTTCGAGCATGAACTGCTCATTTTCAGGTCTTGCCACAACATCTCAATGGGGTTTAGGTCTGGACTTTGACTAGGCCATTCTAAAACTTACAATTTCTTGTTCTTCAACCATTCTGATTTCGACTTGCTTGTGTGTTTCGGATCATTGTCTTGCTGCATGGCCCAGCTGCGCTTCAGCTTCAGCTCACGGACGGATGGCCTGACATTCTCCTGTAAAATTCTCTGAGACAGAACAGAATGAGGTTGGAATGAGGTTCTTACTGTGGAATGCAGTGTTTGGTTTATGCCAGACATAACGTGGCCCATGTTGGCCAAAAAGTTCCACTTTTGACTCATCTGTCCATAGAACATTGTTCCAGAACTCTTGAGGATCATCCAGGTGCTTTTTGGCAAACTTGAGACGAGCATTCATGTTCTTCTTAGTGAGCAATGGTTTCCGCCTTGCTACTCTGCCATGAATCCCATTTTTGCCCAGTGTCTTTCTGATGGTGGAGTCATGAACACTGACCTTAACCAAGGCAAGACAGGCCTGCAGATCCCTGGATGTTGTTCTAGGGTTCTTTGTGACTTCCTGGACGATTTTATGCCTTGCTCTTGGCGAGATTTTGGCAGGACGGCCACTCCTGGGAAGATTCACTACTGTCCCAAACTTTCTCCATTTGGACAATATGGCTCTGACTGTGGTTCGGTGGAGCCCCAGAGCCTTAGAAATGGCTTTGTAACCCTTTCCAGACTGATAGGCATCAACAACTTTTTTCCGGAGGTCTTCAGGAATTTATTTTGTTCGTGGCATGATGTGCCTCTAGAACCTGTGTGCTGACAACTTCACTCTTATGGTAAGGGCCAAAGTTAGTCAGATTTATATTGGGCAGGGCTGGCCCAAATCAGGCCTGGTTGTTAACCAAAGTACTCAATCAGCTGACCCTAATTATCCCTTTAATTGGGTTGAGTTAACTAGGGAGGGCAATAACTTTTTCATACCTGAAGACTGCATGTTTGATTAGCTTGCACCTGTTTCTCTCAGACTCCCTCTATATACCACTACAACCCACAAAAAATCTGACCAAATACAATGTGAAAAATGTGCAAAAATGCAGAAAATCGGACAGGGGGCAAATACTTTTTCACGGCACTGTATATATATATATATATATATATATATATATATATATATATATATATATATATATATATATATATATATATATATATATATATATATATATATATATATATATATATATATATATATATATATATATATATATATATATATATATATATATATATATATATATATATATATATATATATAAGCACTGGAAGGAAGAAAAAAACTTTGCTATACATTAGTGAATGCTTAAGGCTTTAGAAAATGGAACACAAAGAAATAACCTCTCTGGCACAAGTGTGCACTGAACATAGATAAAAGAATATATAACACACTCCAAGTCTACAGAAACGTTGTTTGAAAGGGAGGCCTAAAAAATAAAGATTATTTTCATAAAGTTTATTTATTCTTTTATGACAATAATAATAATACTATGCATAGGGTTAGAGGGGACTTAAGGACTATTAATGCATCACTTCTTGCTACATGAAAGTGATAATATTGTCTATTTAATCGTTTTGATGACATGTTTTGTTCCTAGCATTCAGACTGCAGTTTTACATAGGATTGCTGTGTTTTATGAATATGCTTTGAATATAGTCACAATAGATTTCAGCTTCTCATACACAGGCTTCAATCTGGACAGGTTAAAGACACACAGAACAGAGGTCAGTCTGAGGAAGAACAGCAGTATACTCTGTGGGGCATGAGGGAGAGCACCAACAAAATGTATGCTTCTACACTGCCCAAGGTATAACACAGCCAGGGAAACAGGTGCAGAAGAGAAGGTAGTCCAGGCTGCAGCAGATACACTGGTAGGAGGTTACTGTGATGAACAACAAGCAATAATGTGAAAAGGCAGTGTAATAGCTGAGAAAAACAAGGTAAGGAAAGTTAGCATATGTTGGAGTAAGTAGAGATGGATATAACAGGTTGTGCACTGTACATGTCACCAGGAACCAAAGATAGAATGTTTTATGTGTTTGTTTTTTATTTAGTTTGTTTGTTATTATACATTGTAAGACTACAGTAGTAAAGAATACTTTTAACAGTTAAGTGTTGATAGTTTGTGATAATATTTATTAGTGCTTTACTGGGATTACAATTCTCAAACTGTCATGTCAATTTTGCCAAATAAATTTTAATCGTTCTTTTTTCAAGTGTACTATTCTCCTCAGATGAACCAGTACAGAAGTGTACTGATGAAGGCACCAGCCAAAAACATTTGTCTACTTGACTAGTTCTTCTTCAAACATGGAAACTTGGAATATTTTGGCTGTTAGGGTGGGGCTAGGTAATGTGCTATTAGACTAAAGTGTCCGACTCATTTTTTTAAATCTTAAGAACTGCTGCTTCCTGATACCTTATCTCATATCCTTTGTGAGGCTGGAGTTTTGTGCAAGTATACTTTTTATTTACTGTATATGCAAACAAAGCCAGACATTTCCCATTGAATAAAGTATCTCAACTGCTGTGAGGCTGCATCACAATGTTAAATAGTGCAGCATAAAGGTGGTTAGCACCATCAAGAATCAAGTGTGCAAGACTAAGCATTTGCCTTGGCCTTGTTAAAGGCAACAAAAGGTGGAGCTTGAGTTCAGCAGGGTTACATATTCACCAAGGAGACTGGATAGCAAAGTAATCTGTGTTTGTCTCTTTTCATTAATCACACTTCTTTTCTATTTGTAAAATACCAGCAGATAATTCACACTAAATGCGATTTGCAACACTGTGCACTGTGGTCTTTGGAACAGAAAAGGGTGAACAGCTGAAAACAATGTTTAGCTTCCTGGCAGCAAGTGTTTGCTATTCAAAGATGCATCATGCATAAACATTGATTTAGCCACGGACTGACACTTAGAGAGCTTCTGCTATTTTCAGAAGTCTTGCGGTCAGTCTAAGTGGCAGCCAAGGGCAAGTGCCTGTACCTGTATAATAGGGCTGTATTCCAGTTACACCCACTTGTGTGAAATGTAACAGTGTTATGTAAAAACAGCTATTGGCTATATAGATTGACAAAGATGTGTGCACATAAATGCCCTTTAGAATATTTATTTGGAATACCTCTTATTGTTTCATTTCTTACTTTAAGTAAATATAATGATTCATCATCACCGGTTGCTGCACAATGCTATTTGTAATGCAATTCAGGACAAATGGCCACAAGCTAATCATAGTTTATTAGTACTCAGAGCTGCTGCTTCTTTTACATTAAATATCTAGAAGGAGAATATAGATGTTATGCATTGGCGAATGTTTTTGTTACTTATACAAAACATAGAATGAATGGAGAACTACTTAAATTACACTGCCCTGGATTTATATTATAAAAAAGTAATACTCACACAAGAATCTCAAATGTCTTTGATAAAAAAAAATAAAATTAAAAAAAAAAACAACGGCAGACACATGCTGTTGTTTTTTCCCCATATTCACACATTTTAAATGTAAAAAAAGGTATTATCTGAACTCTATCAAGCAACACTTCTTAGAGGCATCCAGCAGCAATTTTCTGTGTCTGTGAATATAGCGTGCAAATAAGCCACTAGCAAAGGCACTAACTAAAGCTTTTTTTTGTCAGCCTGTCTGATCTTGTTAAAGAGCAGCCAGGAGGAATAGCACAATAACCCAGTAATGTCCGATTACTTCCGGACTCCTTTTATGCTCTCATTTGACCTGAAGAGAGAAGTATTGAGACAACAAAAAATGGACTTGATCCTGCTCACCTAAGTCAGACTTATTTTGTAGCCTAAGAATAAACTGATGTTTATTTTCTAAAAGCATTTGTTTTGAGTTGTTATATTTTCCTACAAAAAAAACAAACTTCTTATTATGATTTATTTAAGCCAACACAATATTATATAAACTCTTAAGACATCCTCCTTGTATTGCAATGGGGCTGTTTTCTAAAAAAAAAAAAAATGTTATATTACCTTGTACACCAGTATAGTTATGTTCAACACTTAACACCAAATAACCCCAAGGAATATACACAGATGCATAAGAGAAGGCTTTAGTTAGTGTTAATTAATAATCGTTCTTCTTTAACTGCATAACTCACAGCAAAATCAATTACTGTAATGTAAATGCCACTTAGTGCACATTTTTAGCCACTCTAACAGAGTATAATTAATGGATGGGTTGTCAATATCTTCATAATTTGACACACACGTCTAACAAATAATGACACAAGGTATTTCTCTCACCCTTAGGATCGTGTACTGATTACAAATAAAATCATTCCCACTCAGTCCATTAAATCATACGAATTCCCAGCAGTCCAGAACATTTTAAAAACAAGTATCAGTTTGAATTCATACTGTATTTAGGGGGAAAATATATAAATTCATCCCAACATAATCAGACTTCTATTCAAATTTCTTTGTTTTGGTGTATGTGGTGATGGTTAACATTAGTTGCCACCGTAGGGTAAAACAGCCCTTGCCAATTTTACCTTTCCAATCATAAAACAGGCTTTGAAAACACAACTCTTTAAATAACTTATTTGTAAATAGGGCCCACTTTGTGTTTGAACTTCAAGTCTGTTGTATGTGTGCAAAAGCAGTTGGAAAGTGAAAAAAAATATGACCACATATATTGAGACCACATAACTCAAATAAAACTGTTATATCTGCCTTGTGCCCTGTATACCAGTATAGTTCTGTTCAACACAACACCAAATAACCCAGATGCACAGATGCATAAGGGAATTGTTTCATTTGTGTAACAATACGTTTATAGAAATAAATTGGTTAAAATAATAAGCGAACCAGTTTATACATTAATTACTGAACTCCAATAAATAGAAACCTAAAAGCAACTTTTGGTAAACTGACCTTTTGGAAGTGGAACCTTCTGATTGTTTTACAGCGAATGCTGAACTGCTTTCATTTAATGAATCGCTCTGCTGCAAGCACTAAAAGGATAAAGCTGATGGAAAATCTAACAGGTTTCATGCTGCTCAAAGTGCCAGCAATGAGGTTGCTTATGGTCTCAGAGAGCACACTTCACAAAAATGTGTCTTAATTAGGGGTTGCTTTTAGGTTTCTATTATCAGTGAGAGATTTGAACACTTGGTGGAAGCTTTCCTTGTTACTGTAAACCTGTTTGCGCTAGATGAAAGGTAATGTACTGTACATATATGTACAAATGTACGGTAAGTGTGAGATATGGATAGGTTTGTTTATACTGTATAGCCCCAGATTCGGATACACTCAATAAAATATAACCAAGTTCCATCACAGTTGGATAATTGGTTCTCCATATATACGGTGTGATAGACATATGTACAATAAAACAATCAATACTTTTAAGCCACACTGTAAATAATAAACAGTCAATTAGTCTGGGTGTCCTATACTTTTTTATTCAATCAATTAAAGTCTTACTTAAATGGCTGTAGAGTTTACAACAAAATACCTTATCGTTGCTACCTGCTGTGTTGTATGTATTCCTGCAGTAGCTTTTTCAACCTAATCATGATTTTGATATTTTTATTCACATATCCTTTGTCATTAAACTGTACAATAAAAATATCTGAACAATTGTGATTAGGTTAAAATATATACAGGAATATTTACAGCACAGCAGGCAGTAATATCAAGTATGAAATGTAACCATTACCTAATGGGTATTTAACCTAAAGACCGTGCCAACCTGAATAAAATATATCAAAGCTGCACAACAGTGCCTGTGACGCAGTCGTGCCCGCCCCCAAGGGCATAAAAGGACTGCAGACACAAACATCGTCATCATTTTTCCTTTCATCTGCGAACAGATAAGTGTCATTACTTATATCTGCTTATTCACTTGTGTAATTACACTAACTAATTGTATCATTGTACATTTTGTTAGTCCCGCGCGAAGCCGGAGCGCTGTCGCCCCTTCCCCGGGATCAAACAGCCTTAAGTCAGCTACTGTGTTCTCTCTCAGGCTGCTAGCTTCGTTTGCAGATTAAAAATAAAATGTTGTGTATTGTTACACAAATTATGCTAAATAAACGGTAATCGGTGTGTATTTTTCACAGAAATATGAACGCAGCTGATGGGCTCAGCAGTCTTGCGTTGGACTGACACGCACAATTTGAGCTTAAGCTGCTTGCAGCTTTTCCCACAATGTCTCATTGCCACAATAATTCTGCTTGCAGAATTACTGTGAAAACTGTTATGACTCTAACAGTAGGCTTTCCTCAGTTTTCGGACTGTTGGTTAGCCAAGAGCGCTATAGGTGGGCATCCCTATAAATTGCTTCCGTTCCCACCGGTACTCTGTACAACAAACGAGGTTACCCTTTGAGATTCACTAGCAGTTGCTGGGCTCAGCTGTTCTGTTTGCAGTTCTTCCCGCAGTGTTTTGTTACCGCTCTGGTTTCTGCTTGCAGGGCCATTGCGAAGGCTGTCAGGGCTCTGACAGCAGGCTCCTCCAGTCTTTTGGCTAGCCAGAAGCTATATAGGTGGGCATCCCTATATATTGCTTCTTTGGTAACTGTAGGTCATAGACCTACCTCCGCTCCCAACCCGATATACGTATTGTACAGTGAATGAGCTTACTGTACCGGTACCGTATTGTATGCACTGTACCGTGGGTATCATGCCCTGTGCACCATACTGTGGGCACCATACCATGTGCACCGTACTGTGGACACCATACCATGTGCACGTAACATGGGTACCGTAACGTGTCTACAGTACTAGGTGCATTGCAGCGTGTGTACCGTACCGTGTGCCCGGTAAAAAATGTACCGTTGACACCATGCTGTGGGCACCGCACCATACCGTGCCGTGTGTACCGTACATATTATACTGTACCATACTAGTGTACTGTACTAGTGCTCAGGTACCGTGCAGGTACTTAATGTTATAGATCCACAAAACCTTGGCTTTAGAACAAGAGTGTTAAAAGCAGCTTCAGGGTCGACCCTTACAACATTAACATAGACATGAGTTCTCCCTCAGTGTTTTAGCCCTAGCTACTTATACTGGGGTTCCTAATGGTAACGGGCAAGGTAGCCTTTGGCTTAACCTTGTGCATTCCGGTTGGTCTGCAATATTACCCTGTGACGGCTTTGGTATTTCTACCCATTTCGGTAATGGTTGCATTTCGTACTTGATAGGGAACGTTAGGTTATTATCATAACCCTGGTTGCCTGAAATAGAAATGTAACCATTAACCTTCACGGTCACTGCGTCTATATTGCAGCGGTCTTGAAGAAAAATGATGACGATGTTTATGTCTGCAGGCCTTTTATGACCTTGGGGGCAGGCATAACAGTGTCACAGGCACCAATGTGCAGCTTTGATATGTCTTATTCAGGTTGTCACTGTCTTTAGGTTAAATACCCATTAGGTAATGGTTACATTTCTATTTCAGGGAACCAGGGTTATGATAATAGCCTAACATTTTTGGAAACACTTAACTGTTCAGTAACACTTTAAGATGATCTTGTTTGGAAAGAGGATGTTTTTATGAATTTCTTTCATGTCCTGCATAATGCCATGTCTTTCTATTTTGTTTTATAAAACATCATTGTCACCACTTATTTTCTCATTAGAATTTGTATGACTAAGTTGATCAAAGACTTTAATGTGTTCCTAAAGTGGTTGTAGCTAACAAAGTCACCCCATAAATCTTCTTTAAAATTTGTCTAAAATGTTTAGTTTAGAAAAAACATGTACAGTTACAGTACATGTCCAGTAATTTAATTTTAGAAAATGGTATCTGGTACTATGCTAGGTTAAATAAACCTGACCTACCCACTTCAAACCTGTCTTCCCCGTCATAAATCATGCTGTGCAGCCAGTAGCATGCTTTGACCTACTGAGGTGAAATGATGGCCTTCAATGACAGAATTACTGTTCCAAATTACACCTTGTTGCTAAATAGATTTCCGCTGGCACTGTACTTGTTATAAAAAACAAAATGCTACAAAATAGACGTGAAGTGCTGTGGTTATTTCACTCCTGTTATTCATCCATTCTCCTTCATCGATCACCTACAGTACTCCATGAACGTTCATATTGTTTATCTCTGGTAAAGAGAGAACATGTAAAACTTTAAATAAAAACACAAATCTTCATATATTTCATCCCCCCCAGAATGACAATAATATAGGGGATAAAGTACATCCAAATAAACATTACATATAGTAATAAGACCATAATTGTATAGTGTGGAAACTGGGAAAAGCAAACATTTCATACATTTTTTGAACTGTTAAAATGTGTGTGGCAGGGCGAGAAAGGGAAATGGGGCAAGACAAAGCCCAACCATAAATGTATTTGTTTATTTTTAGACCGGGGTACTCCTCCGCCCCTGTGCAATTTATTATTATTATTTATTTATTTATTTATTTATAAATATGATGGCATAGCCATGTTTTGTTACTGTATTTTGTATTGTCTTATAGCGTAGATGGGAAGCCCCATCCGCATTTAAAAAAAAGGTGACCATCTCCCGAGTTAATTAATTGTTGCTAATCTTCGGGAGATGGTCACCTGCATATAAGCCTGCAGTTCTCCCTGCTCAGAGGGGGGTGTTCAGAAGAGGAGAGAACGAGAGAGAGCAAGGAGGAAAAGGAAAAGAAAAAAAGATCAACATAGGATCAGTGAAAGCGATCTGCCCAGCCTGACCTGTGTGTTTGGTATTTTGTGTTTGTGATTTTGTTTTTGTATATCTGTTTGATTTGGCTCTGTGAGGTGTTTTTTTGTTCAAATATCTTATTTATTTTTGTTATTTAAAAATAAACGGTGCACGCCGTGTCTTTTGCCCTGTAGTACCTGCATTTGTTTTCTTCCTGCATCTGGCCTGACGTCACCACGTCAGCCATCCTGTCACACGTGGTTTCTTTCTTGATGTTTGTTTTGCATCACAATAAAATATCAACTTTAGAATGTACTATACAGTTAGTAATACAGTTGTTTTTTCTTATATTATTATTATTATTATTATTATTATTATTATTATTATTATTATTAATAATAATAATAATAATAATAATAATAATAACAGTAATAATAATAATAATACAATTACAGTAGAGTGTATTATTGTTGCAGCATCCTTCTTATCGATACTGTATATGAGTAATTGAAAAGTAAGCATACATAAACCTTACATGTTATGTTTACATTTATGAGTCTACAGGAAGCAGGTTGTAATACAATGTCAAAAGGGTAATGTAAAACATTTGTGTCATGCAGTGTGCCGGAGACATGTTATTGTGTTGATGTCTTTAATTATACATTTATATTTGCTCCCCACTGTTATGAATTTGAGTTTAGTTGGCTGTGATGTATGAATAAGGGGGCATGTTTTTAGAGTTCATGTTGCTTGATTTGTGCTACCTGATTCAACATGGTGCTTATTAATATTAATAGCAGTAACGTTAATGCTACCATTAACCCCAAAATGTTTTATTAAAATAAAGTAATGACCAGAAACACGGTTATGGAGATATCGATAAATTTGGGCAAAAACCCAGTATGTCTGCTGCATTCACATTTCATTAATGTATGGTGTTTACTGCTAACACCATTTTTTTAGAACCAGAGACACCTGAAATGTATCAGCCCTCAGGAGACAGAAACACATGCAGGTGTAATTTTCTCCAGATGATTTTAAGCCTAGTTTTCAAACCTATATAATTACATTTTTCATGATATTCTTTCTTTCTTTAAATCTAATTAAAATTACACTTTCAGCCCTCAGGTAGAATTCTGGATGTGGTTTTAAATTACTGATCTGAAAGTCTCTCCTTCCTGATGCAACGGGTGATTTTCCAAACATACAGACGTTACACTGAGAAAAATACTGCAACTCCTTTATTGGCCTCCAAAACACATACTGCAAGAAGAGGTAAGTGACCTACTTTGTAGTTTCTTGTTTTACTCCGCTGCAGAAGAGTAACCTTGAAATGTTGGCTTTACTAAACAATACAAACTTGTGTCACTCCATTTATGAAACATTCCATACAATGATGCTAGAGCCATTGTAAAAGTGGTGGGGGATGAACGTGCAGCCAGGGGGAAGGGTAGGTGAGGGTGCAGCCAGAAGTTACATTTTCAAAAACATTGCTAGGCCATAAAAGGGGTAATGTAAGTAAACAACGCAATTTAAAAGCAATACTTAGAACAGGAAATTCCATTCTGAATCAGCAAAAATGTCCTGTAAAAGCTTATGTATTTTAACAAGGGACAAAGTATATAGTTGTATTCAAAAGTTTATAGAAATTTCTCAAACACAAAGAATTTTAGGGAACATCTTTTGTAGTAAAAGTTTTGCTTTTGTGGATGAGGAGAAACAGATGTAGATATCTATACTTATATCTATCTATATCTATATACTTATTTCAGCATTTTTTTTTTTTTTTTTTTTTTGCAGAACTCTAACAAAAATGCTAATTCAAAAGTATTCATACCCTTTGATACTATAATAGTATTGTCTACAAGGTGCTAGAAATTTCAATATGATAATGCAGAACTTAATTCTAGAAAAGTCTAGAAAATGCTAGATTGTATGATGGATATGAGTTCTGGGCAAAGGTTTTGTGGAGCACACAAAACAAAAATCGAGCTATTTGGTCACGCTGATAGTCGTTGGAGAAAGTCTACTTTGGTAAGCTATATAAAATTTTTGCATGAGTAATTTGCATTGCCACAGATTTCCCCTCTTATACTAGGGTGGGTGAAGCAGGTGCCTGGCGATTCTGCATACTGTATGGAGAGCTCTGCTCAGAGTGCTCAGTGCTGCTTAATATAGAGTTTATCATTGTTAGTTATTATAGTTTTTTTTTCTTAAGGTTAATGTTTTTGATATTAACATTTTAAATGGCACACACAATTATGCTGAGATGGGAAGTAAATGGTAACATGATAAACATTTACAGTGCAGACTATTTTGGATTATTTATAATAACTTTGCAGAGTAGAAATCGAATATGTGTGTTTCCGAAGATTCCCAAATACTGTCTTTTGATTCTGTGCACCCAAAGACTTGAGAAGGGCTACAGTTGAAAAGGTTGAAAACCCCTGTGCTAGAGGGATTTGGACATGTCACGGATAACTGAGCTTTGAACTAACTGCAGTCTATAAATCACTGCTTCAGGAAGCTGTGTGAACTGGAAGTTTTCATTTTCTGTTTTGGCAGACACAATCCATTAACTGTTCAGTAATAACTACCTAATTTTGGGTTAACATAGACACAGAGTGCAGTGACTGTACTAGCCTATATGACAAATGAGGTATATTAACATTAATTTAAAAAAAACATTATCTTGCAGTAATATTCATATATTTATAAAACACAAGACTTACTGTATGTTTTGGACTGCTTATTTCTTAACTGAATTATACCACAGGCATGGACACTTAAACTTTTAAAATGTTTTATTGCTTTTCAATGACCAGAACATTTTGTCAGCAGCTGGAAACATTTCAAATTATTTTCGAAAATTATATAGCAAGCAATTACCACTTTACCACTTTTGTTTTATTCAAACTAATCTTGACAGTTCTGTTGATTGATGTCATTTTCACTCAATCCATACTGTAATGTGAGCCTTTTTGACATCTGTTAATTGAAACTGTGAGCTAATGATATACCGACTTCTAAATCGCTGTAAGTGAGCCAGTGATATCTGCTTGTCGTGTGATATTATGTTGTGTTTGGTATTAGACAGGATGGAAAATTAGGAAGCTGAAAGGCAGATAGAATGAAGGATTGCTGTCGACATAGACTGATCACCTCAACTAATACTGTTTGGTCAACACCCACCTGGAAGGACTTTCCTTTTCACAAGGCTCTACACTTAATTGGGTCTATTGAATCTAAAATTGTATGGGGAAAAAATATACCTCAGTCGTTGAAATTGTTAAAAAGTGAGACTGCCTGGTGTTTTAAATATGTTTTACAGAAATGCATTGAAGTGACCTACATATGCACTGTTAGATGATTGGCTTTTATAACCTTGTTAACTAATCCTGTATGACGATCACTATGTAGGTCTCGGTTTTCCCTACATGAAGGCCACATACATTATTGTAAACCTTCTAAGTAGGTAAAGTCCAATACCCCTAGTGACTAAATGGAATAACTTCAGGACATTTTCACAAAACACCCTGAAACTGATGGATCACAAGTTTCTAAGTGAGCCAAACTTGCCATTAAAAAAAACCAAAACACATATGAGTGGTCACACATTAGGGCCAGCTAACTATATACTAAGTTAGTAGATTATGGACCTTCTTGAAAGTAGAATAATACAAAAATAAAATATCTGACTCTCTCCTTCGCAGTAACCAACTGGTACTTTCCCAGTAACTCACACACTTTTATTGTCTCAGAAATTGGTAAGATACTTACTGAATGCAAAATTGTTATAACAGTAGTGAACTAAGTGACAGTCGTTTTTCAGCAAGTCCGTTAAAACAAATGGTTTAGAATGATTGTGCCATCTGGAGGCTGCTTTGCCATGAAATTACACCTAGTTGGGAAAGCAGGTAGCATACACAAACAAACAAGCAAACACAGTACATACAAAGAACTGCATTTATTTTTTAAAGGGATTGGTCATAAATTAAATAAAATTAAAGTGAGCCCATTAATTTAGTTGCTCAAATACTGATGGTTCTACACTGGACGCGAGTGAATAATTTAGAAGTGACTGGAATGTATGGGTGCGTCTACACAACCAGTGAGGAATACTACTGTGTTCTATTTTTCCCGTACATAGCAGGTGACTAGAGTGAAATGGACCAATCAGAAGCAATGTCAGTAATCTTGGCATAAGTCAAAACATTTGCTCTTCTTGTTTTTTATTTATGTCATGCACCCAAAGCCTTTTTTGTCTTCTTTGGCGTTTACGACGCATGAGAAGTTATGCAACGCAAAATTTTATTTAGGATTTTATACAAGGAGACATGGATAGCCAGTGTAAAATATCACAAAATGATAGGTTTGAAAGCTGCACTGTTACACATTATTTATGAAGCGTTGTGAGACAATAAATAATGCAATAAAATAAAAAAAGAATAAAACTCCCCTGTATAACAGAAGTGAAGGATTTGTATTTTCACATTGCTTCATGACTTAAAACATGAAATGTGTATACTTTCAACATGGTATGAAGGTATAAGATTTGAATATTCCAAATAATTGACTATGTACTGTGACTATGTACTGTGTACTTACTGAAAAAAAGGAAAAAAGTGATTCTCAGTGGGACAGTATACTATATATATATATATATATATATATATATATATATATATATATATATATATATATATGATGGCACTTACTCCCCCTGACCTCTTATGAGTGGCTGACAGGAAAAGCAGAGATCAGTAATAACATTTGTCAGGGGCTCCACTGAGCCTGGATGCTAGGCGAGCTTAGCCACTTAGAGACATTATTAATGAACCACTTTCTCCCCTAGCTAGTCATAAAAGTTCAGATGAAGTAAAAGCCAGGTTCTGAGCTTTGTTTGCAACATAAGGTGACATGTGACCTTTACTCAGATGTACTATATGTGCTATTAACCCTGGCTATTATCCCTCAGTCCTATTCAACAATGTGCTATAATAAGGAGTTACTTATTTAATTGAGTACGGTAAAAAAAAAAACAAATCTATGATATAAGCAGTTTAAGCCTTTTTCAATCCACTGCTGGATGAAGGCCTCCCCAAGATTCTTACACAAGCCTGTCTGCTGTGTCCCTCATCCACGTTGCTCCGGCGTGTTTCCTAATTTCATCTTGCCATCTTCCTGGAGGTCTTCTTCTTGGTCACTTTATATCTCTTGGGATCCAGTCTAGTATCTCCTTGGTCCAGCGATGGTCTGTTCTTCTTGCTACATGTCTGGCCCACTACCATTTCAGTTTTTTCGTTCTTATAATAACATATCTTATCCATTCCTTCCTTTTCCTGTCTCTTCTTGTTATTTCCAGCATGCATCTTTCCATACTCCATTGAGTTGTTTGTAGTTTTTGAGTAATTTTTGCATTGAGGGTCCCTAGAAGACATTTTCAAAACATTGGATTGGGAAAATAAGGGTCAAATCGGAAGTCACTTGAAATCAGAACTTAAAGGATGTGTTGCTGTAAGAATATCTCTGTTAAGAAAGGGGAACAAGACTAAAAGGCTAAAATTTGCACAAGAACACATAAATTGAACTATGGAACAATGGTCAAAGGTGCTTTGGACTGTTCATGGGTGGACAACGACACCTGTGCCTTCTACCAGTTCTATTGTCAATTCAACGCTTGTCTTCTTTCTATTCCTAAAGGATATTATCTTCAACTATTGCTCATCCTTGTTAGACAGCTTTTTGGGCCTTCCAGTCCTGGGTTTGTCAATTACAGATGATGTTTCTCTGTACTTGTTGATTATGCTTCAGGTACCACACCTTGAAAATCGAGTGATGCAAGCTATTTCACTCAATGTTATTCCTTCTTTATGCAAGTCAAGGTTGTTATAATAGTAGAAAACACTAGTGGAGGCTTTGAGTAAATTGTTGATGCTCATAATGCATCAGAGTAGAACAATGCAACATGTCTAAGAGCTACAATGCAACAAGTTAGGATTACAACAAGTCATATCTACAATGACATATTACCAATGCAATTTCTTAATTGTAATCTTAAACTTGTTGCACACCAAAGTGATTGGCAGCGCAGGTTTGAACGTTGCAGCTGATGTTTGCAAGAATAGAGTATAGGTTTTATTTTCTGCATAGGCTAAAGCATGTTGGAAATATCAGCTCTAGAGGCGTTTTCTGTATATGTAATAGTATAACAAAAATGCATGGTCAAAATCGAAAAATTGCTTGGTACACACTTCAGTGAAGAATGAGCAATATGTTAAATGCTTGCTCGCAATTGTTAAAACAATTATTTACATTTATGTTTCATGGTTCATGATTTTGTGTTTCATTAATAGATGGTTATTTGGAATAGCATGTTTTGCAGTTAGCAACTTTTGCATACATAAAACCATGCTGGTCTCATTACTGGATTGCTATAATTTAGGTTTCATAGGGGCAGATCTTTTCATGAAGACTGTAGATAAGCCAGTTGATATATTTCCGCAGCTGATTTCACATTTGAATTTGATGGACTTGTTTACATTTTAATAAAAACAAGGCAAAATAAATTATTGCAAAGTTTTATTTGTTGAAAGATCACAATAACAAAGATAAGCAACGTTGTGTTTTTTGTTGTATCGTGATACGTATTGTATCGCAACCCGTGTATCGATGTACGTATCGTACCATTGTGAACCTAAAGATACACACCCATACTTATAATGTCCCATTCCCCTAAAATAAAAGTAAGAAATTTGTCAGGAAACAAGAAGCAAGCTCAATACAAAATTTTATATTTCAGTCATTTTTATGCTAGTTGCTTCAAGTATTTCAGACCTGAATTCATATTTTATTGAAAGATGTAGTTTAAAATGACAGTCAAATCTATTTGAAACATGAGTGCCATCTGCTATTGTTTCCTATGATCTATGATTTGGAAACGACTGGTCTTATTTATGTGTCCTGCAATTACAGCTGGTAATGTTTTCCATTCAACCCTCTGGCCATAAACAGAAACAAATAAATGCTGTTTATTGTGACAGTCTACCTTTGCTCTGAGAGATGATAAACGGCACCACTTACAAGCACTCACTGCTCATTCTGAGCTCAATTTCAAAGCATTCCCTAGAAAATGACAATATAATGACTTAAGTGAAATAACAACTGAGAATCCATTACTGGTGTTTAGCATGAAATGACACTGTCAAAGTACACTATTTCAAGAGAAGGACTGGAAGTGAATTATGTTGTGTCATCGTTATGGTCCAACATTGTAGGGTAATAATACTAGATTATTTTATTAACTACTACTGTGCTGGAAACATGTGATTTGTTTGCAGAGGAAAACTATTGCTTGTTCAGTGGTTGTATGAGATACTGTAAAATGTATAATGTTTACATATTAAATAAGACTACTGAATTTAATCCTTCAACTTAACCTGAATACAAATCTTAAAAGTTGCTGTGATATGGGTAGGAACAGAATAAGGGTTAAACCAGTGAACACAACAGAAGGAGTATAACAAATATACACATTTCTTAATTTTTTTTTCCCAATGGCATTACTAGATTGCTGATTTAGGGGGTGTCAGAAATCCTCTTCCAGCAAAAGTTCTTTCCAAAATAATAAAATAATAAAATCTTACTCATTACTGGTAGTTTTACTGTCTTTACAATAACTTCCTCCCCTAATTTCTGACCACTCCCGAATAGTCCAAAAATATTCCAATCAGTTTGACAAACAAATAAAAATAATTAATTGGGTGAACGTTGTGTAATTATAAAGGTCAGAACACCCTTACCACTTACTAAAAGTAAATGCTATAATCTTCTGATAGGTATGGTTCCAAATGGTAAATCAATAAAACTGTCAGTCTTTAAGAAGGAATATAATGGTAACAGTCATTAGAATACAGTATTGCTAAACAGAATTAAGCGTGTCTCTGCAGTTGTGGTAGGTATTTAATTGAAGATGAATATCAAAGATCTGAACCAAGGCGGTCAGCCTACTGTAAAGTTTAGCTTTAGTTGCACTCTTTACGCAATTACTTAAAGCACTAATTTATGTGTACATATTACCAGTTGATTATCGTTAATTTGTTAGCCTATAGAAATCAAATGTATTTACACAACACACTCAAGACCATATTTCTGTCTTCAGTGTGAGTTATGATTGATGATGTTTACATTTTTGTACAATTATAAATGTACATACATTATCCATATGCTAACATTACAGATTTAATTTATTTAATTTGATCATTCATCATGTAGCCATGTGACACACTACAACTAACTTTCACATCATTTATGTATTACAAAATTAAAAACAAACTTCCATTGAAATTGATGGTGATCTTATGCTGAAGCATTTTTTCCAGAATAAAAACAAGATAAAGACAGTGGTTATCCTTTTTAGAATTGAACAATATATACAATACATATGGTACACTCAGAGTCAGGATTCTGCCAATCAGCGATAAAAAATAACTATTTCGTGATTTGAGCATTTACAAATTATCAAATAACGAAATGAAAGATTATTTATTTTGCTCAAATTGTGAAATGGAAAGTACCAAGCAACCAAAGAACAAAACAGAAAAGAACAGGCAGCTTTCTTCGGTCTTTGAGTAAAACAATATCAAATTTCAAAATGTGCTCTTTTCTGTATAATTTTGTGTAAATAAATATAACAATATAAAGAGGGGCCAACATTATCAATCCAGAAATAAGAAAAGTTTATTTTTGGATGATGATAATAATAATATTATTAATAATAATAATAATAATAATAATAATAATAATAATAATAATAATAATAATAATAATAATAATAATATCAGTTATAAAACAAATTTGAATTAGATTGATGCAGTAATTGTATCATTGTATTAAAACAAAGATTAACTGAGATTACTTTTTTTAATTGCGAGATTAATCGTGATTAGTTTTTTAATCGATTCAGAGATATATATATATATATATATATATATATATATATATATATATATATATATATATATATATATATATATATATCCTCAAAATGTCTATGTTGTTATGATACATTTCTATTAAGATTTTGCATGTTTCTGAATCTCTAATTGGACTGAGGAATTTGAATCCGTATTGATGCAATGCAATGACAAATACCCTGTACAATTCCACCAACTGCTTTCTAAGATGTGAAGGGTACGCTCTATCACAATGCAAGTCAAACCTGATTGAAATGGCATAAAACGCCTGTTTTTTAACTCCGACACTGATAATGTTTCTTACTCTTGAAGCACATAATAGTGATGAGAGCATAGTAAAGAAACATGGCTTAAGATTGCTTCATGAATTTTAAACTTTATGATTGCACAGGGTTGCAAATAAACTACCACTAGCAAGTAAGCAAAAGTGATCGCATATAGAAAAGCGTAATGTTAAAGAAGCCTAGGAGAAAGACATCTGATATTCCTGTGGGAGGAAAGAGCATAAGGCTAGGATATATATATGGCTCACAAAACACAGGAGTAGACTTTCACTTACTAATGTAAACTGGCTACATGGAGATACTGTAAATTATTTCCCATGGGCAAGTGCCTTAATATTTTACCAGGAGAACTTGAGTGTAAGGAGAGATATCCACCACAGTGTTCTGATGTCTAACCACAGACAGGAAAGGGACTTCAGTTCAATCTGTCAGATGTTTCCTGACAGCAGCAGTATCTTTTTAATGGTTCTCTCTAGTACAGTAGCAAAGGCTAGAGGTACATAAATCCCTGGGTTTACACAGTGAACTGTTTGCTATGTTTAGTCATACACACAGATTAATTTCTGTGTATAGGTTTTTATCTTAGGCACAAATACTTAATGAATTTTACAGAGGAAAAAGGCTGGTTTTAAGAACAACTTGTGCAATTTATGTAGTTGGTTTCAGTCGGGTTTAGTTATGAAGTGTTTGCAAAATAAGAAAGCAGCAGATGTATCTTTGGCACTCACAAGGTGATTAAGCTTTTTTTTATTTAGTGTGTGCGGAGGTGCACTAATAAACCAGTGGAAAAGGCATATACTGTATATCTATTGCAAAACCTTTGCCTTGATGTTCTTCTCTAATTACAGTATCTCCTATTTTATATAAACAATTCCCAGGAGACACTGTAGTACAAATTATGATTATTTATCTTTTGTGCTTTCATTCATTTTCAAATATATCTTAGCCTGAGTGACCTTTTCAAAGCCAAGTTACACAGATTTACAATTTAAAGACCCAATTAAAAACTTTTTTTTTTTTTTTTTTTGGTCAGCAACCATGAATTAATACATCTCAAGCACAGATCTTTTTTTTTTAAAGAAATATGTACACTATAATAATTCAAACATATCTTAAACACAAGGGAGCATGTTGAAAGTTTTTAACTCCAAAGTGTAATCTTTTTAATGTTACTGAAACAAAAACTCCAGTTCTATTTAATAGCTCAAAACAAACAAACAAACAAACAAAATATGTTGTAACATGTTTCTTTGTAGCATTCTATCTATACCCGTGTGTTCTGACCAGGGCGAACACAATTGTGGTGGGGTTAAGACTAGGAAAAACACTGTTTAAGGCTAAGAACATCCACTGCACATTCCTTTTTTATTTTTTTAATTGTCCACCTTTATGTCCTTTAGAAATACATCCTTTAAGCATCAATAGCCTCTGGTGTTATTTTAGCTGCTCTTTACATGTTTCTTACTATTTTAAGATGTTTCCCATCATTTTACATGGCTCTAGGTTTTGTTGCTTCAATGCTGATGTGTTATAATTGCTCTCTTTGAACTTGTTTTGATAACCCTGTACTGAAAAGTCTTCATGGAACAACGTGACGTCTCAGTTTTACCAGCCCCACCTGTTGTCTGTAGAGAAAGTGAGGCTGTCAGAATTGAAAGGTAATATCACAACATGTTTTGAACAGAATGATGAAGGTTGTTCTGTCCCAGCAATTGGTATTGTCAAGACAAACTCAAAACAAGCGCAAAACCAGGTACAGCAGACTTAGAGACAAATTATAATAACTTAATGCTGAAGCAACAGAACCCAGAGCAATTTGAGAATGATTGTAAACACCATATTATACTAAGGAAATGAAAAAAGACACTTAAATGACATTTGAAGCAATATATTCTTTAACTGATAAAAATGGGTTTCAAAGACTACACTGTTCAATTGGGTCATTTATGGGAAATCAGTATGTTATAATATTTGAAGCAACAGCATTTTAATACTGTATTTTTTATATACAACAGGCTACCATACTGAAATACTGCAGACATGCTTAATGAAAAATGTTCCTCTTTGGTTTTTATCAGTGTGAAAGATTCCATCTACAGACCCTGTGCAACAGTGACAAAATCTATAACAGAGACTTGAGATGAATATAGTATGTATTCATCAATTCTCCTTTGACTCTTTATAGAAAAAAAAATGTGCTGTAAGATAATTTATACCCCGCAACCTCCCTTTGCTGATTCAATGGTGGCATACAAAATGCACAAGGTATTCACTTGATTGGCAAAAAAAAACAACTTAACCAACATTCATCTGTGGTGCAAGTGCCCAAGGTGAATCCCCCTGTTGTTATTGATGATAATTGTGCCCTTTTTAACTTGCTGTATGGAGGGTTTATTTTTAGATGGTTAATGTCCTGTAGTGTTGTATACTGTATTAGGAGTGAACAGTTTGAATGCATGATGGCTCATCCAAAACACTTGTATTACTTTACTTCACTAGTGTCATCTTGCATTGGTTTACATTTTAATACATAGGGTAGTTTTTTTTTTTACTGACTATCAATGTGATGTAATAAACCATAATTATCGTCCCATCTCAATGCTATACACAATAAAATACAGCATATTAGATTAGAGCTGTCATCTTTCTAAAGAAAAAAAAGAACAAAAGCAAAATCACATTCTGAGTGATGGGTGGGATATGGGTATTTGTTAGTGGACAATGGAAAAGGAATTCATATACATTTAAATACAATATATAACTGGCAGCATCATTCAGGTGGGCCCATGTACAACCAGCTGCATTAGTGTTAACATATCTTTCAAAACAACACATGCATAGGTACAGATACAGATGTGGCACCAAAACCCAGAGCATCACTTTGCAATCAACTTTGACACAAGTGAGGTTAGAAAACACAACTTTATTAAGTTTTATGAGTTTCCCACTCCAGTCTGCTAAAAACAAAAATTGTATCATAAAAGGTGAGAGATCTGTGTGAACTGTTCCATCAGTAGGAAATGGTTTTAGAACAGGTGTCATTAATTAGTGCCATCTTCCCAGGTGTGCTTTATTGTTGAGATAATAGAACAGTTGATCTCCTTAGAAAACAATGGGAGAGCAGTGTCCGGTTGGCCTATAATATGGTATATTGCTAACTAATACAGACCTACATATGTATTAGTTAGATCATACTGGTTATAAGCATATCAGTAATATAGCCCAATTAAATATTACAATTGGAAAAAGGACAATACAAAATAGTTATGTGAACATCTAGGGCTACCATGTGACATATAAAGAACAACGGGTTGGGGAAAGGGATCTCATTATACCAGCAGATCAGGTGGTAAATGGGGTGCCCCAGGGCAGGACAACAAGAGATAAAAGAAGTCTGTGAAAATGATTACACTTGTTTTAAAGGCTTGTACTTAATTAACTAGACGTGGGATGCTGTTTAGCATTGTCAAATCATGGATTTATTTTGTCACCCACTTTCACTGTTTGTAAACCATTGATTTACATCACACATTTGTGTTCAAATATATCATTGATGTTGTGTATTTTGTTAAAGTATATTGCTTTACAGCCGCTAATCTGTATGCATGTTGCAAGTTCTGTATTGTCAATACAGGTTTTACCTGTTTATGATTGTGTACCTTCAACCTATACCTTTCAATTTGTTGAAATCTTCTTGCTGGGCTTTATATGAAAACTAATTGTAGAATTTCCACGCATTCCCACTTAATGGAACTTTGACAGAACATTAAAAGTTTACGCTTATCAACTTGCCTGTGAACCATATCTTGTCTGTTTGAATTTGCCCATCTGTGGAAGACAGTTGTGAAGAGAGACTTTAATTATCTGCCACTGAGGATGGAGTTTTAATGGAGGCTAAAAAAGTACATACATACAGTATGTCACACTTTTTGCATATATATAAAGAACCACCTTTGCAAAGTTATTGAGTGTCTGGGGTACGGTATGTGAAGACTGTCACACTTACTGTCACATTTATCTAGTGAACTGCTTATTGAGTTAAGATGAAAGTTGCATAGGACAATTACACATGTTATTGACAGTATCCGAATATGGGGGTAAATTAAGACTAAGTACAATTTATATCTGTCTGTCTGAACACCTGCCTGTTTGTCACACCCTTTTCATTCATCTAGATTCCTTTTCCAATTCTGACAAAACTTGCTAAGTTAACGCATTGATACATTTAGTACTGTACGTATTCAACTGTGATGAAACTTGGTTTGGACATTATCATAATTTTGAGGTACTGTATATTTGGAGTTTGTGCAAACAGTGGATATAGGTCATGAAGATGTAATTCTTCAAGTTGCTGATAACACAATTAAGATATAACAAATAAGAAAAAAAAGATTGTTGGGAAATCATGGCTCAGTATTTATAAGAATATATTTGCCATTTCAGTTTGTTGTGGTATTTCTTAAAATAAGCCCCAGCACAGGTATTGGTTACTGTTAACATATGAAAGTGTGCCTGTATGCTTCACTGAGCAGTCCTTAAGTATTGTTAAAGGCATCACTCAGTGGAATTTAATTTTACAACTGACTGTCAAAACATCGAGCTGATTAGTCTGACTTAGCAATTTACTTCAAGCCACTTGCAGACAAAGCTAATAACTGAAAGCATTTTTCTTGACATGAACATGTCCAACAATAATAATAAATGTGTATTTCAAATAAATGGCAGAAAATATTCTAATGTATTTTCAGATACCAGTACTGTATACTGTACTGTATTTTAAATATAAAAATTAGCCTTTTAATTTGTTAAAATAGTTTTCCTAATTGCTACAGATCAACCAAATTTTACTTTGCTTTATAAATGTGATACTCCCTTGCATTATGTTCTAAGTTGCAAAAAATAATATCAAGAACAGATTTATATATTACATCCTTTAATTTGAGCATGCTCTATTTGGTTATGTTTAGACTTTTCACTGGCTTAACACATACCGTATGAGGGGTAGTTTCAAGTGAGAAAATAAAGACTGCATGTATTGGTTGCCAACAGGCCCATATACAATGGTTCGAGAACAACAAAAAAGATTAACAAATTATTTCCATTATTCTTATTTTTTATTTTAGCTTTTCTCTTCACATATTTTTTTTAGAAAACAAAAAAGCACAAACAAACGCGTTTCGACAAAGACTTTTAATCATGAGTAGACCTAATTTGATACAGAGGAACACCCATTTTTTATATACTCAATTTGTCTTATAAATGCATGAAATGCATATAAATGGATGGACAGTTATTTGAACCCCGTTTCCACTTGCCACTTAGGATGGCTCTAATCTGATTTAGGTTTTAGGACAGCTTAATTAGGTAGTGTAAACTCGGCTATCCTGAGGTCTACACTGGAGAAGGTAGGTTGTAGCGGCTTTCTGGCCGTCCTATAGCTCTTCTGTAAACACAAACTGAATTGTTGCTTGGGAACAATAAACGTGAGACACGCCAGACATGAGACTGAAGAGACCAGAGGCTTTGTGCATTTGTATTATTTTTTCAGTTTAACTCATTCACAGGATCCTGAAAAATTATCAAGGGAACCGCTTACAAAAGTACAAGCATAACAAGTACACTTGTCTGATTTGATGTGAAAATGGAGCAGTAAAAATAGATAGCACTCAACTCAAATACTGTATTCTAAGGATAAAAGTAGGGGAATGACCATTCCTGTTAGCTATAACAATAAGTAAAATCATGTTTTAATGAAATGCTGGATTAGTATTTGTCATTACCAAAAATATGAGATATAAATACATAGATACATAAATACATCAAAAATAAATCTAGTGTATGGAAATCACCAATCTCTATCTGTTTCCTATTTAAATGTAGAGTGAAGACAATCAAGAACTATCTAATATTTACTGACTCATTTGTGTGCCAGTATACCTCGTTATTGAATTTATCTCATCCAGAGGCAGAATAATAAATGGATTAACACTAGAATGACCGCGTTTATACACATACCTAGAACAACCATGACCGGTCAATTTGACTGGTGTATTAAAAACAACATAAATATTATTATGAAAGGACAAACAATTGAATATAAGTCGTAGTTTTATTCAGGAATGCCTTATAAAGCATCTCCACAACCGAAACATTGTAAATAAAAGGACATTTGAACAGAAATGTGTTTATATATACAGACATATTACATAACGCGCCACTGCAAAAAATGGTACAAAATGAAATAAACAAATATTTGAAAAAAAATGTGTGTATATACAGATATATAACATGTACATACAAAACTGTACAACTGAAACGATGTAAATAAGTATTCAAAAAAATTTAAATAAATGTGTTTATATTGCCTACATAACAAAGTGCATATACGCAACAGAACCTATGTGTTTGTACACAGACATACTATAATCGAAATGATATGAATAAATAAACATTTGAACAGAATGGGCTTCATTTACAATCGTTTACAAAGTCTAAGTGCTGGCACAAATCACACAGATCCTGCGCTTTTCAACATATGCAGTGCACTTACCGCAGACTGTGTTTGCGCATTTGGCACAGCTATCAACAATAACTCAGGCTTCTGGCACCAAATGCTCCACGGGCATATACTAGTGCAATGAAAGCTTCTAATTCCTCCAAGAGCATTGACCAGGAATCATCTTGTAGTTGTCGGTGGGCTTCTGCTTCACTGCAACGTTGTATGTGGTGAAGCGTATGCATGACAATCAATAGGCGAAAAGAACTCAATGCGCTCTCATCAATGTTGCGTTTTGCATATGCCGTGGGTCCTGGAACTTCCCTCAGAACTTCCCTTCTACCTGCAGCTTCAACACCAGGATTCATAGTGTTTCAAACAGTGCCATCATTACCAGCCTCTTGAGTGCCAGGTGTTGCTGGCGCTACCGCTGGAGAAGCGGCTGCCTCAGGTGAAGTAGCGGTTGGATCAGGTGCAGGGGCTGATACAGGTAAAGTAGCGGTTGGATCAGGTGCAGGGGCTGATGCAGGTGAAGCGGCTGGCATCCTTGCAGGGGCTGCCACAGGATTGCTTCTTCTCCCACGGGATCTGCAGCGCCCTCTTCGCATTCTCGATCCTGGCAGTTCGCTGGCATCCTCCTCACTGTCGTGCTCGTGTAACAAGCACACTCCTTCAGGATGTACCTTACTCGGTTTGGTGCAGAAACCCAGTACCATGTAGTCTGTACATGAGAGCAAAAAACTAAAAAAAATAAATTTAAAAAAAGTTACCTATAGGGGAAAAAAGGAAACTTTTACAAAAAAACTGTAATGGAACATGCAAATCTGTGGGCAATTCCAACAAACCCCACCAAAGTTATTAAAGTGCAAAGTTAAAGATTTAACATTGAGCACCCAACACAACCCTAACTATACAATATATATGTATATATACTGTATATGTATACATTGAAACCAGGGTTCACAAAACTGAAATTTTAAAAGGTAGTTGAGGTAATTTATATCTAATTACCTCAACTAAAAAAAAAAAAGTCATACTTTAATAACTGTAAAAAAAAGTCATACTTTAATAACTGTAAAAACTGCATTTTTTTTTTAAAATATGCACTACACACTGTAATCTTTACCTTAGTATAAAACTTTCTAAACATAAAAGTAAACCTACAAAAAAAATCCTGTACAAACTGTATTAAAACAAACCAAAAAAAGGAAAAAGGGTTGTTAACAACATAATAGCTAATGGTTTCAGGCAGAGTATAAAATCGGACACTCTAGACCAATTGATTTTTTAGATGTAGTGAATGCATCTGAGTGAGGGATGTCAGTCTCTAGCTAATCCTAACCCTGCTATTCTGAAGCTAATCTGAAGCACACTTCATAATGAAATGTTTGCTGAAAGTAGGAAATAGTGTATGAATGAGGTTGGTTAGGTTAAAGTAGCTTTTAGGATATGCACCCCTGAACAGGGTCTTGCTAAACTAGTTTGGATTAGCAAGTCTTTTGTATATATCTGTGGTTGCTTGATTTTAAGAACAATAAACATGGGTAAACATGAAAATAAAGTAAAAACAAGTTGGCACAACTAGCTATATTTACCTAAAAAGACCATTCGCAATTAAGAATATATTTAAATAAAATTAAATAAATATGATTTAAACAGGGCTTGAAGATTTTGGTTTTAACCAAATCAATTTAGAAGATTCATTTTTTATTTTTTTAAACTGATAAATGTGGATTTTGGCCACATGTTTTTAAAAAAGCCAATCATTCCTGACTCTCTTTCTATAGAAAGAAAACAGCTTTCAGAAGGCAAGCAGTGTGAAAAGACATTGCAACTGACCAATCAACATTTTTGTGTACTACATAATAGATTATGTTTCATTTGCGTCAATGCGACATTTGCATAGCAATGGGCTTAGCGACCATGAACCCAAACAAATGAGCAACATGGCATTGCCAGTTAGTTTTTATAGCATTACGGTTTTATTCAGTGATGAACTGAAAATAAAAATTAAATAATTACTTGTATGCTGAGATTAATTACTAAAGTTTGCTATAGTCATATGATGGGGTGGGCAGATAAAAAACAAACATTAACTGTAATGTGATAGATACGCAGGCAGTAATGGGCGTAAAATTAAATCTGTTACTTCTCACAATTCTCGGATTCAAAATGCATCCAGAGTTCTACATTGCCAGAATCCTAATATGGACATCCTCACTTCAACACAGTAAGTTAACCTTTGTGTTTGAGTGGTTTTTATTTTTAATAACCGAAAGTAACCAATTTTTGCCAAAATATAATTTAAAAAAAAGATAACCATAGCCCCCCACCCGAACTGAACAAAAAATAAACCCCCAAAAATTCAAGCCCTATTTATAATTAACAAAGACAAAAACACATAACTCCTGTTCCCAGTCCTGCATGCGACAGAGACCATTTGACTCGACCTCCCATTGGGAGTTATTAAACTATAGAACAGTGTTTTCACAAGTTGTTTAAACTGTATAGTGTGAACATCCACCTGAGTGGCAGTTTCAGATTATTCCTTATCCCCATTGGTCCAAACCATGGACACTGTCTCCACTGAACTGAGTACAGAATATGATGTTTAGTAAACAGCAGGAACATAAATGCAATTAAAATGTTTAGTTTCTAAAGTAAAATATGTAGAGTTACAATACTTTACCTAATACAAAATCCCTTCTAAAATGTGAGACATGTACTGTAGGTTATTACAATTTTTTTTATACATGTGCTCTTATAGCTTTAATATATGTATATCTTCAGTACATCAAAGTACCGATTGATCAGTTGATGCAAGTCAAAGCACCAGAAATGGTGAGATTATTTGTATGTGACTCATTGTTTAAGTAACAATGATCATGTGTTGCTTAAAAAATTAGAAAAAAAACCCCAAAAAAAACCATTACCAAAAGTTTACCTGAAATAGTTTTCCCTGTGTATGCTGGGCTTTAGTCCCTGTGGGCAACACTCTTAACATGTCAGTCTATAAAATGCATATTTTCAAATTATTGTTCCCTCAGAACAAGTTCCTGTACCGTATGCATACACCTAATTTGAATGGGGTGCCTAATTATTTTAAAGTGTTTACATTGTCTTAATTTATCTATATTTGCCTATACAGAGAAGCCACATTTTATAATAATTTACTGACAGTGATAACTTTAAAATGTTTTATATAAACCAGCTCTTTGTATATCTAGGTGACAAAAAAAAACAAAAAAAAAAACGCAGGCCCAGATAATCTGGCAAAGTTTTGATATATGTGTTTTGGATACTTATTTTCCTCTCTCCCTCTGTGAAGTGTACAGTGATTAAAGAGTGTGATGAATCATCTACATAAACTACAGGGAACTAGATAAATAATATATTAAAGATCAATTTGAGTGTCAAATTAAGATTTAGGTTTTTTTACATTAACCTGATTTGTGAGGGTTGCTTTGTAAGTTTCAGGTTTTTTTTAATTTTAAGTACTTACTTGTCATGCTTTATGATAACTAGGTTGGGGCTAGCTAATTTTTCAGATGGTATGCATATTAATAACCGTACAATTAATTTAATGCTCATTGATAGAGACCCGTGTTTTTTGCAAATATGAAATAGCACGATATAAAACGAAATGCAACATATAAACCGAAATAAAATGAAATGCAAACGTAGAACAAAATAAAACGAAAAATCATTATAAAGCAAACATAGAATGACATTTTTAAATTGGGAGGTTTATACAAAAAATACTTTAAATAAATACTTGCAATCGTAGTTGTCAAGGCTCAGCCGTTTCTATAGACACGGTCTGAAGGGAAACAGTAACTCTGACTAGCACTTGCGCAGATGTAGATATAGTCGTTTGGGAATTAAAATTGTGATGGAGGAGAAGAGACGTGTTTCTAAAATGCTTAAATCTCGCATAACAATTAAACAACGCTGCAAAGAATTTCTCTTGACTTCTCTTGGCTAGCTGTTTAATCCACTGGAGATAGCCACTTGGGCATCAGTGGATAAAAATATACTGAAAGAATGTATTGTGAACGTGCCACTGCTGAGGGAAGTGGAAATAAATTATGTTGTGTTGTGG
The DNA here is from genome assembly GCA_030684275.1 of Acipenser oxyrinchus oxyrinchus. Classification (NCBI taxonomy): domain Eukaryota; kingdom Metazoa; phylum Chordata; class Actinopteri; order Acipenseriformes; family Acipenseridae; genus Acipenser; species Acipenser oxyrinchus. Next base: position 51,064,837 of record CM060247.1, read on the forward strand.
TTCATGAAACTAAGCGACAGTTTGAAAGATGCAGTTAAGAATAATTTTGATGGCTCTGTAGATATTATTGACATGCTGTTTGGGCACAGGTGCCAGAATGCCAGCTTATCCAATACCGTGATTTATTGTCTCATGTACCCTGTGGTTTCCATTGACTGTGAACTTTTTTTTCAAAGTATTCACTGATTGTAAGTGACAGACGACAAACCATGAAAAAGAAAATGTAGAGTTCTGTTGTATGCTTTCATTTTATTCTTAATTTAAATATTTGTGCTAGATTGAAACTCCTTATGAATACATGCATAAAATATCCACATTTTCTTTCAGTAACCTGCTTTTTGAGTTAATGCAGAATTGTACAACGTTCATTTTTTTTGTTGCGTTTGTTGATATAATGTCCTTCATGCTGATTTGATTTCCATTGTGCAGTGTGAATAGGATGATGTCACTGGCAATGGTGTTTAGACCAGGAAGGAAGTCTCAGACACAGAAGGTGCAGTAAAGCACTAATGCACGTGTTGAATTCTACACAGACAAAAAGAACACTGACAGAAACTCTAAACAAAGCACATTTAACAAAATAACAGATGCAAGGGCCAAAACAAAAGGACTATACAAAACACTCACGGACGTAAATAACACAGGATGAACGGCACTGCATAATACATGAAAAACACTCACCACATACATCTAACACCAACATTACTTCTCACACACTCACCCGTGAACACCTATTTTATACCCCCGTGGCTGGAGGGATAAAATAATCATAAACACTTATTAAATTGACATCTCCAGCCACATTCCCCACAAGTTTTTGCAGCTTTCACCCGGCCGTGCTGCCCCATACCTACACTAATACACTTTTCGCCGTCATATTTACAAATGCATAAATCATAATAATAATAGAATAAATACAAAATATGCACAGGGGCGGGGAGTACCCCATCACATAGGTCCCCTCTTGTGCGCAGCACACATGGCCTTAAAAGTCCCGCTCAAAGTCCTGGGCCAAGAACAGAGGCTTTAAGTGGCCCATATGCGGTAATGTTGTCCGTGGCAATGCGGTCAGCGATAATGCTGACAGTGGGGTGGCACAGTCTGCCACTGATCTGCTGCTGGTAGCAATGCTGGCAGCTTTCCCAGCTGACAGCAGAAATGCTGTCAGCGGAGCAATTAATGGCTCCCAGGCTGGCTCCTCCAGCCCCAGCAAATCCCTGGAGGTCAGTAGCAAACGACCTCCTGGGCAGGCATCTCCGGGCAATAGTGCACAGGCAACCCAAGGCAATGCAGAGCGGGCAACCCCAGGTGACGGCGAACAGCCATCCCCAGGCGACGGCGAGCAGGCAACGATGTGGGACAGGCAACCCCAGGCGGTGGAGGCGGGAGCGGCAGGCAGTCTCCCTCTAGCGGTGGAGGCGGGAGCAGCAGGTAGTCTCCAAGCGGTGAAGGTGGGAGCAGCGAGTAGTCTTCCCCTGGCAGTGGAGGTGAGAGCAGCAGGTAGTCTCCTTCTGTTACTGGGGACTGGTGCAACTTGGTCGCGGGGAACTGATGTGGCTCTCCTTCGGTCACTGGGGACTGGCGCGGCTCTCCCTCCGTCGCTGGACGCTCGGGCTTCCTCCATCTGGGCCGGCCGTGGGTACGGCCGCTCTTTCTCTGTGGGAGAGGGGAGAGTATGTTCTTCTCGCCCTCCCGAGTCAGCGCAGGGGTGGTAGCGGTGAGCTGAGCCTAAATAATTGGACATCACTAAATTAGGGAGAAAACAATTTAAAAAATAGGCCAAAACAAAAAAGAAAGGCACACTTAATTTAACTAGAAATGAAGCAGTGCAAAATGAATTAATAGAGGATGATATTATCAGTGTAAGACCAGCAGATAAAGGTTCAGGGATTGTAATAATGGACAAAGGTCATTATATGAAAGTAGTAGAGACTGAATTGCAAAATATAAATACCTATGAAGAAGTACAAACTAATAACATTAATACCATAATAAAAATAACTGAGAATTTTAAAGATTGTATAAAATGGATTTGTTTTGAAAGAATACAAAAATAAAATACAAGAAGAGGTATAGTTAGAGGTAATCCACAAAAGTACAAAGAAAAATACCCAATGCGAATTAATAAAACGCCAGTAGTGGTATTTAGAAGGGATGCAAATTTAGCTGACATTTTGGTCCACATTAAGCATAAATGGATCATAGACACATTAAATGGACATTAAAACCTGTAAGAACACATGTACAGTATGTGAATATATTTGTAAAGATAAAAGTGAAATAGCATATAGAGAAATTGTAAACTTGGTTGCTTTTCTGCAAAGGAGAATCCATCCCTAACCAATACGTCATCAGCAAACGCATAAAAGCTCTGTGTTATTCTTTCATGTCGCTTCTTTTTGTTTCGGCTGCTCAGTCAAGCTGGGAGGCAAACGGGAGTTGACCACTTAAAGCCTGGAGGAAGGGCTGCCCTCAGCCACGGATTCCCTGAGGTTTCCCCCTTAAAAATGTAAAATATGTGAGTAGGGGGTTTTTCCTTACCTGAGTGCTGAGCGGTTCGTGTTTAGTTCTGCAGGGTGAGTGGTTGGGTTGGAGAGGCTGGGCTCTCTCCCCCAGCGCAGTCATGCTCTGGGGGAAGGGCCGTGTCTCAGCTGCTGATTTTCATTAAATTTGATATTTGGGGGATAGGTGGCAGGGTGCCACTGTGGAGTGCGTTAATTGTTTATTATTATTCATTCATGGTTTGGCAGCCTCGTCTTTTCGGGGGGAGGTGGCCACAGCCACTTCCTATCTGCAGCACTGGGATGCATGTAACTGTTTGTGTTTTTGTAAGACGACAGTGCTAATATGTACTCTTGTCAAGAATCTGGAAAAGCATTTAAATTAGAAAAGATAATGCAGTGCAGCATTTAAATGAGCACACAAAGAAAATCCCTCAGGTAAATCGCAGACAAACAAACACAGTAACATACACATTCACTGTATAACACTCCTTCACACAAATATGCATTTGACGAGCAAAATCAGATAAACTAAGGTAAAACATGAAGTGTAATAATATTTCAGTTAATGACAAACAGAAAGTGATAGAAAAAAAATCATCAGCGGTCACAAACGTCCATAGTATTAGCAAGTGCATAATATAGGATCCACTGGGGTTAAAGGGTCAGTGGTTTTGTTAGTTTAGTAGAAAGTCAAGAAAGCTATTATATATACAATATCAGCAGATTATTATACAGAAAATAATTACATATAGCAAAAAAAATAAAATGTTTTCTTTCCAAACTAGTTTGTAGATCCCTTCTCTGGACCAGTAGTAGCATTGCATTCAATAAAGTTGTAATCCGAAGCGAGCAAAACAATCTATTTTCTTTTCTAAAATTCCAACCCCCCTATTTAAAAAGAAAGGTTCTAAAATGTAAGGGAGCATCCTGTGTACAATTTGCCTGTCCGCCCACATGCAGTTTTTGTAAAATGTCCCAACTCAGAACTTACGCTATCCGTCCCTGGGTGAGATGAATAATTTACAAAATGATAGCGGTGTCATAAAAAAATGATTTTATGAATGCAGTTTTCTGAGCAAATGTTGCTTACAGAGCTGAATGATAAACATTTTCATATTTGAGTGAGACAGGCCTTTAAAAGTGTATTTAAAATGTATTTAAAGTTAATAGAAAATGAAATTGAGTTAAAATTATTATTTGCTTCAGTATATAGCCAGAATGCAAATCTAACAAGGAAAATTAACCCTTACTGATTTAATATTTTCAGGGTTATTGTGACAGGATAGCGTCACTGACAATGATGTTTAGACCAGGAAGGAAGACTCATATACAGAAGTTGCAGGTTAAGCACTCAGGTGCATGTTTAATAACAAATAAACAAATAACAAAACACCTAAACAGAACATAGAACAAAACACAATAATGAAATAAACGGCACAAGGGCCAAAACAACAGGTCTACACAAACACTCACGGAGGTAAACAAACAAACGAGACAGCACGGAACATGAAAACACTTAACAGATACTTCACCAATATTAACTCTAATCATTCTAATTAACACCCGGGATCACCCTATTTGTACACCTGTAGCTGGAGCCTTAATTAATCATTTACTCACTTGTTCAATTCACAGCTCCAGCCACATTCCCACCCCCCCGAAACACACACACACGTGCCTTCACCCTGCCACACTGCCATAGTTATATAATTAGACTGCATGCTTTATGTGTTGATGACAATGGCATTGACCTCTGAACTAAAATGACTGTCATAATGAGGTAATGTTAGATTTCAGGTTTCTCTTTTTCTCTTTTATAGAGACAGTACAGTTTAATTGCCTCTGCATTTCACAGCTGTATTTTATGATGTTCTCTGTTAAGTCCTGGAAATATTTGCCTGGTTTTGTGGGAAACATGCTCAGAAGGGTTGCTGAGGTGAGATAAGATACATTTAATATTTGTTTATTTAATATTTGTTTATTTAGCAGACGCCTTTATCCAAGGCGACTTACAGAGACTAGGGTGTGTGAACTATGCATCAGCTGCAGAGTGACTTACAATTACGTCTCACCTGAAAGACGGAGCACAAGTAGGTTAAGTGACTTGCTCAGGATCACACAATGAGTCAGTGGCTGAGGTGGGATTTGAACCGGGGACCTCCTGGTTACAAGCCCTATTCTTTAACCACTGGACCACACAGCCTCCTATCAATTATACAGAACACGCATGCAACAAAACATACAATTTAATTAACAAACATTCTTATACTCCTAGTCAGCCACAGGATTACAGTTCCAAAGCTCTAAAAATCACACTTACTTTTAGACATTTAAATAAAACTGTAATCTATGATAGACTAGTGACATCTTTGTGCACGAATAGCAAATGTACATGTCTGATAACACTAAAAAAAAGGGTAATCAAAGTGTAAAAACTTCTCATAATGTACAATACAATGTACATTACAGTGTCTGGATATATCACACTAAGCTAAAGAAGCAGAACTTCTGTAATTGCAACCCTGCTGTCATAGAGCAAACAAAATATGTTGTATGAAGGAAATTAGATTGCATCTTCTTTTCTTTCTGTTACTTATTGTTATTATTGGCAAAATAACTGATTGCCCCACACTTATGGGTGGACGAAAAGCAGTTGGTGTGTAATCAATCCTTTTAAAAATCACAGCATGTGCACCATTCCCAGAACAGGATAAATGTGACATTAGGGACACGAATATCATTACCTTGATGAATTACTGAAGGTATAACGATTATGGAAATTGTCATCGACTGATCATCCGTCTCAATTTATTTCAAATCAATGTCTAGAATTTGTAGCCTGGATGAGAATTTTGTCAAAGACTCAATGGTATATTGCATCTCTTCATAGCTACCTTCCACCTAAGAGCATTAAAGCACAGTCATGCATCATCCGCTGCTCAAGAATGGAAACACTCAATGATTTTGTGGCCTCAGGCAATCCAAATTAGTTAGTCGACCGCTAGGCAAGCGCACACTTAAGTACCCTGTCTCTGTTGGCAAAACAGTTTAATTTAAGAACCAACAAATCTGGCTAGACTGAGCAATTCCTCCCTAGACACACAGATCCATATAATGTCTTCTCATTGCCAATACAAATGAATGTTTTATTCTATGGCTGTGGGTGTTTCTCTACACAATGGTTCTCAGAAGCACATTAACATTTTTGTTTTTATATATACTGCCATGAATTAACAAAGATGACTTCATTTGACAAGCCTTCTCCATTTCATGTTGAAAACTTTTAAATCATTTGAACAAAATGAGGCAGCTGGTCCAGAATTGAATGAGGAGTAAGTGCACAAATCCATATGATACCCCAGTTTCTTCTTGTTAGACTAGTGACCTTGCTCAGTGGGGAATCAGAGTCAAGTGTAGCTCAGAGGAATAACTAAGTCGATTCTGTCAGACAGGTAGTTAGGTTTCATAGGAATGATAGCTGGCACTTGAAGTCACACTTCCTATTGGACATATACATATCAAACATACAAACTGTGGTTTAAAGGGAGAAGCAGCAGAAATTAAGGTACTTTTTTTAGACAGGCCATGAAGAGAACAGACATTGTCACTTCCTTTGCTATAACTGTCGACAAAGCATACCATTCTCACATGTCCTTCAATATCCTCCTACAATTCACCGAGCACAAAAACTGCATCAGCAGCAGAATAAAAGGGCAACTCAAACTGGTTACAAGGTCTTAGCTGTCCTGGACTGATTTTTACAGAATGCCACAAGAATTTCTCATATTTTTTTAATGGCTTCATTCCAGCAAGCTTGCACAATGATTTAGTCTAAAGCAGTTTTTTTTTAACATGTCGAAAGGTTGTCACATACAGTATCAGGTGGCATAATGAATCATCTTTTATGTTTTGAGGATGTTCTTGGATTGAAAATCAGCAGCTTTTGTCATGTTTTTGTCTTTTAGAATGTGTCAACTACCCCTATACAAGTTTACCACTGTACATGTTATTGTTTGTTTTCCCATGGTTATTCTGTACACATACTATAGTTAATCATTGTGTGCCATGTTTTTTTTGTAATATGCTTTACCATAACTCTCACAGTGCTGACTTTATTGATTTTACTATGCTTTTTTACACTTTGCTATGTTTTTACTATGGCAAACTACGGTTGCCCTGAAGCAAAGCACAAGCAATACAATGTTAGTGGCAGACAAACAAAAAGTTAGCAACTTGCAAACAAATTCCAAAACAACCTCGAAAACAGAAATGGAACACTTTAGTGGGTCGGTGCAAGATAGTGGAGGGAAAGGGATCACAGATCTGCGATTTGAGGCACATTCATTCAACCACTGTGGTCCTGGACAGCAAAGTCCAAATATTTTTAGACTAAACAGTTTTACACTCACTCTCAACACCACTTCACCTTTGCTGAAGTAATATATTCCAAAATAATTTTTATAAAAAGAAAAAGAAAAACACATACTAAGAACTGTACAAAGACAATGCACTTTGCCGTCCAATATCACAGTAATTGAGCACCCGTCCACTTAACTGTTCCTTTTCCAATTTCAAAGTTATTTCTGTTCTGGAATTTTTTTGCATGTTGCTATCTTTTTGTTTGCATGTCACCTTTTTACCTTTAAGTTGCTACCTTTTTGTTTGTAAGTCACTTACTTTTTGTATGTTTGTAAGGCAAAACATTTTTATTTGTAAGTTGGTAACTTTTTGTTTGTATGTTGTCATTGTATTTGCTTGTGTTTTGTACTTCAGGGCCACTGTAGTAAACCTTTATAAGGGACAAACTAACAATAAAGAAAAATGACGTTAGATCATTATTTCCTTTAATATATTCTGGTAAATAGATTTGCATTTGTTAAACTAAATCGCAGTACTAAAAAAATATGAGAACACCCATAAAAACAACATTGCAGTTTGTGACTTATGTTTCAACATTGACCAGTGTTGTTACACCTATTGGTACATCAATATGTGCTTTCATTTCATTTTAAAATGGCTTGGATATATTAAGCATATATTAATACTCTATCCTGATTGGTCAAAACAGGTCACATGGGGGTGTTGATATTACAACATATCACCATGGGTCGGCACTTCTTTTCAAAAAGAATATCACCATGGGTCGGCACTTCTTTTCAAAAAGGGGCAAATCACAGGTAGATATGGCAGACATATTGGAATTTATCGCAGTAAACGTGACTGATGAGATCTATGTAAATGTTGACCTTTTAAACCAAAGTGTACATGAGCTATTAAATGAGTCTGAATCGGACACCAATGATTAATTAAAGTAGCGAAAAAAAGTGAGTATTCAAATCAATTCACTACTCGCCATTCTGATTGCTCTGCTCCTTCTCCCTGAACTACAGCGTTTCCATATCCCATTTTTAAAATAAATAGTTTAAAAAATATATCTTAAACTTCCAACTTTTTACAAAATATTTCAGTCACTCTTAAAAGAGACTTTGGTGGTTAAATGGATGTTTTGTTGCCGTTGCTTCCAATCTGTCTGTTCTCTGGTCAGTCTTCCTGCCTGCTGCCACTGGATCCACCCCCTGCGCAGCTGTGTGATCTGTGATGCAGAGTATTTATAAAAGCATCTTGACAATTCCTGCCTTACCTTTCTCTCCACATAAATGAGTCCAGGTACGATGGTATCATCTCTTCTGCTGTGCCCTGCATTGTTTTAAATGGTTTTTTAACAGTGGCCCAGTAGTTCTCCACGTTGTCCAGCGGTAAACTACAAAGTCAGTTTGATAAGTAACCGGGTATTCCATGCAAATAACATCTTTCTCACCACGTGTTTAGCTGTAGCACAAATCTGGTATGGATACCTTCTGTTACTACCCTGGATAACAAAGGACGATTAAAAAAATAAATAAATAAATAACAGCACTCTCACCTGATACTGTTGCAGGTCTTGTGAGGAAGGTTCTGCATGATTTAAAGGCAGACTCATTTGTGTTGTGTCATGGTGGAAATGGGCAGTGATATTTTACTTTAAAATGTAACGAACAAACCAAGAATTACAAGAAGTTTAACAAATTAAATACAGAAAAACAGCACTTTCAATGGGAATGTTCAATTCATCATCTATTAGTCATTTTTTTTGTACATGTAGAAAAGTAATCAGTTTGTTGATTGAGTGTATCACTTATGTGCACGATGAGTTAAAGGCACTGTATTTAAAAATTATTTTACAACAAGTTATATTTAAGTCAATTGTAAACATTTGCATAACAAGCGGATCATTTTAAAAAGCAAAACTAAAAGTAATGCCTGTGTCTACCTTGTTGTAGCATTTTAAATCCTCACCCTCACGGGACGAGAGCACTGGTTCGGATCAACAAATACAATTTACGTGGGGGGGGGCTGCGGGCGGCTTTACGAGTGTGGAATGATAAATAACACTTACCGCTGTGTTCACTGGATTTCTGCCACGCTGATTGCACTGAATAAAGCTGAATTCCCTTTTCCACTCTGCTTTATATTTACACTTGTTTTCAACTGTTTGTCTTTAACTCCTGTACCCTACTAGACTGTGGGGTAGATGTACTAAAGTGTTGCGCCTGTTGCAATAGTCACAAACCAGTTGCAAATGAATCAGAAGTCTAGGGTGAAATGTACTAAATATGCGCAATGCTGTTGGTGACATTTTAGGGAATGCTTTGCGGCAGCAGGTTTTCTTTGCGGTTCAGCCTTAGATGAATTTGTAAAAAGGAGGTGGAGATAGTGCATATGAGGGTTCTCAAATATTATAATGAGAGGTACGAAAGCTGCCGGCAATTGCGACACTTACAATTGCAGCAATATGTTAAGAACTTTTGAAAGCATGTTTTAAACAGTCGTAATTGTTGCTGGTATTCCCCAGTCCACTTTTTCTTCTGCATTGCTAGTTGTGCAGCCAAATACCTATTTTTCCCTAAAAGCAGGGTGTATTTACAAGGCTTGAAAACAAATTTCTATGACATTTCTGGTTTCCCTAACGTGTTGGGAGCAATAGACTGCACACATGTACCGCTAACCCCTCCAGGTAGAGACCTGCGCGGGTCCGATTTTTATGACCCACTTCCGACCCGGACCCGCTACTACAGGACCCGGCCTGAACCCGCAACCCTATCTTCTTACACGCGACCTGCTTTAATAAGACATGCAATCCGACCCAAACCCCCAAACCTACTGCTTGCGTCAACTGACTCTCTCACGCTCTCACATTCACACACAGATATCTCTACCATTCTCCATGGACTGAGCTTACACAATAGGCTGTACAGCATGGTAGCTTTCTCTAGTGGTCTGGATATATTTTAACACTGTAACTATCTCTACTTACTTTACTATAAAATACCTGTCTATTCCTTTCGTGCCACCAGTTGAAAGGGAGCTACACCCGTGCTTTCGCAGAGATGATGTACCAGTTTTGTGGCTGTCGTTCACAAAAACATAATGGCAGGTTTTACAAGCAATGAATCCAGTCACATGTACATTATTTTAATTCGCTATGATTCTAAAATAATTCCACACTTCTGATTTACCTCTCGAGCTAGTATCCACTACGTGATATAAACCCTGCACATTCTTGTGTTTCAACTCGTTCATAAACATTTTTAATATTTGGGGGTGAAGGTGGGGGCTGCACTATAGAATCTGATGGGATTAAACTGCCTTTCATTATTTATTTGAAAAAATGAAATGTAGTATATTGCAGCTCCCTTTATTAACATATTTTCTCTTAGTACATACGACAAAATGTATACTTCGCGAATTGTTGCAACAGAAATGCAAATTGCAGTATGTTTGCACTGTGAGTGGCTCATCTTAGTACATCTACTCATGGTCTATTTCTCCTTCACTCGCGCTGTCAAACTCAATTGCCTGCATATTTCATTCCTTCGTACATGAAATAATAAATTGCCAATTTAAAAAAGAACACAGTAATTTAAAAAAAAAAATCGGTCACATTTGCAATTTTGACTAGTGCTAAAACGTTTTAATAACTTCTAGTTTCACGTTAAACATATAATTACTTTACACCTACCTGACCAGTAATTTCTCTCGTTTTTACTTCTCTACCACAGCTTTTTACTATTTTATTCCCCCTCCCCCCCAACACGCTACCAAATTCATGCTCTCTTTCAATTCAATAACTGCTCTCCTCAGCTCGCTCAGTTACTGAGGTAGTAATTGGAGTTACAAAGCAACTGTCTGGGGATTGTGCGGGAAAGATTATTATAGGCTGCAGCAGTGCTTTGGTTTCATCTTGCAGTAAGCATCTTAACGTCTCTACGGTTATTCACTGTTTTGCATTATGATTTCACATTTATTTATTTATTTAAATGTAGATTATATAGATTTGGGGCACTATAAAATACATGTGGTGCTTAGCGATGCCCCTGGGGTCATGTCACCTCGTTATTCTTTACAATGCTTACCTATTCTTTACCATGCTTTCACTGTGCTATGCTTTTACTATGGTAGACTTTTATATGGATTGTACGGTTTTGTGATAGTGTTCTTTATCAATGTATGCCAAGTTAGAAGTGGTTACTTAAAGTATTTTTACTTTCAGGTACTTTTCTCAAATAACTTTACTCGGTTACACAATTTTTCCCAAAAACTTGTTTATGACGACAAACACATAATTTACACTTGAGATTTAAAACAACTAAATCTACAGAAGAACTGTGGTTAGTTCTCCAAGATGTTTGGGTCAACCTACCTGCCGAGTTCCTTCAAAAACTGTGTGCAAATGTACCTAGAAGAATTGATGCTGTTTTGAATGCAAAGGGTGGTCACACCAAATATTGATTTGATGTAGATTTTTCTTCTGTTCACTCACTTTGCATTTTGTTAATTGATAAACTATTAACATGTCTATTTTTGAAAGCATTCTTACTTTACAGCATTTTTTCACACCTGCCTAAAACTTTTGCACAGTACTGTATATATATAAAACCGCTAATGATTTTAAAGTGAGTTTCTTTAGCTTTTGGTGGAATTGGGCAGGTTAAATAGAAGGCTCTTGATTTTCTAAGCCTTGACTGATCTATGATGTCATTCTTGTATTTTGATTTGAAATCATTAGATCATTATATTTTGAGGAGGCTGTGTGGTCCAGTGGTTAAAGAAAAGGGCTTGTAACTAGGAGGTCCCCGGTTCAAATCCCACCTCAGCCGCTGATTCATTGTGTGACCCTGAGCAAGTCACTTAACCTCCTTGTGCTCCGTCTTGAGGGTGAGATGTAATTGTAATGACTCTGCAGTTGATGTATAGTTCACACACCCTAGTCTCTGTAAGTCGCCTTGGTTAAAGGCGTCTGCTAAATAAACAAATAATAATAATAATTTAGTTATTACAAGTGTAAACCATTAATCAATAAGGATGGGTAAGTAGGACTAAGTTTGTGATACTGCAGTACACCTCTAATGATGAGTATTAGAGCCTTGGGAATGGCCTTAATCATTTTATTTAATTGTTTGTTTGTAATTAAGAGGTTGAATTTGTGTATGAAATCATTATACAGCATATATATGCCCTGTGCATCCAGTAAATCTCTGACAAATGTAACATTTTTATCAAACCTTTTTTTTTCAAACACAGATTTCTTGTTTATTTTGATCACTCTATTATTTCATAACATTGAGTTGTGAGGTGTAAAATTTTGAGAAAAGACCAATTTCCAATAAAGCAATGCCTGTTTCTAATAGTTTGATAATTTTATTGGGAGTCGTGCAGCATCATAGACACAACTAAGCAAAGATTCCAAACCTCACGATTCTCTGAATAAGTGATTTGGAATATGAAACCACATAGAATCACTATTGCTTAAGCAGGCCCTTAACCATTTTAGCTTAAAGGTCCCGATCAAGGATTCAAAGTCAATGGCTTTGAGCCCACCATCTGAATACTCTACTAGTTGTGACTTTCTTATGTAATGGGTTTTGTTACGCCATATACTGTACATTTAAAGATTTTAGAATTTATGCGCTTAATATTTTGGGGGGAAACATACAACGACTGAGATGGGTTTAATCTAGCAATCCCCCGCTTTTTTTGATAATAGAATACTTCCAAAGACGGTAAATCTCTCTGTAACCAAAAACTATTATTGATATTCAACAATTCTCAATTTTTTGAGTTTTTAGTAATGGTAATTCCAAGATACTTAATTTCGTTTTTGATTGGAATAGAGTCGATACTGTCTATCTCACATTTATGAATACGCTTAAGTTCACATTTTTTAAGTTAAGACATAAGCCTGAAACCTTAGAGAACACAACAATCTTGTCAACAACAGAAGACACTCGTGTGGAGTTTTTAAGAAAAATCGCTGTGTCATCTGCAAACTGACTGATAATGAATATTTACCAAAGACATTTAGCCCATGTATATCAGGGGAGTTTTTAATTAGAATTGCCAATAACTCAGCAGCCACTATGAATAAGAGAGGGGAGACTGTGCAATCTTGTTTTACTCCTCTTGAAATTTCAAATCTGGGAGATGTTCCTGAACTCAAGGAAACAGAGCTATTAATATCTGAGAACATGAGATTTATTATATTTATACATTTTCACCGAATCCAAATGATTTTAGTGCTCTGAATAACGTATCAAAGGCTTTGATCCAAAAAATCCAGAAAAAGAATGAACCCTTTATCCACTTATGAAATCGCTATAATCCAGCATATCTAATACTAAATGTATGTGATTATGAATATGCCTGCCTTTCATGAAGGCTGATTGGGTTTCGCTGATAACTTTAGCACAACCTTTTTTTAATCTATTTGCGTAAACATGTGCTAATAATTTATAATCAGTACATAATAATGTAATTGGATGCCAATTATCCATAAATACAGGGTTTTTTTTACCAGGTTTAGGTAATAGAGTTATGAGGCCTTGTTTCATAGTGCACGACAAAGAATTTAATTCAATGCATTCACAGAAAGCCAAAAACAAAAGATCCCTAAGATCTGACCAAAAACATTTATAAAATTAAGTGGGTGTATTTCAGGGCCCAGCCAATCGGATTAGATATCTTCTGAAAGGGCAGGCTTAGGCATTTCCAGTGTCATTTGTCTTGGTTGCCAAGCTAGGTTGCTAGAGAAGCTACAGACCAGAGAGAGCTAGTTTTATCAAAAGCATTCAATTGCTACAAGTTAAGAAAATGTGCCATTGTGTGTTGTGCCATACAGGAACTGCTTTACAGAATGGCACAGAAAGTAATGGACTTGGCCTGAGCATGTAAAATTGTAAATAGTTCTCTTCAGTGTTCCACATGTAATGTTTTTGTTTTCTTCAAAAAAAGTTGAGATTATGCTTGTTTGGTAAAAGTGCTCATAAAACAGTTGTTTTTCACACAATTTGCTTCATTTAAAAAAAAAATCCCAGTGCATTTTTTTTGGAGCCATCTATGATTGCAAAATATATAGCAGTAACCACACATGATTTTTTTGGGAAAGTTTTTTTTTTTTTTTTTTACATATATTCTCATCTCTTGCACATATAGTATGCCTGAACCTGCTGCAACGTATATAATATGAAAGGAAATTTTGTGGCCTTTCATTTGATATGTTACAGGCAGGCAGCACAAACTATCCAGTAGTTACACATACATAAATGAAAGCAGTGAAAAACAGGCAGAAATTAGGCCGAGTTTAAAGAGATATGTTATTAACGTTTTCATCTACACTTTTCCAGTGCAAAATGCAAGGTCAGGCACTTTGTGGGTGGCTCATCTTCAACTTCATTCTGCTAGACAGATATGATATCTGACTAAATATTGTGCAATTGTTTATTTTGTTTTTTTTCACCAATGGAAAGATTAAACCTAATATTAATTCATATCAGTACTGCTAGTGTCAAGATGTGGTAACCTATTTCAACCTTGCAATTACAGGTATGAAAAGATTTAGATGAGTAAAATCCAATTGGACCCATTACTATCTGCCTCGATTTATAATTAGCAGGAGAGCATGTAAGGTCATGGAACAATAAATCATGTACATGATTAAGCAAGAGTCAACTCTGTTCATTAGCCATTGTTTTACTGTAATTTAAGTAGATCTTATTGGCAAAGTTTTCTGATAATCTAGGGGTTTCATGGCAGTGTGGGTTAATAATGCACTAGCCTTTTGCCTCAGGAGGCCTGGACTCAAATCCATTATAGGTCACATAAAATCAGACTGTTGCTACAGTTGGTTTCATTTGCTATTAACTATTTAACCTGGATCCAGGTACTGTTTGTTAGTTTTAGGCTCTGTTGTCTGATGTTTAACACCAGTTCCTTGGCACTCAGCTGGTTACTTCCATCTTTAAAGTGATATAGAAAGACTGGTACCAAGCTTCTTTCCTTATTAGATTTTTGAAGAGGGTCTTTAGTTTTTTACAACACAAGTCTCAGCTGAACACATTTTCTAAGGTTCACATTGTAGTCTTCAGCAATTCTTAAACTGGTAATAGTTAAGGAAAATGTGAATGTGATTTCTCTGAAGCAAATAGCTATGCTGCATAATGTATAAACACACACACATAAACCTTAAATGAGTCGCTCGTTAAAATCTTGATCTGCCTTGAACTGCAAACTGCCATGCCATTATATTCCCAGTATGCTGAAATGTGAATAAACTCCATCACTGCTTTCTATGCACCTTAAAGAGAAGCTTTTTTAAGCAATGTTTGATGATTATTATTTACATCTTTTATGAGGACAACTAGTATAGATCACAAAGAAAGATCTTTCTTCACCTTCATTTTATAGAAAAAAATGTTTTGACAAACCGATGGAGAATTATATATCATCTACATCTTGCGAGGAGTATTCTCTGAGTGTTGAACTAGTTTAAACAAATTGTGAAACTTTAAACATGCATTTCTTTTAAAAGATGCCTCTGATTACATATTCAAATAAACACATTATATAATGCGTATATAAGCTGCTTCGTATAAAAGTGAAGCGAATGTAGTATACTGTATGCTCTATCCCAGCAGGTTACACTGTGAAATTTCGTCTGTAACCCTTCTTTTTTTTGAACATCAAACAAATAGCTTTGCTTTAATGCCACTGAAGTAAAAATACAGGGCTGACACTGAAGTGCCAGTTCTCAGGGGATAGACTGGGGTCATGTGGATGTGGTTGTTTTTTTTCTTTTTTTATATATCAATCACATCAAACCTAGAATGATATTTAAGGTACAATTAGGCCAGCGTTATTCAGTCTTACTGGTGGGTTAAGTATTCTCAGCTGAGCTTTATCTGGCGTCAGTTCTTCCTGTCTCTGATATATCTGTTCTCACTGATCATAATCTTTTCTTTTTTTTGGCAGTTTTCTGCTGTCCTGTCAACCTGAAGTATCCTTGCAACTTGTCTTTATAAATAATCATTACCAAGTAGGGCAAGGAAAACCATACTCATCTAGTATGATAAAGTGCAACAGTACAAATAATTGTAACAAATTAAAATGATGCATCAGTGTATTTTAAAATCAATTATATATAATATCATATACTCTCATCAGTAGTCTTTAATAAGAGTTTAATAAAACAGACTGCAGTTTTCACCTTATACTGGAAAATGGTTCCACTTCGGTTGAAAAAGTGAGCAATAAAGCTCTCGGTCTGTAGCTTTGGACATATTTTCTCATTGTTTGTCACCTTGTCCACCCTTGGGACAGAAATTTTACACTATAAGCCTCAACTGGCTCCAGTCAATATTTGTATTATATAAACTAGGAATCGATCTTTATCAAGCCAACATTATTGGTACCTATGGCATAATTCTTTGAGGTCAAACATAAAAGAAATAGCAAATAAACATATTAAAATTATACTAGCAGTGCCGAAAGGGTAAGAAAAAATAAAATGTATTTGCAATTTTTACAGAAACAATCCAATCCTATATGCATGACTTTTAAAAACTGATATATTTTTATATGTTTAAGCCACTTAAAGTGTGTTGCTGTTGAAGTTCTTGTGAATATATGAAGCAAGCAGTAAAGCATTGTGGATGTCATATAGTGGTGTGCTTTTAACCAAGTTTTGGTTACAGATTTACCAATACATGGCATGCAAACAAACACACATGAGAGAATACAGCTATGTAGCCAACAACAAATGAACTTAATGTTACATAAATAACATGCATCTTTTTTAAACTGGTCATGAAAAATGGCGTGCTTACATTCAATAGAAAAACTGCATTTTAAGCATGTGTATACTCTACATGTGCCCATACTACTGATAGAAAATTACGGTTACAATAAATCAGTTAAAAAAAAAAAAAGTTGCACAAGAAAGTGTTCACATGTGGAAAGCAATTGATCACATAAAGGTCAAAACCCGTTATTGCACTATTTAACCAGTTGAGTAAAGGCTCGCAAATCTCAGATGACATGATGTATAGCTGATGTGACATGCTTTCAGAATGTTCAGTTATGTTCAGTGAAGCTGCTTTAAAGTGACAGGAACATAGAGACTAAAATAAGCTGGAAATAAATAAAAACACGATCTCCCAGCATTTGATCTTTAACTCTAGCTATTAGGTCTAAGTGCCTGTTTAATAAAGACAATTGATCTACACCTAATCTTATACCATTCATTTGTAAGGGCTATAGAGGGTTAAAGTTGAAGATAATCTGTTTTATTAACTTCATGTATTTGTGTCTTTTTGTTGTTGTTGTTACTTTTTACCTACTTAAGACTTCTTAGCTAATTTTATCATAAATGCCTTAAAACTGTTACTCTATTCAGATGTAAGCATTTTACCTGACAAACATTACAGGATGTTTTAAGGATTGATGTCAGGAATCTGCCTTAGTATCAAGTAACTCACTTAATTATTCAGAAGAAGAGAGGTCTCAGCATTAGGTCAAAAATTATGTTGCATAATTGAACACAAGCTAAAACTGTAATGGCTCCAAGGTGGCACTTAGCAGCAATAAAACTTCTTTAAATGGTTTAAAGGCATGTAAGCAAGTTGTACATGGCTAATTCCTGATATTAATCGATCATCTAACAATATATCCAACCTGCAGTAAACCATTGAACTTGCAGTACTATATATTTTACTATGTCAGAAGAGCCCATTGTATACCATTTTAAAACATTTTTGTCACCCTTTGATCCTTTTGACGGATTAATTCTACAAATCTTCTCACTAAAAGTGGCTTTGCAGAGAAGGGGTCTGCGGGGCAGATCAACAAATCCACTGTTTGTGCTACGAATCCACAGAAAACTGTTGATTCATCAACAAAACCACAGTCAAAACAATTCAACAGAACACTGAATACAATTTATTACACAACAATCATTGTAACAATTAGTTCATTATAGTATTACACATTTCAAAGGTAACACTTAGAAAAGGACTTGCCATTTGAGTTCAGCATTTCACATTTCATATAGCTTTTGCATTTGTTTTGTTTAACCATTGTTTAAACAAGCTTTTACGGCCCACTTACTTGTACTTCTTGAAAACCAATCTGTTTTAGATTCGGCTAAACGATCAATACATTTACTATCCGTTCCTGGTTTACATTCCTTTGCTTTTATCATTTTTATTTTTCTAATGCCCCTTTTTATGAAGTGCATCTAAAACATAGCTACTATCTTCACTTACAACTTTTATCTCTGTAAGTGGGATTTCAAACTCAAACTCTGAGGTACTCATGACAACATTCTCACAATATAAGAGACAAACATTTTAACTGTTTGAAGTGTAGGAAGAAATGTTTTAAGTTGCATAAACAACTGAAAGTGCTGAATCAGTCTAACAAATTGTCCTTTTAAAAATCCCAGTTAGATGTACTTAAATCCTTACATAATCTATACCAGGGGTTAGTTAATTAATTTAGTGTACAGTTAGAACAAAAACCAGGAGGGACATGGGCCTTCCAGGACCAGGGTTGGAGACCCCTGATCTATACAATATATGTAAACATTTATAAATTGTAGACCTTTTTGCTTCACAGTTGGCAGTTCAATTTGGGATCAAACTCAGATGTAAAATTCAGATTTTCCGTTCTTGATTTTGCACATAAAGTAAAAGATTTCACCTGCTCATTACGGGAGTAGTGGTTAACATCTGTAGAGATGAGAAATACAAATGGAAATCAATGCAGATCAAAAACATTCTTCAGCCTGCTCCTTTGAGAGAATGATTAAGATGATGGTTGTCTGTCGAAAATGCAACTATACAAAATGATTAATTTGCTAACGTAAAGGTTTGGATAAAGGCATCTGGCAAATAAATAATAAAAATAATACATAATACTAAAAATAAACTATATTAAGAAGACAAATGTTTTGGCACTAATGAAGACACTAGGCAAAAAGTTTGCATTTAACTTAACTTATTCTTACCGTAATTTTACCTTACATAGAGAAAACTACCAAGGGCTACTGTAGCTGGTGTGTAACAGGGTGAGATCTGTGCTGGCTATCTGACACATGCATGACCCTGTAGGGGAGGAGTCGGGGGCCCTGTAAGCTCTGCCTGTCGATCATGGCGGTGACACGGAGAGGTTGGGTGAGGGTGTGTTCTCTCCCTCTCTCTCAGTGGTCGGGAGGCGGGCCTTGGGGGGTGCTTGACCTATAAAAACTGTGCTTTGTCATTCCTCAGCCCCACCCATCTAAGAAGAACAACTGTGACAGCCCTGGTCGTGAGGTACTGGAGAAACAAAGAGGGGCATGCTTAAAAGAAAAGGACTGTAATTATGTACCCGATTCAGGACGTGTGTAGTTAGCAGGGAAACCCAGGGCAACCTCATAGAGTATAGTAGAGGAATAGCAAAGCGCAGGCTGAAGACCCGAGCCATGTGGGTAGCGACGGTGGGGGAACGCTGCAAGAGCAGCAACTTTTATTTGTAGTTTTGTTATTGTGTTTTTTTTTTTTAAAGTCCACCCAACTTTATGTCCCAGCTAGTCCGCGGAACATGCAGACTTTTGGGGATTAAGACCATTAGGACCTTGGTTTAGCATCCTCAGACCGATGGTCTTGTGGAGCATTTTAATAAGACCCTCAAAAACATGTTGCACAGATTTATTAATAGTGACGCGCGCTACTGGGACCAGCTGATTCCTCCCCTTCTCTTTGCTATCAGAGAGGTACCTCAGGCTTCTATGGGGTTTTCACCATTCGAGCTGCTGTGTGGGCGGAGACCCCAGGGTGTGCTCGATCTGGTCAGAGAGATGTGGGAGGAGCAGCAGGACAATTCGACCAATACTGTCCGGTATGTGTTGGACCTGCACAAACATCTTGAGTCTGTGGGAAAGTGGGCACATGAAAATTTGCAGCAGGCTCAGTGCAAACAGGAGACCCAATATAACAGGGGAGCCTGGTTACACACGGTTCAGCCGGGGGATAAAGTGCTGCTATTGTTGCCCAGCTCTGAATCTAAACTTCTGGCGAAGTGGCAAGAACCTTTTGAGGTTACACGCCAGATTGGGACGGTGGATTATGAGATCTGCCAGGCTGAGCATTGGAGAGAAAAGCACATTTATCATGTAAACCTCTTGAAGCCCTGGTTGCAACGTGAGGCATTGATAGTGGCGCAAGCAGATGACGTCACCGACCTGGGACCTGATCTTTCTGTGTTGGCGAAAACAGGGTCGGTACATATTGCAGACAATCTGACACCAACACAGAAATGTCAGGCTCGGGCGCTGGTGGTGGAATTTCCTGATGTCTTTTCTCCTGTCCCGGGGCAGACTTGAGTAGCCCACCATCACACTGAAGTTGAGCTGGGGGCACCAGTTCACCAGAGGCCACACCGTATACCTGAACACAAAAGGCAGGTAATAAAAGCGGAAATTGATAAGATGCTCAGACTGGGCATAATAGAAGAGTCCCAAAGTGAGTGGAAAAGTACAATTGTGTTAGTGGATAAGCCAGATGGATCAACTCAGTTCTGCATTGACTTCAGGCGAGTCAATGAAAAATCGAAGTTTGATGCTTATCCCATGCCCCGAGTAGATGATTTGCTGGCGCGTCTAGGCACGGCTCATTTTATGACGACACTGGATTTAACGAAGGGGTACTGGCAGATACCCCTAACCCCAGAATCCAGAGAGAGGTTTGCGTTTTCGACTCTCTTCGGGTTGTACCGATTTAGGACCATGCCTTTTGGGTTGCATGGAGCGCCAGCCACTTACCAGCGGATGATGGATCGCATTTTGCGGCCCCATCAGCAGTACGCTACTTACATAGATGATGTGGTTATCCACAGTGAGGACTGGCTGGGTCATCTATGTAAGGTAGTGGCAGTGCTGCAATCCTTGCAGGAGGCTGGGCTCACTGCTAACCCAAAGAAATGTGCCATTGAGAAGAGTGAGTCGGAGTATTTGGGGTATTGAGTAGGGAGTGACCATATCAGACCGCTAATTGCAAAGGTGAAAGCCTTGGCTGACTGGCCGATCTCTACGACCAGAACCCAGGTACACTCCTTCTTGAGACTAGCGGGCTACTATAGGAAGTTCATCCTGAACTTCGCCACGCTCGCTACTCCTTTGACAGACCTCACCCGGAAGTCTGCCCTAATACGGTCCAGTGGACGGAGCCATGTCAGAGGGCCTTTCTTGCCTTGAAGCAAAGGCTGTGTAGTCCTGATTTCAGTAGGCGGTTCACCCTGCAGACAGATGCATCAGAGACAGGTCTCGGGGCAGTTTTGTCTCAGGAGGTGCAGGGAAGCGAGCACCAGGTCCTGTATATCAGCAGGAAGCTCCTTCACCGTGAGAAAAACTATAGTACCAACGAGGAGTGTCTTGCAGTAAAATGGGCAGTTGAGTCACTCCGGTACTACCTCCTGGGGTGACACTTCACCCTGGTAACAGATCATGCCCCCTTAGCATGGCTTCACCGGATGAAGGACAACAACGCCAGGATCATGCGGTGGTACTTGGCGCTGCAGCCCTATGCCTTCAGGGTAGTCCACCGAGCAGGGAAACTGCATCAAAACACAGATTTTTTTTCTCTCGGGAAGGCATAGGGTTGTAGGAATGGAGCTGTGGTGCCATTCTGAAGGGGAGGATATGTAACAGGGCGAGATCTGTGCTGGCTATCTGACACATGCATGATCCTGTAGGGGAGAGGTCGGGAGCCCTGTAAGATCTGCCTGTCGCTCATGGCGATGACACAGAGAGGTTGGGTGGGGGTGTGTTCTCTCCCGCTCTCTGAGTGGTCGGGAGGCAAGACTTAGCGGGTGCTTGACCTATAAAAACTGTGCTTTGTTATTCCTCAGCCCCGCCCATCTAGGAAGAACAACTGTGACAGCCCTGGTCGTGAGGTACTGGAGAAACAAAGAGGGACAGGCAAACAAGGCTGAGGAAGAGAGTCGAAACGAAAAGAAAAGAACCGTAATTACGTACTCGAGTCGGGACGTGTGTAGTTAGTGGGGAAACCCTGGGCAATCCCATAGAGTATAGTAGGGGAACAGCAAAGCACAGGCTGAAGACCCGAGCCATGTGGGTAGCGACGGTAGGGGAACGCTGCAAGAGCAGCAACTTTTATTTGTAGTTTTGTTATTGTGTTTTGTTTGTAGTATTATTTGACGCACCTGTGTGTGCAAGAAGTATACTGCTCCTCCTTTACCATCGATGGTATTGGAGGACACCAGCAGCACAGTGCTATCTTGTGGCGAAAATAATTAAGTGCACCCCTGTGGGGTGTTTTCAACTACACTTTCTGTCTTGTGTCCAGTGAATTCCCATACACTCCCACATCGTGCCATAGTCCCGACTGAATAAAGGAGATGCAAACTGCTTAGAGTATAATCCCAGGATTTACTTCAAAAGCCTGCAGAACAGGAAATGCCATTAAGATAACCAAGCTTTGGGGGAGCTGCACAAAGTTCTTTGAAGAAAACTATCATTTATAAAACAACCCTAATGGACTGCATTATTGGAAGTTATCAAGCTGACATCTAAAAACAAAAGGCCACTTGCCCCTAAGGAGTTTTATCAGTCACACTACTGGCCTTCAAAAATTGCAAGTACTTGTCTGTTGATACCTTACCTTAGCCCTGGTTAAGTGTACTATAAAGTCTTACAAACACACTGTGCAAACTCCATCTGTAAGCAAAGATAATATAAGTTGTCCCTACAGTGACCATGATGTTGTTGAGCATTTATCGCTTGTATTAATTGTGTTGTGTCAGTATCTGTCACAAGTTCAGGGGCTTTTCTTGTGAA
Source organism: Acipenser oxyrinchus oxyrinchus (assembly GCA_030684275.1). NCBI lineage: Eukaryota > Metazoa > Chordata > Actinopteri > Acipenseriformes > Acipenseridae > Acipenser > Acipenser oxyrinchus. The sequence goes on from CM060247.1 coordinate 51,087,544, forward strand.
ATTCCAACAGCAATTCAGGCGGTAGGTTTTAACAATTTTAGCACTGCAGTTTTCTTCTGTTATTTTTATAGTCAAACCAAGGCTTTGTGCTGAATTATATACATTCTTTCTTTGTATACTGATGTTTTAATTGTTAGAAAGGTCAAATGAAAAGACATATTGTCATATTTTTAGTGTCCATGGTCCATTACAGATGATTTAGAAAGGTTGAGTCAAAAGTAGAATTGCCTCGCCAACAGACTTTAGTTGAGACAGATTAAATGTCAGTAAATGTTCATATCATGAAGCTTCATGCAGGCGTTTTAAGATTAGCCTATTAAGCAGGTTTATAAAAAAAAATTAAAAATTGTAGAAAGAGCTTTTAGTCGGAGTGCCTATGAAACTTGTGCACTTTAGCATGACTTTGTGAGAGCATTAGGAAATTAATTAAAATGTGTTATTCAGAAACAGCCCAATATTATTAGCAACACATTGTTATAGAAATTATTAGCACAGTACATGTGGAAAATCGAAATCTATTTGGCATCCAACCATAGGCTTTATTACTGAAAGTTACTAAAACTGTTATTTTACAGTCTATGGTAATAGAATATCCCTTTTCTGCATGATTTAATGGTCGTGTTTACAGTAATACAAGTTTGATTTTTTTACTTGCTCATTTAGATTTACGTGTCTGTTTAAAATAGTTGTTTACTTAACATTTTTCAATTTAAGGACATGAATTGTGGAATGTTTACGTATGATATATATATATATATATATATATATATATATATATATATATATATATATATATATATATATATATATATATATATATATATATATATATATATATATATATATATATATATATATATATATATATATATATAAATTTATTTTTTGGGGGGGAGCATTTAGCCAACTCAGTATTACATCCTCTCAAATTATGTCTGCAATCCTTTTGTTCTGGATGAAATAAATATCTGCCACTTCAGATTTTATAGCTCCAGTAAGTCTTGTAACATCAAACTGAGCGTTCTGATTTGGAGTGCTTCATAGCTTGCAAGAATTGAATATCTTCCATTTAAAAAGCATTGTATTACTTAACCTGCACTGCAGAAAAAAAGACTGTCAGGATTGTTTAAATCCATTTTTTTTTTTTTTTTTCATGCTGTGCAGACATCTAACCTTGAAAACTTTCTTGAACCAGTTAATGCCTACACAGGATTAGAGAAAGGTTAAAAAAGACACTTTAGTACAGTCATACATTTTTCAACTAGATATTTTAAATTTAAACCTGTTAGGAAGATGTATTTATGTATTTATTTATTTTTTTAATACATTTAGGCCCAAATTTATAAAGGGGAAAAACCGACCACAAAAAGCCACGTAATGTGCATGTTCAGTACTGCCACACTCAGCGTCAAAATAACGACCTATTTTATAAGACTAATTAGGTAAAGCAGGCGATTCCGCAATCAACCAATTTAAATACCCCTCACCACAATTAGTGGTGGAGAATTACACACTTCACAATAAATAGCGGGTTTGGGTCAACCCTGCGTGTGTAGGCTACACATTCCAAAAGAAAATGAATGGCACACAAAGACCTCAGCCTGGTACTAGCCATGGTGATGAGGATGCTCAGAAGCGAAAACGGAAATTTACCAATATGGAATTGGAGATTTTGGTACAAGCAGTACTTGTAACACATGAAGATGTGTTACAAGCTCGTAATACATCATATGGAATGTGCGGTGGCTTCTTAATAAACAATGTACCACTTCAGAGTTTGTAGTCTAGGTTGCTTATACATTACGACGCATCATCCAGTTACCGTGCTTCGCATATTCGTTCAACTTCTTATTTCGTATAGAATAATTCCAGGCGTATAGACCTTTCAAACTTCAGAAACAATACGTTTTATTTACTTACATCAACGGCAGTCAAACAGGTGGAAAATCCTTCCATTGTACAACAATATGTTCAACAACAATAACTCCATACAGCTTCACATGAAGAGTCTTCAGTTTAACTCCGACTTACATCTTCTTAAATTCTTATACAGTTAGAACTCTATGTATGATTTTAAAGCATATATATGTAAGGTCTATAATATAGCTACATTATTCAGATGTGCCTACAACCAGCTGTACTGTATTTGCTCTAGCTACAAACTTAACCTCGTCATCTGTCCCTCTCTTCTTTTTTTTTTTTTTTTTTTTTTAGCTCTCCGGGTGCTTGGCCAATAGGGTCCAGTAGCGTGGTGAGGTGATACAGTCCATGTCGATTTTGCCTACCTAACCCATGGGTGTATTGCTCTCTGTGGAAACCACGGCCAGGACTGTCAACTTGGCACAGCCAGGACACAGACCTGCAGGCTCCTGGCTATATGACTCACCCTGCATGTGGTTGTGCTTTTACCAAGGCACCCCTGCAATTTAATTGTTTTGCTAAAACATACTTTACCAAAGTGTGTTACAAGAATACATACATCTTTAACTCTGTAAATCAGCATTGTGTTAAAACAAATGCTTTATATAAACAGACCTCATTTAAAGAGCAACTTGGTATAAATATAAAACATAACAGGATTCTTAAATAATGTATTCTTCTTTTAATATTCATTTGTATATTATTATTTTCGTCTTCACTTGGTGCCTTTTTAAATCTCAATGTCAAGCATGTCTTCTCTCCAAGATAAGTTGGTACACCAGAATGTACTATTAACCTTTCCCTGGGCCCAGTGAATGTAAGAAATGCCACATGCTCTCTTCTCTGTGGTATTTTGTTACTGATGTATTTCTTATATCCCACAATACTTCTACCTAAACAATTCAAAATAAAACACTCATACGTATGTTTAATTTAACCTAATTTAAAAACAAAATACATTGCCATTAATCTGTTTTGTGCTTCCAGTCATTTTTTTTTTTTTTTTAACACTCAGTTTTGAGTGTGAGCCTGCTTTGGGCAGTTCAGGAAATATTTAACTGAAATACTTTATAATTTGTGTGCCCCCTGCACTCTTCAGGTACCGGTAATTATAATTTGGAGACAGAAGAAAGCTGTGGCATGTGTATACGGAATGCAGTTAAATATCTAACTACTACAGCAGGATCTGTAAAATTCAGACGTGCATTACATAACTTGAAAAAAAAGGTTGTCAAATTATTTATTTTTTACTTATGTCATTTTATAGACCACATTTCTACATCAATTTTGGGAAGTGTATTTCTTTCACTAGATCAAACATAAATGCATAAATACATAAACAAATAAATAAATAAATAAATAAATACATTTTTCTACCAGACATGAATTCTCAGAACACACCAGAAAGCATGCTACAAAACATTTGTTTCTCCACAGATCATTATCCAGAGATTTTATCTGAAGATTATTTTACAAAGCTAGACCAAACAACATTGGCCTATATAACATTTATATTTAACACAAAATATTAACTATTGTAGTCTTTATGGAAAGCAACAAAGAAAAATTAAGTTGGAAAAATCATATTTTTTTTGTGGAGCTGGAAAGTACTTTTTGTACAAGTGTGTACAGAAAATAATTTTGACAGTTGAGAACAAATCATTTCAGTAGTTACCTAAAATAAAACAGACGGTCATTAATCCACAGGCAAGACACTTGATTGGTATTGCTTTTTCCAGTTACAGGAAAGTGTATTGTTAACATATCATATTAACAACTTCTCACAATTGTCAATATGCACTTTTGTGCGCTGCAAAATGAGGTTGTGTCAAGATTAATATCTTATTTTTTATATTATTATAGGCATGAGTTGAATATAACTGGTTTTACATTTTAAATTGTTTTTTTAATGATTTCCACTATAAATGTAGGTTTTGTTTCACAGAATGTGCATTTGTTTCACAATTAAAATGGGATGCAGTTCTCTACTACCTACATATTAAGGATGTACATGACAGACACGCAGTGAACTGCAGACTACCAGCATGTAACAAGTTTTTTTTACAATGCATGACACTGTTTTTCTGGTCCCTGAGAAACTGTTGTTGAACCACGATTGCTATAACCCATCAGATATATAGATGTGTATTTCCTTATTCATTTTGAATGCTTTCAAACTCTCATAATATAAATACAAATTAAAACAGCACTTATGTATGGAAAAGTGGATGTTTATATTTAGGATGATCCCATTGCTAAACTGTGACGTGTGAAACCACGTTACCTAGCCCTGACTGGTTATTAGCTGTATGACCACACTCTATTTAGAATTTGCCATTTTACATATATAGATTTCCGTAAGCAGGATATTCAATGTGAATAATAATAATAATAATAATAATAATAATAATAATAATAATAATAATGTATATTTAACGTGTATGTTCAGGTTTTAAGACAGTGGATTCCAGGGAAATTGGGTATTCAGAATCCAATTCTGAATCAGCTTGTTCGGAATAAAAATGATGGCCACCCACCATAGTTTCAGATATAATTGACAAACCTTTTTCTGTAATTGGGGTGCAACCAACTCGAAAAATAAGGCCTTTTTGAAACTGGCTCCTAGACTAAATACTGATATCATGGAAACAGTGACAGGGATTCTGAATTGTAGGATTGGCATTCTGTATCCTCTGGATTCTGACTACCCGGTTCATGTAAACATAGTCAATCAGTAAATTAGTAATAAGTAGGAAAAGAAAGAGAACGTGAGACATACTGTACAGAAAATAACCAGAGAGTAAGTTTACGAGAAAATGTACATTAGTTGCTTATCTTTGTATCGTACATTGCTATGACATGTGCACCAGATTTGTTTTGCTTGGGAGAACAAATACAGTTTAAAGTAAACACGTCATGTTCCCTGGGTAAGGATTTGCCTCTGTTAATATATCCCATTTATTTATTTATTTATTTTTTAAATGCACCCAAATTACTTTTTTTGCGTCAGGTTCCAGGCAATGTTTACAATGACTTTTAGCCAGAACAGTACGTTATAATCCCATAATGCACTTTATTTGTTATGAAGTGCATGATGAAAAGTGGAATGACAGAGCTGTTCCGGGCCGTTTTGGCTAGATAAACAGCTTACCTTCCCAATCTAGGGACAATGCGAAAACGTCTTCATGTAACTGCGACAAGAACACAAAGAAATATCAATTCAAAATCCCTTACTTGTCTTCAAGCTGAAAAACTGTTTTGTTGTGCTTGACAGGGTATTTATTTAAAATACTCCCGCAGTTCTAATAATGTATATTTAAAGAATTACTGTTCCCTGGCATTACAAGGAACCTACTTGTGTTAAACATGTAATTATGTGTTGATCTACTGTTACCTTTATCTAATAGCAAGTCATTATCATTTAAATACAGAAGAAATACACCGGTATGGTGTTGCCATGGTATTTCATTTTTGCTCATTTTGCACTCTTATGAGCAGGAATCAACCAGCATCAAGAAATGTAATCATCCACAGTGTCCTTATTTATTAACTTTAAATTGTTGTAATGTCTTACATTTATACACTATTACTGGAAGGAAAGTGTTAGCTGTGGGATAATACAATAATGTACCCGAAAAAGGTTAAAACTGGATTGTTTTCTTAACATTTGTTATGGTTTTGTAATAATGAATGGTATACGTGTACATGTTTATTCTGCCAATGCCTACAGTATATCTGCAGTATATTTAATAAAAGCCCATACAGACTAATGATGATATCTCACTTGCAATCTTCCTCCCAAGCATACCTCTAGGTTGATGGTTTTGGTAATGGGTAGGATTTTGTGCTTTCTTAAAAGATAACAGGTGCAGTGTTAAAATAGATGTGCTTTTTTTAATCAATTCCAGTGTTGCTCTGTACTTTTAATTATAAGCTTGAATCTTATATTTAATAATTATCAAAAAAAAGCAATGTTGTTTTCATTTGATATACCAGGTTACAAATTGCCTGTGTTAAAACTATGTATAAAAAAAGACAGAGAGCGAGAGATAGGATTCAAACCACGTACTATGGGGTAGGCTATATATACCCTACAAAGTACTGTAGTTACATTACCACTGACTGTACCAATACAGTGGCTTTACAAAGCCGTAGATGAAAAATGTTTTTACAGGATTTTAAAGAACAGTACTAACTCTATGAAGCAATGAATTCTTTAAGATGCTTAAAGGATTTAAAAAATATAATCAAATATAACTGACGAGGATAAAAAATACATTGGTAATGAGGTGGTCTAAAAGGATCTTTTTATAGGCATTGGTCATTAAATATTATTATTATTTATTCAGTGTTGTACTGGAGTAATTTCACTATTATTAAAGGTTAATCTCAAATAAGAAGAAAAATGTGTCACATGAAAGCAGTAAACAACATCACCGGTTCATGTTTGCTTAGGAAAAATATGTCTCACTTCACTGGTGATACCACTGTACCTTGTTGGTTGGTTTTTGGCCCTGTTGACTACAATATGCAATAAAGAAAAGGGAGCAGTCATGTCATAAATCCAATGTCATTATTTCCAGTGGACCACCTGAAAAACTTCTTTGCATAAAGGTAACTACTGTATTATAGTTGACAGCATTCTTTATTTTGGTCAGTTTGGGACTGCTGCCAAGCAGGATGACCTTTGTCTTTTTATTATTTGACAATTGTTTACTCTCCATTGGAGCCGAAAACTTTGGCAGAATGTTGATGTAGTTTTGTGTGCACCTTTTGGACAGTGTGCTCACTCATGTATAGAACCATGTCAGTGACAATCTACGTACTCCATTAATTTATTGTATCTACAATGCAGTAGCCTAGTGAGAAAAAATAATGTTTTGGGTCTTAAAAATCTTGCATGTATCTTTTAATTATGATATTGTATTGACGCAAGCTATGTATGTGAGGTATTCTTTCTGTAAGTGTATAAACTGAACAGCAGCATTTAATCGATGGGCAGGCATTTGTTTAAAGTAACTTAAAACATAATAAATGATCTAACATTTGGGATAAAACAGTACATACTGTAGTGTTTTATGCAAGAGGCAGAAAACAGGAGAAAAGCTTGGTTTCTTTCAATGCTTTTTATTAGCACGCTCACACACAGTCCACAGCTCTGTCAGCAACACAGGATATAAGAACGCCAGGCACAGCCCCTTTTATACACTTAGCTCCACCCCTGTATGTAAATCAGGGTGCATAGCTTCCACACACACCCCATTGGTCCTGGGCCGCACACTTTGGACCACTTTGAACACACACAGACTGGACCAATCACAGGGGAGACACAGAACGCAACAAGCAGGGCTAGAATTACACATACAGAGGTAAACACAGCAGCGAGGGGAATACAGAGAGGGAAACACAATTACATCGAGTAAACATATGAGGAACAGCGGGAATACAGGGAGGGAAACACAAACACACACACAAATCACTACAAAACACTCACTACTAGCTTTCCTATAAACTTTTTGGATTGCATTTGGCTATAATTTGATAAACTTTTTTTTTTTTTTTTACAACCTTTCACTTACTGTGTGACTATGAAGACTGTATGCATATATATATATATATATATATATATATATATATATATATATATATATATATATATATATATATATACTGAATGTATAGATTCTGAATGTTTAAGTAGGAGTCCAGATTGTGGTCTATTCTAATTTTTAATAAATCATCACGCATTCTCTATTTATTTCAATATACCACAACCATGGGGATCCAAAAGCAAAAACCAAAAAAAAGTAAATGTATTTTTTTAGACTCACATTTAAATGTAACAGCTTTCAAACACTGACACCTCCTCTCACCCCCACTCAGGATGGGTTAATAGAGATCCCTGCTATCATTGGTTGTTTCAAGTGCCCATTAAAAGAAAATCTTATGGACTGGAGTGGTTCCACCTATTCATTTTTTAATAAAAACGTGAAGCAGCCAATGATAGCGCAGGGAGGGACTGTAGTTAAATCTGAACCCCGAGATCGTTGACAGAGCCCGGAGACCCAGAAATCCAGAGCATAGACAGATATGGCTAACCTTGCAAGTGTGAGCACCCTCACTGCCTTTATGAAAAAATGCTTTCCTGTTACATGTGTTGGAAGTCCGCCTTTTTCTTTATTGTTTCGCAGGCGTAACTGCGTACCAGTTACATGAACCCCTGCAAATTAAGCATCATTGAAATAACCTAAAAAAAAACTGGTCATTTCACCTATCTCAGACCTGTAGTGACTCTCAAGAAAATAAACCCTCTGATCACACATTCAGATTGCATTGGGTATACTATAGTCTGATAATTTGATTTATACATTTTATTTGCCTATAGTTTAAAGACACTCTGTATGTTTGTGTGTGGCTGTTTCTAAATCATGAATGCATGTAATATACCGTTAGTTAATTAGTTAATAAAATCACTTGCAGAGCAGCAGTGTCCCCTGGAATGTCAATTTGATTGACTGAGAGATTTTTCAGTAGATAGTACTCATGGGACAGAAATGTATGATATACCAGCCATTGTTTGAGAGAAAATCGATAAGACAGAGTAAAAGAGGAGGGAATACACATTTGTGCGTTTACATTTGCTCATTAAAGAGGAATAGAAACCTATACAATTAAAATGGAAAGCTATCAATCCAAACCAAGTTTACGGATATGTTAACAAAGTTGAAAGCCCATAAAAAAAACCAGTTCATCTTTTGCTAATTAAATGGTGCAGTCTATAGACTTTAATTACAAAATCGCAAAAAAATTAGTTTTGACAATTTTTTTTTTGCGCTAAAATAACTCAAAACCATTTTTGACGCACATGTGCGGTTTATTTTTTTAACTCATATCTTGCACATGCGCAGTCGGGCTCCACCACCGACAGTAAGTTAGCGGGTATTCGTCAGTTTAATAATTCTCTGTGGGTAATTTAATTTGAATTCCTTAGATTACTTACAGTACTGTGCAAAAGTTTTAGGCAGGTGTGAAAAAATGCTGTAAAGTAAGAATGCTTTCAAAAATAGACATGTTAATAGTTTATATTGATCAATTAACAAAATGCAAAATGAGTGAACAGAAGAAAAATCTACATCAAATCAATATTTGGTGTGACCACCCTTTGCCTTCAAAACAGCATCAATTCTTCTAGGTACAAATTTTACAGCCAAGATATTAGTCAGCATATATTTAGTTAGTTTATATTCATTATATGCACTTTAAAACATAAGCATAACATATCTATATTTGTAATACTAATATATTGTGTACGATAATGTATTACAAACAATATAATGCGCATGATAATTAATATTACCAAATGTTTAAGGGTTTGTTCCTGAAAACAACAATCACGTAATAAATTGCTCACAAACAATTATGGATTTGCAGCATCTGACTGATCATTTATGTTCAGAACCCTCCTTTCATGTGAACTGTGACGCACAATACATGCAGTATAGTTGTGAATAACTAGGGTAGCTGCATTTGAACAAAAAAAAAAAGGAAAGGCAGCGCTTAAAAGTGTTCTTCTATTTTTATGAATGTGATTTACCCCAGCGTTTTGTTTACATGTTGAAATCCCTAGTTAACAGAGTTACAAGTATCCGGGAGAGCCTGTTGTTCATGATTATTAGCCTATTATCTTGTTTATATTAAGCGATGAAATGGTTGAATCGGTTGTATGGAAATCTGCCGTTCTCCTCATAATGACACCATTTGAATCAATGTACATTTTTAAACAAATAAAAATATATTTATGAATGTATTCATGTTGTTATTAATAATCAATCAGATAGATAGTATTCATGTTTTTAAAAATTGTTAAAAATGTAACAGCCTAATAATAGCTTGTATTATGTATGAGAAGTCTATGAATATGTGTATTTATCTAAAATGTGGTCCTACTTGGGAATGTGGGGTATAATAGTAGAGAACTTATACAAAAACTATACAAAGAGTTGCAGCACAAATATAAAAATAAATAGCAAACCAAAAACATCCTTTAAGATATACAGAGAGGACTACAATCTAAATGGAGGGATTCTACTTTTCATTGCATATAAATATCATGTTTTAAAATCCACCTTCCAGTTTTACTTTTTGGTAAGAGCTGACAATTCCGAAAAAGATGGGAAATTGTCAGGTAAGGCTGCCACTGCGACCCATGTTCTGACAAGGCTTTCCAGCACACACTGCTTAACTGGTACATACGGTGTCCATAATAGGACATCGTCATTTCTCACGTCTCAGCGTCAGTTATCAGGAATTTCTTTGTCATGGATCATTTAGTTTGACAATCAGTCGTCATTTCTCAATCATTTTTTCTGTCATCCTTCCTGTGTTTTTTATGTCAGCCATTATTTGTATCAGGTATCATTTGTATTTTGTGTCCGCCGTCACTTGAATTTAGAGTCACGGAAAACCTCTGTCACTCAAATTTCGAATCATGGAAAACCTCAGTCACTCAAATTTCGAGTCATGGAAAACCTCTGTCAATCAAATTCTCTGTCAACCATCAGACAGCATTTTTTTCTGGGACTTAACATAACAGCCAATCACGTTTCTAAGTTTGCATATCCTATGATTTCATTGGCTACTGCGAATGTCAATCAACTGAAAACAAAAACTGGACCCATAATTGGACTAATAATTGTCTTTGTCATCTTTTTTTATGTTTTCAGCTCTTAAACTAGTGGAGATTGTTCAGATAAGTGTTCAATTGTACTATTTTCTTTATTATTTAACACATTTTACAACAGATTGCTTTATATTGGGGCAGCAGTGTGGAGTAGTGGTTAGGGCTCTGGAATCTTGACCGGAGGGTCGTGGGTTCAGTCCCAGGTGGGGGACACTGCTGCTGAACCCTTGAGCAAGGTACTTTACCTAGATTGCTCCAGTAAAAACCCAACTGTATAAATGGGTAATTGTATGTAAAAATAATGTGTAAAAAATAATGTAATTGTATGTAAAAATAATGTGATATCTTGTAACAATTGTAAGTCACCCTGGATAAGGGCGTCTGCTAACAAATAAATAATAATAATAGTTCTGGAAGAATATCTAAGCATTATAAAAAGTAATACTTTAGGATGTGTAACAGGGGTGTTTGTTACATGTGTGGGTATCCGCTGATAGATGGGAGACACAGAGGTTGAAGTTAAAAGGCCGCTCAGGCATCCAGGTTTTATTGACAAGAATTGCAAGTTTAGGTGCGGTGGTAGGTGGCCGCCACTGTGGTACCAGCAATGGTAGTCCAAGGGCAGAAGGTCATACAGAAACACAGTGTACTAAATACAAAATACAAAACCAAACTGGGAATAAAACCAATAATAAAACAAAAGCTGGCTGAGCGCTGCTCCCACAATAAGGGAGGTCCCGCTACAGGAGCCTTTTCCCTAACACAACCTCAAATATACTAAAATCCCCTTAATGAATCCCCTTTCCTAAACACTGGAACCCCAACATAACACACAGTGGTCGTTGGTCCTAGGTCACGCTCACACGGTGCTTGTGCATTTGGTTTGCTCTCCTTGGATATCCCCACGATCATGAGTTTTCACGCTGGTACACAAAGAACAGAAACAAAGGACTGGATTTTTTTTTTTTTTTTTTATAAATTTAGTCGTTGCCAATTATTTTTATTATTTGCTCCCAATTTGGAATCGCCAATTATTTTATTATCCTCAGCTCACCGCAACCACCCCTGCGCTGACTCAGGAGGGCGAAGACGAACACACGCTGTCCTCCGAAGCGTGTGCCGTCAGCCGACCACTTTTTTTCACACTGCAGACTCACCATGCAGCCACCCAAGAGCTACAGCGTCGGAGGACAATACAGCTCTCCGGCAGCTTACTGGCAAGCCCGCAGGCGCCCGGCCAGACTACAGGGGTCGCTGGTGCGCGGTGAGCTGAGGACACCCTGGCCGACCTAACCCTCCCTCCCCCACGGGCGGTCCTCAGCCAATTGAGCGCCACCCCTTGGAAGCTAACGTCCTCGGTCGGCAAAAGAATAGCCTGGACTCGAACTTGCGACGTCCAGACTATAGAGCGCATCCTGCACTCCATGTGGAGCGCCTTTACTGGATGTGCCACTCGGGAGCCCCCTCCTTTTTAAAGGTATGTTGCCAGGGTTAATTAATTATCAATGAGTCAATTAACACCTGGCCAAATGCTACACATGGATTTCAATTAGGCATGGAGGGAATTCTAACCTCCCAGCCCTGCCATATTTAACACAAACTTTTGTAATCCTAAAGTAAATTTATATACATTTTAGGCAAGCTTTAATGAATCATCTTACCCTTCTAGAAGTATTTTAGATTTAGAGTGTTTGGTCAGTTAATATTTAATAAGAGTCATGGTACACAACATTAACATTAAGTGATTGATGAGATTTAACAACTGAATGATTAATAATAATAATAATAATAATAATAATAATAATAATAATAATAATAGTTCAGTATAATTTACTTCTCTAATAGAAACTATAAAAGCCACCAGGTAGCAACAAATATAAATACATTTTTGACAACCTGCTAATTAACCTGCAGAGGTGTCTGATGTTGGCTCTCTGTTGTTTTTCAACTGTGAACACCTCGTATTTCTACTGTGAAGGTGCTTTTCTTCCAGAAATTTCAAAAAAAGGGTGAAGGTGACAAAACAAAACTCAGGACGAAACATACAGTAGCAAGACTGTACGTATGTATAATGTGGGATGTCTCATCTGGAATTGTATAAATATGTGACAAAAATACTATAGGTATTAAGTATTCATAAGGATATTTATTGATAACATGCCACTTTTTGTTTGCCCATTATATTGATACTGCCTTATTGATTTTGTGGCATTAGCTGTTCCTTATAAATAAACATCAACGTGTAGAGACCTGGCTTGTTATACTCTCTGGCAGGCCATGATGTACAGAGGTGTGCAGAGGCATAAATACACAACTTAGTAATGGCCTACTCCATTTACATTAGCACAGGTTACAGAGAAAAAGACTTCACTGAATGGTGTGCATTTTAATTCCCCTTTCTCATGCACCTTAATCCTTCTAATTCATTTTTAAATCATTACATCTGCCTCTCATTGTGGTTTAAGTACATAGTCAACAGAGTGTACAGCTTACTATTCTGTAATGGACTGTTTACTCAGTAATGACAAGACTGTGTATTTATAGGATAGATACATATTGAACAGTGTTTGAATATTAAGATTATTATGTGAAATGAGTTCACAGATAGTACGTTTGGGCTCCCAGCATATGTAGAGGGAAAACTTCGACTTTGTTATAAAGACATAGGGGATTTGTAATATTTATAGAATTGTTTTGGACTGTACCATTTTTCCTCTTGTCATTGTCTTTTTTGTAATTGTCAGGAAGCAACCCACATAGATGGTAATCAACCACCAAATCAGTCTGCTGTTACACCTCAGGACTCTACAGAACAACCCACAAAGACTATTTTTAATTATTGTTTTCATCAATAAGTGACAGCATGGGTGTAGACTTTTGGGCAAAACAAAAAGTAAAAAGTAATGTACTCACACTTTCCCTTGCATTCTAATTACACTTCATTTTCAGGCATTCCAAACTTGAAATCCTTTATCCGACCACAGAAATCAATGAGGAGAAATTCCATCAGCTAATTAAAAAGTAGGAATGTTCCACCAACAAATTACATATCACAAATTACATGCCACCCCCAAACCCTCTAATCTTTTTTTTCATTATTTAAAAAAAATTCAAATTTCAAATTACTAAACAAATTGATGAAAGGCTAATTGTTTGTAAGTGGGAAAGAGGTAGCAATAAATGGAATGCCCTGCTGTGTCTTGCAAATTCTCTTGAACACCCACAAAGAGGAAACCACAGGATATGGTATACCATTGTCCCATTATTACAACATGGGTCTAATCTACCAGACCATTGTACTGTATATGTGCAAAACAGGTGTAAGGAATAGCTTTTGTCTTTCCAGTAATTATTATTTGTTTATTTAGCAGACGCCTTTATCCAAGGCGACTTACAGAGACTAGGGTGTGTGAACTATGCATCAGCTGCAGAGTCACTTACAATTACATCTCACCCGAAAGACAAAGCACAAGGAGGTTAAGTGACTTGCTCAGGGTCACACAATGAGTCAGTGGTTGAGGTGGGATTTGAACCGGGGACCTTCTGGTTACAAGCCCGTTTCTTTAACCACTGGACCACACAGCCTTTTTATGTATATAAAAAATACTCTTCCAATGCTGTGAGTCAGGACTGAATGTGTGAGCTGAATAATTTGCATAACATAATAGTTACAACATAGAGACCAGGTACTGGTGTTCACGTTTATGTTAGCTTCTTACATTCAAGGTAATAAGAACAAAAGACACTCAAATCCCAAACTTCTACCATCTGGGTTCATTAAATTGTTAAAATCAACTTTGCTGCCAGAAGTCCCATTAGCTATGCAGGAAGAATCACTTTAATGCAATTAATGGCAATTAAAATTATACTTTTATGATGTCAATTACTAGCATTAGTAAGCTATAATTGCCTTTAAGGATTCCTGTTCCATGCTTATCCTTGATGACTGTCCAATTGTTATGAAAAATGCCAAAAAACATTTCCCATATGAATACTGTTATTTTCACGTTTGAGATAAAATCAGTTTACACCCAAATATACCTGTTTTGAAATAATGGGCTCCATTTACATAACTTAAATTGTGTTTTCCTTTTCTTTTTTTTTCTTTTTTTTTACTGAGTGATGCTCCCCACCATCATTGTGAATCCTACAGCTTGCTGATTTAAAACAAAATCCTTAGAAAGGCCGCCCATAAGCCCCTGAGAGTAGATCTTTCACCTATATTTTTTCATTCTTTTATATATAAAATTGAATTTTGTAGCTTCATGTTTTGGTCTTTAAAACCTGTGTAGAATTGCCTATAGCAACTCTTGATGGGAGATGCTAGAATTGGAATATCTGTGAGCATCCCTGTCCCGAGCGGCTGCCAATGACTTCTCTAGAGGCCTCAACGATCACTTGGCTCAGTGATGTGAAATAGGCTATTTCCATTTTTCCCCATGCCTCCACCAGGATGCAATTGATCACCCAATCACGCAGAGGCCTTTCTGGGACTCAACTGGCACTCAGCAGCAGCAGACCAGGAAAAAAAGGCACTTTCAACAAGCTGGATGTTAAAAAAAACCTACCTTTTATTTAACACCCAAGGAAATGAAACAGCCTAAAAAAAAGAGTTAACATCTTAAAAAAACTGCCAACTAAAACAATTTCAGAAATAAAAAAAAGAGCTGGTGCTGTTAATGCATAACCCATTTCCTACCCTGCTACAATCATCCTGCAATCCTATTGCTTCCTTGACTGACTTAATATATTAAGTGTGTGTTCCTTCATGAGTTCTGTCATGATTGCACTACAATGACAGAATGATTTTCAGTCATGCACCACCACTGGCAGAAAGGTTTATAAAGTGCAATAACAGACAATGTCCATGAGGTAACATGTATACTGTACACTTAGTAGGGTCACAAATGCACAATGGCTTGTCTGAATTATACACAGGGTCAGGTTTTTGATTGCAAATTTGAAATGTCCCAGTGATACTTAAAAAAAGATGATATTTAAAATGTGAAAATACAAAAGAACTGTTAAATTGACTGTAAAGCATGATCACCCACATTACTAGAGAGGAACAGATTTTCATAAAGGCAAAGGCATTGCAACACGGTGCGCAAACTCACAAGCACTTGTGTTGCATCGTGCCATCACCACAGGTTGTGGACACTGAAACTGACTTCCCCTTTAATAGCAATGTTGCTCCTTTATCTCATATAAACAGTTCCAATTAATAATATGTTTAATAATGGAATTTGCTCTTCAGAGGAAATTCATTTTACAGGAAAGACAAACCTGTGCAATGTTGAAAATCGCTCAGGTTAAGATGTTAATGAGGCCTACTTCCTGAATTGTTTCAATCAAGGCACTAATGGGTAGATATACTAAGATGGTCCAGTTGCAGTGCAAACATATGGCAATTTGCATTTCTGTTGCAACAATTCGCAAAGTATACATTTTGTCGTATGTACTAAGAGAAAATATGTTAATAAAGGGAGCCGCAGTATACTCATTTAAATATGTGTTGCATCATCTTAGCAAGATCTCTAGCACTGCGAGAGTCGTGCAACATTCTTTCAAATAAATAATGAAAGGCAGTTTAATCCCATCAAATTCTATAGTGGGGCCCCCACACTCACCCCCAAATATAAAAAAAATGTTTCTATCAAAAAGCTTTTCATATCATACAGTAGGCCCTCGCTAAACCGGATATGTTTGTCTGACATAAGGTGTCAGGTTTAAAAAATATATACAGATGCAAATAAGAAACACTCAGGTCTAACAGATTTAATCAAATATTTTAAACATAGATATGAAACAAAATCACAGAAAATGTGAACAAAAATACAGATATGTACAGTACAACTACAGTATACAGTAAAGTAGTAAAGTCAAATGAATACCTACCACACTTTCTTTTTTACTTAGCCTGTAGGCTACTGGTAACACAAAATAAATCATGCTCCTGCTTTGTACTCATTGGTGTACAATGCAAATAAAATATTATTTTAAACTGAAACTAAATGATTTTAGCAGTTTATTATTATTATTATTATTATTATTATTATTATTATTATTATTATTATTATTATTATTATTAACTTGGCCTACTTAGTAGCCTAGACAATTAATGCAAAATAGATCATGGTGCCGCATTAATATGTTATGATACTTACAGGAGGAGAGTCAATTCTCGTTAATACGAATTTCAAGGAACCAACAACACATTTTGCATTTTACTACTAATTTGTATTATCATGAGTAGTCTATAAGCCCAATGTATACTGTCAGTTTTTATTTTAGTTAGTCAGGGGTGCAGTGCTAAATTGTGCACAATTACAAACCTTCTGCACATTAATAGAATGGGTGTGTTTCCTATTCCTATATCATACAGATGCTCAGAATGAGCTGGAGGGGTTAGTGGCACATGTGTGCAGTTTTGTTGCTCCCAACACTTTGGGAAACCAGAAATGTCATTAAAATATATATATATATATATATATATATATATATATATATATATATATATATATATATATATATATATAGATATTTGGGAGGTCGCCTCAAAATGCATTGAGCACAAGTGCCAGAAACAATTGTAACCATTTAAAACATGATTTCAAAAGTTCTTAACAAATTGATGAAATTGTAAGTGTCGCAATTGCCGGCAGCTTTAGTACAGCTCATTATAATATTTGAGAACCCTCATTTGCACTGTCTACTACCTCCAACCCCTTATTGCGAATTTATGCAGGAGCGCCCATAATTACTTATTCATCTAAGGCTAAGCCACAAAGCAAAACTGCTGTCGTAAAGCATTCCCTAAAAGGTCGCAAACAATATTGCGCATGTTTAGTACATTTCACCCTAGACTTCCGACTCGTTTGTAACTGGTTTGCCACTATTGAGACAGCCGCAACACTTAGTACATCTACCCCAAATGTTTGTATTTTATTGCATTGTCGCCCCAATGTTTTGATTTTGAAAAGAGTTTGCCGACACTGCTGGTGCTAATTGGTTTGTTGTAAATAAGTGCAAATCAGAAGGTACTGACATTTAACAGGTTTGTTGCACCAGAGATTGTGTTTTCTACCATTTTGCTAAAGAAAGTGTTGTATTTGTTACAGCCGTATTTTGAAATGTTTACATTTACTGAATATTATATGTTTCCGCAAAATCTAAGAACAGGTTTGGTTAGAGGTAATTAAAAAATGCACAAAGAAAAACACCCATTGTGAATGATTGTTAGCACAATTGATAACCCAACATATGTTATTGCGGAAATAGCTGAAAGGCAGCTGCAGCCACATGTTGAAAGCTTACCTAGTTATTTTCTGAAAAGGATTAATAATATAAAGGTTAAACCTCCAGAGAATACCATTTTATTTTGCATGGATGTAAAATCCCTGTAACCCAGTGTTGCCAGACATGAAACTTTAGAAGCATGTAAAGATGCCCTAGAAAATAGAGCAGATAAATATTAAATATGATCAACATATCATAGTTATTATATATAAAAAATAGTTATTTTACATTTGGAAATAGAAGCTACAAACAGAATGATGGAACAGCAATAGGCTCACAATTAGGTATGCATTTTGCAAGCATGTATGTGGATAAATGGGAGGAAAGGTTATTGGGTAAACTAGACAAGAAACCATTAGGATATGTGGATGAACAAAAAACATATTCAGTCTTAAAAAATCATGCAAGGATAGCAGCCTTGTATATGGTATATTTTGCATAAAATGTAATAAAATATGTAGGAGAGACAGGTATATCATTATATAAAAGAATACAGATCCACCTATCAAATATAAGAAATACAAAGGTAAAATGAACCAATAGTTCAGCACTACAAGGAACAGGCACACCATATATGACCTAAGGTTTGTGGTTTTAGAAAAAATACAATTAGATAATGTACAGTATAGAAGAATAAAAGAAAATAAATGGATACATTAACTAGATACCTGATGCCTGAAGGTTTAAATAGAAAGGAACAGTAGATTGTTACATCATTAGCTATATAGTGAATGACATCACAAAGACATTAAATTCAAAGAGAAATACATGTGTGGTTACCATGGCATCAAAAGCCTATAAATGCCTCCAATGTTTGTTTTCAAACACACTTTCTCTTGACAATGGCATTAAACATACCAAAATGTTGGGAAGTTGGCTCTTTGAGCTAAAACTATATATATAAAAAATAGATTGAACTATTGACCTGACATCCTTACACCACCGGGCAATAGTCTCGGTCTGTCATGTGATTGGTTTACATCACTGTCAGTCCTGCCCCTTTTCAAAGGAACCCCTTTCTCCCCTGCACTCTACAAGAGAAAATGGCTGAACACCGATTCTGTGAGTTAACAGAAAATGAATTACAAAGCATATGACAAAATAAAGATGCTCCAAACACTAAAATGGTGATTAAAATGTCACTGTCGCTGTTTTCTGACTTTCTAAAATTCAAACAAACTCAAAGATGTAAACAAATATGACGGGCGGGATATAAACTGGATTATGCAGTAGTCGGCACACCAGACGGACGGAAAAAAACTTTCGCTAGCTATACGTTATGAACTTGAAAAACATTTAATGTTATTTATTTATGTTATTTATTTATTTACTTATGCTGTATCAGCTATATTTAAACAAAATATTTAAGTCGTATTTACTATCCAAACTTGCTTCACTTATTTTCTTGACTGATTCATATATTAAATATGTATTGCAGATAGCCGTAGTGGAAAATTAAATGCCCCCCAGGAAGACTATTGTTACCTCCAGGGTGCCTGCGGCTAAGGGCATTATAGCCCCCTGTCGGTAACAATAGTCTTCCAATCGGGTCAATAGTCTTCTACTATAGCCCTCCTCTCCAGGCCATATTTACTATATATATATATATATATATATATATATATATATATATATATATATATATATATATATATATATACACATCAACAAGAGGCATTTGAGAGGACCTTAGTCACACTTACATTAATAATTTACAACATGCACAAGAGAGAAGTAATTTGTTACCATACTGTTCTTTGTTTCTAAATGAATACATGTTAAATGCATCATTTGAAATATGAGTCAGTTCTTTAAAAACATCATGCAATAATGTCATTTACAATGGGCAGATAATTGCCACATTTTCCCTTGAAACATTTTTAATTTTTGGTATTTACAGTTGGAGTTTTAAAACATGAGTCATGAGAGTTCTGTTTTGGGCAGCAGCCTGAGAAATTGAAACTCAACAACCATGATGACAACTCGCAAATGACAGGTGAGGCTACGAAATAAATAATAATAATAATCCCAATTATCAGTATCCTGATTAAGTTGCACCGACAAATCTGTAAAATTCATGGAGCACTCTTTCAAGATGTGTGGTCCAGTGGTTAAAGAAAAGGGCTTGTAATCAAGAGGTCCCCAGTTCAAATCCCACCTCAGCCACTGACTCATTGTGTGACCCTGAGTAAGTCACTTAACCTCCTTGTGCTCCGTCTTTTGGGTGAGACGTAATTGTAAGTGACTCTGCAGCTGATGCATAGTTCACACACCCTAGCCTCTGTAAGTCGCCTTGGATAAAGGCGTCTGCTAAATAAACAAATAATAATAATAATAATCAAGACAGCAGTAGTTGTGTCGTGCAGGGTACAGCCAAGTTACAAGGTCAAGGATGCCCTAAATATTGTATATTGTATAAACTTTACCTAAAGCACAAAGACATTTATTGGTTATAAGTCACAAAACCATCAAAAATAATTACCCAAATTATTTGTGATATTATTAAAATTTAAATGAATTTACAAACATGCAATCTTGCTCTTTGTTGTTAAAAGTTTGCTTGAATAAACCTGTTGAGTCCAGATTGTTACTGGCATTACTTATGTGCATCCAGTTTTAGTACCCTGTCCTGTCTACCCCAAAATAAATGAGAAGCCCACATGTTGTTCTCTACCATATGTTCCTGGAATTCATTACACTTACTGTGGTGCTCAAGGCCAATAACTAACCTCCCTCTTAAACACAGTATGTCAACATCATTACCTCTGCAATGCAAACCGCAGCATGCACCGGTAGTTTTCTTGGGGATCCTGGAAAGTAATTTAAAAGCCAACACTACCAAACCTTATTATTAAGTAACTTTAGCTCAGCATAATCAATAACATGAATACATCTGGGAATGGATTAGATTCTGATACCACTGCAAGTTTTTACACAATACAATTGATTTCTATTTCCTAAATGTGAACACAGACATATAGTAGTTAGGTGCACAGTTGGTGAGATATTGATTTTGTTTTCCTCATATTTAGTCACTGATGTTCAAGGTTGACAAGAGCAATTGTGTCCCACAAACACAAATATCAGTAACTGTACTTGTGGCACTGTTAAAAATAAACAACTGGCCACAGGCAAAATGTACTTGGAAATGGAGTTTTGTATTTGTTATGTATTCAGGCGCATTGGAACATCATATGCAGTAACAAAAGTAAAATAGCCAAGTCACATGCTTTCGAAGTTTTTTTAGGGTTTCTTAGCTTGATAGTTTAGTTATGTTTCATGACAATACTTGAGAGGTTTGCCATTCTATTATTGAACTGCTTCAATTTTTGCTTAAACTTAGATCTTACCTTTAATATATAAAACTGCACCATGAACAGTAGGGGAAATAAACACAATATAAGGAGTGGTATCCAATGTGTTTTTTTTCTGTATGTTTTATCACTGTGACGAGATAAAGCGATCCCGTGCTGTAATCCACCCTCCCAGCCACCAGGGGGCTGTGAGCCAGCCTAGAAGGCCCCAACAGAGATGGTGTGATGTGGCAGTTCCACCTTTGGGGCGGAAGTCCCGAAAGGACGGTCGCCATCTTTGTTGAGGGCAACAACATGGAATGTGCTGGAAAGTCCCAGAATTGGGAGGCGATTAAAATGCCAATTGGTGATTGGTGTTCCGCTGATCAGGGGTTCCGCGCACGTAAAGGGGCGTGTTGTAGCAGTCAAGGCTGGCTTACAGCCCCCTGGCGGCTGGGAGGCTGGGAGGCTGGGAGGCTGGGAGGCTGGGAGGCTGGGAGGCTGGGAGGCTGGATTACAGCACGGGATTGCTTTACCTCGTCACAATCACTTTTCATCAGTTAAAACTTAAACAAT
This sequence comes from Acipenser oxyrinchus oxyrinchus, assembly GCA_030684275.1. Taxonomy (NCBI): domain Eukaryota; kingdom Metazoa; phylum Chordata; class Actinopteri; order Acipenseriformes; family Acipenseridae; genus Acipenser; species Acipenser oxyrinchus. Next base: position 51,109,312 of record CM060247.1, read on the forward strand.
CATTTTCAGTTCAGGATTCGTGTTTTTCCCATTACGTTTCTCAAATCTACCGGGGAATTAAATGCATCTGTGTCATACATTCTCATATTCCACATTTACTGTTCTAGCACACATTACTGAATACATACTGTATCAGTTCCGCTATTTATTTGATGTGATACGATTAAGAAAGGACAAGTAGATTTGCATTTAATAATGTACATTAATCTCCTGGAAGTGAATTTACTCTCTCTTGAATATGATTGCCATAAGCCAAAAGCCAAGACAGAAAGCAATCAATTCTTTACAGCAGTAACACTTAAACGTGGCTGAAATTATTAACCTTTTGGCTGTATGAAATGTAACTTTAAATCCTTTTCTAAACACAGCACATTCATAAAAACAGCCATCCCAAAGCAGGTGCATTCCACTGTACTTTCGACCAATAAGTAAATCTAGAACCAGTTAATTTGGTAAGAAAATAATCCAGGTCAAAAGGATGAAGCTGTGTTTCTCTATGTTTCATGGCATTGAGGCTTTTTGTAACAAAAGTTTAAAAAAATGTAAACATTGACCAGTGTATATGAGTGTTTCTAATGTGTTTACATAAGTCCTATCATAACCATTTAAAGCAGTATTTGGTTCTGCGACAGGAGCAGTATCTGTGCAGGAACAGATTGGTTTGTGTACTGGGTGTCTTATGTGTATAAGGTGCTGCCTGTGTCCAAGGCTGGGGATCGATCTTTGCTTGCCCCCAAATAAGACCCTGGATCCCCACATCTACGCCACCAATGGGAGGGAGATTATTATTATTATTATTATTATTTTAAATACTATGTCTCACTGGTTGCTCCTACCCCCTCCAACACATCCATGGTTACAACTGTATAAACCCCCATATATTTACAATACAGCACACGGAGTGATGCAGCTAAAATGTATTAAACCTTTTTTTATATGCAGTTTGACACAAATAAAGAGTCCAATTGTATTAGTAGTAATGTGCTCCCAACTGTCTAACGCAATGCTGAATCTCTTTTGTAGTCTACTTTATCTTCTGATGACTGAATTATTATGAATTGCTTACTTGGTTTTAAATACATGAAAAAACAAATTTCTGAACAGTGTGAAGAAAAGAAAAACTAAGTGCATTAACAGATACCGTAAATGTCGTTTTCCATTATGATAGCCTTCAACAAGCACTGCAGATTTCTCATTATCATTTTCATCTGTAAAGAACTCTTCCCTCCAAGGTCAACAAATATTCTAGTATTGATTCAAAGAATCTTATTCAATATGCTACACTGAGTGATATAAAATGAAGCCTATGGGGGAAAATATCTATTTTATTCTATCAATGTAAAAGTTTAATCTTTTTTTGTGCGATTCCCTTAAACATTACTCTCCAGGGTAACCATTTTAATTGACTAAAGATCAGTGACACTGACTAGCATTACATTTTGAGTCTACGATGGAGCTGTAATATAAAGCACAAACCGTATTTTTTTGTCTGATGGATCAGATGATTACAGTGCAAAGCATGAGATAAGCTGAGTGCTTATTAATGTTAAAGAGATGTGTATCCAGCAAGGTTTACCGACTCCTGGAGAATTTGCCAGTACGTTTGAGTTTAATAGGCTCAATTTTCACAGTCCCCTTACCTCCTCCTGATTAATGATTTGTTTCTTCTTGTATGTACAATTCAATAAAAAGTTCCCATGGAGAAAGAGGCTTTTAATTATGAAATAACAGTGGGCAAGAATAATTCAATTTATACTTTAGAAAATGTTTTATCGCTTTGCCAAAATCATTTTTTCCCCTCATAATTCAAGTAAGGGAGCTGTTTTGAATCCACACTGTGAAAAAAGAAAATCTTTAAAGAGTTATTACTCATTCACCCTACCAACCCTGAGTTGGCATGGTGTCAGAATACCATTGGCTTTTCTGTACTATTGAGTTTGTTAGGCTGGGATGAAGGATTTGGCTTCTCCTAACAGCAAAATGTTCCACTTTTGTTTTCTTATGTTTTGTTTTTCGTAGTATAATTGTGATGCTGTAAATTAAATGATAACATTCTATGCATGGACAGTTGGGGATTCCCACAGCCTGCAGCTGCCAGCCAAAGCAATCATAGAATTTATTTTTGGGAATGTTGCTTTGAACTGGAGATACAAGAAACGAAAGTGTTTTGCAAAGAAATAACTTCCCAGCAAAAAGACTGCACCCACACAGTATTACTATTAAATACAAAAGTAAAAAAATATGATTTATTCATTTATGAAACGTATGTTCTGTTGAACTTGGTTCATCTAACATAGCATTTAGTAACAATTTGGATTTTTAGAAATGTTTTAAGAGATGGCTCTATTTACAAAACAATGCTAATCTGCAACATCTTTTTGTGAAAGCAAAATCAAACTACTGTTACAGAACTAGCTGGTGAAGGCAGGAGCTCTTAAATCAGCCACATCATTTTTAATCATCATTAACAGGTATTTTGTATAACGAGTTTGCAATTCAGTCAATAAAAAATCACAGTATGAATACAATTCATTGGCAAGGTTATTTGAAGAGTAAAAAACTTCAAATGTAATTTTATTTATTTGTTTCACATTTTAATTCTTATTGAGATCTTTGCAGTCGGTGACAGTGATTCTACTGTTCTAATAGTTATTATAAGTTCTCTCTATATCTGTCAATACCTGGATTTGAACCAGATTTGAGTTTATCTGGAGAATTCCAGCTACCTAACAGTGAACAAATGTCCATGCCATTTAAACCACAAGACAAAGTGACCTTTCAACTGTTGGCCCAATCTACTCTACATAACTGAAGGGCTGAAGGCCATACCAACCAAGTTGGTCCAGTCCTAGGCAATTAGAACTTTTGAGACAAGCTCACAGAAAGGTACAAACAGATCAAATGAAAAATTACAGAAAGAAATAACTGAATATTGGATCAACAGAACCCAGAACCAGTCAACATAATTGTAAACATCATAAAAATTCAAGGGAAAGGGAACAAAATAAACTTTTACTTAAGGTTATAAAGTTTAGGATCATATGGGCCTGTATTAACTAATGTATGACATCTCTTCTTAAATGTGTTTTTCTAGACAGCGAATAAAGAGGACATATCAATACATAACCAAGATTACTTAGTTGCTAGGTAATGCGAACGGGATAATGCCAGTAAAAGCCTCATCTTCATTTCGGGTCCCTGGTCTCTGATGATTCATCTAGTTCAGTCATTATGTGTAACATAATTATAACGATCTGCCCTGGTCAACACAGCGTGTTCATTATCTGCAGTCAGTGTTTGCTTTATTGATTGACATCTTTCAGATATCAAAATCCTCTTCAGCTGTTGTTCACCGCAAGTTCAGTATTTCTCTACAGTGACGTCTGCCACTCCTTAAAGTGATTTTAAAAAAATGAAAATAACATTTTTGCGATATCATGTTTCTGTGGAAAGTGCACACTTGAGACATACATAGTGAATGGAAGTGCATGACAGATTTATGAAAGTATTTTGTTAGCTGCAAGCAGTTAAAATACAAATTACATTTCCTGTTAGGTGTTAGAGTATATGATACTGATGCCCTGACAAGTCTGCATCTTCTATCTAACCACACTTTTATACTCTGTTAAATATTTGCTTATACCAATATTTGCTTATACCAGTACCCATTTTGCAATCAACCAACCAACAATGAATATACTACACAGTCAATCAAGTTCAAAATGACCTTAATCTGTTCTTTTTTATGATTGGTAGGGACATACAGAAACTTCCCGCTATTGACTTGCCTCTAACTTACAGGTACTACCAACAACTTTTCTTTATGGAAAGCTGTGACAAAGAATAAATCTTGGTTATAAACCTCCCTCCCGACCTGTGTGGGCACTGTGTAAAGGGAACAGTGTGCCCTGGACTGGATGGTTTAGCAATTAATTCCAGGGAAAGGTGGAAGTCGGCCATCTAGAAAGGGGCCACAGTACACCAAGTCATCACCCCAGATTGGAGGCGATGTGGCAATCGTGGATTAGAGGAAAACGATTGCACTCGCTAATCAAGGGGCATGGCTGAAGGTACAAAAGTGGATGTGGTAAAGCGAACTGCTCCTTTGTTATGGTTGAGAGAGAACCGGTGAAGGACTGTAGAGAAACCGTGAGTGTTTCGTGTTTGTTTGTTTGTTTGTCATTCTAATTGTACTCGTTTGTTCTTGTTAGACGGCTAACATGTACCGGGAGCTGTCGCTAAAGCCCAGCACCAACCCGGACAGCACTGCACTACTGTTAACTAATAAATTGTATTTCAGCACTTGCTCATTAGCACTCACTCTTGACTTGTGATCGTGTTTGTGTTCTGTGTGTGTTTATACTGTGTTTTTAGTATTTCGGGACTGAACCCCGAGGTTTCACTGTACAGTACACATTGTATGTATTGCCTGGGATTATTATTTATGGTCGCCAAACGACCCGGTTTATAAAAACAAATAAAGGATTGTTTTGACCGTGAACTTTGTTGTCTGTCATCTGTTTAAGCATTGCATCACATCTACATCTGCGCACTGCAAACCACTTTGCCACAAAAGCTCAGGCAAGTTAAGCAAATTTGTTTGATAGACTACCGGGTAGTAGTTATAGTTACTAGTAAAATGTGGACATTTCAGGAATCTGGGGTTAAAATGACAACTCTCCAGTAGCTATGTATCGGTCAGTGAGAACAGTGAATTGCTGCCTGCCTTGTAAATTATCTTTAGAAACCATTTATGATGAATAGGTTTGCAAAGTGAGCTACATATTGATCTTTGTAAATTATAAGTTAATTTTAACCTATGACTGTAATCTAAATGACACGTCGGTCACTGTTCAAATGGTGTCTGTGAATTTTGATTTTTAAATATATTTGATGAAGCTTTATATGAATACAAGGGGTTGAGGGGAACTGTTTTCTTGTGTAAGTTTAAAAGCTTTATGATTACTTGTGTCTGTGTTAAATGAGGCTATATTGTACCAGGGTTCTATTGTATCAGGACCATTCATGTGAAATATGTGTTTTCAAATCAACTAAACTAACGCTGCATTATGCTATGGCTTTAGAAGGATTTTTGGAGATTTATTATAATGGTATCTCAATGGTATCTTTTGAACTTTTATTCTGCACAGGATATAGTAGTGCTAAACTTTTGCTATACCCTTATAGGTAATGAGTTATGTTCATACACTGAATTTACACCTTGGTGAATCACACGGGATGTACAACATTAAATTCTATAGTATTAAGTTGTTTATTTTGTGGTACAGCTGGAAAATAGGCTAAAATCTAGCCAATTAAAGTCCTCTTATGCAAGCAAAGGAAATTCCACTCTATTTCATCTAATTTGACTGTCTCCATTAGCAGACTCTTAAGCATTTTAATGCTAGACCTAAACCTCTGCTGTACCTTCCTTGAACTAGACTTAATGGCTTAAAGCATTTCTGGTCCTTATCTTAATATAAGAGCTACTATTAAGATTAAATTGATTAAAATAACTGGTAATTCACAAATGAGGCCATGATTGAGTCTGAATAGGCTGATACATACAATACTATATTTGAAGTGACTGCCAAGTAGCTGGTAAAAGGAAAAAAAAAAATACTGATGACCTCAGGTGGTGTTTATCAGACCTTTTTTTGAAGTATGTAAATGATTAAGGTTTGCTGTAAAGGATCATTGTAGTGTAGACCCTTTTTTCACACAGTGACTGTCCCATTGGTGATTGCAATATTAAATGCATATTTAACACCAAATCTATAGCTACAGTGAAAATCCTTTGAGAAAATAAAGCATGTCGTCTGAAGATCATGTTTTTAAGTACAACCTTGGATACAGGATGTCAGCTTCAATATATAGATAGATAGATAGATTTAGCACACACACACACACACACACATATATATATATATATATATATATATATATATATATATATATATATATATATATATATATAATCATTCTCTAGTAAAAGATAAATAATAATAAATTAGTAAAAGATAAATAATAATAAATTCTAAAATCCACTTCATTGATGGTCTTTTATCTTAATCTCAATCCAATTGGAATGTTACTTGGCCTTTGCGTTGCCTCTGGGCAAAAGTTGCTCAAGTCGTCTATTCCTCTAGATAAATGTCCACCTTCAAGGCCACTGTATCCCTTAAATATTTACTATCTCTACAGCCTACAGGGGTGATAGTCACCCTGGGACAGAGGCCAATCAAAATGGACTGATCTGATGAAATCACATTCAGACACAGACGAGATAGATACATTACTTATAAGACATTAAGGGAATAATCTACTATATACTGTATAAGAATACATCTACTGTATACAGTCTTTAGAGCTTTCTGTGTGGGTTAATAAAAGCGCACATATCTGAGTGCTGTGCTTACTGCACCATGAAAGCTGCACACAGTTAGAGATAGTTATGTATTGTATGTTTATGTTTTTTACAATTCCTTCATGTGTTTTTGCTTAATTTAAGAAAGCCTAATTCCATGCATTCTGAGTCATTACTGCAGTGTTATGGAACTGTTTTTGACAGAAAATTCTCATAAACTGATTGTAGAAACCTGCAGGCGCTCATCCAAATGCATCCCCAAGTTAATGTAGTGAATCGAGCTACAAAGGGCAATTACAATATATTCCCTATATCGTCTTGCAGGATTGTTGCTAATGAGCTAGAGAATTTAAGGAAAACCTTGAAAGAGATGTCAGGTAAGAAGGAATTTATTGTGAAAGTACATGTCCAAAAGTAGAGCATATGAATAAAACGTACCCAAATGAAGAGAACGTTGTAATTACATTAACAAGCTATGCAAACCAGGCCTCTAAATCAAATATTTAACATTTTAAGGTCTTTGGTACCAGAGGACTTTAAGCCTAAACAGCTTTATTTGTAAAACATTAGCACACAAATGAAGGGTCCCTATAAGGTTATTGCTGCCCTTGTTTGGTATGAAAATGTAAAGTTCTAGAAAGCAATAATGTTGCAAACCTACAATGCAAAAGAAAATACCATTAGATATCACAGTGATTAAATTATTGTTCCCTTTCAATTCGAAGATGACCACCAACATTACATTTGGGATATGCCTGCCACAGGCCAGGTATTCACTGAGCATTTTACGTCAGAGCTGCCGATAGGCCCCTCCGTGGGGTGACGTTCTCAGTCCCGCCTACCGAGGGACTGAACAGTCAACCCGCGGAGACCATTTCCTCTTTTGCCTCTCATCTACGGTAAGGTATGCTTCTGTGTTACTAAACCTGAGTGTGTTTTTGAAAGAGCCTGGATCACCTCAGTCAGGCAAAAGCCACTCTCTGGCACCCGGAACCAGGCAGGTTCCAATTATGGGTCTGGCCCCTGAACGGGACCGCTGGTCAGCCCTAGGGCTATCTGATGCAGGTAGGCTCCACTAGGTTGTTATACACCTATAAGTGGAGATACTTTCAGGACTGGTGTCTGACTAGAGATCATGACCCTGTTATCTTGCCCTATGCCAGTTATCTTAGTTTCTGCAAGAATTGCTGGGTGCCGGTATGTCACATTACTTTGAGAGTGTATCTGGTGGCCATTTCTGTGTGCTATGCCCCCGTTATTATTATTTTTATTTATTTATTTAGCAGACGCCTTTATCCAAGGTGACTTACAGAGACTAGGGTGTGTGAACTATGCAACAGCTGCAGAGTCACTTACAACAACATCTCACCCGAAAGAAGGAGCACAAGGAGGTTAAATGACTTGCTCAAGGTCACACAGTGAGTGAGCCGGGATTTGAGCCATTGATTCTGTATCTCCGGGTGCGCATTTCTTGGGGACCCGTTTTCTCAAGGGTGTTCAGCGATTACGTCCTCCACGTAATTAGGCACGAGGGTCCTTGAGGTTGCACGCTTGCATCACTAACCCTTGGGTTATGCGGTTCTGATGCGTCCCTCGTCTGCTGCCGTTCCTTCTCCCTCGCAACTGCTCTGGTATACTTTCCTAAAGGTAATGTTGGTGGTCATCTTCGAATTGAAAGGGAATGTTAGGTTAGTTACCGTAACCCTGGTTCCATGAAAGAGAAGACAACCACCAACCAGTGAGGTTGCATCGGTTGCCCTCACAGGCTTGAGAAAATGCAAAAGAGAAAATGGTCTCCGCAGGTGGACTGTTTAATCCCTTGGTAGGCGGGACTGAGGACGTCACCCCACGGAGGGGCCTATCGGCAGCTCTGACATAAAATGCTCTGTGAGTACCTGAGCTGTGGCAGGCATATGTTATGGGTCATCTTCTCTTCCAGGGAGCCAGGGTTACGGTAATTAAGCAAACTTTTTTTTTCAAGGACAAAAAGTCAGCCATCAATTGCTGTAAATAATATTTTATCATTTTATCAACTTTATTTTTTTATTCCAACCATGGACCAAAAAACAGGCCTGGTGGAGAAAAAAGTGAACACTGGGTTTGTAACTGGTATTTATCTCCATTGTATGTGCTTACAGGAGGAGGTGAACCACGAAAAATACAATAAATTAAAAACTTGAGACAGCAATTAATGGAAATAAAAGGCCATGATTTAGATTGTGAAAAGATGGAATGTTACTGGCAGCATTGAACTGGTGATGTTGTAAGCCTGAGGCAGAATAGCAGCCAGAAGAAAGAAGTAATGTAAGCACCCTTTATACAGAGCAGCAGCAAGCTGCTGTAAATTAGCTTCCAATGCTCTTGTCAACCATTGAGGAATGGGTGAAATTGTGTTAAAATAAACATGAATGCCCAACACACCATTTTATGTTGATTTTTTTGCTGGTTTTCTGAAAAAACCCTGTGGGAGTGTCCGCCCTATGTATTTATTTATTATTATTTGTATTTGTTTTGCGGCGGATAAAAGCGCCTCGTCTTTTGTTATTATTTGTTTTGTATATTTAAAACCCGTGAGGATGCGTGGCTGATCAGCTACTGATTATTTAACAAGCTGACAGTCACGCATCCTTACCAAACGATGCAGACTGTGGCGAGGGTAATAAGATAATTAACAGCTAGTTAACCCCTCGGCCAGAGTATAAGAACCTGCAGCTGTCCGTGCGCGGGGTTGGGTGTACAGAGAGGAGTGCGGGGAGAAAGAGCGGAGACAGAGTTTAAAAATAACAATTGCTAAAACGTACTGGATTAGCCAGCACGACACTTACTTGTTTGTTTGCCTGTCTGGTTTGTTTGGCCCTTGTGCCTTTTTGTTTTGTTATTTGTTTAAGTCTTTTTGTTTTGTATTATTATTTATTAAAAACGCTGACCGCAGTAGCATTCATCTTCACCTGCCCATCCATTGTTGTTTTGGTACAGTTACTTCCTGGTCCGTGACGTCACCACACCTTACCACTGCAAGCCATCCTGCCACATATGGTGTCAGGAAGTGGGATAAACAATGCCTCCAGGAGCCGGACCAGGAACAGCAAAGGGAGTTTTTTTTGTTCGTTTTTCAAAAAGTGTTTTTGTGATTGGGAACGGAAAAAAAAAATGGGAAAAGCGGCAGGAGAAAGCAGCAACAGCAGCAGGGCGCATCAACTGCAGCGCGGGGGCGGTCGCAGGTCCTGTCGCGTTTCTACCACACCGGATGTTTGCCTGGCCTGTCTGGAGGAGGAAGGGTGGTGTTTCCTGTGTGGCAAGGTCAGGTATCGTCCACTCAGCCAGAGCCACGCATGGCAGGAGATGGAGGAGCCTGAGCGTCCGGCGTCAGGAGGAGAGGTTCCGATGGCTCAGAGGCCGACAAAAGCACTCTCCTCTGAGGAAATCTGGGGCTGGCTGGTGGAGCCTGGGAGGAATACCGAAGAGACCCTCCCCGATGTGATCAACCTCCTGTGGGCCAGAGATGGAGAGCGATGGGAAGCCTGGGAAAAGCAACACTGTCCAGTGTCCCTCCCGGAGGTTGCGGACATGGTAATCCGCTACCTGGCTGCAGATATGGCAGGGCTCCCGCTATCTCCAGCTCCATTGGGAAAAGCCCGCCGCTGCCTTCTCCAGCGCCAGAGGAGAGGAGCCATCGCTGCTTTCTCCAGCGCCAGAGGAGAGAGCCATCGCTGCCTTCTCCAGCGCCAGAGGAGAGAGCCATCGCTGCCTTCTCCAGCGCCAGAGGAGAGGAGCCCTTGCCATTGTTTCCAGCGCCAGAGGGAGAGGAGCCATTGCTGCCATCTCCAGCGCCAGAGGGAGAGGAGCCATCGCTGACATCTCCAACGCCAGAGGGAGAGGAGCCCTTGCCATTGTTTCCAGTGCCAGAGGGAGAGGAGCCATTGCTGCCGTCTCCAGCGCCAGAGGGAGAGGAGCCGTTGTTGCCGTCTCCAGCGCCTGAGGGAGAGGAGCCGTTGCTGCCGTCTCCAGCGCCAGAGGGAGAGGAGCCGTTGCTGCCGTCTCCAGCGCCAGAGGGAGAGGAGCCGTTGCTGCCGTCTCCAGCGCCAGAGGGAGAGGAGCAGTTGCTGCCGTCTCCAGCACCAGAGGGAGAGGAGCCATCGCTTCCGTCTCCAACGCCAGAGGGAGAGGAGCCATTGCTGCCGTCTCCAACGCTAGAGGATGAGGAGCCCTCGCCACTGTCTCCAGCACTAGGAGCAGAGCAGCAGGAGCTGCCTCTGTCTCCACCACCGCCAGAAGCAGAGCAGCAGGAGCTGCCTCTGTCTCCACCACTGCCAGGAGCAGAGCAGCAGGAGCTGCCTCTGCCTCCGCCACCACCAGGAGCAGAGCAGCAGGAGCTGCCTCTGCCTCCATCACCTCCACCACCAGGAGCAGAGCAGCGGGAGCTGCCTCTGCCTCCGCCACCTCCACCGCTTCCACCACCAGGAGCAGAGCAGCAGGAGCTGCCTCTGCCACCACCAGGAGCAGAGCAGCAGGAGCTGCCTCTGCCTCTGCCACCACCAGGAGCAGAGCAGCAGGAGCTGCCTCTGTCTCCACCACCGCTAGGGGCAGAGCAGCAGGAGCTGCCTCTGCCACCTCCACCGCCAGGAGCAGAGCCGCAGGAGCTGCCTCTGCCTCCGCCACCTCCACCAGCAGAGGGTGAATGCCTGCTGGTTCCGCCTCAGCCGCCGTGGGAGGACTGCTTGCCTCTCACACCTCCACCAGCAGAGGGTGAATACCTGCTGGTTCCGCCTCAACCGCCGTGTGAGGACTGCTTGCCCCTCCCACCTCCACCAGCAGAGGGTGAATACCTGCTGGTTCCATCTCCACCTCCACCAGCAGAGGGTGAATACCTGCTGGTTCCACATCCACCGTCATGGGAAGGATTGCTCCTGCCCTGCCTCGCACCGCCCAAGGATGCCTGCCTCGCACCGCCCAAGGATGCCTGCCTCGCACCGCCCAAGGGTGCCTGCCTCGCACCGCTCAAGGGTGCCTGCCTCGCACCGCCCAAGGATGCCTGCCTCGCATCGCCTGGGGCTGCCTGTTGCTCCGCATCGCCTGGGGCTGCTTGTTGCTCCGCATCGCCTGGAAAGCCACCAGTTACAGGGTACGAGGGAGAAAATGAGCTCCCGCTGCCGCCTCCATGGCCAGGGGCTCCCCTCCCGAGTTCGCCTCCCGAGGGTCCGCTGCTGCTGCCGTCGCCTCCCGAGGGTCCGCTGCTGCTGCCGTCGCCTCCCGAGGGTCCTGTTTTGCCTGGGGTCGCTACCAGTCCTGCCATGCGGCAGGAAATACCGTGGCTGGAACCCCATGAAGGGGAGCTGCCAGCCACGAAGAAGGGGGGGGAGGTCAGGAGACCAGCTCCCCCAGCCACACTTTCGCGGCAGGAAATACTGTGGCTGGAGCCCCATGAAGGGCAGCTGCCAGCCATGAAGAAGGGGAGGTCAGAAGACCAGCTCCCCGCAGCAATTTCGCTGCAGGAGAAAGGGTGGCGGAGCCCCACGGAGGAGCTGCCGGCCATGAAGAAGGTGGCAGGTCTGGAGACCACCCCAAAATTTTTTGGCCAGAGGAGCGGTCTGTGCGCGAGCCATCGACGCTTCACGGCTGTTTGGGTGGGAGGAGGACATCCCACAGTGGCCGCCACCTTTGGCCCGTTGCTGCCCCTGTTCCTGGGCGGGACTGCTAGCTGGGACTTTGGGGACTAAGGGGGAGGTGGCGAAAAGGCCATGTGTGCTGCGCACTGGGGGGCATGTGTGGCAGTGTCCCGCCCCTATGTATTTATTTATTATTATTTGTATTTGTTTGCGGCGGATAAAAGCGCCTCGACTTTTGTTATTATTTGTTTTGTATATTTAAAACCTGTGAGGATGCGTGGCTGATCAGCTACTGATTATTTAACAAGCTGACAGTCACGCATCCTACTAAGCGATGCAGACTGTGGCGAGGGTAATAAGATAATTAACAGCTAGTTAACCCTCGGCCAGAGTATAGAACCTGCAGCTGTCCGTGCCGCGGGGTTGGGTGTACAGAGAGGAGGTACGGGGAGAAAGAGCGGAGACAGAGTTTAAAAATAACAATTGCTAAAACGTACTGGATTAGCCAGCACGACACTTACTTGTTTGTTTGCCTGTCTGGTTTGTTTGGCCCTTGTGCCTTTTTGTTTTGTTATTTGTTTAAGTCTTTTTGTTTTGTATTATTATTTATTAAAAACGCTGACCGCAGTAGCATTCATCTTCACCCGCCCATCCATTGTTGTTTTGGTACAGTTACTTCCTGGTCCGTGACGTCACCACACCTCACCACTGCAAGCCATCCTGCCACAAACCCCAACTGACATCTTTACTCACTTTCAAAAGAGAGGCTTTTATTTTCCCAATTGTGAAAATACTCAACATGAGGGCCCTAGTACTTGCAAATCTTAGTTAAATGATAATCAAGAAGTGACAGTTAATCAATGAGGATTAAAATGTATTGTTAACATTAGCCACAGAAATTACAACGTCTAGCCAAGAAGTGACATATCGAAGAGCATAAACCCATGGAGTAGTTTCCTTACAATGATTTATTAAGATTACATTTATAATTATATTGGCTAAAGTACTTATATTCCCTGCACTTAATATTAGACTAATATTGCAGATGAGTGTTAACACTGGTCAAGTTAACCTTTTTGTTCCTGATAGTTCTACATTGATAAAGTTATATAAATATTATTTCATAATTTATTAATTACTATTTGAGTTCAATTGAAAATTATTTGTATATGTAAATTATAATTAACTGATGTGCTATGTCATCAATCTTAATGGATTATATAACTTATATATCTTATAATTATAAAGGTCATTCCATAGAATTGAATAGGCTGTACCCCATGGAATAACCTATTTATATCACTCCTTATAAAAGTTTACCACAGTATTTCTGGACAGTATTTTTATTATGTGTTTCCCATGGCTATATTGTGTATTTACTACAGTTTGCCATGTTTATTAATATGCTTTACAATTCGTACCTATGCTTTACCATGCCTTATTATGCTTTACCATGCTTTTACAGAAGTAAACGTCTATAAGGGACCTATCTATTTTCATTTCTATTTTTAGATTTCCAATTCTAAATATGTACTGGTTAATCATACAACATAAGCCCCTTTCACTCTGGCACTTCTACCTGGGGCAGGACCAGGGTTCTGGCTAACCGGGTCACAATCACGCGTAGTGTGAAACCATGTACCTGGGTCGTACCCGGGTTAACCCGGGTCCCAGCGACCCATCTCAAGATGTGAGTTGACACGCTTTGACCCAGATTGAGCGAGACGAAATGCATGACGGCCGATGAAATAACAAACAGCCACGCCTGCGTGAAGGTTTCACTTCCAGCAAGGAACGTTTTTGTTTATTCTGTTTAGCTATATTTTTGTTGATTGAGACACACCATGAGCCAGATTGCAGCAGGGATGAAGAAACATGTGCTCTAATCAACATTTGGGCCGATGGTTCAATCCAGAGAAGCTTGGATGGAAGCGTCTGTAACAAGCTGCTTCCGGGGCATTGATACGCGCATTGTTTACTTGTGTTTGTCAAATATGTTATTCTACAGGATGTATTATATGTTGTATATTATATACAATGTGCTGGTATTAATTGATAACAACAAATGTTATTCCAGTATCTTATACAATATTATTATTATTATTTTATTATTATTTATTTCTTAGCAGACGCCCTTATTCAGGGAGACTTACAATTGTTACAAGATATCACATTATTTTTACATACAATTACCCATTTATACAGTTGGGCTTTTACTGTAGCAATCTAGGTAAAGTAACTTGCTCAAGGGTACAGCAGCAGTGTCCCCCCACCTGGGATTGAACCCACGACCCTCTGGTCAAGAGTCCAGAGCCCTAACCACTACTCCACACTATGTCTAAAGTAGCATTCTAAATTGATAAAGAAGCCACCTGCTGCATGCATATGTCAATAATATACAAAGAAAAAACTGTTTAGTGCAAAAAAAAAAAAACAACTTTGAAAACCACGAACGTTGCTGCAGCTCTGAAAACGGGCCAAACTAAAAATCCATCTGTATCTATTTAGTAAAATTAAATAGTCCACTGTGTCAAAAGCTTTCGAGAAATCATTAAATATACATTAAACCTACAGTAGATGTTCATACTTCCTTTGTACCAGGTGTATTAAATATGTCATTATTTACTTTAGGTGTTGCATTAATAGTGCTGTGACAATCACAAAAGCAGATATGCTGTTATTGGGGTTCAGATTAAGGGCTAGATGATTCTTAACCAATGATCTAATTAAGATGTAAATGTGAGTTATCATTGACCTTGTCGACATACTACAGTAGAGTTGAAATCTTGATTGACCTTGATTCAAGGACATTTTGTCTTGGTTTCATCTAATGGAGTATTATCAGAGCATACATGTTAAGATTGATTTACAGGCTTCTATTGATTGAATATATTCACTGTCTATGTTCGGTAAGAAAAGATTATACAGACCGTTCTAAATTGGTTTAACTGTGTCTTTGTCAGTGAGGCTCTGTGATCCCTGTAGAGTAGAACATTGACTGCGGTACAGTACTTGATTTCCAGAACGTTTCATGTCATGTCATGTCATGTCAAAAGTACAGTCAAATCAAAACAACTACAGACCTCTGGATTACAAACTACATTTGTTCCCAAATTGTGGGCGGGGTTAATGCATTAGCCTTTTGTGTATGTAAGTTTGGGTTTGAATCATGCTTTGGTCATAAAGCTTACCTTTATTACAGTTCTCAGATTGTTTTGTTTTCATTTGTTATTATTTTTCCAAATTATAGTACAAGCTCTGTAACTTATATGATTTATATTCAGTAAAAGATTTATATATTAAATGCCTTCCACAGATCACTGATAGTATATCCTTGATGTTTACAATAGTAAACAGTAGCTTTACAGTAGCAAGTACATTTCTCACAATTAACATGTAGCACATGTTGCGAAGCAAGTTTCCTGTATTCACGTTTGCTTGTGCATTGTTCTTAATGTTGCTGCATGTGCATTTATGGCAAACTAGTTTGTCCAATGGGACATTTTACATATAATGACACGTTACACAAATACAACATATAATGCTTCCCCCCTAGTCTCTTGGTAAATTTATGTTCCATTCCTTCAAAGGATTATAATATCATTCAATAGTTTTGTCATAAACAACATTTCTTATTAGTCACCTAGATGATGCTGTTGCTAGTTGTTCACTAGCAAAGAAGCGATTTACACCACTGTGCAAATGTGGATTTGTGGCACACTCTACAACCCGGTTTCTCAGAGATGTCGGATTCAATGGCCAAGAGTTGCGTCGCACAGTGAAGAACTTATCTGAAGCAGCAGAGAGGAGCAGCAACTGGCTGTAGTTGAGACGGAAAGATTCTGGCTGGGGATCTCAAGCACAGTAGAAAGAAAGAAACGCTGATGTACAGGTAAGTAAGCTGGGCTGAGTTGAGTGGGGGACGGAGGGGGGTGATGCTGGGACGCCAGAATCACCGTCGAGCCCTCTTGAGGTGTCGTGGGCTAGTCGACGAAACACCGAGGATGGAAGGTGCCCACTTGAAGACCCCAGAGATGTACCCTACTTAGCTCAATCCAGACGGTTGTCATGCTGATGCGTTGGGGAGACCACACTATGGTTGATCCCCGGAGTCAGCATCGCAGCCGTTGTGTGTGCTGATGCACTAGGGAGGCAATAAGCTGATCCCTGGAGCCAGCAATTCACTTCAGCCATCAACACCAGACAGAAGGATATCTACATCATCATATGGAAGGAAGCGCAAATGGATGGAGACACATATGGATCACATTAGTTTACTGTGAAGCTACGTCTTAGTTGGTGCTTAACTTGGCGAGAGCCAAGTTCAAATCAGCATGAAGTGTTAACATCTATTCTCATGTAATGGAAATCAACCTTGATATACAGACCCACCCACATCCCAGAGGAAATCTTTGAATGTCCAGTAGTAAAATTGATTTAAATTGGCAAGGAAATATAGAGAACCACAGTAAATCCCAAGATTAGGTACTGAGATAAATGCACAAAATATCAAGCTCCATTTGCAGTTAAAAAGTTAGGTTCAGTCCCCTAGATGATTTTTTGCTTGTTTTGCTTAATTCCACTCAAATTTCAACTGTGCCTTTGCCTGTGCTTCAACACCAGGCTCATAGCCACTAATGTATCTTTCACACATGAAACCTGTTTTATATTCGGTCATTATTTGCCCATAACAGCTTGAAAATAGGCCCTTAATTATGCAGTTTTGTCTACACTCAATATACTTGCAAATGAGCCAGACATGTTATTCTAGTAAGTATTTTGTCACGATTGTTATAATGAGAGAAGTTTAGTAGGATTTATTGTAGATAAGAGACCGATGATAATGGATGTGGAGTACAACTGATACTTTACAAGCAATTCCAAGAAATCATAATGCAAGACTAGCATTTCCAACTACAGTACGATATACAGTAATTTCATAAAGCTTTTAAATAATTAGTTGAAATATTTTGTATCATTAGTACAGTAATTGAATTGCAAGATGCTACATAGCTAGATTGTAGCCACACATAACATGCTACTGTACACAGATGAGTTAATTACATTGTTCAATTATTTACTTATAAATCCTGTGACAGATTGTCAAAGGTTGAACCAAAATCCTGTTATTTGGTAATTAATGTATAGACATCATTTTTAATGTCAAGATTAGTACAGTTACATACTGTGAAGTGAGTCCAAAATGATAAACCAGTGAAATGCAACTAAATCTAAACAAATATATGAGCTTCACAACTCAATCGTCAGAACAGTTTTACTTCTAAGGTTTATAAAACTGAAACTGGCCTGAAAGGTCAAACAGAAGATCATAGCATACTTGACTTGTATCAAATGAATAGAAACATTCATTACCTGATCAAAAGATGATTTTAAATTGACAATTTAAAAGTGTTTTTGTGCTTATTAATTTGAAAGTGCACAGACATGAAAGTCTAAATATTTAAGTGCTATGTTTTGATGTTGATTCTATGCCTTATTTATTATGTACAGTGTTATTAATATTAAAAGCTGTTAATGTGTCTTGTGGTGGTACCATATTCATTTTTAGAAAGCTCACACTTTGCTTGCCTTACTTCCAGGTTAACTGTACTAATGAAGTGTAATAAACCATAGGTAAGCAATGTAAGACCCAGGCAAAATAAATGTCACTCTGGATGAAATTGGCATATGAACCTGATCTGGAGATATACACTTGCATGTATGCATTGATTGGACTTTATAATTACATTATTTTGCACATTATTAAAAGATTCACATGTGTAGGTTCATGTTTGCATGTATGTAAGTTATTACACTTTGTAATGAAACTTGGTATTGACATTTGTGTACATGTTCTTTGAGTCTAGTTCATAATGACCCTCTCTTGCGTGAGTTCTGGCTTCTGACTTGTTTGGACAATGAAGACTACATCTATAGTACATCTGTTAAAATGTATAGAGGCTGTAAATACATCTATTGTGTATAGTGCATGCTGTTTCATATCCTTTCATACAGCAATACAGTGCCTGACCAACTTTATTGTATATGAATCCTACCAATATTATTATTATTTATTTCTTTAGTAGACACCCTTATCCAGGGCAATAGGTCTAGTTGTCTTGGTTAGTGAAATGGCATCACTTAGTTTACATTTTCACACTATAAAGGTCATGTCCCATGCACTTGGTCTTCCTTTCCCCGGACTCTGCATTCAATCTGTGTTAGGAGCAGAAGCATTTACTTACTGTAAAGCTAACTTACAACAGCATCCATTAGTGTTGAATGTTTATAGCTAAGAGAATGTTTATAGCTAAGGTTAGCAATGTTAACTGTTTACACAGGGGCTTTGTCTGTCTGTGGATAAACAAGTATTCTACACCAGGGGTTTTCAACCAGGGTCCGTGGCCCCCTAGGGGGCCTTGAGGTTTTAAGCCCGGGACAGATAGATAGACAGGCGCAGCGCAGCACGCAAGACATTTTGCTGTCTGTATCGCTGCCATTGCTTTCATATGGTGTTGGACAGATCAGTGCGGGAGGATACCGTGCTAGTCCCGTGGTGACGCTGAGCGGTACCACTCAAATTGAAACTAGAGCGTTTGTTTTCTGCCTGACGCGCGGTACTGTTGGTGGATTAACCAATCACAGCCAAGTGGTGACAACACGTGCTTGTCATGAAAAATCATGAATGAAACTGTTGTCTACGGAGGTGTCCAAGTACCCTGAAGTTTTGATCCCTCCCATATTTCAAACAAGGACAGTATTTTATACATCGCCCCTGATAAGCATCCTTCCTGCATTTTTTATTATTATTTCTGTAGTTCACTACTATTTTTTACAAAAAAACTGTCTGTAAAAGGCTATATTTTCTAACACTTTAGTCTGTCTTGGGCTTTAAGTGGTCCTCCAAAAATAAACCAGAGTACAGTGTCCATATTAGGACATCGTTGTACATCAGGCAAAAAGGAGTCATTATGTGCTCCCTCCTCTGTAACTCCCTCCTCCCTCCTCTGAACCTCCCTCCTCCCTCCTCTGAATCTCCCTCCTCCCTCCTATGAAACTCCCTCCTCTGAAAATCCCTCCTCCCTCCTCTGAACCTCCCTCCTCCCTCCTCTGAATCTCCCTCCTCCCTCCTATAAAACTCCCTCCTCTGAAACTCCCTCCTCCCTCCTCTGAAACTCCCTCCTCCAACCTCTAAAACTCCCTCCTCCCTCCTCTGAAACTCCCTCTTCCCTCCTCCCTGCTCTGTAACTCCCTCCTCTATCGTCTAAGACTCCCTCCTCCTGCCGACATGCTCCATGCTTCCTGCTCCCTCCCACATAATTTTTGCTGGTCTGAAGAGATCAGCCAATAAAGAACTGTTTCCAACTTTTACGTGTTTTCATCGGTTAGATTAAATGCCAGTCATATAATGTTTGAGAGCTGAAACAAAAAAGTAATAATAATAATAATAATAATAATATCTAAAGACGAATATTTATCGTTTTCGTGAAGTAATGATTGCAATTGTACATTTCAATGCAAGCAAAGCAAGCCCAAAAAAGCATATTAAAAAATTACAGATACTTGTTTAAAAAACATGCTCCTTAAAAGTACACATTCTTGTAATGTTATTTTGCACAAAAGCATATAAAAGGCTGAAGAGGCCCATCTATTATTTTTTATAATACATGGATACCCTTGTGATGCTAATATTAAAGAAGACGAGGTTCAGCAGTACAGTTGGGGTTTTTTAAACTTAGTGTTTCAGTGTTGTACAGATGTTCTATGTCGTTATCCGTTAGTGCTTCAGCTTTACTTGGATGATTGCCTTTACATTGTTTTAATTTCCCGTTCCTCTCCAGTTTCTCTGAGATACGAATGTACCAGCTTTACATCATTTTTTTTTAATGTATTCTCATTTTGTTGGTCATTAATGAACATTTCTGTACTGTGGGTGTTGAGTGATTGAAAACAAGACATTTTGTGTTTGAATTGAAAGTGATGGTCTCGAGGAGTCAAATGGGTCAAAGTTCAAGTATATTTACCTCGAGAGGAATTATTACTTTATTGATGTCACTACTGTGGTATTATGCATTTTTTTCTAATGGCTCAGAATGCAAATATAGCCTTCATTATTATTATTGTTTATTTAGCAGATGCCTTTATCCAAGGCGACTTACAGAGACTAGGGTGTGTGAACTATGCATCAGCTGCAGAGTCACTTAAAACTACGTCTCACCCAAAAGATGGAGCACAAGGAGGTGAAGTGACTTGCTCAGTGTCACACAATGAGTCAGTGGCTGAGGTGGGATTTGAACCGGGGACCTCATGGTTACAAGCCCTTTTCTTTAACCACTGATATACAGTGCCTTGCAAAAGTATTCAGACCCCTGACCAATTCTCTCATATTACTGAATTACAAATGGTACATTGAAATTTCGTTCTGTTTGATATTTTATTTTTAAACACTGAAACTCAAAATCAATTATTGTAAGGTGTCATTGGTTTTATGTTGGGAAATATTTTTAAGAAAAATAAAAAACTGAAATATCTTGCTTGCATAAGTATTCAACCCCCACACATTAATATTTGGTAGAGCCACCTTTCGCTGCAATAACAGCTTAAAGTCTTTTGGGGTAAGTATGTACCAGCTTTGCACACAGTGTCGGAGTGATTTTGGCCCATTCTTCTTGGCAGATTTGTTCCAGGTTGTTCAGGTTGGTTGGACGACGCTTGTGGACTGCAATTTTCAAATAGTGCCACAGATTCTCAATGGGATTGAGATCAGGACTTTGACTGGGCCACTGTAGGACATTCACCTTTTTGTTCTTGAGCCACTCCAATGTTGCTTTGGCCTTGTGCTTGGGATCATTGTCCTGCTGAAAGGTGAATTTCCTCCCAAGCTTCAGTTTTTTAGCAGAGTGAAGCAGGTTCTCTTGCAGTATTTCCCTGTATTTTGCTCCATCCATTCTTCCTTCAATTTTAACAAGATGCCCAGTCCCTGCTGATGAGAAGCATCCCCACAGCATGATGCTGCCACCACCATACTTCACTGTAGGGATGGTGTGTCTTGAGGCATGGGCAGTGTTAGGTTTGCCACACATAGCGCTTTGAGTTTTGGCCAAAAGCTCTATCTTGGTCTCATCTGACCACAAAACCTTTTCCCACATCGCAGCTGGGTCACTCTCCTGCTTTCTGGCAAACTCCAGACGTGCTTTCAGATGGTACTTTTTGAGTAACGGCTTCTTTCTTGCCACCCTCCCATACAGGCCAGTGTTATGCAGAGCTCTTGATATGGTTGACTGGTGCACCATTACTCCACTCCCAGCCACTGAACTCTGTAGCTCCTTCAAAGTGATTGTCGGCCTCTCTGTGGCTTCTCTCACAAGTCTCCTTCTTGTTTGAGCACTGAGTTTTGAGGGACAGCCTTTTCTTGGCAGTGCCTGGGTGGTGTGATGCAGCTTCCACTTCCTGATTATTGATCCAACTGTGCTCACTGGGATATCCAAACACTTGGATATTATTTTGTACCCTTTCCCTAATCTATGCATTTGTATTACTTTATCTCTAACTTCTCTAGAATGCTCTTTGGTCTTCATTTTCCTTCAGATTCACAGCCTGACCAATGATCCTTCAACAGTGGGGTTTTTATCCAGAAAATGTGACAGCAACTTTAATGGTTCACAGGTGGAGGCCAATGGTAAGGTAATTGTGTCCTCATTAGGGCAATTTCTTTCATCGGTGTAAACTGGGAGCTTCCACAGCACAGGTGTTGAATACTTATGCAAGCAAGATATTTCAGTTTTTTATTTTTCTTAAAAATATTTCCCAACATAAAACCAATGTCACTTTACAATAATTGATTTTGAGTTTCAGTGTTTTAAAATAAAATATCAAACAGAACAAAATTTCAATGTACCATTTGTAATTCAGTAATATGAGAGAATTGGTCAGGGGTCTGAATACTTTTGCAAGGCACTGTATGTATATATATATATATATATATATATATATATATATATATATATGCACTATTCTATATAAACCAAACACAGTACAATGTGCTGACAAAAGATAGCACCAATAACACCAAATAAACATTATTTATTAAATAAAGGGGTTGGTGTAAAGATACGCACAAAGTGATTGGCGGGTGCAAAACCCCCATAATGCAGCTGTGTGAACAGGCTGGCTGGTGTTGACGTCATGGCAGGAAGTAATTGCAACAGTACTTCGAGTAAATCGCGATGTGGTGCCGGTTTATTATAAATGAACAAATAAAAAGGTTTAACAAAACAGAAACACAGAAACTAAATTGAGTTGGCCAAACTAAATAGGCAAACAAAACACTGACCCAAACAAGTACCGTGCTGAGGTGGTTTAGCACCAGTAGCAATTGTTATTTATTATTTGTATCTCCTCTCTCTACTCCCGTTCTCCACTTACTGAACACCCAACCCTGTGTATGTGATACATTGGATCTTTTATGCAGCTGTACTGAGACTCGAATGCTAATCAATCATTCAATTTGAATCTCGGCACATCTGCACGTGAATTACTTTGTGCGCTCCCTGTGCTCACATATTATTACATACTTTATATGCATGTGAAGTGATTGTGCAATCCCTGTGTCTAAATACAACTATATATTTTAAATCACCCATTATAACCCACACTCCGTTCACCAATACATACATACATATAACAGACAACATAAAACACAAAACACAAAATCCGCACAGGGGTGGGGCACCCTGCCACAGGCTGTAAATCCTGTTTAGCAGTTGTAAAGTCTGATTTTAGCAGTCACTAAAAATGTGGCGTATATGTAAAGAATGGCGTTCACCTAGTGTTCTGCACCGGCTATCAAATTTGTATTTTGCCATCATTAAGCGATTCAATTTATATTGAAATGCATTCAAATGAAGAAAAGAGCATGGAATTGGGTGCAAGGTGCAAACCATTGTAGCAGTGAGTAATTAAGAGCTGTATAAAAGCACACACCTGCAAAGACCTGTCACTGGCTTCAGGATGGTTGCTTAGGTACACTTCCTGATGCTGCGTCACTTGGCTCATGCTGAGGAGAGGCAGGAACATGTTCAAAGGAGAAGGGCAAGATGAAGAAGACCCCACATATTTAATCCCAGGGTAACTTTGTCTCGGGTGCCAGAGGATGCGTTGCTAAAGGGTTATCATCTCACTTCACAGGTCATCCTAGACCTCATAGCTGATTTGAGGGATGAACTAGACCCCAGCGTCAATCTAGGGACCGCTATTCCTGAACATGTGAAAGTGCTGTGTTCTCTGCACTACTTAGCCTCTGGTTCCTTTCAGACCACAGTTGGAATGTCTGGAGGGTTAGCCCAATCCACCTTTTCTGGAGAGCTAGGCACATTTCTGGATGTCATGCTGAAAAGGGCAGGCCAATACACATCATTTCCTAAGGATACTAGTAAAACTGATGTTGACTGAGGCTTTTCCAAACAACTCTGTTTCATGCTGAGTGACCTCAGTCGTAAGGACTCTCAGCTCCTTCTCAGAAAACGTTTATTTTCTTTTTCATGCGCTAAGAGGACTTTGCTGCCTTTACTCTGACATATATATTTTTTTGGTTTGTATTTTCATGCTCCACAAATATCATACATTGCCTACTTGTTTCTTTACTCCTAACTTTGCAAGTGTGGCCATAAATAGACAGATGCGCTCATTAGACCCTCATTATCATAATTGCGGATCATTATTTGTGAGTGTTGAGTCATTTGCATTGCTCTTAATCTTACATAGAGAGCAGTGCAAAATAATTGTATAATTGTATAATTATTTTGAATTTTCAGATTTATTTTTTCCTGATTTCTGATTTTTCGGTTTAAAAAATCTGTAATTTGTTAGTTAGTTTGTTTTTTATAACCACAAGTGTTTGATACATTAACAGCAATGATGAAGCTAGAAATGCATGAGAAAATATGGCATAAAAAACCTTTCTAAATGGTTTTAATCAAAGTGCCTTCAGAAAAAATTGACAATAAACACAAAACAAGCCACCTTTTTGATGTATTTAACGTTTCAGACTGTGCTCTTACACATCTTTAAACTGCGTCTGCTTTGTGCAGACTTGGTAGCAATGAGCTGTGGTTGCTAGAGAGACCATGAATGTACTGTAGGCCTACCGTATACCCGGGTTGGGTTCAAGTGGATTTGCTTTTAAATGATACAGCAATTAGGGATACATTGTTAAAGTAAGTGCAGGGTTAATTAAGAACTTCCAAGTCTTTGAAGTAATTTCAGAACACATAATTAATTACATGAGGTGCAGTTTGAATTGATAGAGAAAAGCTTCCATGTTTGCAGTTATCGGTGATGAGTTTCAGTTTATATTTTGATAAATGCATTTGAACAATCTATCAAATGCATTCGCATTTGTGAAGTCTCAGTTGCATTTGCATTTGTATTCAAATGAAACTGACATGCAAACATTTGTATTTGCATTTGTAAGATTTACAGCTGTTTGCATTTGCATTTAAATGCATTTGAACCCAAATCTGCTGTTTACTGCTGGTAGTGTCTAGTTATTATGGGATACTTTGTATGTGAAACCGTTAAAAAGGTCAATTTTTGGTACTTAAATCACAATTTGAATACGATGCAGGACTGTTAATTCTGTGATCAGCATTAAAGCTCAGAATCTAAGTGATCACGTCCGTGTTTTTAAATTTGAATATTTGAATCCCTGCACATGTGTCTGTTTTTTTTTTTCTATGGGGCCTAACTTTAAATATATGTATATATAAAAATGGTATTACAATGTGGGAGGTCCTTATACTTACTGCATAGGAAATTAATCTATGGATTGGTGGCAACATAACCAGTGTCAAAATGAAATAACATAACATCTGGAAAATTAAACGATCTACAGAAAACAATAGCAGGAATGTTGTTCTGCTTTTTGTTAGTCTTGGTTATAGCCCAAAACATTTTTTAAAAATGGGACACAATGAATAGATTAATACCTCAAAGTTAGTAAACAGCTTTCATCGTATGATTTCAGCTTTTGTCAGCAGGTTTATTCTAATTTATCCATGGTCCCTATTGTTCCTTTAGAAGGCTGTGTCTTATAAAATCATTAGTCATAGCAGTTAATTTTATTTTATTTTTCACTGAGTCATTGGGGTGGAAAATTATGAGAAAACACAGAAAAGGTCAGGCAAAACCCTTAAAAACCTTTTTTTTTTTCTCTGAACAACTAACCCCTAATGAGCGGCTGATCCTCTCTTTATATATACGTGGCCATCTCCAAATTGGTAATTACTTAATTAATTTGGAGATGGCCACATTGCACACGTTTAGCTGGATGGGGAATTTTAACTGCATCTATGCTGTAAAACAATAACAAACATTGTGTTTTTAAACACCAAACAATACATTTAAATCATAATAATACAACAAAAAATACAAATAAACACAGGAGCAGGGTGTACTCCGTCACACAACAGTATCCAAGAGACCTTCTTATTGTTATAACACAATATACAGTATGATCTTTTACTATCTTTTTAAAATAAAATACACACATATTTCTCCTGGAAGCATAGGTTGTCCTGGAGCATTTGGAGCCAGTCAGATTTAGTAAATTAATGTATTAACTTTTAGTCCTTTAACTAAATGTAACTATAATTATTTATAGTCATGAACTACCAGCACTCTATATTGTAAAAATGATGTAACTATACAAAGAGGTCACTATTATATACTGTTATACTGCATGTCCATTGTAGCTATTAGTTGTGTTTTCAAGTTGTTTGATTTTTACGTTTGATTATGTGGAAGTTACAAAGTGCTTTAAAAGAGCATTAAAAGTGCTTGCTGAGATTTTCATGGATTAGCGTTGCCATTCTACCAATGTATTGTATTTTTTTTTGTAATTTCTCACTTGTAAATAGTGTTTCCTTATGTGATTTATTTTGTGTTTGTAACTTATTTTGTACCGGTGTCCCAGGAAATAAGTTGATCAGGAAATAAGTTGATCAAGCTCTAGAATTTAAAGGGGAGGTTCCATTGTTTCTAATGTAAATAAGCCTAGGCCAGGAAATAAGTAGATAGAGCCAGGAAATAAGTTGATCGGATATATTAATGAACAATAAATAATTTAAAATTAATGTTGTAAGTATAATTTATATCAATTAGTAGATCAGATTTATTCAGCAGTATGCTGCTAGATAAGATTATGTGAATATCGCTTTAGATCCGATATATTAGCCTAACAAAAATGCATAATTTAAAGTGATTTGTACGTATAATTTACATTAACATGTAGATCGGATATATTTGAGATATATTAATGAACAATAAATAATTTAAAATTCATTTTGTAAGTATAATTTATATCAATTAGTAGATCGGATTTATTTGGCAGTATGCTGCTTGATAAGATGATGTGAATATCGCTTTAGATCCGATATATTAGCCTAACAAAAATGCATAATTTAAAATGACTTTTGTACATATAATTTACATTAACATGTAGATCGGATATATTCGACAGTATTACGCTAGATAAGGGGATGTGAATATCTCTGTAATATATATTAGCAGCAAATAAATAATTTAATATGAATTGTATGATTAGTACATTTCTGATTGTGTATTTCTGTTTGTGTAACAAACGTTAACTAGCAAAATGTGTTACGTATTAACGTTATTTTGCATTTCTGGAGGTGTTTTTGTTTTGGGAAGCACTATGGACAGCAGGTATGCGAGCGATTGTCCAAAAGTTAAAGCATGAGTTTCAATCATGGAAAAAATTAAGCTCCATGCTGCGATTACTAACTAGGCCACGGTGCACATCAATCACATGATGTACTTGAAAAACGTTGCTTATACAGTATTATTATTTTATATTTGTTCTTTCATTTATTTTTACATACAGTACTTTGTATAATTAGGACAGAAAACGAACAGGAGACTGGTTACCATAGTGCATGTATTTCAATTACAAGTTTGGGGAGAAACAATACATTAATTAATTAAAAATTAAAGAGTTAACATCTTTGCTAAACCGTGGTATGTAGTTCAATACCAACCAAGATTTTGTGTTGTGAGAGAGATCATACAGTATATGTATATCCCTGTAGTGCAACAACCAATAAGACATATAACGAGAAACAGATACAGCATATTGAATTAAAGTGAATTATCACGATTTAAAATCATGTAGATATACACATACATACTGTATCTCTCTTCCTCATTATATATTTCTGTTGTCTTGAATAAAATACAACTTGCCCTGCTAATAATATTATGGATGCAACATGTCATTATATTACTGAAACATTTTAATTTTGATTAAAGATTGACAACATTTTGACGTGTAAAATAATTTAATATATAAATAAATCTCAGTGATCACACATAAACTACATCTGATTGACAACGATGTTATAGAAACATAAAAAGATTTAAAACATTTTATCGTATAAAGAGTCGTCAATCACACATTTTAAAGTTCATACGAAAAGACAGTGCCACGAACACGCACCAACATACACAGTCTAGTAAATAAAACGGACAGATAAAAATAAAAAGACATGCAGTGAACCTCCCCTTTAATCAAACTGTAGCCCCGCCTTACTTGTGTCTACTTTTGACTTACTGCGCTAAGCGGTCAACTTATTTCCTATGATACCGGTACTTCACTTCCATATTCTGCAGCATAAATGTGCATAACTCCACCAACTACAGCAATAACCATATTATCTATATTTTCATATTTGTTTAGATTATTTTTGGTGTAAATGTGTAATAATGTTTTTGTTAAATGGGTGTAAATTAAACAAACCCCAGAAAGAGTTAAGTTTGTGACTTGATTTACTACTTACATGTGAGAATGTGGCAGGAATTGAAGAAACTCTGGACCTTGATTGGTGGTCCAATCAAATAATTAATGATTCACTTTGTTTTAAGTTATGCATGTGTTTTGAGTCTTGTAGAGGCTGGGGCTTAAGAATGAGCTCCAGTCGGTTGTGGCCAGAAGTATCCAAAAGCATGACAGTATATTGTAATTAGTTTTTAAAAAATTTTTCATTTTTTGTTAAAGTGTTTAGTAGCATCACTATTCAGCAGTTGCCTGATTTCCAGTCTTTTTGTCTGATCACTTGCACCTAACCTTCACACTTTCAAAACATCTCAAAACCATTTAATATGTTCACTTATCATTGTGTTGAAGTTCTGTTGATAGTAACAAGGTTCTCCCCAGGAATTCTGTACAGCCAGGCTGCAGAACATTATAGCCGGGAGCACTTTTAACGGAAAAATAAACTTGCCTTACCTTAAATATATAATACGGCAAAGAATTTGAATAATGTGTCATATTTCATTGACTATATCTGGTTGCATTTTTTTATGTTCTACATTTTCTTTTTCATGACTGTTTTTTATTATGGTAAATTACCGTGCTTATTTAGGCACTCTACGATTTGACTGGGGAAAGATAGCATAGGGTTATTGGAGGTCACAAAAAAGGTAACCTTTTCACTTCTTTTAGCTTAATTATTGAGCTTATTACTTCATGTAAATTGTTTTATTTATGTTAAGTTTTCAGGGCATTTTGTTAATGCACATTTTTTTTTTTTTTCGCTGTTCTACATTTTTTTGAATGCAACTGTTCATTTTAACACAACAGTACTCACACACGTTTGGTCACCATCATAACTGTTGCATGAAACCGAAGTGTAATAATCCAGCACCTCTGCACTTAAGCATTTGTATGTCAGCTGCCAAGTGTTCAGCTGATACCCAGCATGCCTTTCTTCTTAAAGACGTATAGCCTCTATACATGAACCCCCGATATCTCTGACAAGCACCTGGGTACATATTTTTATGATATCACAACAAAAGGAATACGCGCTTTTTTTTTTTTGGTGCATGTCACCTTACAGTACAATAATACGACAAAAAATTGACTGAATGATTATACCTGAAAAATAAATCTTAATATTTTTTTTAATAAAGTAGCCGGCGCAAATATAGTATTAGGCGGTGGATTGTGCCGATCGCCGGCTTATTTTGACCCCTGCATTCATTTTCACTATTTTTGCTTTGAAAATAATTGGTTATTTTTTTAGCAGTCATTTTTTAATTTTTAGCCTCTCGAAGTGCTTAACACAGAAAACCCGCCCCTTCAACTCTCTGATTGGTTAAATGTTGTGTCAAGCCGTAACGCAGCTGTCATGTGGTTCCAAGATTACTTTTTCACCCAGCAACGTGCAACTTATCTAGTCTGCTAGAAGCGAAATCAATCGTTATTGTTAAAGGCACATTACCATCTATCTGCAAGGCGGGCCTAGGGAGAACCCTGTAGTAAGTGATTTGTTATGTGTGATGTGATGGCATTCAATTTGATCCTGTAGATTTAAATACTATTATCAGTGGCATGTTTCCCAAAAATAGATGCTGGCTATCCTTTTTAATAGCGTACTCAAATTGGATGACAATAAAGCTGAAAAAGATTATTGCAATCAATTATCTCATACACTTCAGATAAATAAAAGAGTGGGTGTGCTTATAGTCCTACAAAAAAAGCCTTTGTCTCATACACAACAAATCATTGTTAATGATGGGGAACTCTGGTTATTATTAACATAAGCCTATAAAAATATAACTATGCCATATACTGTACATTAGCAGGGCATGAAGTTAAGGTCATGAAGGGCAAAGCAATGTTGCCTTCGTTGGGCGTGAAGATTCAGGGGCACCAAGGCAGTTCTAGGTGGCAAAAAGGCAAAACATAAATCCAACCCAAGGGCACCAAGGCGATTTCATACTCATAAAACAACAACAAAGAAATACAGAAAGCCTAGTATCTTGATGAAATTTTAATTCAAACAAACACAAATCAATGTTTTCTGAGTGATTCACAAACTAATTGTTACAATAATAATATAAAGGTAACTTTTCCATTGTAAAAATAAAATGGTATAAAAAAAAAATCCATTTAAAAACAACATAAAAATTCATAATGAAAAAATACAAAGGGTAATTTGGCAAAAAAATAGAATATTCAGGGTATTATTTTACTAAACTCGGTCACACACCACTGACCAATACATAGATTAGACTAGAGGCTTAGATACAGCCTTAGTGATACAACAGCACAAATAAGCAATGTCAGTGAAGGGAAAGCAAAGCAAACTGGCTGAAGATTTACCCATGGCTGGGGTTTAATAATGATAGTGGTCAAATGAGTTGTTCGGTCTGCAGTGTCTGCCCAATTGTATCAGTACTTGCATCATCTTGTACCTGCACTTAACTGCTCCACACATTGCTGTATTCTACGACTGCTCTGAATTAAAATTATATTTTCTGTGTCTTGTACTTGATTTTACTCCTTAAGGTAACCGTATTCATGTTTTTTGTAATTGCTCTTATTTGTAATCGTTGGTATCCATTTATTGTACTTACTACTTGCTCTTAATGGAATTTATTCTTATAAGCAAATATTTTTACTACAAGTTTAATGTTAGGTTTTTATCATAACCCTGGTTCCCTGAAATAGAAATGTATCTATTACACAATGGGTTAACCTTTTACACCCGAATGAACTTAACACCTCTACCAAAGCTGTGTCTTACATCCATGACATCAGCACGCCTGACGGCGCTCAGTGCCATAGATTCTCATCAACCTAGCATAGAATGTACGCAGCAACCAAAGAATTGTAATGGATACATTTCTGTTTCAGGGAACCAGGGTTTGATAATAACCTACCGTTCCCTTTCAAGTACAAAATGTATTCCATTACACAATGGGTAAGTATACCCAAGCCGGCGCAAGGACATGACTTGCAAAACAGCCAATCTGGCAAGACACTATGATACTATGGTGCACGGTGCAGGAGCAGAGTAAGGTATGCACGATACGGTATGGTGCATGATAGGCACAGTACGGTACAGTATGGTGCATGGTACAGTGCATGGTGTAAACACTTTTCTTATAATATTGTAGAAAAATTGAATGGTACAGTACAGTAGTTGTCAATACCACACCTTAGGCTATGTACTTGAGTATAATTTACATATATGGCCAAAAGTTTTGCATCACCTAGTAGAATATTTGTTAAGTAAAGAAATTACACACAATGACTTACCAAATAACAAACAGTAAGAGTTCACTTTTGTGAAAATTAAGTTTGTAACTGGATAATTTGCTGTAAGGTGTCAAGATCATGCGGGAGAGAAGATACAGGATCTGAGATGTATAGAAGGTCACCTTCTGCTCAAACCCTCATCGTGTCATGCCCTGTATTTTGTGATTAGCATGTAGGGAAATAGAAAGGGGCTCAATAGCAATGGCAAAGAGGAGAGGGAAAAGAGTGCAACCCTGCCTAGTATCACTGTGCAGTGAAAAATATTTAGAACATATATTATTAGTAATAACAGAGGCCAGGGCAGAAAAATATAGTAGTTTGATCCATGAAACAAAATTGGGGCCAAAGACAAATTTATGGAGTGTATCAAGGAGGTAGTCCCATTCAACACGGTTAAATGCTTTTTCTGCAACCAGCGAGATAAGAATCTCTGGGTGCAATGAAACAGATGGAGAATATATGATATTGAATAAACGTCGAAGATTAAAAAATGACTGCCTACCCCGAATGAATCCTGTTTGGTCAGTGGAAATAATAGAGGGGAGAATGGATTCAAGGCGGTGCGGCAGGACTTTTGCCAGAATTTTAACATCTGAATTGAGAAGGGAGACAGGTCGCTATAACCCACGAGGGTTCTTGTTTTGTTTTTTTTGTTTTTTGTTTTTTTAGTATAAGTGAAATTGAACCTAGGAGAATTTTAGGATGCAGACATAATTTTTAAAAAACTTTTTTTGGAATTAAAGAAACTACAAAATGATATCGTACAAGTCTCCTGGAAACTACAGTAGTAGTACAGTATTTCATGTTACATTTTGAAATGTCACAATTTTTGGAAAACTACAAAGTGATATGTAAGTCAATATGTTAATGTTACATTCGTAATTCTATAGGGTGTGATGCCCCCCACATACAGTGCCTTGCATAAGTATTCACCCCTTTGGACTTTTCCACATTTTGTAGTGTTACAACCTGGAATTAAAATTGATTTAATTAGGATTTTTTGTCACTGATCTACACAAAATAGTCCATAATATTGAAGTGGGGAAAAAAATCTACATATTTTTCAAAATTATTTACAAATAAAAAACTGAAAAGTCTTGATTGCATAAGTATTCACCCCCTTTGCTGTGACACCCCTAAATAAGCTCTGGTGCAACCAATTGCCTTCAGAAGTCACATAATTAGTTGAATGGAGTCCACCTGTGTGCAATTAAAGTGTCACATGATCTCATGATGATTAAATACACCTGTTTCTGGAAGGCCCCAGAGTTTGTTAGAGAGCATATCTAAACAAACAGCATCATGAAGACCAAGGAGCTATCAAAACAAGTCCGGGATAAAGTTCTGGAAAAGCACCAATCAGGGTTGGGTTATAAAAAAATATCCCAAACTTTGAACATCCCCGGAGCACCGTTAAATCCATTATTAAAAAATGGAAAGAATATGGCACAACCGTGACTCTGCCTAGAGAAGGCCGTCCACCAAAACTCAGTGACCAGGTAAGGAGGGCATTAGTCAGAGAAGCAACCAAGAGGCCAATGGTAACTCTGAAGGAGCTGGAGAGATCCACAGCTGAGATGGGAGAAACCGTCCATGGGACAACTATAACCCGGACGCTCCACAAAGCTGGGCTTTATGGAAGAGTGGCGAGAAGAAAGCCATTGCTGAAAAAAACCCATATCAAATCCCGTTTGGATTTTGCCAAAAGGCATATCGGAGACACAGCAAACATGTGGAAAAAGGTTCTCTGGTCTGATGAGACCAAAATTGAACTTTTTGGCCTTAGCGCAAAACGCTATGTATAGCGCAAAGCCAACACTGCTCATCACCCTGAGAACACCATCCCCACGGTGAAGCATGGTGGTGGCAGCATCATGTTATGGGGATGCTTTTCATCGGCAGGGTCTGGGAAACTGGTCAGAATTGAGGGCAAGATGGATGGAGCCAAATACAGGGAAACTCTAGAGGAAAACCAGTTTCAGTCTGCAAGAGACCTGGGACTGGGGCGGAGGTTCACCTTCCTGCAGAACAATGACCCTAAACACACAGCCAAAACTACACTAGAGTGGTTTAAAAACAAGATTCCGAATGTGTTAGAATGGCCCAGTCAAAGCCCAGACCTCAATCCGATTGAGAATCTGTGGCAAGATTTGAAAACTGCTGTTCACCAACGGTCCCCATCCAACTTGACAGAGCTTGAGCAATTTTGCCAAGATGAATGGGCAAAAATTGCAGGATCCAGATGTGCAAAGCTGGTAGAGACTTACCCAAGACTCACAGCTGTAATTGCTGCCAAAGGTGCTTCTACCAAGTATTGACTCAGGGGGGTGAATACTTATGCAACCAACAAGTGTCTTTTTTTTTTGTTTAATTAACTTTTGTGTCACAATAAAAATATATTTTGCACCTTCAAAGCGTTAAGTATGTTGTGTAAATCAAATGGTAAAAATCCCAATTAAATCCATTTTAATTCCAGGTTGTAACACTACAAAATGTGGAAAAGTCCAAGGGGGGTGAATACTTATGCAAGGCACTGTAGTCTACTAAATAAAAACACTGGTTTGTTTATCAAAAGTAGTTTTTCTGTCATCTAGATGCAGGTGTATGAAATGAGCGATCAACTTAGCAAAGAAACATACAATATATTGCTGACAGCAAGTAGCCTACTAAAGTGTTAGAAAATATATCATTTTACAGCCAGTTATTTAATAAAAATAGTAGGGAACTACAGAAATAATAAAAAAGGCAAAAAGTGATAACAGTATCAAATTGGCTGCAGGAAGGATGCTTATCAGGGGCGATATATAAAATACTGACCTGCCTGTCCTTGTATGAAATATGGGAGGGATCAAAACCTGTACAACCTGTACAAATAATGTGGCTTTGAAAAAAAAAATGATGAACAGCTGAATGTACATAATGTTAGATGTTTCCATTTGAGAGACTTTATATAGTTTTACAGTTCTTGAAATTTACAGTTGAAAAGTATTTACAGTTTTGTTATGGTGCACCGCTGGACACTCGATTAAAAAAAAAAGTATACCTTTTTTAAGCATATACATTCTAACCCCTTTTCGTGAAAGCACATGTTTTACTAGTTAAAATGTAAGGTAGTGAGAATGTATTACGCAAATATAAATGAAAAATGGTGTTTCGTTCACTAGTATAATGTTATCTCTCCTACTCGTTTCATAATGCAGGGAGCTGCTACTTGAACCATGTAATAGCTACTTGCTCGGTTTTTTGTGTGGGTGTGTTTGGTTTTTTTCTGGTGTAAGAATTTGAGCAAAACTAATAATTATCATTTTTATTGTTGGTGTTTTGGGGGGAATAACACCGAATTACAAAACAGCAACGGTCATTGAAATGCCTATATAAATTAGTAATTTCTATACAGTGAAGTGAAGACATGAAAGGTGTTAGAATGTGTATTGCACCATTGCATTTTAAAGTATTGAAATTTTAAGCCTATTCTGTCACAATTCAATTTAATTCTGTCTAATCTCATCCTTTCTGCAGTACTTGACAAGTGTAAGTTCACATTATTTTTATTTTTACTATTATTGTCGAGAACGAATTGTTGTGCACCCATTTCTTCGCTTAACATTAGGTCAATCCTAGAACACTTCACTGCCACTTTAGACAGCCCATCTTAATTCTTTCGTTTTAAACGTTTTTGAGTTGACATGGTGCTCACAGACGGAAAAATCACACAGTGACACTGACAGTGAACATGTGTGATTGTACAGGCAATTTTTTTTTTTGTGGCAATTGCCGCTGGTCCGTTGGTCATTTCGTGCCCTGCATTAGTATTTCACATTTGTTGATGTAATGTTAACTAATATATTTAGAGATGTGTATACCTTATACCATTTCTATAGTGCAACATCCTGGTGAGGGGAGCTGATATGATCCCCGCCACCCCTACACCCTTCACTTTGAACTGTGACCTAAGATGGCTACCATATTTGGGTGATGTGACTTTTTGCTTTCCACATGATTAAGACCAAATGCTTGAAGACACTGGCTTCATATCAGTTACAAAGCTGTATTCTGTGAATATCACGGTCAGGTTTGTAGGTATGGATATCGTACAAGAAAAATTTAAGTCGGGTTATGAATATCCTCTGAATTTATAGACACTAGACTGCATGAGAATTAAGGAGGGTGTGCCTAACAGAGCTGCAGACCAAAATCTTGTATTATGCCTCTGTGCTGACAATGTACCTTATCCTGGGAAGCTCTGTCTAGAGAGGGGAAATAAACAAACCTTGAAAGTCTTTTGAAAAATATTTTTTGGCAGTGCATGTTAATACTGCACCACCAAGCCCTTGTGCACCTGTTATTGTTCTCAGTGATAACAGGTGCATGACCTTATTCTAATGCAACCAGCTGTTACAATGTCATGCACCTGACCTGGGTGTTACAACTCAAATACTGGAAATATCTGAATTAGTAGAGTTCTCATTAAACTGTACAGATGCCTGAAAAGATTTACTGAAGTAATCCTGTATAATAACTAGGGCAAAGGAGCTAATAGTTTTCAGACCTGTAGTAATGTTTACTGTGTGTGGATGCATTAAATTGCATAAAAGAATCCTGCAAATGTTAAAAAGTAGCTTAATCTCCTAAGGGTATATGGTTACTTGTATGCAAATAAAATGGTGACGAAAACGTTAATACACAAGTGACCGTCAGAATGCCTCTAGAAAAAGGAATCAAGGCACTGGTATACATTCAACCAATTTAATCAAAAGAATATGAAAGGTGACATATTTTCAAAAAAAAAAAAAATCATAGTCTATTTGCATTATGGTACACCAATGAACTGTCCATGAGTAAACTGTACTTCAAACAGAAAAGGGACTCCCCCTTCCCAGTATACTATATTATGGATTGTGTGGGTAAAGTAATTTTCGGTATTAGCTAGCCACTTTAATTTGCGGTACAATAAAATGTATACGCAGGTGCCAGAGTTCCTGGGTTCCTCCCAGGGGTATGTGAGTAAGAATGATTCAATGCTTATGCGCCTTTTCAAAAACAAGAGTGGGGCAGATTATGTTATGCATAATACATGAAATCCAATAGAAAAACATACTGCTTCCAGCATTTTTTTGCTATTATTTAAGCGATGTTGGCGGTCACTACGGCTTAACTTCTTAAAACATATTCATATCTAGTGACCGGAGGGTCACTTACCAGCAATTTGTATTAGTATCCTTCCCTGAGGATGACAGTGACAGTGACAAAGTAGAGACTGACATATTTATGTATCTCATACTTTATTATTATTATTATTATTATTTGTTTATTTAGCAGACTCCTTTATCCAAGACGACTTACAGAGACTAGGGTGTGTGAACTATGCATCAGCTGCAGAGTCACTTACAACTACGTCTCACCCGAAAGACGGAACACAAGGAGGTTAAGTGACTTGCTCAGGGTCACACAATGAGCCAGTGGCTGAGGTGGGATTTGAACCGGGGACCTTCTGGTTACAAGCCCTTTTTTCTTTAATCACTGGACCACACAGTTTATCTAAAGAAACACAACCAATTCTGTACGTTATTAATAGCATCAGGATATGGGGTGCCATGGAGGCTGTCTACTGGTCTGTCCATCTGTATGCATTTCAAGCGTACATTTTTACATAAGCATACGGTGGTGTTCGCAGAATGGTACGACTAGCTGTGGCACAGTGGGGGGGGGGACTGTGCCACTGGTTTAACTTTTTCGTGAGTTTCAAGGACTCTATTGAAAAGAAATAATGTTACATGGCATTTGCTTCTCTCCAGGAGTCCTGTCTTTATATTTTTTTATTTGGCCAACAGTGCTAAATAGTACCTGACAGTACATTGCTCATAGAAATTCAACTACGGTGCAGTGATACACCACATGGATGAGATTAAATAGCACCAGCAGGATAGAACCTGACGGAAATTCTTATTTGACCCACAGCACCTTTAATACTCATTTTCCAATATAAAGATATGGGTTTACAATCTAGGAATTTGTGTTTACGTATATTTGGGCATATATATATATATATATATTAGTGAGTTCAGGACAGGCTAGGTGCGAGCCCACAGGTGTTGCCGATAACGATCGGGGGGACCTGTGGGCAGCGTACGTACCTGCCATGATGTCAAGGAGTTAACAGGTGAACAGGCTGCAGGTGTGGTTAGGTAGGCAATTATGGTTTGAACATTGTTATATTATCATTAGGCTTAATTGGCCCACACCTGTAGCCTATAACAGCCCAATTCCTGGCTGATGAGGGGCTGGCAAAAAGAGAGCCTGTACAGCCAGTCGGGGGCCTTTTTTCTGACCTAAGAGCAGTCTGGGTTGATCTACGCCTAAAACCAGAGCACTGGAATAAAAACACCTGTCTGCCTCTTCTGTGTGACCCACCCTTAAATGTCACAGAGCAGCTCATCGGAAAAGGTGCAGGTCAACAGAAATTCTTATATTACCAGTATTATTTCTCAAGCATTGCTTCCCCCCCAAGTTTATTTATGAAACCAATGTTTAGAAATAGTGGGAATTGGAAAAGTAAAAAAAAAAATATTGTCTTTGCTTAATGCAAAAAGTTCAGTTCGAGTACTCTGGCTTGATCCATCACTTTCAATGTTAAATGTTGTTGTCCAAGGTATTATACACTACAAAGGAATCTTTGCTTGCCTACAATAATGATTGAGGTTTTAAACATGTGATCCAGTTTTCGATAATTAAAATGAATTAGGTCAGCATCTTTATCAAGCTAGGTTCACACAACTTATAATACTAATTAATGTTGCCTATGAGAAATTAGAGCTTGTTGGGGATAAGAGAGGATTGCTGGAGGCTTAATTCAAACCACTTGCAGCAAACCTGTAGTGCATCCTCTTCATTGTCCTTGGTTAAAGGCTGAATTTCCAATAGAAACGAAAGGTCCTGTCCCATCCTACTACACAGTGGCTTTGAATAGTTGAGCACACCATGAACAAAGGGCACTGTTCACTGTTGACATCACTTTACACCAGGAAATTGTAATTGTTCTAATAATCGTTGCAGAGAAATATGGTTTGCCTCGAGATTGAATTCAGGGGACATTGCTAAGTTGGTTTGTGTCAAGTGGGCACTATGTGAAATTAAAATCACGTACTCATTTCTGTGGTTCCCGAAGCAGAAAGGAGAAGTTCAATTATGTTATGTGTATCTTTGTTTGAAAGGGGACATTTGTTTGTGCTACTTCTGCTCTGCCTCTGAGGGGATGCCTCTCTGCAGACCTCATTATCAGTGAGCTGAGAACTAGAAAGTATATAAAAGGTTGGAAAGTCAAT
The DNA here is from genome assembly GCA_030684275.1 of Acipenser oxyrinchus oxyrinchus. Lineage (NCBI taxonomy): Eukaryota > Metazoa > Chordata > Actinopteri > Acipenseriformes > Acipenseridae > Acipenser > Acipenser oxyrinchus. Next base: position 51,147,727 of record CM060247.1, read on the forward strand.
AAAATCTGTGATATATACCTAGTCCCTTCTAAATATAAAAATAGATCTTCCAACACCACATTGCTTTCAAGTAAATGAATTCCAAACTGTTACAGCCAAGTACATAATAAAACCTCTTGGATTGAAACATTAGCTTGGCAAGGCTCTGTGTGTGAGGCCCCCAGCTAATAGGTTGGATGAAGTCAATTTATCGTAAGAATGATATCTTTTAGTCTATTTGGTCCCCAGCTGTTGTTAGATTTTCTAGAGCTTTTCTTTAGTTACCGGATAAAACCAACGAAGTAGATGCACTCAAACTACAAAAGCTGTCAAGCTCTCCTCTTACCGCATGATCTTCAGTGCAATGACAGTGGCACTATCATGGCTACTACTAAGTATATTTCTATAGTAGCAAGCTATTGGTAGAACAGTACTACATATGTTCATACCAATAGTATTACCAGTAAACACAGTGACCACATTAGTATCAGTGTTAGATTATCAGGGCCACTTTGCAATTTTGGTTACAAATTGTGTTGTTGTTGCTAGTAATGTTGCTGTCTTTTGATTGTTCTGCTTGGTTTCCATTTGGGTAATAAAAGGGTTATAAAATGCTATACCTTGCTGTGTTAATTTTCTGACCAGTAGACATATATAAGTTGTGTGCAACTCTTCAGCAGAAAGCCAAGACTGGAAAGAAAATCTCCAGTCACAAGTGGGTCATGACAGACGAGCCTACAGACATGTGCACATATTAGTGTTTCTGTAACTGAGTGTTGAGTTTAAACACACATTCTGTTTCATGGATGCATTAAAAAAAACAAAGATTAATTTGTAGTGCCACTGACATATACCAATACTAGCGCATACCTCCGTAGATAATGGGTATCATTATCAGAGTCGCCTGTCATAGGAGACTTGGCAGGGCTATGAGTACTTGTTAGACCTTAGATTATATTAACACACACATTAATATTTATAAATATTTGATGTCATGTTAATGTTTTATAAAACAGGATTTATGAATGTGTAGGTGCCCTATTAGAGAGAACCAATGGCAGTGAATTGTTTTTATGCACTATGTAAGGAGAATTTCCATTAGCCCTACAATTAATTTTTGGCAAAGACGGGTTCCTGAGACTGCTGTATAATTTCTTTGCTCTGACATTTTTAGATATTGTTTCATAAGCACAGTTGCACCATGTGTATGGCAAGCCAAATTATCATTTAGAGATACCTCAAATTAATGTATAGATATCTCTTAATATTTTACAATATCACTAAATGATTTCCAGATATCTAAATATTTGAAGATATCATCACATATTTAAAGATATCTCTAAATCATTTATATCTAAAGATATCTAAAATACACTTAGAGATATCTGAAAATGATTTCCAGATATTGTTCAATGGAGCTTTAAATTATATGTCTAAAATGCATTTTCAGACATCAAATGGTTTTGAGATATCTTTAAATAATTTTCAGATGCCTGAAATTCAATTTAAGATATGTCGAAATGACTTCCTGTTTCTTTGGCGATATCTCTAAATAACTTCCTGTTCATTTCGAGATATCGCTAAATGGACAGGAAGTCCATTCAACACATAGAAGTCATTTAGAGATATCTTAAAATGACTTCCTGTTCATTTTGAGATATCTCTAAATAACAGTTTGGCATACCATGCTAGCAAAATATTATTTAAAAATACCTGTAAATCAATTTGAGATATATCTATTTCATTTTTAGATGAAATGTAAAATCCCAAAAATGAAATTAACATAACTTCAAAATGGTTAATTTACAGATATATCAAATTCATATAAAGATAACTGCAAATGATTTACAGATATCTCTAAATGTTTCAATATATCAACATGCTATTTGAGATATCTCTAAATTATAAATTGGCTTGCAATACTATGCATTACAACATTATCATGCACTCTGCATACTGCATACAATATGAAACACAAATGAAGACTTGAACTTGCCAATCCAGGCCTTAACCACTGTACAAAATAGCCAGGCTCATTTTGACAGCTATTTACTGACCAAATGTATTGATTTGCTGTGAACCATATTTGCACCACAGGATCTGGTATTAGTTTTATAATTGATTCTCACTATACCTCTTTCCATGAATCTCCCAGAATTGGTTTTTGATATCACATCACATTATAGTTTTTTTTTTTTACTAAGAATGAAAATTGATTTAATTCATTAGGATTTTTATTTGAAAAAGGTCAAATATTGGCACTATAATAACACTTTTGCTTTTATATTTATTCATAATGGAAGGACTTTTTTTTTTACACAGTTTAATAAGGAAATTAGCAAATCTTGCCTACAGTCTTCAACACAACCCAGAGTGGCAGTGGGCAGCTGTGGTCCAGAAAGGCTTGAATGAGTATTTGATTTCTGGTACTGTATCAGTACTTCAGTGTTTGACAAGCGTGGAGAGGGTTAGGCCCAGGAAGTCTGTCACTCAGCACCTTCCACTGAAAGCAAAACGGTGGAGGAGAGTGAGTTGGTGACTGAAGCACATGCATAACGTGAAGGGCAGCTGCAGAGCAGCAGTGAGTCAAACAGCAGGGGGCAGCAGCCGCAACAACAACACAGCGTGTGATATGTCCGCTGCTGGCAGCCCCACAAAGAGTTAGACACCTCTGTGTTTCATTTTCTTGTGCCAGGGCTCATTCAGAATGTCACACTGCCTAGCCATGCACTTCAAAGATACTCAGTGTGTCTGTCTCTATGTGTTTGTGTATGGAATGAAGTTCTGCTGCATTTCCACTGAAGCAGTGGCAAAATCCAAATATTCCATGCTGCACTGTGAAAAAGAGATTAGTAAAAAGTGTACTCTGCTGTCACACACAGCTTTGTAGTTTTCCATATACTGTACTTAATGAAAAAACTGACAAAAATTCAAAAAGTGTGACACTAACATGAAATACAGAAATCTGTCATGTATCAAGCTCTTCAGCACAGTGTCAGTGAGTGGGTGAGAGAGAGAACCAGGGTTGGATATCGAAGAGAAGGTAAGCAAGTTGAAACCGCCGACATCCCAGCGAGTAGCTGCAGTTTGTTTATTATTGAATAGAGAAGATTAGTTCAGAGATTGTAGATCCCACCAAAGTGTTTGTACACTGTGTTGTATGTACTCTCTGTGCACTACCATTGCTGGTAGTGTCACATGAGCTGTTCAGTGTGTTGATATGTAAATAAATCCTGTTTGCCTGCGGGGGATATCAACTTCAACCTCTGTCTCGATCTCCTACCTGTCACTCAGCAGTGAAAAACGGCTACCCTGTCACAAGCATTAATACCCTGTATCTTTCTAAACAAGGGATTTAGGGGAACTCCTTAATAAAAGCTGAATCTCAAAACAAAAATTATGTGAATATAGTAATTGTTACAGCTGTGTATAATGGTATTTAAAACAGGATTCATTTATCCGACTTTTTACATATCCACCCTTACTTTGGTCCCACTGCAGTCGGTAGACTTTTGCAATATCATTTTGTAGTTTCTTTGATTACATGATGTTCAGATAGTTTTTTTGTCTCAATCCTAAAATTCTAGGTGATGCCTGTAGCAGGGTCACAGCAAGAAAGAGACTCAGAGGCAAGGAAGCTGCAGTTTAAAGCACAAACACACACTTTAATAAACTAAATAACACCAAACAAAAGGGTGCAAGGGCCAAAACAAAATGTTCAAACAAAACATGGTTCGTAGACTGGGCATTCGCCTTCACTACTCACAGAAAATATATTATATAACACAGCAACAACCCATGCAGGTGGCCACTCCCCAGTTAGCACCAATCTGCAACTGGCAAGTGGCCACACCTGTGGTTGCTGGCAGAGACATTAACCCTGTCTCTGCCACGATGCCCCATAGCTGTATGGTTTATATTAACTTATTATGCTTGACAAGTTAGCATAACACTTCTTTAAATTTAAACTGTAAGCTGCTGTATTTATATGCTGCCATAAGAGGGCACAGTCAGTTCTGCTGCAAAGTAAATTATGCTATAAAATAGCTGCCGATAATTAAGATAACGAGAGAGAGAGAGAGAGAGAGCAGAACATTCACGTTCCATTAAAAGTTAACTTTTTCATGTGTGCTCATATTACATCCAGATGATATCTAGTAGCATTCATTACATGTTCTACTAATCTTGTAGACTGGGTGGCCTGGTGATCTAATGCCCAATATTAACCTCTGAAGGGCCAAGTCCTAATCCAGAAGCATCCATCCCCAATCTACTGATTCCCTAACACTGGATCATTTTTCATATTTCAAACCCCAGACAAATTGGCGTCCCAATTTATAATCTTTGTTCAAAAGGGCCCTTGGACTGAATAAGCATTGTGGCTAATTTCAGTCCTCTTCTTCAGGAAAAAAAGTGGTCCTCCAGGACAAGGCAGGCACATTGCCAAGTTAGCAGAAAGTGCTTGTCAGTGGACTTACCTATGTGGATACAAGAAAGAATTTGGTAGGCTGTCATGCAGGAACACTTATTATCATTATATGTGAAAATATAAAAATACATGTGTCTGCATTTTTATACAGTAGTGTTTGGAATCAAATGAATATCAGTGATTATTATTTCAAACAACAGCCTGGTTATTTTACCGGCCAGTAATGGTTTTAGATGTGATTTACCGTCACAGATTGTTACCGAGACATTGTATCTAAACAACTGTCAGAGGTATGCAAGTGAGCTGTATCTCCCACTGAAGACGCCGCCGGCAAACACCATCTGTTTACACCGTCATGTTATGGCTCCAGTAGTCCCTCTCTAAACCGGGCATGTTGGGAGACAGACAAAATAAACAGATAAATAAATCGCACACACATTTATAGTGCTCAGTTTATTTTGTTGTGTCAGGCATATCTGAATGTATGGCATACCAGTGTCTGTATTAGTAAGGGATTACTGTACTAAAAGGTGCCTGACACAAGTGAGAGGTTAAGAAAACCTATATTCACGCCCCCAGGAACTCACAGTATTAAAAGTAGTAATTGCCAATGCAGATTAGCTATTGGGAAATACAACGGGTTCTGTGGCTGTCCGAAAAAATATATTGCATAAGATAGCAGATCTGATTAATGCGGATGTTAAAAAAAAAAAAAGAAATCTGTGGGTTCTTCTCACTCTTCTGTATCTCCCTGCTATTTTCTCCACTTATGGCAAGGAATAGGCTGCAAACCTGATTTATATGTTTTCCATCCAGTATGTAGCCTGTCCTGTTCAGACAAGTTAACAATGCAATTTAATGTATGTGTTACAAATAACAAAATACTTAAATGACCTACTTACCAGATAATTCAACATAGACATTATTGTATTTTTACTATTGTCTTAAATACATGTTCCTAACACATGCATATGCTGGGAAATTACCCATATCAAACACATCTTATTCTAAGCTTGGTCTGAGGTACGTGGTAATTATAATGACGGTAATAGTCAATTAACGGCACCATACAGCTTTATGAATCAGACAAATAATATGCTAATGAGAAAATTGGTCTCCAAGGGCACGTTATTCTAATGTCGCGATGAGTGATTTTTTTTACAGTAAATTACTTTTATGAATAACCTGATTAAATACTGTCATATTAAACACTGTTACTGGCTCGATAAAGGAGACGGTAAGTTTTATGCAAATGTAACATTATCTTAGGGGACTTACATGTTTTTCAAGTTATTTAACCCAAGTGTAATTTGCCCATTTGTTCTGAAAAATAAATAAATAAATAAATAAATAAATAATGTAGCATGCACAACATTGGCTTAGGACATGTTACGTTAAAATAATGTAAAAACAAAACCTTTAAAAAAATTGATTGAAAGCAACATTTGGCAGAATAGAGCTAAAGAAGTGTAGTCCGCAATAGTCTGAGTCGTAGTCGACTTTTTGAGCTGTTCAGGTACCATGCTTGTGATGCCTTGTGGGATTTCTAACTGGCCCCATGTAGTTAACAGAATCTGCTGAGCAGTTGAAAGTTAAGTGGCAAAGAATCAAAGAGGAATAAAACAACTTTGGGCCTGTGATGGGGTGCAGCCTATTTTGTGGTGGTTTTGTGTTTTTTGTATTGTTTAGAGTGGATATGAGTGAGTTTGGGGTGTGGTTCAGTGAATTTGTGTGAGGAATGTGTGGAATGTGCCTGGGCTAATGAGGTGCGAATTGTATAAAAGGGAGTGGTTGGGTATGTTAGTGGGTGAGTGTTTGTAACAGTGAGAAGACGTGTGTGAGAGAGTGAGTGGTTCTTTTTGTATAGTTTGGGTTTAGAGCCTGTTTTTGTGTTCGTCTTTTTTGGTTGGCCATCGTGCCTTTTTATTTGTGTTTTGTCAATTAAAATATTTTGGTTTCACTGCATTTTCTGTCTCTGAGTCTTCCCTCTGCTGCTATCCTGCCACAGGGCCTCATTTACTAATCAGCGGTAATTTGGCCAGAATTGTGGGAGGAAAATTGAGATGACTCCTAAAGTGTCATGCCCTATTTACTTACTAATTAGAAGCAAAAATACTGGTCAGAAAAATTCTAATTTGCATAAAAACTGTGGGATGGCAACAGGTCTGAAGTTGTGCACGGTATTTATTCTTTTGACAACAGGTGAAGGAACTTACTTACTGGTGGAGGCAGGGATAAACATATGAGAAACAGATGAAAGAAAATATGCTGAAATTTAAAATAATATTTTATAATCTACACATTTTACAACAACGTGAAGCCTACAACGCATCAGCATGGTTTGTAGGATAGGATAGATTGTACATATCTATATTTTTACATAATGTAATTTGTACAAATATTCATATATACTGTATATGAATAGTTGGTATGTTTTGGCTCCAGTAAGAACACTATAAATAGGTAGCAGAATTTGAACTCAATTCAACTGTTTGACACAACGTTACAAGATTCATCAAGATTAATTGTTACAACGTAACCTCCCAACTTTGTTAAAGCCAGAAAGAACTTACAGAAAAATGTGATTGTAACTATGTTTAGTTACAGTTTTAGTAACTGTGTTTAATTACAACAGTGATGAATCTTGTAACATTGTGTCAAACAGTTAAAATTTGCTTCTAACACTGTTTGATCAATAAAGGTATTTAAAGGTCGTTTGGGTAGGTTTGTTCAGTAGTACTGTTATTTTGTTTGAGGTTAAGAATATATACGTGTTTCTTTGTCTTAGGTTTTATTTATTTATGTATTTATTTATTTATTTATTTATTTATTTGTTAGTTTAGTTAGTTTGTTATTCATATATTTGGATACAGTATTTATTTCAACATTAATTAATTAAAGTACTATATATGCATTTGTATGTTTTCAATCGATTTATGTTTGTTTAGTAAAAATATTAAGTGAAGCTCCCTTCGCAGCCTTGGAGGCCAAGTAGTGCTGGTCTCAGTGCCTTGAGGGCAGTACTCAGAGAACCAGACGGGAACCACTGGCCAAAAAACGGAAGACAACCAGTACACAAGCACAAACCAATCTATTCCTGCACAGTGAAATACAGTTTACTTCACTCCAAAGCTACAGTTATTATTTGACCTGTATCTTTATCACAAATGAATAGAGACATAAAAAGACTTGAAAGTGGAGGCGTATGTCAGATTATGTATAGGTGGTGTGATCTATTGTTTCTTTCCTTCACATTCCAATACTGTTTTCCTTCTTTCTATCTTTACTTCAAGTTATTCTTTTTTTGTCACTGTTTGTTTTTGTTCTTCTTTTTGATCATTTGGTAACACCAGCCTTCAGTTCTTGCTTAACACCCACAAAACGAGTCATCTCCTGTAAATTTAATGGATCCGTTAAAACAATAGAAGACCTTTGGGTTGATTCATTACCATTCTCTGAAGTGTAAAATACATTTTCATGTCCAAATGAAGTATTCTGAAAGTGTCATTTTTTTTTCTTCCTGCAGTACACATATGGTTTTATATGTAATACGTTTGTCCTGGCTCTTCTTGCCCTGTCCCAGCTTTTAAGGAGCATTTATTAAGAACCATTAGATATTTTACAGAGGTGCAAAAATTGTAATTTAAAATATTCTCCTTGAAACGCAATTTTCTGATAGAGGTCAACAACACCTTTTTATGAGTTGCCTTGAAATGACACAAATGCAATTTGCAACATTATATTAAAGGTATTATAGGTAATATAAGTGTGACCATTGATATTTAAAAAATAATAATAAGGCTTTTGACAATTGCATTGATACTTCCAGAAGACATCTATGAAATTCAAAAGTATTATTATTATTATTATTATTATTATTATTATTATTATAATACAACATTGCATATCCTGTGGACTGGGGTATAGGCGGATATGTAAAAAAGTCATATTTGCGAACATCAATAGAAAATGACATTTACACATGCATAAATAGGTTAGTGAACAAAAACAACACTCAAATTGCTTTAAATGTAAGCAAATGTAAACGAGATTAATTAGGCTACAATATACAGTGTTTGCTATGCGGTTTACTATAAGCCACCTCCACACAAAGCTTAAAAAATACAAAACAAATGGTAAATGTACAGTAACCTGCAACTGATGGCTTCTTTCCTAACTCTAGAAGTCCCTGCCTCCCTGGTTCTGCTTTCTTAGGGGGTATTCACACTGGATTCATTTCAAACGTCCTCAGTTTGGTTCGTTTGCTTTGAAACAATGTATCAATGTGCTAGCTGTTCACACTTGCCTTGTGGACAAACGTACTGAGTTTGTTTGGAAATTAACTGGGGCTCGTTTTTGTGGTTCACTTCTGTGTTTTCCCAGGACTCAATTCACTTGTGTTCATATTGAAATAATCAAGTGAACTTGTTTTTTATTAATAAAAGACCATTGGATGTTTACATTTTCTGGCATTGCTTCTTCACACTATGTAAATATTCAAATACCATAGTAGTACAGAAGCCTACTGTATATATTGTTTAATGTTTTGCTTTTTTTTCATTTGTATAAAATCCTCATATATTGAAAAAAAAAGAACTACGGTATTGTAATAATGACAACATATATAAAGGATTGTATTTTTAGGGATATTCCTTGTGTAAAATATAGAGCAGTGCTGCCCAAACATAGAGCAGTGCTGCCCAAACCCGGTCCTGGAGAGCTCCTGTCCAACAGGTTTTATAGGTAACCTTTAATCATCAATTTCTTAACACCTCAAACAATTTCATTGTGATCAATTAAGCAGGTAATTTATTAAATGAAGTCATTTAGAGATCATTTGGTACAAAAAATGAACTACCCTTTTCGGCCCTCAATGGCCTGGATTACATGCTGGGAAAATGTCATGACTTATCTGTCTACTGTCATGACTTATTTAAGGTGGTACGGCTGAATTATAATTTTAGACAGTTTTGGTTTGTTTAATTTAACAACTCCTGCTTTGAAACTTCATGTTGTATTTGATTTTTGTATAATGTATTACATTTGTATTCAAACAAACTAAACATAAACCAAAACTAACTAAAATTGTAATCCAGACCGTACCACCTTAAATAAGTCATGACAGTAAACAAATCATGACATTTTATCAGCATGTAAACTGGCCCAATGACCAGAGTTCCCTTAATTGAACAAGTTATTTGCTTAATTGATCAATAACTTCCATGTGTTCCCAGTCTTTAGAAATTAGCAATTTAGGGTGACCTACAAAACTTACTGGATAGGGGCTCTCCAGAACCGTGTTTGGGCAGCACTGGCATAGAAGTGTGTACAGCGATAAATAAATAAATTGTGTTTTATTTCATTTATGCAAGACAACAGCGAACATGTAATTCATACCTGGGAACTATTTGGCAAACTCTCATTGTTTTTTTTCTTTAAGTTTACTAAACCAAAATCAGGAATAATTTAGAAAAAAAAAAAAAATCTGGTCATTTTTTTAATACAATATTTTGTATTTTAGTTTTTTTTTTTTTTTTTCAGCAGCAGCACTGGTAAACATATTTACATACGCACCAAGCATAACTTTGCCCAAACTGGACAATGAGCCAAAAAAGGAATGTTAAACTTAAATACTGTACTATATTGTATAATAAATTTGGTACTTGCACACTCCCTCACACAACATCGTATACAGTAATCCACATGCAGCTGTATTTTCTGCAAATGTGATTTTTTTTCCAATGTCAGCGATTGGAGGCAGTTCACATCATTCAACATGAACTTGAACAATTCTACAAAAATAAAGAAAACATTTTTTTTAAAGAGGTTATAGCAATCGCACTAGCCAACCGGAGCCACGGTAATTTTAATAAATTCCGGTATGTTGATATTACAGCGAATACGCTGGGTTTTGTCAGTCTGTTTTTGTTTTCTGACCAAATTTCTAACAATGCCGTTGTTTCCCCCATTGTCCATATCACTCATCTGGACATTTTGACCACCTGTTTGTGTATGCAGTAACTGTATGCTACTGTACAGCCAAATCTACCGGGTTCGTTTCCTGTTTGCAAAAGAACCGAGACCGTCCAGTGTTCACATTCATGTTTTTTAAGCGGTTCGGTTCGGTTCATTTGCCAATCGAACTTTGATGTTCACACTGCTCTCCAAACTAACTGAACCGTACTGAGCACGAAAAAAAGCTCCAGTGTGAACAGGCCCTTAATATCTCTGTCACGGTACTTTGCGATCTTTCTTGATTTTGCCAACTGTCGATAAGAAGCTCGGTTTAAACATTGCTTCGGCTATTTTAAACAAATGGCCAGTAAGCATTGCGTTTATGAAGCTTGCTTTGTTTAATTCAAATGCATTTAACAGCTACAACAACACGCTGCCAATATCTGCAACCGTGCGCTCCATCATACAAACACATTGCACCAAAAAAGAGTAAAACACAAAGCTTTCTCAACTGGTGTATTGAAACGTCACTGCTACACACAGCTGACTGACACATGCAAACAGCCCGTCTCTCTTAAAGGGGAACACACCAAAAGGCTGATTGCTATAACGCTTTCTTTCTGTTTCCATCGTGGACGCTGCACTTGCTGCCAATACCATTACTCTGGTAGCCTAATTTTAATATTTATTTATTTATTTATTTAGCGAGGCGGTCAATTGATCACGGCGGTTATGTGATGTCGGATATGCAACGTTCCACTGTATTATTATTATTATTATTATTATTATTATTATTATTGTTAACACCTATCACTAACAACTATACAACAATATACTGTATGGGCAGCAGTGTGGAGTAGTGGTTAGGGCTCTGGACTCTTGACCGGAGGGTTGTGGGTTCAATCCCAGGTGGGAGACACTGCTGCTGTACCCTTGAGCAAGGTACTTTACCTAAATTGCTCCAGTAAAAACCCAACTGTATAAATGGGTAATTGTATGTAAAAAATAATGTGATACCTTGTAACAATTGTAAGTCGCCCTGGATAAGGGCGTCTGCTAAGAAATAAATAATAATAATAATAATAGTACTTATAATTCTATGGTGCACAAAGAAGCAAAGCAAATTATAAATGTCACGTGCTATAGAAAGATTAAGGATTATTATTATTATTATTTAAGTTTAATTGTTCAGCAATTATTTGGTAAGTACTTAAATGCTAACATCAGATTTGTACTGCATGTGATCTAAATCTTTCAGACTAATCTGCAATATAAAAGGATGAGAATAATTGCCATTCAACAGGTTCTAATTTAGCTGCCCTTCTGCCAGTCAGGCTCAGATCCAATCTGAAGATCTGCTCAGTCTTAATCACAGTGTTTTTACACAGCTGGACTGAAGGCGGTAACTTTATCCAGTAATAGGCTTATTGTATGCCATCAGAGAAAAGGAAGAAACTGTAAAATGCTAGTGAAATGACACACTGCTAAATGGCCCAGGCACAGGCAGGTACGGCAGCTATTGGTTTTGAGGTAGTATTCTACCAGAGGGTTAACAAGGTCATGTGTATATGGGCTTTCAATAATACAATAGCAAGAAAGATACTGTAGACACTGTGTGTGTGGTGTGTGTGTGTGTATACAGTGCCATGAAAAAGTATTAGCTCCCTGTCTGATTTTCTGCATTTTTGCACATTTTTCACATTGTATTTGGTCAGATTTTTTTGTGGGTTGTAGTAGTATATAGAGGGAGTCTGAGAGAAAAAATGACACCAAAGTTTGGTCCTTCTTTCATTTGTTTGGTGTGCAAGGTAATCAAACATGCAATGTTCAGGTGTGAAAAAGTTATTGGCCCCCCTAGTTAACTCAACCCAATTAAAGGGATAATTAGGGTCAGCTGTTTGAGTACTTTGGTTAACAACCTGGCCTGATTTGGGCCAGCCCTGCCCAATATAAATCTGACTAACTTTGGCCCTTACCATCAGAGTGAAGTTGTCAGCGCACAGTTTCTAGGCACATCATGCCACAAACAAAAGAAATTCCTGAAGACCTCCGGAAAAAAAGTTGTTGATGCCTATCAGTCTGGAAAGGGTTACAAAGCCATTTCTAAGGCTCTGGGGCTCCACCGAACCACAGTCAGAGCCATATTGTCCAAATGGAGAAAGTTTGGGACAGTAGTGAATCTTCCCAGGAGTGGCCATCCTGCCAAACTCTCTCCAAGAGCAAGGCATAAAATCGTCCACGAAGTCACAAAGAACCCTAGAACAACATCCAGGAACACTGATCCGTTAAGGTCAGTGTTCATGACTCCACCATCAGAAAGATGCTGGGCAAAAATGGGATTCATGGCAGAGTAGCAAGGCGGAAACCATTGCTCACTAAAAAGAACATGAATACTCGTCTCAAATTTGCCAAAAAGCAACTGGATGATGCTCAAGAGTTCTGGAACAATGTTCTATGGGTAGATGAGTCAAAAGTGGAACTTTTTAGCCGACATGGGCCCCGTTATGTCTGGCGAAAACCAAACACTGCATTCCACAGTAAGAACCTCATACCAACGGTCAAGCATGGTGGTGGTAGTGTCATGGTTTGGGGAAGCTTTGTTGCATCAAGACCTGGACGCCTTGCCATCATTGAAGGAGCCATGAATTCTGCTCTGTAGCAGAGAATTCTACAGGAGAATGTCAGGCCATCCATCCGTGAGCTGAAGCTGAAGCGCAGCTGGGTCATGCAGCAAGACAATGATCCAAAACACACAACCAAGTCTACATCAGAATGGTTGAAGAACAAGACATTTTAAGTTTTGGAATGGCCTAGTCAAAGTCCAGACCTAAACCCCATTGAGATGTTGTGGCAGGACCTGAAATGAGCAGTTCATGCTCGAAAACCCACAAATGTCACTGAGTTGAAGCAGTTCTACGTGGAGGAGTGGGCCGAAATTCCTCCACGGTGCTGTGAGAGACTAATCAATAACTACAGGAAGCGTCTGGTTGCAGTTATTGCTGCTAAAGGTGGCGTAACCAGTTATTGAGTCTAAGGGGGCGATTACTTTTTAACTTATATATTAAGTTAATCAACTAATGCCCATAAATTAACAGATAAACAATTTTAATCGAGTGACAGCCCTAATATATATACATGAAACAGATGTTATGAAACATATGTTTCATGTACAGATGTACATGAAACTGAGTGACCAATTACCTGCAAAAAATCCCACAGTAGTAAGCAGACATACCAATTTGGATGAAGAACAATTAAATGAACTGGAAGATAGCAAAAAAAATAATAATAATAATAAATAAATAAAAAAAATCGCTGTCTTTATACCCAGTCACCCTGACTTTGTCACTTAAAATAATGTATTTTTAGCGGTTTGTAAACGCTACAGAAAAACACAAAAACACACTTCAGCACATTATCCACCCCTCTCAGACACATACCTTGAAAAATTACTGAAATCCAAGACTTGTTGTATTTATTTTTGTCCTCCCACCTGTTCAAACAGTGTGTCTGCACTGTCAGTGACAGGAGAAGAAAATAACTCACTGCAGTCTCAACTCCACCCCCTGGTGTATTTTCTCAGTGGCAATGTCCACAATATCAAAAATACAGATGTGCTTTTTGTTGCATGTTCCAATACAATTAATTTACTCAGCTTAACTTAGTGTGTAGTTCAAAGTTATAAATGAGGCTACTTTATTGGCATGAGGCTATTTAATAAAAAAATAATATTTTGCCCTAAACATGATGCTTTTTTTCCTTCAAATCCACTGTTTCACCTGGATTATAAATACAATAAGGTTTTATGGCGTCCGTATACGTCGAATATACTGACTTCTTGGGCGCCCCAAGGTGTCCATATATTCGATGTATACGGACGGCCTGTCGGGCCTTTATATATTATATATATATATATATATATATATATATATAATCAGTGGCAGCTGGTGACTTCTGAGCCAGAGGAGGCACACTTGGGTGAGGCAAAGTGTTGGAGCAGACAGAACCCAAATAAGCAGCCTACTCTTAAACCTTTTTACTCATTCTAAAATGGATGTGCCTACTTGCTTCCCTGTTCTAACAATGTCAGAGCAGATGATGATCATACACCAATACCCAGAAGTATAGAAATAAAAACATATTTTTATAGTACACTTTTCTCAACTCAGTATCATAGGCATAAATAGGGATTTGAAAGAAAGGGCATAAATAAAAATGGTAAAACTGAGTGCTAAATAAACAAACGTTACCATGATTGATAATTTAACAGTAAAGGGCACGTTTAAAAACAGAATACTTAAGGTGATTAAAACATTTTCTTACCTTTACCTATTGATAAAGCCTGCAAATCTGAAATTTTGCCACTGCCACCTTGCAACTCAGTGTCCGAATAGAAAACTTGCAGCTCTGTTTTTAAATGTTCCCCGTCAAAAAAATTGGCTATATCCCTCAGTTAAGCAGTTAAATGCTTCATCTGGGAATACGTTCTTCATTGCTGTAAATTTCTCGTGATTCAATAGCTCAAGGAATTGCAGCTTATCCAGGCTTGCATATCGATGACGAATCTGGAGTATTAAATTATCCAAAATGGAAAATGCAGTGTGCGGTATTGCTGCTTTACGTCTTTGAACTCACCCTGCCGTCGGCGACTCTTTCTCCTGTGTGTGTCAGCTGGGTCTTCTGTCAAGTTGGCTGGTTTTTTTGTACAATTTATTAAATGCTTCTTCAGTTCTTTTCTCCTCTGTAGATTCAGTATTTTTATATCCTCAAGCACAGATAATGAGATAGAAGAAATCAAATCATTCTGAATTGTTTTTGACATTCCTGTAAATACACTAGACTGCTCAATATGAGTGGCAAACAATTCATCATAGCGAGCTATTACCTCAGTGAGCTCCCGGTAGTTCCCCTTGTTTAAAACATCCGCCATCTCATTGTGCCCTCTGAGTGATACTTCTTGGCGCCCCAAGAAAGTTGTTGCATCTATTAGAAGTTTTAAAACAACCCTGTTCCTTCTCACGGCTTTGTTGTGTTTTGCTACTTGAATCCATGCACCTTCATCTATAACATGTTCAATTTGAATTTGTCCCAGCAGCTTCAGTTTCACTTCGGCATTGACATGGTCTTTTGCTTTGGAATGACATTTTAGTGCTCAATCCAAATTTTTTATATCATTATATCCATATTTTGTCCAAGTACTAGCAGAAATACAGAAAAATCAACAAGGCCAACAATACAGGCGGTTTGCAATCGCGCTGCCTGTCAGCCAAATCACTCTGTCATACCAGTGACAATGAAATTATCTAGTAGTACTTTTCTTCCCAGTATTTTCTTCTTCTACGTTTATTTTTATTTGAGGCTGAGGATTTTATACAGACTTTCTCAGTATATTCTAATCTAAAGTACCAAAGGGAGACTTTAGCAACCGATCACATTCACAGCCTCAGCCATTTAACACGGTGGCACTGGTGCCGTGGAATACACTATAATTTTAATTTATGAAAATTAAATTGTGTTTCCTACCTTCGTCCAAAATTAAATGGAATAATATTCACCTCACATACAGGATTTTATTAAATTAAATCGCTTTAATACAGGCAAATACGTCTACTATCAGCTTTGAATATACTCTCTCCGCTAACTTCAACAGCGCATGCGTAATTGAACATAGGGTAAGGTAATAATTATATTGAAATGAGCAAGGCTGGCAGCATGTACGGAGACTTGCCTCCCTTGATAAAAAAAATATATATATTGCAATTCATCTAATTAAAAATCCTTTATAGCACATGATTTTTTGCAGTTTATATTGAAGTCTATTGCAGATAGGGAAAACCAATGGAGCCAGTGCCTCTAGCTATCTGAGTTTTTGTGTGCGTGTCTCTCTCTGTATATTATAAACAGCTGTAAAATTTAAGATATTTAAAAAAATACACTTGATTGTGTGGTTTCATTATATATTATGTATGAACAGAACACAATTATAATAATAATTATATATAATATAATTGATATAAAACTGAATTTTAATTTCAGATTTTTGGGGGAGGCACTGCCTCCCTTGCCTCCCCTGATATATACAGTGCTCCCTTGCTTTAAAGCGGGTCTTGGGGGACACACAATATGAGCGCTATAACCGAAGAACGTTATAAACGGGGGAGGGGAGGGGAGGGGGTGTCGCGGGACACATAACTAAAATACAAAATAAAATAACTCCCTCTCCATAATGCACATATAGTGAAGCAAAAACTTTTGTGAATTAACTATGCATAACACACCATGTAATCAATGCTATTTTTTTTTTACAAAAAAAAGATAACATTCCCTCATGGATCATTTTAATTAGTAGTTTTTAAACTATAAATAGCCTGGCTAAACGGCGGTCGGGAGTTGAGTTTTGAAGCGACAGACAAGCAAATCAAGTGCGAAAAGGAGAGCAGGTCGGGCGAGGGGAAGAGGGAATGGGTTCGCCCCAGGTTCAGCGGCTGGAGCGGGGCTGGAGCGCAGCTGAAGCGTCTCGTCTCCCGGAGAAAGCTGCAGCTCCTCTCACAGCAAAAAAGTAAATATATTAGGAAAGATAAACACGTAATTGGCCTAAAATTTATTTGGTTATAAAACGAATGCTGAATAAGATGTCTGTGTTATAAAGTACCAGCACAGCTTTTCTTCATTTCAGATACTGTATCAAAAGGGAAAGACTGAGATGTTAGACTGAGATGTTGTTTACAGTTTGAACAACACCGTTACTGTTTTTACTGTAGAAATATTGCATGAATCACTAGTATAGGGAATTGGGGGACATGCTGTAGGAGCGTTATATCGAGGTGTGTTATAATCGAGAGCCTTATAGCGAGGGAGCACTGCATATAAAGTGACTCTGCAGCAGCAGCAGTTGTTGATGCATAGCTCACCTGCTAGTCTCTATGTCGCTTTGGATAAAAGCGCCTGCTAAATGACAAAATAATATATTATATATATATATATAGTCTTTTTGAAAGCTGAATTTCCTGTAACACCAATATTTTACATGTTACCTAAAAGACATAAAAACCCTTTACGACCTCCAGGAAGACCAATAGAATCGGGCAATGGTTCAATTTCTGAACCTCTAAGTCAATTTATAGCTTATTTTATCAAATAAATTGCAGAAGATTTACCTTCATATTTAGCTCACACTCGAGATGCAATCAAATTGCTTTCCCAATATTCTGCTTCTTCTACATATTTCCTTGTTTCCTTTGATGTGGAGAGTCTGTACATCAACATAACGCATGTAGGTGGATAGAGGCACTGTCATTTTACTTTGAATCTAAGCGTAGTGAATTACCCATGGATTTACTATTGGAACTAATTACATTTATTTTGAAATCCAATTATTTTTTGTTTAAAAAAGAAATACTATTTGCAAATTCAGGGTACGGCGATGGGCTTGTCGTTCGCCCCAAATTATGCAAATTTATATATGGGACTGTGGCAAATATGGGATTGTGGTTGATTGCGTACAGGTGCGGGAGTGATGCAGTGCATGAATGAAACAGACAGGAAAGGATTTTAGAGCCTGTCAGCACAGCCGGGGGATGGGACCCAAGCTCCTCCTGAAGTACCAGACCAAGCACACAGTTCCTAAGAACCAGCTACAGACTGCAGGCGTCTGGCCAGTTCCAGATCGCTCGGGACTGTAACATTGTCTCTTCGGGGACGAAGAGAACTTGAGGGGGGAGCTATGTAGCGTACTGTGCTGTGTGTGTATGTGTGCACTGTCCTGTCCTGTCTTTCCTGCCATTTGTGTGTCATCCAGCGGTCGTCTGGCTCTTGTTTGTTCCCCTGAAACGCTACAATACTTATCCTACCTTGAAATTCACCATGGAATATAGCCAAACAGAGATACGTTTTCTAGATCTGTTAATTTCAATGAATTCTGATGATAAATTTAACACCTTGATCTTTCGTAAGCCTACAGATAGAAATACTATCCTGCATGCAGACAGTGATCACCCCAAGCACATCATTAAAAACATACCATACGGCCAATTAATTCATTTAAAAATAATTTGTAGTAATCCGTAAGATAATGAAACTCAAGCAAAAGACATGCAGGATCGTTTTCTGTCCAGAGGCTACAAAAGAAATATGGTCACAACGGCATATAACCGATCAGAAGTAACAGAATGAAATGTACTTTTATTAACTAAAACTAGAGTCCACTGAAGAGAGAATCACCTTTGTAACTGAACATAACTATATTGCTAACGATTAAGAAAATACTGGAATGTGAGGCTCAATTAAAATCGTCTATCACTCCCCCTCCAAGATTTTGTTTTAAACGAGGTAGAAATATTAAAGACTCTAGTTTCTTCTATGTAGAAATCAGCTGTACCCAATAAAAACTGACTAACAAGTGAATTACATGGTAATTATCGATGTGGTAGGTGTACTGATTGACACAATACTAAATACTTCAGTCATCCACATTCAGGTCAGATGTATGCAATTCAGAACTTCATCAAATGTAACTCTACTCATGTAGTATACATGCTTAAATGCCCTTGTGGCTGGCTTATGTAGGACAAACAAAAATAAACTTCAAAGTATGTGTAGCAGAACATAAAGCAGCAATTGGATATAACAATATGGATTATGCTATAGCAAGACATTACAAAGCAAAGAATCATGGTTCTGATTCAAGCTTAAAGTTTATAGCTATAGAAAAAGTTTCAAGCTCTGTAAGAGGTGGTAATATAATTAATCGTTAAGAAGAGAATCATATTGGATCTTTACTTTAAAAACTATGGAAACTTACGGCTTGAATGAAACATTGGATTTAAGTTCACACCTTTTAATTTATTGCTCTGTAAAATAAAAGTAAATATCACTAATTTTTTATTATTATTATTATTATTATTATTATTATTATTATTATTATTATTATTATTATTATTATTATTATTTATTTATTAGCAGACGCCCTTATCCAGGGCGACTTTCAATTGTTACAAGATACCACATTATTTTTACATACAATTACCCATTTATACAGTTGGGTTTTTACTGGAGCAATCTAGCATTAATGTAATGGTTGAATCCTGAATTGCACACTTTAATTACCTATTCAATGAAATTAAAATTTCTGGTTTTTATAGAAACATTGTAATTTTATTCACATGATTTTGAATGAAATATTGTACTTTTGTACGTAGCTTTGACTTTGAATATAACACTGAACCTTGTTTTTTTTCTGAATTCATTGCTTTGTAATAATAGATACATTAAGAAATTAGTTTTAATTATTATCTGTATGTTTGACTATATGATTGTAAATTTACATTAATCAACGTGATAGAAATTATATGAAATAACATTACACAATGTAAAGTATATAGCACACTTATTTAATTTGCTCCACAAATAGTTTTTATTTAACCCAAAACAAAATAGGTAAACGTTTCGTACGTGTTTGAGTTATGTTTTTCTCATACTGATTTCATGTTGTACTTTGCATTTTGCAGCGCATATGTTTTTTCTTAGTTAATCTACTTCATTAAATTTTTTTTTTTTTTTTACGGTTTTGTGGGGTACATCGCTCACAATACTTTATTTATTTGTTTATTTATTTTATAATAAAGGCTACTTATTTGATCTTTTTTGCAAAAAACTATCTGCGCAGTAACTGTAGATAAAGCATTCCGTATTGGAAGCCACATGATTATTATTATCATTAATGGATCATTAATAGATCGCTGACATAAACCCAACTGCATTGTCATATTTTCTACATTTTCTTTAAATTGTCAAATTAATGATCGATACCCGGGCAGTAAAAAAAGGCCCAGGTATTTGTCAAATGAAAGAGAATTATATGGACAATGCAAAGTGAGAAGGAGGGGAAGTTGCGTGTGTAACCTAACCCAGTTTTGATATTAGTGCTATCTGACACACCTGTGCTTCCGACCTTCCATCTTGGTTATGTCATGCAAGTAGCTCCCTTTAGTGCCTTATCCCCCCCCCCCCACCCCAGAGTGGTGCTTTGGTGACACACAGCAACCCCCTGCTGCCAAGAAGAAGTCTGCATTAGCATTCAGCTTACCTGACAGGTGTTCTACTCGAAAGGAGAAGGGTTGCAGTACTATTGTGCCACCCGGGTATTGTTATCTTTCATAGTGTTAAGCCATTTGAGAGGGGCATGGTCTGTTACCAGGCGGTCCCATAGTTTGACCATCTCACAACATTACAGGCTTGATTTTGATTTGATTTCCACCCTTCTTTCACCAAATCCAGAATACCCCTTGGCTGTCTCCCATAGAGCAACTCAAATGGACAGAGAAACAGGTGGATGATCGGGGTGCCTCTCTTACAGCAAACAGAAGGAAGAGAAACATTTTAACCCAAGTCTTTGTATTTCCTTCTACAAAGCATCTCAGCATTTGCTTTAGGGTCCTATTAAAACGCTCTACCAAAACATTCGTCTGCGGGTTCACCGACGTTCCAATGGAGCGTATTTTGAGCAACTTGCACATTTGCTGAATGCACTCTGACATAAACACAGTAGCTTGGTCAGTGAGTATCTCTTTTGGTATGCCCCGCTAGAAAACATTTTTTACCAGTTCATGGCCTGTGCACTGATACTGCTCATAGGAACAGCTTCAGGGTAACGAGTCCCATAGTCCACAATAACTAAAATTAATCGATACCTTAAGTCTACCTTAAGTCTGTTCCATCCACGGGGCCCACGATATCTACCCCAATGCAATCAAATGGAGTGGAAACGAGTGGGAGTGGAACCAAGGGAGCAGGCCTCACTCCTTTTGTGATCGTTAATTGACATATTTCCGTATAGCCCCATCCTGAGCCAATAAAATCTGTCCAGGATCCTTTTCTCCGTCTTTTTGCGGCCGAGGTGCCCAGAATGCCATGGTGTGACAGGATGCGAGTGACGTGGTACAGTAAATACAATGTCCAAACCAGATTCTCCCAAAAATGTCTGTGATTTATTGTTGTAACAATAATAATAATAAAAATAATAATCAATAACAAAAAGAAAGACACTCCTAAACCACAATCCTTCATGCACGAAACTGTGCTCCTTTCTTCAGGGATTGTGGTGAGTACTCGGTGCTGTGCTGTGAGGGAAGTGCTCTGGGGTTTGTGCTGGCTCAGTGGCTCCAGCACGTAACAAAACAACAAAAACACCGCTCTGGCTGGTCGCTCATCATCTCAGCGCAAGAGTAGGTACTGACGTAGCTGCTTCCCCTTTGTATCCAGCAAACTCCTCCCTGCAATCAACCCGTCGCCATGGTTCTCCAATAGAGGGCCACCCCGCAGCTGACTGCAATGGAGTCGTCCTGAGTACTTGCAACTACGCGCTCCGCCTAATACGGTTACCTTCCGGTTTCCACCTACCATCAAGGTGGTCCATCTAGGAGGCAGCATACCCTCACCCTTACACAGCACCCTTTCTGGTTGGGAGGGAGATTTACAACATTGATCCTTTCTCTCTCTATTACACATGGGCTAGCCTGAGCACCTTTGTCCGAAAAGACTGTGGAACCAGCAACTGATATACCACCTGCCCTGTGCCTGACGCTTGGGATACCTGATACAGCAACTGATTCCTTATGGAGAAATACCTCCCCTCCACTGACCAGGCCTGTTCCTCAACACCTGTATAGTGGGGTCATTGCTTTTCTCATCCACCATGTCGATATACCGGTCCCAAAAGGTCTGTGTTTCGAAGGGAAGAGGCTCTATGGCCGTAATAGGCTCCGAGTGGGTCAACTCGGGGATGTTACCCTGTATCCTGACCCCTTTTCCCTCGCGTTTTCTCACCTGGGGAGGTCCTGACCCAGCTTCTTCTGCCAGCTGGGAGAATAACCCCGCCCACTGCGCCTGAAGTTGTGCCTCCTGTGCATCCCTGCTCCTGCAGAAAGTCTAAAAATTGGGGGGGGATCCACCTGTTCCCCTTTGCCCATGTGTACACAAATCCCACTTTGGACACCATGGTGTGAGAGGGAGGGGCAGTTATAGAATAAACACACACAGAGTCTCAGGAATTCAGTGAAATAACAAGGTGTATTTTGGAAACCACACGTGTGCTCTTGACACACACACACACTATTTACAAATATATACAATAATTTGGTCATCTTGGTAGACAGTTGCAGTCCCTCCATGGTCTACCTGTGCCTTGCCACGCGACTGCTCACCGATGCTGTCCCATTACTCTCTCTCTCTCTGCCGTGTCCCTGTCTCTCCAGCTCCTCCTCTCAAGCCTGTATTTTTTAGTGCAGCCAGAAAATGACAACACCATCAGCTTGTTTACATACGCAAGTCCCGACCAGGCTTGCCTCCAACCAAGGAACCCCGCTACTCTACACAATTCCCCCTATGTACCCCAGGCCACGCCTCTAACAATCCATCACAGCCAACCGCTATTCGGTTGTGCATGTGACCTAAACGGTTTTGATATTAACGCAACCTGAAACACCTGTGCTTCTGACCTTCACAAGATGGCCAACGGAACTGGACCCTATGCTTAAGGCATGCTCCATCTTGGTTAGGTCACGTGAGTAGCTCCCTTTAGTGCCTCCACCTGTCAGGAGGCCAGATTTCACTCCTTTTACCAGCCTTCACCCTGCCACAGCATATAATACAACTGCCGAATAAATACCTACAAAATCAAGATCTATTTGCAGCCTTTTAAATATATTTACTAGACTGGCCTAAAATAAATTTTGCTAGCCGCTTATGCATTCCTCTTTTAGGATTTTTGAGCAACTTTCTATTTTCAGTGTTAGGTATGTTTTATAACTTAATCTCAGACCGTTTAACCTTCTTGTCACCTCACAATGTAAAGCTGTTTCATTATGAAAATTAAATCCAATATCTGTTTCATGATTCATGCGATCGGGGTCTAATTTAGACAGCGAAATCAAGGTTTGCTTTAAAAATTGTGGAATGTAGTACAAATTTTTCAGCAGACGCAACATCAACCAAAATATTTATGGACGGCCAAGAATGGAACTAATGATACACCTGGGCTCTATGAGAACATGTATTTTCCTTAACTGTGATGTATCACCATTCTGAACAATTGATTAGACTGCTTCATTATTGTTTTGCAACCACACAAAAGCCATTAATGCCTGCATGCACTCCCTCTGAGACAATTTTCAATAACTTGTAACACAAATAATCAAAACAAAGAGTGTGTATGCCTAATGTAAGTTATTTCCACTGAATCCACAACTACGCTTAATACAAAAATCAGTCAGACAGGTTAAATCCACTGCCAGGCTTAAACTCAGGTGGTTTTCCATAATATAGTGACAGATTAAATCTGCCATAAGGACCAGGGATAGGCTTCAGTCCCATTGTACCAGATGAAGAGGTAGAAACAAATCTGGTTTATGTTTTTTGTTATGCACCAAAAGTTATAATGGGCTTATGGAAGAATACTGTGTCTTCCAACACTTCAAATTGTGTGTTTTCAGTTAGTTAATTATCTGAAATAAAATACTTTCACTTGATAATTAGCTGCTCATAGCACATGGTAGGGGGTAAATGATGACAAGCCCCATTCAATTTGCACAGACAGCAAAATATAGTATGTAAGCCACTGAGGACAAATTAAATTCCCATACTCAAATAACAGCTTCCAATGGCGTCACTTTTCCATTCTGTTTTATTTTCTTTAGGCACATAATCAGCCAGAAGTACAAAGGAAGGCACACAAGAAAGCACTGCTGGTTTGACCTGTTCCCATACACATTTGGAGACATTTATCAGGTGAGTACAGGAAATATATATGTTTGGTAACTATCTTAGATTATTTAAACAGTAACATCAGTTTACAGGTACACAGCACATGCTTCTGCACACGTCCTAGTCCATTTACTACTGATTCTAATGGTTTATGGATAATACAATCTAAAATGTCATGGAATAATGAATAGGGGTTGTACTTACAACTAATTGATATCTTTAAAGAGCTATATTGCAAATGTTATTGGGAATGAAATGCACCTTTTAATTTAGCCCATAATTACATGGTGACTGGAAAAAAAAATTGTGATGAGAAATACTAACCAGTTTCAGTTCATGTTCTATCAAATGTACAATTTAATCCGTTAGTACTTTTAGTGGTTTTCCTAATCTCTGATTTGGAGCAGACACACATAAAAACATGATTGTAGAATATAACACGAGCCAGCATGTATCTTTGATAATAGAAGATAATATCATATTTACAGATTAACATGCAAATCAGAATTATATACAGCTATGGCCAAATGTTTTGCATCACGTAGAATTTTAGGATTGAGGCATAATAATACAAAAAAACCCCGATATGAACATAATTTAGATCTTTTATTTAACATGTAATCAAAGAAACATGACATCGCGAATGTCTACCGGAAGCCATAATAATAGTACAGTAGATCATGTTAGATTTCAAAATGTCACATTTTTCAATTGTCATCAGTTTTTTGTTAAGTATATGGAAAACTATAAAGCGGTATGTAATTCAATATGTTAACATAACATTATTCAGCAGGTTTGTTTATTTGTTAATTCTAAAGGGTGATGCAAAACATTTGGCCAGCGTTGTATAGCACTGCAATACCAAGTTGAATTATTTTCTATTTGTAAACATTTATTTATGCCTTTATGATAATGAACCACTGGGAGACCCACCTGAGAACCAAAAGAGCCTGATGTAATGAAAACAGCCAAAGCAAAAGACCACAGTGCTGAGTTTCAAAAAATCAGACCATTCTTGTGGTATTAAAAAATGCAGGACAGCGTGCTGTAAAAAGTCAGATATAAGTTCTTGAACTCTGAATAACACCACTAGTGAGCTAGAAATAACACTATCCCGCTTTTCACTTACAAAACATTAACATTTATGGTTTGTATATTGCACCTCTTGAAGAACAGAAAAGATAGTGGTACCAAAGCAGGACAATAAGAAAAAAATCTACCGAACTACCTTGTTTATATCATTTATTCTGAAGCAGCAACAATCCATAACATTTGTCATAATTGGAATATTACTATCATTTTATATTCCTCTATCACGTCATTGTACTGATGATGGTCGTCTTATTAGGGTTCAGACAACCATGGCTAATAGATGAAGCTCCCAGCAAGTTCTTTGATTCCATTTTTTCTGACAGCTTTTTTTTTTTCAGACCCAGTGTTTTTGGCACTTAGACAGCACAGAGGTATTCCAACAATTACACATTTTAAAGCTTATAGCAGGAGGGAAAATGTTTTAATGGTCCCCTCCCCAGAAGCCTTTCTTAAAAATAAATCCTATCTATGCAGTTGGAGTTAGAGTTTCTAAGAGGGCTGAATTACGTTTCTCTGTACAATGAACGAATGGCATAGTTTGGAAGAAATTATTGGGCAGTTGCATGCCTTGTATGCAGATAATGCTATTTGATGAAAGCAATGTTTTGATCTGCTGAGGATAATAGGGATCGAGGGCTGGATTCATTGGTGAGAGTAAAGCTGTCTTCTCTGATAGCTTCATCTCAGCAAGAGGTCAGATGCGGGAGAAAATCAGGCTGGGGATTAAAAAAAAATGACACAGTCAGAGCAGTGCTCGGTTTCCTGCTGTGCACTGGACTGCAGACTACAGCTTATGTTTCTCATCCGTTGTGGTATTGTCTGACTTTCTCTCTCCCAGAGCAAAAAAAGGACTTACTTAAAACTAGTAAGATTAGTTCTCTACTGCTTTTCACTCAATCAAATAACAGACAGCATTTAAAGACCATCATCAGTTATTTCATAGAGGTTTTATTTTTCCCCAACAACAAATAATTTCTGTCTCTCCTTAACATTTTTGTCTGGGAACATGGGAGAAAAAGGGAACGTAATCTTAGGCCTAATCTTTAAAGCTATTTTATTACATTTTCAACATGAAAGAGTTTGGTCATCTACGACTTATTTTTATATGTGCCAACTGCAATATGTTAATAAATTGGGCATATTAAAAAGGGCAGCTCTAAAGCAATACTTGTTCATCAACATTGTGCTATTTAAGTCTTTTAAATGTTCAGTGTAGTCTGTTGCTGGATGCTGTTATGCACTTTTTTCTGGCCTCTTATAGGATAAACACAAGAAAATGTGAAAGTGTTGAACGTGAGTAACTTAGCAACAACCCTATGAAAATGGGGGTGGGGGGAGAGCTGTCATTTAGGATTTTAAAGCACTATGCAAACTTTTTTTTTTTTTTTAAATTGATTGGTAGCTCAGAGAAGACATATTTTGTGTAGGTATAAATGCTGACATAGTTTGAGCAGCAGTATGATGTGTTTGGCTTTTTGTGGACCGTAGTGGCTTACCATTTCACATTAACCTGTTTTTTACTTTTAATGCAGAAAATAGTATAAATGTTGGTTTATGAATGTACTGATTGTATTGAGCCCTCCGTGGTGAAATGTCTTGCTTTACACAAACAAGCTAAAAAAAAAAAAATTCAAAAAAGAGTAGCATTCTTTCAAATTTGAAAAGGAGGTGGAAAATAAATCACTGGTAACTGAACAGTCTGGCCCAGAAAGATCAACACAAAAGGATAAAAAAAAAAACGTATGGACGCAACTTATGGACGTCTTAAGAAGAAGAAATCTGGTAATCTCCAACTCCAGCTGCATTGAAAGAACCCATTCACAACATAGGAGGTTTGTTGCTAGGGAGCGGACGTCACTGCCCTGTGACTTTTGCTAGTGCATTGCTGCCACAAGTGAACACCTCGCTGGCTAAAATAAAAAACACTTCAGCAAGTAGATATTTAATTTGCTTTGTGTTATTGTGCAATGCATGTATATATGATAACAGTATGTTTGTTTTTAATTGTTTTGTATATTTTTGTTTGTGATGTGCAGTACGAAATAAAACAAACAGTAATTCTAAGTGAATTTGCCTTTGTAATTTGGCAGCAAAGGCATGTGCAGTTAGACTGTAAAAATGGGGAGCCAGCTCCAGGACCGCAATATATCTGAACCCGCAGTATAGCTAGGGGTGGGTGTACATTTTCATTAACATGAAGTGCATAAAATACATTTCAGCTTTACTTGTTTTGAAAACCTATGGATACTACTGTATGTTAGAAAAATACTTCCCAAGCGTGTAATTGTTTGGATAAAGAAAGAAAAAAAGATACATTTTTATAATTTCTCATTCGGGTGTACAAAATAAAAAAAAAAATAAAAAAACATTTGTAGAACCAATGGTAATTAATAAAGGGGACCCAAGGTTTTAAAATAGAATCCAAACTATTCAGGATCATTCAAATGCCATGTTTGGCACTAGAATTTACCTATGGTAAGGTTTCTGTTAAAGTAGTGGTCACTAACCTAGTGGTCACATGGACATCAACAGACTGATATTCCAGGCACTGCTCCATTTACCCAATTAGGCTATTATATCATTTGAAACTTCAAGCAGATGTCTTATAATGCTTAAAATCCAGTAACCTAACCCTAAATTGAGAATTCATTCATAGACAGCAAAATTAGTTTCTTGTATCGACATTTAAGAATAAATTTAAGAATACGAGTTGTGAGCAACTGGCACAACTGAATTGTGATGATGACAATAATAATAATAATAATAATAATAATAATAATAATAATAATAATAATAATAATGTAACTGCGTAATGAATACAGTACATTATTATATATTTTGTTTACAGAAAAGAAAAGCACAAGACATTGCCACGAAATAAAATAAATACATAAAGTAATAAAATAAATACATAAATACATATATAGAAATCGATAGTTCTTGGAATGTACAAAAATATTTGACTACATTTATAAGATAATACCTAGTGGTTACTAGATTATTTTGTGAACATAAACTAAACCCTGATTAGGAGCTGTAGCATTGTGTGTGCTAGTGGTTTACAATAATAATAATAATAATAATAATAATAATAATAATAATAATAAATTCAATCCTGCTATAGTAATATGTGTATAAAAATGGCTGTAATGATAGCAAAACCATCTCAAGGTTCATTACATGGAGCATGAAACAAAAGATTATATACTGTATATATATATATATATATATATATATATATATATATATATATATATATATATATATATATATATATATATGTACAAGTATTTTTGCTTAAATTTAATTGATTATGCTTTATTATAGTTCAGGCATACCGTACTTGTATTTTAAAAGAGAATATGATCATTTAATATATTATTCAGAATAGATTTTTGTAGAGTACCTCTGGAAAAACAGCCTCTGGCTATTAAAGAATGTTAACTTTTTGCTATCAGTTGCTGTCAGTTTGAGTGATTTCTCTTTAAATATATAAATAAAATATGCTGTAGTTTAAAACTAATTCATAGGTGATGAAAAGGATAATAAGAGGGCTTTGAAAATGTCTTAAACAAGTTTTAAAGTGAACCCTTGTTGGGAATTCAAAGTTTATAAAGGGGATTGATTTGTGAAATACAGTTTGATAGATTTGCAGGGCAGCTGAAGACCAGATGTTGATTTGGTTTGTTTTTTTCTTTAAACCGGACAGTAATTCACAGCCAAAAATAACAACATTCTAAATTCCACATCTAGAATTGGGCGTAGTTTAGCTGTCATTTATTGATTTATTTAATTTGAGGATATCTTTCATGTGTTATTTTTTGGTAGCTCTTGTGAAGCTTCTATTCATTCTTGGAGAGCAGACTTTTACAAAGCATATGGCCATGTATAAATACATATTTATTGTACAACTAAATGCATTAATTACAATAGTTGCAATAGCAACAAAGATGATAATGCAAATGCTCCTAAAACAGTATTATTAATTTTTATTTTATTTTGATGGGGGTTTACACTTTACAGCATTACTTGCTGAAGAAGCAATTGTAGTCTGAAACATCCTGATAGAATTGCTTTTTTAAAATCAATTATTCACATTTTTTATGTACCTGCATTACCTTTTTCTTTTTGATTTTGCTCCTTTTGGTACACAGCAGTTTTCATTTTTAAAATTTTTATATATATATATATATATATATATATATATATATATATATATATATATATATATATATATATATATATATATAATGTTCCAGTTCCAAACAGCCCAATACAGAATAACAGGACTGGTTTTGTTTGGTCTTTAGTTTATATTTATAGTGGGGCAGAAGCTTACTAAACACATTGCAATATTAATGTTATCCATAAGGTATAATGATGTGATTCAACACTGAGCCTTCTTTATTCATATTGTTATATGTGAGGGTTTCAGTACTGGAGATGTAGAAAGCAGTACATCACTGGATTGTCGACTTGAAATAAACAACTCCAATGCTGGCTTTTGATAATAACAACTTTCAATGAAATGCTTAGTAAGCAAGCTTAGTCACAAGCTTTCTCTGCCTGTCTGCATTTCTAGTTTATTCCACTTGTATAAATTAATATATCTATACAAAATGTCATACATGACACCTTTTTATTTATTTATTAACTCTGTGCTTACTTGTATACATTTTCCACTTTGAAATAATAATAATAATAATAATAATAATAATAATAATAATAATAATAATAATAATAATAATAATAAAATCAAATGTACTATGTATATTATAATTTGGTGAGTATTGTATAAAATAATGTTGCAGTGACACTGCATATTATAATTACTGTATTTGTACCTTGTTGATTTTTGGACATAAAATAATAATTAAAAATACAAAGAATTAAAAAAAAAGCACGATAAACAATTTACTGCCACTTACTGTAGCAGCACTTACTGTGCATTGATATGGAAAGGCTTTCTCTACTACCTCAAATACAAAGACCTTTTAATATACTATGTGCGGTTCTGGGTGAAAAAAAACAACAAGCAAATTACATATCTTACACAATATGAGACACCATACACACAACATGTTAATATATTATACAGCGATTCATAAAAATGAAGATTGTACCCAAGAACATACGTATTGTGGGTTTCTCATACATGATTTATAATTTTCTATAATGTATCTTTTATTTGACTCCCTGATATATGTTGTAGGTGGGTCTTCATTGGTGTTTGAAAAAGCTATGGTCATCCCGTTCAGTCAGTATTTGACTGAAGCTAATTATTTTAGTCCATTTGGATCAGAGAAACTTTATAAAATTGTAGTACAAATGTCTTTTTGAAAAAAAAAAATACAGTGATTCTAATATATTCTGTATATTTATGTTCCATCATGTTTAATGGTATAAAGTATTTACAACGTACCATTGTGTGCTTATTATAATTATTATTATTATTATTGTTATTATTATTATTATAAATGTTATATCATTTTAAGTTAATGTGTTTTTATTTTAGTACTTGCCTTTCAGTCTTTTAATGTTAATTGTAAAAATAGTCATTGAAAAAAGCTCAATAAAACAACTATGATTTCAAGTGCAAATACAGTTGAAAAAACAAAAATATCCAAGGCTGAAACAGTACTCTTGTGAAAAATACAGCCATAGACTTCGAGTAAATGACACCACTGGGACTGGTAAGTCAGAGACAGTTTCAGGAATCATCTTTGGTTATAAAACAAATCACCATAGGGACTAGGGTTGACTTCTTGGGTCCCCAGCTAACCTACTACAGAAGAGGTGGGCGCACTTGCAATGTGAGCCCATTAAAACTCAATGTGCAGTTCTGTCCAGAACTGAAAATCTTGCTGAGAAATGTACACACTGCAGCATATATTAAAGAAAACTGTTTATCTTGGATAACTATGACAGATATTTAAAAATGAGCTCTGATGTATGTGTCATTTTCCTAGTTAATACAACGGTGTCAGATTTGCATAACTGTGTAGTTCGGCAGTATTTCCTGTTATTCGATTGATGAAGTCAGTTCAATAAAGGGCTAAGCATCAAGGTATTGCATTATCACGTACAAAGGCTGAAACTTTCATTTCCTATTTTCAATTAACCCAACATTGCAAGGAGACCCTGTTCCTCTGTGTTACACAGGTAATTGAAAACAATTCAATAATATCCTGGCGTACTCATATCCTCACTATTTAGTAAGTAAAGTGCAAGTTGAAACACAAATGTTAGTTTAGGAAGGATGTTATAAAAGCTATTCTTAAAATATTTCTGTATCTTTACTAGCTGTATCACATTTTCATACAAGTCCTCATTCAAGTTAAAAATGATCACTATTTCATAATGTGGTGTTAAATAGGTTAAAACAGGATATTTTGAAAGTTAAATTGTTCTCCAATTGAACACTCTTAACCATAAAATATCCAATTAATTTGGTCAATAAATCACCTTTGTTATCATTATAAAATGCTGCCCCTCTCACCTGCAGTGTATACAGTGCATGTGTATGCTTTCACTGTACACTAATCAAGGTGGTAAATGTTTTTAGGCCCCCTAATTTGAGCTTCAAGCTAATTGTTACTGGAGGGAGGATTTCTTTTGGTGACAGAAAAAGGAGTCTCTGTATTAATAGCCTTATGTAAGGAAAACTACAATGCATTAATTGTCTATTCAAGGTCTAGCAACTCATCAAATGGCATGTAATGTCTATTAGTAATGGAAGCAGTATTAACTTTGTAATGTCCTGTCCACTTTTTTTTTTTTAAATGATTGAGAATAGTATCTGTTGGAGCTTGTCCTGTTATATTGTACCATCCTGTAGAACATCATTAATTCTCTCATGGCCCTTTGAGCTTGAGAGTGGTTTTAGCCAAAGAATGTGACATTTTCTTTCAATCACACTCACTCTAGGAGAGTTGTGGGGGTAGAGAGGATTTATAGGTCATTTCAGTCTTATCTCTAGTTGGTGTTGGATAGGGGAAAGAGGGGAATATGGGTTAATGTTGCCCGATACACTTAAAACATAAGAAATGGGTTTATTAAATGTATATTTTCCCACAAAGTAGTTTACCCTAACCCTACGGCCCCCGAGATATGTCAATGATTTGGAGTAAGATTTAGACACAATCTTACCATCATCCTAACAATGCAAAATGTATTTTTACTTATCATCTATGGAGACCTGGTTTAGATCTACAAATGGCTGTCAGTAGAAAGCAAACCCACATTACAAAATCACCACACACTGAAATATCCTCCTTTGCAGGTAGTCTAAAAAGAAAATGAGCCTGTGCTTATAGCATGGGAACTGAACTGTTTTCACATCCTGTTTTGCATGCGCTGCTGTTGATACACAGTCAAGAGTGCTATCCAGCACCAAACACAAGAATCACAAGAATGGAAAAGCGGGAAATAATACTGCTACGACTAATAATAATAATGCCAAGAGTTGAAATCTGGAACAGATATTACCAAACATACTAGTTATTATTATTATTATTATTATTATTATTATTACTACTACGACTACAACTACTATTATTATTATTATTATTATTATTATTATTATTATTATTATTATTATTATTATTATTATTATTATTACTACTACTATTACTATTATTATTACTATTATTATTATTATTATTATTATTATTACAGCATTAATAATAATAATAATAATAATAATAATAATAATAATAATAATAATAATAATACAACTGTTACTATTAGTCTCAGTAGTCGTAGTTGTTTCAATGAGAGAGCTAAACTAGATGACGTTAAATGAAATCTCCACAGTGCCAAAATTGCAGAAAAAGTCTTTAATTTTAATAACGGGGCCCTAGTCCAAGTACGGAGGCTCGACTACTCCCACAAGTAAAGAAGTCACAATATGAAAGCCTGATGATGAAGCCCTAAGTTCTTTAACGCTTGTAATCAGAAGCATGCAGACACCCTCATCAGTGCAGCAAGCGGCAAAGAGCCATTCATCAGCATGAAGTGTTAGTCATGGATGACCCCTAAATTATTATCAATAGTGGTAGATACACTGATTGGACACAGCAGGGTAAAGGCTGGCACTTTACATCAGCCAACACTGAAAGGGGGAGATGGTAAAAGGCCATTTATAAGGAGATTGTATTTTTTCGTTCGTCTTTACAAATGAACCCCAGCTAGCGTTGCATTTTAGGAACAGTATGTTCACTGTGTGCAGCGGCACAGAATATACCAGCAGTAGTTAGCGGAGGCTGCGACTTCACTGTGATCATGCTTTCGTAATTTTATCTCCCCTTGTTTCGGGTCGGGGTTCGTTGGTATGGTCCTTCGCAGTTTCACATGTGTGCCTGTCAGTTTCAGAAGCTTCATCTCTGGAGTCTGTGCGATCACTTCTGTGTTTTAAGATTAGGTACCGTCCGTCTAGTGTCTCTGTTTTATTAACATCAATAGTAACCTCCCCTCTGCTTTGACATTCTTAAATTAAACAAGTAAACCCGGGATCCCCCAAAAAAAAAAAAAAAAAGAGAGAGAGAGCGAAAGTGCGACTGCTGGGGTTTTGTTTTGTCTGCTGTCTCTTTCAAGGAGCTGCAGTGTGTAGCATAGCAAAGAAGTTTGGACATCTGTTGGTGAAGTTTCGCCACGGCTCAGGACAATGGGATGCTAATGAGGTTAAACTATAACAGGTAAGGCCTTAACTGATTTGTTATTTTTTACACACTTGTACTATGAGGGAAACAGACTAGAGAATCGATGTTACGAATAAGCCAATTGTATGTACAATGAACAAGGTTGAGGCAATGTAACCGAAATTGTAAGATTTTGTTATATTATTATTGATTTTATTTCTATAGTTACGGTATATTATTAAATACGTTTAAACAGACGATAAAATGCAATTTGTGGCACAGCGTATCCCTTGTATGGTGTAAATACAACGACAGTAAAAAAAAAAAAAAAAAAAAGATCAGCTTTCTATTAAAGTAATATTATATTGCATTCTAAAAATAGATCTGTTTATTGATATTAGATCACATCGTATTGTATCTTTACGTAATAATGTGCATTTCATGAATAGAAGTGCCCAGAAGATCAACACCATCCCTGTGTAAAAACAAGGAGATAAATGGTTAAATACATACAGGATGATACAAAAATTAACCCGAGTCTTATCAAATGATGTCATTTCATTTCAGATTATTATACATCCTAAGATTATTATCGGAAAATGTAATGACGCGGTATTGAGCTTGAAACTAGTATGTATAATTATCATAGTTTAAAATTTTTGCTGAAGGAAATCATTTAAGTGCCACGTTTAAGTGAAAGATTAACCAAGCATTCAGAAAGTTAAGAGGGGAAAACAATACCTGTTTTGATCAAAGTATCCCAGGCACCTTTTTGACAGTCCAAACTAAATATTGTATTTGGGACAGTAATATTTTACTTCGGTCTGTGATTTAAACAAATGCCGTTGATTTAAGCTCCTCAGCGTTTTCAACCTTAAAGATACAGCGTCTTTATTAAAGTTGGAAAGGTTTCAAATCAGTTATTATTATTATTTTTATATAGCGTATATGTTTTCTGTCTATGGGAATTGATTTGACTCGGCGTGTTGTGACAGAAACCAGATGGCTGAGAACACAATCTAAACACACTGTATTCCGATTTCTGCTGTACAGTGTTCCGCTGTGTGTTTTGTAACGTAACAAGGGTACAACATTGCATTTAATTTATCTCTACTCAGCAGGGTGTAAAGTACAATTGTCGACCGAAACATATGGGTTTGTTCAGGTCTTATTTGTCACATTTAAAGTTAGACACCACTCTGTGAAAAATAGTGTATTATTTGTGTGTGAAGTGAGTCCTCAAGTGTTGTTAAAATCTGTTATCGTCTCATGCATTTTTTGAACTGTTAAATTACGAAATATTTGTATTGTGTAATCAGTTGCTACTGAATAAATAGCTGTATTCTTCTACGTAATCTGTTTTTACAAAAATATTACATACAAAAAAATATTAACAACTGAAGAATGCTACATTAGTATATCACTGTAGTACCTGAAGTACATCCAGACTGGTCCTACTTCAGGATAAGCCTCTGAGCCAAGAGTGATTAAATTCAGAAAAATAACTCTGAATATTAACAGCACAAGAACAAGAAACTTCACAGCACATATTCACAGCACAAGAAGCTCATGTTAAATTAACCTCTTCATACAATTTTAAAGTGGCTACCCCTCCCTCCCAGTTTAAGGTTATAATTTGTTGTACTTAATTAGGTTTTTTGGGTTTATTAAAATTCAGCCTATCCTCAATAAATGTGCGTTGCCAGTGATAAAATGTAATACTACAGTCAACTTTTAAAATATGTTTTTCATTTGTTTATGATAAATACCGTCAGAGGCACTGGAACTAGGGGTGCTGGCAGTGTGGCAGCACCTCTGGCTTTGCATGGCTTCCATCATATACAGGGGTTACAGTTTTGTTCAATGGCTTTCAGCACCCCCACTATAAAAAATGTTCCAGTGCCTCCAAATACCGTGCTATGTCAGTCAAAATAACACATATAACTACATTTTGATGAGAAATAGGCTGCTTATAAATGTTTGCTTTTGATTTACTTATAAATGGTAGTGTGCTGGTTACTTTAATTTATTTTTTTGTTACTAGAAAAACTGGAGGAATTATGTTGCATAAGCCATTGATAAATCAGTCCTGAAAAGCTACACGCCTAGACTATGCAGTATTTCATTGCACCCCCCAACCTGCCTCCGAAATTATTTTTAAAAGCTTTTTCTAAATTTGACTGTTTTAGCAAAATGCATTTTTAAAAACTGTTTTAAATACAATTTATAGGAGATCGTGATGGAAAATCAAAAGCACCTATCATATGATGTTCATTACCTATTTAAATTCAGTACATGTATATTAGGAACTACTCTGCAGTGCGACATGTATATACAGTAAGTATGCATTTTAATTTCTCATAGGCCTTGACTTACTAAAATGTATCACGTTTACAAACTGTTTTGGGAGATCAACAGATATTCATAGCCCAGTAAACCTGATCCAGCATTGCTGTTATTTCAAGAATTGTGGTAGGCTTTAGCATTCCGAAAGAAAAAAAAAAAAACTTAAATTATCTTTGCTGATTAATTGAAATGTCTTATAAAAACCTGTTGTTTTTTTTTCATACCAGGCATTACTATTTTGAAGCTCTCCTTATAATTGAGATTAATGTTTCAGTACAAAGAAATGGGTTTGAGGGTCGAATTCATTTTAAGTGCAGTTGTAATCAATTTCTGATGCCGCTTTTCACTGTAGCTCAGTCTGTGTCTAAAACTGGCCTATTATTTAGAATTAACTTATTGATGATTGATAGTAGCTCTTCTTAGTCTTGAAATGTCATTTGTTTCCAAATAAGACCAGTGACTCTTTTAAGGTGCTTGACAGGGCAAAAAGGGCAACTGTTGTTAATCAGAGCAAAAAATAGTATTTAATAAAAACACATGCAATACATATTACTTTTATCTGAAATAAGATTAAAAATGTCACATCTATATTCATCAAGCATAGGTAAAAAAAACATTTAACATTTTTTCTCTACATATGTTTGATGATACAGTATCTATAGTGAAATTGATACAAAAAATTGAATTATAAGGTTTTGTTCAGTAAGTTAGTACTTCCTCATTGAAATGGAAGGAGCGATACGTAAACTGTGCTTCTAAATCCATATGCTGCATTGTTATTTATTATATAGCTAATCGTTACTTTACAGGTGAACTATACAGAAAAGCTAATTGGGTTTCTAGGTAAATGTAGTACATGAATAATGTGTACCAACACAAAACAGCAACAAAAAAAAATCAATGGTTCTATGATATGTATAGTACAAATGATTATGATGTGAAAAATCAAAGACAAACGATGTACAGTAGTGATGTACAAAAGTCTTTTTTTTAATGTGTTTTCTACATTCAGATTGTTATGGTAGCAGGATGTGAACCTAATGGAAATCAGCTGTGAAAAGAAAGAAAATAGTTTTGCACAAGTGAACTCTACACCTGCTAAAACATGGAGGCTTCTCTTTTTAATGCAGTCTGACATGTTACCCATTATGCTATTTAGAACTTACAAGTTCTTTAAACTAAAAGCAATACTTTCAGTTTTCCTGGACTTTTTTTGTATGGAATTCCACAATATTCAGTTCCTACTTAAAATACTCTGAATACAGTATTTCATATATTTAATAACCTAAATATTAAAACTGTTTCCCTTCAAAGTTATACTTTACTTTAAACATTAGTAATACAAAAAACAAACAAACAAAAAAAAAACACTCAAAAGCATAAATCATTGAAAGGCCCAGAACAACATACCCATGGTAAAATTGATAGGGCATATTGATAGGGCAGCTGTCTTATTGCCTTTATTAAAAAGGTATTACTGTCTAATCAATAGCTTTATTATGGTGCCCGATGTTAGGGTCATCTATAATGAGATATTTGCAAATCTTTTGGTTGCAGCAAATACAAACAGAGCACATTACCAACACACATTAACCTAGTTTACAGTATAGCGGGAGAAAAATTCTGAAGAGCTTATACAGGGTAATATTTACTGGTAAATGAGTCTCCATTTGGCGTTTCTGTCTGTGTAGAAGCACAAGATGCAGTATAAAGTCCCTATTGTTGGTTTTCCTCTGTGCAGATTCATAAAATAAAAACTGCTTTTGAACCCTATATATTTTTGTTAAATGCAATGCATTACTTTTTCACATGAACTCTTATGAAAAATTCATGGTTTTCTCTTTTATAATGCACTAAAGGGTAACATTAGGGCGCCTTCCAAAAATACTTTTTTATGACTAATGTGGAAAAAGTGTTAAAATCTTATGCTTTTATACAGCTACTAGACAAATGCAACTTGATAGATGGATGGCAGGATCATCTCCTCTTTAACCATAGGGATTGCTTTGGCGGCATCCTCAAGAATCAGTGTGCCTGCAGCACCACCTTTTAGTCTCAGCAGTTTGGAAGGGTGTCAGCAACACTTGTCATTGCAACTCCCATGAAAAAGATCTGTCACATTTCAGATGCACAAATCCTGTTTGGATTGGCTTAAAACAGTTTATGCAGCTATCTACCGAACGTACATACGAAGGAAAAAATAACACAATCTTGTATTTGTATTTACATTTTTTAAATTCACATAATTGATCTATTACTATACAATACCTTGGATACATTATAAAGTCACATGTTAACTGTAAAAAAATAACCAATACAAACAGGAAGAGTTGCCTTATTTAATACAGGATTTTGCAGATCATTTAAATCACGTGGAGGTTTACATAGAAATTAGTAAAGTCAAAATGTGTAATAGTTTCTTAAAGTGTAAGCTATTAGTAGATTAGTATAACAAAAACTATCCAAAGGTACACAGTATGTTAGGATGTAATACATTATTTTATGCATTTAAATCTTGCATGCCAACATCCTGACCGTGGCAAGTGTTTAGCTGAGTCCAGAAGCCCATTTTTATTTAAAAAAAAAAAAAAAAAAAATGATTAGACTTTACTTTATTTCTTTTTCCTTCTGTTTTTTTAAATAAATGCACAAAACAATCCAGCTCTTTACTGGTTAACTGAAAGTAGTGCAACAGAAGTGTGTAAATCAACCAAGCAGTACTAACATTATTTTTCTAAAACAGACTGCTATATTTCTATATAATTGCCTTAGCACAGTGGGTTGTAGGAACAATTCAATAATTGATAATTTAATGTTTATCTGGGTTGATTAGTTCTCTTATTAATAATATTTAATTGACGTGTTACAAAGAACGAGGATTTACTATGAACACACATACAGACGCTCGACACAAGGAATGTTTAATCAATGCAATAAACAGAAATCAGAAAAGTCAGAAAGTAAATCTCTTAGTCTCGAGCACAAAACACAAGTCCAAAGCTCTCACTGCACTCATGCTGGCTAGCAGGCAATTGAAATATAACACCGCCTGTCTCCTCACATACAAAGCAGCCACCGCAGCAGCTCAGGCAAGCTGTGACGTAGGTAGTAAATTGCTCACACACATACACACGCCCACATACGAGCACAGCATCAACACATATCACATTAAGCTTATTAATGGTTTATAGATTAAGGATATGGCAAATTTACTTTTAAAGAAACTCTTCATACAACAATATGAGGTAGATTACTTATAGTTACTTCATCAAGTTTCACTAAAAGTTATTTCACACACAAAGTGTGCAAACTAAATAATTAAGTTCAATTCTATGTGAATGTGTTACAATTAATTCATTTAGTTCCATGAAAGGAAAGTGCAACTGAAATTATACTCAACGGTTCTTTGTTTAAGAAAAAATGCCTTTTGCTCCTCTTCTACAATTCCAGCCAATTTAATAAAACGTCTCGTTGTAGCGATGAACTCTTCTATATGATTACCCTTTTTTGTTGGGTCGAACTGTGGAACTTTTACAGTCATGCTTATCAGTTCACTGAATGTCATTTTAGACCCCAATCTGTGTGTGTCTGTTGTGTTCGGAAAGCCAGGTGTATTCGGGTGCTGGTCTCGTGCAGACAGTACTGAGAACGCAGGCTCCTCTGCGTGTGTATTGCGGGTACCTCTGAGATATTGAAACCCAGGGGTGCTAGCCTGTGGATTTCGGGGAGACAGGGTTGCAAAGTCAGCCTCCTCGGCATCAGCCTTAGTTCTATCCCACGTTACCATTGCTCTCTCATGTTCCAACTCTTCAATTCTACATTTTACTCACTGATCAATACACCATTCACCTTATTATTCCTATGCATTGCTTTGTTAAGCTCTGTGTTACGCAGTTGACACCTATCCAGGCTAATCCTCAGATCTTGAATTTCGGCTGCTGTTTTGTCTCTAAGCTTAGCATGCTCTCGCCTCAAAGCCTGATTTTCTCTAGTTATAGCCTGAAGCTCTCCAATCAAATCTTGATTTTTGCTCCTCAAAACCTGGCATCCCTCCTGCACTACCTGACATCTGTCCTGTTCCATGTCCAACCTCTTAATCAACAGGCATACTAAAGTAGCAATTGCGCTGACAAGTCTCACTGCCTTAACTTTAAGTTGCTGAAACACATTTTCCTGAGCCCTCCTGAGATTCAACTCTGTGGGAGAAATGACAAGATCCCCTGGATCGGGAGCCCCCGGTGTATCATGTTTAATCACATCTACCAAATATTCATATAACCCCTGCTTGGAAGCAACTTCCAATCTAGGCATCTCCACCATGGCATCAGTGTCTGAATCTGAACCTACAGACATGGCTGTACTTTCTAACTTGGTTTTAAGTCAAAATTATACAGCCCACGGTTATACACCGTTAAAACACACAAGAAACCAAACACTGTGGCACTCTATGTTTGATAAGTGTGGTTTGTGGAAAGATTACTGCTCTGTGATTTTCTGTTCTAACAATGCTGTTATACGCTGTTAGAAGGGAAAAGCAACTACTTTACAGCACTCTGGTTTTCAATTCCAACCCCGTTTGTTATATGCAATTGGAAGGGAAAAACAACTACTACAAATTAAATTCCAAGTTTAATTCTTTGTGTTTGTATGTTCATAAACCCAGCACTTACTGTGCTAAATCACTTATCACGTCAGGGTCACCAATTAATGTAGGAACAATTCAATAATTGATCATTTAATGTTTATCTGGGTTGATTAGTTCTCGTATTAATAATATTTAATTGACGTGTTACAAAGATCGAGGATTTACTATGAACACACATACAGACGCTCGACACAAGGAATGTTTAATAAATAGTAATATTTTATTAAGTACACAAATAATAAACAGAAATCAGAAAAGTCATAAAGTAAATCTCTTAGTCTCTGAGCACAAAACACAAGTCCAAAGCTCTCAATGCACTCATGCTGGCTAGCAGGCAATTAAAATATGACACTGCCTGTCTCCTCACACACAAAGCAGCCACTGCAGCAGCTCAAGCAAGCTGTGACATAGCTAGTAAATTGCTCACTGTGGAAGGGTGGGGTTGTTCACTGACACAGGAGACAGAAGATTGAACTTGAAAACACCGCACAGGTGCCCAGTTTTATTTCTTTTCTTTATTTTAACCTGCAGAGGGTGCTGTTGTTTGTAGCCTGTATACCGGCAACGGTAATCAGGACCACAGGTTACCAACACAGGTAAATGCAGGCACGCTCACAGGTGCTCAATAATAATAATGAAAACCAAAGGCGAAATAAAAAGGGAAAATAAAACAGTTATAAAACTACAAAACAAAAGTGCTTCTTGTGCAGTGCCCCCACTGCCGCTATGCCGGTCAGCTCGGGTCTCCGTCCTACGCTTTACTGTGCACTATACACTGGGGTGACCAAGGTTCCCCTATCACTACACACGTCCCCTCAGGTACGTAACCTGAGATTTGAATAAATAGTTTATTTAAGTCTGGCTGTCATCCTCAGTCGTGCTTGTCTGATTTTATTCTCTCGCTCTCTACGTTTGTTTACGCTCGCCTCCTCAGCTAGCGTCACTGGGTTTCCCCGGTCATGGCCACCTGAATGCACCACCAAGCACAGTTCTTATGGGCCGTGCAACCCCCCAAGGCCCGCCTCTCAACCACTCAGAGAGAGGGAAAGCCAACACAACTTCCTCCCAACCTCTCCGTGTCATTGCCATGATTGACAGGTGGATCTTACGAGGCTGCTGCCCCCTTCCACCCATGCGCCAGATAGTCAGCACAGACCCCCGTTACACTCACCCACACCCCCCCACACAAGCACAGCATCAACTAAAATGATGCAGAAAAGCTTTGAATATATCACATTAAGCTTATTAATGGTATATTGATTAAGGATATGGCAGATTTACTTTTAAAGAAACTCTTCATACAACAATGAGGTAGATTACTTCATCAAGTTTCACTAAAAATTATTGCATCAACTGCAACAAATTCTTGAGTCCTTGTTAAAGGATCCACAACAGTGTCTGTCCGCTCTGTCCTTTTCGCTGAATCTTTTAGCTAGGTGGGTAGCAGGGCACAGTTTCTTTTGGATACTGTGGTTTTAGGTGTACAGCACACCCAGATTGGTTTGTCTGATAACGGTTGCTGTAAGTTTTACGGCAGTCCTCCAGCCAGACCTCAGTCCCGTTGATTGTGGTAGTGACTCGCTTGCAACTTGCTTCCTCTTCTTGGGTCCATTTTCAGCCAGAGTCCCATCTTGGGTCCGTTTCTAGGCAGAGTCCCGGAGTTGCAGGTTCACTTAACAGAGTGACAGCACCTTGTTTAGCATTCGATGTGGAGCACAAAAATGTTTAGTTTTGCTTGGATATTTATAGTCTTTTCACTCTGCTGAGTAGCTACTTTCATGAGGTCATTTGTTTATCTTGTCTCTTTAAACTCCCTGGCCTTTGATGTTTTAAAATGTCCTTTTCCACTGGGACATCACTAGTTTATGTCTTCCTTGTGTCAAAACGATTGTTGTTGCATGTGTGAATTATCTGTACATAATTCAACTGTCCTTTCAGCCTAATCCAGTCCAAGACGCCACGTAGCCCCAGTCACCTCGTTCAGTATGTCACATAGTTCAGTATGTCTGCAAGAAAGAGGCCCTCTTCTCAAGACACAGCAGGTTGCCCTGTTTTTAATGACATTTCTTTTATAAAGACGTGATCAGGCATTTTTTTTTAGAAATGTTTCTTTTCAAAAAAAAAAAAAAAAAAACTTTCCGTAAACACTGTTAAAAAAAAAAACAAAAAAACAAATTCTACCTCTTAAATGCTGCATGTCCAGTACATTATGTATATTTTGTGCTTTGCTTTTTTTGAAGGAAACAAGTGCATCATCCTGTTTTGGAGAGCGTTCAACATTCCTGTTAGAGCTCTTATTTCTAACAAGACCTGCTCTCATAACTTTTTAATCTGTTAGTAACAGTGGAGCCAGACATGCCAATTAATGAGACATAAAGAACACAATTAATACTATAATTTTGGCATTGGGAACACATGGCTAAAGTTAAAATGATACTTATGTGATGAATCTTCCTCCTTTTTTTCATTAGTTGAAGTAACAACAAATGTTTTGGATCTTCATTCAACCAGTGCATTATTATAGGGATAATGTCTTTCAGGAACTGGTTGTATTTTAAGAAAGAATACAGCAAAAAGATTATTCATCAAAAACAAAATGAATTTAACACTTACAGTGACTGTTTATAGAATAACGTATTTGAGAATTATAAAAACAATTATGTGGGTTAAACTTTATAATAGGTATAAATATTGTTAGTCCTGCTTTAGTATGTAGCTTCAAAATCTCTATCAGCCAATAGCCTGAAGAGTAGAGCAGAAGACCAGAATACTTAGAGATCCTGGAAATATGTCCAAATGAAGGAAATACATTTGAAATGTGTAAAGTCCATTTACCTTCTGTATCTGCATACCTGTACCCCAGAAGGAACAGTTTCAAAAGTGATGACCACGAACCATTCTGTTGAACAAACCTTCCTTTAGATTTCAACCTCGAGCTTCCCTGAATGAATTATACTTGGTTTCATAGAAAGGAGTGGCTAAGTATGCCTATGGAATAATTAAAACAGTCATTGTGTTACTCTAGTTCTGCCTTGACAACCCATGGTGACCCTCACCCTGTTGAAAGTGAAATGGTAGGGGTTTCTATTTTTTGTCAAACGTCTGTATTTATACTGGTATAAATTATTTAAAGAAAATTCCAAATATTTTGTCAAGTGAATAGGGTTTAACTTAAGTATATATACATTTTGTATAAGGTATAGCACATATTAGTTGGTATTCTATTAGCTTCTTCTTGTGATTGTTAGCCCAGCTATTATCTTTTGTGGTTTATCATCTATTGAAAATTTTCCATATGCTTTGTTTCCAGGTTCTGTTTCTCCTGAGACTCTAACACTTAAAATTCCGTTTTTAATTCAGATTTTCTTCCTTGAAGGCTATCCTTTCCAGGAGCACCTGCTTTTATCACAGTGGGAACAATTAGAATGGTAAAAAGTTAGTTATTAATTCTATTTTTTGTAACTAGTGCATATGTTCCTTTCCTACACATGCAGAAATCTTCACTGGAGGTATTGAAGGGGTTAG
This sequence comes from Acipenser oxyrinchus oxyrinchus, assembly GCA_030684275.1. NCBI lineage: Eukaryota > Metazoa > Chordata > Actinopteri > Acipenseriformes > Acipenseridae > Acipenser > Acipenser oxyrinchus. Next base: position 51,192,095 of record CM060247.1, read on the forward strand.
CAGTGTAGCAATAAGCTTGAATAACCCCTTGTTGAGTAAAGCAACTGATACCTTCAGGAATGCAAATCATTGTTCCACAGCCTTGCTAGCATTTTTTTTTTTTAAATTGCCTTAACCCTTTGCAGTCCATTTATTAATTGTGCGTCAGGCTCGCCAGGTCCAATTTATTTTCACATGCGCAGTTAATTTTAGACGCGCTGTTTAAAAGTATTTTTTTTCCCACAGTCAAACGAGTTTAAATGGCTCTGCATATCAACAAAGCACTCACTAGGCATCTCCAGCCCCGCCCCACCCTTTTGTTCGCTATCGCTTTCACATATGCTAACAAATAAATAATAATAATAGTCGTACATACCGATCAATCATCTCTGATGACTCGTTTTATCACCAAACTCCTCAAAAATGCAATCCAAGTCATTATTTTATTACTATAACATCTTGAAAAAGCTCTGCAAATGTCCGTGATAGTCTCTGTACGCTGATACAGTAACACCCAGCTTGTTTCTTTATGACCGCCCCTATCTGATGCCAGGGGCAAGTATGACTATTCATGAGATACGCCTTTTTAAAAAAAAAAAAAAAAAAATTTTATCGGCTTGTCTCGGCTCCTGTCGCTCCCACTCGGCCATTGAATGGTTTTCTCGGCTTTTTTCCGGAGAAAACGACTTTTTTTGCGTTTTTTGCGTTTTTTTGATGATGTCGGACAGGGTCCGACAATGGACTTGATAGGAATAATTGCAATGTCGGACCCAGTCCGACAATGGACCGCAAAGGGTTAAATTGCTTAGGTTTCCAATGATATCTGCACAGACTGAATATCCATTCCTCTAAAACTTAATTTAAACTTTAACTTTAACTAAACTTTAACTCATTTAAACTTTAACTCAACCTTCCATTCATTTTAAAAGGACCTTTGATTGCTCCTGCTGCATCTAATATGCAGTACTAATATAGCAACTGAAAATATTAAGTGAAGAGAACACACATTGGTGTACAAGGATACTGTCGATAGTGCTTCACGATATTATAAATGTTTTCGCTAATTTAAAATGAAAATAAAGTCTGGAAAACTAAATGAGCTGTAGAGAAAATGTTATACTAATTACTCTAGATATAGGAAGATGTTTAAAACCGTGATTTTACCGCTAATTGAAGCAGTCATGTTTTAAATAAGAGTATGTAATAAGTTAACACAATTTAAAAAAGCTAACCCACCTCATTGGTTGTTTTGTTACATGTGTGTACATTATTTTTAAAAGGAGATCATGGCTCTATATATCATTAGAAAAACGATTGAGTGCGAACAGCCAATCAGCTTCCAGATCTAATGGGCTTCTATTTTGCATAGATGCCCGCTGGAACATTGAAGTGCTTAAATGTAAATTAAATTTTAAATCAATCCGCGCATAAATACTGTCTTTTTCCCCTTAACATTCTAATCTACAACTAATCTGATAACATAAAAAGCTACTTAAACATTGATACTTTCTGATGCTGGTCTAGAGACAAGGAAAATCATGTCTGTGACAGGACACCGTAATGAAGGCTCAATTCACAGCTAATGGACAGCAAATCAACAGGAAGGACATGATTGGCCCACAATTCTGTCATCATCTGGATCCAAACAACACCCTTCCTCAAAACCAGCCAGTCAAACTGCCAACCCTGTTTCAGTTCTTTCCACACCAGCCAATCCAATCCCTGCCAGCTTGAATGACGCCCCGCCTCCAAAAACAAGCAATGTCCAGATAAATTATAAGAAAGAGAGTAAGACCCCAATAAATAAATATGTTAGCCAAATAATAATAAACAATGTTTTCTCTACACGTGTGTCATTTTTCTATTCAAATTATGTTAGGGACTATTTTCCTCAGCGGAAGGTTACCCGGCGAAATATCAGAAGTTCAAGGTAAATATAAGTTTTAATGATTTTTTTTTTTTTTTTAAAAGATAAAATAAAGAAATAAATCGTTTTCTAATAGCGATAGAGCCCTCTCGATGCGGGCTCTACCGTGGGTTAGATGACCTTGTCTTTATTATTTATTTATTTATTATTATTTGTTTATTTAGCAGACACCTTTATCCAAGGCGACTTACAGAGACTAGGGTGTGTGAACTATGCATCAGCTGCAGAGTCACTTACAATTACGTCTCACCTGAAAGACGGAGCACAAGGAGGTTAAGTGACTTGCTCAGGGTCACACAATGAGTCAGTGGCTGAGCTGGGATTTGAACCGGGGACCTCCTGGTTACAAGCCCTTTTCTTTAACCACTGGACCACACAGCCTCTTCGTTACGCCCTCGCCTACGGCTCAAGACGATAACTTACATAAAATACCCCCAAAAAAAAATTATTAATAGTCTATATTAAATAACAATGGCAATAAATACATTTTATTTTGGTTTATTTTATATTTTAAGGTACTTTATTTTAAACTTAATATTAATAGGGATGCAAGTTTTGGGGATTCGGCCGAACACCGAATCCATCTCAAAAGATTCGGCTGAATACCGAATCTACAAAAACTGTCAAGAAAACTGAAGTACACTGTTGAATGAAAAACAGACTGGCAGCTACTAACAAGGGACGTCAAAATACAGAACTGTTTACTTTACCTTTAGAAGGAGCGCTGCATCTTTGACATAACCCACTATTTTCTTTAATGACGTTTCAACCTGTGTCTCCTGATCTGAGACTGAGAGCTATCAGGAAAAAATTACCATGATGAGTGACCTGAATGATCTCCCTGCGAAATAAAACCCACGTTGATTTAAATGCACCGTTTGTGTAACACATATAAAATAGGCTATGAAAAAAATTATTGTAATAAAACACAGCAGTTCCCAAATGGTTCAACTTGTATTGGCACATTGCAATAACGTAAAATTTTATTTACTAAAGCATATTGTTCAACAGCGTCTTGCACATCTGACAGTTTGCCGTTACTTTATATATTACAGCTTTACTGCATAACTTTACTCCATGAAAAGTGTGATGTGAAAGTGCTGTTGCATACAGGGGTATGTTTGCATTCAGCAGCTGTGTGTGTTTAGTGCGTGCACCACCAGTAATTTAGGGAGTTGAGAGCTGCGACAGAGTTCAAACGTGTTCTCGTTATTAAATACAACAGTTACGTTCAATACCGGATTTGTGTCTTTTATTTAAAAGAAGAACTGCACAGATTGGAGGGATATAATAAAATGGATGTGCTTCTGGGTGGATATAGGATTCGGTTCTCCGAATCCTAAGTATTTGTCCGAATCCGAACCCTGCTCAAAAAGTAGATATTCGGGCCGAATCCGAATACAGGATTCTGTGCATCCCTAAATATGGGAAACATGGAAACAAATCATTGCAGAGTTCTTTAATTAAACAAACTGAAATCTTTTTTTCTCAGTAATTATGTAGCTCATAGACAACTGAAATACGACAAAAAGTATGTACTGTACTTTTTTCTTTTACACAACTAAAATGTACATAGACTCAAACTGAAGCTTTCTGCGATCATCTTCAATTAAAGCACTGAAAGCATAGGGAAGCATGGTTAGGGTACAGACGAGTACATATAGAGTAAACTGCAGAATTACCATGCAAATTTACCATGGTAAACTTCCATATATAGAAACAAGCTTAGTTTTATTTAAACTTTCCGTTTTTGGGGACCCTTTCTTTTAGATCTACGTTTAGGTTTGCTCAGGTTGTTCTTTTGTTTTTTTATTTTCTGCTGCTTTCTTCTGTGTAATGCTTCTAAGGTCATGCATTTTTTTAAATGTCAAGTGTCTGTCGCTTACAGTGTCCCAGTGAATAAATTTTGTTAGTTATTTCTTTCCATATTTCTTTTCTTAATGTTTTTTGGCCCTGCGAAGTGTTAAATAATATTTATTGATTTTTTTTTTCCATTTCACTAACTAACAGGTCAATTTCGTCTTTGTGGAAATTTGTTTTCCTTTTCTTTTTGGCCAGTGCCATAGTTGCATCAAGGTCAGAGTCTGCAGAAGCCAGAGCGATTCTATTATATTGCCTATATTGTTCACTATAATACCACTTATTTGTCTTTGCCAGAAGGAAGTTCGAAATCTTGACTTACAGCATTGCGAATCTATTTGTAATGAAATGCAAATTCCGATCTCTCCTGTATAATGAGCAGTAATTTATGCTGTTCGTAAACTTGCGGCGATATTACGATAGTTGTTCACGAAAAAGAGCTGTTTACAAAGGATGGAGTGCTACGAATTTGCAGTGTTTATGAACACATAAGTAGTATTAGTATATAGAGCCCCATATATGTAAACTAAAGGCTCAAGAACAGTACAGCATATACATTTAAGCTTCAATAAATTTGTCTGACACCGTGCAGTAGGCTTGAAAGTGTTTATGTCAAAGAATCCACCGCATATTTATTAAGCTCATTATCAAGCCCTGGATAACTGGTCTCCCCTCCCAAATCCAGCAGTCCATACCCTTGTGTACCTCTAAAAGAGAGGATGCCGTAGTTCTAATCTTTAAGCGATTACATTTTTCCTTGAATCTGATTAGGCTGCATGATGTGGAGCTCTTGGACAGATCAAGCTGTAATTGATTTTCTGCACTTTTAAGTGATCCAGACTTAACTGCCTTTGAAGCATGAATCGCTGATTAATAAACTTCAAAGTACTGAATCAAGCACCTTTACCTTATCACCATCCACTCAGAATGTAAATAATTTGTTGGTTAGTCACCCATAAACGAATCAACACTGCAAGGAGTGGGTTTCTAGTGAGGAAACCTTATAAAATTGGTGTGCTTAAAAATGTTCAATCATCTCACCTGTCATTTCCGTGAAATATGTTGTGACTAGGTGTGAAAGATTTCACTCATTTTCAAGGTTAGTAGCCCCTTTTAAGCAGACCTGGTCACAGAATTTTTTTTTTTTTTTTTTTTTAACACTTTCATGCTGTTTTTAGTAATTTAAGAAATAAAAGAAAAAAATCAAAACAAAAACCTAACTCACATGGGGCACTAACCAAACTTTCTCCGTCCTAACTACGACTAAGGCATAAACATAAACACTTTTACGCACACAAAGGTTTGACACAGTACCTTCTGTCACTGACAGCCTCTTGCCTTTACACTAACTGCAGACTGCCGAGAGCAAACATTTTTCCCTGTTGAAATAACTGCCTGCTAATCCCAGGCAGGTGACACTAACTAAATCATAAAACAATTAAACAGGTAATCAATTAAATTAAATAAATAAACTAATTACACCTGTGACTGTGCAAACACAGCCACACACATTTATCTGGCAGGGACAGAAATTAACCCTTTCCCTGCCAACAATCTACACATATTATTTTTTCCAGGCAGAGATCTGCCCTGCCACACTATGATATGGTTATAATGGAATCATCCCTAAATTAACAGAGTCCTTCTGACAGTTTAGTTTAACCACAGAGATATGGAACTTTAGTCTGAGGCCGTGACAGTTATTAGATCAACTTCCATTGATGATTGCTTAAATAATTAAATAAAGAAATACTATCTACAGAGTGTCTACATACATGTTTTGTAGCCTAAATTCCTGTTAACAGCTGAACTTGTGAAATTGTTTGTCTAAATCATGGATGTTTGTCTCAGGAGATTTTCATAAATAATTCAGGAACTCTGTCTTGTGTTTTCAGTTATTTTTACGAAAAGGGACACCTTTGTGTGTATTAGCTTAGAATTTGTATATATGGTATTTTCATAAAGCATTCATTATCCTATGGTAGATGCATTTGGCTCAGGGCTTTAACTGTACTATTTTGAGTTTCTGCTGAACATTCTTCTCAATGCAGTTGATGTCACCTGCTTGAAAAGCTCTCACCTGAAAGGTCAGTCTGTCATTAACTACTTAACAAAATTGCATTCAGCCTTCCCTCTTTTCAATGAAAGTTCCAATGGATAAAGGTCAGTCTGTCATTAACTACTTAACAGAATTGCATTCAGCCTTCCCTCTTTTCAATGAAAGTTCCAATGGATAAATAAAACTGTTATATTAGAAACCCCTTTTGTTATTTTTTTTTTGTTTTTACCAATAAAGTCATATATAATGAAGTATGAGACTGCAAGCAACATTCATAGTTCATAAACAAGCCTCTATTTGTTCATTCTACACAGACATTCACCATCCCATAATGAAACATGTTATTATCACACATTTTCAGTTTATTGTTAACCCCTCTATAAAGTGAATTTTACAAAATTTGTGTGGCTTAGCAATGCAATATTTATTTTTACTTTCAATTTTTCAATTTTTACCAGACTGCCTCTACATACATATCGATGTGACGGATATTAATACAGCTGCCCTAAAAGTTGCAAACCTGATTTAACGGAAAACCCCATTTCACTGTATTGTTATTATAGGTAAGGTTAATAAGTTAATTAAAAAAAAAAAACAAGCTGTATTAAGAGCGGCGCTGTTTAGATTCTCCTCTGTTTAGAGCATAAAAAATAGACATCATTATACATCCTCCAATAGGTTCTCATTGTTTGAAATATATTCATAATTTTAACTCTTCAAAGAAGTAAAAGATTTACAAAGTTAAAAAATTACTAAAAGATGTTCCAAATATGTATCTCTATTGGTGTTTACATTATTTACTAAAATCTGTGCAAATACCCAGAAAATGTGTAATATAAACTTCCACATTGTAAATATTGACAGCACTGAAAGGAACATCTTGTTTACATTGACCTGCTTTTAAAGGTTCAGTAACGTAGCTTTTAAATGACAGTGACTTATATTCCCCCTTGAATGTGAACCAGAAAAAAAGTTAATTGAAATTGCTTTAATTATAAAGTTCCTGTTAAGCCGTTTAGAGGGATGTATTTCATTTCTGAAATCCAATATTTTGCTGCACAAGTCAGTCATCATTGAATAGCACAAACAGAAGTTTAATTCCTTCTTAGCTCATTGCATAAACATCTGTTTCCGCGAAGAAAATAGTTTTAATTCTGTTATACTGAGGATCAGTGTAACTTGACATATGAGCGACCTGAAAGTGATGACGGAAATATTTTTCTTTAAGAGTCATGGGCCAATTTTCTACACATATGGTTGGAGGTGTTCTCTTCCATCTGTGAAGTGCACAACATTAGGATCAGAGCTCAATCCCAAGCATCTCACTTAGTGTTTATTTACTAAATCTAAATGAACTTTCTTCTGAAATCAATATTTCACAGCTTCTCCTATACAGAAGCTGAGGTAGGGGAAGATATTTATAGCAGTATGAAGTCAGTTTACCTTAAATACTCTTGAATGAAGATGGATTACTTTAGTGAAAGATTACAAAAAAAAAGTACTAGTGTGAAACAGCTAACTTTTTTTTTTGTGTACAATACCCTAAACATTAAAAGCATAACATGTAAACATGTACAGCTTTACTTAATCTTTATTAAATATCCAAGTTCATCCAGGTAAAATCATGTCTGCTCTTGGTCCATTGTGGTCTAGGTTTTCTCTGCTTTGAGAGCCAATCACTCACCCTCAACAGAGAATAATGACCCCTTCCCTGGGTTAATCAAGACTCAGAGACTTGACATGACTCAAGCAGGCTCAGATACGAGGCTAGGTAGTGGTGCTGTCTAATAAACATGAGGATTAGGTTGGCAAGTAACCTTGCCTATTTAAGTGGGGAGAAACATATGGTTGAAACGTTGCTTGTTTTACTTTTATGAATAACTTTGAGGGTATAATTGAATAGTCATTGCTGTAATAACTATTTTATTTACTTGTCTGTTGTGGATGTGATAAAGACAAGCCGGTTTTCACATATAATCCTAATATTAACTGTGGATTCTGGTATATTTCAATCAGATCTGGATTTGTTTTCAGTTCAGCATTTTATTCAGTAGGAATATTCCTGCATGCTTGGTAACAAAAATATTTAAGATGTCATTCTGTAGTGTTGGACACTGTATAACAACAATCCCTTTTCTGAACAAGACAGGCATCTCAAAGTGCAAGGAAACACCTTTCTTGCTTTAAAGAATAAGTAGAGAGGGTTTCGAAAAATCTAGCGTTACACGTCCCCACGTGTTGCTACAACTGTTTAAATAACGTACCTGTCATTTTTCTTTTCATTGTTAACACCCTGACAATTTTTTTTACACTTTAAAGTCAGTTTCAAAGCTATTTTCAAAATGACCGCTGTAGTGCACTAGATCGTGTCCACATTGTCAAACAAGTAACACAGCAATAACGATCCATGATGTGGTACGGATCAGTGATTTACAGGACTGATCTCAAACACCAGTGCACTAGAGTGGCCATTTTAAAAAAAAAAAAGCTTTGAAACAGACTTTAAAGTTATAAGTGTAAAAAGGTATGTTATTTAAAGAGTCACAGCAGATGCAAAAAGAATGAATTCCGTGTCCATTGTCATTTCCACATGAAAGACACACACTCCTGGTTCCTAACTGGTAAGTTTCAAAACAACTCGGGTGATCGAGCAAAAAGAAAAACAAATAATAATCTGAATTCACTGGCTCACATCGCTTGCCATGTTGCTCACTGCATAAGTACTGCTATTAACTTATATCCAAAAGTTTGAAGAACATAATAGTTATATTGGGACATATTCATAAAGCATTGACAGTCCAGTAAATACAGAATTCTTCAATGAATACAGCTCATTGTCCAGAGTTAACATTAGGGAGAATACTGGCTTTACACAAAGGGATTACTTTGTCAGTCATCACAATCATTGCATGTTCATTGGTCTTCAGATGTGATTTCCTGCAATTTCTAGACAGACTGGACAGCATTTTATAACCCATTCATGAAATTACCATAAGGTGACCAGATGACCTGCTTCTGACTGGAACTGAGGCCGATTTTCTAGGAATTGTCTTGAATCCTCTTTATTTTTTTTGAGATATTGTATTGTTATTATTAATGTTATTTGTTTTTACTTTCTTTATAAGAAAGTATCAATGTTGTAACTTGGATTTCAGTAGCCTCTGCACAACCTCCAGACCTGCTGTTGCAAATGATGCAAAAGTCTAGATTGTCTGATTTCAACAGAGTAAACTTGAATGAGAAAGCGCCAGCTTGTGAAGGCCACCTGCCTCATTAAGCGAGAGGGCTGCTCGTTTCAGAGGCAAGAAGTGAGAGAAGAATGCATGGATCCTCAGTACAACAGAAAATAGGAGAATCTGGACAGCAAAGAGACAGAATTTCTGATAAAACAATACTGAGGTATACTTAATATTGTGAAACACACACACACACATCAATGCTACCAAGTGGGGACTATGATTCTCCACCAGCCAGGTGGGCCCCATGACTTGCCAACATTTTCTTTAAACAAAATATATATAGAAAATTATGTTTTAAGCTCAACATTGATAATGTTTGTTTAAATTAGAAAAAATCTGTTTAAAAAATAAACAACAAAGTGGGGACTTAAACCACGTTTACACTACAAAGTGGGGTCCTGCACAGCCTGCAGTAGGACTGTGTCTGAGCCGCAGTCACTCTGAGTCCTGCTGTTCACATCCATTACACAGACATTTTGCAGATTCATCTTCCTCTTTCTTACAATTTAGCATTTAGTAGTTTTTAAGTTCTAGTTCTTTACTCTAGATTACAGAATCTTTGCAAATGATCATGAGAATGTTTTAAAAAGGTAATTTGTGATTTTTAGCTAAACTAATTATAACCATAAGATTATTTCTTAATTTGAATCAACTCTGCTAATTTTTATCATACCAAATATTATATCATATTTAATATCTACATTATAATATTTACATAACATATCATTTTAAAATACATTCATTTATTTATATGTCACTATATACAAAAAAACTAAATGGAGAAAGAAATTCGTATTTCAGTGTGTGAGCATTCTGTACTATGTGGGGACTTGTGTCGCTCAATACTATCTAAGTGGGGACTATAATGTAGGGGGTATTTATATAAAGGATTATGAACCTGGTGAAGTTTTATATTGATAGAAAATTGAAAGCACAGTTAGCAGCCTAATTACAATAACTATTTTGCAAGTGGGGACTCCAAACTATCCCAGTATTAATAATTATTAATCTACTTATGAATACATAACTGTTATTGACAACTCTAAATTCTAATTGTTTGCTCTAGATTACAGTATTCTTGTAAATGATTATGAGATTTAAATATTTTTAAAAGGTAATTGAGAATTAACTTTGTAATAAGTGGCCCATAGTGATTTAACCCCTGATATACCGCAGTTACTTATTCAATTGGCGTTACATTTGCAGTATGCGAATAAACTGGAATACGTTATTTGTGCCATGTTTGCCCGCTGCTTGTTTATCAAAATCCGTTTTGAGCCTGGATAAATACATATGGGGGATGTAGAGGGGTTCAACTTTGAAATAAGTGGCCCAAAGCGATTTAACCCCTGAAATACCCCAGTTACTTATACAATTTCACACTTAATAAACCTAGTACATCTATGCATTTGTGTGTGTATTTGTACAGAGCTATGGATATAAGAGCATTATTTTTAACATGGGACAATATTATTTTCTTCCAGGCAATGGCACAATTGTTTATTCAAGATATTTGTATGGAGTTCCCATTAACATTTTTGGCTTTTGTTTATGCATTTCTACTGTACATATGAAGTAGAATGGTGGTGTGTAAAAATCTTCTGCAGAAATGTTCTTTGATTTATTTATTTTTAACTGGTGTATTGAAACCTATTTAGACTTATAAAATTAAATATTATCCTGCAAAACTATTAGCAGTGTGGCAGCAGTGTGGAGTAGTGGTTAGGGCTCTGGACTTTTGACCGGAGGGTCGTGGGCCCAATCCCAGATGGGGGACACTGCTGTTGTACCCTTGAGCAAGGTACTTTACCTAGATTGCTCCAGTAACCCAACTGTATAAATGGGTAATTGTATGTAAAAAAAAATGTGATATCTGGTAACAACTGTAAGTCACCCTGGATAAGGGTGTCTGCTAAGAAATAAATAATAATAATAGATATTAATTATATTGTTATAGTGGGTTTAACAATGTAATAGGACATAACATTCCTTTTTACTGCCTTCATCACATTTTTTCTTTCCTGAACACAGGAATCTTGAGCATTTATAAAATATTTTCTAGTGAAATGTTCACAGTGTAAATTACAGCTGTTTGCCAACATCTATAACAAAATTATAGACAGGTTGGGAGGCTTCTGTGGAGGAACAGAATACGATTGAGGATTAGACTTGCTGACAGGGTTTATGTGTTTTAATCTTGCCATCTGGAGGAAAAAAAAAGAAAATGGAACCTTCAGAAATAAATATTATTGCAGTTCTTTTAAACTGAAGTGTATTTTGCTTTTTGAGATGATATGGAAACAGAAAAGGCAGTGAACAAAATCGCCTTTAGGTGCAGAATGCAGTAATGCAATCGGAGTATTTTGCTCACCTGGAAGGACTGTCTTGTTCTACACCTTTTCACTGCTTTTAATATTTGTTTCGTAATATTTTGTTGGACTCATATAAGCAAAGTCACTTTTAATTAAAGAGGAAATTATGGCTAAAGTAATAAAGCTACAGAACAGGCTGGCTAACAAGTCTCCTAACTTGTAGTTGAAGGCAGGCAAACAAGGTACGCTAGCTTTAACTTTAAGGATCTGTGTGTGTTGTATTCAGTCTATTAGTCCAGGTTTTTCAAACGGGATTCTGCTCCCAACGCTAAGGCTTATTCGCAAACATCTTCAATTCCTCAACTCCTGTAAACAAGGGCAGGGCAAAGCTGAAAGTGAGGTATTATATCTCAGGTAGACCACTTTATTGATACTAAATATAAAATAACAACAAATGCAGGGCCTCATTTTCCATTGTGTGGTAATGATGAGGCATGATTTCATTAATTTGTAGTAACAGAAATGAGGAGAATATATGCTAGAATCATACTTTTTTTTTAAATTATGCGTGCTTCACATTGTTCTATTATTAACTTTAACTTCATTTAAACTGGCATTTTCAAGACAATTTAATAAGGGGAAGTTAAAATTTTGCTCAGTGTCACTTAGAGACATATTTGCAGAGGATTATTGAGGGTTAGTGCATTTGAGTAATACAACCATTGTACCTCTTCCATCCAGACTTCCATTAAAATGCTAATATATATACAGGCTACCATACTGTATCTGCATATATATATATATATATATATATATATATATATATATATATATATATATATATATATATATATACAGTATGGTAGCCTGTTATAATATTGTTTTGTGTAGTGCAATACACATTAGCAACATTGTGAAATGTAAAAAGGTTTGCATAAATTTGTGTGATAAAAGTAAAATGGCAGCCCTGTATATCATATCTGACCAAAAACACTTAACATGTACAATTAACAGCCCCGTTTTAGGTCAGAACTGCTAATAGACAATATTGAGATGATTAAATTTGACATTGGGATGATTATTTTGACCTTCATATGATATAAAAAACAAGCAGTCCTATTATCTAAAATATCAAATGTATTATCCTCTTTGTATGAATAATTCTAACTGCCATGGCTATCACGGTTTTAACATGTATTCAAAAAGGGCATAGATGCCCTGTTTCAAAATACATGCTAATTCAGTATCTAGTGATTTCTGATGTGTTACTACATCAAACATATGGCTGCTTCCAGCTTACAGTCCCCAGCTGCCTCTATCAGCGATGCAGGCTGATGACATGGGAGTCCCAGACAGATACACAGGCTACCTATTTTCCATTTTGCGGAATAGCAAATTCAGTTTTTCAAAAATGGCCAATTCCGTTTTTTCATCACTTTTTATCAACTTATTAATAATTAAACATGGCATTTGAACATAAATCTAATGTTTATAGTTAAACTAATTAAATTAATAAATATTGGTAATATTTATTAATTTACTTAGTTTAACAATTCTTTGTTTTTTATTTGTATTCTAGCCAAACACTACAGTTCAGTCTACAAAAGAAGGTGTTTTGAAAAGACCTGTTTATCTTATTGCTGGCATTACAATAACAATAAAAATAATTAAACAGTTTAGTAACAGCCCAACAATGTCATGTGAGAGAGACTAATCCTATTTACAATACATTACAAATTAAGTTTAGCATTTTACTGGTATTACAATAACCAGGATAAAATATGAAAAACTGATAAAAAAAAAAAAAGGTGTGTTGATTGACTCATTGCTCTAAACAAGTTCACTGCTGTGCATTACTGATTGTAATTTAAGTAGCGCACCTTTTAATGTAAACGCATAATTAATCCTAATTGTTTCTTTGCTAATTCTACCTTATTTGCAAGATTTAACAAGAGGCGTGTCTCCAGACAGAATGTCTTTATGAAACAAACAGTGTGTACTGTTGTAACTACGTCCACACAGTAAAGTGATCAATTTCCTTTAATGAATGTATATCTAGAAAAATAGCTTTGAGCTTGTTTCTTCATTGTCAGATAATATAATTTAATTAAGAAACGGCCATGGTTTAACATTGCTAATTATAGCTTTATTAAAGACAGGCAGTGTGGAAAGAAATAAACTAAACAATAATTAAATACACAATTAATTTGGCTTAGTTTGGGAAAGCCCTGTCTTGAAGGCAGTACCTTAGAAGAATGCAGTGCTTTGCTGTTGTTACCATCTTTTTTGTTTTCTTGTTCTCTATGTTTTTACCACTGGCAATATGATCTTTAATGATACTGGCTCGTACCTGATCAATCGAATGACAGCAAACCTTGATGAATTATTATTAGTTTATTTAGCAGACGCCTTTATCCAAGGCGACTTACAGAGACTAGGGTGTGTTACAATTACGTCTCACCCGAAAGATGGAGCACAAGGAGGTTAAGTGACTTGCTCAGGGTCACACAATGAGTCAGTGGCTGAGGTGGGATTTGAACCGGGGACCTTCTGGTTACAAGCCCCTTTCTTTAACCACTGGACCACACAGCCTCCTAATTCCACTATTCCATCTGCGATACCATATCTCCACTCATCCCTCTCCTCCAAAACCATCCCAGCATATGTGAGCCAGTGCTGTAAAAAGGTGGGCCATACTTATGAAGCAGTACGTGGTGTTCAACTTAAAAGCCAAGCATATTTTGTATTGCTACTATTTGTTGTTGTTTGTGCATATATGTGCACTGTATATTCTTTGTGCATTTATGGACTTTAAAACAGTATTTTTTAACACCATACCAAGGATACTAATTCACTTAACAAATACGTTTTATTAACTTTGAAACATTTTTGAAGATGCAGAAAATCTTTGAAGACTGCTCTTTCCAAAAAATGTATTCAATGAAAAGTGCCTCTGTATAGTGGTGAGGAGGTCCTAACATATTGTACTGAAGCTAATAAAGGGTAAGAAAATTGATTTGATATCCTGAGGGATGACATATTTAAAGGTTGACGCTCCCAAGGGCACTGATGCTCAGACCATAGTTCTGCTGGTGTAGCATCTTTCCTCCTGTAATGTGTTACAAGAAATCACAAGTAATTTTAGCACACCATGTTGTGTAACAGTCTGTTGTAGGTTTTGATATCTTTCCCTAAGTATTTTGTTTTTACCACTCTTAAATATTTACTGAACTTTTTGAGGCATTGCATAATAATAATTACTTTGTTTTAACTGCAGTGTTACTTTGAACTACTGTATAACTAGGATTTTCGGTTTTAACGGATAAAACCCGATAAAAAAAACCCCGGTTAAAAAAAAAGGAAATCGGTGGATAAGCCAATAAACACCGGAAAACACCTGAAAAAACCGGAACAGCTGTGGCAATGGTTAATCAATTCACATTGACTTTACCCTTTTCCCATTAAAAAATAAAACCTACTACAAAAATAATAATAAATACATTTCCGAGTGCTGCTAGGCAACGTCCCGCCTTCCTGACTTTTATCTATCATTGATTCGTTTTGAATACTTTAAACCCGCCCCAACTACTGAGTGACAGCACATTCATACATTTCTATTGGAGACTCCGCTTGCGAGATTTAAAATGAGATAACAATCAGGATGGAGGCTTGTTAGTGGGATTTAAAGCTTTATTATAGTTAAGATACAGAGTTTTTAAATCAGAATTGTGGCGGAATGTACAAAAATGCCTACACACAAAAACACCAGAAGAATGTGTCCGTGACCAGAGGGATTTCGTTGTGGAAGACAGCAAAGGAAAGAAGGTATAACTTAAATGTGCAAGTACTGTCGAGTTACTGTACATATTTTGACAGAAAAAAAAACAGAGTAACTGAAAACACTAATTTCATACAGTATATCAAAAACGAAAGCCCCGAAAAAAACGATTTACATAAAAAAGTTACTTATATTTTAAAATTAAAATTCTTAAACTCAGTGAACATGTTAAAAGCCATACAAATAAATAAAATAAAGACATGCATTAATAAGCTATGAAACCATTTGTTTAATATTGTAGGCACATTTTTTTTTTAGCGGTTGCCTCTGACAGTAGGCCCAGTTGGATTTGTACCTGGACCCGGGTGTTTACGCTTCAACCTGTGTAGCTTTGAAATGTTCTTATTCTTTCTGTGATTGGCTGCAAAGACAAACAATATATATATATATATATATATATATATATATATATATATATATATATATATATATATATATATATATATACAGTACTGTGCAAAAGTTTTAGGCAGGTGTGAAAAAATGCTGTAAAGTAAGAATGCTTTCAAAAATAGACATGTTAATAGATTATATTTATCAATTAACTAAATGCAAAGTGAGTGAACAGAAGAAAAATCTAAATCAAATCCATATTTGGTGTGACCACCCTTTGCCTTCAAAACAGCATCAAGCATCAATTCTTCTAGGTACACTTGCACACAGTTTTTGAAGGAACTCGGCAGGTAGGTTGGCCCAAACATCTTGGAGAACTAACCACAGTTCTTCTGTGGATTTAGGCAGCCTCAGTTGCTTCTCTCTCTTCATGTAATCCCAGACAGACTTGATGATGTTGAGATCAGGGCTCTGTGGGGCCATACCATCACTTCCAGGACTCCTTGTTCTTCTTTACGCTGAAGATAGTTCTTAATGACTTTCGCTGTATGTTTGGGGTCGTTGTCATGCTGCAGAATAAATTTGGGGCCAATCAGATGCCTCCCTGATGGTATTGCATGATGGATAAGTATCTGCCTGTACTTCTCAGCATTGAGGAGACCATTAATTTTGACCAAATCCCCAACTCCATTTGCAGAAATGCAGCCCCAAACTTGCAAGGAACCTCCACCATGCTTCACTGTTGCCTGCAGACACTCATTCGTATGCGCTCTCCAGCCCTTCGGTGAACAAACTGCCTTCTGCTACAGCCAAATATTTCAAATTTTGACTCATCAGTCCAGAGCACCTGCTGCCATTTTTCTGCACCCCAGTTCCTGTGTTTTCGTGCATAGTTGAGTCGCTGGCCTTGTTTCCACGCCGGAGGTATGGCTTTTTGGCCGCAAGTCTTCCATGAAGGCCACTTCTGACCAGACTTCTCCGGACAGTAGATGGGTGTACCAGGGTCCCACTATTTTCTGCCAGTTCTGAGCTGATGGCACTGCTGGACATCTTCCGATTGCGAAGGGAAGTAAGCATGATGTGTCTTTCATCTGCTGCAGTAAGTTTCCTTGGCCGACCACTGCGCTCACGGTCCTCAACGTTGCCCGTTTCTTTGTGCTTCTTCAAAAGAGCTTGGACAGCACATCTGGAAACCCCTGTCTGCCTTGAAATTTCTGCCTGGGAGAGACCTTGCTGATGCAGTATAACTACCTTGTGTCTTGTTGCTGTGCTCAGTCTTGCCATGGTGTATGACTTTGACAGTAAACTGTCTTCAGCAACCTCACCTTGTTAGCTGAGTTTGGCTGTTCCTCACCCAGTTTTATTCCTCCTACACAGCTGTTTCTGTTTCAGTTAATGATTGTGTTTCAACCTACATATTGAATTGATGATCATTAGCACCTGTTTAGTATAATTGTTTAATCATACACCTGACTATATGCCTACAAAATCCCTGACTTTGTGCAAGTGTACCTAGAAGAATTGATGCTCTTTTGAAGGCAAAGGGTTGTCACACCAAATATGGATTTAATTTAGATTTTTCTTCTGTTCACTCACTTTGCATTTAGTTAATTGATAAATATAATCTATTAACATGTCTATTTTTGAAAACATTCTTACTTTACAGCATTTTTTCACACCTGCCTAAAACTTTTGCACAGTACTGTATATATATATATATATATATATATATATATATATATATATATATATATATATATATATATATATATATATATATATAATCTTTTCAATTGTGTATGTGTGTATATTTATTTATTTATTTATTTATTTATCTTTTCTACAGTTGTCTGCTTCATTAACATGTTTTTTTTTTATTTTCTATTGGAGTTTCTGTAGAAGTTACCTATGCCATTTAATGACATTTGAAAATACTGACCTTGTTTCACATTTGTTCTATTGTAAAGCTCTTTAGAAATCTAAAGAAAGGTTCATTATAGTTTAGAAAACCAGCTTCACTTGATGTTTCTGAATCGGGAAATGTGAGAGGCCCAGTCGAGTGCCCGTGGCACTGGAGTGCTGAACTCGATTCAGTTTGTTATAACAGAACATATTGTCAAGACTCATTTTTTCCCCATACAGCCTTAGGGTACAGAAGGCAGGCTTGGCACAGAGCAATATGCCAGGTCTTTAGAGAAAAAAAGTATCTACTTTTACATGGCTCTGCCTGTGAACTGAACTGAAATTAGTATCAGATTATAACTGGCCAAACTTTTCCAAAGCTCCTGAGCAGAGATTTGTCCACAAACTCATATCTGGTCTTAAGCCTGCTTTAATT
This sequence comes from Acipenser oxyrinchus oxyrinchus, assembly GCA_030684275.1. Taxonomy (NCBI): domain Eukaryota; kingdom Metazoa; phylum Chordata; class Actinopteri; order Acipenseriformes; family Acipenseridae; genus Acipenser; species Acipenser oxyrinchus. The sequence goes on from CM060247.1 coordinate 51,209,980, forward strand.
CATGGTCCTTTGAAAGCCAGGTTTCTGGGATTGTCTCCAACACGCTTTCTAAACAAGCACCCTAGATCCAGGCCTAATATGTGAGACTCAAGCTTTTTTCAGTCTGCCTATTTCCATAATTCCTGTTCATTCACACTGACACTGCTGGAGTTTTGAAGTGATTTGTGAATGATGCATAGTTGTGTGATTGAGCTAACCAGACTTTAAATCCACAAACTCATATCTGGGTTTATGCCAACTGTTGTTTGACTGGTATGGCTTGGTTGCTGCAATCCTTTCATGTGGGTTAAGCCATTGTAGAGCAATTTTAAACAGTTTTTTTTTCCTATGGAGAATAAAAAAGCTACATAGACCAAACACCTCCAGACTAATTAAATTTCTAAACTGTAATAGGGTATGCTTTGTTAGACAAAATAAATTCCTGATCATAATTGAGAACCTTCTCAAAGACAGATTAAACCTTTCAGGAGTTTAAGTTACTAACCATTTACTGATGTGTTGAACTATATTTATTTATACCACAAGTGTGAGTACGTCTAGCTTGGGATATATTTTTGTTATCGTACTTCAGTGGGATAACATGAGTGAAATAACATGTTTACCGGTTCTAGTTTCGAATAGGTCTTTTGCTTATATTCCAATCCAGTGGTGTACTACCGAAATTCAGGATGGAGTATACAGGGGCATGCCCTGGTGTATAGGGACACCCTTGAAGCTCTAATGCATGTCTGAGCAAAACAGACCTTTAACTATGAATGCCTGCCTCAAGAACTTTTTTAAAGACCCCAGAAGAACCATCTGTAACATTCTCATTTTGTAACGCCTCACACATATTTGTTTGTTATACTGTAACTAGAAAATGTGTTCATGTGTAATATTGATAAAGAATCGCATAATTGTACGACCCTGCTCCTTTCCCCTTGGGCTGTCACCCCTAAAATCAATAGGTGTCTGCAACTCCAAACATGCAATAGGACATTTCATTCAATAAACTCAATCTTGAGTTATTATGTACCAAACAGTTTTAGACGGAGAAGAATAGAACAGGAGAAAGAGAAGGCTGACAACAAACAAAACATCTGTCTTGAATGGCGCAGACACAATAAATCATTGGTATGAAATACACTGTTAAATCTTATTTTCCCCTTGTATGCAAAATACCACATTTTATTGGCAGTACAATGTATCCTGTACTGTATAAGGGTCTAATATAATATGTTATCATGTCTGGAAGTATTTTTAGTAATAAGAGTGTAAATCTTAAATTTTTTTTTTACGTATATGCTATAGCATGCGCTTCTTGGTATGTCTGAAAAAATCATTTCACCTTGGCATCCAGGTTTTATTGAATAAACACAAACTACACAAGAGAAGCCTTGGAAAGCAGTTGAATGGAAACACATTGGAGCAGTAGAGGAAGGAAATTCACAAAAACAAAACGTGCCTGGAAAAGACTTACAAACATGGACCTGGAAAAGGGTTTTAATACAAGGTTAACACAGCTTTCTTCTCAATCATGTCTGTCGATCACATATGTTTAACATTTTTTTTAACATTAGTGTACCTGAAAAACACATTTTGGTATATGTAGTGAAACACATGAGTACACAGCAGAGAGCTGCTTGTTTTGTTGCTAAATTAATTTATGGTAGTACATGTTAGAAAATTATTCTGACACATAATCCATATTTACCAGTAATATAATAAGATATAATAAACACAATTCTGACTTTTGTATGTACAGCTAAAGTAAGGCAGCAGAGTTTGTGAAGTGTTGAGGAAATAATAGTCTTTCTTACCTTCTAAAAAAGAGTAGTTATTTAACAGTAAACAAAAATATGCATTGGTAAATAGTGAATAATTCCTATGGATTCTGTAGACTATTATAACAGAGCATGGCAGAGTGACTGGGGCAGCCATTTTAGGGTGATCATATGGTCCCATGTTCACCTGGACCTTTTTTTCACCCTCCAGTGCATTCTGGTCTATTGCCCTGCTTTTTGCTGGATTTCCTATTGAGGAACAAAACCAAAGAAAATAAGTACAAATAATACTCACTCAAAGTTTCTATATATGCATAGGGAAGCCATATTGTATGCATCTCTGTCATAGCTGCAATGGTGATATAGGATATAGTTTTGCATATATTATTATTATTTGTTTATTTAGCAGACACCTTTATCCAAGGCGACTTACAGTGACTAGGGTGTGTGAACTATGCATCAGTTGCAGAATCACTTACAATTACGTCTCACCCGAAAGACGGAGCACAAGGAGGTTAAGTGACTTGCTCAGGGTCACACAGTGAGTCAGGGGCCGAGGTGGCATTTGAACCGGGGACCTCGTGGTTACAAGCCCCTTTCTTTAACCACACAGCCTCATATATCTCAAGAGCCACTGGTACAATTGGGGTGAAAGGTTTTTTTTTTGGGAACAATTTATATAGGGCATCATATACTGAAGGTTTTAAGAGTCTTTCTGACTCTGTCTATATAGATACACTTTTAGATGTATCTTGAAGTGCTTATTTAGCCGCACTATGGTTGATCCCCGGAGCCAGCATCGCAGCCGTTGTGTGTGCTGATGCGCTAGGGAGGCAAAATAAGCTGATCCCTGGAGCCAGCATTACACTTCAGCCATCAACACCAGACAGAAGGATATCTACATCATCATATGGAAGGAAGCGCAAATGGATGGAGACACATATGGATCACATTAGTTTACTGTTAAGCTACGTCTTAGTTGGTGCTTATCTTGGCGAGAGCCAAGTTCATATCAGCATGAAGTTTTAACATCTACTCTCATGTAATGGAAATCATGAAGATCTGGATACGTCCAGTGACTGCTGTGAATAGTGCAGCTGGCAGCAAGGGAAAGACCTCGTGACAGCCTGGAGAGACAGCTGACTGGAGGAAAGAGACCCCATTGGGGCTGGCAAGGGTTAGCTACCCTTGTCGGCAGTATCCAGCTCTGTGTTTACAGGATGCTGGAGACACCCGCCCAAGGCTTCAAAGAAATTAAACAGAAAAAATACCCCTAGAGTCTGCGAGAGCGGGCGGAAGATGACTCAACGTTGGACAACACGGTTAAGGACTTAGGAACGGAAACGGATATGAGTATGGAGAGTACTTCACAAAAGACTAGTTCAAGATCTGCAGTTAGCAAAGACATGAAACTCCAGGTTTGTGTCTGCGGCTGGAGCAAGGCGACAACAGTCAGGGGTTTGAAGATTCATCAAGGGAGAATGAAATGCTTGAGGGAGAAGGGACAAGGGCCTCGCATTGATCAGTACTTCTTACGAAGTCAGTCAAGTCAGTCGAATGAAATCCAGCGACAGGAAGCAAACCACAGTTCGCAGGATATCAGCACCCTGTCATAGATGTGAGGAGGACTTGCATGGACACAGTTAGTGATGAACCTAATGATCCTTGTGAACCCGGTCAGACAAACCAGCGTAAGAGAGAAAAGAACCTCAACGGGCACAAGCCTGGAGTTAAATGGCCAAGAGCTTGTGAGAAAACTGCATGGGACACAGTAAACACAGATCTCTGCTTTGCATTGGAAAGGTTAAGTGGAACAGTTGAAAAGAAACTGGATAAATTTGGGGACATCATCTACGATATGGAAGCGAGAGGTTTGGAGTTGAGAAAAGGAAGGAAAAAGTACAAACTATTCCTGGAAAGTCTAGACGGCAGCAGGAGATTGAACGCTTAGTTAGAGAAAGGAGACAGCTGAGGAAGCAATGGAGAAGAGCAGAAGAAAGTCAGAAGGAGGGACTCAATCTTTACAAAGGGTCATAAAAGATAAGCTTGCAACATTGCGCAGAGCTGAGCGCCTACGGAAACGCTACAAAAAGAAGGAGCATGCGAGAACTAACTTTATAAAGACCCATTCAAATTTGTAAAGAAGTTATTCACCAGTGAGAAGAATGGCACACTAAAAGCATCTAAGTTTGAGTTGGAGAGATATTTGGAGGAAAGCGATACAGATTCAAAAGGCAGGAGCCTATGTCAATTCCTTCAGACATCCCACCTATCAATCCACCAGAATACCAAATGGAGGACTGTGCACCTAAGTGGAAAGAAGTAGAGCAAGCTGTGAAAAAGCAAGGGCTTCATCATCTCCAGGGCCTAATGGAGTTCCATTACAGAGTGTACAAGAGTGCTTCAGGAGTTCTACGAATCCTGTGGAAACTGATGAAAGTAGCATGGGAAAAACAGGTTGTACCAAGAGCATGGCCGAAAGCAGGTGGAGTCTTTATACCTAAAGAAAAAGATTCTAGCAGCATCAGTCAGTTTCGCCCTATTTCCCTATTAAACGTAGAAGGCAAGATTTTCTTCAGCATTATTGCTCAGAGATTGTCAACTTACCTATTAAAGAACTGCTTCATTGACACTTCAATACAAAAAGCGGGCAATCCAGGTTTCCCAAGATGCTTAGAACACATCAATGTGATCTGGCAACAAATTAAAATCAGCTAAAAAGGAGAGGAAGGAGCTCCATGTGACATTCCTGGATTTGGCTAATGCATATGGTTCAGTGCCACATGAACTTCTTTGGGCAGCATTTGATTTTTTCAGTGTACCAATGACAATAACAAATCTAGTGAAAGCCTACTTTGGAGATTTGCAATTTAGTTTTTCAACTTCAGAATTCAGCACTACATGGCAATGCCTAGAAGTTGGAATAATGGCAGGATGCACCATTTCTCCACTGGCTTTTACCATGGCAATGGAAGTAATCATTAGGGCATCAAAATGGGTAGTGGGAGGAGAGCGCTTGGCTTCTGAATACGACTACCACCAATTCGAGCATACATGGATGACATGACAACCATGACTACAACAGTAGCCTGCACTAATCGGTTATTGGGCAAATTAACCAATAACATTGAATGGGCACGAATGCAATTCAAGCCCACTAAATCAAGGAGCATCTCTATAATTAAAGGTAAAGTAGTAGATAAAACGTTCTTCATTAATGGTGAGGCAATACCAACAGTGTCTGAGAAGCCAGTGAAGAGCCTTGGGAGATGGTACGACGGGGATCTAAAGGACACAGTTCGTGTGGGAGAAGTTAGACAACAAGCTGTGGAAGGGTTGAAGAGCATAGACAGCAGTGCTTTACCAGGCAAACTAAAACTCTGGTGCTTTCAGTTTGGCCTACTGCCAAGGTTGCTGTGGCCACTGACTGTGTACGAGGTTTCTTTGACAACAGTAGAGAAGCTGGAAGCTTTAATCAGTTCATACATCAGGAAATGGTTGGGAGTTCCACGCTGCCTCAGCAGAGTGGGACTTTATGGTAAAGGAATACTGCAGCTACCTGTCTCCGCTCTAACCGAGGAGTTTAAGTGCGCCAAGGTCCGACTGGAAATGACATTAGTAGAGTCACACGACAAATGCGTAAGGGAGGCAGCACCTGTGTTGAAAACTGGAAGAAAGTGGGTGGCAAAGAAAGCTGTGGAGGATGCAAAGGCTGCCCTTCGAATTGGTGATATCATGGGGCAAGTTCAGCATGGAAGAGGGGGTCTTGGTCTCAGTTTAGCTCCTCCTACATGGCACAAGGCAGCCCCAGCGCAACGGAGGAAGCTTGTAGTCAACGAGGTGCAAAAGCAGGAGGAGAGGATGAGGTGTATAAAGGCCATTTCCCAGGGCAAGCAGGGAGAATTGATGAGATGGGAGAGTGTGGAACAACGCAAGATTGGCTGGCAAGACCTATGGTCAATGGAACAGAGCAGGATCAGTTTCCTTATACGGTCAACATATGATGTTCTCCCATCACCACAGAACCTAAACCTCTGGGTAGGAGAGGATCCCTCATGTCCTTTGTGTTCATCACCTGCAACATTAAGGCACATTTTGACAGGATGTAAGGTGGCTCTTAGCCAAGGACGGTTTACTTGGCGCCATGACCAGGTGCTGCGATGTTTGGCCTTAGCATTGGAAGACAAGCGTAACATGACCAATAAGTTGCCACCTGTTCCATCAAAACATTACACACAAATGACAACATTCCTCCGCCCAGGAGAGCAACCACCAAGAAAAGGTGTTAAAACCAATCCTCGCCCAGGACAACTGGAAGCTGCTAGAGACTGGAAAATGCTGGCAGATGTTGGTCAACGGCTTATTTTTCCACCTGAGATTGCCACCACAAACCTTCGACCAGATATTGTCTTGTGGTCTGGATCAGCACGCCTTGTTCACCTGGTAGAGTTAACAGTGCCATGGGAGGATGCTGTAGATGAGGCGATGAGAGGAAGAAATTGCGGTATGCTCAACTAGCCACTGAAGCGGAACAGCGAGGATGGAGAGTCTGGGTTTACCCAGTGGAAGTGGGATGTCGAGGATTTGTGGCACACTCTACAACCCGGTTTCTCAGAGATGTCGGATTCAATGGCCAAGAGTTGCGTCGCACAGTGAAGAACTTATCTGAAGCAGCAGAGAGGAGCAGCAACTGGCTGTGGTTGAGACGGAAAGATTCTGGCTGGGGATCTCAAGCACAATAGAAAGAAAGAAAGGCTGATGTACAGGTAAGTAAGCTGGGCTGAGTTGAGTGGGGACGGAGGGGGTGATGCTGGGACGCCAGAATCACCGTCAAGCCCTCTTGAGGTGTCGTGGGCTAGTCGACGAAACACCGAGGATGGAAGGTGCCCACTTGAAGACCCCAGAGATGTACCCTACTTAGCTCAATCCAGACGGTTGTCATGCTGATCCGCTGGGGAGACCGCACTATGGTTGATCCCCGGAGCCAGCATCGCAGCCGTTGTGTGTGCTGATGCGCTAGGGAGGCAAAATAAGCTGATCCCTGGAGCCAGCATTACACTTCAGCCATCAACAACAGATAGAAGGATATCTACATCATCATATGGAAGGAAGCGCAAATGGATGGAGACACATATGGATCACATTAGTTTACTGTGAAGCTACGTCTTAGTTGGTGCTTATCTTGGCGAGAGCCAAGTTCAAATCAGCATGAAGTTTTAACATCTACTCTCATGTAATGGAAATCAGCCTAATTGTAATGCCGTTGCTTAGCACAAGATACTGAAGTAGAATCAGTTTTACAGGTGCATACTGTGGATCTACTTTTTCATGTTACTGATAGCTAAGTTTTGCGTTTACAGCTGTGGCAGGGGATGAATGTCACCGACATGTTTAGTAATTACGTATGAAATTGTATGTCACTGCCAGTTTTTTGTGCTTGTGGTTTCGTGAGTTGGACTGATTTCCACTCAATTCGTCAAGCCTGAAGTCAGATTTAAACAAGGTCCCAGAAGTGTTGGACAGTGTCCAGAAGCAGACCATTCCTACTGTGCCACCCAGATTCTACATAGTGTGGAGTTGTGGTTAGGGCTCTGGACTCTTGACCGGAGGGTCGTGGGTTCAATTTATTTATATGTCACTATATACAAAAAATCTAAATGGAGAAAGAAATTCGTATTTCAGTGTGTGAGTATTCTTCTGTACTATGTGGGGACTTGTGTCGCTCAATACTATCTAAGTGGGGACTATAATATAGGGGGTATTTATATAAAGGATTATGAACCTGGTGAAGTTTTATATTGATAGAAAATTGAAAGCACAGTTAGCAGCCTAATTACAATAACTATTTTGCAAGTGGGGACTCCAAACTATCCCAGTATTAATCATTATTAATCTACTTATGAATACATATCTGTTATTGACAACTCTAAATTCTAATTGTTTGCTCTAGATTACAGTATTCTTGTAAATGATTATGCGATTTAAATATTTTTAAAAGGTAATTGAGAATTAACTTTGTAATAAGTGGCCCATAGTGATTTAACCCCTGATATACCGCAGTTACTTATTCAATTGGCGTTACATTTGCAGTATGCGAATAAACTGGAATACGTTATTTGTGCCATGTTTGCCGCTGCTTGTTTATCAAAATCCGTTTTGAGCCTGGATAAATACATATGGGGGATGTAGAGGGGTTCAACTTTGAAATAAGTGGCCCAAAGCGATTTAACCCCTGAAATACCCCAGTTACTTATACAATTTCACACTTAATAAACCTAGTACATCTATGCATTTGTGTGTGTATTTGTACAGAGCTATGGATATAAGAGCATTATTTTTAACATGGGACAATATTATTTTCTTCCAGGCAATGGCACAATTGTTTATTCAAGATATTTGTATAGAGTTCCCATTAACATTTTTGGCTTTTGTTTATGCATTTCTACTGTACATATGAAGTAGAATGGTGGTGTGTAAAAATCTTCTGCAGAAATGTTCTTTGATTTATTTATTTTTAACTGGTGTATTGAAACCTATTTAGACTTATAAAATTAAATATTATCCTGCAAAACTATTAGCAGTGTGGCAGCAGTGTGGAGTAGTGGTTAGGGCTCTGGACTCTTGACTGGAGGGTCGTGGGTTCAATCCCAGATGGGGGACACTGCTGTTGTACCCTTGAGCAAGGTACTTTACCTAGATTGCTCCAGTAAAAAATCCAACTGTATAAATGGGTAGTTGTATGTAAAAATAATGTGATATCTTGTAACAATTGTAAGTCGCCCTGGATAAGGGCGTCTGCTAAGAAATAAATAATAACAATCCATTGATCACTTTTTTACCCTTCACTAAACCAACTTATTATTACTGGTATATTCCATTAAAATAATAAACGATAGAGTAACTTTTTAAATATATGAATTATTCTTTTGGATTATCTGCCCTAAAAAAAGTGAATGGAAGTTAATAGACGTTCACAATATTTAGCATTTACTGTATTTTACAGTATGTAACTGTGCTATTGCATTTCTTTGTGTATTAGTATAGTAAAAAGGAAGTCTTGTGGGCTTTTTAAGTTCAAGTTTAAGTGTACAACATATCTGGCTGCAATTACTAATTTAACATGTGAAACCTATGCTTGCTTGTTCTTGTTCAAGCTCTTTGCATGTTTTCACTGCTGTAAGACAGGTACCCATTATGTTTCGGCCTTTAGCTCTCGCATGGCCCGCAAAATGACGTTAAATGAGTTCAGTTGGTATGGCAAGGAATCAGATTTTTAAACCTTTTACTGTGACTATGTCAGGATCCAGTTTAAACCTACTCATTTCATAGAGTTAAGCACCACTTTCTTTTACATGCATGCCTTGAAAAGATGATAGCACCGAGACAGGACACTCTGATCTTAACAATCTAAAATGTCACAAAACAAATGGCACATTAATGGTCTTGTTCACAGGTAAAGACTGTGAGTCTTCTGCTCATAGGTCAGATCTGTCAGCATGCTATGGCTGTGTTGACCTTTTTTTTTAATAAATACAAAAACAACTCACTTAAGTCCCCATCGGGCTCTGTATAGGAGGTGTACACATGGTGTCAACAGCCTGTTTATGTATCTTTGCAGACTAAGTTTGGTGCCACTCTGTAAGACATACATTTGGCAATATGTAGCTGTATGTATCAATTAAGGGAAAAAGCAGTGAACTGTATGCCAAAGTGCAATCAAAATAGTGTCTGTGACGATAGCAACTGGTACCAAAGTCACTTTCTTGCATTGAAACCAATATTTGGTGATCATATCCATATGGTCTATGATGAAAAATATAAATCTCCCATCAGATAGCTTCGCAGTGTGTTTTTACAGACATGTCCTAAATGTAGTAACCATGTCTCAATCCATATCATGGTCAATTTCACAAAATATATCATCGTTCCATGTGATATATGTTGGTTAATGTGGGGCTGAAAAAGGGAAGCAGTCACTTTGAAATACATTAATTCTGACGGCTGTTACCTAATGAAGAAGTTAATAAAAGTTAGTGAGTATTGTTTTTTGATGTGACCTATGAGTCCTATCCTTCAAATATTGGTTTCTTTTATTCAATATATGCAGTTTAATTCCGTAAACAAAAAGAGACCGCTCAAAGCAAAACAGTACAGAGCACACTTTAGGCAAACTGCATGGCGATTCTGAAAACAAAAGAACGCTCAAAGCAAAACAGTACAGAGCACATCCAAAGGTGCTGCACGGACCAAAACTTAAATACAAAACAAAAGCATAGCAAGACAAAATATGTTAGTAATACTGTAGGCTTGATCCTCCAGGACTCAACTCAGCTTCAGCGTGGGTAAGAAGAGTTGAGAAGAGTGAACTTGTGCTGAATGCACCTTGATTTAAGCAGCCACTGACCTCCTTCCTTCTCTTTATGGGTTCAATCACCACAGCCACCCTGTGGAGGGTCTCGTGTACATATCATAAAGAAAACTGGTTCAGGCTCACACTGCCTAAGATGGTGTTATCTTGGTGTGGCCCTTTGTTCTTTTGTGCTTAACCTATGTTAATCTCTTGAGCGCATCGGTTCCTCCAGCAATGTGCGATTGTGTTTATTCCAGCAGTCAGGCAGTCATTGTCAGTGCAATTAAATGCAGTCTTGCAATCTCGCATTTACCAGTTACTATACCTCCTCTGATAATCTCCTTTTAAAACTAACAGAGCGTACAAACCTGTAAACACATGTTTCTTATATTGCATTCAGACTTCTTTCCATGTTATCCAACACCTAGTTACACAAGCTTCCATTATGGTTAAGAGTAAATCAAAGTAAGAAAACCTTTGTCTGAGTTGTAATAGCTGAACTGACATCTAATTTCCCTGGACAATAACTACAAGACTGCAGGCCTCACTAATTTTTTTTCCAGTCTTTACACTTATTGATTCTTTTGTAGACCTGTTTCATGCAGTACATCACATGCAGAATCATTTAAAACTACAAAGTTTACCGTATTTGACCTGGGGCAGATGAAAACAATACCATCCTGACGCAAACACCCCAGGGTCCTGCTGAAACAGGTTAGAGATATTGACTTAATTAAAGAGATTGACATGTTTGTTCTTTTACTTGACCTATAAAGCAAAATAAATATAGTGAATTTCAGCGTGTGGATACCTTCAGCTAAAATGAACATTGTATAACAAAGAGATTTAATTGGCCTGGTTACAATGAACATAATGAGTTCAGTTGCCCTTGAAAAGGCATCAGGCTGAAAATTGACATCTGCTTTGCAAATAACAGTAACTGTGTTCACCTGTATTTGGCTTTCTAAACTTTGTTGTAGAAAGTGTTAGTACACAAGCATTTGTCAAAGACAGAGACAGGCAGAGTTCACTGTGCCTGAGTAGACATTAGGCACTGCTCTGATTTAGGCATTAACATATGCATGCACCTATACATTATTATGTGGCAATGTTCTTAGTCCTGACGAGGATAAAGTTCATTAAGTTTCAGTCAGTGTTTGATTTAATCAATCTGGAATCGGTGGAGCATAGTGGCCACTGGAATTAGTGCAGATTTGTCTTTCTTTCATGCACTGGGTTCAGTGCACCTTAGTGGGAGAATTGATTAGCAGGGCCCTTCACAGCTCCTCTGTGTTTTGTCACCTTCACTAATACCCTTACGCATTTATCGAATTGATCAGAGTAGATGAATTACAAAATAGTACAGCTTATAAAAATCCATCTTAATAAAACTTATTTGAAATATATTTTTTGTAAATTTCCTCCCAGGTCACTTGGCACACTTTGATTCCGTCTTAAGAAATCCCATTAACATCTTAAAATTATTTGATAACTGTAAGAAGAAAATATGAAAAGCATTTGACATTACTAAAGTAAACTAATTACAGAATTAATTTGACTTTACTGTGGCATTTTGCTTGTGGCAATCTAAATAATTGTATATACATTGAACAAATCAACTAATTATGGGGTAAAGAGACTTCAGCACATATCAGCAGTAAATTAGTTGCTTCACAACCACATTGAATGCAGACTCATTTTTCCCGTTCTCTAAACACTTATTTTTGTATTTTTTATTTTTATTTTTTATTGAAAGAACAGCTCTTGTTGAATTTGTATTCTGGTCTTTAAGTCTGCCAGTCATACCCCTGACAGTAATTAATATTACTGTCTTGTCCCAGTATGAACACTTTAAGCCAGAGAAATAAGTTTAAAAGGTCATTTCTATGACAGCATGTTAGTGTTCCCTGAGGTATGTCACATTTATAGTTGGCACAAGACAATAGGTGTGAGGTAGAGAACTTCAACCTGACCCGACCATGAACCGACAATTATTTACCCTACCCGACCCGACCCGACCTGATGTAAAATTCTTGTTAATAGATCCGGATCCGGATCCGGCCCGGCCCAAAAAAACAGTGGAATGCGTTTCCTTTCTACAAGTTACTATCTGCACTGAATAGACAGTATTTTCAACCTGAAAATCAGGCTGAACTACAGTGTTTATTCCATCATGAACCTACACAGAGGACTGTAAAATTAAATATATAATATGTTTGTGTAAAAGATAAAAAGATAAATACATTATCTGAAAATCAAATGAACTGAAGTACAATCTCATAAATGTGTGATTTTATTACAAACTTACCACAAGAGCAAATGGAATTGAGATGTAACATTTGTGTTTTGCAAAACAAAGAGCAAGAATACTTAATGTATTATTTAAGAACACAACTATATACAGTCCATAAGCGTAAATGCAATTAAAGTAAAATGTAACATTTCTGTTTTGAAAAAACAAACAATCAAAAATATTAAATGTACTATTGAAGTACACAACACAATACTACAATGTCTACTCTAAAAGCTCATTTTACCTTTTCAAACTTTGAGTATTAAAGCTGTAAACTAAACACTTGCCTTTCACTTCATATTGCTATTCAAAAACAATAAACTGTTGACAACTTGTTTCCTTCTTTGTCCACAATAACAACAAATGATTCCCACACCGCAGACTTGCATTTTTCTGTGAGCTTTTGTTCATGGAATTCGTTTTTCTTAAGTTTTTCTTTCACGTCCTTCATAAGCAAATCAATTACTCCGACTTTTAAGAATGATCTAAAAGAAACACCTTCAATAGGGGTCACGTGTCAGCTGCTGCGCTCAGCAAGCCATGTCATGTGCTACTGGGGGAAGCCAATCCACGCAACAGGAAATATAAACAATGATTTTTAGTACCAAAGAGAGCCACGGCCATCTCTCTTTAATAGTAATCGACAGTTTGTGTATTACTGAGTAAACAAAATCGGACCTGACCCAACCCAACCCGGGTGTTGTGTGACAATTTTGCACCCGAAAACCCGAAAATGGGCTTGCTGATAAGTGCAGAGGCACTAATTTGTTAAAGTACTTAAGATAGAAACACAGGGGGGGAAATCCAAAAGGCTCCGTGGATGCAAGTCATTTTTGGATTTAATGTGTTCCGAAGCCTGCATTTGAGACACCCAGACCTAGAAATACCTCACAGTTCCCAAAATAGAGGTCAGCTTTCCAATCAGAATCATTGACCTACCAGTAATGAGAAACACTGCTGTGATACAAGGGTCTTTTTTCTTATTCAATGGAAAGGCTTAGTACGGTAATATGGGTGGGGGTTGAGGATAAGTAGGAGTGAGTACAGTGACAAGCTGTGCTGCTGAGACGAGCTGAAGAACAGAGAGAGGGAATTGGAGTAGGAGAACCAAGAAAGAAACCGGAGACTGCACTTAGTTGGCTGTAGCACACAGCCAAAACAGTGTGCTTTGGATTTTCTTTTATTATTTTGTCACAGTCTGAATAGTACTATGCAGCTCAGCTGTAGCTGGTAAAGCAGCACGCTTTACTTGTTAAGTGTAAAGTCCGGGCTTAATAAACCTCTGCATTCGAGAACCTGAAAACCTGGTATGAATCTGCCTTCATTTCCACGCAATGCTACAATGCTATAAAAGTCAGTGTAACAAAAATAAATTAAAATGTAGACGACTATGGTCCAATCCCAATTACATCCATATTTTTTTGGGAGAAAGTCCCAGCAAGTTTGTAACTAAACACACCAAAAAATAAAGAACGGGCATTAGGTTTCTAGTGTCCCACAATCCCCTGCATAAGAAAGGGTTAACTGATTGTGACAGAGATCAAATGAGTCTTGGTGCTAGGTCTCCTTCCCGACCTGCAAGGGCACTGTGTAAAGGGAACAGAGTACCCTGGACTGGATGGCCCGACAGTTCATTCCCAGGGGTAGGTGGAAGAAAGGGGGTCAAGCTAGGGTACAATAAATCATAGAAACGGAAGGAAAACAATGTGGCATCTGCGGATTGGAGGAGCGGGTGCACTCATTAACCAAGGGGTCATGGTATTTAAAGGGTCGTAGTGATGTGATCTGGTCCTTTGTGAATGGTTAAAATCGCATGACCAAAGGAGAACCTGTGTTGTGAAAACGTGAGTGTTTTGTTTGTCGTTAATAATACTGTTTGTTGTTATTTAGTCGGCTAACACGATCCGGAGCTGTCGCCAAAGGCCAGCAATAAACTCGGATAAACATCGCTGCACTTTGTTTTCCTAAAGAACTGTATTCATTACGAGCACTAGAGCATGCACAGTGGACTGGTGTTTGTGTTTGTGTATGTGTTACGTGTGGGTGAACTGAAACGGGACTGTGTGGCAAAGTGGCTGCTGAGTGAGAACAGGTGCAGAGGTGATGCACTGCAGAAATAATCACATCCAGGAAACTGTAATCCGTTTTGGAAAAGGCGTCTTTTATTTTTAATCCCGGTCTGGCGACCAAACAATAAATCTCTGGCAATACACACCAATGTGTAAAGCACGGATGTAACAATATTCAAGGTTTGCAGCCCAAATAATAAACACACGTTATCTGCCCCACAATAATACTGTACACGGTCACCAATCCGGGTGCGTGTAGGAGTGCTCGTGGTGGGTGATAACAATTTATAAAGTGACTGTGGTGTAGTGTTGTTCTGGGTAGTGCTGGCCCAAGGCGACAGCTCCTGATGCGTGTTAGCCGTCTAGTGATTCACAAGCAAAAGACAATTACTAACAACGACAAACAAACAAAAAACACTCAGGAATACTTTTTACTTTCTCTGGGTTTCTCCCGGTCCTTCCAGTTTCGCTCTCTCAAACCAAGCGAAGGAGTAGATTGAGATTCTCCGTCCCCTTTTATGCTATCACGCATGACCCCTTGGTAAACGAGTGCAGCTGTCTCTACAATCTGCAGCTGCTACGTCATTTCCATTCCGGGTCAATACGTTCCTGCAACAGAGTCTCGCCTTCTTCCAGACTGACCGACTTCCTGACCCTGGGAAAGAACTGTCAGGCCAGCCCGCCCACAGAACTTTATTTTCGCTGCTTAGCGCCCTCACAGGCCATGAGGGAGATTTACAACCAAGGTTCATTATATTTCTGTCACAGACTGTTATTATTTTGGGGCCAACCCGCAGATTACAAATAAGCAATACACACCGCTGTATTGCTTCATTAACACTAGCACCGCAATAGCCACTTTTTGAAGGGCTTTTGCAATTCAAATTGAAATATCTCATCAAGATATCTCTATGCGAATATCTCGTGCATGTCTGTTCTGAAGTGTTACATAAAAATTAATCAGTTATAAGCACTTGCTTCTTCAACCGCCAGATCCGCAGTTTATGCGGCATATTGAAATCAATACAATATAGCCGACAATTTAGTCTGGGCTTTGTAATAAAATCAACGTCATTGTGAAATAACGTATTATTATCCTGATGAGTGCTTGAAACACTGATGAAAGTCATTCTACACCTCATATGTTGTTATTATTTACACCACGTTTCTCAGGCAGAACTACTGTGCCACCCTGAGTGTGAAAAAAAAGTGTGTATTCTAAGCTCTGCACAGATCAGTGACTGTTGGGACTGATGCTAAACGAAAGCCAGAGACTGTTGCATTTTACAACGCAAAGAAGTACGGTGTGGATATACTGGATCAAATGGCACGGCTGTATTCTGTCAAAGGTGGTACTCGCAGGTGGCCTGTGTCTGTTTTTCATAATGTTTTGGAACTAGCAGCCATCAACACTTTGGTTTTGTACAAAGAGTGCACCGGCAACACAATCACTCGGAGGGACTTCATTTTGCAGCTAGCCCTGGAGCTACGACAGAAACATTTTGATTAGAGACACGAAAGCCAGCTGGCAAATGCCCCTCAACCTTCAGCCAGCGCTGCGCCCACTGGCACACGGAATAAAAGACAATGCCAGGTTGCAAAATGCAATAAAAACAGAACTTTTGATGTCTGCGCCCGTTGTCAAAAGGCAAGTCTGTGGCAAATGCACTGGTACAGTTGAAAAGCGTGTTTTCTGTGTAGATTGTACTTAGAAAGCTGTACTAGAACTCTGAACAGACAGACAGCCTTTGAACTCAAAGCGCTTTCACGTTGCATAAGTTATATTTTTGTTTTATGCTATTTTTATAACTAGTTATTTATGTTTTATAATTTTATATGTGCATACAGCTTTCTACACCTGTATACACAGAAATTTATTGCGTAAAGTTTATTTTATTGTTTTTCATGTTTATGTATGTGCTCTTTTTGAAAAAAATAAGAAAATAATAATTTTCAATGTAAATACAGTGTTTCTGCTCTGAAAATGTTATATATGATGTTCATAAATAAAAATATTAAGTTGTATCCGATTGTTTGTTTTTCATTTTCATATCAAAGCCGTTTTAAAATGGAGCTGCACATTTTGCGGGTGCAGCGGTTGTATGTAGTCCGAAATCTCGGCGGTTCTAGTGTTAACATTGTTATTATTTACTGTTGTTTGCCATCAGGCCTTTGGATATGAACATTAAATCACCATTGCACCTGGATTATCCATGTCTGTCTGGTTATTAATCACCTGCACCTGCACACAGTTAACCACTTTGCCACAATGATCCAAATATGTTTTGGGGGAAATGGGATCACCTGCTTCAGCAATAGGCTCAACTATGTGATAAATTCAGTAGGTTTTATTTTTCTTTCTAGAAATGGTCAGTATGATTCACTACTAAATACCTATTTACTACTGCACTGCAAGTATATTTTTTATTACATATAACATTTTACAAATCTAAAAATCTTACAATTTTTTATTAAATTATGCATTTTATTTACAGCTAACTTAGCACTGTATATCTTAGTAAACCATGTTATCATAGTGGTACTGCTGTGATGTACGGGACATCAATTGTAATATCGTACTATTAGCAAATCATAAAAATCCATGTGTTTACTTTGTGTCATTGGTTGCAGTAGTTTTTATACAGTCTCATTGATTTACTGTGATCCACTACCAGCAGCTGCCTCACACTTTTCAGGAAGCCAGTATATTTCAGTGTTATTAAAGTTTTAGTGGCATCTCTTCTTAGCGATGCTCGTATTGAATTTGTTAAATTGTATCTAGAGTAATCGGAATAGTACCATGTGCCTGTTTTCTCAATTCCAGCAGTAAATTGTTATGTGATAAGACTGTTAGGGCAAGTAAAGGAAATGTTCATAAAGTTTGATAGCTAATCTATCATATAAAAAGCAGTCAAAGGACTTCAGATAAGTAATTATCGCCATGAAGAACTCCTACTGTGGGGTAGAAGGAAGTATGGGTAATGGCATTTACTGTAATACACCTTGTGTTGACCCCTTCATCAACAGATTGACGACTGTTATTTTATGGACAGGAGGCTAACCTCTCCTATTCATTATCAATCCAGCAGTGATAAATGTGTCCATCATGCAGCACTCAGACAATACATCAACCTATACCTTGCTGGGGGTTGAAATAGAAAACATAAATGCTGTTAAAGATAAGAATGTCCATTAATTGCAAACACATCATTATTATACGATCAAAAAATGTGTATGTAGCCATACACATGTATGGAGACATTAGTGGTATTCTCATCACAAATGTAAGTTCTCATAAAGACAATAGCTGGATAACATTAGATAAACATGTTACCTTTTGTGCACTACAGGTAAAAGTAAGTAAATGTAGGTAAAATCTTCAAAGGTTTCCAGATGCTCAGTAGCATTAATTTACACTCTTGTCCTACTTATTGGCAAGGACCACAAAAGTAATGTAAAAACAAGGGTTGATTTAGAAAGATTTAAGAGCAACCTCATTTTAGATTTGAGGAATGGATCTACAAGCAATGACTTACTGATTAAAAGCAGGATAAGTCACCATCTTTTTTTCTGTTAACAAACACTAGTTTTTATTGAGTGGTCACTTGAAATCTTGATAACATGTTGCAGGAGCTTCATTAATATTGGGCTAGCTATTTGAAATGGGACAAGCCTGTACAGTAGGCTCAAAAACCCATACACTTTGACAGTGTGTTTGGGTGAAGTCATGACTTACACTACTCATGTGAGAAATTACTTTCTGATTATTTGGCTATGTGGAGACTTGTCAAAGTTGACTTATAGAAGAAATCACTGTTGTGGCTGTCAGTAAAATCCTCAATGTAGGTATTTTAGTGATCAAAAACTTTTGATCTAACTGCTATTCACTGAGATGTCATAATGGTGCTGCAAGGAATACTAGTATTGGTTCATACCATTGTGAACCCATTGGTAAGTCAAATTATGAAAATGTTACTACTGTACCATTTAAAGCTGGCAAGCTACAGGATTGTACTGGCAATACATTCCCCTTGAAGATCATTTGGTAAGGGAAAATGTAAAGTTGACATAATTAAACACAGAACTTCTGTCCCGTCACATCATTAAAACTTACCAAAATGTGTCCGTACAATGGACTATAAATTAAAAACCACACCTCTGAACTCTGTATGTACTCTGTCAGTATGTATCGTGAGCGGAGTTAAAAGCAAATAATCTTACAGAAAGGAAGAATTAACTAAACTAAACAGTACAGGAAAGGAAGTATAAACAACGACACCCCACTCCCGCTGGTTGATCAGCGATCCAACGCAATCTATGGGAGATTCCCTTAAAGTTTCAATTGCTGCTGCATTAGCTTGAACTTGTTTTCCTAGTTGGTGTTCCTTGGAACCGCTTATTTTATTTTAATTCACAGTAGAAATTTAAAAGTAACAAATAATGAATCATTCAGACTTCTGAATGTACTGTTTCAAGTTAATGAACTTTGAATGATGATACAGATTATTATTTCTACCATTAGTCCAAAATGAAAGTAAACCACAACTGCATTCCTGACAGCTATTTAAGACGAAGTTTAGTCTTAACAGGGGTATCGTTAGTGACATAAATATTTACTTTTGTTAATATTTGATAATCAAAGCATTGTTAAATCCATCTCATATGTATATTGCTATAAGGCTGTGTGGTCCAGTGGTTAAAGAAAAGGGCTTGTAACCAGGAGATCCCCGGTTCAAATCCCACCTCAGCCACTGACTCATTGTGTGACCCTGAGCAAGTCACTTAACCAACTTGTGCTCCGTCTTTCGGGTGAGACGTAATTGTAAGTGACTCTGCAGCTGATGCATAGTTCACACACCCTAATCTCTGTAAGTAGCCTTGGATAAAGGCGTCTGCTAAATAAGCAAATAATAATATAATTTTGGTTCAGAAGGCAATTCTCACGCTTGCAAGATAAAAATGCTCTTTGCGTTCAGACAACCTATCGAGAATTATTTATTATCAAGACAGCTAAATTTGGATTCTAGTCTTAAACGCAGAATGATAATTGCCTTATGCAACTCACATGAATTTGTATAAATCACATACAAACAACTACTATAGTGTTCATTAACTCAAAGCATGAATTGAAAGCAATAATACTTTTCTTATTTTCCACTTAAAACAAAACATTAATTTTACTTTAAGGTCTGCATATTCTCAAGGTCATAAGACGATTAAAACACTACTCATTGAATACTTAACGGACGTGCGCTGCCTCATCCAGCTGATCTGTGTCTTCAACAATACAGGCGTTCGAAGGCTCTCCTGCTGGCAAGGACAGGTCCAGGTTCCAGGGTCTGCCTTCCTCGCGTTGTGTCTCCATTTCAGGGTATGAAAGAAATGTCTTTGCAAAGAACAAGAGTCATTAACTATTTAGGTATTCCACTGAAACAGCAATTCCTCCACCAATATGTGCACTCTTCGTCCGGTTATGTCTGGGATATTCCACCGCAAACTCCAGCACTGCTAGCTCAATAAATTGAATATATTTCAATTTATGTCGACTTCAAATGTTCATCCAACTCTTTCTCCGCTGATCAATCGGGGTTAAGTTAGAAATTTGATTACAAGTACTTTTAGGATTTTAGACGCAGCGGACTCCCACACCAAGGCAAACACTAGAATACTTATCTCGTATTAGAGTGTCCGAAAACGGTATCTCTATTCCAGCTGATTGCAGGCTGGATCTCCAGATTGTCAAAGTTCAAAGACTGGTGTGTGTATCAGAACCTTGGATTTCGTGTCGGGAGCACTGTTTGAGTGTCGCACTCATACTTTCGTAATGTTCTCTTTACCCCTGTGATTGGATAGTTTGGTTATTTTGGGCGGTGCCTGAGTCCACATGGAGTGTTACTCATTGGTTGTTCTTGTTCTGATGCAACCCCTTGTTCTCCATTGGTCCGCTATCCCCCGTCGGCTGGATTTATGAGATGGACTGGTTCCTGTCTTAGGTGTCAAAGCACCCAGAACTGTCTGGCTTGCGGCGCCAAAATTGTTATTCTGCGATCGTGAAGATAAGCTATTTGTTCAGCAATTAGTTTATGACTCTTTTTAAAAGCATTCTTTGTCAGAGAATGGTTTAAGATTCCCCCTCTGTATATTTCAATTCTGTTACTTTCACACACAGAATGATATTATGAGCCACTCTGATGCTACAGTACTGTAAGTGGGTTTTCATTTGACGTACGTGCATACGTCTTGGTGTTGAAGTGGTTAATTGTTTGGTGAATTCCTGTAATCATGCATTTTCTTATTACAAAATCCATGTCAATGATCTCAATCACATTAGGTATACCATTCATGTCCGTGGCGATATATTTTGAAAGCAAGCCCCATATTGCACTTTTTAACTATTAGATGAAATGTTTACATAATACTTAACAACTGCTATTAGGACCATGCTGCATGATTTGTTTATTATTAATAGCGTTATAATTAAACTCTACCAAATCACATTTTATTTACAACGAAGGGAAAACATGTTTCTGCTGACTTTATAAGCATTTGGGCGACACAGTATAGGTTACCTTCATTGTAAATAAAAAAACGTGATTTGGTATAATTTAATGATAATGCTATTATATAATAAATGAATCATGATTATAGCAGCAGTTTTTAAGTATTCTGTGAATGTTTTGTCTAATAGTTAAGAAGTACAATGTGGGGCTGTCAGGTCTTGTTTTCAAGAAATATATCGGCACGGACATTTTATACAAATAATTGGAATACCGTGTGTGTGTGTGTGTGTTTAATAGAGAGAGAAAATACATGTATGTCTCCAGTCATATTTGGTTTTCACGATCACGCCGCATTAAGTTCTAGCCAAAATTGTAGATATTTATTACTGTCATAGCCTTACTGTTCGCCTATTGATTCACCCCATTGCCACTGTACTTTATGCAGCCATGCATCCCTTCCTGCGATGTCATTGGGCAGTGTGTTCCAGGCTTAAAGTTACAAATTGTTAAAACAATTGAACAAATCTCATTCATAACCACAAGTATATAAAAGTCTAAAATATTTTCATAACTACAAATCTAGATAGTCTCTGTATCATCGGCGTCACAGCCGCGGTCTGTTAAATTTCTGTTTCAAGGTGAGTTATAGTCTTTCGTTAATTATGCCAAATTCCAAAATCAATGCTTCATAACTATTTGTTGATTAACACTGGAGTTATCATTTACAAACTTTTGAAAATCCTGCCGTTAATGCCACAGCTAACATAATTTAACCCAGTCACCTTTTAAAAAAAAGAAGAAGAAAAAAGACAAACAATTACAAAGTAACACATTAAACCCTGTGACTTGTATTCAAGACCATGTTATTACCATCCATCCATCCATCCATTATCATTCCGCTTCTCCTGGTGAGGGTCGCGGTATGTTATTACCAGTGACAGCTAAAGTGCTGGCACTAAGGTGATGTTACCAGCATACTGTTAATAACCAGAGAAGCAAATACAGTCTAGTTTTTCAATCAGGTGAGTTGACTTCACAAAGAAAGTAAGGGGGGGCAGCGGGCAGCGCTGTTAGATTTGAGGGCCACTCATAAGGACAGTAAAATATTATGAAGCACCACTGTCTCACAAGAACTAAAAGAAAAGGCTGTGCTTAAAATGAAGTGCAAGCAGCTGTCACTTTTATGTGCTCTAGGTGTGATGCCAGACTTCTTACTAACATCTTTAAAAGCTTTCACCTTGAAGGGCAGGGGCTTGCATTTGGTATCTAAAACAAAATGTTATAAGGCGCAGTATTGTCCCTGAGATTGACAAAGGTGTATAACTATAAGACAGCATATGCCACAGGGACAGGGCAAAGGGGTACTGTATGCTGAATAATAATGCACAGAAAAGGCAGACCTACAATCATTTTAATAATGGACACAATGGTCTTGAGAAAGCATCTAATGGTGTCTGTTAAAAGTATACCATATTATTATTACTAAACAATATTCTTGAACTGTAGAATGGGTGAATGAATGAACAGTACGTCAACTTCTACAGTTATTTGTTTTCCTTTTGCATGATGTATAAACAAAGCTTGTTTTGCAAACAACATCATATTATAAATGAGAAAGTAATGGGGCAAATATACAGTATACAAACCAAGATTTCTCTTAGAAATAGCATAATACACTACCATCCAACAAGTATTTGGAAAGTATTGGGGCGCAGGGCATTTCCCTAAACCAAATCCTCCAGAATGACCCTTTGGATAGTCATGCCTATTGCAGTATTTAAATATTCTTTAATAACTCTTTGTGTTTTTACACTAAGTATGAGCTCCCTGAGATGTGACTATTACACTGGAATGAATTACAAAAAAGGCATACTTAAGTTATCTGGACTTAGCAGTAGATACAGTATGATGCAGTGAAGAAGTGCAAATGGGAGGCACAAATGCAATTTTCTTCCAAAACTGAGAAGTACTGTACAGCTATCTAAGTTACCAAGTATGAAGGCTTTTTTGATGAGCAGGAACAGTGTCTAACTCAAAGCCCTCAGTGTGGATAGTTCAGGGTCCTGACAGCTGGATCATTATTTGACCCCTCTCTTCATGTAATCTCTTTGCGGATCAAAGAGAGTGCTGCTGCGCTGTGCACTTTCCAAATGTGCAAAGACTAAACTGGAGATGGCCTTATCAACAGGATTGATTTTTAGGTTACAAGGACAGCATGTGGCAGTTTGGCACCACTATATCATTCCACAGGTACAAAAAAATATTGCATATAAAGATCTCATTTTGAGGTAATGCTTGATGTAATTGCAGGGTATCAGGTTAATTGGTGTGTGCTTTTTATGAAGTAAAACAACAGGAACGATGAATGTGGTTTATGTATATCTATTGTTTCAGACATTGCTAAACCTGTTAGGCAGGTACTCATTACATAGTTTAAATCATGTTGGGTTTGTGTGCCTGTGAAGTTAATGTACTTTACAAAGGGTTTTTTTACTGCCAAGACTTTGGGAGCCATCATTCTGTAGTGTCTGTGTTTGGGAATGCCTTACAAGACTCCAGACTCCATCCTGATTCCTACTGCAGAAGACTTTAATTCCAGTTCCTGCAGGCAAAAATTGGCATAGGGAGCTAATGCCGAGGCTGCAGAGGGAGTTTGAGCACTTGGTGGTATGCTGCCCCTTCCAATATAAGGAGGAGCTACCAGCCCGAACGCCCGAGATGGAGGAACGACCTGCCTGAAAGAGGAAGAATGGGAGGGGCAGCTTTTTCCGAAGGCGAGCACTGCTGTCCCCAGTGACAAAGATGGAGGATCCGCTGTCGTCTCTAGAGCTGGAAGGGGAGGAGCTTCGACTGGCTCCAGAGGAGGTGAGGGGACCACCTCCACCACAACCCCAAACAACTCGCCCGCCAACCCACCCACAAGAATCCGGTGGGGGAAAAACAGACAAGATGGGAGGAGGCTGGTGTTTCAAGGGGGGAGGAGGCAGGTGGTGGCCATGTGTGCTGCGCACAAGGGGGGAGGTGTGTGGCAGGGCAAAAGCCCTGCTTGTGTATATAGTGTGTGTGGTAATGTAAGGTAGGCAGGGATGGGGTTAATTCTGCCCCTGCCAGCAATCACATGTGTGGCCATTCCCCAATTAGGTAATTGAGTGCTAATTGGGGAGTGGCCATTGTATAAAGGAAGAGCAAAATCCTTTGTTTGGGGAGGGAGATGTGTGTAACTGTGTGTGTGTAACTGTGTTTTGTTTGCAACTGTGTAGTGAAGGCAAATGCCCAGCCTACGTATTCTTGTTTGTTTGAATCTTTATTTTGGCCCTCGTGTCACTGTTTGTTTGTTTGTTTGTTCCTGTGTGTTTGTGTTTGCCAATTAAACTTGTGCATACATGCTTAAACTGCAGAAGCATATTTCTTGACTGTAAAGTTATATATTTAAAATTATATTTGAATTTGGTTGTTTATAACAGTATGTATTAGGCATGGTTTATGTCTACATTATTACTGTAAGCGTAGTTTATTGTGTGTATTGAGGCATCTGTCTATGTATATGCATAAATGTCAAACTTAGATTTTCACATGTACTTTTCCACATCTTTTGTCAAAATAGCAAGCATCATGATGTACAGTAAATGTACACCAGAATCTATTTTGATATATCAGACTCCATGGTGCTCTCAGCTTTCGCCTGAACTTCTTGATGTTTTTTTGTGGGCTTACAGCTGTCAGCTGCTAAAAATCTCTTCATCAGGAGAGCTATAAGACCTGAATGCATCCCATTGGTGATATTGTTTCCCTGAAGGAGTTCTCCTCCACCTTCTGGATAGCCAGTTGCCAGACCCCAGAGTACTCATGTTAAACAAGCTTCTAGCATGATGGTCACACTAGCCCCCACTGGGGAATGAACCTGTGACCTCCCTATCTAAAGGAATCTACACCAACCACTAGGACATTTCCTTTGTCTAGCTTGTGTACTTTGTAGCAAATTCTGTGGGAGATCATATTGCAAATACAGATCAAATTATTTTCCTGTTTCTAACTGGCATTTGGCAAATTGTAAAAAAAAGGTATGTTCTTCTCAGCAGCAGCATTTCTTTTAACATCTTTACTACTATGGTTAAAAGTGAAACACAACGTATGGTTACTGTAAATTTAGTGTATATTTATTGTCATTTGAATCATTAACAGAATGTCCCTATGTAAACACCAACTATAGTGTGTTTAGAATATATTTTTATTGAAATATACAGTGCTTCCTCGCTATAAGGTTCTTGGTTATAATGTGCCTCGGATATGACACTCCTACAGCATGTCCCCCAATTCCCTATACTAGTGATTCATGCAATATTTCTACAGTAAATACAGTACCGGTGTTGTTCAAACTTCTCGGTTTAACTTCTGTTTCTGTCTCTCCCTTTTGATACGGTATCTGAACTGAAGAAAAGCTGCGCTGGCACTTTATAAGACAGACATCTTATTCAGCATTCGTTTTAAAACTAAATAAATATTAGGCCTATTACGTGGTTATCTTTGCTAATGTATTAACTTTTTTGCTGCGAGAGGAGCTGCGGCTTTCTCCAGGAGACGAGACGCTTCAGCCCTGCTCCTGCAGCCGAACCTGGGGCGAGCCCATTCCCTCTTCCCCTCTCCCAACCCGCTCTCCTTCTCGCACTTGGTGTGCTTGTCTGTCGCTTCGAACTGAACTCCCGACCAACGTTTAGCCAGGCCTTTTATAGTTTAAAAACTGCTAATTAAAATGATACACGAGTGTGAATGTTACCTTTTTTAGTAAAAATATACAGTTGATTACATGGTGGTTTATGCATGGTTAATGCACAGAACATTACATTATGTGCATTATAGAGAGGGAGTTATTTTATTTTGTATTTTAGTCACATGTGTGTTGTTATGTGTCCCGCGGTGCCCCCCACCCCTCCCCTTTATACCGCTGTTTGGTTATAACGCTCATATTGCATGTCCCCCAAGACCCGCGTTATAGTGAAGGAGCACTGTATATTTAAAATTGATAAAGAAATGTAAATAGAATACAATGAAAAATTTTGTAAATGGAGAGACCAAGGAATTAAAATTGATTATTGTTGTGGCACACTGTGCTTCAAAGACAAGTGTCTAGGACTCACCTTTAACCTTGTTCACTTTGAGGTCAGAGTTTGTTTCCAGACAAAAATGGCAAATGTTAACAGTTTTGATCTAAACTCATCTTTCCAAACACATATACCACAATATGCAACTTCTTTAAAGAAGGTTCAGTATTCTGCATTTTGCGTGCAAGCATTTCATGTTTACAGTATATCTAATTCACATCCTTGGTACCTTAAAGAATATATATATTATTATAATTATTTTTAATTATTATTATTATTATTATTATTATTATTATTATTATTATTATTATTGTGTATATTAAATGTTTGTCCTTTTTTTTTATAAATGTAGTCATTGCCAATTATTTTTATTATTTTCTCCCAATTTGGAATCGCCAATTATTTTATTATGCTCAGCTCACCGCTACCACCCCTGCGCTGAATCGGGAGGGCGAAGACGAACACACACTGTCCTCCGAAGCGTGTGCCGTCAGCCGACTGCTTTTTTTTCACACTGCGGACTCACCATGCAGCCACCCAAGAGCTACAGCGTCGGAGGACAACGCAGCTCTTGGGCAGCTTACAGGCAAACCCGCAGGCACCCGGCCAGACTACAGGGGTCGCTGGTGCGCAGTGAGCAGAGGACACCCTGGCTGACCTAACCCTCCCTCCTTCCGGGTGGCGCTCGGCCAATTGAGCGCCGCCCCCTGAAAGCTCCTGTCCTCAGTCGGCAAAGGAATAGCCTGGACTCGAACTCGCGACATCCAGACTGTAGGGCGCATCCTGCACTCCACGCGGAGCGCCTTTACTGGATGCGCCACTCGGGAGCCCCCCTTAAATGTTTGTCTTGATGCAACAAGCTTTGTCAGCCCTTATTATAATATCGCCCCCACACACACTCTTAGCAATCATTCTGTCATTGCCTAAATCCCATAACTAAAGCTATAAAAGTAAAATAGCTGAACAGCTTGTCTATATTAATTATTTTCTTGAGAGGTAAGTCTAACAATTGTGACTTATGTAAATATCTACAATTAAAGAAAATGTTTGACAGCTGTGTTTATGTAGTACCGCACCGTTAGGTTTATGTTCTTAGCTGTTGGTTAACTAAAAAAGCAGCTGTGTGTGCAAGCACATTTTCAGAAACTCAGAATCTGACCCACTACATCACACTAAATAGATTATTATAACTAAATTAGAAATACATGATCCTCAGAACAAGTCATGACTGTGCAAAACATGCAATCCCCTGTAGGCCTGAGTCGGCACAACTATGAAATTCCCCATCTACTGTACACAATATGATTACATTTTCCTGCATGCTGGAAATTAGTGATCTGCAAGGAGTGAACAGGAGTCTGTGGTGCTGTTGAGTACCCAAGTTGCCAGAAACAACTAAATGATTAAAAAAATGACAGCCACTTTGAGTTCCCTTTATTTTGAGTTTATTTATATAGCTCTCTCAAAACCACTTAAACATCTAAGCTGTATCTAACGTAATAAGTTAACAAAACCTATTGGCTGTTGTGACACGACTGGCTGAGTGGTGACGTCAGAACCAGGAAATGAATAACACAGACAGGACGGATGAAATGAAATGATGAAGGCGCTTGCTTGCGCCGGTTTATTATAAATAAAAAGGTTTGAACAAAACACAGGACACGGCACTTTAGCCAAAATAAACAGACAAACAAAACGAACAGACACTAACAAACAGGGATGAATACTAAATAAACAAGTACTGTGCTGGTCCTCCAGCACGATGTAGCAATTGATTATTATTATATTTTTTACTCCTCTCTCCCGTTCCTTCACCCTGAACACACAACCCTGAGTGAGTAAAACGTGCATCTATATATACTGTTGTGCCGGGATTCAATTTACTAATTAATTATTCACTTGAATCCCAGCACGTGAATTAATTATGTGCAACCCCGTGCTCACATATTAAATACTTTAAATGCACGTGAAGTGAAGTGCAATCCCTGTGCCTAAATACAATTATACATTTTAAACACTCGTGCTCATTACCCACATTATATCCCGTGTACCAACTACAATACACCAACATTAACACACGCAACATACAACACAAAAATACACACAGGGGTGGGGCACATTGCCACAGCTGTGTATTTATCAACAGCCTTATAGCAGGGTGGTATGAGTGGCTGAAACTGCTTTTAATGGATCAAACAGTAGGTCGGTGGGATTCAAATCCAGATGTCATCATGGTTGCCAACTCCTACTCTGTCAAGATGCGATAGAAGTATTAAACTGTACAACTATCAAACTAAAGCACTGTAAATCAAGTGTACATCTTTTGATTCTAGAGTTTCACAGTGAACTAAGAGGGACAAACTAATTTTCAGTTGCAAGAAACTGCAGTACTGAAGATGGGGGTTAGAATTTTTGAAAGAATGAGAAAAAGGGTGCAGTTGCTGCATATTTTGTATTGAGTTTTGAGTTTGAGTTGTTGTATTGTCGTGTACAACAGAAATTCATATGCAAGGGATCTGTGAAACCACATGAATCTTTTTTTTTTTTATGCATGCCCTGATTCCTCCCAAGTTTAAGGTTTTAAATTCTTCCTTTGGCTTTTCATTAGTGATGGTCCATTATGTGACTAACCACTTTCCCTCACAATGCATCTCATTTTCAGCTAGCCTGAAAAGATATACTGTACATTATAGAGGACTGATCTGCTGTATCTAAATGTATATTTTAAAATGAATTGCTGCTGCTATCATGTTACCAGATGGATAACATTACATAACCTTGGAGTTACATAACCCCAGATTCAGTAGGCCCTGATTTAAATTGTTATTACTGGCATTGTTCTTATTACAGCACACACAGCAAAGCTACAGACTATTTGTACAAAATACGTATACTACACAGCAGTTTGTATTGCTAACTTTTTATGGAGAAGAAAATATATTCAGTAATAATTTGAGACATATACTTATATATTCATGAAAAAAATATGACCACAGTTTAAAAAATGGGAAACATAAAAATGGCAATTTTTTTTTTGGTAACGTCCACTGTTCAAGTACATCTTCCTAAATGACTTCCAGATTTGTTGAACCTGTTTTTAATTTAATAGTAGATGTTTGTAACTATTTTTTACAGGAGTGCCATGAAATGTGCCCTGTTTAAGATGCAGAGAAACTAAATGGTTCTGTGATGAGCTCATCTGTCAAATGGGCAGGTTCCCCTTCATTCTTTTGGTGCCATGTTTTGTGTTCCTACGTGAAAAAAAAACACTCATTATTGATGATATTTTTAAGCAGTTAGTTAAGAAAAATGGGCCACTTCTCCTTGCTCATATTCCATCAACAGTAATCTGTTCAGTTTGTTGCCTAGTCTTTCTACAGTACCTGAGGAAATCACAAGAAGGAAGTAACACATAGGAATAACACTGAAAGAAAGCAAGTCAGTAGAAAAGGAAGAGGATAGACAAAGGATAGATAGAAAATTA
Organism: Acipenser oxyrinchus oxyrinchus; assembly: GCA_030684275.1. Taxonomy (NCBI): domain Eukaryota; kingdom Metazoa; phylum Chordata; class Actinopteri; order Acipenseriformes; family Acipenseridae; genus Acipenser; species Acipenser oxyrinchus. The sequence goes on from CM060247.1 coordinate 51,239,538, forward strand.
CTTGAAATAAATACATGACAAGGTTTGGGCTGGTGAAAAACCTGTGTTTGTAACAAGTAGGCAATCAGTGCAATGCAGGGGTGCAAGTCCCTTATTCATTCTAGCCTAGGGGGCACTGGTTTTGACTATGTCCTTGACAAGTTCTTCTGTTGCTGTCTATCTCTACATTTTCAGCTTGCTGGATATCCTCTTCCACCACTCCTTGATAACATTCATTGCACGGCACTGCTCTGTCTGCCCATTCACCCGTTTCACCCACAATGCATTGTCAGACACAGTAGCTTGATTTATCCATTGTGTAAAGTAGAAGACCACCATACTGAAAATTGGAGATACTGTGCGGTTCAGAATAAAAAAAAAATGCAGTCTACGGACATACACACATTACATTTAATGATCTACTGTGTACAAAAATGGATAATTACAGAAATTTATGTGTAAAAATATGGATATTAGTATGTGTTTAATGTGAATTTCTTTGTGTCTTGAGATGACAGTAGGGTACTATGTTTTCTATTTGGGTCCTCAGAATCCCTTTGGTATACCCTCAACAGTTCTATCGCTGACAGACTGGGATATCTGTTAGTGTATCCTATCGATTTCAATATCACATTTAATAACTGGAACGTACCTTTTGCACACTGAAGATCTAATTGTTTTAAAATCACTACATGCTGTTTAACTGTGAAAAAAACCGACTAAAATGGAGAGCACAGGTCACATCCATTCCATCACGCCCATTGCCTTTAGTCAAATGAAAAGTCATCATGTCAGTTGTCAAAACAGGATTTGTGTAGACATGATGCATATCTATTTACTCAAAACAATTTAAAAAATGATTGATTATCATTGTAAGACAATTATAAAGTCTGAAATAATTAAAATTGATTTTCACCTCAAGTCAATATGAGAATTACACACAGATGAATTGTTTTTAAATGCTTTGCTATGTAAAATTAAAGCTATCAGATGGTACAATTTTATTTACCACATAATATATAAAGATTACTTTAACACTTATTTAATTGTAAGTAAAACCAAGATATTTCTAACAGACCGTGGTTTTAAGTGAGGTTTTGGGGTAAGCAGTAAATACAAAATATAAAAAACAGGTAAACATCAGTACCTAACAACTGTTAGGACTACTTATTTGCCAGAGTCGAATAGTCAAAAAATAGTCGACTTGTCTTTAAAAACAATATTAATAAATCACATGTGTGATAATGTGCGGTGCTATATTTGTGTATGTACAGTTACCTTGCTGTTTGTGCATTATATTTTGAAACTACCTGGATTTTTTAAAAACTATTAATGTTCTAAAATGTAATTCGTTTGTCATTTATATGAAACTGCACTTCCGTTCATCTGAAACCGCACACCTCACAATTACTTTCTGTTTCAATTAAAACTGCAGAATACAATAACAAATGTACATTACTAGGTGGCTGGTAGTATACACTTTAAAGACACAGTATTGCTGCCAGTTGAATACCAGTTTCTGAGATTGAGTGTCACTTTTCTAGTCGACGTGTCGACTATTTGGGGCTACCCCTAATACAGAATAGTCTGTTTGCACAGTGCTTACAAAGGTACCACAAAATGTTCCTGTCAGGACAACTGAGGAAGTCAGCACCTCCGGTTACTTTTATTTAAAGTAACAAAAACCCTTATTCACTGCCAAAAATGAACTACTTTAGATGTGTAATGACTGCAGTATAGGATACTGACCTTAAGGTTAGGGTTTCAGTGTAGGGAGAAGATTATTCATTGTTTCATTAACAATAATATGATAGCCAATCAGAGTGCAGTGTCCTGACAGGAGAATGTTCGTGTTACATTTGTAAGGACATATCTGTTTGCTGTCAGGTGGAATTTAAATTGTATTTTGTGGCAGATTTGTGTTCTATTAGTTCTCTTCAACAGTTCATAAAGTGATATAATATGTTATGGTAGGGAACTACATTTCCAGATATTTTTTCTGTCTTGCATATAGCAACAGTCTCTCCAGGAGCTCCATAAGCTTTGCTCCACACTGAAACCACTGCTGGGATAGAGGTGGGCATGCATTAGCCCCAGGCTGCTCTGTGACTAGTGCTTGGCAGTTCCAGTTTAGTCAACAGTAGAGTATTCTGCAACTAAAAGATTTGCATTTATCTCCCAGCGGGTAACCACTAACCCCATCACCGAGGAAAGCGACACCCTCCCACACCTACACTGTGCATTGTCTAGATTACCAAAAGTTACCATATTTCTATGCTGAATCCCAGACGCGCAGAGCTTCAGCATGAGATATGCTACACATTGGCACTTAAGAGTATAGAGTCGCTTTGCTAGCCCATGGTTTTTGTCTTGATAAATCAAACTAAAATCTGCGCTATTCAGTACAAAACCCCAAAAGGAAGAATGCATCTGCGATTGAAGGGCGATTCATTTTTGTTGCAAGCTTTTACATACATAGTGCAAAAATTCACATATAGCAGGTGATAATCTCTAATATTCCCTCACAGAAGAGTATAAAGGTTAGGCTTTGTTTACTCAGACAAAGGGTTGTTTTATCTGTAGTCGGTTCCAGAAAAATGTGCCTGTGCCATGTGATGCCTTGGTACCAGTTTATTTATGTAAAAGCAGTGGTGTCTAACATGGAATTTACCAGTCAAGCTGTGCAGTCATAAATTCCATTCTGCAATTATTTTAGTATCCGTAATCAGTGTTGTATCTGCATGTCACGATCCAGTTCTATGTTAAAATAAGTTATAGCTCTGATATTTATTTAATGTACATCCTTATATACTGTTAACATACCCTTCCCACTTCGGTTTCAGTATAGTGCTTACATATATTGTTACTGAGTAGGGGAGAATGTGCGACAGAGCATAGGCTCTGCACATGGGTGCAGGTTGTGTGGGTGTGTGGGTTTGGTGGCTGGTGGCCATTTTGGTGAAGGAGCCTGGAACCAAGATGGCCACCCTTTGCACAGCCACATGGCATTCATTGTTTGATTGATGAGTGATTGGAAAAGTGTGGAATGTGGCCAGGTAGTAATTGAATGATTGTCAATAACACCTGGCCACACACTATAAAAAAAGGACAAAGGAGTTTGGAAGTATGTTAAACTGTGGTGATGCAATACAGATCAAGACATCAACTCAATCCACCATTTAAAATTTGAACCACGACTTCAGAGTAATTAGGTAACTACCTTGGTATCTGAACATATTACTATTGGATTAAATCTGGTATTAGAAGTGGTGTGTTTTGTAGCACAGCGCGAGAGTGTGTGGAGGAGTGTGCCAAGCCTGAACAGAATAAAGAGAATGAATTTATGTGCCAAGATAGCTGTGCTTGCATGCTGTGTGTATTTAGAAGTGTTTTGTTTGGAACTTTCCCGTGTTTTGTTTTATTAAAAGTGCACGGAAAGCGCTGAACTGCAGTACTGTCTCTGGGTGTTTGCTATTCTCGCCGCTGACCAGTATTGACCGCCTGCCACATTACCAAAAATATATAGATATTGCTTTTTTAAAGATGCCTTGAAAAGTTCAATTGCCTTTTCCAGCTCGTAAAATGTATCCACTTTGTAAACACCTCCAATTAAAAAGAGGTGAAATAGGAGTGAGTTTGGTGTGAGTCAAGCGTGCAAGAACTGTTAGCAAGTATAGAGAATGTTAGTTTATTAGAAACCGTGTTTTGATACAGGCAAACGGTTTAGCCGTCCTGTGGTAGTTAGGGAAAACTGTACGGTTAGTAAGCTCTCCAAAAGGAGCTAGGTGTTTGTTTTCTTTGTTTGTAAATATTTAAAGAAAACCGTGTTTGTTTGTCAATTTCTGGACTTGTGTGTGTCTGCAGTAAAATACACCGTTGCACCAGCCACATTCTATCTATCTATCTATCTATCTATCTATCTATCTATCTATCTATCTATCTATCTATCTATCTATATATATATATATATATATATATATATATATATATATATATATATATATATATAATGTTGTTTTAATCCAATGCAAAATATTTGGTACTTTAATGAATTCCTACAATTGAATAAAAAGTCATGGAAAGCTCAAGTGTGGCATCACATGCATAGCTAGTATTATTTGAAGAAAGCTAGTTACCTGTAACAGTACAACAGTACAAGATGTTTTTAGTGTATTTGTTGATGCTGATAACAAGCTCCTGTCAGGGCTCCACCAGGGCTATAACTGATTTTGTACAGCGTTTTTTTTGTTGTTGTTGTTATAAACAATGTGCTGTATGTGGTCGAAAAATTCTTTAAAGCTATTGCTCGTGCAAAATTTTAATTGTATACTAAAAATGTTTAATCTGAAGTTTGTAGCCTTGATGGGTTCTGATCTTGCTCATTTTAAAACCTGTTGTATTTATCGTACTGAAGTGTCAGCAGTCTGTAGGTGTAAGGTAGCACTAGTTCTAAGTCTGGAAAGCTTGGGTGGTGTGAGACCATTCTTAAAAATAGCAGTGACTCCTGACCTTGAAAGAAAAGAATCTGCTTATTTTAATTTACCTTTGTGACTCACATATTCTGTAAGCCTGGAAGAGCAGACTCATTTTGTATTTCTACTGGGTAGCATGAATCTGTTAAATTAAAGATAATCCCAATGGAGATAGGGATGCACAGCAGTGAAGGCGCCCTAACGTACGTACATCTACAGGACCACTTATCCAATTTTGATAAAACTTGGGTAGGGTGTTATTTACACATTAACCTGTCTCTTACATTTTAACATAGGGTGGATGCTGATTTTGGTGATACTGATATCTCAAATATAACAAGTTCTTCAACACAAAGGCCAGTTGTATCTAATTTTAAAAATAAGAAAACTGCTCACGGTTTAAGATTTTTTTTTTTACAATTAAAGCCCTTGCAATATGTTCTTCAGTATTATTGCAATAAAGTACAGTATACTGCTGCATTGTGGAAATTCACTTTTTACAGCAATACTACTGCATACATACAGTTTTATGCATACCTACTGTGCTTTTTAAATGAAATATAACCTTCAAGGACTAGCTATATAGAATTTTTTTTTTTTTAACTGATTTGAATTCCACTGGTTTCTGGCTGACCCCTATAGACTGCCTTGAATTCAGCTGGCTTCTGTCCCGACTGACCTATTTCTTGAAAAAAAAATTGTGAAGAACCTTTTATGTAAAAAAGAAGATGCAGAAATATTTATTATTTCTAGTGCAGCAATCCTTTATTTTCAAGCAGCCTGGTGGTTTGAAGGCTCCCCATAATCCCTTCATGGAACACCTTGGAGCTTAATCTGGTAGCTCACTCTCATGGTTACTACTGCATCTGAAACTTGGATTTGTTGAGGAGTGCAAGTGAACAAAATCATTAAACATTTGTGCGGTTCTGTTAAAAACAAAAAATTTAGGCGTTATTTTTTTCTAGGTGAAAGCTACAGATTAATTTTCTGTTTCTAAAATTTTACCTGGGGCTATACACTTACTACGTGATAATAGTTAAGTGGTTAATGTTATTTACTCATTGCCTTTTAGGTTGTGAATAACTAAGGTGACCAGATTTTTAAGTCCTTAAACTGGGACGGTATGGAAATATTGTGAATAACTTCCAACGTCAAAGCTACGGGGAAGATCTCTTTTCAGGTCAACCAGTGTGAAGAATTGGAGGCTTTCCATCGACCTCCTTTCCAGTCTGACGGGGAGCGACAGCTCTATACGCTTTGCCCAGTGCGAGCCCTGGCGTACTATGTTGACAGGATGAAAAGTTGGAGGCAGTGCGAAAAAAATTTTTGTCTGCTAAGTTCTGTGGTCAAGCCCTGTCTAAGCAGAGGCTGTCCAAATGGATAGCAGACACAGTCAGGACTGCCTATGAGCTGGCCAACTTGCGCCCTCTCACTGGGGGCAAGTTCACCATGCATATTCCTCCAGGGGCATGGCAACTTTGTGGGCTTTATTCCAGGGCGCATCAAAGACTTGAAAGGGAACATTAGGTGATTATCATAACCCTGATTCCCTGAAGTAGAAATTTAACCATTAACCTTCAAGATCACTGCGTCCTTGATTGCAGCAGGCTTGAAGGAAAAATGACGCGGAGATCTGTGCGTGCAGTCCTTTTATGTCCTCTGCGGTGGGCCATGACTGTCACAGGCTTGGTGAGCAGCTTTCATATACTTATTCAGGTTTCGGGGTCTTTAGGAGGTAAATACCCATACGGTAATGGTTACATTTCTATTTCCGGGAACCAGGGTTATGATAATAACCTAACATTTTCTAATGCACAAAATAAATGAATATTTTTTGCTCCAGTGACTGTTAAATGAGCACTTTCTTTTTGTTGCTTTAATAGATGTCATTTTCATTTGCTGAACCTGACAGGCTGACTTTATTTAATATATATGATATCTCAGAACTTTAATCACAACAAATTCTGTATGGAAAATGATGGGTGTAGCTAACTCCAGTCCTTTGCGTTCCATTGGCTCACACATTTTACTCATACTCATACACATGAAATCATATCGCAGTAGCAGTGACGAAACAATACGCTTCTCCAATACAACTGGATATGACATGTCAATAAACTCTCGTCATGCGAACACAATTCCAGTGCACGAGGGTCAGCAGGACGTGGGACATTTGCTCGGAAATAATGACTGTCCCCACCATACAGGGACTGTTGGCATGTATGGTATTCAATTATTTCTTTGGGAGGGGGATACAGAAAACCATGTTTAGAGTTTATGGGGTCTACTCATTAAAAGTACTTGCCGTTTTTGTCCTAGTTAATCGCATTTCATTTAAAACTAACAAAAGTCGTCCATATATGTCAGCCCTATAAATATTCCCTGAGGGCCCTCCGTAGCAGCTCAAAAACATATCCTAATGGAATCTACCGACAGCAGTACCAAGGTACATGGAAGCATGCCAAAGAGGCAAAGGAAGGGCTGTTTTCAGGCACATGAAAATGTGTTGCTGATCTGAAGACGTTTTAAAAAAATGAACTTAAACTATAAGGTCCAAAACCCGCGTCTAGATTTAATAAATTATAAATGTTACCCCCCACCCCGCCCCATCCAGCAAAAAAAGAACAAAGCACTATTACATTATGTAGCATATTTAAATAAATAAACAGATGTTTATTTAAAAATATAATTTGTTTGGTTGATTTCTTTTAACTATGTAAAGAATCATTTCTTTCTGTGCTACCTTGTCTGCTCGCATCTGCTGGAACAGGTGCTGCTGCTGCTGGCACTGCTGTGTTGTGATGCGGCACACCTGGTTTAGAGTGTACTGAAGTGCACCTCCTGACCTATCCAGGCAACAACGAGCTGGTCCAAGTTGGCATAACACAGATGCAGTATGAAAAGTTATATGGTATGACTATTCATTTTTCAAAATATTAGGCAGTGTTAGTCTTAGGGACAGCAAATTATATAACAGTACACAGCAGTCAAATAATAAAATGTCCCTAAAAAAACTGTATGGTTTATTTTACAAATTCATGGGGTGAGGACCTTTTTTAAATGTTCAGATTGTTTGTTTTGACAATGGTGATCACTTTACATTTGTAAATGAAGCTGTCGTTAGTTTAGACTTGACCGCACCAAGCATTCAATAACACCTTGTTGTCAACAGCATTTTGCTGTCATTCAGGATTGATTAACAGGTCGATGTTCAAAACTGATGAAAACTTTATGCTAATGAGGTACTCGTTAACCTTTATCTCAATTTGTTTAAAATATTCCTTCAGGAACAAATGTTCTTGGGGCTTAACAGCACATGTCAGTTGTCCCTTATGAATAGCAATGGCCATTAAATACATCATTGTGGCAAACTGCCCACCCCTTGGTATTTACTTATGTATGTTTTCATTTGTTGTTATTATTATTATTATTATTATTATTATTATTATTATTATTATTGTATTTGTATGCGAGTAGGCGAAGCCGTCCGTCCAAATCATTGTTATTGTGTTTATGTGCGGGCGGTCGAGCACCGTCTGTCTTTTATTGTTTACTGTTTGAGACCAGCGAAAAAGCCGGTCTTATAATGTGTAGTCGGTGGGGATGGGGTTGACCCTTTGCGGTCCATTTATTCAGAGTGTCTCAGGCGCGTCCGGTCCAATTTATTTTCACACACGCAGTTTATTTTAGACTCGCTGTTTAAAAGTATTTTTTTTCACAGTAAAACAGGTTTAAAAGGCACTGCATATCAACAGGACACTCAGTACTGCATCTCCAGCCCCACCCCACCCCTTGTTCGCTGTATTTTTCACTTACCTCTTCATAGTCGTGCATACCGATAAATCATCTCCTGATCACTCGTTTTATCACCAAACTCCTCAATAATATGATCCAAGTCATTATTTTATTAATATAACATCTCAAAAAGCTCTGCAAATGCCTGTGATATTCTTTGAGCGCTGGATGCAGAAGCATCTATCTTGTTTGTTTATGTCTGTGTTATCTCTGTGGTGCCGGGGCTATGTGTATTGCTGATCCACCCTTCGGCTCATATCGGTCTCACTCAGCCATTGAATGGTTTTCTTGGCTTTTTCTGGAGAAAAAACGACCAGAGACCTGTGATTTATGTCTTTTTGATGATGTCGGATAGGGTCCGACATTGGACGGGAAAGGGAAAATTGCAATGTCGGACCTGGTCCTGGTATCAAGTAATATGTTAATACGTAATACGTTACAAAGCACGGAACTAGAACGAGAACAAAGCTGGGGTTCCTGCATTGAACTGGGAATTGAAACCAAATTAATGCTTACCCATTATGATTTTTTGTGTTGGCTGCTGAACGTAAGTAGCAGTGAATTGCTAAACCAGGAATCCACGTGGGGAACAGACCCAAGCTAGGTGATTGACAGATCTACTGCGGAGGCGGGCGTTGAGGGAGCAGAGGCTGCAATGGCGTCTGCAAGGAGACGAGAGTAAAAGAATTGTGCGATTCTGTTATTGAATGACCAGGTGGGGAGGGACGCTACTGCTGCTTTAACACTGAACTGCTACGGAGGAGAAAATACCTTTACGAAAATAGCTTTTAGAATCCTGTTGATGTACCAATTTTTAAAGAAAAGTCGGGGAGGGGCACCTGCTTGTAGTTTGCAGGCAGAGGAAAAAACAAACAAAGCTTTGCAATAGATGTTAAGGGCAAGGCGATTGCTGCAGACGGGAATGTTGATGCCTTTGTCGAACAGAGCTTTAAAAAGTTTGGCGGAGGGCCGATCTTTAAAATGGAGACGCAGCGGAGGTTGAATAATGGAGCAGTGCTTTGAACGGTGCGGCTGGAGATTAGATAGTTCAGGCTTAACTGGCGATGCAGCTGCTGCAGCGAGAAAGAAAGAAGCTGAAGGATGAAAAAAAATGAAATGAAAATCAATGAAAATATTAAGTCCCGAATGCATTATTTTTTAGATTGATTCATGTATTACCAAAAGGTATAGCTTAGTTGCTATCCAGTGTCATCAGAGTTCACTGAAAAGTGTGCCGTCCATTATGTTGCACTAATTGTATTTACTGTACCGTAGAGAGATAATCAGTGCTTGCTTCCAACCTGCTGCACTGTTTTATTAAAAGGAATTAACACCGCAGACACATAACACCACCAAGAATATGATGTTATGAGTCTGATTAATACAGAGCACTCAAAATCGAACAAACCGCGCAGATCATTAGCTAGACAGCTTTGTGAGGCGCCTAAGAAAGTTCAGTTAACCAGAATAGACACCCATCTAAATGCTGTGGTCCTTTGCTGAATTACTTTATTTTATTTTTTACTAGGCAATGGGCAATGCACAGTCCTGGTAATTGAAATGCATATATTTTTTATGCTAATAAAATGCACCAATATAAAGTAATTGAATCTAAAGGATGGTGATTCCTATTACTAGCCGATTATCATTAATATGGTTTGATGTAAAATAGTTGCTCTGCTTTTCTCTGTTATAGTGACTAACCTTTAACACCATGGCCCCAGGCTTATGTAACATTTTTTTTTCCTATCAACATCCGGTGTGGATTGCTGGAATCAAATACTTGAGAGTAACCCTTACAGGAAAGCTTGCGAGTTGGATAGTACCCCTGGATACAGCTACATCAGGCCTGAATACTTCCTGGCCTACAGTACTGCAGCTTCTTACAAAGAAACCATTGTTCTATCTCCCGAGTTCTGCTTGCTTAAGAAAACTGCCCCGGTCACAGAGCTGCTACCTATTATTATGTTGGAAAATGTAGAATGGTGTCAAATCAATACATGTTTGTAAAATACTGTACTTCTTGTCAGTCGAAATACATCCAGATGGACAGCAACAAACTACTAGCCAATTAATAGGTGCACTTAGTAATCTAATGATTGCATAGCATTCCTAACATTACTGCCGAATGAATTTTGTCAAGTGTGATTAAAGTAAGATAGCAATAACACTTTGTACAGTATCATTATTTCATTAGTCTTTGTATTTTTGTTATTCAGATTGAGTCCCAACCAGTTTCCCTAGCTGCTGTTAAAAATTTCTTCTGCTACACTGTTCAAAGAGATTGGATATGGTACGCTTGTTATTAACCACACTGTCATTTCTGAAGCAAAGCAATCCAGTTTACAATTTCAAACCATTTTTTAAGGTAGCTTAAAAAATGCCTGACCAGCCCCACCCCCACCCCACTTTATTTGGTTTAATGTAATAAGGCTTTTTTTTCCATTATTTTTTCAACGTATGCTCAAAATAAACAATACTGATATTACTAGAGTGTTTGATATATTTAAGTCAGTTGTTCTCCCGGGACAGTTTTAATACATATATTCTCATGTGAGTGTGACCTTCTAACACGCTGTTGATAAGAGAGGGTTATTGGGTCAGGCTGCTAGCGAGACAAATATGAGAAAACAGTGTACACAGGAGAGTCCCTGGAATTGTTTTTAATTTTCTTCTGTTTATCCTGCCCCTGTCATAACTCATTTAGAATGCTGAGGTCTGCGTGAGCCTCAAATGAAAATGGTTTTTGAAATGGATAAACAAGCAAGGTTCTACATGCCATTTCAAAATTAACTTTGTACAAACTGCTACAACATGAGATTTTGAAATATGATGCATCATCTATTTGAGGTTAACACCTAAAATGTAAAATGGGGGCACACTGGAAACTAAAACTCCAGGCATAGCCACTGTAGTGAAAGTCCCTTTATAGTTGTGTGATTGGGTAGGATTTTTTTTTTTGGGGGGGGGGGGGTATATTTTTTAGCACCTACACTTTGTAACACTGCTGCTGTTTGTAACCATATGGAACACATAAAAAAAACATACCCAATGGATGATGTTAAAATGTTTATATAACAGATAGTTTCATGTGACAGTGAAAGGATGTACTGATGCTTAACTAGGGTAATAAAAAAACAAATTCAAACATCAGCTTGATTGTTTCAATTAAAGGTACTTCAAAAGCATTATACCATTTTCAGTGAGGGTTTTCTGAAACCCATTGTGTTATTGTGTTTCCAAATGTAGTAAAATGAAAACCTTCTTGTCATTTCAGTTGATCTGATCAGTTGATTATTACCACAAAGTCATTATCAACTTGCATGCTTCCTTGCATTCATCATATTCCAACTGTAAAAAAAAAAAAAAAAGTATTGGGTAGTAGTAATTCATATTCAATTATGAATTAACCTAAAATACTGTTCAATTTATATAGTATTTTTTTTGTAAAAATCTATTAAGTACTTATTCATGATGAATACATTTTAGGGTTCAATGAAACAGAACAATCTGGCTTTTTTTAAATACCCAATAATATCCATACATTAATGAACAAAAAGCTATAGTATGCAGCAACACTTTTTAATCTTAGGCTGTGTTCACACTGGGTCTGTTTAGAGTGTTTGGTCCGCACTCGGTACGGTTCAGTACGTTCGTGTGAAGTGCAAAGTCGCTTGAGAAACACACCGAGTCTGGTTCTCTTGCTAAACCTCAATGTGAACAACAGCTGGACTCAGTCCTGTTCACATAGGAAACGAATTACACAAGGTAACGGAACTAGGAAGTAAACATTTTGTGGTTTAGTTCATATTCTGAGGAAGCAAGTAGACCAAAAAACAAAAAATGTCTTGGGGAACTACATTAGGGTTACCAGACTTTACAGGAAAATTGGAGATTATCACAGTTTTCAGCCTTCATTTTTTGTCCCGGTCGGGGGATTATGTGTAAACCATATGTTCTTTTTCTTTTTTTTTAAAATTTAGTCGTCGACAATGTTGTTTTTTTTTTTTGTTTTTTTTTAATAATACAGTCGTTGCCAATTATTTTCTCCCCAATTTAGAATGGCCAATTATTTTTAGGCTCAGCTCACCGCTACCACCCCTGCGCTGACTCGGGAGGGCGAAGACGAACACACGCTGTCCTCCGAAGCGTGTGCTGTCAGCCGACTGCTTTTTTTCACACTGCGGACTCACCATGCAGCCACCCAAGAGCTACTGCGTCGGAGGACAACACAGCTCTCGGGCAGCTTACAGGCAAGCCCGCAGACACCCGGCCAGACTACAGGGATCATTGGTGCTCGGTGAGCCGAGGACACCCTGGCCGACCGAGCCCTCCCTCCACCCGGGCGACGCTCTGCCAATTGGCGCCGCCCACCGGAAGCTCCGTCCTCCGAAACATGCGTCCTCGAAACCTGTTCCTGCCAATCCATCATTTTTTAGCACTGCAGATCCGCAGCAAAGCCACTAGATCTATAGTGCCGGAGGACAACACAGATCTGAATGGCTCCACTGCAGACCCGCAGGTCCCCTATCAGCCACAGGGGTCACTGTTGCGCGGTGAACTGTGGCTTGCCCTGCCGACCTAAGCCCTCCCTACCTGGGCAGCGCTCGGCCAATTGTGCGCTGCCCCCTAGGAACCCCCAGTCACGTTCGGCAATGACATAGCCTGAATTCAAACCTGCGCATCCTGCACTCCATGCAGAGCGCCTTTACTGGATGCGCCACTCGGGAGCCTGTATACCATATGTTCAAATGGTAATAGTTGAAAATCATGTTTTGGAGTTCACCCAATGTTACATTTTTTAACTATTATTGTGTTATTTTATATACTGTTATTTTTGTTCACGGCTTCAGCATTCCTACGGGGTCAGTGAATTGAAGAAAAAAAAAACTCCCAGTTTTTCACTGTGGAAATCTGGTAATCCTAAACTACATGGGCAGTGCGGAAAACCGAAGCTCTGAGGGAAAATTTGGTCAGACACCAAAATCCAAGCCGAACTGAACAAAACTCACAAAAATAGTAAAATATATTAAGTATTTTCTCAAAAATGACTTTGTTTAATGCCGCCATTAGAAGAACCGTGGAGAATTGTGTAAACTGCAATCTCCTACTGTAGGCATTCAATAAATGTATTAATTAAATTAGTAAAGTGCTCCCCCAGTGCTTTCTTCCACAGCAATATGTAAGAATCTGAAACATGCTATATTAAAAATTGGAGCAATACATCAGTAGCTGCAATCTTTCAATATGCCTTGCAGGATATTGTGAACATCCGGTTCACACACCATATAAACGAGCCGAGTGCACTTGCAAACTGCATTGTGAACTCAAACAAACTCAGTCCTGAAAAAAACGGAAAGGGACCAAAAAAAAAACTTTAGCTTGCTTGCATCCAAACAAACTCGGTCCCTTTGCTCGTAGATGAGTGTGAACAGCAAGCAAATTAATGCATTGTTTCAAACTAAATGAACCAGACCGAGTCTGTTTGAAAAGGACCCAGTGTGAATGCAGCCTTAGACCCAAGATTAACGGAACTATATACTGTAAAACTATATAAAATATATAAAAAGGCATTTTAGGTTAACTAGAGAAACATGTTCAAAATAGTTGGACAGGATTGTATGTCATGCAAATAGTTAACTTTGTTCATATTGAAAAACAGGTTTATGCAGTTATCTGAAAACTGTGTGACAATGAACAAATCTAATAATCAATTTTTAAATTCAATGTGATTTAAAATATAATTTACTTCTTAAGCTTACATTTTTCAACTTTTAATTTCCACAATCAAATCAGAAAAAAAAAATATGTAGCAGTTAAAAAAACAGCTTAGCTATATGCCGTAAGTATAGTTCAAGTAAAAAACTTTTTTTGTTGTTGTTTTAAGACAGTCCAGCCTGTATGCCAGAAAATGACAGCCTGCAATTGTGGTTTGTGAAAATATGCAGAGCTGTGTGGATGGAGTAGTGGAGCGTAATGGAATTACTGTTTTTTTTGGGAGCATGGGATAAGTTATCAATGTCAGGGGGGTTCCACTTTGTCCCACACAGCTGCGGGTTGGGTGTGTCATTTCCTTAAAATCAGCATCCAGGGGACTATGGCAATAAATTAGAATAGTAGTAGAAAATGTATTGGTGGTTGGTCAAATGTGAATGACTATCTCAAGTTTCCAGTTAAATTAAACTTGACTTGGGAACTTCTCTAGGGGCTTGTTTTTTGGTGAAGAGTGCCCACAGTGGTCTACTGAAATAGTGGTCACGATCATGAAGGAGGCCTTGTTTTATTGATCTCTGCTGTGTCTCTGTTTCTGATACAGAGATTTATCCCCGTAAACTTTATAAGTCTATCTTTCCTGAGGAAAGAAAAAGTTTCTTCAAGCAATAGTGTCTCTTTTATGCTATATCTAAAAGCTTAAAACAAAGTCATCTATCATCTCATTGAATTTTAATCAAAGGAAAAGTATTTGAAGCATTAATTAAAATATGCAAGACATTAAAGGTTTTTAGTTTTTAGATTATTTATACAGCATGGCATTTTCTTAGAAGAAATGGTAGTGAAAACCATACCCAGGAATCTATATTTTTTCTCAGCTGTTTTTATTTCTGTGGCTGCTCACAACATAAAAATACAGTAGGAATTGCCAAAAGAAAAACCTAAACAAGAAATAACATTTCCTTATAGCAATATACAAAGCTGAATCTTAACGTAATTTGTTAGTTGTTTTTATTATATGTCTCTGCTCTTTATCACTTCACTGTCATCCAGTGTTTATTAATATTTATAGACAACACAGCCTTTGGATCTGTATCGGTAGCTTATACCTTGTCACCTTTGGAAATGTCAGCTTTCCTTGAAATTGTGACATGCTTTATTGATACCATTGTTACTTTTAGATGCCTGTTGAGGGGTAAGACGGCCTTTCAGCAACAATTTCACACTGTTCTCCCAAGTAGTCAAACAGTGATCCTCTAATAGCAAGTTATGTTTGTATGCTACAGATTATCAGGCTGTATATAATGTGTGTGTGTGTGTGTGTGTGTGTGTGTGTGTGTGTGTGTGTATATATATATATATATATATATATATATATATATATATATATATATATATATATATATATATATATATATATATATATATATATATATATATATATATATATATATATATATATATATATATATATATATATATATATATGTGTATATATATATATATATATACAATACTGTGCAAAAGTTTTAGGCAGGTGTGAAAAAATGCTGTAAAGTAAGAATGCTTTCAAAATAGACATGTTAATAGATTATATTTATCAATTAACTAAATGCAAAGAGAGTGAACAGAAGAAAATCTAAATCAAATCCATATTTGGTGTGACAACCCTTTGCCTTCAAAACAGCATCAATTCTTCTAGGTACATTTGCACAAAGTCAGGGATTTTGTAGGCATATAGTCAGGTGTATGATTAAACAATTATACCAAACAGGTGCTAATGATCATCAATTCAATATGTAGGTTGAAACACAATCATTAACTGAAACAGGATCAGCTGTGTAGGAGGAATAAAACTGGGTGAGGAACAGCCAAACTCAGCTAACAAGGTGAGGTTGCTGAAGACAGTTTACTGTCAAAAGTCATACACCATGGCAAGACTGAGCACAGCAACAAGACACAAGGTAGTTATACTGCATCAGCAAGGTCTCTCCCAGGCAGAAATTTCAAGGCAGACAGGGGTTTCCAGATGTGCTGTCCAAGCTCTTTTGAAGAAGCACAAAGAAACGGGCAACGTTGAGGACCGTGAGACGCAGTGGTCGGCCAAGGAAACTTACTGCAGCAGATGAAAGACACATCATGCTTACTTCCTTCAATCGGAAGATGTCCAGCAGTGCCATCAGCTCAGAACTGGCAGAAAACAGTGGGACCCTGGTACACCTATCTACTGTCCGGAGAAGTCTGGTCAGAAGTGGCCTTCATGGAAGACTTGCGGCCAAAAGCCATACCTCCGGCGTGGAAACAAGGCCAAGCGACTCAACTATGCACGGAAACACAGGAACTGGGGTGCAGAAAAATGGCAGCAGGTGCTCTGGACTGATGAGTCAAAATTTGAAATATTTGGCTGTAGCAGAAGGCAGTTTGTTCGCGAAGGGCTGGAGAACGTATACCGAATGAGTGTCTGCAGGCAACAGTGAAGCATGGTGGAGGTTCCTTGCAAGTTTGGGGCTGCATTTCTGCAAATGGAGTTGGGGATTTGGTCAGAATTAATGGTCTCCTCAATGCTGAGAAGTACAGGCAGATACTTATCCATCATGCAATACCATCAGGGAGGCATCTGATTGGCCCCAAATTTATTCTGCAGCATGACAACGACCCCAAACATACAGCGAAAGTCATTAAGAACTATCTTCAGTGTAAAGAAAAACAAGGAGTCCTGGAAGTGATGGTATGGCCCCCACAGAGCCCTGATCTCAACATCATCGAGTCTGTCTGGGATTACATGAAGAGAGAGACGCAACTGAGGCTGCCTAAATCCACAGAAGAACTGTGGTTAGTTCTCCAAGATGTTTGGGCCAACCTACCTGCCGAGTTCCTTCAAAAACTGTGTGCAAGTGTACCTAGAAGAATTGATGCTTGATGCTGTTTTGAAGGCAAAGGGTGGTCACACCAAATATGGATTTGATTTAGATTTTTCTTCTGTTCACTCACTTTGCATTTAGTTAATTGATAAATATAATCTATTAACATGTCTATTTTTGAAAGCATTCTTACTTTACAGCATTTTTTCACACCTGCCTAAAACTTTTGCACAGTACTGTATATATATATATATATATATATATATATATATATATATATATATATATATATATATATATATATAATCCAGGGTTGGCAATGGAACGTGAAACAAGCAATGTTATTGGTCGAGCAAGGTTCCAGCTGACCATATATATTGGATGGATACGGACAGTTGGAGCCTTGTCACATATTCTAAATCACTGCGCTGCCTCACAGAATTTAAAGTATCGGTAAAGTACAGTTACAGATGTACAGTAACTTTAAAACTGAGTGACCAATTATCTGCAAAAAATCCCAAAGTAGTAAGTAGGCATGCAAATTTGGATGAAGAACAATTAAACAAACTGGAAGACAGCAAAACAGAAATAAATACCAAAAAAAAATCAAAACAAAATCGCTGTCTTTATACTCACTCAAAGACACTTCTGCACATTATCCACCCCTCTCTGACACAGACCATGAACAAATGACTGAAATCCGAGATGTTGTTAAATTTATTTTTATTCCTCATATCTGTTCTGCACTGAATGACAGGAAAAAAAAAATTGGTGCCGTCTCAACTCCGCACCCTGGTGTATTTTTTCAATGGCAATATACTGTATATATACACTAGAGGTCGGCACGAGTACCCGAAAACCTGGGTACCCGTCGGGTTTTAAATTACCCGACCCTACCCGAGTCTCTTTACTAACCGGATATTGGTTTATTAATTTGAGAATTTAAAGAAATTGTAGAACATATGACAATGCAGTTGGAAGGGCAAGTAACCTTTATTTAAAAATAAATAAGCAAATAAATAAAATAAAAATAAAATAATGTTGAGCACATTAAGTAAGTGTGCTTCCTCCTTGAAATGAAGTATTTCCTTGGCACAGTTTGCAAATTCAGTTTCTCCTGCTTGGTAAAGAAATTCCACACAATGCTTTGCTTGGATGCCATTGTTATGTATTCACAAGACAGAATTTAGTGATCAGGAATGGCACTTTTACGACTGCCGTCAAAACCCAGCTGCCTCAATTATTATTATTATTATGATTATTATTATTATTATTATTTCAATGTTTCCAGTACACTAGTCTACAGATCTGAAGGGACTAAAGGTATGTGTACTATATTGTATTTAAATATGCATCATGCACTTAACATTAATATATGTGATTTTTTTTTTTTTTTTTTAATCATTACTCGGAAAAGATCCGGGTACCCGGGTATTTCACAGTGGGTACCCGATTCCACATTTTCTACCCGTGCCGACCTAATATATACACACCCACACACACATGGTCGTGCTTGCATTTTATTTAATTGATAGAAGGGTTTTAGTTCTGTATTATTAGTTTTGTTTGTGCATTTGTTAATTGTTTTTTTTTTACATCGAGATATGACTGTGTAAGCCTCTTCGGAGAGGAAATGAATAAAGAAAGGAATGTAGTTGTTACAACTTGAAAGCCTTCCAAGCCCATACACCCCGCTCCTTGTACAGATGTGGTGCTGGAACAAGGAAAAAAAATACTGTTGAGGCTTTGCCGAGGACAGTGTACAAACAATGGGAATATCATCCAGGGAGCATGGTGTCAGGGTGGAAAAGTCATCAGCTGATATGAAAGTGCCCTTGTTTTCTCCTCGTTCTGTTCTTACTATATAACAGAACAGATGAGACAAATGATGTGAATTATTTACAACACTGAAAGCATACTTTTGTTATTGGTGATGGCAGCAGAACAGTGTTGAAGCAAGGATAAATGTGTCCTAATGCCTGACTCAGTAAAACATCAAAGAGCCCAGATCACAAAAACTATTTTAAAAAAAAACAAAAAAAAACAGGCAGAGGGGAGAATATCTAACTTTAAGACGTGAAAGGGAATGTTTCCTTTTATAACCTTTATTTATAGAAAGCTGGTTCAAAGGGGTCTCAGTTAATATTTAGCACAGCTTTTCTGAAATGTAATTATGGAACAAAGAAGCTCAGTAAGGAAGATTTGCTGTTTTTCCACAGGTAATCCTCCAAAGGAAACACTTGAAGCAAAGCACATCATTTAAATATACAAATAATATGGGTCACTTCACAGCAATGTGATAGAGATGTATGTTTTTTACATTTTAATATTGCATAATGCCACTTGGAGAGTCATGCCCCTAAATTTGGGTAAAAGTAATTCTCAGCAAAAACAAACAAACAAAAAAAAGACTGTTTGTGTCTTGTGGTTAATGAAAACTGCCAGGTGTTGATGAAGTGAATACGTTTAAAATGACTGATTTTAATTGGCTCACTGGTATCACGGGTCACTCTAGTATCTACAGTATGAGATCACATTGTGTCCTTAGCACGAGGGCACATTCTGTAGAGCACAGTTCATGAGCTCAAAAGCAGGCACTCATCATTAGGCAGAGTCGCAGTCCATGATAACCCAATATAACCAGGTATTAAGATTCATCAGCCTGAGTAATGGTAGACCATAACTACAGATCATCCTGAGCACTTCACCAAGTGTCATTTTTCCAGCTCACTTCACTTTTGATATATCTGAATCCATCAACTACTGGAGTGGAAATCTCATCACATTTTGCCTGTTATGTTTTTCAGTCGTCTTCTGTTTGCTTTTAATATGTTTTATGGGTGATTAGTTGTCTGAATTGTTACTTTTGCTAGAGAGAATACCTTTCTAAGAATGAAAATCAAAAGAGTATGTGGCTATGTTTGTTTATTGCTTGTGTAGATTGTTTTATCTCTTTGATGCACCAAAGAATGAAAAAAAACGACATCTGCAGCACCTGGTATTGTGCTTCTGATTACGATGATGTATTTACATGCAAAAAAAAAAAAACTGTCGCAGTGCATCTTTCTTTTCTGGGTTCACACCAAACCTACATTATTCTATGGTTATACTGTACATTCAGCATTCTGTACACAAACTTACCTGATATTAACATAGGCTGGGACCAAATCAGAACTTTGACAACCCGCTAATCACACTTAACAAAACTGTATTTAATAGCATTTTCTTTTTATGAGTAGAAGAAATAAGATAGTTACAAAAAAAAGAAAACGCTATTAAATACAGTTTTGTTAAGTGCGATTAGCGGGTTGTCAGAGTTTTGATTTGGTCCCAGCCATAGTCTTTCTTACTTGCTCTTATTTTGTTGAGAAGAGATTTGTGTTTACAAATGCAATGTTTCCTTGATAAACTGGATACATGGATCATTTAGACAGTAATCTGATTTTCCCATAAGCTTTCCTCACAGTGATGACAATCCACATGTTCTCTCGTCCCTTTGTCCTTATCAGCTGCTGTGAATGTTTACAAGATAATAAACAAAGAAGATAAAAGGCGGCCTTGCCCTCTCCAATGATGTGTGTTAACTGCATTTCTTTTGGGATATAATGTACCATTCAAAAGAAATTGTAGTTTCATTACAACAAAAGTTAATCAGACATTTTGCATTCTGCAAGGATAGTATGAGTGCTAAAGTTTCCACAGTTGCTATAAAACAACTATTTTCTTTTCTTTTCCATAAAATACATGCAAATTACACTTATCAAAGTACAGAACATGATAAATTTGGCCCAAAGAATGGAATTTCCAAAGAGCAGTTCAAAGCGTTCGCTCCCACAAAGGGATGGGTTCTTAACACCATTAGTTAGACCAGACAGTCTAAACAGACCCTGTAAAAAAAATAAAGCAACTGTTCAGAGGCCAAAACTGGAGATGAGCTGTACAGAAAGTACCAAAACAATTATTAATCATTCTTTCCTTTCAGTACTAAAAAGCACCCAAACTTTTCATAAATTCTACTGGTTTTGCAATGTCATTAATCTCTTTGATCAGTGAAACAGATTCGTTGGAGAGGAAATGTATGGGGGAAAACATTGCTTTCTCATTATCCTGATTGAAAAATCAGATTTGTTTATCAAAGTATTTGCAGAGCAGTGAAGCACCTAGCCTGTGCCAGAGTGTAGGACGGATTTCGGCCAGGAAACTTGTATCAAAATGTTTTGACTCATTACATGATACGGGGTGAGAGCAAAACATGTTGTACTAACACTGACTGGAAAGCAAAAAAGTGCAACCAACAAAAGGCTTTTAGGTGCAGATGTAAACAAAAACAATAATTTCATAATATGATGTGCAACCCTTTAGATTATTATTTTGTACTGCTCCTTTATTTTATTCAATGCATTTACTTATCTGAATATAACAGGTCAACTGTTTTTTTGTTTTTTTTTGGCGTGATAGTATTTTTGTGTTATTGTAGTTGTAATTGTGTTTATTGTATCTATTCAAGTTATAAACTGTGATGTACCACAGTGAGGGCTAGTAATCAATTAAGATTTGCATTTTCACATCCACCTTCTAAATCAGGAGTTCATGCATGCAACTCTTTGCACATAAGACTCCACGGGGATTTGTGAATCCTTGAAGATTAAGTGCTCAGATTAGTCTTATCTGACCGCTGTCTGCTTTCTGTTTGACCAGGTAGACCTAAGCTGAATGTGGGGTGGAGTTTCCAGTGAGCTAGACTGCTGTGGACACAGAATGCCTCAAGTATGGATGTGAAAGAGCATGAGCCTTATTGCTCGCTGACAAAGAGCAGGCGAGACAAAGAACGCCGTTACACTGACTCTGTGGATAGTGAGGGGTGTCGAGTGCCTACCCAGAAATCTTACAGCTCCAGCGAGACCCTCAAAGCTTTTGATCATGACTCTTCAAGGCTGCTGTACGAAAACCGAGTGAAAGAAATGGTTCACATGGAGGCAGAGGAGTATACCCGACAAGGTGAGCAGTAGCAGATACATTGTTTCCTTTTTGGACTGTGAGGCTGCAGTCCACATTGTTAATTGTGTTATTTTACTTTTGGATTTAAGTCTCCTTTAACACTCAACAGTTTAGTTGCTTAATACATGTGTTATATTATCAGAAGTATTATTAAACAATGCAATGACCAAACTTGTAAATGAACTATTTTTCGAAGGATTATTGAAGGATTTGTTTACTGAGATCAAGTTTAACCCAGTGGTACGAGAACCCCATCAGAGATTTTTAAAAAAAACCCAAAAAAGCACCAATTTCAATGAGTAAGAAACGACAATACTAAAATCCAGTAAATTAAACCTGGTTTGGTAACTTTTTTTTTTTGTTCTTCCTTCTTGAAGAAATCATGATAATAACGGATAATACATAACAGATCCAGTAGTCACATGATTGTTTTAGGAAATTAATAAGTAAATAATAGATAAAGTGGTAATGGTGTAATTATTGGGGTTATAGTAAAACTATTTCTAAAACATATTTATTATGCATTCAAACTTAATAGTATGATTAAAATTTCAGGAAATGATTTGTTACATGCATATTTCACATATAGAAAGTTAGTTGCATATAGGTAATTACAGTTATTAAATGTTATCATACGACCAGTAATAATACATGTTTGATAAAAAATGCAGACTTACTTAACGTAATTATCTTATCATGACAAATTCTATGAATGTTAATTAGTATTCATTTAAAATTAATAGAATTTTAATTAAACAGCAGTCGCTATCTTGTTGTACGGTAATTGCATGCAAGTCATTTTTTTATTTATTTTCTTAGGAGACTTTACACTTTACATAACTTAATCAGTAATAAATATAATGCAAATCATTTTAACCTTTACTGAGAATGTATGTAATAATAATACTGCCAAAAACACAATTCAGTGAACATGATTTTATTGTAATATTAATAGAAGAGGCACACATTTATTTTCCTGTAAGCGTTCTAAGCTTATTGTTCAATATGAGTATGACTAATAATAATAATAATAATAATAATAATAATAATAATAATAATAACAACAATACAGTTTCTACTGTATTCTTCAATTAACTCTTGGACAGTTCCAGCTTTTTAAATATGTGTACCAAATCTAAAACTATACAAGATCAATTCCTTACCGTAGGTATTTTACATTTCTGTATACCACTTAACATTTTGGAATTTTTCAGCCAATATAAATACTTTTCTTCCCAGCTCTTGGAATATGGAATCTGTTAATCACATTGACAGCATGCTGGAAAACTAATATAGACGTTTTCCTTGTTAAAGAAACTTAATAAAAATAAAAAAAAGAAAAGAAATATTATGGAGTATAAGTAGGGCTTCTGATTTTCGGTTATTATTTGAATATGTAAATTGTTTTTTTCGGGGCTTTCATTTTTATATACTGTATGAAATAATTGTTTTCGGTTACTTTCAGTAACTTGCGCACTTCAATTGTACCTTCTTTCCTTTGCTGTCTTACACAACTAAATCCTTATGAGCATGGCCATATTCTTCTGGGGTTTTTGTGTGTTTAGGCTTTTTTTTTTTACATTTCGCCACAATTTGTAATTCTGTTTTAAATTCCACAAGCGTGTAAATACTACCTATAGTACTGTAATATAGCTTTAAATCTCGCAAGCAAGAACATCTCGTTTTAAATCTTGCAAGTGTGTTACAATCCCCCAATAGACATGTAGGAATTTGCTGCCACTCAGTAGGGTGGCTTTAAAGTATTCAGAATGAATCAATGCAAGGTACAAATCAGGAAGGAGGGACATTGCCCAACTGCACTGGGAAATGTTAATTTTTTTCACGGGAATAGGGGTCAAGTCAACGTGAATCGAGTAACCTTTTCCAGCGTTTTTCCGGTGTTTATTGGATATACAACTTTTTATTTGTATCGGTGGTGATTCAAAAAAGCAACAAAAATTGTTAAAATGAAAGATTACAGCAATCATCTCAAAATGGCAGTGATACAACTAAACAAAAAAGGTGAAACTACCAGAAAATTAGCAGAAAGACTTGGTTTACCGAAAAGCACTGTGTGGGCTATTATTGACAAACACAGGAGAACAGGAACTACTGCAACTAGCTCCAGGTGTGTAAGACCAAGAAATATTTCTGCAAAATCTGGAAGAAGAATCATTTGAGCAGTCTGGCAAAATCCTTGGATTACTGCAAAAGATTTGACACAAGAATTGAGAGAAGATGGTCAAGAAATTCACGAGCGAACAATTCAACGATACCTTAACAAGATGAATGTCCATGGGTGAAAACCAAGATGCAAACCTTTGTTAAAAACAATACACAAAAGAAAGAACTTTTTTCACCAAGAAAGCAACAATATGTTTGGAGAAAGAGAGGAGAAGAATTTAAAGAAAAGTTCATCATACCCAGTTTTAAACATGGTGGAGGTTGTGTGATGGTATGGGCTTGTTTTTCTTTCTGAGGCACTGATGACATTTGTATTGTAGAAGGATCAATGAATGCTGCAAAATATCAAGACATTTTGCACTCTCATTTAGGCTTATTGGACGGAAGTTGTATTCCAGCAGGCTAATGACCCTAAGCATTCTGCGAAGTCTACAAAGGAAAGGAATTTCTGAAAAAAAGGAAGATTACAGTTATGGATTGGCCATCTCAGTCCCCAGACTTGAATCACATCAAGATGTTGTAGATTGACTTGAAGGCTGCTGTTGATAAAAGGAAACCAAAATCGATTGCAGAACTCAAAGCTGTATGTGTTGAAGAATGGGCAAAATATCTCTGGAAAGATGCCAGGAACTGGTTTCAAAATAGAAAAAAGACTGCAAGCTGTAAAGGAAGCAAAGGGTGGGCACACAAAATGCTAATGTAAGGGTGCACAAGGGTGCCGGCACTACAGAGGTGTTTCAGACCATTTAATCAGACACGAGGTGCTTCGTCCCAGGAAACGTTAAATAGGAAACACTTCTTAGATGTTGCCACCGCCAAAGAGGACAGACAGCAACTCCCGCTAAATAAAAGTCATACTTTATTCATTAAAACAAGGTAAAAACAGGTACTCTGACGTGTTTTGACATGTTGTCTTCATCAGAGCGTATTGAAAGCAGGACTCATTAGATCTATCAAATGCACCGGGTATTCATTGTCATTTAACATCGTATCTGATTACTAGAAATAGTAATCTAGCAATCAATGCATTCAATTCACATTCCAGATACTTAACAATCTGCTATATATAGTAGTGGCAGTGTATCTGGTCCGCAGCAGGAAGAAATGGAGACAGCACAACAACCGATTCGGAGTGTACCATCAAAACTGGTATGTAGGGAATCGGATACTGATTTTTTTGTTCTTACTGCCTATTCAATAGAAAGACTAATTTGATTTCCAATGGAAAATAGATCGCTTCATTGGTTCCCAGTCACCTAAATTAGAACGGTCGGGCGCCATATAAGCATTTGGGGTAGTATATAGTAGCATTTGGGGCAGCAGTGTGGAGTAGTGGTTAGGGCTCTGGACTCTTGACTGGAGGGTCGTGGGTTCAATCCCAGGTGGGGGACACTGCTGCTGTACCCTTGAGCAAGGTACTTTACCTAGATTGCTCCAGTAAAAACCCAACTGTATAAATGGGTAATTGTATGTAAAAATAATGTGATATCTTGTAACAATTGTAAGTCGCCCTAGATAAGGGCGTCTGCTAAGAAATAAATAATAATAATAATAATAATAATAATAGTAATAATAATAATACAGTTTAAAGCAGTGAAAACTGCTATTTCTATTGAAGCGTTGGAACAGCAGGCAAATGGATGCTCTCTTATTAAATGGTTTAGCTCAGATAGACAGCTCCAGGACCCACAGCTACATGAAAACCACAACATGACCCGAGCTGCACTCAGGCAGCTCCTAAATAGTGATCCCCCCTAAAGCCCAATTGGCTCTCACACACAGGGGTACATTTACATACACACGGTCCAATCGCTCAGACCCTCGGTCCCATGCAAACAGCTGGTTGGCAGAACTAGGCACATATCACAGTGCAGACCCCATCTACATACAGCTGCACTGTGCGCATGACACCCCAGGCAGCGCTCCAGCACTGCCTAGACACAAAATGCACTTCTATTCACAGCAATACACTAACACTAACACTCCCACACCCCCCGCCCCCAGCGTCTAGTCCCAAACAGTCCCAAATTGACCCACTGTTACACTGCCCCCCACTCCGCTTCCCGGCTCGGAAAGCCCTGACCTGGTCCCGGTGTGGCAGCCTGTGTGGTTGCCAGGCGGAGGACAGCAATGGATGGGTCCTGGCGGCATGTTTGAGGGCGATGCAATGTGACGACCACATGAGGGTCTGGGCTGCATCATGGGGCTCCAGGGCAGCCACCAATCCCAGACACCCCGTGCCAGTCCTGGATGGCAGTGCCTCCTGGATCCGGGCATCCTGGGACCGCTGAACCCCTCCACACAGCGGGGCAGAGGCTAGCTAGCACAGCCCCAACAGCAACCTCGGTTGCTGTTTGGCGAGGGCTGGGTGCTGCAGCCATGGTGATGCTGGGCTTTCTCTCTCTTGGGCTCTGGTGGTGCGGGGCTCTCTCTCTCTTGGGCTCTGGTGGTGCGGGGCTCTCTCTCTCTCTGGGCCTCTGGTGGCGCGGGGCTCTCACTCTGGGGCTCTGGTTTGCAATATAAACCCTGTGTGGGAATCGAACCCAAGACATGCTTCTAATGCAGTTTGCAGTGCAGGCGCTGTTGCTTTCACGCCACGAAGTAGTATGCAAGTTTGCAAGTAGCATAGCATTAAAGTTACAGTTTTTATAACAAGTAACAAGATGAACAAGATTTTGTATGATTATGTATTATCCCGATTGTATTGTAAGTTTTCATCTGATTTTGCAAACTATAATAATAAACTTGATCTGTTAATTTAGTATATTGTAAAGTGTTCATGTTTAGGAAGTACTCGGTAGGACTGCCACGTTTTCCACAGACCAAACCTGGACATATTTCTCAATCAGCCTTGGTCTATCAAAACTGCAGTATACTGTAATACAGTTTAACAAAATTAAGCAGGTTGGTGATTCCCAGTCCTTACATAAAATATGCCTTTACTGTTAACAGAATGCATTATGCTACATTTATTATTTTACTGAACTAATATGAAACCATGGAAACATCATAATTTATAACATATTTAAAAGTACAATAATTGCAAAAAAGCATCCATCTACCTGTAATTCTAAGCAACTTGAAAACTGAACAGAAGTCTCCTTGGCTTAGCTTAACCGTTTAACTGTGACTCCCTCAAGTTGATTTTACAGGAAATCTACAGATTCTAGTTACTGACACTTCATAGAACACAAGTTTGATACAAAGTTATGATACTCTTATACCAAATATGTCATATACATTGTTTTAATTGTGAGTCTATTTAAATAAATATGTTAAATGTTTATATACGAGCAACATAGAAATACTGTATATAATTCATATTAATACTGTATTTTGAAAATGCATGTTCTCTTAATAACATGTACCGGTAAGTACGTTTTCTTAAAAGGAAAAAAGAATCTTGGTCAAATCACGTCAAAGTGTGCTCACTCACCGGTGGTGCACAGTAGGGGTCACAAATTCCAAGTATCTGGCACATATATAATTATATAATTCCTGTGACTGAAGGTATAAGAAGTATGCTCTGTGGTTGCAAAATACCGACAGTATGTAGCCTGCTGGGGTCACGTGACTGCAACCTCTCACTTGGCTTGTTTACGTCACATGGTTATGTTCGTTGTCTTCAGCATTATTCAATTGCTGGGGACAAAGTAAAATGTACAGATCTGTACTAAACAGTACATTTTTCTAATAAGATCGTGGAAATCATTTAAGCAACTAATGTATGTCAAAGAAAATATTATAGGAAGGTTGGTGTTTCTTATGAGTTTCACTTAAAAAACTGGACTTCAGGCGTGTTAATTCCTGCCACACGGACGCAGATGCCAATTCCCGGACTGTCCGGTCAAACCTGGACTGGTGGCAACCCTAACTCAGAGAGACGATGTTGAATTCTCAAATGCTCTGCAACCCCCGTTCTCCCCATTCACTAACGGTGTGACCCGTCCCGTTCCCCTTACAATACATGTAACATATATAAAAGACAGACAAGACAAATATATTTTTTTAATTTGAAAGTAAACATATATGAAAGCATGACAACCTTTATGTACAAAAATCTTCACTAATATACAATTGAACAAGAACTGTTGAATATTTATCTTTGTTTCATACAGTATGAAATGTCATTGTTTATATGGAAAGGAGCTGGTGCCATCTCTGGCACCAGAGAGGGACATGCTGCCTGCCCGAGTGCCAGAGAGGGAGCCACTGTCATCTCAAGAGCCAAAGGGGGAGGAGCCTGCCGTCTCCAGTGTAAAAGGGGGAGGGGTCGCTGTTGTCTCCAGAGCAGGAAGGGGAGGGGCTTCCCCCTGCTCCAGAGTCAGCAGGGCAACTGCCGGCTGCTGAGGGAAGTACAGGGAAAGCCAACCACACGTCCTTGTCCAGAGTGCCCCTGCGCCGCCCCCAGCATCGCCACTGCCGGAGCGCCCCACTCTGCGAGCAGCATTGCCACTGCCAGAGTGCCCTGGGCTGCTGCCAGCATTGTCACTGCTGGAGTGACCCGTGCCACTGCCAGCGTCGCCACCACCGAAGTGCCCAGCGCCAGCGTCACCACCGCCGCGGTGCCCAGAACCAGCATTGCCACCACCAGTGTGCTCAGTGTCAAAACTGCCTGAGTGCCCAGCGTCGACACTGCTGGTGCCCTGCGCCACTACCAGCATCGACACTGCTGCAGTGCTCCACTCCACCGCCGGAGTGCCCAGCACCAGCGTTGCCACCACTGGAGTGCTCAGTGTCAACACTGCTGGTGCCCTGCGCCGCTGCCAGCATCGACACTGCTGCAGTGCTCCGCTCCACCGCCGGAGTGCCCAGCACCAGCGTTGCCACTGCTGGAGCGCTCAGCATAGCCACTGCCGGAGCGCGCAGCGTTGCCACTGCTGGAGTGCTCAGCATAGCCACTGCCGGAGCGCTCAGCATAGCCACTGCCGGAGTGCTCAGCATAGCCATTGCCGGAGCGCGCAGCGTTGCCACTGCCGGAGCGCGCAGCGTTGCCACTGCCGTAGGGAGCAGCATCGCCACCCTCTGTAAAGTAGCCCCTACGGGGCAAAAGTCACTCGGGAGGGTAGAAAGGGGGAGGGGGTTAAACAGGCACCCCCTCACAGAAGCCCAGGGGTCACAAAAGGGGTTATCGAAATATACATTTTAGTTACAAATTCAAGGCACAGCCATGGGCTCTGCTTTTGCTCCAAACTATGCAAATTTATATATGGGATATTGGGAAAAACCTATATATTAGTGACACTGCCTCTAACCCACTCCTACGGGATGTTTTGTTTTGGAAAAGATATATTGATGATATGTTATTAATATGGATGTATTTGAGACTGATCTATTTTTGTTTAGAGATGACATAAACAATACCAAATTTGGAACTTAAAATCTACTATGGAATATAGTCAGACTAAGATATATTTTCTAGATTTGTTAATTTCAGTAAATGATGAGGGTTCTTTTAATACATCTATTTTTTGTAAATCAACAGATAGAAATACAATGCAGTTAGTGATCATCCAAAACATTTGATCAAAAATATACCATATGGTCAATGTGTACATCTAAAAAGAATATGCAGTGACTTTTAAATTAAAGCTAAAAACATGCAAGCTTGCTTTCGAGCTAGGAGTTATAATAAGAACTTAACTGATACCACTTTTAGTAGAACTGAAATGAACGAACGCAGTGAGCTTGTAGAAACTATAAAGATTCAGGATTCGACTACACAAGAAAGATTTACTTTGTCACTGTAATTATATCTCCAATGACATTAAAAGAATGATCTTGAAACATTGGCACGATATTGGAAAGTGATCCTCAACTTGGCCTTTTGTTACCTCTCCACCTAGATTTAGTTTTAGACGTGGTAGGAATATTAAGGATGCATTAGTCACTTCTATGTATAAATCAATACCATCTAATGATAATTAGCTTACTAAAACAGCACAGCTTTCGGTGTGGAAGATGTGTTAATTGTTCTAACACGCACAGTACCAAATATTTTAACCATCCACACACTGGTCATAAATACATAATACAAGGTATTATCAATTGTAATATACCCCACGTGGTATATATGGTTAAATGTCCTTGTGGCTTAGTTAATGTAGGACTGTGACAGGGTAGCGTCACAGCCAAGCTGTTACCAGCAGGGAGAGAGACTCAGAGACAAGAAAGCTGCTGTTTTAAGCGCAGTACACTAAACCAGCAAACAAAACACATCAACAAAACAAATGGCACAAGGGCCAAAACAAAATGTCTACAAAACTCACGGACATAAACACAGAATAGCACCACAGCAACATGAACCTCTACCTCTATCACCAACATTAACTCTAACATTAATACCCGTGATTACCCTTTGACTGGAGCCTAATTAATCATTAATCATTTATTCAAGCCACATTCCCACGTGTTCTGACAGGGAGGAATTTAATCCCCTCCATCCACTGCTGGATGAAGGCCTCCCCAAGATTCTTCCACACAAGCCTTTCTGCTGCAGTCTAGTATCTTATTGGTACCACAATGGTCTTTTCTTCTTGCTACATGTCCGGCCCATTGCCATTTCAGTTTTTTCACTCTTCATTCTATATATATATATATATATATATATATATATATATATATATATATATATATATGAGAGAGAGAAAAACAATTATATTATATGTGTGTTTAGAAAGAACATTGTAGGCTCCCGAGTGGTGCATCCAGTATAGGCGCTCCACGTGGAGTGCAGGATGTGCCCTATAGTCTGGATGTCGGGAGTCCAGGCTATTCCTTTGCCGACCGAGGACAGGAGCTTCCAGGGGGCGCGCTCAATTGGCCGAGCGCCGTCCGGGGGGAGGGAGGGTTAGGTCGGCCAGGGTGTCCTCTGCTCACCGCGCACCAGCGACCCCTGTAGTCTGGCCGGGCACCTGTGGGCTTGCCTGTAAGCTGCCCGAGAGCTGCGTTGTCCTCCGACGTTGTAGCTCTTGGGTGGCTGCATGGTAAGTCTGCAGTGTGAAAAAAGCGGTCGGCTGACGGCACACGCTTCGGAGGACAGCGTGTGTTCGTCTTCCCCTCCCGAGTCAGCGCAGGGGTGGTAGCGGTGAGCTGAGCCTAAAAATAACTGGCCATTCCAAATTGGGGAGAAAATAATAAAAAATAATTGGCAACGACTAAATTTAAAAAAAAAAAGAAAAAAAAGAAAATGAACATTGTAAATTTAATATTTTCTGTTTGTCGTATTGAAAGCAAACTGACTGCTCTTAACAATATAAATCGATATATAAATTCTATATTGATTGACAGTAAACTGGCAAGTTGATTGTCTGAAATGGTCCTGGTAACCTGCCTGAGGCTTCATCACCAGAAGCGGGAAATAATATCCCTGCACACCACATAGAGAACAAAAAAGAAAAAAAAAAGTTTGTTAAATAACTTAAATTTCCCTGAGTGCTTCTTCCCTCTGCTGGGTATTATTACTTAATTCCACTGATTGGAAAAGTTTAATTGCATAACCAGTGGGATTCAATGTAATCCAACCTAAACACCATTAATTCAGCAGAGGGTCTTTTAGATGTTGTTTTCCCCTTAAAATAAGTGTGTTTTTTTTTTCATTGAAATGTATCATTTACTGTATTTTCCAAGTTTTAATGCAGAACATGCATTGTAGCTTCATGTGCCCAGAACAATCACAGCAGGCATACTGGCATCTAGTGCGGTGGCTAGGAGTATCAAGTTGATGTTCTGTGTGCATTTAAGAGACATACAGGTTTAATATAAATATTTCAGGCTCTGGAAACAAAAAAAACAGACATTTGATAGGGCCAGAGTTTGATTAAGACTCAAGAAAGGGATTGCTGTTTATGTTTTGCAAATATCTGACTTCCATTCTTTATTGTGCTGTCATTGTGCATAGTCATTGACGGACTGTGCTTTTCTCAGGTGTTAATTCTATGTATATAGGTAACCAATGCAGTTTGACTTGTGGCTAATTGTAGCAGATCATTTTCGTAATTTAAGAAAGGTCCTTTGTCGGTGTTTGCAGTTTTTAACTTAGATAGGCATATCTGCTGCAGCTGGCAGCAGTAAACTCATTTAAGCATATAAACGCATTGCAGGAGTCAGCTTAGAAATAATATTTGCTTTAGATATTGAGGCATGAACTTTTACCAGGTAAACTGGCACTAGGATTTACATAGCTCTGGTGCAAAACTGTGAAGTAACACCCCCACCCCCCCGGAAAATAAAAAAACAGTGCTTAACAGCTGAAGCACAACCTAAAGAAATCCTTTTGAAAAACAAATCCATGACCAGCAAAATTTAAAATCGGTCAACAACATAGTTTTTTTATTATTTTTTTTCATTTTCCAACAAAACATATTCTGATGTTATTTGAGGACTGTGAACAAGACAGTAATCAATCGATCAAGTAACAGTATATCCAAACATGTTCATAAATCAGTTATGTAACAAGATTAATCTGTTTGATTAATAACTTGATTTGGTTAATCTTGAAACATAGAAATAGCTTTAAATTAGTCTGTGCTAATAACCATTGTGTTAAAATTCATTTTCGTATTCATAATTACTGCTAGTCGCTGCTGCATTTTTACCGTATGTAGGGGTGCTTTGTTAATTTAGTTTGTCAGTTTATTAACGTTAGTTTGTCAGTTAGTTTATTATTCTAGTTTATAAGCATATGCTTGCCTATTGCTTTTCTCTTACTCTGTTCATTTCATATGTTGATGCATGTGTGTCATGACATAAGTAATTAATACATGTGTATTTATGGATTCATATCGTGATTGGCCTTGGCACATTGTGTCTGGTGGTCAACTCTGTCTTAGAGAACACTCTGCTTGCTTCCAGAGGGGTGTTCTCTTAGCCAGTAAATACTGTATCAATAATTTGAAACGTGGCTGTAATTTGAAATCACATAAAAATAAAAAAAATTGAATGGAGGTCTCTAAAGCCCTCGTACAGTATGCTTATTTTTTCCTATTTGGTCAAAGAACCTTGCCATGGCTACTTCCAGCAGATCTCAGGATTGCTTGGTACAGCCTTTACTATAGTAGAAAGTTGCGCAAGGTTGCGTCACAAACAGGTTTTTTTACTGCTGAAGTCTCATTAGCATAATGTACAGTTTCTGGACATGTTTCCATGCAAGAGTTTTTGGTCAATTGTATGGCTTTTTAGCATGAGAAGTCGTTTCACCCATCCTTTAAAGTCATACCATGTTTTAGACGAGCACTTCCTATAGAGCGTGGTAAGTGCGTGCTACGTCACATAAATCATGACTGGATAGTATCAACTTTCTAAGCTGCTTGGAAACCTGGCCAATGTTCACCTCCACCATTTTACCTGTCAGATTCTCCAACACCTGAATTGACTTGATAGTTACTTAAGTAGCTAACAAAACAGCACTGAGAGCTGATGATGTAGGAGAAGGGCCTTGAATTGTGGAAACAAAAGAAACCAGTTAGCCGTAACAACCAGAGGCCCTGATAAACAAAACTCAGGTGATTATATGAGAAAGAAACGTAACATGTACTCAACTGTTTGCCTTGAATATGGGTTTAACAAAGCAATCTTTGGTTGTTTATTTTCCTTGAAACAGGGCAGAATTTTACCCTGAGGCAGCTGGGGATTTGTGAGCCGGCAACTCGTAGAGGATTGGCCTTTTGTGCAGAGATGGGCCTCCCCCACCGAGGGTACTCCGTGGGTGCAGGGTCAGATGCTGACACCGAAAACGAAGTGATGTCTCCCGAGCACGCCATGCGACTGTGGGGCCGAGGGGTCAAGTCGGGACGCAGTTCGTGTCTGTCAAGCCGCTCCAATTCGGCCCTTACTCTAACCGACACAGAACATGAAAACAAATCCGACAGTGAGAATGGTGAGTTGCTTTCACCCTTTCTTCTTTTATCGCAACTCTGTTCTTCTACTCACTTTATAGGGAGAGAGTCCAAATATTCTGTAATGACAACGAATCAGTATTTAACATGGAACAGTTATACCATACATGGAACGTTTATGATGCTGAATAACAATTTATTGTAAATGCAACATTGCCTAAATAGTGATCAATTTCACTTCTCTGAAGTTGTACTGACAGATAGTTAAAAAGGTGCAGCTGCAGTTAGGGGATTAATGAGCGTTTGATGGCTTTCCTGCATAGAAGAAAAGAGAGCTCTATATGAGTCACCTGCATTGTTCTCTGTAGGGATGCAAAGTAAGTTATAAAGTTATCCCTTGGGCTAGACTGTAATCAAAGATATCTTTGTAAATTCCACTTCAAGATGTCTGTAAGAAATTTCAGAATGCTAAAATGGATGAGTGAGCACATACAATGCTTTATTAACAGGGTTCAGTGGTTTGAAGTGCAAATTTGATCATGCATGAAACTTGTAGGGATGATGTGTGCGACTGAAATGGTAAAAAAAAAAACAAAAAAAAAAACTATACACTGTGCTTAAGGGAGTAAGTTACAGCTGAGTTTATATCACGTATAATGTTTCTATTTTTTAAAAAAGCTTTTTGTTTATCGTAGACATATTTCGTTAGAAAGAAAGCCCAGCAGATTTTGGGTATTGCTACAATGCGCTTGTTCAATTTAATCATATAGGTACAGTCCTTATAAAAATGGCTATTTTTTTAATGTTGTTTTTAAATAATTCCCAGGATAAATACTTCTAATGCTGGCATTTATACATATGTATTATAAGAGGTGTGACATGTCATTGGTATTTTTATTAAGAAAATGAATGCAAGGTTGTTGTTGTTTTTTTTTTTGAAGTGTGTTGCCTCTGGCTATTGATAGTAACACAACATGTTTTAAATATTTAGTATTTGTTATTAAAAAAAAAAAAAAATCTAGAAAAAAATGCTACCACAGCTATATGACTGCTAATATTATAGTTCACATTTAATGCCCCATTATAGTAACACTTTCTTCGGTATTTTTGACAGACTATATATTTTCTTGGTTGGTAATGTATTCAATATTTCATTTACTTTTAGAGAAAAAAAAAGCTATTATTGAATCCAGTTTAAGAACAAACCATTTGTCTATAAAAAAAAAATGTGTTAAAGTGGCCTCTGCAGAACGACAGTGCATGGAGAGGTGCACATAATAAAAATGATGACTTGTGCTTTTACTATTTACATTTTTCTATTTTGTTTTGTCCTTGAAAAAAAAAACAACTCGTAGCAGTAACATTGTTTTAATTAATGGTTTTGAAAGCGAAAAAATGCTGAATCAGGCTTTTTAAAAATGTATCATTAGTATTTTAATAGATAGTTAGGAATAATGTTAAAGCACTCGGGATTTCAGGTGGTTAGTTGTCTAGGGAACCAATTTCAAAAAATGCGTATGTCCTTTGAGGGCCAGTTTGTTCTATCTTTAATTACCGGTGCCAAACTAAATGTTCTTTTATTGCTGTTTTTTTTTAATCTTTTATCATTAGTTTGCTTATTTAGGAAGAAAATAGAGTACAGTTCTAATTATACTATTTTTCCAAGTTTTTTTTATTTTTTTATTCCTCGAACATAACATAATCATCACAGTTTCCCAAAGGATAAAACCTTGAAGGAGGGTAAAACAGTAAATGTAATTGCAAGGGGGAAAAAAACACATCATTGCTCATTTTGGCTGATGCATTGCATATTCACTATCATGTTCAAAGCCTGAGCAAAAATAAATGAGGTCAACACAGATGAATGTGAGATCAGTACAGTAAATAACAGAACTGTTACAGTAAGTTATGTGGATAAAACTGATATACCTGGTCAGTATGGTTAATTCAAAATCTGTATGTGTATATATATATATATATATATATATATATATATATAGCTTGTTATCCTGAATAACGTGAACGGAAAATACTAATCCTCTGACAGTCCCTAAAATGTGTTTGAACTCTGTCGGAGCCACGGCATTTAGTTATAATGCCCCTTGTCTATGGAATTTGCTCCCGATTCACAGTAGGAATGCTACCACAATTTAAACATTTAAACCCTGTTTGAAAACATATATTTTTTGGGTCTATTTTATTTGTAGCTGAGTTATATATTAGACACAGGGTTTTTTTATATTTATTTTGTAAAGCACCCTAGAATGTTTGTATGAAGAGCTCTATATAAGTGAAATGATTATTATTATTATTATTATTATTATTATTATTATTATTATTATTATTATTATTATTATCCAAAAAACAACCAAGCCTGAAAAAAAGTTCTCCTATTTCTGGATTAATAGTGTTGCCCATATATGTGTGTGTGTGTATGTAGCATTGATTATAATAATAATATATTATTATTAGTTTATAAAAATAAAAAAAAAACAAGTTTAGTAGTCATAGGCATTGCTCTCTGTTTCATTTTGTTGTGCTGGCTTGCTGGCATATTATAAAACACTTTCTTTGGCAAATCCATAAATGTTTTATATAAGTCTGTAGGTGTGAGCATTCAGTGTTTTATTGTAATTTAAACCACGTTAAAAACTGTATAAATCACACACGTGTGCATTATTATCTGACTATATTATTTATTTTGGCGACACAATATTTGTCAGGTTGAGATGAATTCATAAGTTTTCAGGTCCCGGTGTAGGACGCCCAAAACTCTTTAGAGGTGTTTTGGATCTAAGTTGATAACACTCTAGTGTAATGAGCGTACGCTGAAAACACTACTGTGCTTTGAATTCACGTTCAAACACTCCCCATATAACACTCCCCTCGAACACAATCATATCAATACACAGTTTAATACCAATACGTACATATACCATGCTTTCTAACTGTTTAAATAAATAAAGACAGCTACTTTTAATACATTTAGCCTATTAGTTTTATTTTGTCAATGTAAAGGGAACAGTGGTGGAAAGGCTATTATGCCAGCATTTTTTCATTTCAAATGGGTGAGATGGCCAACTAATGAATAAACACAAATTACACAGAAAAAACGATAAAGGTGAGCCACAAAATAGACACGTTCTATCAGTATGTACAGGAGTTACACTTTATTATGTTAACAACAAGTATTGTTGTATTTATTATAATAATTAAACTTTTTTTTTTTGTTCATTAAAAAACGTTTTATTAAACAAGGTAACATATTCAAAACATCTTGTATAGCGAAAACATTTGTAATACCTTTTATTACTTTTTGAATTAAAATGTATTACTTAAATTAAACTGGCACATGGTTTTTAGGTTTTAAAACATATGGAACAGGTAATATTTTTACTGTGTAGAAAAATATATGCAGAAATGGGTGATAGCTGAATCAATTCTTTATCTCTGTTCTAGCAGCTTTCATTGAACTACCTGCAAAAAACAAATGGGAGCTTTTCTCATAGTTAATCATTATTTTGTGGCGCTATCAAATTCATTAATTTAACACAAGAGATAATCAGCTTACTTTTGTTAAGAATAGATGTTGCTGAAATTAGCCATATAAAATCCATGAGTTTATTTATTTACATAGCGCCTTTCACACAATACAAAAAAACCAACAACAAGAATAAAGTATAATTAGGGCTTCTGTTTTTCGGGTTTTATTAATTGTATTTTTCGGTGCTTATTTTTAGGTATTTTCGAGTTTTTTGTAAATTGTTTTTTCTTCAGGGCTTTTATTTTTGATATACTGTATGAAATTTGTGTTTTCGGTACTTTCCAAAATGCTGGAGCTTTTTGTTTGTTTCAAAATATGTATAGTTACTCGACAGTACTTGCACACTTAAGTTGTACTTTTTTTCCTTTGCTGTCTTCCACAACAAATTCCCTATGGTCACGGGCACATTCTTCTGGGTTTTTTGTGTGTTGGCATTTTTGTACATTTCGCCACAATTCTGTTTTAAATCCTACGTATCTTAACTGTAATACAGCTTTAAATCCCACTAACAAGCCTCCATCCTGATTGTAATCTCATTTTAAATCTTGCAAGCGGAGTCTCCAATAGAAATGTAGGAATGTGCTGTCACTCAGTGGTTGGGGCGGGTTTAAAGCATTCAGAACGAATCAATGATAGATACAAGTCAGGAAGGCGGGATATTGCCCAGCAGCACTGGGAAATGTATTTATTATTATTTTTGTAGTAGGTTTTATATTTTGCAATGGGGAAATCGGTAAAATCAATGTGAATAGATTAACCATTTCCACTGTTTTTTCGGTGTTTATTGGCTATCCACCGATTTAATTTTTTTGTATCGGGGGTGTTTTATTGGTTAAATCCGAATATCAGAAGCCCTAAGTATAATTGAATGCAGAGTACAGAAAAATAAGTAAGAGTTATACAAAGAGAAGAATAAAGTAACAGTTAAGTAACAACTCAAAAAACCAGTATAAAATATCAATTAAAATAGCATGAGCAACAGTGTCAGATGAGGCACTTAGATCTAACAGAGCCAGAATGGATCATGAACCGGAGTCTGCGTTCATGAGTAGATCATTTTGCACTTTGACTAGGGAAGTCTGTCTACTGTGACCAGATTTAAAACCAGATTGAAACTTTTCAAGAATTTTTTTACCACCAAGAATTATATTGAGTTGGCTAGCTACCACCTTCTCAAAAACCTTAGCGGTAAATGGTAAATTGGATAGAAGTCTAAAATTGCATGAAATAGTAGTATCTAAATTAATTTTTTGAGTATGGGCCAGGGCAACAGCAACAGGAACTATTCCAGTAGACAAGGATGTATTTATAATTTCTAAAACAAAGAGACACCGATCACTAAAAATGCCTGGTCCCATGTGCTAGTCATCTCTATTGTCTGGAAGATATTATCCTGCAGTAGCAACAACTCAGAGAAAAGTTCTGATGAATGAGTTTCAGTTTAAAGGTTTTGATCAAGTCATTGTTTCCTAGGTCTGGGTTGTTTAACCTAAGGTTAGTCACTGTTTACTTGACTGCACTGTTGGCACTCTGCTGTGCAATGTTAACATCAAAGTAGGAAAAGTAATTGTGTTCTGAAAGCCTGGATAATTTGAAACAGTCCTTGTCCAAGACTGAATATATTTTTTCTAGCTGTCCAC
The DNA here is from genome assembly GCA_030684275.1 of Acipenser oxyrinchus oxyrinchus. Taxonomy (NCBI): domain Eukaryota; kingdom Metazoa; phylum Chordata; class Actinopteri; order Acipenseriformes; family Acipenseridae; genus Acipenser; species Acipenser oxyrinchus. The sequence continues at coordinate 51,278,559 of CM060247.1, forward strand.
AGAAGTAATTAAATCTTGTTTAAGGGGGAGCCGTCTGAAAACACATTATTCATTTTGTATAGATAATTCAGACCAACAATGATGTAAATCACATGTAAATAGTAAATTCCAGTAATATAGATTGAGGTCATCCTCAGTACTCAGAAGAATCTTAAAGGACCTGCACTATTACAAAGGATATTTGAGAAACATTGCACCTGCTTCCTCTGTATGTTAAGAGAATCAACCAGACATTCAGCCTTGCAGGACCACTGGACGCCTTTCTTGTCCCACGAAGAATCAAAGAGAAGTGTTTGAACCACAAACCTATTGTTTACTAGAACTGTGTTTGAGAATAGCAATACAAGTTGAAAAAACCTACTGAGTGCCAAAAGGATAAAATGTAAGTTCTGCGCTGCCAATGTATTCCACACCCCTCAGTCTTTTTAATCAAAGCAAAACATTGAAAGAGAGAAATGCATATCATGAGATCACAATGTGTGGTACATGGCTGATCGCACCTGCAGCCACATCCTTATGGTGAAATTGACACCAGTGCTGTGTCATCCTTGATGCCTCTGAAATAAGGATTTCAAAAAGGCACCGCTGTGCACTGACCTGGTTTAAATCCCTGGTGGCTAATTCCTTTGGTATCTTTTCATACAAGTCTGCAGGGTTGTGGTTGATACAGGTCTTGTTAGTGGGGTTCCCAACTGTGTCTTTTATCTCTTTCTTTATTATTAAAATATTAATGCAGCTGGATCAAGCCCACTGAGGTCGAACATCTCATTTGCAAAGGCCCCCTGTCGGTGAGAAGCAACAGTTACAGGAAGATTGCTAATTACTTGTAATCAATGTGTGTGTGTGTATATATATATATATATATATATATATATATATATATATATATATATATATATATATATATATATATATATATATATAGTGTAGCATGCACAGGGGACGGCAGCAGCAGGGCTGGTAGGTGACGTAATCACACACAAAGACATAAGCCTGATATACGCTCCTTGCAAAGGAGCCGGCTGTTTTGTACAGCATTATTGACGCTATCCTTTAGTGCGAGAGGTCCCGGGTTCACGCCTGCCCTCCGCCTGTGTGTGGATTGCCTCGCCCTGGGTGATGCGCCTGCCTGCGTTAACCGAGATCGCTACAATATATATAAATACAATTATTTTTTGTTGTTGTTATATACAGTACTACCCCATTAACGCGGTTGTCTGTGAAAAGCACTGCGTGTAAATAGGGGGCAGAGCAAAGCCCTGCTGATAAATGTGTTGCGTTTTATTGTATTATGATTTAAAATATATTGTTTGTTTATTTTAGAATGGATGAATTTGTGGGTGTATCTAAAGAATGCTTGGTGGGGATGTATGGTTATGATTTGGTATTTTGTGTTTATTTAAAATGAGTATGTTTTGTATATATTGGTTTACATGTGATCTGGCAGAGACGGTGTTAGCAGCTCATCTCTGCCAGACAGACAGCTCATGCGAATGCATGATCGGCAGTCAGTGATTATTGACTGTCGGCCATGCAAATAAAAACTCTCGTGCAGAATGTGACTATCTCCGGATTGATTCATTTATTGTTAATTCGGAGATGGTCACATGTATAAAAACCCTTTTGCTAGTCAGGGTGAGTGTTTGAGAGGAGGAACGAGAGTGAGACGGGAGAGAATCGAAAACAAAAGTAAAAATAAAACTAAAATACTACGTGAAGACGACTACCCAGCCTGACCTAGGTATTGTTTTGTTTTGTTTTTATGTGTTTGTGATTTGTTTTGTTTAAATATTTATTTAACATTGTTTTTGTTTAATTATTTTATTTTTAAATAAATATACTTGCACCAGCACTTTCACCTGAGTACCTGCCTGTGTGTCTCTGTTTCAGCTGTCTGGTCTGGGGACGTCCTAGCTCAGCCGTCCAGTTGCAGGGTCCATCATTGAAGACTGCGTTACTTGTGTTTCGCATTATAACGAATATTGGCATTTTTGTTCCCAAAATTATTTACAATGGCCAAATTAATATTGTATTGTACCATGGAAAATGAAGGAAGGAGACACACACAATTTGCAGGATAGTTGAATCCACCGTTTATTGGGACGATTATTCCTGGCCCCTGTCAGCCTGGGCCACACCAAAAACAACAAACAGTCTTGCATATTCACATAGAAGCTTGTCTGACTCAGCTGTCAGCTCTGTTCATGTTGATGCGAGCTTTCATGTCCCTGCCTACTGGGGTTGGGTTAGAGTACTCAAGTACAAAATAATTATAATTACTCAAACACTAATTTATCACTCGAGTACTTGAAAAAATTTAAATAATATCTCTGCATGAATGTAATTCAATATAGTGTAGCGGTACCCGGTCAGTTCAGGTTGGCAGACTTTTGTTTCATCTGGTCCTGCGCATTCACATTATCTGTATTGTTCTGGGGTGGGACCATACCACTAGTTTTGGTAGTGTGGGTATGTGTGTGTGTGTGTGTGTGAGCCGCTGTTGGGTGTGGACCATGTCATTTAGACACCCTTGCCCCCCCATGAGAGTAGTGGTCCACTCTCTTCTCTGTGTGTGAGGGGACTGATAGAGCCGGAGCCTGTGTGTGTGTGGAATAGAGCGAGCGAGAAAGTAAGCAAGTTTTTAGGATAGAGACAGGAGGAAGGATTTCTTGTTTTTGTGGTGTGGTCCTGACCCAAACACAGACCCTATTTAATTAATAAAGTAGTTTTGTTAAAGCCTGAATCCCGTCTCCGTCTCCTGCTTTGAGCCTCAAGACCAGGGGTCGTTCCAATATTTTATTCATGTATACCACATTAACACTAGCCACAGAAGTCATTTTGATGGGTTGAAAGTTATATGGTTGTCCGTTTATGACTTTTCCTAAATAAATACCCTAACAGCGTTTGAAAGGCAGGGCCACGAAAATAAGGAAGTTATAAGCCTGCTCACCTAGCAACAAAGTCCTAATTTTGACTGACTTTAATACATGTTTTTATTGTGAATATAACCTACAATATTCTTTTATTTATATATATATATATATATATATATATATATATATATATATATATATATATATATATATATATATATATATGAAGCTAGCCACAGCGCTTCAGCAGAAACATTTCGATCAGAAAACTGCAAAGCAGCAGGCCGCAGCAGCTCAACCTGGATTCTGTGCTGCACCAAATGACACATGTAAGCGCAAACACATGTTTTAAATTAAAAACTACTTTCATTTTTGCAGTTTTGTATGTACATATACCTGTTATACACTAGTTTATTTTATTATATTTTTTTTCATTTTTTGAAGTAGTGCTTTATATGTGGTAAGTTAGAAAATAAACCCTTTTATGTTTCATTTAAATAGTGTTTCGACTGTGCAGATGTTTCATATGATGTACTTGAATAAAACTTTTCAGTTGTATTGGATAGTTGTCTTTCATTTTAATATTGATGTTGTTTAAAATTTACCGTCATAATGACTGACGGTGCCGGTTTTAGGTACGAGTATAACCGCGGCGGTTTTAGTGTTAACGTGGTCATTTTTGTGGCGCATATGTAGAATAATATTGTCTGGCATTAGGTTTGAGTACTCTAAAGTTTTAACGCTCGAGTATTCGAGCAATAAATTACTCAAAATTCCCACCCCTACTGCCTACCCGGACGTCAATCAATCCCGACCGAGGCAAGTTTACCGTTTCCACACACACACACACACACACACACACACACACACACACACACACACACACACACACACAGGGTCCATAGACCAGTTGTGTAACAGTATAAATCCTGGGTTGTTACAATAAATACAGTATAATTAAAACTGCTATTCCACCAGTTTAAAGTTAAATTGTGTGTATATATATATATATATATTAGTTGTTGCCAATTATTTTTATTATTTTCTCCCAATTTAGAATGGCCAATTATTTTTTAATCTCAGCTCACCGCTACCACCCCTGCGCTGACTCGGGAGGGTGAAGACGAACACACACTGTCCTCCGAAGCGAGGTCCGTCAGCCGACCGCTTTTTTTCACACTGCGGACTCACCATGCAGCCACCCAAGAGCTACAGCGTCGGTGGACAACGCAGCTCTCGGGCAGCTTACAGGCAAGCCCGCAAGCGCTAGGCCAGACTACAGGGGTCGCTGGTGCGCGGTGAGCCGAGGACACCCTGGCCGACCTAACCCTCCCTCACCCCGGGCGATGCTCTGCCAATTGTGCGCCACCCCCTGGGAGCTCCCGTCCATGGTCGGCTGTGGAATAGCCTGGACTCGAACTTGTGACATCCAGACTATAGAGCGCCGCATTCTGCACTCCACATGGAGCGCCTTTACTGGATGCTCCACTCGGGAGCCCCGTATATATATTTTTTCTAATAAATGTTAAATAATTTTTAAAAAAACTGTAAATAAATAACACAGAATCCAAGGACGTTTATACACACTTGTATTGTTTCGTACTTGTGTTGTAACATTAAAGGACAGTTTGTTTTTACTTTTAGAAAGAAATACAGTGCAAGCACGGGAGAGTACTGTATGTCCCAGTTTCAACTTAAATGGGTTTAAATACGGTAATGTAAACCAACAATAAAACACAATGTTTGTGAGTCAAATTGCATTATGGGGGAAATGGGAGCCACGACCTTACAGTGTTTTATGAGTCGGAAGTCTTGGGTGAAATGTACTAAACAAGCGCAATGCTATTTGCGTGTTTTTAGGGAATGCTTTGCGACGGGAGTTTCTGTTTGTGGTTCAAGCGTAGATGAATATGTAATTATAGGCGTTCCTCCATAAATTCTCAAAAACGGGGCGGACTTAGTGCAAATGAGGGTTCTCAAATATTCTAATGAGATGTACGAAAGCTGCAGACAATTGCAACACTTACAATTGCATCAATTTGTTAAGAACTTTTGAAAGTAGGTTGTAAACAGTTGCAATTGTTGTTGGCATTTCCCGTCTGCTTTTTCTTGTGCGTTGCCAGCGCATTTTTTGCTCAATGCATTTTTTAGGCAAACAGCCAAATATCTATTTTAACCCGAAAAGGAGGGTGTACTTACAAAGCCTTGAAAACACATTTCTATGACATTTCTGGTTTCCCCAATGTGTTGGGAGCAACAATAGGCTGCCCACATGTGCTGCTAACCCCTCCAGCTCATTCTGAACATCTGTATATGAATAGGAAAAACACCTATTCTATTAATTATTATTTATTTCTTAGGAGATGCCATTATCCAGGGCGACTTACAATTGTTACAAGATATCACATTATTTTTACATAAAATTACATTATTTTTTACATACAATTACCCATTTATACAGTTGGGTTTTTACTGGAGCAATCTAGGTTAAGTACCTTGCTTAAGGGTACAGCAACATTGTCCCCCACCTGGGATTGAACCTACGACCCTCCAGTCAAGAGTCCAGAGCCCACACATTAATGTGCAGGTGGTTTGTAATTGTGCACAATTTAGCACTGCACCCCTGACAAATAAAAACGGACAGTATACATTTGGCTTATAGGCTACTAATGATAATACAAATTAGTGGTATGATACAAAATGTATTGTTTGTCCTTTGAAATTCGTATTAACTAGAATTGACTGACCTCCTGTAAGTATCATAACTTGTCAATGTGTCAACATGATCTATTTTGTGTTCATTGTCTAGGCTGCCAAGTTAATAATAATAATAATAATTATTAAAAAAAACCTGCTAAAATAATTTAGTTTCAATTTAAAATAAATGCAGCAGCATGATTTATTTTGTTACCATACCGGTAGCCTACAGGCTAAAGTAAAAAGAAAGTGCGGCAGGTGTTCATTGGATTTCACTACTGTACTGTATATTGTATATGTATATATGTATTGTATAGTGCAATGATTTTTACATTTAAAATACTATAAATGTATGTGTGTTTATTTGAATAATGTTGCGCGAACTCTCGCAATAGAGATCTCGCTAAGAAGACACAACACATATTTAAATTAGTACACTGCGGCTCTTTTCATTAACATATTTTCTCTTAGTAAATGCGACAAAATGTATACTTTGTTAAGTGTCGCAATGAAAATGCAAATTGCGGTATGTTTGCTCTGCGACTGGCCCATCTTTATACACTACCCCTAAGTTGGTAAAATACTTACAGATACAAATAAAACCATTTTTAGAGACACTACTACAGGGTTAGAAACTCACGCTCGCCCGAGGCGAATTAAATTGGATGAAGACTAGTTGATGTTTGTGTCTCAGTAGTCCTCTGGGTGAGTACTTAAAACAAATGTACAGATATACTCTCACATTCAGTCTTGCGTTAAAAAAAAATGCAGGGAAGTCAATTATCTAATGTGGTGTAGCAGTGGTGAATAAGCATTCACAAATAATGCTTAGAAAACAGTCACTCGGAACTGAAACCTCCCTTCATTTCCCCTGCAATGCCATCCCCACTTAATGACGTTTTACATTTGTGTTCTCCCTCTGCGCGGGATGCAAAGTTTATCGTTTGAATTTACTGAAGCGCGTTGCATCTTTTGAAGTAAGTGTAAAGTCATTTTACAAAAATGTGGAGATTTATACAGGGTTACGACCGTGACTGAAGATGTAATTAGCAAAGGGGGCCGGTTGTAGTAACAAGGTCAAGCAATAGATCACGTTTTACTAAATATTTTAAAACTAATAAACAAACAATTACCATAATGAACATTATCGTAGTATGTTGCTTAAAACATAATAACACAATATATTCATAATAAAACACACTTTTCTCATACCAATACAGTATTAGTGGGCGATAATCAGTTTGTTTGAAAACCAGGCTTTAATCACTGATAATCGGTGCGCAGGCGGTGATTCCGTGAGTGCTCCAGGGCTCAAACACCAATGGGGAAAATAAGGTCCCGCACAGTGCAAATAAATCACCTGCTCTGTCAATTTATAGTGTGGATGCTTCACAAACAGAGCTGTTATTGCAGTGTTTAAAAATATAAAATCCATTAATACAAAGTCTCCCAGCTTTCTTGAAAAGATCTGCGTTTCCATTGTTTTTCTTTTTCTATTTGTCAGTTCTGGCAGATTCTACTGTACTTGCTGAAGCGGTTGTCTACCACTGCTAATTAAAAAAAAATAGCCACCTAGCTAACAATTTCATCCTGAGGGCTACAGTGAAACGTACTATCTTTAAATTGGGACTTTGGTGAAGACCGCATGTGTTCATAGCCAGCCAGCATTTTTATAAATAGCAACACATGTAATGTACAATAAAATAAACATTTTATTTCTGTCATCAGTGTCAATTCCAGGCGGAGCTTCAGGTGACACAGCTGAGAGAATTTTTTCCTCTGTCATCCCGTCTGGTGCTGTCAGTGTCAGTTTCTCAGCGCACAGTACAGAAGTCGCTCAGTAACGAGGTGCAAACAGGTGATTGATCGATCTGTATGAGCGTTTATGAAGGTGCTTTGTTAAAAAAAAAATCTAAATTTATAACAGTGTTTATTTTTTAGCAAAATAAAATCTAAGCCTATTTTTAGGGACCCCAACTGTTGTTGTTGATTCCAACTTAGGCACTTCACATAAGGACTAGCAAGTTTACATCAGGACTAGTAAGTTTCAGAAGGTACTAGTCCTTTGGACAAGTAACACAATAGTGTTAGTTTCTAACCCTGCACTACTACATGAAACTTCTAGTATACTCTATGCAGCCATAAAACAAGAACTGCAGGTAAAAAATATGTATATTCTTTTTTACAAACCAAGAGACAATTTACAGACTTACAATTAAACAAGAAACACTACTGCACATTATTACAAGATGGAAGGAAAGTTAACAACACACACACACAAAAAAAGAAAAAATCACAATAAGGATAAAATGTATTGTCCAAATATTCAACATTGCAGAGATATCATATTAGGTATATATTGAGTTTGATAATGAGGTCATATAAGCTTGACTGTAATAACTAAGAAATATGCTTAATTAGAGAGATATTCAAAACAGAATGATAAAAGGAATTGAAATGGCATTTCAATTCCTTTTGTAAGTAAGTTGTAATTGATGTCACAATGGGAAGCTGTTTCTTTGCAGGTCAAGTAACCAACCACTGTGACATCAATATCAGCTTCATTGTTTACTTGGATATGCTTTCACTGGATGCTATTCACCCATAACACATCCCCTGACAATACTGATATTTACAAAGAAGCATTCAGCTATCAGTGGCAGTAAAGTAAAGCTGCAGGAGACTACGCTTCAGGTGTAACATCATGAACTGGCCATCATGATTAAAATGTTTAAACAGTATTCTGTAGGGGTCATTTATTGACCCTCTTATTAACTAATGCAATACAGTTAAATGAAGTCCTAAACAAATCGGTATTATACATTTTAGTGTAGCGGAATTGAACACATGCACGCTAAAGTCATTTGTATACAAACAGGAGGAGACTCGGAGCAAAAATACCTAAAATACAATTCAGTTACAGTAATCCGTCGCATATCCACACATCACATATCCGCCCTTGCCGTTTATCTGCCATGATCAACCTCTTCAGCAACGTTAGTTTATTATTGAACAGAGAATATTAGTTCAGATATTGTAGATCCTACCAGTTATCGCCAACTGTGTTGTATGTACTCTCTGCTCAACCATTGCTGGTAGTGTCACGTGAGCTGTTCAGTGTGTTGATATGTAAATAAATCCTGTTTGACTGTGGGGTGTAGCGTCAGGTTGGGTCATAATATCATTCTGTTGATGAAATTAACAGAATTGGAATATACAGAGAAGAGGGGTCCTAAGCCATTCTCTGTGTCTGCTTGGTTTCTTGTCAAGAACTCCCCCACTGACAGAGAATGCTTTTAAAAAGAGTCATGAACTAAATAGTGAAAAAGCGGTTTATCTTCACCATCGCTGAATTAATCATTTGGCATCAGGGGTGTCTTCCAAGAGGGTGCAAACCGGACGGTTTTGAATGTTTTGACACCTCGGACAGAAAACAGTCCACCTTATAAATATAGCTGACGGACAAAACAGCGAACAGCCAACGGGAAAACACTCCACATGGACTCGGGCACCGCCCCAAATAAACAAACTATCCAATCACCGGGGTGAAGAAAGGAGTAGAAAAGCATGAGCGCGACTTTCAATCGGGCCTCCTGACACACAGAACAAGGCTCTGAACTTTGACAATCTGAAGACCCGCAGCCTGCGATCGGCTTGAAAAGAGATGCCGTTTTTGGAAACTCTGATACGGGATAACAACCCCAGTGTTTAACGCCTTGGTGTGGGAGTCCGCCGCGTAAGATGTCTAGAATCCTAAAAGTACTTGGAATCAAATATCTAACTTATCCCCGATTGATCACCGGAGGAATAGTTGGACATCTCATTTGAAGTTGACAGAGATTGAAATATATTCAGTCTTTTGTTAAGCTAGCAGTGCCGGAGTTTGCGGTGGAATATCCCAGACATAACTGGACCAAGAGTGCACATATTGGTGGAGGAATTGCTGTTTCTGTGGAATACCTAAATAGTTAATGACTCCTATTTTTGCAAAACATTTCTTTCGTCCCCTGGTGTGGAGACACAATGCAAGGAAGGCAAACCCCAGAACCTGGACCTTTCCTTGCTGGCAGGAGAGCCTTTGAGCGCCTGTTGGATGACATACAGACCAGCTGAAAAGGAGCGTAAGTCTGTTAAGTATTCAACACATAGGGCCCTATTTAGCAAATATGTGCGCAGCCGCCATCGCTAGGGCAAAAATCACATTTTGAGGATTCCAAATGTTTGCTCAATTACAGTACGAGCACATTTAAAGGTACGATTATACTTTTGGCAGGGGTCGTGGGGTTGAGCAGCGGTCTCAGTAGCCACTGCTTCAGTGGATACCCATTGTCCCCTATCAACCAGCCGCCACCTTTGAATTAGCGTGGATAAACAAGTCATACACATTTGTGATGTAGTTGTTTGCATCACAGATCACACACTACCTGCAAGTTGACAGAAAAGGTCCCCTTACGATTTACATAGAGGTGCGTATTCTGTGTTGGTGCGTGTATTTTAGTGCTACAGGCAAGCAGTGTGCTCTCCGCATGTCTCCTTCCAGGTCAGCCTGAAGCAGTTGGCAGATGTCAGTGACTGTTTGTCTGTAGAGGCAAAATTGCTGCATACATTGTGTGTCAGACAGGCTCAGAAAAGACAGATGACTTTTAAATATTTGGGGACATCTCCTCCTCCACTCTTGGCCACGTAGAAACAGTAATAATAATAATAATAATAATAATAATAATAATAATAATAATAATTATTATTATTATTATTATTATTATTATTATTATTATTATTATTGTTGTTATTGTTTGTTTGTTTATTTATTTATTTATTTATTTATTTATTTATTTATTAGCAGACACCCTTATAAAAATCATAGTACAAAGTATCACATTATAAAATATCACATTAATCCAGTGCACTCTCCATATTTCTTTCATTTCTCTTTTTTTCTCTCTCTCTTTTCTTTGCCTGCTTCCCTGGTAGTTATTATAGTCGACCATGTAATTTGCGCACAGTTTAGACCTGGTTTTCACATGTCTACTGAAACGCAAATGCTAACACTGTTGATGGTTTGCTAAATCACTACATTTGTATTTAAAGTAAGCACTGGTGCTAACTTGCCGAGTGGGCACAAAAACACGTGTTGCTAAATCACGTACCTGGGCAAAGTCTGTTTGCCCACACGTGCGCCTGATTTTGGTGCCCTAACTGTCTGCAAAAGTGTTTTGTGATTGCCTTAGGGGTTTGCAAACGTTGCTAAATAGAGCCTGTAGTGTTTTATCCTCTTATGAACTCGAGAATAAGCCAACCTCAAAGTAAAATTAACGTTTTGTTTAAGGTAGAATGTAAGAAAAGTATTATTGCTTTCAATTCATGCTTTGAGTTAATGAACACTATAGTAATTGTTTTGTTGAATGTGATTCATATAAATTGATGTGGGTTTTACAAGGCAATTATCATTCTGTATTTAAAGCTGGAATCCAAATTAGCTGGCTTGATAGTAGATAATTCTCATAAGGCTCATAAGGTTGTCTGTACGCAAACAGCGTCTTTATCTCGCAAGAGTGAGAATTACCTTCTGAACCAAAACATCTATTTGAGACTGATTTAACGATGCTTGGTTTATCAAATATTAACGAAATTAAATATTTGTGTTACTAACGATACCCCTGTTAAGACTAACCTTCATCTTAAATAACTGTCAGGAATGTGGTTATAACATTTAAAGGAATCTACCATAGATTGCTCTGGATCGCTTATCAGCTATCGGGAGTGGGGTGTCGTTGTTGATATTTTTCTTTCTGTACTGTTTAGTTTAGTTAATTCTTCCTTTCTGTATTACTTTAGTTGTTGTACCTTTAATTTTTCCATTATTTAGTTTTATTTCCAATAAAACTGTTCCTTTGTATTCACTAGAAGCAGTGTCCAGTCTGATTATTTCAGTAGAGGTGGGTCCTATATGATTTTGAATTCAAATAAGGTATTATATGATTATAACTTAAACTAGTCCAAATACAAATATACCTTGTCCAGGGGCGTATCAACTTCAACCTCCGTCTCAACCTCCTGCCTGTCACTCAGCAGCGACTGCACGGATCCACACATTAGGCTGCCCTGTCACAAGCATTAATACCCTGTATCTTTCTAAACAAGGGATTTAGGGGAGTTCCCTAATAAAAGCTGAATCCCAAAACAATAATTGTGTGAAGATAGTAATTGTTACAGTTGTGTATAATGGTATTTAAAACAGGATTCATTCATCCTACTTTTTACATATCCGCCCTTACTCTCGTCCCACCGCAGTCAGATATGCGACGGATTACTGTAGTGTTATCTCCCAGATATATGCCACATTGCAGCCAATGTGAATGTTTTAAACATAAAGGTCAACTGATTTTTATAGATCACTTGAGAGTTCAATGTTTGGATGACCTACACTTAAACTGGCTTAGTAATGAACAGTTTTAAAATGGCACTACTTGTATGTAACATTATCGTGTACCAAAGAAGTACTTGAAATAAAAACTAAAAAACCAATTGGATGGGAAAAGATCAGTCACAGCAATCCTTGCTTTTGTAAAATGTAACCACATTTATGATTGGCTCACTGACTTAATACATGTACATTTAAGGGAAATTCACAAAGCCTTACTCCAAAGTGTCATTTGCACCATGTTTTATGTAAATATAAAAACTAAGTTAAGAATACATTGAATTAAATCATTTCAAATTTCATTCTTTTTTCTCCTTAAAAAATAGTGCTGATGGCATTTTTAAGTAAATTCCTTGTGAATTTGCCCCTCATATACAAAATGAATTTTTGTAAGTAAAATACAGTGTGCCCTATGTTTTATAAGATTTTTTCGTTATTAACTATATTAATGATAATGAAACTGAATTGGTATCGATATGTTAACCAAAATCAGACATAACAAAAACAATACTGCTGCTTTAAAGAAAATACCCCTGCTCGCATGAATGAATGAAAGGTCACTGGCATAAAGCAGCTGATGCGTTTTAAAGACATCCATAGACCATGCCCCTCCTATTTAGTTTTATGTTACGCGCACGGTACTGCCGTTAAAAACTGGTGGAGAATGATGGGCTTTGGTGAGCAGATCCCATGCGGCCCCTGCAATGTGCAGAGCCAGCTGTTCTAAGGCTCAGATGACTTTCCTTTCTGAGCTTCACAGATGCTGCAGCGTTTGTCAGGACACAACAAGCCTTTGTTGTGCCCGTTGCTGATTTTCTCAAAAAGAGCAGCTTAATTATTTATTAACTGCTACAGTTCCTTTGGGCTTCATCTGTAGGCTGTTGTCAAGTGACAGAATTCTAAAAAGGCCTAAAGTAGTGAACACAGGCAGTGGATAAAGGAATCTGGTGCTTCCATTCTTTATTGCCCGGCGTTCCTGTGAGAATTATACTGTAGCTCTACCTGTTTGCAAGCGCTCAAGTAAATGTTAATTCCTTTAAATTGTAATTGCTACATCAGGTTTGTTAACAGCCTGCACAGTTCCTCCTGGTACTGTGTTATCAAAACTGTGTCTAATTAGATTACCATTCCGGAACAAAACCTTGCTCCACTTTTGTATTTCTTTTATGAAATACTCTTTGGTTCTCCCCCTTTTTTGTTAAACTTAAAATTTAAACATCCTCATAACAAATTAGCATGTAGGTGTAATGCATTTACTAGGTAATTTTAAATGGAAACAATTTCCGCTGATTGAAAATCTAATTGTAGAAAAAAAAAAAAAAAAAAAAAAACTACATGCCAAGGTAATCATACCATGAAATATTGGGCATTATTTTTAGTCAGTACAATGATACAATGAAAATAAATGTAATTACACAGGGTAATTTTCGCAAAGGCATTTTAATTGCACGCTCTTTTTCGAAATATTTTATCACAGAAAAATATCAATTTAATTATATAAAAAAATCAATGACTTATGATGTGTATTTATTTCAGCAAAACTCATTCCTGCTTTACTGTCAGTAAGCTAGATGTGTGTAGTATTCCCAATGCCTATAGTAAAACTCATTAAATTGCAGGCTTGCAAATGTCAAACTTAATTACTAAATATGAAAAAAAAATTAAATAAAATTTAGTTAACTTGGATCCAGGAACATTACCTATAAATGAAATAAATGAAAATGAATTTGTTCTATTTTGTATCCCAGCAATACAGTATCACATGGAAATTTTGGTTAAAAAAGAGAAACTGATGGATTTTTCTATTTTGGGGGCTTAATCTGAGGCATGATATTAATCTGAATGACTCCAACATATTATTTGAGAATATGTAGCAAGGAAGGAAGACCCCATTCTGGCTGAAAGTATTCTACTATAGGTCAGGGTATAGGCAACATTGAATCCTCCAACCAGTCCATTCCATCGCAAGATTATTTTTAGCAGGTCCTTAATTATTTCATCAATCCTTAGGAGGGTTGATTTACTAATTAAGTAACTTGTCTGAACAAAAAAAAAAGTTCCCTACCCCTGTTCAAGATTATTCAGATTCTGAACAAAAGGTTTATTAAATAATTACACAGAATAGGTTCAGTGTTGGCTGGCTAATAGTGATTTTAATTCAGAACACTCAGTTAGAACAGACTGTTTTGTTAAGTAGATTGAAAATATATTTTTAGGAAAGTCAGTAAGTCATATTTTACAAAACGCAGGTTGCTTTACGTTTTAATTAAGAGTCCCAAAACACAAGTGGATGTAGACAAGCTGAATAATAGGTACACTCCTAGTCCAAAGCCTTTGTCGAGATAGTTTGCTAATGTGGCATTGATCAGCCCACTAATCCCAGCCAAGGCGGAATAAGAAAATATAGGCTACAGGCTGCAGCAAAGGTCAAAAGATAAATTGTTTAAGTTGTCTTTTAGCAAGTTTGAGGTCAGAATTCATTCATCTTGTTACTTCACTGTATCCTTTTAGCGGCCTCAATAGTGGGATTAAATACTGAATAGTGGTGGATCATTCAATAGCCTCTATGCCCTGGCATTAGAAGGCTGTTTGTGCACAGAATGGAATTGCATGCACACAGCATGCCAAAGGTAATCGTGATGATGATCTATCCTACAGGATTAATACAAAAACAACATTATCAGATTTGTGTTTCTTTTTAATCTCACTGATTCGTCTTAGATTTGACATTTCTAAGATAAGAAAATGGACAGAAGATGGGCTAACCATTTTAAATTAGTGTTGCACCGTTTTATTTGTTTTGCCTCCAAAATGCCTTGTTTAGACTTACCACATTTTGGGAGCATTTAGGCAAGAAGCCAGCAGAATCAAAAGAAGTATCCGATACAAGCAGTAAAGGACAGTAGATAAGATATATTTTTGTTTAAACATTTATTGTAGAAGGCGTACTGTACTATGAAACATTCTGTTTGAAGTAATCATAGCCCATGCTTGGTATTAGTAGTTTCCAGTAATATCTGCAGTAATTGAAGTCTGCCTCAGATTTATATAGGGCAGCAGTGTGGAGTAGTGGTTAGGGCTTTGGACTCTTAACTGGAGGGTCGTGGGTTCAATCCCAGGTGGGGGATACTGCTGCTGTACCCTTGAGCAAGGTACTTTACCTAGATTGCTCCAGTAAAAACCCAACTGTATAAATGGGTAAGTGTATGTAAAAAATAATGTGATATCTGTATTATGTGATATCTTGTAACAATTGTAAGTCGCCCTGGATAAGGGCGTCTGCTAAGAAATAAATAATAATAATAATATAACCTAGTAATCTCTTAAATCAAAACAAAAACAAAAAAAAATCCAGAAGGAAATGGTTATTTTTGTTTGTTATATAGCCTTCTCCAATCATTAAAGTTCAAATTCATCACAGGTCATAGCAATCTGCAGTCATTCTTGGCTGACAGCTATTTAAACTGAAACAGGCTCTGGTGGTCTCATCCCACACCACAAAATCAGCTACTCACATTTAAATCAGCAGTTCCAGATAAGAGGGGTCAGTAAGTGCACTGTCCACATAAATGTGCTTGATTTCTGAAGATTAACTTTTGCCAGCGCTCAGTCTGGAATAGATTCCAAATCGTCTGAGAAGTTTATTTGAAGAAAAAAAAAAAGAAAAGAAAAAAAAGCTTTCATAAGTAGAAACAACTTAATTTAATTACAGAATCCGTTTTATGCATAACATTTTTGTTTTGTTTTTATAGTAGGCGACAGTATCTCTGTTTACTAAAACGTATGCATCCTCAAACACACTCACTGAGAATAAATGCAGTACAGTCTCAGACAACAAGTTAATGTACAGTCTATGTCTGCATGCCATTGGTCTCTGTTGCTTATAGCATACCTATATGTTATTTCTTCACAGAGGGTTGATCTTTAGGTCAGAAAAAGCCAACTAAGATTACTACTTACAAAAGCTGGGTTTGATTTACTCTTATTGCAAGGGTCAACATGGTCTGTAAAATCTATTGAGGTCTACAGGGAGCTAGTTACTTGAATTTCTTTTTTCACCAGCATTGAATTAGTAAATAAACTGTTGCAGCAAGCTGGTGAGTACAGGATGTTGTTATATTGCTTTTATACAGTTTTGATCAGATTAGTGCTATATGTTTCAAATTGGTAACAAAAAATAAATGTAAAAACATTTAATTGGTTGCAGTTTGGGTTAAATTACTGAGGCAAAACTATACCTGCCTGAGAAATAAATATCAGGCCATATGTAGACACAATAACTGAAATTTGTTTAACTTGTGTAAATTGAACAGCTCATATTTTTTCAAAATTGTATTGCCAATATATGTAATTCTCACAGCAATATAAAGTATACATAATAAAAACAAATAAAAATCATAAGCCAGATAATGTGATGCACACTGACCTGTTTTCTCTCCAACCAAGTTTAGCTTTAAAAAGCAGCCAAATTATGTGTAGTGCAATATTAAGGCTGTGCATAAAACACTCTCTACTTTAACTGTTTGTCTTCAGTGCCACAGCTTTAGTATGTAATAGTAATTTTAGTTTCAAAATGCTTTTACTAAGGAATACTGGAAACAGGCAAATACATTAAAGAAAGCACAATGACCTAAAATACCACAATCTCCAGTTTGATACTGGACATAACATGCAAACCATACAAACAAATGTGTACAAATGTAGTAATACACAGATACACAAAAAGCTATTTAGTCATTTGACCATCTTTTTTTTTTTTTTTGCGGTTTTACGTTATAAGAAATCATAAATGATTTACATCCTGAGAGCATTAGGAAGTCTTACATTGCTCTGAAGAGCTGTTGTAATACATCAAGTCTAAATTAAAATCATTTTGCTTAAGTAAAGATTGTAGGGCTTTGAAAGGCAAACTGCATCAGCAGATGTTATAATTCATCTTGTTTTAATTGTATGGAACTTTTTCCTGGAACGCATGACAGAAACAGTGCCAATGGCAGTATACATCATGTGGTTTGGATTTATTTTCTTCTTGTGTTATTTTCCACTGAAGATTGCTGGGGGATTTTTCATCAGTAGAGGAATGCATTTGAAACACTTTCTACTCAAACACCTTCTGTTTCTCCTCTGATGCTAATATTTGACAGTTAGCTCAAATGGCTTATGTTGTCCGACAGTGTTTTATAGGTCCAATATATATATATATATATATATATATATATATATATATATATATATATATATATAGCCAATAAGTTTTGCCTTAATCTTAACCGCTCACCAATTGATTTGTTATGACCTATGAAAAAAAGGATACATCTTGGGAACTACTTGCACAAATATTTACGTTCTCACACTCTGAATTTACGATTTATGACCGATTTAAAGTGACAGCACTGGGCTGCGGCATTCAATTTCATTATATCCTGCCCTGGAACATGATAAAAAATCAAGCAAGTGCAAGGTAGTGAGGAGTGACAGTTGACCGCAACATGAGCCCACCACGTACCTGAGCTCCAATAACAGTAACAGGGCTTGCCCTTTGAACCTGTATCACCCAGTGAAGATCTTTATTGGTTTGGATGGATTTTATTTTGTGTTATATTTGCTGTCAAGCCATCAAAGAGTGCGGAGAGAACCTGATTAGCCTTTGGCACTCCAATTTAAAATAAAGTTTGTCAGTTGTTTATAAGTGTTTTCAGATGAGTTTGTCAAAGAAAATTGGATTGGATCCAAGATTGCCCTTTTCTTAACAACTGTGATGCTAAAATGAATGATGCCAGGGAACTTTAATTTAAGTCGCAGAACCAGGGTGCAACTATTTGTATGAATAGGAGCATCATCAGTGTTAGGTACTGTATCTGACTCTCAACAGCTCATATTTTATATGAAGTGATGGGAAGGCATGTTACAGTTGCCACATTGAATCTGCAGCTTCACATGACCCAGAACAGATTATCGGCTAGCCTGTCATATTGAAGCGTTTTTCTTTAGATAGATTAGCGATACAAGTTATCACAGGGCTTTTCTCAGAACTAAGCTTTCTAGGAATATAAAGGTAATTTGTACATGTACATTTCTAATTCATTCTCTGCATAACCAGATCATTTTGAATACATTCAGACGCTCACTTTAGACATAATTTAAAGTGAAATGTGATTTCAATGCTGTTAAAAAGCATATGAAGAATTCACACACTGATTTTTTCTTCTTCATGTGAGATTACATTCCTTATACTTCACCCTGACAAAAGTGTTCAGATGCCATCTTAAAAAATAATGAAATGTGATGACCCAAGATGCAGTGGCATTCATTTTACGTAATGCCAGTAGCCAGGTAGTCAAAGCACTAAGTGGCAAGGAGCTCAGGGAACATGAGTAAAACATGAGTTTGAAGAAAGTGATTGTACTTTAGCAAAGCCAAATGTGATAATCTGTTTAGCAAAACAAAGAAAGCAACCTTTTTGACAGGTTTATATGGTCTGCTAGGGTATGTGAGAATATTAACTTATGTCTTACTCACTATGTTCTTGTTTTTGCTGAAATAATAAAAAAAAAAACATCATCTAATGCCTGGAGCTCATGATTTAAGGACTGTTGTACTTGGTCTCAAACTCGCAGGCTGACATGTGTCTGTTCACAATAAAGCCACAGGCAGTTTGGCTGCCTTTCATATCCAAGTAACACACCTGTACTATTTGGCAGATTTCTGAATAATGCCTGGAAATGAAAGTGTCTTTAAAGTTTTAAGACATAATTTAACATTGCCGGTTTGTTTTACATCCTTTCTTTGAAACATCGCCTTTTCAGAGAAGAGTTTTTGTGTGGATACAATTAAATATGTATTTAATATGGTATTAATACAGTTGTTTCTGAGCAGAAAAGGAAAAGCTTCACCCCATTTCAGTTATTTCCTGACTGAATACATAGGTTGGCGGGAAGACCTTTTTAAGTTTTTTAAATTCAGTTTTTACCCTTAATTTTGTTCTAGAACTCTGAGACTGAAATCTTTTAGTTAATCCACCGAATTTACAGCAGTGCAGGTCTGACCCAAAGCCATTGAGATAGCTAAATCTAATTTATTGTAACATGTATCTTTGTAGTTGTTCATACAAATATTATGTCAGTTGTGTGGGTGGGTTTCTTATTATCATTATATTATTTTAATCACGGCACCACTCTGTAAGCAGTGTACTGGTCATCATCTGAATTTGTTTTACAAATGACATACATAACCTTAAACTGTATGGGTGTAAAGTATATGTTTTACTGAAAGAGACATTAATGGGTTTGATTGTTATGCATGCTGGGCTTTTAAGGGATTTGGTGGAATGCATATTATATGCATTACTAGCAAATTAAAACATTGCTGTAGACATTTAATGTATGATGATGCATTTCGGTTTACAATATCCAGATGCCCCCCACCCCCCTTCAACTACACATCATTGTTTTTTATTTTGTTCAACAGAAGGTGTCATCCAAACTATACTACATAAGTAACTCCATACACTGAGACATAGATGGCACAAATTAAATAAACAATTATTGCTCTATTAATATTGGTGTCCATTCTTTCATGGGGTTTTGCTATTAGGTAATACAAAATAGGCCCAGTATATTATTCTTCAATTGAAATGAGGAGGTTAGAGAGTGGTCCTAGTTTTAAGGTCGGTGCCAATAGAGAAATTAAATCATTGATCGCACTAAGCCCACTGTGTGAATCTAAGTAGTTACTGGATTACGTGCATATTATCTGCATTGCTTCATGTGTAAATATTGCTTTTGGATCAGGTCATCCATGATATGGATAATATACTGCACAATAAAACAAAGCCATCATTTGTTCATTATTCATCGCCTTGATGTGTATATAACTGGGGGGAATATAACCTTTCTTTTTGGTTTCCACGCATTCTATACTATGGGTTGATATTGATGTTTTTTCAAGGAAGTAGATTTAATAAAGTACAGTAAAGGTTTTTCACCACCAGTTACTGGGGGAAGTATTCATGCATTTTTGAATAACAATATGCCAATGGCCCCCTTTATACAAAGGTTGCCATTTATACAAAGGAGAGGAAAAAATGATATTGCTGTATTAGAGACGGTCAGATTTGTATTTATGCCTGTCTTGAACCATGTATACTTTATAAAGGATAAAATGTATCAAAGCATAAACAAAACACTTAATATTTTTAATAATGTACATTATTTAATTGTTAGCATAAACGTCATTATATTTTTGGAATCAGTATTTGCTGCATTTTAGAAAACCAAAACTACACAAGAACAATTCGTCCTGCTGCTGCTGCAGGCATGCAGGGTTTTATGTAATTGAATTAATGGAATGACAGAAGAAACACAAACCTTCTTTTGACAAACCCTCAAGTTAATTTACCAGTGAAGTATAAAATATTCAGTCCTATTTTTACCATCCTGTCTCTTCTGAGGCAGTGCCTTTTCTGTACTTTGCCTGAGCTTTCTTACTCAATGGTGTCTCTTCTACTGTTGAGGTTTAGCATCGGCCCTCGCTGAGAATATAAAACAAAGATTCTGCAGGCATTTTATGTGTATCAAATCCAGCAGGGGTTCATTTTGTGTCATTATTGGGAATTCTGGGTCTGACAGCATCTATCAAACAAGGAAAAAAATCTATACATTAAATATCAACTCTGTGATAAACTTTTCAGAGCTTCTTATGACATGTTTTGAGGATCTTTCTGTTGAAAACAAGTAAACTTTATTGCAGTGTTGTTTTCATTGCCACGGTGTATCATGACATACACTCATATAGAGTAGTGAACAGAACTCTCAAATTCCACAGCACAGGGTGGCAGTAGAATTTATGTTGAACCATGGGTTAGTGTAGGTATCACCCACACAGTGCAATAAATTATCAAATGTAAACCAAACTTCAAGGGGAAATCAGGAGAATCTCTAGAACCCAATTTAGCAACCCCCTCTGGAGCCTGTGGGACCTGGAATTGTCTGAAAATATAACAATAACAAATTACAGAACAACACTGTCGTTCCAGTTTCCAAGACTGTCAGCCTGATAAAAGCTGAGAACACCACAACACACCAGAAGGGATTTTGTATTTAATTAGGCCCTCACCTGCTTTTATATTCTGTTTACATTTATAGGGCATAACGTTTTGAAGCAGGCACAAAAAGACAGTTTAGATAGATTTCCAGACCACTTCAAAGATGAAAGGTTGTTGATAATCCAGAATTACTCTGCCATGAACAAACAAACTACAGTCTGGAATAGTGCTGTTGTTGGTCAATAAGTTACTTTAGTCACAGAAAAGCCTGAAAAGGAAGGACACATAAATGTGCTGGTAAACCAAATGGATTCCAGAACTCGATATAATAAAACAGATACTTGAAGCATTCAAGCATTTCTTGTAGAATTTATTATAACAAGTGCACTGGTAAATGTATCTGATATGTGGTAAATGGCCTTTAGATGACTTTAGATTTTATGGTAATAATTTGTTCACTGTCAGTTTCTGCGGGTGTTGTTGTTATGATTAAAGTCTGCTGGTGATACAGTTGGCAGTTAGGAAAGTAGTTTGAGTTATTAACCCTGCAAATGGTTTGAGAACTTAATATGAGAGAAAAAAAAAAGAAAGAGTAGGAATATTTAATAGACTCTGACAGGCACAATTGAGTTATCGCACTATGACGGGGAGAAGGAATGACTGACAATGGTTTTCTTACTTGTATATCCTGGTGTTTGATCTTGTCTGACTTGCAGTTATTTTTTTTTTTTTTTGGTGGAGATTACCACTCTTCAGAGATTTGCCCGTTACTTGTAATTTATTTTCTGTCAAGTGCAATGTAAAGATACACAATAGAGGGAGAAGTACTGCATGAAAAAAATAACTATTAGGTAGAGCCTCTTAACCCAGAAGATACAGACCTGCATCAGGAAGGCTGCACTTGCTTTTTTTTTTATATACTGTTGTTTTCAAAATGGGTTCCATTTGCTACCAATAATTGTCAGTAACACATGCTAGAAAAACTCCCAGCATGGCTAATTTCTGATGAACTGCACTGCACTGTCACAAGAGTATTCCACCGAGCATTCCCAACCTTTGGTGATGGTAGAGAAAACAAATACTTCTTCAATAAAATGTCCATGTGTGAGTGTAGGGTGGGGGGGCATCCCCTGCAAGTTCAAAACATCCTCCTTAAAGATGGATGTGAAAGTCAGTGTTTCCAGCACCTGTAGTGATGATTAGCAACAATCAAGTATTGATTCCTGATCAATCACAGAAAAGCTGAGCCTCAAAGAAAACTGTGTTAGCTTGTCACCATCGTGCATAATGAACTGATTGATTGCGCTCTGTGGAGATGGAAGGAAAATCTTTGAACTGCTCTGTAAAGTGTAATCCAGGTTACATTTTGCTAATCTGAAATGTAAAACATTTGGATAAAAACAGTCAGGAGCGTTCATTATTTACTCTCGAGGGTTGGGGCACTGATGGCTTTTAAATGCTGCTGCTTAATGCACCTGAATATTTAGAAACTGATCTGATTGTGCCATGCTGGCTTTCCCCTTTGTTTACATACACTCCTTTAACTTTTATTTGAAGGAACACAAGGGTTCCCCCACCTTGAAGCCTTCTTGCCACTTTGTGAACTAAACAAGGCTTCCTGCCACCCTTTGAACCAAACACACATGTGCAGCAAGCTGTGATGTTGAAGCAATATAAATATACTCTTGAGTATAGACAGGAGTTAATTTGTGCCGGATCGCACCGATCGCACACTAGGAAACTGTGCACAATTAAAACGCGCCCAACAAAACATTGTCCAATCTCTGGCTTGCCCTGATGTCTTTGCAGCCAATCACAGTAAGAATAAGAAAAATTCAAAGCTACACAGTTTGAAGTGTAAACACCCCAGTCCAGCTACAAATCCAACTGGAACCATCGTCAGAGGCAACCGCTAAAAAAAGGTGCCTATAATATTAAACAAACTGTTTTATAGCTTATTAAAGCATTTCCATATTTTATGTATCCGTATGGCTTTATATTGAAGTTTTAACATGTTCACTGAGTTTGAGAATGTAATGTTAAAATATAAGTAACATAATTAATTTGCAGAGTAGTGTGATACCTCAAAAAAAAAAATGCTTAGAACACATGCGTGATTGTACAGTAGTTCAAAGTAACATTGCAGTTAAAATGGGAGGCTTTTTTGAATGCCTACTACATTACCATTAAATATTGTACATTATTTATCGAGAGTACTCATGACTTCCCCTGAAAATACATTTTATTCTCCCAATGTTAAAATTAGACGATAAGTTACTCCCAGACCCAAAACCTTATCTGGAGCGCTGGTTGTTTCATTAGCTTTATTTATTTATTTATTTTTTTTAATTCACTTTAAAAAAAAAAAAAAAATTTAAAACAATGATAAAAAAATGGATCTTTTGTTTTCCCATCTGATGTGATATGTTCTGTTCTGTTTTAATACATCCAGAAGTAACTATATTAGTATGATTTTTTTTGTGTGTGCATCTGACAATTGTTTAATCCTCGTAATTTACAGGGTGGTATAGTTTTGAACTGATAAAAAATGATGGGAGGTGTACTTGTGCAAGAGTGCCAACTCTCTAGTTCAATCTACAATTTGTTTTTATGTTTGAGTCCTGTATTCTTTGGTTACACTACAGTATGAATGTTTCTAAGATCCCATTTAAATTCTGGCATTCCTGGCATGAAAAACTTGAATTCAGCTAAATGAATCTCTTATGTTGATCTTGGCTTCAAGTTTAAAGACCAAACTTTGAAGCCAAGCAATGAAGCCACTGGAATGTTTTTTTTGCTTGTTTGTTTGTTTTATCGCCACTCTTAGTTTCATAGTTTCTGATGTTTACTGTACATGAGCTATATATACTCATCTTTAGCCAGAATAGTTTAACACATTTCACAAATCTTCAAAGAAAGGCATGTACTGAAAAAAAAAAATGTATTTTTTTTCTTTATATGAAACTGCTACTACTACAGTATTCATTTTCATAACTGGATTTGAATTTCTGCTTCCATTTGTACCATTCCCTGATTGAGTGTGCCGTAATTAAGGAAATGGGAAATCACCTGCTCCATTTAACTGAGCTGTAATGCGCGTTACACCAGGTCTGATGCTCTACTGTTAGACATTTGTCAGATCTCTCCCACAAAAACAGAAGGGCCTCTGATTAACTCCAATTGGGACTCAATCCCTGCCAGCTTTGTTATGATTGTTATTTAGACCATTTCAATGTTAAATTAGCATCTCTGCGTGCTGGGCATTTTTTTGACAGGATGACAATTATCCTGGATTTGCATGACGAGCAACAGAGCAGAAGGGGAATTTTGCTGAATCCCACTTTTGTTTTGTTTTTTGTTTTTTGTTTTCTCTCACGCTGGATATTTGGATTTTCATTGGGGCAAGCAAAATGAAGCAATTGAGCGAATCTTCAGTCTAAGCATCCTCACACAAGACTCCCACCAGAGTAGTCTAAAGGACACAAGCAGCTGAAATCTTAGGCAGTGCACAAAAAGCCATCTTTAGCAATCTCGAAGAATGCATAGTGCAGCTGGAGGGAGGCTTAAGCTAAACTGAAGCATTTTTGTTAAGTCTTCTTGATAAACTGAATTATACTGTGCAACAACAATATAAAAAAGCTGACCTTAGTTTATTGCAATTTATATAACATATATATATATATATATATATATATATATATATATATATATATATATATATATATATATATATATATATATATATATATTTGTTAAATAAAATATATATTTCAAGTAAGAAAGTTAATTGCTGTATGGTCAAACTTGGTAAATTACCATTGCACTCTAAAGTAACAACTATAAACAACAGTGTTGTTTTGTATAGACTAGTTCAAGTTTAAAGGATGAACATCCCTTTTGATGGTCCCTTCACTAAGTGTTATAAAGCAAGCTGGTTACTGAAAAAAAAAAATACATCTATATTGCCCGATCCCACTACAGGAAGGTATTTTATTTGAAATCTGAGAACCCCATACAGTCAGTGACAAGTGCAACCCTGCACTGATCTCAGTTATAGTCTTCCATTTTGGAATTGTTTTATATTTTATTTGTTGTCTATTAAACATAAGACATCAATGTACAAAATAATTGAAGAAGAAATGTGTGCATGTTTTTTTTTTTTTTTTTAACCAGAATATGTTTTTGGCTGGTATATTCTTTGCTTTCAATTTTACAATGTCAGTTTAAAGTGGGCTTTATTCAGACTGTATTAGGCTTGATTCATTAAATAGAGTGGTATTCATAGAACTTTTCTGACTGTTGTTTTTTCTAGAAGAGTCATTAAATGCCACACGTTATTTAATTGGTCAAAACAGAGGAAAACATGTGGGAAAAGCTTTAATGTGGCCCCATATTTCATCCTTGTGTCTGTTTGAAATGTTGTATAGCCTACATATAAAATTAGGCATCTTAATAAATTGAACATAAGCTGTAATATATGTAAAGGCTGCTTAATTGTGCAGCACTTGTCTAAAATATAGTATATGGCAAAGTATGAAATTAAGCTTGTCAAATCACTTCCTTTGGATGAAGAATTACACCACCATGTTCTGTAAGTAAATTGAAATTGGATCCCATTCCTGCCAGAAGACACTTGTATGTTTTTCATTTACTGTAAAACAGGACTTTAGCAATTCTATAGTAATTTGTCTTAGCTAACATGCCCAGCACTTATCTTTTAAGTAACATATCTTGTAAAAGTGAGGTTATTAACCCTGAACAATCCAAGGTAAGTCGAAATGTACAGTAGGTTCTTGCTAATCTGAGTTGGGAATGGACCCTGTCCACATAAGTGATATGTTCGGATAAATTATCAAAGCTGAACCATTAAAAAAAAATCAATAATAACCCTTAGAGTTAACACACGCGTCATATAATTATGATATTGAAGCTTGGTTTCTACAGCTGATATCAGCGTGCATTTCATTATGATTGCATGGTCAAAATTGTATGTCAGTATTTGGCTAAGCGAGTACGTAGCATATATTCACCTACTTACTATACTAGCCATTAAAAGGTTATGTAGTTATGTTAGCTCCACCAAAACAGCAGTGTTGTATTGTAGTTCTGATTTTCTTTTTGTAGACATTACTAGACATGTTTTTTATTATTTGTTTATTTAGCAGATGCCTTTATCCAAGGCGACTTACAGAGACTAGGGTGTGTGAACTATGCATCAGCTGCAGAGTCACTTACAATTATGTCTCACCCGAAAGACGGAGCACAAGGAGGTTAAGTGACTTGCTCAGGGTCACACAATGAGTCACTGGCTGAGGTGGGATTTGAACCGGGGACCTCCTGGTTACAAGCTCTTTTCTTTAACCACTGGACCACACTGCATTATTTGATATAACATTTGAAATATTTTATATTTGAAGAGTGCTGCTTGAAATTAAATTCTGTAGCATAAGATGTGTACAGCAAGTGTTTGAATCACCCATTATGGTCAAGCATGTTCAATCCGATTCAGTGCAATGCGTATACTTCCTTTATACTGATCAAGCAATTGCTGATCAAGGGTGTCCTCAGCTCACCGCGCACCAGCGACCCCTGTAGACTAACTGGGCGCCTGCGGGCATTGTTCATTTAAAGCAGTCTACATAGTTGCTGTAATACAATGACATGCATTGCATACTGGAATCATTCTGTACAATTATATGTTATCTAATAGTTTGACATTTGAAAAGCGATCCTTACTCAAAAGATTAAACTCAGCCATTGGAAAACAATGATAGTACAAGTACATTATGAAGAAAACCTCACAGGATCGTTACCTGACTACAGCATTATAGGTGGTCCTGATACAGATGCAAATTGAAGTGGTAATAAAAGGATTAAAAAGTAGGTTGCCATAGCAATGTTCATGCCGTGTCACTGCTCTCAGTACAGAACTATTGCATTGAATATTGTTTGATAAAGGGATGGAGTAGGCTATATAGTAATATGTACATAAGTAACTGATTCACTGCAAGTACATTGACCCTCACATTTCATAAGCAAGCATACAAACAATGACACAAATACTCACCAACATACACAATTACACAACATATTCTATTGAGTAGAAGTGTGAATCTGGATGAAAGGGACTTAAAGCAAATAGTTTTCCCAATAAATGAAAACCACATCAGTTTGTAGTAGACAAAATGAAACGAGTAAATACATGTTGTGTGAACCTTAAGTAAATATGTCTTTTGCATGTAAAAGTGCTGTATGAATTTGAACAATTAAAATATTCAGTTTCACGCCAGCAACAATCAGTACGTTTACATGAGATCAAGTTATCAGAAAACAAATGAAAATTGGTTTTCTGAAAACAAAACTTGGAATAGATAATCCAATTACATTTGTGATAAATTCAACTGTGTACATGGATTACATTTTTCAGAAAAAACGCAGTAGTGAGTAGGATGGGAACAGACAGGGCTTGGTTTAGTCTGCGCCAACAGTATAGGCACTTTCTGTGTGAACAACTATAGTTGTAATAATGGAGTTTTCTTTTATCAAATACTATTACTTTATTTAAATTAGTAATATAACTTTATCCGTAACTAAACTAATGGATCCTGACTGAAATCTGACATCCATTTATAATTATTGTATAGATTTTTCTTTTGTTTTGGATAAATAAATAAAACACAAAATAGAAAAGCATTTAATATGGACCACATATTATTATATAATCCAAAATCATTTATCTGAAATCCGGTTGACAGTTTACATGTTGTAAAGTTTTAGCAGAAGGAACATAATCCCTCCCTTAAAACCTGCGTGTCACTCTATAAACCAAAAGGGCATTTTCCTGTTTTAGAAATAAAAAATACATCTTCAGTCTTTGTCATACTCAGGAAGCATATATATATATATATATATATATATATATATATATATATATATATATATATATATATATACACACACAGTGATAATATTATAGAGGGAATAGTTTTCTTTTCAGCATGTATTCATAAGGTAAGAACTATTTTGAAAACCATACAAGTCACTGCACCTTTAATAAGGGGATTATTACTTCAAAGTCATGTGACAAAGACACAATAAAATTCTGCTGTGATCATCTAAAAAATACACCATCAATATGACATTATTTTCTGACAAATTTTCTGTTTTATCTTCAGCTCCCTGCAGAAATTCCTCAGGACATCCTCTGTGAATTCTGGTTTAGCTATTGTCAGGTGAAATGAATACATGCCAGTAAAGAATCATTACAAATACTGCATTTTCTTAACTTTTTAGGGAGATGCAATGCATGAGATCATTCATAATAATGTTACATCTTGGCTTTTGATTTAAGGCACTGTTTAAGAAATTATGACAGGCATTTAAACAGAAGTATTTATAGGATGTGTGAATAATGGACTTGTACAAATTATCTTCCTTAGCAACAGTCAGCTACTTTAAGATGGTAAAAACCTTCAATTGAAAAGCTCATGAATATTCCATTACTACCAATGGCTTTCAAAATAAGTTGAATTGTGTTATATAAAATAAAGATCCTCACATCTTAAAGCTTAGGTATACCGTACATCCTTTATAGGTGATGCAAAATGTTATAGCATGTGAAGATTTTAAAATAGATGGTAAATGCAGAGGAAAAGGGGTGAAGGTCCAGCTCATTTACTTTTACATGTTATCTGTGTTTTCCCTGAGGAAAAAACAGATTGTTATTGATTTCCCAGGAAACTTGCCTGAAAGGGCTGACATATGACCAAAACTAATATTTGCCGAAGTGTGTAACTAGATATTTGTATTCATTCTGTCGCTCTTAGCAGTTTCTAGTTATTATATGGATATAAGCACAAGACTATTAGTATATTTTTCTGGGGGCATTTTTGTATTGTGATAATGATGTGGACACATGGACTCTTTATAATTAATACAAATACCATAGTTAAGTAGTTTTAATACAATTGAAAAATAAAGATAGTAAAATAATGTCAGTCACTAAGAATTAAGTTAGGTTTGGGATACACAGTGGAATAATCAAAACAAATATACTTTTTGAATACTGGAATTCAATACGTGCCTCTAAGCAGTGGTGTAGTCGAGAGTATACACAGGTAAACAGTGTTCACCCACTTTTAATTTGGGCAATATAGCGTTTACCCACTTCTCATAACGCAAATACTGAGTTAAAGACAAGATATTTTAACGGTGAGCGTCTGTGTTGTGTTGCTGCGCATTGCTGGGGCTCTGTTTGGCTGAGACAATGTATCTGTTCATGTTTATCTTTTTAATCTGTTCAACTCCACCAAACGGGAGTTTACCCACTTTTTTTATTTACCACTACACCACTGCCTCTAAGTTATGTGAATATATCCAGATGTATGTGTTATAAAAGATTTAAAATCAATGCACACTAGAATTATTCTAAAAATTTAAAAAAACCTAACCAGAGTCCAGTGCGTTGTGGACCCTATGGCATTTGAGGTGATGAAGGACTCTTATGTCCGAAACATCTTAAATACATTTGTATTTTTGTTGTACTTTGTGCAACTTTACTATTATTGAAAAGTTAGTTTATGTTTTATATAATATTATTGAGGGAATAGTTTTTTCTTTTCAGCATATATTCATAAGGTAACAAACTTCATTTTATACCGACTAAAAAATACATAGATAAAGATAAACTGGCCACCGAATTAAAGGAGTGGGAGAGACTCATGGGATTAAGGTTAATAGTACAAGCACTTGGACTCCTCCGGATGGAAAAGATAAATGGTTAGATATGTATATTGAAGTAGTTAAACAAGAAATTATAGTAGGACTAAAGAAAAAATGTAAACTTAATTTAACCAATATTGAAGAACAAGCTATGACTGAGTTCTTAAATGATGATGATATAAGCATAAGACCAGCAGATAAAGGTTTGGGAATAGTGATAATGAACACAGATGACTATGTGAAATCTGTAGAATGTGAATTAAATAATACAGATACTGTGGAAGGGTGGTGGGCAATTCACTGACACACACGGTAGACAGAAGTTTTATTTGAAAACACCACGCTGGTGCCCAGTTTTATTATTTTTGATGTTTTCTTTGCCCGAGAGGGCTGTTGTCCGTGGCCTGAGTACCGGCAACGGTACACAGGACCACAGGAATACCAATACTGGTAAACAGTAAAAAGAACCTGGTACACTCACAGGTACTCAAAATAATAATGAAAACAAAAGGCAAAATGAAAAGGGAAACTTAAACACAGTAATAAAACTACAAAATAAAGGTGCTGCTTACGCAGTGCCCCCACTGCCGCTAAGTCGGTCAGCTCGGGATCTCCGTCCTACTCTGTTATGCACTATACACTGGGGTGGCCAAGGGTCCCCTATCACTACACACGTCCCCTTGGGTATGTAACAATAGATTTTAATGAAATTGTTTATTTATTGCTGGCTGTCTTCCTCAGCCAGCGTCTCTGTGTGTTTCCAATCACGGCCACCCGAATGCATAACCAAGCGCAGTACTTATGGGTCGAGCAATCCCTCAAGGCCTGCCTCTCAGCCACTCAGAGAGAGGGAAAGCCAACACACCCTCTTCCCCACCTCTCTGTGTCATCGCCATGACTGGCAAGCGGATCTACGAGGTTGCTGCCCCCTTCCTGCAGTACCACGCACGCGCCAGATAGTCAGCACAGATCTCCCCCCCGTTACAGATACATATGAAGAAGTTAAAAGTAATAAGAACAATAAATCAGTAAGAGGTTAAGGAAATTGCGGAGAGACTATACAATAAAGGAATTATATCAAAAGAATTTAAAAAATACATGCAGCCACATAATGCAAGAACAGGCCTAGCAAGAGGAAATCCTAAAATGCACAAAGAAAATCACCCGATGCGAATGATAGTCAGTACAATTGATACTCCAACACACATAATAGCTGAAATAGCAGAAAAACAACTTAGGTCGCACGTTGAGAAATTACCAAGCTATGTTAAGGATACAAGACAATTTTTAAAAAGACTTGAATCAATAAAACACAACCTTCCAGAGAATACAATTTTATTTTGCATGGATGTAAAATCCTTGTACCCAAGTGTCCCTCGTAAAGAAACTTTAGAAGCTTGTCAAAAACCACTAGATAATAGACTAGATAAATCAATATTAACCAATATTAAGATCAAATGGACCCTGAGTGAACAAATAACACAAAAAATTGATACATATTTCATTTATTTATTAAAGAAAGTTATGCAACACCCAATGCCCCCGTGAGAAAAAGTAATTGCCCCCTTAGACTCAGTAATTGGTTACGCCACCTTTAGCAGCAATAACTGCAACCAAACACTTCCTGTAGTTATTGATTAGTCTCTCACAGCGCCGTGGAGGAATTTTAGCCCACTCCTCCATGCAGAACTGCTTCAACTCAGTGACATTTGTGGGTTTTCGAGCATGAACTGCTCGTTTCAGTCCTGCCACAACATCTCAATGGGGTTTAGGTCTGGACTTTGACTAGGCCATTCCAAAACTTAAAATTTCTTGTTCTTCAACCATTCTGATGTAGACTTGCTTGTGTGTTTCGGATCATTGTCTTGCTGCATGACCCAGCTGCGCTTCAGCTTCAGCTCATGGACGGATGGCCTGACATTCTCCTGTAAAATTCTCTGATACAGAGCAGAATTAATGGTTCCTTCAATGATGGCAAGGCGTCCAGGTCCTGATGCAGCAAAGCTTCCCCAAACCATGACACTACCACCACCATGCTTGACCGTTGGTATGAGGTTCTTACTGTGGAATGCAGTGTTTGGTTTTCGCCAGACATAACGGGGCCCATGTCGGCCAAAAAGTTCCACTTTTGACTCATCTGTCCATAGAACATTGTTCCAGAACTCATCAGGATCATCCAGGTGCTTTTTGGCAAACTTGTGACGAGCATTCATGTTCTTCTTAGTGAGTAATGGTTTCTGCCTTGCTACTCTGCCATGAATCCCATTTTTGCCCAGTGTCTTTCTGATGGTGGAGTCATGAACACTGACCTTAGCCGAGGCAAGAGAGGCCTGCAGATCCCTGGATGTTGTTCTAGGGTTCTTTGTGACTTCCTGGACGATTTTACGCCTTGCCCTTGGAGAGATTTTGGCAGGATGGCCACTCCTGGGAAGATTCACTACTGTCCCAAACTTTCTCCATTTGAACAACAGAAATGGCTTTGTAACCGTTTCCAGACTGATAGACATCAACAACTTTTTTTTTCCGGAGGTCTTCAGGAATTTCTTTTGTTCGTGGCATGATGTGACTCTAGAACCTGTGTGCTGACAACTTCACTCTGATGGTAAGGGCCAAAGTTAGTCAGATTTATATTGGGCAGGGCTGGCCCAAATCAGGCCTGGTTGTTAACCAAAGTACTCAAACAGCTGACCCTAATTATCCCTTTAATTAGGTTGAGTTAACTAGGGGGGGCAATAACTTTTTCACACCTGAAGATTGCATGTTTGATTACCTTGCACACCAAACAAATGAAAGAAGCACCAAACTTTGGTGTCATTTTTTTCTCTCAGACTCCCTCTATATACAACCCACAAAAAAATCTGACCAAATACAATGTGAAAAATGTGCAAAAATGCAGAAAATCAGACAGGGGGCAAATACTTTTACACGGCACTGCACATGGGGAAATGGGAAGAACAATTACTTAGAAAATCGGAAAGAGAACCTTTAGAATACATTTGGTTTGTAGATGATGTTTTTGGGGTTTGGACACATGGAGAAGAATCTCTTTAACAGTTTCATAAAATGGCAAATTAAATACACAGTAATATTAAGGTGGACCTTCGATGGACAAGAAAAGAAATAGAATTTTTAGATACCATAGTAAAACTCGAAGGTTCAATTGAGACTGACCTCTTCTGTAAACCTACTGACATGCACCAGTATTTACACATGTCCTCATACATAAAATAATAATTGACAGAAAAGGTTCTGCAGATACTTGCACTAGTACATGCAAAGTGTGTAATTACACCCCTAAAAATACCTACTGTAAAAATAGCAATGTTGTTTATGGAATAGTCTGTGAAAAATGTGATAGAATAAAATATGTTGGCGAGACTAGAACAACTTTATATAAAAGGATTCCGAACCACCTTTCATTAATTAGAAATAAAAAAATGAATGAACCAATAGTACAGCACTTCACCAGTCAAGGACATGACATAAATGATGTAAAGTTTGAAGTATTAGAACAGCTAAAATTAGACAATGTGACATATAGAAGAATAAAATAAAGTAAACGGATAAATAAACTGAACACGATTATGCCAGCGGGACTCAACAGAAAATAATTAACTAATTAACTCCAATAAATATGTAACATTTAAATAAATAAATAAACAAAATTCATTCAAAAGTTGTGCATGCTGATGCGCTGGGGAGGTCAAATCAAGGCTGATCCTAAGAGCCAGCATTGCATGATAATATAAATATAAGTTTATATAAAATAATGTTAATTACAATTAATACAGATTCAAAGATAGAAGTAAAAATGATGATACAGAGAACACCATTACATCATGTAAGAATAAATCATGGATTTGAATATAAACAAGTAGTTACCATGCCATCAAAAACCTATAAATACCTCCAATGTTTTGATTCAAACACATGCTTCCTTGAGAAAGCTATGTACAACATATCGAAACGCTGGGCAGCTGGCTCTTTGAGCTAATATATATATATATATATATATATATATATATATATATATATATATATATATATATATATATATATATATATATATGATATGAGAGGGAGAGAGGATCATTTATATGTGTGTTTTAAGGGACTCGTTTTATGAAAATAGACCAAAAAAATGGGTGTAGAGGCTATAAATAGATTGAAATGATCCAGGGGGTACCTTTATTTTGCATAACTGGTGGCTGAAAAAAAAAAAAGCATTTGAGCTGGTCGATTAACTGATTAAGTGAGCAGCAGCTGCTCCTTTCAGAGGTAGAGACCAGGGAGATGTTTTGAAGACAAACACAAGATTACAAATGGTTAAAGGAGGACAAGCCCAACCCCCTCCCCTGCCTGGGTGTAAACAGACAAATCTCAGCCTATCCTGTGCTATTGCTTCTCTGTGCTGCAAGAGGCCCAGACTCCGTAACACGATACATCATAGAGTGGTTAAACTTGCCAGCATCAGGGTCCCGCTGTTTCACTGAGAGAGAGAGCAGAGGAGTCGCCAGCAGAAAGGTGGGTGACCAGCAGGATGCACGTTTAACCTTGCAGACCAGCCGGGATAAGCTGTAACTCTTTGGCAGTCCATGAAGTCATTAATATCCCTGTTTTGAAAGTGCATGCTTTTTCTGCCTGCAGTGTGGTTATGTGTTTGGATTGGGAGGAGGAGGCACTTCAAGCAGTTTAAACCAGGATAGAGGCTACATTAGCATCTGAAGAGAAGAGGTGGTCTTACTTAACCCCTCAGGGACCAATTGAAGGATTTATCCAAGGTAAAGGCTTAGCTTGCTTTTTTTTTTTTTTTCTTTGAGTCACTTTAAACGCTGTTCACCATTTCATAGTGTGAGTTTATTTCAGTTTTGTGAACCTTTGCTTGCAATGTACTTTTTTATTTTTAAACATTTTAATAATGTACAAATGAATAACGTAGTATAGTTCTGTGGCGACATTTGGTTTCTTTTCTGTATTTATACCCCTTATGTTTTGAATGAATGTATGCAGCAAGCATTTAATTTTATATATATATATATATATATATATATATATATATATATATATATATATATATATATATATATACATAAGAAGTTTGTTTTTTTTGTTTTTTTTGTTTTTTTTACTACACTGGCATACCCAGGGCCTTGCTGACAGTGAAGAGTTTAGCTTTGCTGCTAATGCTTTTTAGTTTGGAGAAGGTGCATGGTAGGAGCCATTTTCCCGGACTGGTAATACACAAGAGTGCTTGTAATTGGAAGCAGATTGGGGCTAGGAATTCTTTAGTGTCAGATTACCTTTTCAAATAAACCTTTATTTCTTCAATTTGGTGAATTTCAGGTCAGTTATTCTGTGGTCAGGAAAGAATGGCTTGAAAAATTCACCAGGGTAAAACAAAGTTTTAAACATATTTTCCTCATATTATACTAATACATGTTCAGGTACATCTAGTATAAACAGTCTAAAGAACAAGGGAGTATAGTTTATTGTGTTCTGTAATTGTGATCATCAAAGTAAGTTGAAAGATTATTGTTATTATTATTTTTTTTTTGCATTTAGGTCCGTAACAGAGACAATTGATTTTTATATATATATATTAAGGATAAATTAAAATATGTCTTAATAACTAGAGATTTAAAGACCCAATATTTTATGTAGGCGGGTAGTGGAGTAAAAGCCATACCACTAATAGATAAATATATCTGTATAGGGTTTGGTCTAAACTTCGAAATACGCTTTTATATCTGTACGAAATTGGAGCCATTTACTGTTTTGTTAATTAGCAGCAAACTGCAGTGAGATGATTCACAATGGCAAGTACGTACTCACATTTTCTGTGATCACAGCATTTCTGACGCAGTTTCATTCTAGTCATCCAATGTGGTACATGCACTTCACAGATTAGGGTAAACTGCACAAAAAGAGGAACATGTTAGATTAATGTCACGTGCACAGCAATTTTTATTAATGTACCTTCCAAAAGAGGAATTATGTTTTTCTCTACATCAGTTGATTTCTACAGGCAAGTAATCATGTGAATGTAAGATCTAAATAGATTGCTTGAAGAATAATGCTTCAGTATTGTAAAATAGAAGGAAGAGTGAATAGAATCGAGATGTTCATTTTCTGGCTATAAATGGCATGAAATTGTTTAGCAATGACAGTTTCCTGTTCATGATGTAAAATAATCTGCTATGTGATTGTTTTGATGTAATCTGTTGCTAGGTGTACCATAATTATTATCTTAATGTGTTTTAGTAGTTTTTATATGATGCAGATAAGAAAAATTGCATTGAAATATGGCAAAATACTTTGATCAAAATTGTTTTGCATTTGTACAGTATACTGATACAGTAATACCATGAAATATATCCAGCATCGAAGCATACAACTATGAACACTCACAGTGGGTTAAATGATCTGATATGTACATCTTCCAGTAGTCAAATCATCATTGTCTGACAAGTTTGTGAGGTCATCAGTGGACGATCTTGTGCAACCAGCAGGCGGGTGTTGCTCTACAGCCAAATGATCCACTGAAATCTTGGATTTATGAGTAAAGAGTAAAGGCTCAATTGAAAGTCTAGACAATTCTCCCTTTTTTTGTTTATTGAATATATATGTACTGGCTCAAATGCTTTAACACAACGAGCCCTATATATGAAAGAACATGTGGCAATTTGCAAAAAAAAAAAAATAACAGTGAGTGGTATAATCTCTTAATTTTAGTATTTTTCTGAATGTCAGTATCCCTAGAGTACAGCTCTTATTTGACTTGTTATTCCATTGCCAAGTTGTGTTCTGTTCTTGCTGTGAAAGTTGTCAGTAAATCAGTATTCTTGAAGGATTCCTGTTGAATTCTTCTCTGGCAACTGGCCAGAGTAGTCTAGACCCCTTATGCCGAAAATTTAAGCAGATCTTAAGTGTAGAGGTGTCTCCCTGGAGGACTATTCCATCAAGCCTTAAACCAGTAAAGCATCTAGTGTTAAAGGAACATGCATAGCCAGTGAATCTGTTAATGGGGTTAATCTCAAGGTCCCCCTGTATACTCTAAGATATTTAGTTATAACAAGTGCCTCTATTGGCATAAGGTGTCTAGACTGAAAAGGCAAATTTCCAGCTTTGAATTCTACAGAACATTTTCAGGAAAGAGACTCCGCTCAAGAAAACGTATCACTTTCTCAACACAAGAATGGTTACTGAAGTAATGTGGAAACTTACATTGAGAACCATATTGCAAATCCCAAAACAGTAGTACTAAAGGCAAATGGAAATTGAATTATGTTGTAAAAAAATCTGTTTTCGTATCTTTTTTTGTATCTGTTTTCGTATCCCTGTTAATCTAATAGTACTTGCTTTGTCCAGTTGTCCAAAACTTTAGCGCTGAGAGCCTATGTATTCCATTCAGTGTTTTACCTTTTAGAAAGAAAGGTGTCTCTTATCACAAAACATGTTTTACATTGTTTGTGAGGGTGTTACTGTAAATTGTGGAATAATAGCAAATGCTTGTTTTTATATTTTAAGATAAACCACATTGGTTGTGTCACATGGTCCTGGAGACAATGACAGAGTAAGCTCCTTAGTGCACTGCTAGCTGTTAAGCCAAAGAGTAATAGTCATATACCAAGTGGCACCCCATAGTAAGCAGAGCTATTTATCAATAGATAAATAATACAGCACATTTGCTATTTAGGGTCATTCTGTTACAAGCCACATACATTTAAAGATGGCAGGGTTTTTGTGTTTGCAGATAACTATGGCTGCCTTCATTTTTAAGACCTTGTCAGCTGTCTGAACATCTGTACTAAGCATGTGATTTATGATAAAATCCACAAGGTGTGCTCTAGAGCATTGGACCATAAATACAACTCCAGGCTTTTAGTTGCAAAAAGAATTAAAAAAAATAGTAATGCATTTTTAAAAGGCTGTATATTAAAACATTCGGACAGGTAACAATTCTGTGTAGGAACAACATTTTTTTCTGTCTTCCGTACAAATTCCATGAGCATGAAGACATAACAAAGAAATTAATGATAGCCAGAAGTATAAATTACATCCAGTGCTGAATAATTGCATACATAACATTTGATAAAACACCACGTTTTCACGACTAGCAATTGTATTTATAAAATTGAATTCTTTTAATTCTCCCAGGGCGACGTTTTAAGTAATCTATGCCTTTGTTAAATAGTCGGTTCATTATGAATATGGTGTTTGGGGAGAACGTGTGTGTGAGTGGGTGTGGTGTGCACCAGAACATACCACGGTGTAGAACATTCCAAGAGCTATTCCCTTTCAATTTGGAATATGAACATATGTGAAAGACAATGCTGTGGGTGAAAAGTTATTTCAGTTCAAACTCACTCTAATGGTCGTGATGCAAACAGACCAGCAAAGGTATCAGGATGCAGCAGTGAGTGTTATTATTATTATTTGTTTATTTAACAGACGCCTTTATCCAAGGCGACTTACAGAACTATGCAGGGTGTGTGAACTATGCATCAGCTGCAGAGTCACTTACAACTACGTCTCACCCGAAAGACGGAGCACAAGGAGCTTAAGTGACTTGCTCAGGGTCACACAGTGAGTCAGTGGCTGAGGTGGGATTTGAACCGGGGACCTCCTGGTTACAAGCCCTTTTCTTTAACCACTGGACCACACAGTGTATTTGTTTATCCTGAAGTAACACTAAAATGCAAAACACAATAATATGGGGGCAGTAATAATGTTAATTAACCAAATAAGAAAATGGGTTTATGAGCTGGACTAAAACCAACCTCAACTATTAAGCTATTCCTAAAGTAGATTGCTACATTGATTGTGAAGTGCAGTAGCCTACATACTTCACAAACAACTTCTAAATGCCTGCGGGCAACCTTTAATTATGAATAGCTTTGAGATCAATCTTATTTTAAGCTGATGAAAAATTATCATGAAGAATAATTTGTTGTATTTAGTGTAATTATTCCAGTCTGAGATGTTTTAGTAAATGCTCAGCTAATGGCATGAAGGTTATGTCTTTTTGCTAAGAGTTCACTAGATAGAGTACACTTTTGTATAAAATAAAAGGAAAGTGGGCTGGAGTGGCATGAAACCTGATACCCAGGTATTCATTAGTTCATGACTTTGTCAAGCGCAAAATGAGGAGAACCTTTTCTGGTTTGTTTGTCTTTAGCTTAAGTGGATATTGAATATTTCAAAAGCTTTACAGAGAATTGTACAATGATCATTGTAACAAGATCACATTTTTCAACTCCAATCACAAATAATTCTTGACAAGCATTTTAACAGACATCCGTTTTAATGAAATGAATATTGCTAATAGGAAGTGTAATGAAGATACTATTTTGTTTTGAAAAAGCCTGAGCATTTTTGTAACTGAAGATGTTTAATGAAGTTACTTCAGGGCTCTACGTTTAGATTTTTAACTACTGGCCCCTTGGGCCACTGAGCTAGTGTTTTTACTGGCCCGGATGCAATTTTATCTGGCCCAATATATTAATATATTTTTTCATGATGGTTTTTATTTTCAGTATGTTTCTAACTGTATATGGTAACCAAAGAGAGCCCATGTCTCAAAAGAAAGTGACTAAACAACACCTTTCAATATATGTTACTTTAGCCATTTAACATGCACACATTTGTGTGCTCGTCAGAAAATGAAAATACTATTAAGATTTGAAAATGTATGTGTACAAATGATACTCATTTTTTCATAAGCAAACATGTAACCAAGCTGTTGCCATATGGTCACAGCAACGCTAAAACTGAATTATAATAATCCTAATTAGGGATCCGTGGGTCAGTGTAGTCGAATACACGATTACACGAAAATAAAAAACTATTCAAAAGCATATTACATATTCAAGTACACAAAAAAGCCTTATACAGTAGTTACTAGTAGAAACGCATCTTTCTTTTATTTTTTTTCATGCTGACGCTTAACAAGTTTTATGTCAGTGTTAAACCTGTTGTTATTTGCATATTAAACGTAAGGACCCTAATTAATTATGCAATGCTTGTAATAGCAACATTCTACAGTAATCATATTCTGTTTGAAATTGTTGCCAATTTTATTGCCTTGTTTTTAGCTAATGTTAACAGATCCCTGCTTGAGTTGCTGTACACAGCAGCTTCTGCAGCTGTTGCTAGCCAGTCATGAAACAGCTTCTGGGAGCATGGCATCAGCGAACTTTGAATGTGTGAACTGAAATAAAATAATGTATATAGCAAGTGCTAAAAGAAATAATCTAAACTTGGGTAACATTGAAATTAGAATGGTAATTTAACATTATGATGAATATAAAAACATACTAAATGTTAAGAAGAACAATGCAGTGACTAATAAGAAAAGGCAAGATACTTGGAATTGGAAAGTTATTAGTAATTAGTAATGTTGGAATGCATTTTCTATTGTTTTGGCCAGGTTACAATATTTACACTATTAAGATTATTTTATAAATATTATTTGTTAGAATTAAACAGATGTAGAATATTTAGGTTGCTACACTACAGCAAAAATCATTATTTGGTGGTTTGCGCAATAATATGCTACTGTTGCTTTAATTGGAAGAGATTCACGCTGTGACGTTGCTGCTCATTGAGTTCTGTACCTTAATTCAGTAAACAAAAGGAAAAACTTGTGCCTAAGGAAATAGGGTATTGAACGAATAAATCCTGTCTTGGATATTGTTTGTACACTTTGTGAACCCGGCTAAACTTTACCGGCTTACACTGTTATGCTGTCTGCTTGTACACACGCATTTACCTTTTACTCTTAGGAGTGTAAGGGACCAGAGTTTGGGTAATCGAATACACAAACATGTGGCACCCTGTGTATTCAAATAGGAAACTACTTCAAATTGCCATCCCTATTCCTAATAATAAACACTATTAAAACAATATTCATAATACAAAATAATAACAATCCTTCTCAGAGCGTTGTCGGTCCGTGTACATTCCGGCCAATCGTTTTTCATTCTAAATCGGAAATCAGAAAACCAGAAAACGACTTGTTTTTTCTATTTCGGTTTTTCATAAAAACAAAAATCAACCTGTTTTTCATTTTCCAATTTCTGAGTTTAAAGTACAAAAACTGATTTAGGCTTGCTTCCCATTTTTCATATTGCTTTTTGTAACATTTGAAATGGAATAATCTGTAATACAAAACTAAATAATGGACCATTAAAAAAAAAGCACTGATGCGTGCTCTACTCGTATCAAATGTGTCTCGTTGTTATGACAGCAGTGTGGCGTAGTGGTTAGGGCTCTGGACTCTTGACCGGAGGGTCGTGGGTTCAATCCCAGGTGGGGGGCACTGCTGCTGCTGTAGCCTTGAGCAAGGTACTTTACCTAGATTGCTCCAGTAAAAAGCCAACTGTATAAATGGGTAATTGTATGTAAAAATCATGTGATATTTTGTAACAATTGTAAGTCGCCGTGGATAACAGCGTCTGCTAAGAAATAAATAATAATAATAATGACGTTTTCAGCATCAATACATTGATATCTATCTATGGATGCATTCCCCCCCCCCCCCCAGTGAAACAAATTGGGTACCTGTGAAAGGGACGCCAAACAAGGCAGAACATTACTTTTTTTTCACTGTCATAATGAGCCCAGATGAATCCTCCACTCTATATGTTCGTCCTCATAATTACTTTCTTTATGATTTATTGATTTCAGTGCTTTCCTTTTGGCTGATTGGTTGCTTAATTGTAGAAAACCCGATTTGGAAAAGATTTGCCATGTCGCGGGAACGAGTACCAACACAGCACTTCGGTACACAGTCTCAGATTCTGACTGTAAAACAAATATGACGTGCGCGGGAAAGTTAACATTAGTTTGTCGTTATGTTTTTAAAAAAAATGGTCTGTAAATTAGTTTTCAGCTTTTTGGCACACTGGCCCATTTTCCTAGATTCATGAAACGGAAGCCATGTGCACTATATATATATATATATATATATTATACTAGTTAAATGTAACCAGCCCAGTCGTGCCTGTGGTGCTTCATAACTACAGGCCAAACTGTGATCTCTACCGTCCTCAGGCGGCCGGGCCATGATTAATGTTGAATTCAGAACTTTAATGTAAACTATATGGAACATTTTTATTTTACTAATTTGTATTATTTTCTGTCAAATAAATAGTAAAAATAAGTTCATTGCAATTATTATGCAGTTGTAGATATTATATTTCAGTTGTTACCAAATTGGTAGGGATGAATAGGTTGATTTTATGCTTGATATTAGGGGGTTGATGCATGATTGTCGTCGCTTGCGGCTGGCACCGGGATCCTTATCTTCAGCTGTGGATATGCTTTGCACTCTTCTTCTGTTCAAAATGTTTCTGGTGAAGTTCTTCAGCTAGCTGCGACATTGTCATTTCTCCTCATTATCTTCTTGCCCCTGCATTCCTTGTAAAGCATAAAAGAGTTGATGCCTGCGAGACCCAGCTTTCACCCAGTATTTCCTGTGCCTTCTGGTCTAAAATGTCAACTCCATACTTTGTTGTATTGTAAAACTACAGTCTCAAAAGTGTCAATGGGGTAATAGTGTGTTTTACCAAGGCCTGAAACTGAGTCCCTGAAAAACAGTTACATGCAAAGTGTACCCTTGGTAGAGGTGGAAAAAGCTATTTGGCTACTTTATGACAGCTGCTCTCCCACTCTGCTTTATCACACAAAAATGTCAAGGATTACTGATTACAATCCCCCTTGTGTTCAGTTTTTTTTCAATCAGCTTTCCCCTAATTGTAATTAATCAGCAGATCTGGGTCATCAAAGGGCCCATTTTAACAGAACAATTAAAAACAAACAAAAAAAAACTTTAAAAAGGGTTAAACAAGAAAACATGTGGCAATTTGTCTTGGTACCATTTTCAAAACCATTTTTACATTAGACTTCTAAAAGGGTACATTTTTATTTGTGTAAGACTGAAAAATAAAATATAGTAGCATGGACAGTATACTTTTTTTTTTCAAGTGAATAAAAAGACAAAATATTTCCTATAATTGTATGTAATGAAAATAATCACCGGTAATTAAAATTGAAATAGAAAATCCTGCTGAATATCTTTGAAAGATGCACATGTATTGTTTACATGCTAGCTGTAATATGAACTGTGCAGAATGGCAAATAAAATCAGTGATATACAGAATTAAATAATAA
The DNA here is from genome assembly GCA_030684275.1 of Acipenser oxyrinchus oxyrinchus. Lineage (NCBI taxonomy): Eukaryota > Metazoa > Chordata > Actinopteri > Acipenseriformes > Acipenseridae > Acipenser > Acipenser oxyrinchus. Next base: position 51,321,487 of record CM060247.1, read on the forward strand.
TAATAATAATAATCTTTTTCTTCTGATAGGAAACATTTTGCTTCATTTTAGTGTATGTACTATGTCAGATAAGAAATACCACACAGGTGATTTAAACTTAGACTTAAGAAGTGACCCCAATGCTTTTCTTAACAAAGACAGAAACAAAACCCCACACAATTTAATGCTACCCTAGCATGTATCAACCCAATTTCACCACACAGGAACTGTCAAACATTACGGATTACTCCTGTGTCGGCTGCAGTATCACTGCGCTGTGCCTAATTGTAATTAATCAGTGCTAAGCTTGGGAATTGTACTAGAAAAGAGGTTTTGATCCCCATATGAAAGGCTGTTTCAATTAGTTAGCAAAATACTGTTGGTCAAAATGTGCCCTGCAATTTGTTATTGTTATCTAAACACATGTAAAAATCTCATATATTGTTCTCTGGATAGTTTTAATGAAGGACAATGTAGTGGTTGTGCATAAAGATAAGAAAAAAATTGAAAAGTCAAGACAATTTGGCCTCTGCTGGCATCACTGAATGCATCTCTTTCATTTTCTTTAAGTTTTTTTTATAACTGCTTCTCATTTTTCCTTAGTGATTACTAGACAGCATGATATTTTAATAAGCCACTTACTTTTAAATGAAGAGGGATTGTTAAAGTTGTTAGCTAAAAGCAGGTTAAGAGCTAAATATAAAAGTAATAGCAGTGTTGTTCACTGTAGGACTGCACTAACTATTCCCCAAAGGAATTTAAACAAACACTATTTCTAACATTCAATATCTTCATTAATTTCCTGCACACTGGTGTCTGCATAACATCAAATGGGGGGGGCAGCATGACCCAAGTATCAGACTTAGAAGCCTAGCTCTAATATAACCCACTCAGAAAGGCAAATAATCCTCATTTCTATGTGGTCCCAATACGGCAGGGCTGTGCTACATTATGATGCTGTGGCACAGTGATTTTGTAATTTGAGATGGCTGTGCTGTGAATGGACCAGGCAGGCTTTTATGTTAAAGGCAGGAATTCTAAGCTGCCTCATCTCTATAATGGTTCATTTGTTCTACAATTCTCTAGCTAACCCTCCAAATGGTCATTTAACAAGGACACCAGACACCAAATGGTGTTAGGTGATGAGTAAAACTGCAGGTGAAAAATCTTGTTCTGCTACTGTAAATTGTGAGAAAAAAAAAACAAGCAAAGCAGATACATAAATAAATAGTTTATAACATTACCTACCAGTGTTTTTTTTTTTTTTTTTTTTTTTTTAATAAATGTGTAGCACTTATGCTTTTGTAATATATATTACATATTAAAAGCAAGGTTAGTCGTTCATTCCAAACTCCGGGTCCCTGCACTGACCAATATATAAAGCAGCTTTAAACCTGTGTTTATGGCCACAGTCATAGGACGCACTTTTGCTGTTGCCTTCGTCAACATTTTTACTAAAATAATTGTTAGCCTTCTTAAAGTAGTACTGTAGTTTGTAACATTGCATCACAAGGACGACTGACTGAGTCAGACAATTGTGCGAGAGACGTGTGTGACTTGACTCTACAAACATTTAAAATATGCACCGGTTATCAGAGACTCCGATTCGGAGTGTACCATCAAAACTGGTATGTAGGGAATCGGATACTGATTTGTTTTGTTCCTACTACCTATTCAATAGAAAGACTAATTTGATTTTTGATGGAAAATAGATCGCTTCATTGGTGCCGTGTCACTTAAATTAGACTGGTCGGGTGCCATATAAGCATTTGGGGTAGTATATAGTAGCATTTGGGGCAGCAGTGTGGAGTAGTGGTTAGGGCTCTGGACTCTTGACCGGAGGGGCGTGGGTTCAATCCCAGGTGGGGGAAAATTGTAAGTTGCCCTCGATAAGGGTGTCTGCTAAGAAATAAATAATAATAATAATTTTCATGAATTTTCATGTGAAAAAAAGCGGTCGGCTGACGGCACACGCTTCGGAGGACAGCGTGTGTTCATCTTCGACCTCCCGATTCAGCGCAGGGGTGGTAGTGGTGAGCTGAGCATAATAAAATAATTGGCAATTCCAAATTCGGGGAAAATAATAAAAATAATTGGCAACGACTAAATTTATAAAAAAAAAAAGGTTCTGCCTATAGAAAAAAGAACCAGAACGGCATTCCGGCGTGACTGAACATCAGGTCGAACAACTGAAGCTAGCAGTCGCCCTACCATGGGTCTTTTTTGAAAAGGGACCTGCATGTTCCAATTGGTTGTGTGGAATGAGATCAATGAAAGAAATGCTAAATTTAGCTATAATTGATCAATTCTTAATATTGATAAAAAAGTGTCATATAACATGCTCAACCCATTGGTTATTACTTATTGTTATAGGCATGGTGCATTCTAAACTGCTGCATATCCCCCATGACTTACACGTAATACTAACAGATGCTGCTTACAAATAACATTTGTAAACAGACAAGTTTGAGACTTGCTTAATCTAATAGGAAATAAATCCTAGACATTTTTCCTTACAAAATAACATGTGGCGATTTGCCATTTATTTAACTGCATGCAGGATAAAAAGTACTAGTTCCTTTAAGATTCTGAATTGGGAGTGAAATCTGATCCTCAACATGAAAAATGGTTATTTAGCTAAACAAAAGTCATGGAGAATCTGTTAGTAGTGTGGGCTTTTGTAATATCTTTTTATGAATATTAAGCAAGGAAAGATGAATTCATTTGTTTTTATTAAAGTGGGATTTGAGATTGTGTAAAGGCAGCACTAAGCAGCCATTTATTTTGAATTACACTCAATATTCTTCCTGAGCTGTGTGGAAATAATTATTTGTTGGAACCCTCAATGATGTATAAATAAGCAAACGCAGACACACCTAAAAGAAATATGCATTGCAGTGATCTTTTCTGATTCGGTGTGTTTCTTTATAATTCCAGCAAGTTTCTTTTTTATTTAGGTAAAGTTTAGGTAACGTGTTTCTTTTGAATGATAAGTGCACTGTTTTGTAAGGAAGGCTTTGTTGTTGTTGTTTCTAATGACAAATCCCATCTGTTTGGCAATGGTAGTTTTAAATTATTGTGAAATATTTCTTTGCAATCAGAGCAATATATATATATATAATTTTACTAACTCTGACTACATTCGAGTTTGTATTGTTTTTAAGAGATTCTCAAGATACAACCCAGGTGCAACTGTGTTGATTATTCATGGTGGGTGTATAAATCATGGAAATTTCCTCACCTGTCATTTTTGTCAAGATGGGATTGTAATTTCACACAGCAGATCTATGTTTTCAATAATACTTACAGTTTACAGCTAATAGGTAAATACCTTTGATTCTCAGAAAATAGAACTGGTTGATTGTAGTTGAACTAAATGACATGGGTAAGATAGGTGCCCCGGTACAGCATTTACAGCATAACACATTTGGGATTCATGAATTTGTAATTCAACACTGAATTATGCCCTGCAATGCAAGACCATATACTGTATTCCCAAGCAATTATTTTTCATTCGATTCGTAGTGAAACAGCATCTGTATTCTCTGCCAGTCTTTTTTTTAACTTGTTAAACAAACAAACAAAAAATAAATACCAAGATATTGAGTAGTTCCTGTGTGGGATAAACATATCGATCCTGACATAGTCATTATCAGTTTGGTAAAGGAACTGTGCACAGTTTAATATACAGACAGTTAATTGATTCCAGTTAATATAACGTAAACCGACATGGCTTTCTGGATAAATACATTATTATGGATTCAATTATTCTACTTTTCAAAGACCAAAATATATATTTGCTGTACTATTGGAAGGCTATGCAGCAGTCCGTGTTAATTATTTACAAGGTCTTTTGGTGCTGTAGCACTGCAGGTAGCATTGAGGAGAGAGCAGCACAGAATGACATTTACATCCTGAGTGAGTGTTGTAAGGGGGAACAGTTGTGAACCTTGTTACCAAAAATATTAGTAATCACTGTGAAAGGGCAGATAAGAGCTAGTCTTTTGAGGAGGTTTGAAACATGTGAAAAGGACATTTAAATGAAGTTTGCGTCTGAAATTTTAAAACCAGCAATCGAATGCTCCATCTTCAGTGGATTTCTGCAAAAAGGAAACCAGAAAATATCTGAGTAGCCCCAATCTTGGGAGCCAAGCTTGAACCTCCATGCAGCATTTGTGGAAATGGAAAACAACGGAATTGGGGCACTTTCTAAAGGCTCTCATGCTGCTGCAGTTTTGAAAGCCCCTGACAAATGTGAGAGTCTTCCTGAGCCACAATGAATGGTTCTGCAACAAAAGCATGATTTCAGTGGCTCAAACCCCAGCTGCCACATTTTCAGGTAATTGCAGGATAGTAATCATTCTGTATGAAGTGCGGTTTATGTTTGAATGCAAGTTATGAATATGCGTTTGGAGCAACAACAAAAAAAAAAAGTGTTGAGAGGATACTTGTCCTCATTCAACAGACACTGTGGCTCTATTGGGTCTTAGCTAGGTTATTGTATAGCAGCCTTCCAATGTAATCTCTTGTATCTGTTTTTGAGGTGATGAAGTGTTCAAGTTTCTTTTCCTACCTGCACTAGAAGATTATTTTATTCATGAATGTGACCCAGCCACATCTACATGTTGTTCGTTATAGATGACAAGCAAGATCGAAAGAAGTCTGCTTAACAAGAATCTCCATGGTCTGTGGATCAGGTTATTCTTAATCCTACAATCATTGTAACAGAAAACGGAACCATGGATACCTTATCACATTGAATAAATAAAGGGAAAAATCTGACTGCTATATTTAACAAAAAAAAAAAAAAAAAGGATTTTAAGAATGTGTCGGCTGTGGTTATACATCTAGATTAAACAAGAATGTTTCTTCCTAAAGAATTTTTCTTTAAAGGGTAACTGATAGCCAACCAACATATCCTGTACATTTAATGAGGCAGATGAATGAATTGTTTGGGTTTAAATATTTTAAAAAACACTTTTGACATACAATTCTGTCTGGTCTTATTAATAAAATAACCTTGTTTTCAATTTAGATTTTTTTGGGGGGGTCATGACTATATTTAAATGTATGATTTAACAATAAATGTGCTATATATACAGTATCTTGTATATATCTTGTTCAGTAATCTGTACTTTCTTTTTTTGGTTTCCCAAATGGCTTTCCTGTGAGCCTTCACAAAAAGAATAAAAGCCAGCACAATAGTTTAGCACAGTGACGCACTGGTGCGCTGACCTTTGGCTCTGAAGTTGCTGAGTTCATGCCCCAGCACCATCATTTCAATTGTGTCCTCTAAAGCACTTCAGACCTCAACCAATTAACGTAAAATTACTGAACCAAAGCTCATACTGGCCCAAGAGGATGCACTCACAGGCAGGCTCGACTACCCAGTCCCAGCATCTCTGAGCATGAGGCTGTAGGTGATTTGTAATGTTCTGTAGGAACCAGTTTCAAAAGGACGTATTGCACGTTCATTCTTATCATTATTCTTATTATTAGTAGTCTTAGTATATTTATTGTCAGAAGTATGAAATAAAAATTAGCCATTTGTTTTATTGTTATAGTGAGGTACTAATGAGTGCCAATACCCTAATTAAAGAGGTCAAATATGCCTTAGACTTGCCTTATTCTGCTACATGTTTTATATGAACCAGATGGCTTGTGTGGGGAGAAAAAAAGCACATTGTTAAGCAAATAGATGGCTTGTGTGGGGAGAAAAAAAGCACATTGTTAAGCAAATAAAATAAAATCACGTATAAAAAATTGAATGTACTGTAATAATAACAAAATAGTGTGAATAGACATGTAATATATTTATTATGGATACAGGATACTGTATCTTAGCTCAGCTCCATATATATATTAGAGGTCGGCACAGGTACCGTAAAAACCCGGGTTTTAAATTACCCGATGCTACCTGGGTCTCTTTTTATTACCTGGGTTTCGATTTATTAATTTGACAATATAGTTGTAAGCGCGGTTCGCTGTCCAGCGTAATAAAGACAACGTTAAAGCAAGCTTTTGCGTTTAGCCTTTTCTTAACTGACAGGGCTCTACAGTGTGGACGATTGGTGATCATGACCATGCAGTTCTTGGAAAACTTGGTTGTATTTCTGGAAGGAGAATCTGCCCACTAATCAACACATCACATCCAAGCGCCATAAAAACTCTGTGTGGCTTGCATTCATGTCGCTTCTTTTTGTTTGGTCTTCTCCTCCCCACCTGTCTTTGGGGGGGAGCCACATCCTATCCACGGCAGAAAATAGTAAATAGTTTCTGTATACTTGTGCATTTACACTGTTTATGCATTGCCTTCTGACTAGTACCTACTCCGTATTAGCTTTTTTCAGATCTATTTAATGTAATCTACCCTCATGAGATTTTCATTGCCTCACAACCCTGAACACATCCTTTGATTGCATGCAAAACTTGGGTTGAGAAAGCTTGAAAATATCTGGAGTGCATGCGAGACTTGGATTGAGAAAGCTTAAAAGCTTGGTAGATTTAAAGCAGAAGAAAAGTTCTAAAACGAGCATTAGTGTTACATGGGCCAAACTTTAGAATGAAAGGATGCAACAGTATTAGCAAAAACCTGTTTGCTGTATTTCAGATGTACATTTCTGAAAGGTCAATTTCCTATTTTATTGATTGTATCTGTTGGACTTAGAGTGGTGATTTGAAAAATGTCTGATCTGTACAGATGAAGGGATAGTCTCCTATACTCCAGACAAGTCACTTTTTTTTTTTTTTTTTAGCTTTTTGTTAGCCCTTTCCTTTTTGTTTTGCCTAGGCATGTTTCTATGTTTAAAAAATAAGTTGGAACTGTTTAGTCAAAATATAATTAAGAAACTCACAATCAAATAAATAATAGCCACAGTGGGTGACCCAATGCTGACTAAAGAAGCTTGTCTTGAATAAAGCAGCGATTTAGATTTGAACCCTCTGCTGTACCTGTCACTGCATGTAATTAGGCACTGATAGTGTGCGGCTTTTGACTCTCTTTATCTGGGGATATTATTGTCAGACAAGCAGCGAGTCATGAGAAAGGTTATTGGCTGATATGTTCAAGAAATAATTGTGGCTTATCTTTTGCCGGTGCCCTGTACATTCCAGGACTGTGATGGCGTTTTTGTGTAGGTGCTGGGGAGATAAGGCAAAGCTGACAAGCAGCCAAGTGAGCTACTATATTATAAAGGCCTAGATTCATCCTTAAAAAACAAGCCAGTAGTACCATTCTCTCCTTTTGTGTATATATATATATATATATATATATATATATATATATATATATATATATATATATATATATATATATATATATATATATATATATTATATGCATCCCTTCAGTGCCCTTTAATTATTAGCTGGCTCTCTTGGCACCAGTGACAACGGAAGTGCCAAATAAGTGATCATTTAGCAGGGTTTCCAATGTGAATCAAAGGGCATTACATTTGAATTGGCCCTTGAATGAGCTGCAGCTGCACTTTAAGAGGTCTTTAGTACTGAAAATCAGGTTCTCTTGTGGGCCAGCTATTTTAACCCCTACCTATGAAGGTGAACATTCTGTTGGAGATAGATACACTTTTGTTGCTTACCTGACACATCCAATTGAATCACATACATTCTAAAGCATATTATAATGTAGGTTTTATTGTCTTATGAGTACTTCTTGTCAGTTCACCACAGTGCTAGAGCTGAAGAGCTGAAACATATAATAACCAATTGTCTCTAATAAATGTTCTATTCATTTTTGATTACTTATTGTGTCTACATATGATTGTGCATTGTTCTCCACCTGCCCGCCAAAAGTATTCTTTTTGTTTTTTTCATCTATCGGGTATTGCTCATGCACTGGACAGTGATGTCTAATTAACATTTACTTGATCTGCTTCTGAGGATTTTCACTTCTGTCTGTAGTTGGTTTGCTCTTGTGTGCCGAGGAAGGTCTTTGAAACATTCTCTCTCCAGTAACAAACTTAAATCTTACGCTGCCTTGCATTCTTTAAAACTCACATCTAATAAATCATGTTGTCGTGCGTAACGGCTTTGCAGGGGATCCTTTACAAGAAATGGTGACATTGATATTCAGGAGAGCAATGGCTTATCTTAACGCAATACCCTTAACTATGAGAGGCCTATCAAAAAATAAGTTTAGCAGCACTCTTGTCACACTCTCCTTTCAGATGCACTCATTAGTACAAAGAAGGTTAAATCTGAACCATTGCACTCTTCGTTATTGGTAGCTGATTTATTTTCATATCAACGAACACTCCAGTTTTAAAGAAAGTGCTGTTTATATTTAAACCTGGTTTAACATTTTTCATACTGACCTAAAGTCAACCAAAACTCGAATACATGTTAATAGACACTATTAATCATACATCAGGAGAAGGAGAGGGAATATACAGTACATTGCATAGCCAGACTCACTTGCCCAATTGACCGAACATTGTGTTATAAATCAGACTCGTGCCAACATACACAGAGCTTTTGAGCAGCAGAATCATTAAAGATACAGTACCACCATAATACTCTGGGGCATTTTGCAGAAGAGGAGCCTCCAAGGATAGTGCAGACATATGTGGGGATTTGAAAGCTGAAACAAAACAAAATAAATATATTTGATCTTACCTATAGAAGAGACAACTTTGAAATGATAAAACCAGTGATTGCTTTCATTTCTTTTCATTAGTAAAATCTGTGTAAATGGGGCTTTTTACACTTTTTACACTGGATATGTGTTTTATTTCAGATATATTGTATTTAATTATATGTTACTTATTCGCTCCTGTCACCTTCTATTGTGCTCCACCGGTAGATATAATTTGAATTTATCATGCTTTACATATTATTTGAAAAAATTAGAGCGCTTTTAAATTCTACACACTCCTAATTCCTAACACCGTCAGTAACATTAAATGGAACTAAGGTTATTCCAAACTTTATATATAGGGCTTCTGTTTTTCGGGTTTTATTAATTGTATTTTTCGGTGCTTATTTTTAGCTATTTTTGAGTTTTATGTAAATCGTTTTTTTGGGGGGGCCTTCATTTTTGATAAACTGTATGACATTAGTGTTTTTGGTTACTTTCCAAAATGCATGAGCGTTTTTTTTTTGTTTTTTTTTTCTGTCAAGATATGTATAGTAGTAACTCGACAGTACTTGTACCTTCTTTCCTTTGCTGTCTTTCACAATGAAATCCCTCTGGTCACGGGCACATTCTTCTGGGGTTTTTGTGTGTAGGCATTTTTGTACATTTTGCCACAATTCTGTTTTAATTCCTCTGTATTTTAACTGTAATACAGCTTTAAATCCCGCTAACAAGCCTCCATCCTGATTGTAATCTCATTTTAAATCTCGCAAGCAGAGTCTACAATAGAAATGTAGGAGTGTGCTGTCACTCAGTAGTTGGGGTGGGTTTAAAGTATTCAGAACGAATCAAGTCAGGAAGGCAGGACATTGCCCAGCAGCACTGGGAAATGTATTTATTATTTTTTTTGTAGTAGGTTTTATATTTTTTAACGTGAATGTGAATTGATTAACCATTTCTATAGTTTTTCCGGTGTTTTCCAGTGTTTATTGGCTATCCTCCGATTATTTATTTTTTTTTGTATCGGGGGAGTTTTATCAGGTTTTATCGGTTAAAACTGAAAATCAGAAGCCCTATTTATATATTTCATATATTTAAAGAGTGATATTTTTATGACCTGTTTGCGGATGCCAAATATCTGTGCAAGACGCTCAGGGAAAAATGCCAGATTACACTAAATACTTCTATGAATTGGTCTAGATTTTTCAGTCGAGCATTATAGACAGCCACTGTCAATCACAAAAAAAAGTCAATGTAAAAATGATGTTGTCCTATCTTCAGCCATAACCTCCACCCCCAAAAAAATGCAACACACGAGAATCTATATTTTGCTAAAACCTAAATGGCATGAATTTGACTTAAATCTACAAATATCTCTAAAATAAACTCAAGTATTTAAAGTCATAACCATGCCTTCAAAGTGATTAATGAGAGGCAATTTAATTTCTAATCCACCTTTATGTAAGAATTGAAATGTATTAGTGTCCAAAGCTATTCAGCTCTAATGAGCAAACAAACCCAATTGCTGTTGCTTTTAATAAGATGTTCTGTTAACAATTACTTTGGCTTTGATACCTAATCTTGTAATGTTACCTAAAACAAGCAAAGTGATCAAGTACGAGACTGAAAACACAAAGCTATGCAAAATCCTTTCCTGGTAAAGGATAAGGTGTAAAAGGTAAACTTAACTCTTTTAAAACAGAGGAATAAAATAATTAGTTCGTTGTAATAATCCACCACCCATGGTAACAGATTAATTAGGAACATGAAGGCACAATTTTTGATCCATGTTTCATATGATCCCAGTAGAGGCTGGCCTGCAATCAATCTTTGTGCTATTGTACCTCATGAAGAGACCAATCAAAGAGCAACTAAGGGATGGAAAAGTACAGTAGAAAGACATTGTTTCTATGATTGGGGAATACATTAATCATGGATCATCTTCCTTTTGAGGATAAACACGCCTTAGGATACGGACAGGTAAAAATAAATGAAACAAAAGGATAGCTGGGGGCCCTTAAAATGGCATGCATGACACGCAGCTGTGGTTTGTGGCAATCTACAGTATAAAAAGATAATAAATTAAGATGTTCACACAGTCTAGTTTAAACCACACTGTTCAAATGATTAGCTGAAAGCTTTATTTTGCCGCTTGTATACCCCACTCATTTATGTCTTGGTTTACTTTATTAGGCTCCTTTTAAAATAAAGTCTAGCTAGTGAAGTAGCTAACAGAATGCCTAGACATGTTTGGGTTTTGCTACCTTTTTTGCTTTATCCATTTTTTTTTTCCAGAATAAAAAGACTGAGCTTAGCAGGGATGAAAACATCTGCTGTCTAGAAACCAGCTGACTAAATCCATTGTAAACCGTATTGTAAACTTTGCACTGCAGTTTTTTGTTTGAATTGAGTACAGACACAATTTGCTTCTAAAAACGCTTCTGACTGTGGAAAGTGCCATTTCTCACACAGCTTTCATCTGTTCTATTCCTATTTTGCTTAATTCAATCACTCCAACAGCCAATACATTTTGGACTTCCGCAAATAAAATGGGATGACACTCACTGTATATATAGTACTAGCAATTCATCATTACTTGCTTTGAATTTAATTTAATCTTGTTGCCATTATTTTATTTCTCGGTGATATAAGCTAGCAGTTTCATTTATCCTGTCAATATCTGGTGCTGAAGACCAGCACACAAATCTATCACAGGGAAACTGTTACACAGATTCAAGGCATTCACAAAAGGGCAGCGCTGTCCAAGACTGGAAGATTTACTACAAAGGTGAAGTCAATCTGTGAATATATCCAAAGGATATTAGCATGTAACACAAGAGGCCTGAGTGAAATATTTAACTAATAATTTAAACTGAAAGAACCATTCACATGACAGTGATTTTCTATCTATCTACCTATCTATCATTCATTCTCTCTCTCTCTCTCTCTCTCTCTCTCTCTCTCTCTCTCTCTCTCTCTCTCTCTCTATATATATATATATATATATATATATTAGATACTGTGGTAGCGTGGCTGGCAGTGTGAAAATGACAAAAGAACAACACAGTTTGAAATGAAATCAAAACAAAGTTTTATTAAATAAAAACCAGGGAAGGTAAACAAACAAAACAAAATCATACCTTGTTTACGAGGACTAACTAACCCGTTGTCTTCCCTCACTATTAGTATTAGGACAGCTAGGGGATGTTTTCCAGTTTAAACACAGTTTTGCAGTACACACAGATTTTTAGCATAGGTATGCCCACGTAGCGACTCCTATCTCCTTCCTCGACCTCTGTTTCCTTGAGGTTTAAATATTCAGCTAATTAACAAGTATCAATGATTAACTAAAACACCTGTACTTAGTGGTTTGTTAATGGCAATTAGACCTTATTATATAATTAGCACTGGTAAGTAACTTTCTAATGTGGTGATGACCTCTTTTAATACGGAGACTGATATACTCCCCTTTTACCACGCTCCCACAATACAATACACACACACACACACACACACACACACACACACATATATATATGTATATATAATATATATTTGTGGGGGGTGCTTGACTCAGGCAGGGGCGAAATTACATTAAAAATAACATTAAGTAGATAGATTACGTTTAGAATTAGGCAGGCTAAAATTCAAAGAATTCAAAGATATATATATATATATATATATATATATATATATATATATATATATATATATATATATATATATATATATATATTATAATGATATAAATAATAACATGTTTGTTTTGTGTAGTAAAGATTTCTTTATAGTATAACTTTCATACTATAACTTTCACATAGTGAATGAGCTTCAACAATGATATACACCCCTCTGCTGGGGTGTATATCATATGAAACCTTCACTTCAAATAATGTACTTGCAAGTACCATATGAAAAATCAATAGCGAATATATTATTTGTGAAATGTGAGGGACTGCCTGAGGCTGAATCCTCTCAACCATTCTGAGACAAGGGCAGCACAAGCAAACATACTGTACCATGTACCATTACTTTTACCCAACCTTATGACTCCAGTGTGCATCCATCTGTATGTACTTGCCATCAACTGTACAGTTTCTAGATGGTGGTTTTTTTGAGTAACGTTTTCAATCAATGTCTGATTGTATGGTCGTCTTATGAAGTTTATTTGATAAGGTCATAAAATGTCTGTTAAACCAGATTTTATCTGAGGTTCCAGACAAGAAACTATATGGCTGTTGGCCATAAACCCTTTCAATGTATCATTTTATCAAGGTACAGACAAGAGTAAGCTAAAGGTGGACAGACACCATCTTTGTCATTAAACAATCAATCTAACTTTTTTAATGTTTTATTTTTTTATTATTAATATTCACTACATTTATTGAATAAATACCTATTATTCACAGTATAGTATCGAGCAGTTTGACCCCTTTACAGCCACACGTTTTTGTCATAGATGTCACCCCACAGCCAAGCATTTTATGAGCATCTTTACTACACTCTTTAAAGTGTTGTAAAAAAAAACTTAGAGACAGTACAGTGCCATTTAAAAAAAATGAATTCAGACCTTTGCCAGAACACCCTAACAAAACTTTTTTTTTTTTGTAAGATCATAAAATAAAAAAGCGAAAAAAATAAAACGTGTTTGTTTATTAAATTCTACCTTAAGAGGCTTTTTTTTTTAAACAAATTATTTTACCTTAGGTACCCTGGAGTAAACTTTTTTTTTTTTTCACAATTTAACATTTATTATTGAACATATAGTTATTATACTCAACATAACAAACTTCACCACCTGTTTAAAATTGTAGAAAACTGCAATGAAAATGTCAACAGGTTGCATAACAATACAATATATCAGAAAGCAGGTGGAGACAGCATAGCAGCAGGGGCAGGGGGTCGTGGCCCCTGTGTGTGTGTTTTTATAGAAAAATATCCCTGGGAATAAAGAATACATTGTGTAGGCCTTACTTTACCCCAGTGAACTAACTACAAAACAAAGGATGCCAAATAGTAGTTCAAGTTGAACATCCTTTTGTTTATTCCCGAAATAAATAATAAATAAAGTTGACACCGCATTTTATTTAATTTTTACTTTTTTTCATTCATTGCCATTGCCGTTTCTTCGCAGTAAACAGTGACCATAGACACGTTTTCATAAAGTATTAACATGAGGTTTACTTGTGCCTTTTTGTAGCTGAACAAGCAAACAAAAACTGAAATTTAACTTTAAACACTTCAAATAAAACAAACGTGGAAATGGCGTTGTAAAATGAAAAAGTAAAATAACTCCCTTTCTATAATGCACATATAGTGAAGAAAAAAATTAACTTTCTGCAAATTAACCATGCGTAAAGCACCATGTAATTAACGCTACATTTTTTACCAAAAAAAAAAGGTAACATTCCCACTCATGGATCATTTTAATTTGCAGTTTTTAAACTATAAATAGCCAGGCTAAATGGTGGTCAGGAGTTCAGTTCGAGGCGACAGAGAAGCAAACCAAGTGCGAAAAGGAGAGCAGGTTGGGAGAGGGGAAGAGGGAATGGGCTTGCACCAGGTTCGGCTGCCGGAGCGGGGCTGAAGCATCTCGTCTCCCAGAGAAAGCCGCAGCTCCTCTCGCAGCAAAAAAGGAAATACATTAGGAAAGCTAACCACATAATAGGCCTAATATTTATTTAGTTTTAAAACAAATACTGAATAAGATGTTTGTTTTAAAGTGCCAGCGCAGCTTTTCTTCAGTTCAGATACTGTATCAAAAGGGAGAGAGAGAGAAACGGAAGTTAGATGGAGAAGTCGTTTATAGTTTGAACAACACCGGTACTGTAATTACTGTTGAAATATTGCAAATAAGTGCAAGTGCAATTTTTGTCATTTCTAGCAAATACGAAGATCTGAATTTTGTTTGTGAATACATGTCAAAAATTATTTGTTTGAATATGCGTATATTTGTCCCAGCACTAATAATAATAATAATAATAATAATAATAATAATAATAATAATAATAATAATAATCTCATTTGGCAAGTATGCTTGCAAATTCTGACAATGTGATACAAAACTGAATACATTGAATTTTGGTCTCATTTCTATTGATTGTGTAGAAGAATCTAGATGAAAGGGGAAACAGTTACGAAGATCAATGCTAGACTGTTCCCTCTGAATTAAAAGGGGTACTAATGATGCATATCTTTTCAGCTCAGTTCTTTTGTAGGGGTTTCAGTTTCTAAAAGGTTTGTATTTGATACCACATTATTCATGAATTGTTATAAATAAAGGGCTCAGCCATTTACCCTTCACATCTAGTATTACTCTGAATTATACACAAATAATTTACATATTTCAGCACACTATTAAACAATGAGCACAATAAACATTTGAATAAAAGCACTGTAGGTGCCGATATCTATTTGAAAAATTTTAGAAAGCTAAATAAATTGCATGCTTTGTCAACGGTGCGTTTTACTATTTTTTTTTAAATAAAAATAAATACAAATATAACCCAGCTCTGTGAAGCAGGCCCAATCTGTGTCACTGTTGAATATGTATTAGGTCAAATCAATTACTACTTTTCAATCACCATTTTTAAATGCTTATGCATGATTGTTATTCCATGCACATCCATCATTGGAAGTATATTACTTGCAACCTTCTTTTTTTACTGTACTCATTCAAAAATGGTTGCTCAGTGTAACTGATAATGGAAAATAAACTTGTACTAATAATAGTGCTACTTTATGGCTCATGAGACTGGATTGTAAAAATCCTCTCAAAATATAATGTATAAAACAGCATTACAATACTATTACCCCTTGAAAAGGTTTTAAGGCACTTACATGAAAAGTGACACCGTTGCAAGTGGTACAATGTCAGCATTATGTGATGTTCAGTAGCCTATAACTGACATGAATCCATTAAGGGTGCGAGGGTCATTCATTTTCCTCCTGAAGTCATCAAACACCGGAATTGATTTTTGTTCCGGACATCTTTATCTTGTAGCTCTGGTCTTTTTGGAGTGATTTAGCATGTAAATTGGCCATCTTCTCTGCTTGTGCCTTTTGCAGAATTAAAACTGTGAAAACAAGACTGTAATCTCCTAGGTTTATATCGTGATGAAGACTTCATAATGCAGCTACCATTTTACTACAGATAGGTCTTGTTGTTTTAATTGTACATTATACCTGTTTAAGTTCTCCAGGCTGCAGGTGGTTCAATGCATCAGGCTTGGTACACCTGACTCTGTAAAGCTCAGTTCCTGTGTAAGATTCTCACTGAGGTGCCCGTGGATATTCAGATTGCAGGGGATTGCTTTGGAGAGCTGATTTATGATTATTAAAGAATTCTGCAAAAAAACAAACCAACAAGCTTGCCAAAACAAACAGCTTGTCTTGTTTGTTACTTTAAATTTAGATATCCGTATGTAATATTTGTCCAAAGATGTGAATAAATTAAATCTTTTTTTTTTTTTTTGCTTTCTATCAAACTGTTCTGCCAGCTGGATGCAAGACTTTGGTAGGCTAAAAATAAAAGGTGCTGAACTGTTGAAGCAACTTGATATCAATTTGATTAACATAATATAAATTGTGTACCTGCAATTATATTCACAAAAAACTACTTTTCCACTCCAATAAAGGTAATTGCATTGAAAATATGTAATTGTGTGCGTGTGTGTGTGTGTGTATATACAGTACTGTGCAAATGTTTTAGGCAGGTGTGAAAAAATGCTGTAAAGTAAGAATGCTTTCAAAAATAGACATGTTAATAGATTATATTTATCAATTAACTAAATGCAAAGTGAGTGAACAGAAGAAAAATCTAAATCAAATCCATATTTGGTGTGACCACCCTTTGCCTTCAAAACAGCATCAAGCATCAATTCTTCTAGGTACACTTGCACACAGTTTTTGAAGGAACTCGGCAGGTAGGTTGACCCAAACTACTTGGAGAACTATGCACAGTTCTTCTGTCGATTTAGGCAGCCTCAGTTGCTTCTCTCTCTTCATGTAATCCCAGACAGACTCGATGATGTTGAGATCAGGGCTCTGTGGGGGCCATACCATCACTTCCAGGACTCCTTGTTCTTCTTTACGCTGAAGATAGTTCTTAATGACTTTCGCCGTATGTTTGGGGTCGTTGTCATGCTGCAGAATAAATTTGGGGCCAATCAGATGCCTCCCTGATGGTATTCAATGATGGATAAGTATCTGCCTGTACTTCTCAGCATTGAGGAGACCATTAATTCTGACCAAATCCCCAACTCCATTTGCAGAAATGCAGCCCCAAACTTGCAAGGAACCTCCACCATGCTTCACTGTTGCCTGCAGACACTCATTCTGCACGCTCTCCAGCCCTTCGCGAACAAACTGCCTTCTGCTACAGCCAAATATTTCAAATTTTGACTCATCAGTCCAGAGCACCTGCTGCCATTTTTCTGCACCCCAGTTCCTGTGTTTTCGTGCATAGTTGAGTCGCTGGCCTTGTTTCCACGCCGGAGGTATGGCTTTTGGCCGCGAGTCTTCCATGAAGGCCACTTCTGACCAGACCTCTCCGGACAGTAGATGGGTGTACCAGGGTCCCACTGTTTTCTGCCAGTTCTGAGTTGATGGCACTGCTGGACATCTTCCGATTGCGAAGGGAAGTAAGCATGATGTGTCTTTCATCTGCTGCAGTAAGTTTCCTTGGCCGACCACTGCGCTTCACGGTCCTCAACGTTGCCCGTTTCTTTGTGCTTCTTCAAAAGAGCTTGGACAGCACATCTGGAAACCCCTGTCTGCCTTGAAATTTCTGCCTGGGAGAGACCTTGCTGATGCAGTATAACTACCTTGTGTCTTGTTGCTGTGCTCAGTCTTGCCATGGTGTATGACTTTGACAGTAAACTGTCTTCAGCAACCTCACCTTGTTAGCTGAGTTTGGCTGTTCCTCACCCAGTTTTATTCCCCTACACAGCTGTTTCTGTTTCAGTTAATGATTGTGTTTCAACCTACATATTGAATTGATGATCATTAGCACCTGTTTGGTATAATTGTTTAATCATACACCTGACTATATGCCTACAAAATCCCTGACTTTGTGCAAGTGTACCTAGAAGAATTGATGCTGTTTTGAAGGCAAAGGGTGGTCACACCAAATATGGATTTGATTTAGATTTTTCTTCTGTTCACTCACTTTGCATTTAGTTAATTGATAAATATAATCTATTAACATGTCTATTTTTGAAAGCATTCTTACTTTAGAGCATTTTTTCACACCTGCCTAAAACTTTTGCACAGTACTGTATATATATATATATATATATCCCAAATAAAAAAAAAACATACTGTATATGCTATGTTACTATGGCAACAGACCTCTAAACTAGGAAAAAAATAAATCCTGATATTAGTTACAAAAGAAATTATCAGCCAAACAAGAAGAAGGTGAAGGCAACCAGGTTTAAACGTAGACTATATAAAATAATAATATGGATCAGAATATATATATATATATATATATATATATATATATATATATATATATATATATATATATATATATATATACAGTACTGTGCAAAAGTTTTAGGCAGGTGTGAAAAAATGCTGTAAAGTAAGAATGCTTTCAAAAATAGACATGTTAATAGATTATATTTATCAATTAACTAAATGCAAAGTGAGTGAACAGAAGAAAATCTAAATCAAATCCATATTTGGTGTGACCACCCTTTGCCTTCAAAACAGCATCAATTCTTCTAGGTACACTTGCACAAAGTCAGGGATTTTGTAGGCATATAGTCAGGTGTATGATTAAACAATTATACCAAACAGGTGCTAATGATCATCAATTCAATATGTAGGTTGAAACACAATCATTAACTGAAACAGAAACAGCTGTGTAGGAGGAATAAAACTGGGTGAGGAACAGCCAAACTCAGCTAACAAGGTGAGGTTGCTGAAGACAGTTTACTGTCAAAAGTCATACACCATGGCAAGACTGAGCACAGCAAAAAGACACAAGGTAGTTATACTGCATCAGCAAGGTCTCTCCCATGCAGAAATTTCAAGGCAGACAGGGGTTTCCAGATGTGCTGTCCAAGCTCTTTTGAAGAAGCACAAAGAAACGGTCAACGTTGAGGACCGTAGACGCAGTGGTCGGCCAAGGAAATTTACTGCAGCAGATGAAAGACACATCATGCTTACTTCCCTTCGCAATCGGAAGATGTCCAGCAGTGCCATCAGCTCAGAACTGGCAGAAAACAGTGGGACCCTGGTACACCCATCTACTGTCTGGAGAAGTCTGGTCAGAAGTGGCCTTCATGGAAGACTTGCGCCAAAAGCCATACCTCCGACGTGGAAACAAGGCCAAGCGACTCAACTATGCATGAAAACACAGGAACTGGGGTGCAGAAAAATGGCAGCAGGTGCTCTGGACTGATGAGTCAAAATTTGAAATATTTGGCTGTAGCAGAAGGCAGTTTGTTCGCCGAAGGGCTGGAGAGCATACACGAATGAGTGTCTGCAGGCAACAGTGAAGCATGGTGGAGGTTCCTTGCAAGTTTGGGGCTGCATTTCTGATTTGGTCAGAATTAATGGTCTCCTCAATGCTGAGAAGTACAGGCAGATACTTATCCATCATGCAATACCATCAGGGAGGCATCTGATTGGCCTCAAATTTATTCTGCAGCATGACAACGACCCCAAACATACAGCGAAAGTCATTAAGAACTATCTTCAGCGTAAAGAAGAACAAGGAGTCCTGGAAGTGATGGTATGGCCCCCACAGAGCCCTGATCTCAACATCATCGAGTCTGTCTGGGATTACATGAAGAGAGAGAAGCAACTGAGGCTGCCTAAATCCACAGAAGAACTGTGGTTAGTTCTCCAAGATGTTTGGGCCAACCTACCTGCCGAGTTCCTTCAAAAACTGTGTGCAAGTGTACCTAGAAGAATTGATGCTTGATGCTGTTTTGAAGGCAAAGTGTGGTCACACCAAATATTGATTTGATGTAGATTTTTCTTCTGTTCACTCACTTTGCATTTAGTTAATTGATAAATATAATCTATTAACATGTCTGTTTTTGAAAGCATTCTTACTTTACAGCATTTTTTCACACCTGCCTAAAACTTTTGCACAGTACTGTATATGTATATATATATGTATATAGTGATTTTATGAACTCGTACCATAAGGTATGAAAATTGCATCTTAATTGTGTATTTTCAAAAAAAATACTTATGACGGTTGTTTTACTAGCCATAGAGAAGGGATATGTTGACGCTTACAAACAGGTCACTTCATTTGAGCTGCTAATACTGTTGACTTTTGTACATTTTGTTTCGTCATAGCTCGCACTGAGTATCTGCTACTTACTATGACAGTGACAACTGTACTGTGATTTTATCTGTGTGAGATATATATATATATATATATATATATATATATATATATATATATATATATATATATATATATATATATATATATATATATATATATATATATATATGCCAAGTTCAAATCAGCTTGAAGTTTTAACATCTACTCTCATGTAATGGAAATCATGAAGATCTGGATGCATCCAGTGACTGCTGTGAATAGTGCAGCTGGCAACAAGGGAAAGACCTCGTGACAGCCTGGAGAGACAGCTGACAGGAGGAAAGAGACCCGATTGGGGCTGGCAAGGGTTAGCTACCCTTGTTGGCAGTATCCAGCTCTGTGTTTTCAAAGGTAAACAGGATGCTGGAGACACCCGCCCAAAGCTTCTAAGAAATTAGAGAAAAATACCCCTAGAGTCTGCGAGAGAGGGGGCGGAAGATGACTCAACGTTGGACAACATGGTTAACGACTTAGGAACGGAAACGGATATGAGAATGGAGAGTACTTCACAAAAGACTAGTTCAAGGTAGCAAAGACATGGAACTCCAGGTTTGTGTCTGTGGCTGGAGCAAGGCATCAACGGTCAGGGGTTTGAAGATTCATCAAGGGAGAATGAAATGCTTGAGAGAGAAGGGACAAGGGCCTCACATTGATCAGTCTTATTACGAAGTCAGTCAAGTAAGTCGAATGAATTCCAGCGACAGGAAGCAAACCACAGTTCACAGGATATCAGCACCCCTGTCATAGAAGTGAGGAGGACTTGCATGGATACAACTAGTGATGAACCTAATGATCCTTGCGAACCCGGTCAGACGAACCAGCGTAAGAGAGAAAAGAACCTCAACGGGCACAAGCCTGGAGTTAAATGGCCAAGAACTTGTGAGAAAACTGCGTGGGACACAGTAAACACGGATCTCTGTTTTGCGTTGGAAAGGTTAGAGAAAGGAGGCAGCTGAGGAAGCAATGGAGAAGAGCAGAACAAAGTCTGAAGGAGGGACTTAATCTGTTACCAAGGGTCATAAAAGATAAGCTTGCAACATTGTGCAGAGCTGAGCACCTACGCAAACGCTACAAAAAAGAAGGAGCATGCAAAAACTAATCCATTCAAATTTGTAAAGAAGTTATTCACCAGTGTGAAAATGGCACACTAAAATCATGTAAGTTTAAGCTGGAGAGATATTTGGAGGAAACACATACAGATTCAAAAAAGCAGGAGCCAATGTCAATTCCTTCAGACATCCCACCTATCAATCCACCAGAATACCAAATGGAGGACTGTGCACCTAAGTGGAAAGAAGTAGAGCAAGCTGTGAAAAAAAGCAAGGGCGTCATCATCTCCAGGGCCTAATGGAGTTCCGTACAGAGTGTACAAGAGTGCTTCGGAGTTCTACGAATCCTGTGGAAATTGATGAAAGTGGCATGGGAAAAACAGGTTGTACCAAGAGCATGGCGCTGAGCAAAAGAAAAAGATTCTACAAGCATCAGTCAGTTTCGCCCTATTTCCATATTAAACGTAGAAGGCAAGATTTTCTTCAGCATTATTGCTCAGAGATTGTCAACCAACCTATTAAAGAACTGCTTCATTGACACTTCAGTACAAAAAGCAGGCATTCCAGTTTTCCCAGGATGCTTAGAACACATCAATGTGATCTGGTAACAAATTCAATCAGCTAAAAAGGAGAGGAAGGAGCTCCATGTGACATTCCTAGATTTGGCTAATGCATATGGTTCAGTGCCATACAAACTTCTTTGTGCAGCATTTGATTTTTTCAGTGTACCAATGACAATAACAAATTTAGTGAAAGCCTACTTTGGAGATTTGCAATTTTGTTTTTCAACTTCAGAATTCAGCACAACATGGCAATGCCTAGAAGATGGAATAATGGCATGATGCACCATTTCTCCACTAGCTACCATGGCAATGGAAGTAATTATTAGGGCATCAAAATGGGTAGTGGGAGGAGAGCGCTTTGCTTCTGGAATGCGACTACCACCAATTCGAGCATACATGGATGACATGACAACCATGACTACAGCAGTAGCCTGCACTAATCGGTTATTGGGCAAATTAACAAATAACATCGAATGGGCACGAATGCAATCCAAGCCCACTAAATCAAGGATCATCTCTATAATTAAAGGTAAAGTCTTGGGAGATGGTACGACAGGGATCTAAAGGACACAGTTTGTGTGGGAGAAGTTAGACAACAAGCAGCGGAAGGGTTGAAGAGCATAGACAGCAGCGCTTTACCGGGCAAGCTGAAACTCTGGTGCTTTCAGTTTGGTCTACTGCCAAGGCTGCTGTTGCCACTGACTGTGTAGAAGGTTTCTTTGACAAAAGTTGAGAAGCTGGATGCTTTAATCAGTTCATACATCAGGAAATGGTTGGGAGTTCCACGCTGCCTCAGCCGAGTGGGACTTCATGGTAAAGGAATACTGCAGCTACCAGTCTCTGCTCTAACCGAGGAGTTTAAGTGCGCCAAGGTCCGACTGGAAATGACATTAGTAGAGTCACGCGACAAATGCGTAAGGGAGGCAGCACCTGTGTTGAAAACTGGAAGAAAGTGGGTGGCAAAGAAAGCTGTGGAGGATGCAAAGGCTGCCCTTCGAATTGGTGATATCATGGGGCAAGTTCAGCATGGAAGAGGGGGTCTTGGTCTCAGTTCAGCTCCTCCTACATGGCACAAAGCAACCCCAGCTCAACGGAGGAAGCTGGTAGTCAACGAGGTGCAAAAGCAGGAGGAGAGGATGAGGTGTGTAAAGGCCGTTTCCCAGGCCAAGCAGGGAGAATGGATGAGATGGGAGAGTGTGGAACAACTCAAGATTGGCTGGCAAGACTGGCTGGCAAGATCTATGGACAATGGAACAGATCAGGATCAGTTTCCTCATCAGATCAACATATGATGTTCTCCCATCACCACAGAACCTAAACCTCTGGGTGGATGAGTATCCCTCATGTCATATATATAAATTGTATTATTATTAATTTATAATATTATATCAGTGCTTTAGCTCCAGTTACGTAACAGCTGTATGTTGAATTTTTTTTAGATACAGATGACACATTGCTAATCAGGATACCAACATGACATTGTTTTTGAATGTCATATCCAGGAATGAATGTTGTCGATCTCACCCTGTGAATCCTGTAGGTGAAATTACTGCAGAGTGAATCTCAGCAGGCATGTGTGAACAAGACTCTTCTGCCTCCTGCAGTTACCATTTGCTCAACAGGAAGAGGCTGGGGAGAATAAATAAACAGAGCCAAATTAATGTGAAAGACTTTTAATCTCAAAGACGCTGTTGTCTTCCACTTAAAATCTGCGTTCTCACCGCTGTTGCAATTTCACTGCAAAGCCACCCAATCCAATTCTATCCTCATTTTTATTTTAGAGCTAGGGTGCAGTTCTCCTGAAAATGGTCACCTTATAGGAGACTGTTTTTCATCTTTGAACAGTTTGAGCAAAGCTGGGGTGCAGGGGCTGGGGGTTGTAGCTCTATAGCAACCTAAAAAAAAATGTTGAGTGCTTAAAATATTGTTTGACTCAACAGTTATGTGTGGAATTTCCAAATAGGCAGCACTGACTGAGTGAGAGAGAGTAATGAAATGACTTTAATAGGTGTTAGAGCAACACTGATGCATTGTGGGAAGTTGATGAAAAAATCTGCCTGAAAGTGGTTATTTCTAGTGCTTGCAGAATTGTTCTGTCAAATTTGGTTGAGAAAAGAAAATAATTACAGCTCTGAGAATCACAATGCATTTTTTTTTTATATAACAATAGTACCATTTATTATGAGCTAAAGCTAATTTTCTATATACAGTACTATATCCCCTCTGTCCATATTGTTGTAAATGTAGACAATCCCTGGATGTAGACTGCAGCATGTCAATTGGGTTATACAGAGTGTATGAATTGCCAAGTGATTTTAGTGCCAAACTAGCTGCGTTGTTCTGTAATCTTTGACAAGCTCATGTACAATAGCAGGTCAGCAGGACACAGTCTACTGTTGTTTCTCGGGAAACCTAATCTGTAGACATTACTTTAACAAGACCAACACTGACTTCTACCAAGTCTAGTTGCATTTTTACACCCCTGGTGTTAAATAAAACAGTATAATCCACTATACTGATACTGAAATTCCTACATTTACCCGAGCACTGCAGTGTTATTTTTTTTTAAATCTGCAGTGTCTTACTTTTGTTTCTACCAGTCTTCCATCCCTACAATGGCCTCCCAATGGAAAGCATACACTTTCGATTTTAGTGTTGCCTGAAGCCGGTACTGCAATGCTAGGCTTCTGTGAAGGAGAAGGACTACAGCACCCCGAAGTGCAGCGCAGCAGAAGACTTTCATTTCCAGAGGCTCTGAACGTAGTTTGGAGTTTAATGCAGAGGCTTTATTATACTGCATTTTCTTTACAGTCCCCATCCCTGTAAAAATACAACCAGAATAGGAATATGTGAGGTTGTGATCTGGGATTGCTCTTAAAATTAAATATTAAATATTTGTCCACCAACCCATCCCTGCTAGTCCCTTAGTGTCGGGCCCAGAGAATCTCAGGAGAAGCTGCTGTTTACTCTGCAGTTTTTTAGAAGGCTGCTCTCCCTGCTTTTTGAAGAAAACCTGAGCACTGCAGTGTTTTTAATGAATCATGACAGGGTTTTTGTCTGGCAGGGCAAATAAGTTCTAGTTATCTCATTTTAGGTTGCAAGTCAATGGAAGATGCATGGATGGCAAGATTTCTGAGAATACCCCCTTAAATCCAAAACCTATTAAGAGACGGGTATTCATCCAGCAACAGAGCTAGCCTGCAAGTGGCAGCGCTTTCATCAACACCACCATGATGAAGTCTGAATAATTTTCCAAATTAATCTCCACAGCTGTTTTCAGTGTGGCTATTTATTTGCTTCAGACCCATTCTGCCAGTGTAGTGGCTCGGCTTTCTTTGTAAGTATTGAAACGGCTTGATACTTATCATTTTTTACAGCTGGGTTTTATAGAGATAACGTAGGAAAAGCTTTGTGCTTCCCTCCCCACTGGTATGTGTGGTCTGTGTCCTGCTTTAGGGCAGTGTGTGAACTAATGAACAAGGAGTTAAAAACAAATGAGGTGAGGTGGAAACTTTCCTTCATAATTTATCTAATTGCTGTTTGAAAGAAGACTGTAAATAGACTTTCATCTTGGTAAGTTACAGATTTTTCACCATGTTGGCTATAACCAGGCTATTATTATTATTATTATTATTATTATTATTATTATTATTATTATTATTATAAAAAAATGTCATGTACGAAATTAAACGAGGCACTGCTTGCAGAGTTTTAAAACCTTGTGATTATACCTCACACTGATATTTTTTATGCTTATTTTCTGATACTGACATGAATTCCTGTTACTTAAACGCTTTCTACAAACCACTTGGCAAGACTGAACCTTCTGCATTATCTTTGCAATGGAATCCGGATTCTGCCAGTGGAAATGTAACTTTTTTTTTTAGTATTGTTTTTTAATGTGCTATTTCTCTCCTGGATTTCTGTTGCATTTAATATTTTGTTATGGAAAGGCTGTGTTTATATGTGATCCTGTCTGACACAGTGATTACTTTGACATGCTGAAATACTGATGCTACATTTAACTTGTCTTAATAGCGTATTTGCATTACACCAGAGTTGTAACCAGTCACCAAAATTGGGACTCAAGTCGAGTCATTGGGGAGTAAAGACTTGAGTTTAGTCGAGTGCCAAGCTCGTCGAGTCACCAGTCTGGCTCGAGTCACTTCGAGTCATTAGTTCTGACAGTTCAAGATATCTTGATTTAATCAGCTTAGTTTTACAGGAGATTAGCAATGAATCTATGAATTAACAAAAAAAATCTGTTAAATACAAAATTAGGATGCACAAGAATGTGGTGATACTTGCCCCACTTATGTTCACCATTAAAAGTCCACGGCTCCTGCTTTGTTTTTGTCTTTCCATTTTAGTGAATTTGATTCCTTGATCTATTTATAAGCACATTTTGCCACTGTATAAAGACCCCTTTCTCTGTGCTCAATTGGGCTAGATGTTTAGTAATGAATGATACCACAAAACAAAGAACATATCTAAATATTTTCTCATTTCTCAACACTGACATTCCCTTATAGTTTTGTTTCAGATACATTAACCAAATGTGAAATTTGGTGGCATTTAATTTCATTTTGGAAATATACCGCTGTTGCTTGTGCCTGAGTTTTTAATTAATTCAGATTCTCATTTTAGCCGACTCGAGTCAGATGGAGACTTTTTTTGCGTGACTCGACTCGAGTCACGTCTTTTGAGCAGGGAGTCGAGTCAAGTCTTTGCTTGCAGGGACTCGAGTCCAGTCGAGTCATTTGATGGCAATGACTCGAATCGAGTCGAGCCATCGAAAAATTGCGACTTGATTCCGAGTCGAGTCAAGTCATTGACTGGAGTCATTACAGCTCTACATTACACTGATGTTCTTTATATGCCTAAAACTGTTACTGCTGAGAAAGATGGCATAAGCCTTTCTAGCAGTAAAGAAAATAAATGACCTAAGCACCTTGTGCTTTGTTTCAGTTTTGTGTTAACATATGCAGTCAATGCCTCTATGGTTAAGTGGTTACAATTGTCATGGCGTTTAGTACAATAAACTGGTGTCTTATCCTCGGCATTTTACCTTTTCACTGCTTTTGTGTAATTTACTATACTATTTGGGGGAGACATATTTTTCTCACTTTCTCCATGTTCCGGAGGGGTATGCGTTGCACTATAGATTTTTTTTTTTTTTTTTTTTCTAGATCTTCTAAACAAACTTAATTCACTGGCCAGGAATTTCAAAATATAAGTGAAAGAGTTACGTATATGCCACCTTTCAGCTCTTTGAAAGCTACTAGAAATGTCGACTGGAATAAAAAGTAATTTATAATGAAGTTCATCTTAGGCATATATGATGCTTGTAAATATCATAGGTGCACTACCTTTCTGTAAATCTAATGTCTTGCCTTGTTAAATCCTCATTAAATCTTGGTGCTTCAGTTCCCTGGTCAGGCTTTTTTGTTTAGTTGACTACTTATTTCCCTTAGCGGGTCCAGCTGAGTGGCCTGTCCTTCTTGGACTGAAGGGAAAGGGTAGTGGTGCTCCAGAATGATGGTAAAATGTATACAAAAAGGACAAATATCATCAGTGAGTGTAAGGATCTTTCTGCTGTAGATTGAAGTTACCCCCTGTATGATACAAATATCTGAGTTTGAATAGACTTGGATAATGTAAATTCTGTAGGTGTACTGTATGTTGGCCGTCCTCTTGAAAGGTCCTACTTTTCTGCAACATGAATGGGATAAGATACTTTATTTAAATGTCTAATTATTGTTTTATTTTTTATTTGGCGAGGTTCCTTTAAATAGCCTGTTTTATGCTGCTTTTTTATGTTCATTCATATTTAAATAACATTTATACCTGTCCGCTGTCAACTCTGGAATTGATCCATTCAGCTTGAGAGGCTGGAGTGGAAGGCCTTTTTAGTTGTAAATCTCATTTTACTCAGATGCAGAGCTACAAGCTGCAGTTAAATTTGCATGGAGGGTTTTAATTAAGTGATAACTGTCTCCACAGGATGACTGTACAAGCATGTGATATCCAGCAGTGAGAGAAATGCCAAGGCCAGTTCAAACAGGTTGGATGGTGGGCAGGGGGTCTATAAGACAAAATGATTGTACAATTAGAATGAATAAAAAGATGAACCGACGGAAGAACTGAAAGGAAAGTGTCAGTGGGAAATGTTTTTTTACAGTAAAGAATAGCTGTGCAAATGGGAACATGAGAGAAGATGTCTTATTTTAAGGCTTTTTATTTGTTGTACCGTTGGCAAGATTTCAGTATTCAAGGCAGTCACTGGGTTTAAAACGTGGTTTATATTTCCTTGCAAAATGTATTTATTGGGGTCCCTGTGAGAAGTATATTATTTTTAAAGACATTTAGATGTCTTTCTTATTGTGTTTAACACACTGAAGTGATCTCCAAACACTGTATTTTATCCATTGATCTATCAACTGGAACCCATCAAATCTGTTAAACTATAACTAATTTAGCATCTACCAGTAGACAAGAGGGTCAATATCTTCTAATAATAATAATAATAATAATAATAATAATAATAATAATAATAATAATAATAATAATACCAAAGTTTAGATCATACCTGTGACTGTCTTAGCATTTCTTACACGTTATCCATTTCGAAAGCTTGTTGTGAAGCTTCATAGGTATGAAGTAGTTATATGTTTATTCTCCACTGCTTTAACCTGTGCTCCTTGGTTCCACACTAGAAAATACCCCTGCAGTGTGCAAGCTTGTCGCAGTGGGGAACCAACTTACAGCTGCCTGGCAGGCTTTACAAAGAGAGAGGAAAGTATTACATTGAAACCAAATTAACCAGGGAAAATAAAAAGGCAAAAGAAAGGTAGAAAGGTAGATAAGCTGGACTGAACCTTGTGCATTGAATTTTCAGTATGTTTCTCACCCTGTTGTCGAAAATGAAATTCATCAGTTTCATGGTTTCAAGGTTTGATAGGTATGCATGCAACACATAAACACTCTGTCACTCAAAAGTTGACTACAGTTTTTTAAATACTTTTTATTTGTTCTGTGTATGTGTGTATATATACAGTACTGTGCAAAAGTTTTAGGCAGGTGTGAAAAAATGCTGTAAAGTAAGAATGCTTTCAAAAATAGACATGTTAATAGATTATGTTTATCAATTAACTAAATGCAAAGTGAGTGAACAGAAGAAAAATCTAAATCAAATCCATATTTGGTGTGACCACCCTTTGCCTTCAAAACAGCATCAAGCATCAATTCTTCTAGGTACACTTGCACACAGTTTTTGAAGGAACTCGGCAGGTAGGTTGGCCCAAACATCTTGGAGAACTAACCACAGTTCTTCTGTGGATTTAGGCAGCCTCAGTTGCTTCTCTCTCTTCATGTAATCCCAGACAGACTCAATGATGTTGAGATCAGGGCTCTGTGGGGCCATACCATCACTTCCAGGACTCCTTGTTCTTCTTTACCCTGAAGATAGTTCTTAATGACTTTCGCTGTATGTTTGGGGTCGTTGTCATGCTGCAGAATAAATTTGGGGCCAATCAGATGCCTCCCTGATGGTATTGCATGATGGATAAGTATCTGCCTGTACTTCTCAGCATTGAGGAGACCATTAATTCTGACCAAATCCCCAACTCCATTTGCAGAAATGCAGCCCCAAACTTGCAAGGAACCTCCACCATGCTTCACTGTTGCCTGCAGACACTCATTCGTGTACACTCTCCAGCCCTTCGCGAACAAACTGCCTTCTGCTACAGCCAAATATTTCAAATTTTGACTCATCAGTCCAGAGCACCTGCTGCCATTTTTCTGCACCCCAGTTCCTGTGTTTTCATGCATAGTTGAGTCGCTTGGCCTTGTTTCCACGCCGGAGGTATGGCTTTTTGGCATAAGTCTTCCATGAAGGCCACTTCTGACCAGACTTCTCCGGACAGTAGATGGGTGTACCAGGGTCCCACTGTTTTCTGCCAGTTCTGAGCTGATGGCATTGCTGGACATCTTCCGATTGCGAAGGAAATAAGCATGATGTGTCTTTCATCTGCTGCAGTAAGTTTCCTTGGCCGACCACTGCGTCTCACGGTCCTCAACGTTGCCCGCTTCTTTGTGCTTCTTCAAAGAGCTTGGACAGCACATCTGGAAACCCCTGTCTGCCTTGAAATTTCTGCCTGGGAGAGACCTTGCTGATGCAGTATAACTACCTTGTGTCTTGTTGCTGTGCTCAGTCTTGCCATGGTGTATGACTTTTGGCAGTAAACTGTCTTCAGCAACCTCACCTTGTTAGCTGAGTTTGGCTGTTCCTCACCCAGTTTTATTCCTCCTACACAGCTGTTTCTGCTTCAGTTAATGATTGTGTTTCAACCTACATATTGAATTGATGATCATTAGCACCTGTTTGGTATAATTGTTTAATCATACACCTGACTATATGCCTACAAAATCCCTGACTTTGTGCAAGTGTACCTAGAAGAATTGATGCTGTTTTGAAGGCAAAGGGTTGTCACACCAAATATGGATTTGATTTCGATTTTTCTTCTGTTCATTCACTTTGCATTTAGTTAATTGATAAATATAATCTATTAACATGTCTATTTTTGAAAGCATTCTTACTTTACAGCATTTTTTCACACCTGCCTAAAACTTTTGCACAGTACTGTATATATATATATATATATATATATATATATATATATATATATATATATATATATACCGTGTTCACAGACTCTTAAAGAAGAGCTTCAGTATTTTTTATCCTAAAATTGCCAAATATTGTTGTACTGAAGTAGTGTTCAAGGCCTTCATTGCATTCATAAACCTTTCACCTTGTCCTGAGGTAATGTTTTCATTTCAGGTAGCTTAATGTGTCTGAAGCACCATGGCTGAGATCATAATCTGCTTAACTGAGTCTAAAATAAGCACAAAGTAATTAAAAAGCATCCAGGCTGTCAGAACGATTTTAAGGTTACTGTAGAATGGTCCAAAAGTCCAGAGAACAGTTGTATGGTGCTCAAGTACTTTGCCTAAATCTTGTTTGCACAGTATTTGCTTATAATAATTAGCTGTTTTCTTGAAGCCTCGCTCCCTTTGTTTTGTTCTCATCAATAGAATGAAAGCTCATTCTACTGAAAATAATAAAACATGAATTAAAATGGAACTGCTCCTTTTTCTTTAGGCAATTTTATCATTTCTAACAATACTGAATATCATATAGAGAAAAGTCATTATTGTACTGTGGGACAGCATTCACAAGTACAAAATAGATGAGGACCCCACAATAAGACACTGCAGGTGAGGATGAATAGGAAACTTAAGATGTGAAGATTGCATAACGTAGGGTATTGAACATGTATGCTATATAACTCTAAGGCTGGGACGAAATCAAAACTTTGACAACCCGCTATTCACACTAAACAAAACTGTATTTAATAGCATTTTCTTTTTATGAGTAGAAGAAATAAGATAATTACAAAAAAAAGAAAACGTGATTATATACAGTTTTGTTAAGTGGGATTATCAGGTTGTCAGAGTTTTGATTTGGTCCGGGCCTAAATCATTGTATTGGAATGTTTGTGGAAATAACGTTTCACAAATTTAATAATTATTGGCATAGAGCAGCATTACATTTGTTTATGTAGCTGAAGAGATGTTTGGGGAAAGTAAAAACAAAATCCCAATTTTTCAGTTTTTTTTTGGGCAAAACATTAAATGCTTTTATCTGTTCATAAATACTATGTTATACCACAATACTTATTCATATGTTATTTATGAGACAGGAGTAAGGGCTGCGTGGAGGAAGAATATTGGGAATAAAGAATAGGAGAGAAGTGCTTTTGTGACTTAGGGATGAGTACAGGGTTTGCCCCTGGGCTCGCGGAGAGCTGCCCTCACGGAGGTGAGACCAGGCCGATCGGTGTCCAAGGCTGGGAAGCAACCGATACTGTTAGAAGCCAGTTAGAACCAAGAGATGAGAGAATGAGAAAACGTGGCTGGGCCTCTAAGGTTGGGAAGTGAGCTTCACTTACCTCAGAAGAGGACCCCCGGCTGCCCGCAACTGCAACATCAATGGAAGGAAATAGTTTTATATATATATTGGTCAGTCGATCAATGACGTCAAGGCCGGGCATTGTTGTCAGTGCCCAAGAGCAATGACCAATGACAGCATTGACGTCATTGGCTGAGTTTCGGACATTGGCCATAACATATATATATATATATATATATATATATATATATATATATATATATATATATATATATATATATATATATATATATATTAACTCTGATGGGGGGTTGTGCTTCAAAGGTTATTTCGAGAAATTAGAGTTGATGGGTCCTGTGGTTTTCTCCTCTTGAGAGGGGAATGCCAACTGTAGAAAAGAGGGAACTGAGTTTCATAAGTACTTGTGCTGGGGGAGAAAGTCATCCAGTAAGTGCAGCATGGAGGGGACTCAATGAGTGTTCAGCAGAATCCCATAGAGGGGTTTGGAGAGCGAATCGAAGATTTTCGGGCTGCTGCGGCAGCTGGTGGCAAAATAAAATTACTCCTTCCGATGAGTACCAAAGAGATGGCGTAAGGAAGGGTGTATAGGCATGATTTTGAATGTGTATGAAATGCCGGCTTTGGTTAACCAGGATCCCCGGCCAGATGATTTAATGGATGGATAGCATCAGAAATGCTGATATAGTGGAGAGAGAAATGGTTTGAAGGAATGAGCGAATTAATGCTGCTGATGGAACAACTCCGGGAGGCGGAGAGATTGATAAGATGCTTTTTGTCGAAATGTATGTATTTCTTTATTTATTAATTAGCAACAAATTGCCACTTGGGGGTGGAAGCTATGAGAAGGTATGACTGTCCTGTTGAAAGGTGATTTTGTTTGCGCAAGGTAGTGCAATGTCGGACCAGGTCCGACATAGGACCGCAAAGGGTTAAGAAGGTTGTGAAGGCTGACCGGCCGGATTCGAAAGTGGAGCGAGAATGTGGGAGGAGTGAGGGCAGTGACCATGTAATCTTGTGCAGAGGTGAGGAGATTGTAAATGGATGAACTGAGTTGAATATCAGATCGCTGAATTGTGTAGATTATTTTATGCGTGAACAAGGAAAGACATAATTAAATCCTGATTGGAGGGTGCAGGGGAGATCTGGTTTATTTAAAAAATGTAATTTGCATGCAGAACCTGAGGTTGTGAATTGAGTAGATGTATCCTGGAGCTTCAGTTATGTTATGGTAGAGGAAGGGCTGGTTCTTGAAGCTTAGTTGAGAGGTTGAATGAGTGCTTAATATCAGTGGAGATTTGAAGAGCAAAATAATTAGGAGAGCTGAAGGATTGGGTGGAACAGCAGTTGGAAGATGTGAAGAAGAAAGAGCAAGGTCAGGAGCAAGAACATCAGGATCAGCGGTGGTTGAGGAGGCAGGTCCAGCGGGGACTGAGGCACCAGCATTGTCAAGGGATTGGTCAGTGGCATTTGTCAGCTGTGTAGCGACACGCAAACGAAAAACGCAAGACAGAGAACAAGGCTATGACTTGGAGTTTAAATAGGGAGATTGGCAGATATTATTGGCAGGACAGAATGGAGGAGGAGCTCTAGCTCCTACTGCACAAATCATACACAAGTTTACAATTATTATTACTATTATGTTTTTTTTTAGTCATGCTTTCCTTTTTGCTGGGGT
This sequence comes from Acipenser oxyrinchus oxyrinchus, assembly GCA_030684275.1. NCBI lineage: Eukaryota > Metazoa > Chordata > Actinopteri > Acipenseriformes > Acipenseridae > Acipenser > Acipenser oxyrinchus. The sequence continues at coordinate 51,354,696 of CM060247.1, forward strand.
TGGGGGTCAAGTAGGTCAGCAATCTTTTGAAGCTGGTTCATTATTATCACAGATTCATACACATTACGACAATCACATTATAAAGTATTTGAGTACAATTTTTCCAGTCTGTTGCTTCACCAGTCTATTCACTTTTAAAATCTTTAGTCACACAGCAAGCTGGCCTATTACTTGTAAAATCAATCATCTTTAGTGAAATAAAAACAGTGATGCGAACAGTGACGGCTTTCAGGGATTGCAGCCACTTGTGGGGATATGCAATCTCTCAGCCATCATTCCTAAGCAAAAAGTTTTAATGGAATTGGAGCTAGTCCTGTTTGCTGGCTGATAACAAAATGCAACCAATTGAGCCTTCTGAAGGGCCACTTCAGCTCAAGCCTATTCTTATTTTAGGGGCCGAAACTATGTCAAGTTGTCTTTTTAGATGGTCCATTTATTTCAGTGTCACAAGGACACATTTTGTTCTCTTTTGCAGTTATTTCTGTATTGTTTCTTTGTTTAATTTTCAAACCTATTTGTTTATGCATTTGTTTAATAATGTACTTACGTGTTTGTTTATTTATTTATTTGATTTATTTATTTATTTGTAGGTACTCCCATGCCATCCTCTTCCTCCAGTCCATCAGTCATTGAATGTTCACATTCCCAACCTCCATCACCCAATCTCCATGACAACCAGAGGCGGTTGCTAAGTAATAATACCACCCAGCCAGTTCATGAATTTGACACTGATGAAGAATACACTGCCAGGTTGTATTTGCCAGTAATACAGTCCAGCCCAGTTCCTGTATTTGTTCCAAGTAATGGTAAGAACAGATTACCCTCCATTGGTTCTAAAACAGTATCTCTGCATATTAGCACTTATCTTGTTTATAAGCAAAACAAATGCCAGTATTATCACTGAATTTGTAAAATGAATGTAATGGTAAGAGTAAGATGACATATTTGATGTGATTTTGATTATATCTGTGTTTAATCTATAAAGTGAATTTTAATCCATAGCTTTCTGAACACCTCTGCATTTGCATTCCTACTGCTATCTTGTACAGCACCCTGTGTGGCTACTGGTATATGAATATACAGGGGCTGACAAAATATAACATTAAAAAACAAGATGCTTGAATAGTCAGGTCAGTTTATAACAGGCAATCGGTATTTCCTTAAATAGTTTATTGTGTCTTTGTTACAGAGACATGAAACTAGCATCAGTAGTTTCCAGTTTTTTCTGTGTATTTTTTGGCAAGTTTCAGAAAAACAATACCTTAAACTTCTGTAAAACCTGTAACATATTTGTTAAAAAGAAAGGTGATATGTTTCTTAAGTGAATACAACCAGACAATGAATATGTAATAAATATAAAAATGAAAGCAGAGACTCTTGTAAGCAAAATACATAAATGCGGAATGGCAATGGTTATATTTATGTAACATACCTGTTACTTGTTTAATTTTGTTACAGGAATACAGTAATTCAATGTAATTTATGTACAAATGCACACATATTTAAATAATGACAGTGCTCACAATAGCAGTTTTCTTGAGCACTGTTTAAAGTTTCTGCAAATATCCACAAAATCGTGACCTGACCTATTAATTGTTTACCAAGGTTTTCTAATTCAGAGCTATGGTAGTTATCATTTGATGTGCTTCACTGGTTGGATATACCAAAAAAAGTTTTTAAAAAATGAGTTCAGCTCCACTAACCCCCATCCCCCGTCCCCCACAACTTTTAAAATCATGTATCTGGAGGCTTATCAGAAAGACAGATACAACTTATTCCCCACAAAGCTGTAAAGGTAAGCAAGCGTCCTGTCACACTGCAATAGATCAGCTGTTAAAGTTATGGTAGATTTTATGCAAACACAAACTAGAGGATCAAACCCTTTTAACACCCATGTTTTTACCATGCAGACTCTGAAACCCAGTTAAAGATTATGGCTGAGCTTCCATCCATATTAAACAGAAAAGCCATCAGTTTTGACCCCAGGTGCTGGATAACCCAGTAATTTCTAAAGACGAATTTATAGTCTTAACTTTTGTTATAGATATTTTGTTTCAAAGTTTCCATCCATCCAGTAATATAAATGTGTTGTAGCTAAAAAACTAGCAAAAACATGGTATGTTTTAAAATTCAACTTGCAGACATGTTATACTGTAGTACTGTAGATCTGCATTTCGCCACTTGAATCCACACAGACCTAATGAATGTCACACAGGGTTGTAGCTGGTACAGTCTTGAAATATATACCGATATAAATAACATAACATAATTTCTTCCTATATCTCCTGTACCTGTTTTCACATGGCATGCGTTTTTTCTTTTTCATTTATTAATGATGTTTGGTATATTGCTTTTATTGTCAGTGTGTGTGGTTCATTTCTACGAAATATGTCATAGAGTTAAAATAAAATACTGTGCATAAAACAGTAAGCTGCTTATTTCTTTCTCTGAAATTAAATGATTCCAAGGTGTCACTTGAATAAAGCACATGTCAGTGTGTTTTAAGACCAGAGCTATAGCACTGTCAGTAGTCCACACAAGTATATTTTTAATTGTACTATACAGAGAATTAAATAATAATGTCTGGTACACATGGTTGCTTAGGTTACACATTTCAAGACACTGCTTAAAGTGTCAAAGCTTTCACAAAAAATAATCTGTTTTCCTTTCTGTACCAATTTAAAAATCTGAAATTAATTAGTCTGGATGGAAATGTCGCTCGAGGATACAAAGTGCAGAAATGTCATCAACCTAAACTAATTATTGTGAAGCTGCTTATACTTGTGTTTCGGGTTTTTGTTTGTCGGTTTTTGTTTGTTTTTTAAAGCAATATCATATCGGTAAACTACAACACACAGCAGCAAGACACTGTTGTGGTATAATGTGACAGACCATAAAACCATTAAAATGCATGTCTTTTAACTGACTTTGTGATGAAATCACGCTTTTAGGATGGCATTTTTTTATTTTCACTCGGTAGATCTTCTAAAAGGCCTGCTCATTGAGCTTCTCTCTCTCTGACAACTTTGCTGACATGTATCTCATTGTCAATTACCCTATTAGGAACTCAGTCAAGTACTAACCCTATTTTAACAGGATGTACAGATCCGTCTTGTAGGCACGTCAGCCTCCCGCTCTCAAACTTGACTAAGGATTCCTATTGTCAGATGCACTGGGCATGAAAGCAGCAATTTTACAGCACAAAAATTCCAATAACATTTACTGTGGTCGACTGAGATTGAAACACACGTGAGCACTGCTCAGTCTTGGGTGCATAAGCACCAGCTTTTCCAATTCCTGCATTTTTGCACAGACACGTTTTCCATGTTACTTGCTGTGGGGTAAATAGACCATTGGCGCATGGTTTATTGCATTGTGTACACAAAAAAGCATGACGTAGTACAAACTGAAATAATGAGACTTTAAAAAACAACATATGCACATTAAAACATCTTTGACAAACATTTGTAGTTAAAGTGTTGAGTTATGAGCCAAGTAAGCACATGCAATTAGGGGTTTAAACTGAATCACTTTGTTGGCTTGATTGCAGCCTTGTCCCAAGCTAAGCCATAAATGAAAGTATCATTTTTGGTAAAAAAAAAAAAAATAATAATAATAAAAAAAAATGTAACACTGCCGAAAAATATACCACTATATATTTCTTCTCACTGTGTTTGAAACCTATGATTACAACTTATAAATGTTCTGAATTAACAATTTGTTCAAATTGAGCACAAGCTCAAATTAGACAACAGTGTTAGTATGGCTTTGCACTTAAAACTATTGTTTCAACCTCTCTTACTAAGTGTTATTTTCAATTATCTACAGGTGTTGCTGTTTTTGCAGGTTTCCATTTTCTATCTATTCCATCATGGAAATAGTGTTTGATTTTTTTTTTTTTACCTGTGCACTGTAGCATTAAAAATTAGCCATACGTACAGTTCATATTAAATTTATTTACAAGAGCAATCATTGTACTTTTTTCAATATGAGATATTCCTAAGAGCCTGTTTGTTCAAGTGAACAAATGAAGTAAAATAAATTGCATATTGTCTATTGTTTCAACATTTTTTTTTTTAAAGTGCTGTGTACATTATCAAGGGAGCTAGTAGTGTTAGGTTGAGTTCATTAAGATTCTGAAAACATTACAGGAGGATATTTATATGTTGTATTACACAGTTTGGTTCACTTGATAATAATAGATTATCTCATAAAAAGTGTGTACTAAATCGGGGGGCTCATCAGACTCATCACCATGCTTTTTTAGGTAAAATGAATGAGGAAAACTGCAAGCAATCCAGACACTGTTCTGGGTTCAAAGTACCAAGCTTTTCTTTCCTTCAGTTGCTGTATTGTATTTTAGAATATTGCATTTTCTACATTCAAAAGTGTCCAAACATCTTTCAGACTTTTATAATGTTCAGCTCTTTTGAAAAGCTTGTTAAATATTTCTAACTGATGTAAAAAACAAACAAACAAAAAAACAAACAGGGGACACTCTTACAGTTCTGTTATCAGTGAATAGCACTGATATTAAAGCCAGTCTGGTTAAAATCCTCTCCTGTTTACTGTCTATAGCTATGGCCAAAAGTTTTGCATCACCTGGAATTTTAGAATTGAGACATAATAAACACATTAAAAAAATATGTACTAAATGACAAACACATGTATATATATATATATATACACATGTATATATATATATACACACACACACACTTTTAACACATATAGCTGCAGATGTAGTTTTGATTTGAACATAGCAGCAGTCGTAACATAAAAATGAAAATCTATGCTAATCCCTAGCATGCTTGGTAGGTTTGAGGGGGCAGAGTGACTGAGAATGTGGCAGTTTTGGATTGAGAGATGCATGTATATATATATATATATATATATATATATATATATATATATATATATATATATATATATATATATATATGATAAATTTGGAGTTTTGGCAGAACAGAATACACAATAGTAGTTTTTGTTTGACATCATTCACAGTTGAATTAATTATTGTATACAATTCTTCATTTGACAAAGAAATATTCAATATTTACATATATTGTTGACTGTTGGAGGTTCATGTTGATCACAGTTAAGGATATGCCACTGACTTTGTCAGTATTCTAAAAGGTCATCACCTTTTGATATTTGGCTTTAATAAATAGCAAACCGTAGATGGATGTGAAAAATGTGAGTTGATCGACTTGAAAAAGCTAATTAATTCAGATCTATTGTTACAGTAGACACTGTCTTTACTTCAAGCCACTGCTTTTTATTATAGTAGCTTGAATAGAATTAGCAGAAGTAATTTCAAAGTAATGAGTTTCAATTTAACTACCACCTGATGTCTGTGTATGTTTATTAAGACATCAGCAAATTGCAAAGCAAGTTTGTATCTCTTAATTTAACACTGTTTTTTTTTTTTCTCCAAAGCAGGTCATCAACAGTTTTGCCGCCTAAATTATTTGGCAGTCAATAAAAAAGGATTTTAATTTGTTCTCTGGCATTCTTTACCAGTCATTTTATTTTGTATTTAATTTCACAAGCTTCAACTTATTTTAAGTCTGCTCTTTGATCAGGGTGTAGAAGGGCATTAGTTTTAACAATTCGGAAAATAGAAATAATTTGCTTCTTGCTTATTGTTAATGAAAGCTATATCCCTGCAAGCCTAATCAGTTGAGAACATAAAGAATAGAAATTCATTGCATTCAGTTAGCATCCAGAGAGCACTATAGTGACCCTTAGGGAAATTGAGTGTTCCCTCGTTGCTCACTGACACATCTTACGGCTAATGCTTTTTGCTGTGTAAATCGGAATCTGGGCATTTTCAATTTCAGAATGGAACAGGCTAGCCCTTATGGTGTTTCAATATGCTTTCATGCTTCATTATAGCAGACCTCGCAGTTAAATTAGTTTTATGCCCCAGGTACTGCCCTGGTGTCTAATTGTCTTTGGGGTCATCACAATCAACCTTCAGACTGAAAGCATTTCTTAGTCTCTTTAAAACTGGAGAGTCTTTGTTCTTTAAGTCCATTTCACTGCCTCTTCAAGGTCTGTGCTTGTTTGTTTTCCATACTTTTAACATGTCCTAACAACAAATCCCAGCAATTGATGATGGGAAATAGCTTTTTTTAAGCTATAACATCCAGAAGTTCTCTAACCTCTGTTGAAATTGAACTCTACGTAATGTTTACGTTCTGTACCCCTCACTATCAAACTGTTAAAGAGATGGTTTCTACCAATTGCAGTCAAAAAGTAGCGGGGTTCCGAAAAATATAGCATTACACGTCCTCACATGTTGCTACAACTGTTTAAATAACGTATCTGTCATTTTTCTTTTCATTGTTAACATCCAGACAACTTTTTACACCTATAACTTTAAAGTCTGTTTCAAAGCTCTTTTCAAAATGTCCGCTGTAGTGCACTGATAGTGTAAGGATGTCCACAGTGTTAAACAGGTAACACAGCAATAATGATCCATGATGTGGTATGGAACAGAAATGCCAGAGCACTTGTTATGTTTTTTTTTGTTTTGTTTTTAATCTCTGTGATTTAGAGGACAGATCTCAAACACCAGTGCACTAAAGCGGACATTTGAAAAGAAAAATAACAGCTACATTTTTTAAAGTTGTAGCAACACATGGGGACATATAGCGCTATATTTTTCAGAACCCTGCTACTTACTCTTTAGCTAATGATAATATTCATTCTGGAGAATTTATTTGGAAATTTTGTAATTAAAAAATAAAATTATCTTTTAAATTTGCTCTGTGTATATGATGTCTTTAAAATGTCATGTTACCGGTTGCAGTGGGCAACAGTTTGGTGTATTTCATTTGCATGTGTATGATATTAATAGGATACCTTTTGGGGTTTCATTTATTGTTTTACAAGCAGGGTTCCCCTTTAGTGCACTGTGAGCTGTAGGAGACATGTGAGTTAACACAGTCCCCTATATGCTCTAGGCTCCGCACCATCAGTCCAGCAATAGCCAATCACTAACAGATTGGATTATTGCTTAATCACGGTACTGATGAGGTGGAACCAGGAGCACCTATGCGTCCTCCGCAACCCGGCCCTTGATGTGTGTCAGATCAGTCTTGGTAAGGGAAGGGAAGTTAGCCTCAATAGCACCTCTGTCTGTCGGGAGGCCAGACTTCACGCCTCCTAATAACCCTCACCCTGCCACAGGCACATACAGTACAATTGTAAATGTGTTGGTAACTGCCTGTGGTTTTTAAAATGTCTAACGGAGGATAGGGTTTATAATCCAAATGCACTGATAAAATAAATACTATGATGTACAACATGAGAGTGTGTAATATCATTGTCATGTAACCTTTTAAAGTGTGTTCCTGTCAAACTGAAATAGAGTGTTGACATTTTCAATTTTCCTGGTAGAAGTGAATCACATTAAATTCCATTCTAACACCTTGACAGACTATTGGTAGTGGAACTGGCATATGTGTGCTTCATGCATCAAAGAAATGATTAACTTAACTTTTTCCTTATAAGAAATCCAAAAGTTAGAATCCAAATTGTGTCCATAAGCACATAGCCTCTTTTTAAAGATGTATTTACAGTGTAAAATAAGAATGCCATCATTAGAGCGCAACCAGAAAATGCAGCATTTTTTTTCAATGCATATTAAATAAAGTGCTTTATGTAGCCTGTGTTTGTGAAAGTCATTATTAACAGTACATACGATAAAGAATAGAGTCCCAAACAGTGACAGGCAAAAGTATAAATAAGAAGGTGAAAACTAAAAGGTTGAACACTTCATATTGTTGGTTTACATTTTATACAGTACAACATTGGGCCACATTTCCTATTCTGCATCTGTAGATAGATATTTGTATTTTTATTGTTTAAAATCAAGGGGATAAAAAACAAAACATTGCAGTAATTGTTCAGCCAAACTGCTTAGCAATAACACAGTGCCTTAGAGACATTATTTTTATTTTGTGTTAGGGATGCAAAATAAGTAAAGTAAAATAAATAGTTTTTGAATATATTTTAGAGACACTCAATTTAAGAAACGCAACGTTATATTGTAGTACTGGGGAAAGGAGACTGTAACAAAACAATGAGAATGAAACACAATATACAGCATGCCCAACAGCTGGCCCCTGCCAATCCTGGAAAGTGGTTCCACCTGCCACTGCAGGTCCCTGGCTAAATACTTAAGAACCCCTCCCTTAAAATGCAGCCTAGCCTGTACAGCTCCCAAAATAATATCATGAACAAACCCATGGGATACAGTTATGCATATTTATCCGTATCATGCCAATCAGTGCAATTTCATCCCCTTATCCCACAGGAGAATACCTCAAATGCCATCACAAATAGACTTCTCTGGGGATTGAGCTTGTCATCTCTTGTGTCTGTGAAGTGGGGGGGGGTTTGGGTGATATGCTAAAAGGCTTGGATATGGGCTGTAGTATTAGTATCAGTAGTTATCATCGTCATATTATTATTATTATTATTATTATTATTATTATTATTATTATTATTATTATTATTATTATTATTATTATTAAGAAATAATTACATCCCTGGGAGGCAGCTTAGATCCTCTAACTCTGGACTGTTAAAATGCATGGTTCCAAAACGTGTTTCGCTCGGAGGGCGTAGTTTTAGCTATGTTGCTCCTTTTCTTTGTAACTCACTACCAACTTTTATTTGAGAATCCACAACAGTAGCCAAATTTAAAAATACCCTTAAGACGCACTTATTCTGTGCTGTATTTTTTTTTTAACTCTTGGACTTTACTGCAATCTGCACTGTTTATAATAATATACTGTACTTTTATGATGATCGATTTTATCTCCATTTACCTATTTTATTGTATTTTATTTATTTATCTATATAATTTTGTAACTGATTGTTATTCATTGTGTTTGGATAATTTTAATAATTATCATCCCATCTCAAATCTGCCCTGTCTTGCTAAAATATTAGAGCAAGCTGTCACTTTGCAATTAAATTGCCACCTAACTGCAAATAAACTCTATGAACCTTTGCAATCTGGTTTTCGACAACTACACAGTACTCAAACTGCCCTTGTTAAAGTTACAAACGATCTTCTTATGGCAGCTGACTCTTTATCAATTTAGATTCTTTTGGATTTTAGTGCTGCATTCGACACTGTAAATTATGCTATCCTACTTGATAGGTTAGAAGGTTTGTTTGACATTTGGCAATGGTTTCAGTCTTATCTTACTGGGCGTCAACACTTTGTATCTCTTGGCTGTTTTAGTTCTGAGGTTGTGCTGGCAACATCTGGTGTCCCACAAGGCTCAATTTTGGGCCCTCTACTATTTAGTATTTACATGTTTCCTCTTGGTCACATACTAAGATTACATGGCCTGAATTATCATTTTTATGCAGATGACACCCACATTTTTGTGCATACTAAATCTGATGTTGATGTTGCTGCCTCTGTGCTTGCTGATTGCATTTCTGATATTAAGAATTGGATTTTTCCACCTTAGAAACATCGCTAGGGTGTGACCTATGCTTTCTGCTTATGTAGCTGAAAAGCTGGTTCATGCATTTGTTTTTTCGAGGATTGATTATTGGAACACTCTGCTTGCAGGCATCTCCTAAAGCACACTGTCCAAATTACAACATGTTCAGAACTCAGGTCACGTGCAAGGGATCTTATCACCCCTGTTCTAGAGTCCCTGCACTGGTTGCCTATCAGGTTTCATAAGAACATAAGAAAGTTTACAAACGAGAGGAGGCCATTCGGCCTATCTTGCTCGTTTGGTTGTTAGTAGCTTATTGATCCCAGAATCTCATCAAGCAGCTTCTTGAAGGATCCCAGGGTGTCAGCTTCAACAACATTATTGGGGAGTTGGTTCTAAACCCTCACAATTGTCTGTGTTTCATGTTAATTTTAAAATTGTACTTCTTACTTTTAAGGCTTGACATGATTTGGCTCCACAGTATTTATCTGATCTCTTATCAGTCTATACCTCTTCACGCAACCGTCGCTCAGCTGGTCTTGGATTGTGTTCCCTCTGTTCACCTACATTCTATGGGTGACGGGCCTTTTTGTTGTTATGCCCCAAAACTTTGAAACACCATTCCTAGAGTTCAGGGATTCTGCCACTCTTAATGCTTTTAAATCTAGCTTTTATAGAAAGGCATTTTTATGACTGTTTTTATTTTCTGTTTGTTTGTTTGTAAAGAGCTTTGAGATGTTGCTTTTAAAGGTGCTATATAAAATAAAGTTTATTATTATTATTATATTATTATTATTATTTTGTAATGTTGATTTGTGTTTGATTGTTTTGTACAGTGCCTTGAGACACCTAGGTGTGAAAGGCGCTATAATTAATTAAAGTTATTATTATTATTATTATTATTATTATTATTATTATTATTATTAGCAGATGCCCTTATCCAGGGCGACTTAAAATATCACAGTACAAAGTATCACATTATAAAACATCACATTATAGATAAGAGCAGTTATAAAGTACAATAAAATCACTATAGCAAATAAGAGTAAATTCAAATAAGAGCAAAATAAAGAATAAAGTATATTGTAGTATATTGTTATACAACCCTCTAAGATTTTAAATAAGTTACAAATATAAATATTGTAGCCATTTTTTTTTTTTTTTTTAGAAATATCTCTTAATATAACATTTAAAGTGGTTTCCTATTCTCAGCTTGATGGAATGTCAGTTTTGCTCCTTTGGTCATAATCTTAAATCTTTTTTACATCTGTATAGAGCCTTTTTATGTACCAATGGAAAAAAAATAGCATAGAGAAAATCAAGAAAGTGCAGTTTTAGATGAATTTACTGCAGCAAAAATGATTTACAGAGGAGGCTTTTTCAGCTATTAAATATTTGTGTTGATTAGCACTATTTATTGACAGCTGTCTCAAATTGAATTGCCCCAAATTAGCTGTACATTTAACGCAGATTAATAATTTGCATTGTTAGATTACAATTTTATCGAGTCAGTCTAGCAGAGTGACATATTTATTTTGTTGGGTAGTTTCTGCTGCTAAATTTCCAGATGATCATAATGCTGATACTTCATTGTTTCCATTTAGACGTACTGTATGCATGCATAAGCATTATGCAGAACCTAAATTGGCTTATTTTACAGTTTACTGAGCTGTGGCGTGCATTCTGTAAGCAGTAGCTATACATTTAACATAAATAGACAGCACTTCGCTATTTGGTGTACAAAATATACCTAATGAGTTCCAAGACGTATCATAAAAACAATTTTGCCCAATTTAATTGAAAAAAAAGTGGTTTGGTTGTGTCATTTTTCTTACTGTGTTGTTAAAACGAAAGGGAATGTTTACTGCAAAGCTGGGCATGTCTTAAAATCTGAAAAAAAAGATTTGTAAAAACAGCCTAGCAATAAAATTGCACACGCTTCATAAAACACTGTATGATAGATATCACTTGCACCATTAAGAATTAAACGACAAAGGATGTAATTTCAGTTCTGCCATGCAATATTAATCAAAAAACCTTTAAAACATCTTGCAGATGGGAACTATGACAATGTGACATTGAAGAATTTGGAGATGGAAACATATATCTTAATGTGATTTAAAAGTAAACTCCATAAAACATACAGCTGTTTCATCCATCTTTAACATGTCACCACTAATTCTGACATATGCATACTCTTCTAAGTTCCAATGTGAGAATTTTGTGTGTTCTGAGATATTGTTTTGCACATCTTTTCAGTATGCATTATACCTGACCACAGAATAGAATGAAGTACATTTTGACACAAAAACAAACAAAATGTATATACTTTTATGGTTTAGCAATAGATAATATTGGTTACACCAGTAATTAATATATTGTGGTACCTGTCATGGGTTTTGAAATGAGTAAGACCTTGTGCTTATGCAATGCAGGATCAAAGCAAAACCATCAGCACAACGGTTCTGTATCTAAACTAAACCTCTTGACTAATATAGTACACACTGTGAACAACTACTTTTCAAAAGATATTTTTATCTTCTACTTCATCCCAGAAGAAAAACTCTGATTTAGTTTAAATGCTAGGAGCTATTGCTTTTTATTTCTCCCCACTGTGCAGCATCATCTTAGCAGGATCAATACAAAAAAAAGGGAAGAACATCCACTTACTAAGTAAACACTGTGATAGTCTATAAGTTAATATGCACAGTTGACCCTGTCCCTTACGGTATAGGAAGAGAAGTGGTTCTCTAGCTAAACAGTTTTAAGTTTCACTTCATGTGGAATGGCATTCTCTCCCCTCCTTTGAAAATGGTGTGAATGTTATATTGTCGAATAACTATTTTTCTTAGGAGTGAATAAATCCATTTTTGGTTTGGCTTAGAGGAGTATGATCATTTTTTATTTAAATTCTCTAAATTTGGTTTGATTTCAGAACTGTAAAGTAGGGAAGAAACAGCATATTCGGTAGTAATACTCTAACTTCAGATCTTGGGCACTAGCTCACTGAACGACCCTCAGGGGAGTCACTTCCTTTTGTGCCCCCGCTGCCCGACTGTGCTGACAGGACCCCACCACTATTGAAAAGATGCTGTATCTCAGCAGGATTTCCTGAGTAATTAATGTAAAATGTAAAATCAAGAATATAATCTGTGCAGAATATAATCTAAATAATAAGCATGCTTTTACTTTGATTCTTGTAAAAGAATGCTCTGCAGCCCTTCACCCATGCTATCCACAGGAGATATGCGCATTTTGGGGGATAAAAGCATATTGACAAAGACAAGATTTACATCTGATAGCTTGTTTTGCCCATATCTGAAGTGATCACTGTCTGTACCTAAATATTCAGGTGACATTTTGTCCCTCCCTGTTAACAGCCTGAACAAAAGGTTCACTGTTTCAGATACTGTGTCAGGTATAGAATGTTATCAAAGTGGCAATTGTTCTCCCAGATAGTTTTGTGGGTGTGGTCAGGTTAGCATTAGTAGTAATCCCAGTCTTTGTAACTGTAGTTTATAATGGTGCACTAACTGAGAAAGATATTTTATCATCCAGCATTAACCTAATTTCTCTGAGGAAAAAGGGTATACATATATAGCATATCTCAAAAGGCACAATGCAATAATGCTTTGATGAGTTTGAAAGTGTTTTTGGCTGACTCGTATATTATTTTCCTGCTTGTGTGGTTTTAGCAGATCCCATTTAATTGCAATCATTCAGCTATATTGTTTTGGCAAAGCAACAGACAGTCAATTAATGAGACCACAAAAATTAGAAAGCGGTGTTGGGGGACAACAGTTAAATATTGCTTTACACTTTGTGAGCAATTTGTAGTGACATCATGTGCTTTTCTATTTATTATCGTTGTGGTTAGAAATTGCAATTCACATTCACTTGTGCTTTTAATCAGATTGTTTTTGTTTTGTTTAATTTCTGTATTATCGTAGTTGGCAGTCACTGAAATAGTTTTACACACTGTTCATTGCATGTGCTTATAGAAAAGTATTCTCTGATGGTCGCCTTCTGAAATATATTACACAATCCTATATAGTTTGTGTGAAATTGGAAATCTGTTCTTTATGTGGCCTAATGGGTGTTAAGGTCATTAGCTATATAGTATGAGTCTTCCTGTGCTGTAATCAAATGTGAAACATTGTTTTAAGCACCCATAAAGGAACATCTGCTTCACTGAATGACCTTCTGGTAAAGAACACACAGTATTGATGCTTGCTGTGACTGCTTTGTTTGTCAAGATACAATGTTGTACTAATTTTAGGGTATGCCTATGGCTGGATGTAAACTGTAGCCTTTTACATTGAATTGTGTCAGTGATCAATTTCCCGTGCATGCGTTTGTAGTTACTTGCATCGGGTGTATTAAGTGGCTGTTCATTTAGCTGGTGGTTACAACACTAAACAGTGAAAGCGATCAGCAGTCTCAAGCAATTTTGTCCAGATGTTACATTGTAATGACATTCATGGATCTCTAAAAAAAAGATTACTTAACAAAATCACTTAATTACATTGGACAGTATCATATGCCAGCACAAAATCAACATTGCATATCAGCCTGGTAAAACACATTGTTAAAGTTTTTTTTTTTTTTTTTTTTTAAATTAATGTATTCATTTGTTTTTATTTCAGAACAACCACCCAACCACCAAGGCCAGTCAACCTTACAGCCAGTACCACCATTACACAAACAGCGCCCATCGCAGCAGCACCCGTGTGTCACCTCCCTCAACAGAAACTCCTTGACCAGTCGGAGGAAACAAAGCCCGGCCCCCCCGGCCGCACTCCCCGCCGAGCTGCAAACCACACCCGAATCCGTCCAGCTGCAGGACAGCTGGGTCCTAGGCAGCAATGTGCCGCTGGAGAGCAGGTGAGCTGCAGCCTACTTATGGGGATGTTTAACCCTTAGAGTAGTGAGTTCTAAAATGCACTGCCAGTCCTACGTCTTCTGCATGCGCTTGATTATTACGAGTACAGCGTACAAACAAGCTGAAAGCTATATGTTTGTACGTGTGTAATTAATACTGACGAAATACACACAAATCATTTTTACCGTAAATAAATAAAACAAACAATTTTTTTTTTTTTTTTAATTTAGTCATAGGGAAAGGTTTTGACTAAAAAATAACATGTAGGCAATAAACAACGGGGTGGGACAGCCACAACAACACGTCCTAACAAAAAAAAAAAAAAGGGAGAGAGGGACATGAATAAATCATACTGGGTAAACAGGTTGTGGGGGTGGAGGTAGTGAGAGTGTCTAATGCTTCAGCGTATGATAATCCTTGAAGCATGGAGCAATGCACAGAGCTTGGCGCCGCTTCTTCGCTGTCACTTGATGGTAAATATTCTTAGCTTATGTCTTCACTGACACATTCGCTGACATGTGATTCAGTGGAAGAATTGTATGTATTTGAATTTAAATCGGAATCTGAATTCAGTATTATTACTAATACTTCTTTCTCACTGAGTGATTTATGCCGGTTTACAAACACTGTTGACTTTTTTGTGACTGGGATAATTATATGTAATTTCGTCAACATCTGGCAGAGGGTGCAAGAGACCAATAAAAGGTGTTACAGAAACCTAGT
This sequence comes from Acipenser oxyrinchus oxyrinchus, assembly GCA_030684275.1. Classification (NCBI taxonomy): domain Eukaryota; kingdom Metazoa; phylum Chordata; class Actinopteri; order Acipenseriformes; family Acipenseridae; genus Acipenser; species Acipenser oxyrinchus. The sequence continues at coordinate 51,369,780 of CM060247.1, forward strand.
GTTACAATATTATGTGATCAGAGGTTTTGTAGGTTGAGTAATTTAAATTTAAAGTTGATGAACGTACCGGTACGCTCGTATTACTCAAAAGGTTAAGAACTTTACATCTCTTAGAAGAAATTGTTGTCTAAATTTCAACACTGGCTTTACTGGCGCGGGCTGTTTTCAGTTTCTGTTTGACAACTCGTCAAAGAAACAGTTTGGCCGCTCAGTGCATTCCCAGCAGGAGTTTCAGACCCCTGCTGCTGGGACCCTAGCTCAGAGCAGAGGAATATGAAGGCGTTGCTCTTTAATGTCTCAGGCCTCCATCTGCCAGCCCACCCTCCAGCTAAAGCCCCATTACTAATCATTAAACACCCATTGAAGTTTCCAGCTTTTAAAGGTTTAAGGATTCAGTGATACCAGCATATAGACTTTAACAATGGGTGGGGGGTATGCTGCTTTAGAATAGTGGGTGCTGCCAACATCAGAGAAGAACTAATGGTTAAAGATAATCTGAATTTCAAAACATGACCAAAATAAGAGCAGTCCAATCTGCTTCATGCTTTTGAAAAGGGGTAGTGCACCAAATCTATCTGACCTCAAATGGCCTGGTGGGAATTGTGGCTTTACGTTGACTGTCTTCTATTCACAATATCAATGCATGTATAATTAATTAGGGTATGAGTTTGTCTCAACATAAGTCATGGTTTCACAAAAACAGTATTTCAGTGGAAAAACTGATGTGGCAAATTAGAACCAGTTTTGCATCAACTTGATGTGCAGTCAAAACCGGCATGGCTATAACTTGTACTGTAGCTGTCTGTTTTAAAATTAATAGAAATGCCAGCAACCACTGAGGATTGCAGCATTCCTAATCCGATTTGATCCACAAACATATCCCTCTTTTAAATTGCTTTGCAAGTAATGCTTTGTAGTAGCTAGGAGAAATTTATTTTAAACCAGGATACTTTGATAATCCTAAAATGACTCAGGTATTTTCAAGAATATGATTTGCATCTGGCTTTAAGCACATACAAAACACCATTTTTGAAATATTTAAAATAAGAAAATATACTCTTAAATTCGTAAACTCAAATGCATAGAGGCAGTGTCACATGCACGATTATAAATCTGGGCTTCAAAAGTCCTGTAAAATATGCTTACAACTGTTATCTGAAGAAAGTAATGCGTGTTCAGTGACTGATGGCATAATACAATTTAAAAAAAAAAGGTTTTGCCTTTTCATTAGTTTTTGCAGTTATTATTATGATTATTGTAATTATTATAATTAGGGCTTCTGTTTTTTGGGTTTTATTAATTGTATTTTTCAGTGCTTATTTTTAGCTATTTTCGAGTTTTATGTAAATCGTTTTTTTTCGGGGCTTTCGTTTTTGATATACTGTATGACATTAGTGTTTTCGGTTACTTTCCAAAATGCTTGAGCATTTTCTTTTTTTTTCTGTCAAAATATGTATAGTAGTAACTCGACAGTACTTGCACACTTAAGTTGTACCTTCTTTCTATTGCTGTCTTTCACAACGAAATCCCTATGGTCACGGGCACATTCTTCTGGGTTTTTGAGTGTAGGCATTTTTGTACATTTCGCCATAATTCTGTTTTAAATCCTCCGTATCTTATCTGTAATACATCTTGAAATCCCGCTAACAAGCCTCCATCCTGATTGTAATCTCATTTTAAATAGGAATGTGCTGTCATTCAGTAGTTGGGGCGGGTTTAAAGTATTGAGAATGAATCAATGATAGATGCAAGTCATGAAGGCGGGACATTGCCCAGCCGCACTGGGAAATGTATTTATTATTATTTTTGTAGTAGGTTTTATTTTTTAATGGGAATAGGGTAAAGTCAACGTGAATTGATTAACCATTTCCACAGTTGTTCTGGTGTTTTCCGGTGTTGTTTGGCTATCCACCGATTTCATTTTTTTTGTATTGGGGGGTGTTTTATCGGTTAAAACCGAAAATCAGAAGCCCTAATTATAATGTCTGTATACAGTACTTAAACAGTGTCAATGGCAAAAGCTGTTGTGGTATGAAAGATAAGTCCTGTTTAGAGAGCTGTGTGGTCCAGTGGTTAAAGAAAAGGGCTTGTAAGCAGGAGGTCCCCGGTTCAAATCCCACCTCAGCCACTATTGTGTGACCCTGAGCAAGTCACGTAACCTCCTTGTGCTCCGTCTTTCGGGTGAGACGTAATTGTAAGTGACTCTGCAGCTGATGCACACACACCCTAGTCTCTGTAAGTCGCCTTGGATAAAGGTGTCTGCTAAATAAACAAATAATAAGAGAGCTCTCTTCAAAACAATATATGTATGGTTATTGTACTTTATTTATTACTGGAGTATTTTCCAAATGGTTCTTTCAAAATTAACTGCCTTCACTATTGAATGCATGGATTATTATTTTATCTTTTCATTTCTGCTTTTGGAATATAATGCATTGTAGTGCAATTTGAGTCAATATGTAATCTCATCAAGTAAATACAATTTCCCCTTGAAAACGCAAACGTTCAATAATTTAAAATCAGATCACTTAACTGGAGTTAATTATTATTATTATTACAAACCCCCCTAGCTCACTTCAGCATATTATTTTTATGTATGTGGCAAATCAATTATTGTAACTTGACAGCAAATTAAAACAAAACAAGTATTAATTTTCCTTCATAGCTGAAAGTGCAATTAAAACACACACTGGGTGCATTGTTACAAATCCAGGTCCAGATAAATCTGTGTACAATCTGGACACTTTCCAGTTTATGGTGTTAAAAATATCCATTAAACTGAATACTAAATGAAGATGGGGATGTTTACTAATTAAATCATATTTAAAGAGTTGAGCTCTAATAACATTCTTTTTGTTTGTAATTTATGATGGGCTAAATAATCCAATGGCTTGTAAACAACTCGACACAGAGATTTATACACTGCACACATACACAGTAAAAACATGTTCTCGTTGTTGTGCAGTGCAGTTGTCATTCGTACTTAGTGTAGAGCAGTCTTGCTGTCAGTAACCACATTGATTATCGCAAGATTATAACTGTGTATTTCCAGAAACTCAACACAGTTTTTCCATGATTTACTCAGCTTATTGGATTTCAAGCCTTACAATCTGCTAAATTCTCTTAAAAATTCACAAGTGGTGGCTGTTTTATAGATACTGCACATCTAAACATTTATTTCTAGTTGTCACATTATGACTGCGCCAGTTTCAATTTATACTCTATAACAATAACAGATTTATTTGGCCTTAGTAATATAAGAGGGAAACAGGCCTTCTTTTTAAGACAAGGTCTCTCCCTTAGAGCTGTTTTTTATCTGTATGTAAATAAATACATTTCAAAAAACACTATTCAAAGCCATGGCTCTGCCTTCACATTTGATGACTGATTTTGTAAATCTCAGTTATCCCAGTTCTCACACTTGCCAGTAATCTTCAGTTGCAGGAATCAAAGCAATGGTTCAAGGTTGTTGCAGCTGATTTTTTTTTTTTTTTTTGTCTTGTTGCTGTTCTATGAATATTACATAACCTAGCCGAGGCCTGTATTTATCATTTCACAAGACAGATAATTTAGTTTTGTGTTGAAAGCAGTTTTCTCATTTTTTATTTCTGATTTGATTTTGTTGTTCTTGTTTTTATGTATTCACGTGTACAAATTTCTCATCCTGTTTTACATCACCTTAGTAACCATTAATGCTTTCCACATATTTTAATTACTGAAATACGCCTTTTAATGTTTTTCAAGTTAATGGAATTAAATAATCTTTTTGTTTATTGTATGCACAGTGATTTAGTTCTGTTGTCTAGAAACCAGAATAAAATACAGCTTCAAGCACTTCGATAAGGACGGCCTTCTGTGAAGTTTAAATATACTGTATGTATATATACACACACATACAGTACACCCTTGCTATAACAACCTTCATTATAACAAACCTGACCCTTGGACCCCCCCCCCCCAAAAAAAAAAAAAAAAATATATATACACGCACTGTCAACATCCGTCTGTACGCACGGGATGCCACCTCTGCAGTGAAGTCATCTCTTTTGTTTAATAAAAAGCATGCGCTGTGTAACTACCGAAACGAAAATAATGTTATGTTGCAACAAAGCTGGAAACTATATTGATCGTTTGCAAAAAAGGAGTAACACAGGCATAGCTCTGTCCTGGATATAAATTGTCAAAAAGCATGTTGTTTTTTGGCTTGTTCAGCAACCATCCGGCAAAGCAAAATTGATTAAATAACTTTTCATGAACGGTTGATGGAATAAAACATCAGTTTTGGATTCCTGCATATTGCATTAAGATTGGGGCACTTTGAAACGATTCATATCAGATTGATTTTGAATAAAAGTTCAGCATCAATTCAGGATTTTTGCTTTTTGTACTGCGTTTTGATTCTTTAACAAATAGGATAAAGCAAAGGCACAATACGGCATACATGAGACGAACAGGTACATGTAATTCTACTTTTATTCACAATCTCATCTTATTAACTTACTACAACAGTTTATCGTTGATTTTTGAATGTCCTTTCGCTATAACGAACCCCTCGATATAACGAACAAAAGGCTTGGACCTGAACAGGTTTGTTATAGCGAGGGTGTACTGTGTGTATATATATATTTTTATTTTTTATTTTTATTTTACTGCACTAATGCAAATAAAGAAACAATAATATTGTATTCCTTATTGATTGCCTTACTGTAGCAACATAAAGCATCCCGACACAGAATACTGTATTTATTATATAGATGTACCTTCCAAAAATGCAGTTGACAGATAGGTAAATTGGTAGGTTACGTTGAGGGGGACTAAGAAATCCTAAAGGACTTACTGGTCATGTGTTTCTGGCAATTTCCAGGCAGGCTCAACTGACCATTGAGACCCTGGGAACCAATTAAGTAAGAAGCTTGATAACATGTGATTTCAAGTTGTGCAGCAAAATTGCTGTGCAGATTCTTTACGCATTAAATTTAAATATCATATGTAATTCATATTTTTCAATGCATAAAACACCCAGTACACCGCTTATGTGGAGTGCTGTGTATGTATATAAAATGATGCTTAAACATGTACTGCAGTTTTAGTTTTGCAAAAGTAATTCTTGGTACAATACAGCTTTAGATAGTCAGTTTCACTTTCTAGGTATGTTCCCTTCAGATATATCTTTGGGGTTAAAGCATGTTGCTGGCTGTAAAGTATGTTAGTCATTAGGGGAAGCATCTGTTTAAGAAAAAAGGCATTAAAGAAGGGGAGAACATTCCCAGGTGAAATGACTTGAAGTGCAGGGCAACCTGAAAGTATGAATAGGTTTTCATTGGACTTATTTTTCTTTCAAAACGGTGAGGCTTGCCAAGTGATTGCAAGTGCACAACAGGTATAATTTATAAAATTGCTACAGGGGTGTCATTTCAGAAAAATGCTGGGCCTCTGTCCCAAACAGCATCATGAATGAGAAAAAAGAGGCAGTAATTGGGCCAGTTTACGACAAGATAGAGTGCCGCACTTTGTCAAAATCGTTCTTATTCTTAAAATAAATTATACAAAATGTGCAATGCAGGTATTTTTAAAGCATGATGTACTGTTAGAAAGTGGTACATCGTCAGAATGTGGTATGCTTACCAAAACTTGACCTGTGTAATGTCATAAAGTGGAACACTGTCAGGTTTTAGTACAGGTGCAATCAATTGCGATCTGATGGGTGTTTTGCTATTGTCAAAAAGAGGTACATTTACTGTTAATTATACATTATGTTTTTTGCAAACAAACTGGAAACAGACAACCAATTTCTCTTAAAGGAAAAAAACTATTCACAACAAACAAGACAAAATGAGAAGTCACCACAAAGTTGCACAAGTAAAAAAAAAATGTGCAAGACCCAATGTATTGCATATGATAAATATTTGCATACCATTTTCTTAATGGTGGAAAAAATATTATAAATTACATTAAAAAATAACATTAAAGACTGGAAAATATAAATGCAATCGAAAAAGATATAAAAGACCGAAAACAATAACGTACCATATGTAAATGGCCATTTGCCTGCTTTCTTAGAAGTTGTTTAGCCATGCGCGAGCAAGCACAGTGTGCTGCCTACCACTTTCTAACGCGCACATCTGAATAACACTACAATGGCACTGGTTTATAACAAAGTCGAAAATGTAATTCCACTAAGTCTCATTTGATGGTAATACATTTGTATGGTTAGGGTTCTCGTTTTCACTGAACATATGTGTTATAAAAGTGGGTAGATGCATTAACACTAACCGAATTGCTCTGCAGCCAGCTTCCTATATCACAGTTAAGTATAAATGTAAAAAAAGTGCGGTACTGCTACGGACATTAGACTACTCTTATTTCAGATAATTGAAAAAAAAATTAAAAACAATGAAAGAAAAATGAAAAAGAGTCATGTATTGCATGGGCTTTACAAAAAGAGCCAAGGGTAAGAATGCAGTCTAACTTTATTTTAGCGCGTCCAAGAACCAAAAGATCGGTCAAACTCTCATCCCCAGCAGCTGTACGTAGGTATGTTTTGATCCTTTTCATGCACGAAAAGAACCTTTTATTTGCCGAATACCAACATTTGCATACGGCGGAAATGTGTTCTATGTAAAATAAATCCATTGATTTTCATGTATAAAACATTGCCTTAACATTTCTTTCCATACAAATGCATATGTAAGCAATGTAACATTTTAAAACAGTAATTCTAACAGTACATGTATCTAAAACTGTAGTGTACCACCTTAATATAATTTTCTGCCGATCCACTGTGAAAAAGACAACGATTAGTTTATAGAGCAGCTATGCATTCCGATACCATGCTAAAACTAATGCAAACTGCCACCATGCTTTTTTTTTGGTGTTTAAATTATATTCTGCAAGAACTGCAATACCATTTAATACTATTGATAATTTAAATAATATTTTATTTACCTCGATCAAGCAAAGGATGGGCTGTGTGAATGATATTATTTTTAAAAGAACCCCGGAATTTAAAGAAATTACAACAATCTAAAATTGAAATAGGGTCAAAACTGAAACACAAAAACGCACAGCACAGCCCTGCACATGAGCCTATCTCGTTTACAAATCTCTGGTACCTTTTCTTTAGAGCATGTACATAATTTTACCTGGGCATAAGCAATATTATTAGTATCTTTCACAAATGAATCCCTCTTTCTTGTCTCGCTGTGTTTAATTTCTTCCGTTTTCCACCAGCTGTGGCAAACAAGACATTTCCCTTTGACTCATCATGATATCAATAATATTATATTATTATAGAAATAGTAGAATGTATTTTTGTGTTGTCGATTTAATCACAGGACAACGATGAACTATCAATCAAAAAAGAACGAATGCCGCCGATGCCTTGAGACTGAGCACGAGCAATGACATCACATAGCAACCGTTGCCGACTTCTTTCCGGATCCGGGTTCGGTTAGAAAAAACTTCGATCATCGTATATGTGATTTATATTATGGGAGGGTCAAAAAGTGGAAGACATTATGCCATATAGATTGTTTACAATATTGAAACAAATGTTGGTTTATAGCTGCTGTATAGCTATTTTTTAGTCTCACAGTTTTGAATGATTTGTGTACTCAAAGTAACTGTTAATATGCACATTCCATCAAACTCTCAACTCCCTTTTTTAGCACGTAAGCTGCTATGATTCTGGATCTCTGCGTGACAGTCTGCTAACAGCAATTTGTCATAGACTGAGTCATACCAGGTGCAAAGATGAAACTTGGGAAACTGATAAAAATATCACAAATATTGTAAAATCAGCACAGTAGCACTGTGTGAAGCATGCCTATACATCATCTTGAAATGCATAATTTAAAGTGATATTTCATTTATTTAATCCATTTATAATGTTTAAAAAATAACACACTCCCTTTTATATCTCATTAGTTTACTCACAGCCTTCTTTGCAAATACAAAGTCACATGACCAAAATTAGTTTAGACTATTAACAACAAAACAGGCCAATAGTTAGTAGTCAGTAGTCAAAGAGCTATTGTTTGGGTAACTTGGGTAAAATTGTTCATGATAAAAATAAAAAAAAAGTTCAACCTTTACTGTATTTTTAAATCTGCTGTAATTGCATTTAATATATTTAAGATTAACATTCAGAGTAAGTGAATCTTAATTGTTGACAGTTGCAACTGTTATGAAGGACCTATAAGTCAGGAGTGCTTGGAGGAGAGTATATTAATGCTATACACTGATATATAAATCTTTTTAAATGTGCTTATATGGCTGTAATGGATCGTAGATGGCTGTTTTAAAATGAATATATGAATGCTGAGATTTCTAATAAGCCTCCAAAAAAAAATGTTTATAGCATTTTTGAGTGCTGACAGGCATGTACTGTATGCGTAAGAAAGCTGTAGACAGGGAGGACAAGAACCACACATTACTTTCACATTGGAGCCTGCTAGAAGGAGACTAACTATTAAATAAATAACAACCGATACACACGGGGTCATCTAAAGATACTGCAGCACCATGCCACTGTTCCACTCACACCTGTTGCATTTGTTCTTGTAGAGCTAGCAGGTGCTGCTGAAATAGCAGTGTTGAGGTGTTTTTAGTGTGTGTCATTATTCCTCTTGTGAATCAAAAACTTCACAGCTACATTCACAATGTTTAAATCCTAGAATAAAATTAAGCTGTTGTTGTTTTTTAACTGTCACATTAGTTTTTGTTAATGGGCTCTGAAAAGTCTAATGTAAAGCATTTCTATTGGTTCCAGTCGTCTTTCTACTTGAAACATTGAACTTCCAGTGATGAAATGGTCTGTGTTTTCAGAACACTCAGGAGCTGCTAAAAAAACTCTGTAGTGTTGCTTGTTTGAGCGGCATTCAAAAACATGAAAAGATATATCTGGATTAGCATAGTAATTTGTTACAGCATGTCTAATCAATTATAAATGGTCAGCCAGTCTCTTTGCATTTAAAAAGTTTACACAGTTACAGCATTTGCTAATCTTGTCTAAAGAAGGTAATCTAGTCAAATGAGAAAATACTTGGACCTGCAAATAGGGCCAGTCTGAGCCAGTGCCTGCATGAGAAAATAAAAATATATTCAAAAGTCCAGTTTAATGTAATTTGTAGTTGAATAATACAATCTTTTGTTGAATATCTAACATTTTATGTTTTTTAGATTACATTTTTAGTGAGAATTGTGAAGCGAGTTTTAAAATGCAATTAAATTAAATTATACCTAATGTTAACATAAAAAATAAATTGTTGTGGTCCTTTTTAGAATGCATTTATATAAATATATGCTTAAAAATGTTAAGCACCAAGTGCTAATTATATAACTGATTAAAATATAAATTATTATTTAATTATTGATTTGTAATTGTATTATATAAAAAAAACATATGAATGTATTTAGCTATGAAATAAATATCATTGATCAAATTTAGCCTTTGTTTTTATCAATTTAATAGATCTATACAGATGTTTTAATTATTTGAGAAACTGCAGAACATTTGAGCAGTGTTATATTTTTGTCAACTTTCTTAGTGTTACTGCAAAATATACAAGTTTCTTAAATGTGCATTTCATTTAATCTGATAATTTCACTTCAAGATAAAAAAGAGAGCAAATAATACATAATCTTACATTAAGAAGATATTTTCCTAAAATGGGATTATGCTGTTCTTAATACAAACACATTATTATTGCAATACATGGAGGAAGCATTTGATACCAGATCCCTGAGGCAGTTTTGTTATGATTCATTACGTCCATCTCAACCATATTTATACATTTGCTGAAGTTCCTTTTTTCATGGGGACTACTCCCCAGGAGCAATGTCAGCTAGTAATTAGTGAGGCCCTGTAATTGTAATATTATCTGGTTTTGCCTTGCAGTAATTACTTTTTGTAAATAATATTTGTTGTTTGTTGTACTCTTTTAAGTCCCTTTTTGTAACACATGCCTGTGCTCACATACATGCAGTAGAGTAGTGTTTAGAAGGCCAGGTTGTGGTGGGAAATCCCGGTGGTGGCTGTGTGCATTGTCATTCTAGCCTTTGCAAGAGTCCACAAGGACCTCTGTGAGTGTACAAAGTACATCTCCGGGAATATTCACCCGAGCATAGCGATGCTGCACAAGGTAGCTCTCCTGGGCCTGGAATGCATCTGTACAGCTGAGCAACTCAGCATCAAACACAACTAAAACACAGTGCGCTCCCTTTTCATTACGGGCCAACCAGCAGAGATTTAAATGCTCCTTTGGTTTATTATCTCATGAGTATGTATGTATTGCAAGAACAACCACAGCCACAGGAAGAAGAAGAAGAAGAAGAAGAAGAAGAAGAAGAAGAAGAAGAAGAAGAAGAAGATTTTCACATATGCTTACTTTGATAGGCTCAGTTAATTAAAAGATTACAAGATTTTTAAAAATCGCATTTTAAGGGCAAGTTTTTTGCCCCATTGTTTATGAAGGGAGTGAAAAAATGTGCATATTAAAAACTAGAATTAAGGACTCAGCTCAGAACTACAAGAAGTTGTTTTTTGGTAGTTTTATATTATTAATGTTGTTGTTTTTTTGTTTTTTTTTCCATTTAGCCAAACTGCACTCTCTTCAAAATGTATGTCATAATTATATTTTTACCATATTATCTACAGTACAACCATTTATCCATTTAAGATGAATTTGTTAAGAACATTCTTTTACAGGTATCCAAATCTAAGGATTCATAGAGGCCCTTTATATTCTGTATTCTTTTTTATTGTTTACTGAATATGCCTCACTCACTGCTTTCAAATATAAAATCTGGTAATAGGGACTGCAGCGTGTGTTGCTACTAGCTATGAATGTAATGAACCGCAACTCCCATTCTTCGCTCTGATACAGATAACATAGAGAATTCCCTCCCTGTCTTTCCAGCTCACTTCCTCACTCTGGCCAGCCTTAGCGTGGTTCCCCTCCAGCAGTCATCCAATCTCTCACAATTGTAAATCTCCTGGTGGGCCTCTTCCCAGGACTATGCACATTAACCTTATTTGAATGTCTTCTTATATACAATAGCATTGCATTTTCTTAATACTCTTCATAGACATATCATTTTTGTTTTCTGGCAGTCTCTGCTGGCAGTGTTTCATGCTGCTCCAGAGATAAATCGGTCCCATTCCACATTCCTGATGTGGAGGGGATTAGAGCAATGTCAATGGACAGATATAGAATGTGCATTTTATGGTACTTTGAAAGATGTATTTTTCCTTTTCTTCTCCCTGTGGTGTGTGGGGATATTAATTCCAGCGTTGGGTGATAATGTCTCAGACAGGTTACTTACATACAAACATGATTTTTAACATATCTTCAGGCTTAATTTAAATTATTCAGTTGTGTCTCATGCCTAGCCCTGCTTTATACTATAGTGTCTCCCTCGCTGAGTCCCTTTTTGTAGCAGTCCTACTTCAGAGCCTGGAGAATTTTCTCTTTTCTTCTTTTTTTTTTTTTTTAATACATTCACAGAACTTGGGAACAGCACCACTCTGATCATTGTGGGGGGAAATATTCGACAGAGCACAGAACCTGCAAAATACTCCCATCAATCTGCTGTTGTTTTTATTTTATTTTATTTTATTTTATTCTACAGAAAGATCTTAAATCTGAATATACTTGGTTTATTTTCAGAGGGGGAAAAAAAAACTGAAGTTCAACCCTTTGTAAATGCACTATTGTGAATATTGCAGAATAATAACATTCTAATTGTTTGTCTTTATATCTCATTTCCATGTGTAGAACATTAGCAAAGCAAGCAGTTCTCGAAAACGGGCATGACAACCTTATAGAGATGGATGTATTTACTCCACCGTGCCACGATGGCAGTTATGGGGATGGGTATGTTACACTAAGTGTTCATATGATACTAGCTGTTGATATAATGACAGGGGCAAGGCTTATTTCTCCAGTGCGGTTTTAGTATAATTTCATATAAGTATGATTATAATATTACATAACAGAAGACTACTTGAACAAAAATAACTTTGCTTGCCATAAAAAATCTTTTTTTTTTTTTTTTTGTTTGAAAGTAAATGGAAATGAATTGTATATTCTGTTAGGTTGTACTGTATTCGGTTTGCAACTTCCTGCTACGTCTGATTGGAATTACACTTTAAAAAATATCTCAGGTAGATGTCAGGAATTTCTTTAAAGGCTGTAGTTAAAAATGGTCTTTAAATCAATGTCATTACCCAGTTATAGTTGCTTTTCGCTGACTGTTTTTATTGGTTAGCTATTTCAATTTTAGTGTAGTTCTATGAAAGTTAAGCATTGAATGCTTTGAAGACAAATAAGTGCATTAAAACGTAAATGAGATGGCAACCCAATAGTGTTGTACCTGTAGGCCAGGGACTAAAAGTAACACTTTAAGCACGGAAAATAATTAGTATGAAATGGTGGATACAAATGGCATACTGAAAAACATACTGAATCTGATTTAGTAGCCAGGTTAGTTATATGTTAGAAACTGTACTTTAAAATATAAACCATACGTGGGTTAAATGTCTGTTTAAAAATGTTGGACATAAACATTATAACTAATGTGCAAAATATATATGTTTATAAGTAATTTTATAAGCATTCAAAACCGTCAGCAAAAAAACTAAAATTAAGTGTAATTCTTGCCAGCATAAGAGTTCTAAATGTTGGAGCTGTATCTCAGGTAGATAAACCACAGCCAGAGACTGTATGCCTGCCCCATATATACAGCACTCATTTTTATGCAATGTTTCAATATTTTGTAAATTTATGTTGTTGTTTTTTTAAATCTGGCATAGTTATGTATTTAATGAGAACCGTTAAACCACGACAGTAGATATTGTGATAATTGTAAAAACACACTGATACAATTGTATAATATTTTAAGGGCAAACACAATTGAGATTTAAAGCTCCACAGCAAACATTATTATCTCACAGCTAGAATCATCCCTTGTCTGTTACATTATCTTATGTCCTTATGACTCTATATTTTGTATTTTTTTTTAAAGAATGCTGTTTTTGAGAATTGCTTAACTTTGCTATTTCTTTTTTTTATGTTATTTGCAAATGAAAATGAACTTAATTAGGTTCACAAGCTACTAAACATATTTCCTAATGTAGTCATTAAAATGAGATGGTTATTTGAATCATATTTCTACCACATATTCAGATGGGAATTAAGTGTTTTAAGATATAAAAAGGACAAAGACCCCCCAAAGTACATGTCTCAAGATTTTATAGTGCTACAAAAGCAAATTGGTAGCTTTATACTACAAGCATTATACTTCCCAGGAAACCTTTACTATAGCCTTCGACCTGCAATCCCTTGTCAGAGCTGTTAATTTTGAATTAGAGAATCAGGTTTAATTGTCCAGACTTTACTTTTAACCCAGAATGTTTAGCTATTGGACCAGGGTTGATGGAAATAAAATAGCAAGCACCAAGGTTTCAATTTATCAACACTGTGGGTTTTCACTGGGGTAAAAAAAAAAATAGGAAGCAGCCAACTAATGCATTTGACTAAATTAGATGACCTGGTTAATTATCATTGGTATAATGGTCTATTATTCAATCACAGTAGTTCCAGAAGACCAAAAGGGACATCTTTAAAACTAAATGAAAGGTGTTTGTATTATATTAAACAAGTGTTGCTACAGAAACAAATATCTGAAATAGTGCATTATTTATTGTAATACCCTTGGTCTGTGTTCGAATAATATTTGATGTGTATTCTTTCTTTATACCTTTTCAGGCACTTCCTCTTTAAGACAGGCACAGGGACAACACCGCTGTTCAGCACGGCCACACCAGGCTACACAATGGCAACTGGTGCTGTTTACTCCCCACCAACCCGGCCCCTGCCTAGAAGCACACTCTCGAGGAGTGCATTTAAATTCAAGAAATCCTCAAAGTACTGCAGCTGGAAGTGCACCGCCCTCTGTGCTGTTGGCATTTCAGTTCTGTTGGCAGTTCTTCTGTCTTACTTCATAGGTAACTGGATTCAATGGCTAGCACTCAATTTGAAAACCATCTAAAGCTTAAAAATGTGTGTTGAGAACTTGCTCTTTCTGTTGGCGAGCAGCAAATAATTGTGAGGAATTACACATAGAAGTGTTGATGCCATACCCTGAGTGATATTTGTGTAATGAGGACACTCTAATCTGACTTAATTGCAAGATGACCCAGTTCTCAATGTATCGATTTAAGTTATTATCTTATTTGTGTGACCATATGTTTTGTCTGATAACTATTTGATAGACTACATTACACTAAACTAGGAAGATTAATTAAACATATAGGTGATTTGACTGGAAACTTAATTAAGTTAAAATGCTAGATGTGGTTATTAGCTCTTAGGTGTCAAAATGGTATGCCAGGCAGTGGAGATACTTGTTTTATGGTTAAGACTGTTTGTTTAAAAGTCCAGGCATCTAGTGCATAACCGCAAATTACAGATAAAGAATAAACTATTATGGGATTTAAAAAAAGGATGTGTTCATGGGTGTCTGGATGCATGGAGTGGCTGATTCACCACTGGAAGCTGTGAAGACAGCTTGTATAAACAGGATAACTTACTGATAACATCTCACAGCTTACATCAGCTTACATGTTTTCAAGTGTACCAGTGGTTTATAGAACCCAACAGTAGGAAACAGAAATGTATGCAGTATGTTTTTATGATGTGACTCATAGACACCTTTAGTGTCTGGTCTGTAAAGTCTGTAAAATAAAAAGATACAGGAAATTAACCTCTTTACATTTTGCCTGTAGTCTCCAATATCTACATTTTCCAATGGGTTTATTAAAATAAATGGTACAATTAAGTTTTAATTATAGAAAGTTTGAAAAGTAAAACCTTGCGTATTTGATAACATCTAAATGTGCAAAAGTCTTTGCAGATATTACATTTGAAGTGATAGCACATGTTAATAAAAAATACAGAAATCTGCTGTTTCTCTCCTGGGATTCAGTTCTAGAATGGTTGATATTATTTCTTTCTACAAATGCTAAAGACAGGATTTTGGAAACCAAATATATTCCATGTTTCTCCTGAAGAGAACATCTGTTGCTGATTTTGATTGTGATCTGCAGAACTGCCTTTCATAATCTGTAGGTTGGCCTGTTTTAGGTAGTTTAGGAAAATCATACCCACTGTGGCATTGTCATTGTGAATCCACCGCAGCTACTTTTTTTGATGTCGTTGTCATATTGAATCATACTGACGCATCCTGAAATATTTTATTAACAACTAAACTACAGATTGGCCATTATCAGCTCTTGAGTTTTTGAACTGGATACTACTTTTACTAACACATTAGTATATGTTACCATGAATTTCTTAAATACCATTTACTTGAAAAAGAAATAGCACAACATTTCTTAATGGATTTCATAACTACTCCTTGCGTTCATTCCGTTTGCATATGCGCTCAGCAGGATACTTAAGAGAAAAGCTAATTTATGGAAAAATATGGATTCCTAATCACAATCCAGCCCTGTAGGGGACCAGTATTACGATGCTGCTTTAGATGGACATGTTTTTATCTTAAATTCCTGTTTTGGTAACACTCCAGCAATTCTTATCAAACCTTTTTATCTGCTTTTAATAAAACTTTATATATATTTGGTACAAAATCCTGTCACTCTCAATACAGGGGAAAAAAGGCTTTCCATTTTTGTTAAGTAATCACGAAGGGCAAATATTCAGATTTAAAAAAAAAATGGAAAAGAGAAAAAAAGCAAGGTCTACTGTCATTTGAACATTAAATTAATTTGACCTCTTTTCAGTTTTCATTTTCAGTCATCATCATCGTCTGTGTCACTTTTAGCTGCCCTCAAACTCTAAATGTATCTACTTATGATAATTTGGTTTCGTACAACTTATTTACTTTTTCTGTGCTTCTGGGAGTTTGGTTGCTTTACACTCGTTATTAGAATTCAAAGACACGTTTCATATCTTAAATGTTTCTAATTTTCACAATAAATGGAAACGTTAGAGAAAATACATTTTGCTGGTGATGGGCTCTTGCTTTTCCGCGCGATCCTCATCAGGAGTTCTGAAGTGACACGTTTCTGTCACTGTGGTGCTTCTTACCACTGAGCTAACAAAATAAATGCAGCCCCCTCTTAGCAGTCTCCTAATTAGGGGTGCTTCTTTGGGTTGCTCTACACCCTATAGGCACACCTGTCAAAAAACGAAAGATTTCTGCCTGCGAACACTTGAAATATCAAACTGAAAGGGCATATTATTGCTAGAAAATTATGGAGACTTTTTATTCACAGTCGTACTGCTTGAGTTCTCTTTAATGCACCAGCATACAACACATTTATATTATACTTATTTACCCTCAGTCAAAAGGATACATTTTGTTCATGTATGCCAAGGTTACAGAACAAAATGTTTTGAAGAGAAAAGTACTTTTGGATTTAAGTTATCCAATAAATACTAAAATTATGAGTATTAATAGTTTTGGATTTACTTGGTCTGCAATAGAGTTTAAGTCGTTATATTTGTTTTTATAAAAATTCAAATTTCCATTTCCTTTGAAAGAACTTAAAAGTAAACTCTGTCCCTCACAAATTTATTGAGTTGAAAAATCTACAACAATAATGTTGATAAAATCCACATTATAAAAACACCACCACATTAAGCAGTCTCACCAGTGGACGGATGTAACCTGCTATTCTATTTTTTTAGTTATATAAAATTGTTTTATAATAATGTATGTCTGAAAAACAGACATGATATTGTTGTGTTCTAGTTTGCAATTATTTCCCTTTGCTAAATCACTCACCTAACCATTACTTCAAATTGCTGTGCATTTTAAGACAATATATGCACTGATGTTGAATTGTTCTCTTTTCTTGAAGCCATGAACCTATTTGGACTCAACTGGCAGCTTAAAGAGACTGAAAACTACACATTTGAAAATGGGCAGGTTAAGTCTGAAGCCACTCCAACCAACGCGATAACAGTACTTTCGGGTGACAATGGTAAGAATTTTTCCAGTTTTACGTCCCTATCTTGCATGCATGTATGTGCTCATTTATATGTACTGGTATATGCTTTATAAAGTTATCTGTACAATACACAAGGGAATTTAACTTTACAGTTTCCTTAAGGACTGTGTTAAAATTCTTTATTGTTAAAATTCTTTATTGATCTTATGTATATTTGATACTGATTAGTAGTGATAACATTTTATTAAAATTGGCTACAACAAGCCTTGTGGTAGTGCTGCTTTCTTACAGATCTAAAATGTGACAGAATGGTCATCAGCCAAATGGTTTCTGAATTATTTAAGTATCCACACAAATTCATTTTAGTGCTTCATAGTGCTTTCTTTTATTTCATTTAAAGGTGAAATATGTGCACTTGCCTTTCATTTGCCGTTTTATGAGGCCCAATGGCTTTCGGGTCAGCTTGGACTCCATCGAAGGTCAATATAAAATGTGGAGGGGGATGTTACATTATGACTTTGATTTAGTTTGTATTTACAAACTGTGGGAAGTCCTACATTCTGGTAGTTTGTAGATGGGGACGTTCGTTGTCAGCTGAGACATCTCATAGTGGGAGGTATGGAGCCAAGGTTACCTCAAGGAAGAGAAGGGTTTGTATTGATTGTGTATAAATGGTCGTATCCTGCTTCCTGGCATGTTAATTAGTGCTGCTTATGAGGATTTAAAATGACATCAGTATCAACAATAGACCATTTACTTGTGGGGTTCTTTACAATGTAATTGTGTTATTGCAGCTGTCTGTCTTTAAACACATTTACAGGGCTCTATTAATTTAAGACGTCTATTTATTTTTACTTGAAATGACCTATTCTGAAGATGTCTACTCTGGCACAATAGCATCAAATCTAAGATTACGTTTGTATCAAATAAAGATAAACAATGGATACTGAAGTTAACAGTAAACATAGTATAAACCCATTAACGGACTTGAAGAGACCAGTCTGGCCATATCTTGCTTGCTAATTGGTGTTGCCCATCAGGATTTTAAATGGCATCAGATTCTACAACTGACTATTTTGTGAAGGAATTTTTCAACATTTGAATTGCTAAACTAAAAAAGAAAAAAGTACGATTTTCTTAAAAGTACCAAGCCACTCGGAGGTTCACTTTTAGAAGTGAGGTTTAACACTTTTTAGTAATTAAAAAAAAAAAAAAAACTCTGTGATATCAAACTGTATTTGTTTAATCAGGTAAAGGAACTACAATGCTGATTTACAATGAAGCACTAGTCCAGTAAAAGCACATGCAATGTCAGGTGCCAAGGCAATATATACAAACAAATGCTATCCATCCCCTGAGAAAGTTGCAGAAGGTATGCTTCATGGTAGAACACTGTTTTAAGCAACCTTTTCTACTAGCTGTGGGTTTGTAAATAAACTTTGCAATAATAAAGTGTTCTGCATAATTCTTTAGAGCTGGACATATGCAAACTAATTCCTATTTACTATGCTATTTATAAATTAAAAGCGTAGCTACTGGGTCAGAGATGCTTTTCAGCCAAAGTAGATCACCATCTCTCTCAACATTGTGACTGTTACATGAGAGACAATTTCATTTTGTAGGGGTGCTATCAAACTACATTTTTGACGATGGTCAACTAATAGCCCTCAGGCTCACACGGTCCCTGCCAAAGTCTAGACAGGCTTTGTGCTTCTGGGGTTAGAACATAGCAGGCATCCGAGTGTCTCCTCTGAGTGAAGTCAAGCCAAGCGAAATGAAAACATTCTGTTCTTGCTGCATTGTGGCTGCCCTGATCTTAGCATCTCTGTAATGCTTCCAAGGTTTTAGGAATGATTCTAGCAATCACACCACTTTGATTTGCAACGTGGCGGAGAGAAATACCTTCCAGAAGCATACTGAGGCCCTTGCAGCCGTATTTTTAGGGTGTCCATTTGGAAAGCATACTTTCATAGCATGTTACCAATAGATCTAGTGACTTATACATTTAGAAATGTTGATTATAACTTTAATATATTACAACATCAGAATAATTAAAATATATGTGTGAAGGATTAAAATGAATACATGTAGCAGTAAAAAAAAAAGCATTGTATACTTCATGTACTAAAACAGATTTGAAATAAACACAGTGTATATTGTATAAGGTGAAGTTTTCTTTTAATATAGCATTGTCATTTAGTTATAGCCAGGGACTCACTCCACTTTCTTCTGTAACCTCTATAAGACCAAAACATTTTGAAAAGATAGCTATTTTTTTTACTGACACAGCTATGTTAAATCCCTACAGCTACTGAAACAGTGGGCCAGTTTTAAAAATAACACTAGCAATTTCATCTTGTGATGCATGACCCATGGGATGTAAGTTCTGGAAGGGAGAGTTCTGATTCCTTTTAAAGAGCTCTTCAAAGCAATCTTTATTTCAAATGGGGAAAAAAAAGTGTAAACATGTTTGTCAATGCTGTTCTCTTTAATAGAAAATATAACTAGAAGGAGATACTCAATGATTTTCTCCCCCTTGTTTGTAAAGTAATTTATACCCTAATGGTTTGAATTGCTTTTTAGGCTATTGAAATGGTTGAAGAAATAATCTCAATCAGGTTCTCAAAGCTTTCAGTAGTCTCCTTAAGGGTTGACGTTGACAATTAGCTTTCAGATACAACATCTTTTTGAGTAATTTCAATTATTTGCTTCTGGCAGTGTGGCAGGGCAAAATCTCTGCCGAAGCACAGGTGTGTGTGGGGGGGTAATATTGGGTGGCAGGGATGTGTAAAATCCTCCCTGCAAAAACACGTGGGAATGTGGCTGGAGCCAGGAATTGAATACGTGATTAAATGATTAATTAAGGCTCCAGCCACAGATGTATAAATAGGGTGATTATGGGTGTTTGAATCGTTCGATTTTTGGAGTTAATGTTGGTGTTAGAGGTATGTGGCGTGTGTTTTCGTGGTCCGCATCGTCTGTAGTAAGTGAGTTTTTGTACAGCCTGTTATTTGAGCCTGTGTGCAATTTTGTTTGTTCGTGTCTGTTTAGTGTTTTGTTTATTTATTTATTATTCAACGTGTGCTTTAGCTCTTCATCATATCTTCTGGGTCTGAGTCTCCCTTTTATTATTATTATTATTTATTTCTTAGCAGACGCCCTTATCCAGGGCGACTTACAATTGTTACAAGATATCACATTATTTTTACATACAATTACCCATTTATACAGTTGATTTTTTTTTACTGGAGCAATCTAGGTAAAATACCTTGCTCAAGGGTACAGCAGTGTCCCCCACCTGGGATTGAACCCACGACCCTCCAGTCAAGAGTCCAGAGCCCTAACCACTACTCCGCACTGCTGGCCTTCCTGGTAAACAACAACCATTGCCAGTGACGCTGTCCTGTCACATTGCTTTATTCTAACATGTTTTTGTATATTTTGCTTTGTTTTTAAGCTGTCCAGAAAACAACAGTAAAATTGTTTAGGCTTTAAAAACATTATAGAGCAAGTGTTAAAATATATGTTAAATAACTTTTTAGTATTCAGTGCTGCAAATTATTATTATTATTATTATTATTATTATTATCATTATTATTATTATTATTATTATTATTATCATTATTATTATTACTGGGACTTTGATCACGTGAGGCCCCCTTTTTGTTGACATCAAATTACAAGTTACTCCATATTCCTGTTATGAATATCCGTACCCAATCCACTCCTATCATTGCTTATTGGATTTTTTGCGATCTCCTCAATTGAACCAATATCCTCTATTTTTTTTTTTCATTAAAATTCTCAAGTCCTTATTGTTTTGCTGTTGATATTCCGCAGAACTTACACAGATTCTGCTCCTGTAAAAAGTCTGTATCACTGTTTTAAACATATAACTAACATATACATACAACGTTGTTAATTGTTTCTTTCTAGTAATTTGCACTAAGAAAAAATAAGTGCTAACTTTGAAATGGAGCAAAAGCTCAATATTTTGCCCAACAAGTTACGGTAATATCAGTACCCTTACATGAAAAACATGAAGTGAATGGGTGTAACCAAGAACTATATATTGTTTACCACCCTGAGCAAAATATTTTGTTGTGAATGAAACTTGGAATTAGTTAACACCAAAACCAATTTCCTAAAAGTCACTTTGGCAGACCATACAAATCAGTTATCTGAGGAAATAAAGCTAGTAGTTTAAATTAAGCAGTACTACCGCCAGTTCATTACATTCTGTACAGACTGTACAGAGTCAAAAATAAAATGCATTGTCCAACCTTCCACAGAACAGTTATCAGAAGCCTGTTTTGAGTACATGACATAAATGTTGTATTTTTTTTATAAAAAGGGCTGCAATGCAGATTGCCCACATACAGTGTGGAATTCTATTGTGCTGTACAAATCACAGGGACCTGTGTTTCCTGTTTGTAGTACTACCATTAAGATCGATCTTTGGGCTAAGGTACATGTTGGAATTACATTTGTTAGGCTATTCTATGAGCAAATTTTCATTAGATTTAGAGACACAAGGCAGTTTGAAAAACACTAAACAGAATTGTGTGCTAAACATTGGGCTCTATGTACTGTTAATGGATTACCTGCTCGTATATGGTGTAATTTCGTAGCCTCGCTCTGTTGTACAATTGATGCGTGTGATGTACTGAACATCTGTTTTTCGTGGACAACTACCGTACCTGTCATCGCAGGTGTACAAACAGCATAAATGGCTGCTCATTCTACAGGAGAGCTCGATATTTACATTTCATTATAAATAGTTTTGCAACGCCGTATGGCAGTGTTTGCTGGAAGGACAGAATTACATCTCTTTTCAATTAAAATTGTCAAATCCATATGGCTGTTTTATATAAGGAATTAAAACAGGGAACTGTTGAAATGTGCTGCTTTAAGGTCTTACTTTTCAAATTTGTGTTTTTCTTTTTTAAGGAAAACTTGGTGTTTTTCTCCAAGAAAACAATAGCATAGATTCTGGAGAGGTGGATGTAGGTCGTCGTGCAACACTAGAGGTGCCTCCCGGGGTCTTCTGGAGATCGCAGGTTTTCATCGATCAACCGCAGTTTCTGAAGTTCAACATCTCGCTTCAGAAAGATGCTCTAATTGGAGTGTATGGAAGAAAAGGCCTGCCACCTTCACACACTCAGGTACAAAAAATAAAATAAAATAAAAATAGCTGGGAAATGACAGTCAGCAGGTGTTTATGGATTTGCACTTTTACAAGCTACATTTAAGGCAGCGGAGTGCATTTTTCAAAGCCGCTGGGTGCTGGTATTTGTGTTGACTCTTGTTTAGCTCAGGATTATGTCTTGGGTTTTATGGTACTCTGTAGCAGCCTTGAAAAGTATGCCTAGAGAGTGTGCAAAGAGCATTTGTTTTAGGCTTGTCGACTGTGTCATTGTCCTAAATTTCCTTTCGTTCTTCCAGAACAGGTTTTTATTCCCCATAATTCATCCTCTAGAATTTCTATACATACTTAAGTACAACTGTTGATGTTTTCTAGACAGAGTAATCAATCTTTTCAGTTGTAAGTGCTGTACTCTTAAGTAAGTTACAACAGCGTCAGCAATTTGTAATATAAAATACCAAGGTTACAAAACAAAAATAACAAGCCAGATTTAGCTCTGTATATTATGTAGGAACATTTTTTTTAGAAAGGACAAACCATAAATCATTGAAGTAATTGGCAGCAACTGTCCATACAATGTAAATCAATATTTACCAGAAAGTCTTTTGTGACACTTTCTAAAAATGTTAGTTTGATTGCTAGAGGATCAATATGTTTCTTTAAGGAAGTGTGTAGAAATAATGAAGAACACTGACAACTTAGTGAAAAAAATAAAATCAAGGTTCTTTCATGGTATTCCTCTCACCCACCAGTAATTGTTTTTTTTTTCATTATGGTTGTAATGAAAGGTTTATTTTTGTTAACTTGTAAAGGTTTTAGCTTTATCGAGTACATTGAATGATATATCAAATAACTAAACAAAATGTGCTTTTCAAATCATGAAATAAAATAATAATAATAATAATAATAATAATAATAATAATAATAATAATAATAATAATAATAATCTTTAATTTGTATAGCGCCTAAATGCAGTCATCTCAAAGCGCTGAACAATAACACTAAAAACAACAAAACAAAACAAAATACAACAAATGAAAAGGTCATATTTTCTGAAAGATGTGAGATATCTTTGGAATGTTAATTCACAGTATGTGTTTTCTATCCAAATAATTTCTGATACTTCCATCAAAATACCATGTTAACTACAAAAAAAACCCAGAAAACAAAATTCAGTAGGCAGCTCCTTCCCCCGATCATTACTCTTCCTTTGTGTGATTAAGATGAGTAGAAGCTTTCATGCCAGATGATCCTGGCATATACTTACTGGTCTTCACTCGTCTCAAAGAGAAAGAAACTCACATCAGTCAGCAAGCTAATAATCACTGTTTGAACTTAAAGCCTACTTAAAAGTTTTCACTATTTGAATGACCATGTAGTTCTTCTCACTTTTGCTCAGTAATTTATTGTTTTCCTAATGCCCTGACTAAAATTATCTGGAAGAACCCTGTGCTTAGCATGTAAACTTTGGAATCTGATTCATTTTTTAATTAACATTTTGTGGATTTTTGTGTCAGTAAAATAAAACTCATTTTCTGAGGATGCTGTGTGCTGTTAAAAATCCATTAGACAAGGCAGAGCAAAATGAATCATTCTTCAAAAAAAAAAAAAAATTAGCAGTTGGTTTCATTGGTGAAAGATGAAAAATGGTAGATGTGTCTAATATACAGAGAATTTAGTTTCTCTTTACTTACTGGTGGCTGGTGTTTATCATATAAAATGTTATATATTAAACTGCTACGTTTGCTTTCTGAAATGCACAGCTAAAATTGGAAAAACAATTACATACAAACATGTTATAAGGAGATATATCTACAGATCAGATGTTATATTTTTTTTTTATTTTCTTTCAGTATGACTTCGTGGAGCTCCTCGATGGCAGCCGGTTGATAGCAAAAGAGAAGCGCAGTCTCATTGAGGCTAAGACCGGAGGCCGCCATGCCAGGTCAGTCAGTCTCCACGAGGCAGGGTTCATCCAATACCTTGACTCTGGAATCTGGCACTTGGCGTTTTACAATGATGGCAAAAATCCTGAGCAAGTGTCCTTTAACACTATCATCATAGGTAAGCTCAGCTACTAAAAAATCCACCTGTGCATGGAGTGTTGTTTTCAAAAGACAAAATAAAGAGTACGTGTCATATTTTACTTTACATAAAATCATTTTTAAAAGGTCCATTTTTATAGATGCATGTTATAGATCTTTATATGAAACATATGTAGCCCCTTTCAGTCACAAAACCTACTTTAACCCTTAACTATTTGATGAAGAACAACAAAAAATGAAAATGTACATTCGGAACATCTTCACGTGCCATCTGCAGCTAAACAGTCTAGAAAAAGTTTCATACATTTGATTCTAAAACGTATGTTCTTAATAAAAAAAAGGCTTTAAAATAAAGTGAGAGTTAAAGTTTGAGAATATAGCATACTAGTCTATGCACTATATGAGGCATTGTAACAGTGTGTTACATTGTTACGTGTGTGGGTCGTCACTCAGTAATACTGAGGCAGACAGAGAGCATTCGGTGTTGACACGTCGCACAGGCTTGCATATTTAATTAACAACACAGGTACTGCCACTAGGGTACCAGCAATGGTAGCCCTAGTGTCAGATTTAATAAAGAAAACAAAACAAAGCAAAAAAAAAAAGTTTGCCACACCAGGTGAGCGCTAGTCCCACTAAAAGGAACATCCTGCTCCGGGAACCTACTACCCTACACAAACCATCTCTATACTCTTTGGGATCAACATCCCCTAAATTGACCTACTTCTGGGCTCCCGGAGTCCAGGCATCCTCGCGATGACCTTCGGACTCTTCAAACTACCTTTTCAAACGGCCTCGGCTGGGCAATGCCTTCACGAGCACCGTCTTGCAGTGGAAGGGTTTTGTGTAGTAGCGTACATACCTTTTAACAAAGTATACCGGTGTATAACATCGGTATGTTTATTTAATTAAAATGTTGAACCACAACACTTCAAACATGCTTTGTTAATACAGCCTGAGACACCTTAGAACTTGTATGACCGCTTTAGTTTGTATATCATACATGGTGTCAACAAGTGCTAACATGTATTATTCTGTCTAAAAATTGGATAAACCTGGTTCACATTCACATATTAGTGAAAATGTTATCAGGCGTAGTAAAGATGACAGCAACTGTGTTGACAGTTGCAATATTTACATCTGACATTACCATGTAACAGCAATGTAAAAAATAGTCTAAACTATTTATTTACTAATCCTAAAGTTTTCTTTCAGTAACTTAGTTCTGAAACAGTCTTGTGCTATAATCTGCTCAGTTGAAAAAGTAGCTTGTCAGTTTCAAAGTCACAAACACAGTTACAATGTTATTGACTCCTCTGCCCCTTGTCGGGGCTGGATCATTTAGATATTAGATGCTAATATCATTCATTTGTTCATTTATTCTGATGTTCCTGTAGAGTCTGTTATGGAATGTCCACGCAATTGCCATGGGAACGGAGAGTGTGTTTCTGGAACATGCCATTGTTTTCCTGGGTTTCTTGGACCAGATTGCTCACGAGGTACGTGCATCGAGTACACATTGCCTTCTGTCCGACCGGAACAGCAATGAGACTGGTGTCAATTTGGTTAAACAAAGATATTTGAAATTAAGCCTTGAAATTACATCTCGTGTCAATCCCCATAATAAATTGTGAAATAACGTAAAAACCATTTCCATATAAATTGCCTTCTGAGCATGTACACTTACCTTTTTAAATTGGTGTGTGTGTGTGTGTGTGTTTCACTGTTCTTGTTTGGTTTTTGGCTATAAAGATTACAACTGAGGTATTAAAGTGCTGTGATTTGGTTGGAAGTGTCATGTTTACCTGTGCAGATGTTGTTACAAAGCATAGTAAACAGGTTTCTGGTTTGTGTACTAATATGTTGATATGCTTTATGCACAGCTGCCTGCCCTGTGCTGTGCAGTGGGAATGGACAGTACTCCAAAGGACGCTGCCTGTGTTTCAGTGGGTGGAAAGGGACCGAGTGTGATGTGCCAAACACTCAGTGCATCGACATTCAGTGTGGGGGACATGGGATTTGCATCATGGGGTTTTGTGCCTGCAATACTGGTTACAAAGGAGAAAACTGCGATGAAGGTAAAAATGTGCATCTAAATGATTTAAAAAAAATAAAATCTTACTTGAGGCCCCGAGTGAAAATGTACTGCTAAGTAGAGCGCAGAATGAGTCAATTGTAATTGAGAGCTTCTTAGTCACGCAGAGTTACAGATCTTGGCTGTATTATAGTAATCCCTACTGGTCAGATACCATACAGCCTGTCCGAGACTCGTCCCTTCTGAGACTTGCCTGGCTGGATCTCCCCTTCAAGGTTCATTAGATTGGCAAAATGTGTTGCTTATATTTTGGCAGTAGACAATTTGCTTGTAAGCGGAAACACCCATTGATCTTCAGTCTGCCTGATTGGTGAGGTCTGGTTTTACCCATTTTATGGAAACCAGCCTGCATGCTTGTTATAGACCAAAAGAAGGCAGACATTTATTTCACACCCATACAGCCAGATTACTAAGCCCCAATATTAGCATTCTGTTTAAAATGTGCACAATCAGACTTGAATAATGATACCAGTGATTGATTTTACAGTAACCAAGTAAGTGAGGTTAACAATTGAAACAATCATGTTTCACCTGTTTAAGTAACTTCTTTTTGACCATCAGTGACATTTTTTAAGACTGTATAAGGTGTTGATCCTTAGAACATTTAAAAGACACTGGTTGTTTTCCCTTTCACAAAGCAAATCTTTACTTTGATTCACTTATAGACACTCTCTTATACTGCAAGCCTACATTCAGAAGCAGCAACTGAAAAAGCTGATTGCAATAGATGTCTGTGTTTGAAATGGAGGGGTAAAATGATACATCAGTTATGCATTTTCTGATGAAATGCTAATATTCTTGATGATTCTTCAAATGTAAAGCCAATTTTTTAGAAGGAAGAATCCCATCCCGTCAAATAAAATGGATTTTAACGATCCCTGCATACACAGTAATGCAGTTAAGTCGCCAGAATAAAATTTTCATGACGTTGACCCAACATGAGTAAAGTTTTACTGAGTCAAATTGCTGAATTAAATGTCATTATCTCAAGCCCATTAAAATGAATTAAGAGGGATTGGGTCTAAATATCCAGGATGTTCCAAAGCTGTAGGTCCCTGTGTATCATGTCAAGGGGGTTACATTGTGCAGCTAAACATGTTCAATTAACAGATTTCTAAAATCATATATAAGCTATAAGTTTCTCCTCGACAACAGACCTGTAATTCTCTGAAAGATAACTCCACTAAGATCAGTCCGCTCTAGTATAAAGATAACTCCACTCAAAACAGCAGATCAGTAAGCCTAAATCCAATATACTAATATATACCATATTTCTAAGTATACAGCAATTAAATGAATTAGATATGAGGGTAGTCATTCTGTAAAGTAACTTAGTGCTGAAAAAGTTAAACCAGTGACATCGACTACTTTTAGATATTACAGCTTACAAGGTTTCACATTTAGCTTGATGAAAATTATACATATTCTAATCCTAACCTTCAGTGATGTAAAAAAAAAAGTTGAACCTGTTACTATAGGTGTACTGACATTTATAAATATAAGGATATCAATTTAAGTATATATATTTCTTTAATGCAATTTACCACCAGGCGTTCAGGTATATTAATTATTTATGATCTCTCTCTCTCTCTCTCTGTCTCTCTCTCTATATATAATCAGTGGATTGTTTGGACCCGTCCTGTTCCAAACATGGGATGTGTATCCATGGGGAGTGTCACTGTAATCCAGGCTGGGGAGGCACCAGCTGTGAGACATTGAAAACCATGTGCCCTGACCATTGCTCTGGGCATGGAAGCTACCAGGCTGAAAGCGGCACCTGTACATGTGATCCCACCTGGACTGGCCCGGACTGCTCAGTCGGTGAGAAATGATCAAATATTTATTTGCCACTATATCAACAGAATATAATACATTTCTCAATATGTTAAAATATGTTTTACTCACTCTGTGTAGAATCATATCACCATCGTAACAATTGCTGTATATCCCAGTGTTGTTTCAATCCCAACAAAAACATACCTTGCATGTGGTATCCAATCTTTGTGAGCCTCAAGCAATGCCTGGCCTAACCTGGATTGGAACCCAGATCCTCAAAGTTTAAAGCATAGTACATTAATCAACTTAACAGTCTGTTCAAAAAATACAGTAAAGCTTTACCTCTTTTGATCTTGTGTTCTAGAAACCATACACATGATGTTCTAGACAGGAACATTGTTTACCTCTCTATAAAAAGATATCTAAATAAATAAACAAATACGTTGTTGGCTACTTAAATACAGAAATATATTAATAATGGGTATGAAGACCAAAGGCCCCACCTGCACATCTCTTCATCTTCATCCAGCAGTAGGGGGTTAGTCCATTAATTAACTCAGCATTTCCACTTCAATTACATTTACTTTAATTAATAAGTTCGTTGTGAGGATCGACATACCGTGCTGGAAGCTGGTGTGCTAAAAGCAGATAAACACCTTTTCCCTAATGAAAAATTGATCACATTGATTCACAACTAAAAAGGGCACCACAGAATCCAGCACCCTTCTCCAGAGTTAATATCCTGAAGTGCAGACAGGGGAATCAGCCTATCCAAGGTCTCTGAATAGAAGGGGAAGCTGTCCTATAAAAAGAATCCAACCAAGTAAGTACAATTGAGTGAACCCTGGGAGTTTCATCAAACAGCCACAGATACGGGGCTTCATAGATTTTCTTCACTGAATAATGCACTGTGCTAACCAACAAATATTTTCAATATTTGCCAGCAGACCCGGCGCGTATTGGAGACTGGCGATTCTTTGAGACCGGCGTTTATATTAGATCTCTAGCTTCGCATGCTTCATGCAGTCATTGAGAAGCCGCTAACACACAACCTTGTAGCAACATCGTAACTCAATTTAAACATTCCAGCAACAACACAAAGGTTGTGCGTCAGTGGGAGCAAAGTAACAGTTTTGTTTTACAACAAAATGACATTGTATTGTACACCCTCAAGTATAAAGCGAAAGTATTATTACGGTCTTTTATATGCACTGGTTAACAAGGATACTGTATGCAAAACATTGGAAAATGAACAAACAGAAGTACAGGTTTGTATTTAGTCTACCATT
The DNA here is from genome assembly GCA_030684275.1 of Acipenser oxyrinchus oxyrinchus. Classification (NCBI taxonomy): domain Eukaryota; kingdom Metazoa; phylum Chordata; class Actinopteri; order Acipenseriformes; family Acipenseridae; genus Acipenser; species Acipenser oxyrinchus. Next base: position 51,399,109 of record CM060247.1, read on the forward strand.
GTTAATAATGTTAATAATAATAATAATAATAATAATAATAATAATAATAATAATAATAATAATAATAATAAATACAAACTTCTCAAATGTTTTTTTAAAAAAATGAACAATAAAAGCAATAAATATCATTATCAAAAATCATTTATTGTTTAATCTCAAACTTAAACATTGTTAATACAAAAAAACACATTAAAATACACCAAGAGGTTTGTATCTGGCCTACTTTCAGCACGCTTAAAATTATCAAAACTTTTATTAACGTAATAACTGCATTAAACAAATATGCATTACATGTAGACCTACCTTAAATTACGTTTTCTATTATTATTATTTATTAATCCTGAGAGTCACTATCATCGCTGTCACTTATTAGCAGTTCATTACGCTCAAGCTCCTCCTCATCTTCCACAGCTTCAATGACAGAGACCCGGCGTTTAATAGAGACCCGGCATTTATTTACAATATTTGCCAGCAGACCCGCTGCTTATTGGAGACAGGCGATTATTTGAGACCTGGCAATTATTTGAAGTTTTATGGTACTTCATACAATCTTTTATATAAAACATTTCAGTAACTTTTGGTGTCAGAGCTAACCGCAGTCATATCTTTTCAACACCTGACAGATAAGCTGCCAAGCAGTAAATCTTACCAAAGACTTTTGTCATTTCTTTACAAAACATAAACATTGGTTGGGTTTACATGTATGTGAAAATCGACTCTGCAGTCATGACTGTGTGACGTTGTCACGCAAATACATCGTGAAACAGCAAAAGAACGTCCTCTGGTCAGCGTAACTTTAAGGGCAGGGTCAATCACTTTCTCGCAATAAAAACAGCTGTAAAAACCCATGTAAACTGGAGCAGGAATCGCTCTTGTGTCTCACGAGATTTCAGTTGTCAAGATCCCATTTAACTGGCAGAATCTTATGTTATTCCTCAGCAAAGCAATACAAAACCACACACATGCACAACTAACCGAACTTTTAGCCTCAGATTATTAGTAGTAGTCGTAGTAGTAGTAGTAGTAGTAGTTGTATTTTCTTTCTGTAATTCTTTTAAGATGTCCCAGGAACAACAGAGCTCCACCTCTTCTTCCACCACACATATGCCCCTGTTCTCAATCTTATATTCATATAGGCCTAAGGATCATACTGTTTTTTATTGTATTGTAGTGTAACCCCCCGTGTTCCCACATTTCCCACATACATTTATAGACTACTTTAATCAAATAAAACTTTTAGATGTTACGCATGTCTATGTTTTAAACAGTAAAACTTGTACTTAGTAGAAGTTTTATTTTATATACTTTTATGTGTGTGTGTGTATGTTGGAAAGGTAATGAGACACAAACAAATAAAGTGTGATAATTAGGAATGTGTGTAACAAGTTAATTCTTTTCTCTTAATTTTTTTAAATCTTCATGGCAACGCATGAAGCTCTCCTCACGATATTCAGTGTCGTTCTTTTCCTAATTACTAGGCAGACACGGACATTTAAATATCCCCTCCCCTAAATTACTATGAATTGAGTAATCTGCATTGGTACGGCCAACTTTTTTTCATAAATCAGAACAACATAGCACGCATTTCCTGAAAAGTATGGCAAAAACATCATGAGGAAAACTGTCATGGCTTGTCCATGTAAACATCATTGACTCCCAAATAGTGAAAATATTTGTATTTTGTCCCAATGTCTCATGTCAGGTCAGAATAGATTTATTACTGGAGGATATACACAGAAATGTCCTACAAATGTGATACAGTACAAAGAGGGTATCCCTAGCAGATAGCCAGCCATGAAAAAAACAATCACACAATAAATGTTATGTAATCTTATATACAAAGCCCAACAAGAAACCCCCGAGAATGGATACCTCACATACCTTCCCTGTACAGGATTTCTATATTGATAACATGGCATATAAAAGTGAAACCTGAATCTAAAAATGCTAGCATGATAGTTAAGGAAATAGAAGCCATTTTAAACATGGCAATCATTTCAGAATCTTTTGTAGATTTTGGCAAGAAATTCTAGGTCTAGGTGCATAACAGATTAATACCCTCTTGTCCTAGGAACTTGCAGTAGACCACTGACCAATAATAAACTTAAACCATGGCCTAAACCATTGATAGTATGTATGTCAGTGACATTATTGTAAAGCATACTGAAGCACACTAGTAGCTAATGAAGTGCAGCTAGACCCGGATAAATCTGATAGCAAACTTTTGGTTTTGCAATAACTCAAACAGCAGCATTTCCAATGTACTGGAAACGGGCAAACCCTTTAAAGTACAAGCAGCAACAGCGAATATGGTATTGTTGTTGTCAATTCTTGATGAGACAAAGGTACGGATCAAATTGTCTGCTGTATTAGGCACAGGAAGACTAGATCAATGTTTGATCTCCAGGTATTCTGTTTTCTCATCGTCCTTCTATGCAATGTAACTTACCTTCTTACAGTTGTTAAATAATAACTTCAAAACATCAGATGAAATGCTGATTTGATTCCCCTGCCAAATATACCAGTATTAGTTTGGTAATGTAGGTATATACTGTATGTATTTGTTATGTAGGGGCAGTTATCCACTGAAATATATCTGTTTCCTTTGAAAAACAATTTAATAGCAGAGGAGGAAAACAAAAGTATTTATATTATTATTATTTATTTCTTAGCAGACGCCCTTATCCACAAGATATCACATTATACAGATATCACATTATTTTTTTACATACAATTATACAGTTGGGTTTTTACTGGAGCAATCTAGGTAAAGTACCTTGCTCAAGGGTACAGCAGCAGTGTCCCCCACCTGGGTTTGAACCCACGACCCTCCGGTCCAGAGCCCTAACCACTACTCCACAGTGGTAGTATCTGTTCCATCAAGTTAAGTAGGTGCACTAGAAGCAAGCAGATGGAGTTTAGCTATGTGTTGCTGTTCTTCTGGTGGTTTTTGGTATGATTAAAACATTGCCTTGCCAGCTAAAGTCCTCCTGTGACTAAGAAATAAACCAGAAGTGAAGTCCAGACAGTTCTAATGACTGCTAGAGGCCACAAAGAGATGATCCTTTTTTGCTACTTATTTTATACCATACTCCTTGGATCCTTTTTAATTCTACTGTTTTCTGTTCTCCCTTATTGTGGGAAGTGCAATAAATCCAGTCCAATAATTGCCCTAGTACCAGTTGGTCTGTCAGCTTTATTATGTGTAGTGTGTAATGTGTAGGGGAAAGAGTAGCAGGAGTACAGTACAAGATTTAAGGAATTGAAATATGTTGATAACTCACATTCTGTTTTTCCTAGTATAACATTTAAAACACCCACACAGGCAACCTGCTTTTTTTCTTTTTGTATATTGATTTAAACAACTCAAGTTATATTAGCTTGCTCCAGAACTGTAGGCTCATTACTTAAAACTAAAATGAACAATGAATTAACAAACTGCTAATAATGCCTAATAGAACAGTAACGCATTGAGAAGTAATTACCAACAGATCAAATTCACTTTTCTGATTATGTATTTTAAAATGTTTTTTTTTAATACATTTTTAATACCTTCTGATAGTAAAGATATGTAGGATTTGTAACATGATCAAATTGTTTATCTATCGATCTATAACGTTTAATGTTCAATGTTATCAAACGACAACATATTGTTTAATAAATGTTTATATTATATCATTTGCCGTAATTCACCGTTCATCACTGTGATCGTAACTGTGAATTCCGACTGACTGACAGCCGTGGAGTGAGTAGAGCAAATTGACTCTTTACACGCTTCAGATCAAAAACACCTCTGCTTTGTTCATGTGTTCTGTAATGTCATCAGAACATACCCTGAAGTGACCTGAAACATGTTTTGTCACTGTGCAAAAGTGTGTTTGTATGAATCATGCTCTCTGGGTCCCTATTTAAAGAGGGTATTTATTCTGGTAGCTTAGATTTTATTTAATGAATGAATTAATGCAAGGAAACAAAAAAAAAAAAAAAAAAATACACTGATATGAGATGAAGTTCTTGATACAAGACATCTATGAACATGGGATACTATTTCTCAATTCTCATGGCAGAGATCTGCACTGTGGAGTGTGGCTCCCATGGGGTGTGTCTTGGTGGGAATTGCCAGTGTGAGGAAGGCTGGACGGGCTCAGTGTGTGACCAGAGAGCCTGCCACCCTCGCTGTGCAGAGCATGGCACCTGCAAAGATGGCAAATGTGAATGTATCCAGGGCTGGAATGGAGAGCATTGCACCATTGGTAAGTTTGCTACATGGAAACATTTTTATAAGCTGTACTTAATTCACTATATAATGTCATATTTATTTCATCAGCAATTTAAGTTGTATTCTGGGGACAAACCAATAATTTATTTTTGTTTGTTTGGTGTCTTGTGAATACAACAGTTTTGTTACATTACATTTTCTATGTTAGGTACGTTAGAAGCATTCAGTGCTAGGACTGCCTTGTTGACTGACTTGTTTATCAAGCTACATTGATTTTCATGTACGTGCATTCAGCCTATTCAAATGAAAATTTGGCCTTTAAGCTACAAGAAAGACTGTCTGTTTGTTTTCATTCTGATCCGCCAGTGCAATGGGAAGGGAGATTATTAACAGTCGTAAAGATGTGCCTGTTTGCTTAATCAACAGCTGCAGTGCACATTCATTTTGTAAGAAAAAGTAATTTTTACACTAGTGTGTTCGTTTTTAGGAATATTACTTTTTTCTTTCTGCAGGGTTTCATTTCATGTAACGTCTACTAATAATAAATGATAATCTTTGATGATTTTTGTCAGTACTGCATGTATACAGTTTTTTTCTTTTACAGGTAATGGTATTTGAGACACACACACTACTTGTTATTTTTATTATTTACACAAAAATCAGTGTTTTTACCCTGAATCATTTCAAGTGACGTTTATGTCGTCAAAAACACAGTAATTTACAACCATCAATCAATAAATCACAGCAGGTTTTAGACCTATTATGCTGTGTATAGCATTGATTATTTTGTCAGTTCCCTTCTTGTAAACTTGTGTTTCAACAAAAATAGTTAATAAGCTTTACTGTACATGATGAAAAAGACCAAAGTAGCAAAAATCGACACTTTAGAAACCACTGTGCACTCTACAGTGGAGTTTTTTGCCTTAGTAATGCCCACGGGACAAAATGTTGATTTTTACATCTTGACACTCCTCCTCCACTGCTTCACTTTAAGTGCTACAGTATGCCTGTAAAAGAGTAGCATGCAGTATCTTAGCTACCTATTTTCACCCCTTAAATATTACTGTGATGTGGACCCATTGAAACACCTTTGGGCATAAGCTCTAGCACAGTACATAAACAAAAAAAAATAATCATGAGGAAAGAAGTGAATGGTACCACTTATAACATTAGCATGTGTATAAAGTGATAGTAATATGAGCAATGTGTATCTTGTGTATGTCTTTTTTTAATATATAATGGTGTATCATTCATTGTGTGTGTGAACACCCCGTCAAACATCATGCTAGTGTAATTTAGGAACAATCTGAGTTAATGGGACACTTTTTATTAAAACCAAGTCTTTTTTTCTGGATTATTTGTCAACACCTCCTTTAAAATAAGTCTTTAATGTTTAAGCTTTGGTGGGTGAGACCATCTGTTTACAGAACTCACCTGAAGTGTTGTCACTTACCAAGACCACAGCTGTTTAATTATTATAGTGTCTCAATACTTGTGTGCGTGTGTGTGTGTGTGTGTGTATATATATATATATACAATATATATATATATATATATATATATATATATATATATATATATATATATATATATATATATATATACAGTACTGTGCAAAAAGTTTTAGGCAGGTGTGAAAAAATGCTGTAAAGTAAGAATGCTTTCAAAAATAGACATGTTAATAGATTATATTTATCAATTAACTAAATGCAAAGTGAGTGAACAGAAGAAAAATCCAAATCAAATCCATATTTGGTGTGACAACCCTTTGCCTTCAAAACAGCATCAATTCTTCAAGGTACACTTGCACAAAGTCAGGGATTTTGTAGGCATATAGTCAGGTGTATGATTAAACAATTATACCAAACAGGTGCTAATGATCATCAATTCAATATGTAGGTTGAAACACAATCATTAACTGAAACAGAAACAGTGGTGTAGGAGGAATAAAACTGGGTGAGGAACAGCCAAACTCAGCTAACAAGGTGAGGTTGCTGAAGACAGTTTACTGTCAAAAGTCATACACCATGGCAAGACTGAGCACAGCAACAAGACACAAGGTAGTTATACTGCATCAGCAAGGTCTCTCCCAGGCAGAAATTTCAAGGCAGACAGGGGTTTCCAGATGTGCTGTCCAAGCTCTTTTGAAGAAGCACAAAGAAACGGGCAACGTTGAGGACCGTGAGACGCAGTGGTCGGCCAAGGAAACTTACTGCAGCAGATGAAAGACACATCATGCTTACTTCCCTTCGCAATCGGAAGATGTCCAGCAGTGCCATCAGCTCAGAACTGGCAGAAAACAGTGGGACCCTGGTACACCCATCTACTGTCTGGAGAAGTCTGGTCAGAAGTGGCCTTCATGGAAGACTTACGGCCAAAAAGCCATACCTCCGACGTGGAAACAAGGCCAAGCGACTCAACTATGCACGAAAACACAGGAACTGGGGTGCAGAAAAATGGCAGCAGGTGCTCTGGACTGATGAGTCAAAATTTGAAATATTTGGCTGTAGCAGAAGGCAGTTTGTTCACCGAAGGGCTGGAGAGTGTACACGAATGAGTGTCTGCAGGCAACAGTGAAGCATGGTGGAGGTTCCTTGCAAGTTTGGGGCTGCATTTCTGCAAATGGAGTTGGGGATTTGGTCAGAATTAATGGTCTCCTCAATGCTGAGAAGTACAGGCAGATACTTACCCATCATGCAATACCATCAGGGAGGCATCTGATTGGCCCCAAATTTATTCTGCAGCATGACAACGACCCCAAACATACAGCAAAAGTCATTAAGAACTATCTTCAGCGTAAAGAAGAACAAAGAGTCCTGGAAGTGATGGTATGGCCCCCACAGAGCCCTGATCTCAACATCATCGAGTCTGTCTGGGATTACATGAAGAGAAAGAAGCAACTGAGGCTGCCTAAATCCACAGAAGAACTGTGGTTAGTTCTCCAAGCTGTTTGGGCCACCCTACCTGCCGAGTTCCTTCAAAAACTGTGTGCAAGTGTACCTAGAAGAATTGATGCTTGATGCTGTTTTGAAGGCAAAGGGTGGTCACACCAAATATGGATTTGATTTGGATTTTTCTTCTGTTCACTCACTTTGCATTTAGTTAATTGATAAATATAATCTATTAACATGTCTATTTTTGAAAGCATTCTTACTTTACAGCATTTTTTCACACCTGCCTAAAACTTTTGCACAGTACTGTATATATATATATATATATATAACCCTCATTCATGTCATTGACCTCTTCGGATTCTGACCAGAATCCAATTGACAACTAGATCTATTATGTGGGTTTGCATGAACAAATAGCATTGTGTACAGTGATTTAAAATCAATAAATAGATGTAAAGATTCTTACCTAGTTTCTTCTCATTGGTAGTTGTCAAAGATACATCCTGACAAGTGTCCCAAGAGGACTGTACTACTTACAAATTCACTTGATCTGTCTGACATTCAAAAGCAATATAAAGTCTGTACATTTTTTAAACAAATCCAAATCAGTTTTAAGTGTAGGCTTACGTTATTTATATGCCTTTCCACATAGGAGTGATATAGATAGCTTACTTAATTGTGCTGATATCTGATAAAACATTTGGGGTATCTTTGCTATTCAATTAAAATTAAGTGGACAGTTCACAGAGATTTTTTCCAGTTTCTGTCTAGTAATGCAAGTATTGGAAAAACGTAGCCATGCTCCTGTTAGCCTGATTAAAACATAACAAGAAAATCTTTTATGGCAGATTTATTTGCAGTATGAGTAATAAACCAGGGTGTTGTAAATGGCAATTGAGAAATTGATGAGTTAATTGAACTCTGCAGACGTGTTGTATAATTGTTCACAGATTAGTGCCATTTTTATCATAGCATCAAGAACCAATTGATTAATAATAAAACAATTATGATGATGTGCCAAAGATTTAGATGGATAATAATTTAGCAAGCTTTCTGGCATCCACTAATTGAATCACCAAATTCTAAGGCTAAAGGATATTCCAATTGTTTTTGAACCATATGTTTGGTGTCTGATTGCATTATATATGCTTGTAAAAACATGACCTTTAATCTTTATCTAGCTGAGACTAGTCTCTGTATAGTTGTTATTTTTACTTTGTTACTGTGGAAAACATATTCACAGGCATATGCTGAAAGTTCCATTTTTAATATTATGAACATTTAAAAAGACAGTGAGTTATGGTAAATAAGTAATTTATACACAACAGATGACAAAGTGATGAATGACAATGTGAGGAATTGTTATAGTAGTTGAAAAGAAGTGTCATCCTGTTTTCTTCATTGTTTGCATAATGATATGTTGTTTTGAACAACTGTACCCTTGCTTTTCCATTCATTTAAAAGCCCAAATAAAACAGAATACACTTGCTAATTGTGCATGGATTGGATCTAAATTATATATAATAAGAATATTGGAAAAATCGTATGATTGATTTATATTTTAATTGTGTTTATGTGAGATGTGTTATTTTTTGTATTATTCATTTTTTCATTTTAAGTTCATAGAGAAAATTCAAGTTTTCGCAGAAGAATAAAACAATTTAATAAAACTAGCGGTAAAAAGCAAAACAAAACGAAAATTCTGAGTGGTTTCCTGCTAGTTTATTACGATCACATTATGTTATTGCTATTGAACTTTGTATGGTCTGTATTCATTTAAAATACATGTCACACAGCTGCTGCTGTAAGAAAAGAAAGAAAGAAACCAATGGAAGCAGCAGACAAGAATCAAGGGTATTCGGGGCACTGTGCCAAATGCCAATGCTTCTTTTTAATGTTGGAGCAGTTATTGCTCAATATGGCCAACAGCCTCGGGGATAACATTAGAATATTGTTGTCAGTGATCTGATTGATGTATTATGCATTTACAATATGAATAACTGAAGTTAATGTAATATACAGTGTGTTGTAACCTGGCTCTTATGCCTGTGTTGTGTGATGTCTCTGTGGGCTATACTATAGCTATATAGCTATACTCCTTTTATTTGAATGTGGTAACTTTAGCTCTTGTTTCCAATGGGACACTGTTCTGAAATGTCTGTCTGTTCTTTTTTCCTTTCCATTTCTCAAGCTCACTATCTGGATAAGATAGTTAAAGGTACTGTATGTTCTCTCCTTGTTGTGCTGTTCTTGTATGAATCGTGTAACACACCTGGTTTACAAATAACATTTATTGATATTTCCATTCACACAATTGCCATTCCGTTATTTAACATGGGATTACAGCATCATGTCTCACACAAGCTAGTAGAAAATAAATGCTCAAAACTTACCTCTAGAACATGATGTTAACCCATAACTTGCTGTTTCCTTAAAACAAAAACATTCCACTTAAAGGGAAATCATTTTCTTTTCTAAACTAAGCATTTTATGCTGGAAGCAGATTGATGCTTTAAGACGTAAAATGAAAACCATTCACTTTCTAACAGTTGCCTTAGAGTTGTACTGGTATACCACACCACCATATGTGACTAAGATCGTTCTTGAACCACCAATTTAAAATAAATATCCCAGTTCGGGGCTCCCAAGTGGAGCATCCAGTAATGGTGCTCCGCGTGGAGTGCAGGATGCGCCCTATAGCCTGGAGATCACAGATTCGAATCCAGACTATGTCATTGCCGACCGTGACCGGGGGTTCCTAGGGGACGGCACACATCACGAGCCGCCGGGTAGGAAGGGCTTAGGTCAGCAGGGCAATCCACGGTTCACCGCGCACTAGCGACCCCTGTGGCTGATAGGGCGCCTGCGGGTCTGCAGTGGAGCCATTCAGATCTGTGTAGGTCTGGTGGCTTCACTGTGGATCCGCAGTGCGAAAAATTACGGATTGGCAGGAAGACATTTCGAGGGGCGTGTTTCAGCCTCCGTTTACCGAGTCGCCGGGGGTTGCAGCGGTGAACCAGGATAAAATAATAATCGGGCATTCCAAATTAGGGAAAAAAACAGGGTAAAAACCATTGGCGACGACTAAATTTAAAGAAAAATGAATAAATGTCCCAGTTCTTAATGTATACAATTAAAATTCACTTTGATCAAATATTTTTTCTTTTAAAATTAAAATGAGGATGTCAGATTAAGTTAGTTATTCCTTATGGTACTGGTTATAATAGTTGAATTGTCAAGTCGGTGTCAGAAAAATAAATAAAAATATAAATGCATTTAACTATGTCATAAAGATCTTATCTCATTAAAATACATAACAGCCTTTAGGAAAAAAAAAAAAAAAACTAAAGCAAGGATTTTCAATAGTTTTGTTTTTTTTTAGTTTTTTTTTTTTTATTGCAAAACCATTAAACCTTATTTTATCTGCCAAAAATTCAAATTTCAAAACAGAAAAATAACAACTGTGAAGAAAATATCATAATTATTTGTCAGATCTTTCAAATTGAGAATTCACATCAACTACCTTGGCTGTATGCCTCATTGCTAGGAAGCAATGTTGTTTTGTTCATTCATTTATTTATTTGATTGATTTTTTGCATATATGTCTTGTTGATCAAGAAATCATTTACAGAATATAAGGCTATTTTAATTATGTTTCCCAAATTTTCCCTCCTTGCTTGTAATAGCAGACAAGATAGGATATAAAGGTAAAGGCACAATAGCCCTAGGGAGATTGTCACCAGCAATCGCTCTCTGCTGTCTGTCTTGAAGCACGGCGTCAACGTCTTTTTGTTCAATCTATCAGTGTTTTATTGTGGTCCTTCTGGTATTTCATTCTTGTCCGTCCTAACTAGTCAAACACACACAGCTATTACGTTTTGTTGAAAATCCTGTCGGTCCTATTTCATGCATTTGCAGCCTGAATCCTAATGTCTGTTAGAATAGATGCTAAGCTGCTTTAGTTATTTCCTGGGCTTCGCTTATTTTGTGAAAAGGAATGTGTTTTCTGCGTATAGCTGTCACAAAACACCCTATACGTTTTGCATTTATTTTGAATGTGCTGTAACTTCACGTGGATGCTCTGCTACCTTGAAGAAAGAGGAAATACTTTTTTTGTGGTTCCACTTTTGCCTAGTAGTGTGTCTGGTGGAAAAAAAAAAACAACAAGGTGTTAAACCTGTCCTATTGGCAGGGATGCCAACAGGCTCCAGAATTTACGGACACTTTAAGCCAGGTCAGGCCTCTCTAGCCACAAATTAATTGATTTTAATGAGCATGTAATGTGAGTGTAAATTGCGTGAGCTGTCGCTAAAGGAATGGAAGTTTTGCTAACTATTACTAAAAGCACACACCTGTCTGGGGGCGGGAATTACGTCCTGTGAGGATCGTTTCCATCAATCAGACCTATACCGCTTGCTGATTTGCTGTATTTGTCTGATTGGGGCGGGACTGTGCGAAGCAGAAATAAGTATTACATTAATAGAAACTTAACCCTTAGGTTAAACGAGAAAGAGTGCGGGTAAGTGCATAATTCTCTATAACGACGGAATTGCTCTATTTTCATACATATTGTTTACCACATAACGTTTCAAGCAATATGTTTAATACATGTTATGATGCTCTCCAGATAGAATTGCGACCGCAATTAAACAATTGAACACATTCACACCCACTTTACTTGTTGAGTTAACATCAATTCATGTGTGGTTTAGTGGCAAGTTAAAAAACCTGGCCTGCCTTAAAGTGTCCATAGATTCTGGAGCCAGTTGGCAAGCCTGCCTATTGGGTACAAAAGCAATGTGTCTTTAATAATAAACGGAAGTGTCAGTTACAGTGGGGGGAAAAACACGCCTAGGCTATCCAAAGTCCATAACCTTTACATGGAAGCAGGTATTGGAATGTGAACAGTCCTTGTTGTTTATTTGTCTATGTACAAAAAAAAAAGGAAAAAGGAAACCTTTTGTAGTCTGGCCAGATGCTTGATTTGCACTCATTGACTAAATTGCTCAGGTTAACAATTTCATTGGTTTTGAGAAATAAGACCTTAAACATAATTTTCCGTTTGCAGTTACATCTATGTGAAATTACAGTATTTGTGCATTTTCCAAGGCCTGTCTCCAGTTCAGTGTCAGTATGTTCACCAATTGTGGATATTTATTTATTTGTTTGTTTGTTTATTTTTATTTTTTGAATTGCGTTCTGTACTGAAATCACCTGCTTGATAACACTTTTTTTCTTTTGATAGAGGGTTGCCCGGGTTTGTGCAACAGTAATGGAAGGTGTACCTTGGACCAAAATGGCTGGCACTGTGTCTGCCAGCCTGGATGGAGGGGAGCTGGGTGTGATGTTGCCATGGAAACCCTGTGCACAGATAGTAAGGACAACGAAGGAGGTAAGGAGTGTTGCGCAACAGTTTTTTTTTTTTTTGTAATCATATTTGTCATTTTACCATGCATTTCTGTTTCCGATTTGACCGTGTACACTTTGTTTATATATTTGTTTTTGTTTTTTCTGTGGAATCCTAAAGACAAAAACATACATTTAACAACAGACTGGTTTAAAGTTTGTTCAGTGTATAGCATCTCCAAGCAAATCAGTACCCAGCCTCACTGCTGTGGATCTTTGTAAAGGGAACACCGGTTCATCATATAGCCTAGTCTAGCCCTACTTCTGAAAGTATTCTTTTCTCTTGAGTTAATACAGGGTAAACATAATTAAATATGAATATGACGGGTCTGAGAAAAAACACACCTGACCCATGTGTTACTCTATATAAATAACAGCTTTGATTCTCTGGCTAGCTCTAGACTGCCAATGGTAGGCAGTAAAAGGCAGTTAAATAATGGACTGTCTCAGAAGACTTCTGTAGCATGGCAGGACATGCTTCTCGAGAGCTGATCTTTCATATGCAAATAATTAATGACTGAAGAAAAGATTATAACAATATAAGCCTGTGGGGTTAAAATATACCCTTTGTTCTACAAAGCTACTGCAGCTTGCCATAGTGCGGGCAAAATGGTAATCAAGTTAGCAATAGTAAATAACACTCGTTCCAGGAGTACAAACAACAACAACAAAAAACAAAAATGTTTTCACAAGTTATGGGGAGTCTGTTTCATAATTGCTGGGGTAACTCACTGGTAAACTCCGTGAAAAATAACAAACACAGCAGCCCTGCATCTTGAATGGTGAAAATGAAATTCCTTCCTTGATTGATGTTAGCAGAGAGGCTTGTAAAAATGCATTTCCAGCTGATTAGTTCAGGGGTGTCAATCTCATGCAGTTTTATGACCTACAGACTACACGCCAGATGTACGTTTTCTTTTTATAAACTAACAAGATGAATGACTACATTTGAGTGTGACTCTACTGGATAGTACCTGTGGGAGAACAAAGCCTTGTACAAAACCCTAACTACATTTCTGAGAGTTAAAAGTAATTTGGCACATGTGTTGTTGTTTCTGAAAATTGTTGCAGACAGGAAACATATTTTGCTCTAATACACAACACAGTACTTCCAGGCAGAGTACAGTATGTGGATTACTTGTGTGTGTGTGTGTGTGTATTTATTTTACTTTTATGCTTCAGTCAAACAATTAATCCTAGATAACATCAATGTAATTGTTTCCCCTTTTTAACACTACAGTGCTTGAATAATTTCTTTGTGTATCCACAGTGCTTTTTTGACTATAAATCTCCAGGTTTCTAAAACAACTATTTAGAAAAATCGACATATTTTCACACAACGGTAAACTGATTTGAGGCGCAGCATTGTTCAAGCTGTACAAGCAGCAACAAAGCATTTGTTTTGAATTCGTTATCAGTGTCGTCAGCAGCGATGATCATATATTCACTTGAGTGACTTTGTGCTTGCAGATGGATTGATCGACTGTATGGATCCTGACTGCTGTTTACAAAGTTCATGCCAAAACCAGGCATACTGCCGCGGATCACCTGACCCCAACGACATTATTGGGCAGAGCCAGCAGCCATCCTCTCAGCAAGCTGCCAAATCCTTTTATGACAGAATCAGTTTTCTTGTTGGGCCGGACAGCAGCCATGTCATAACTGGGGAAAATCCATTTAACAAAAGGTGACACTGACTGGAAAATAATAAACCTATTCATTTATCTGCCTGTGTTTCTGCTGATCTGATCAGTTGTTTAACATTTCTTTGTTTGTTTGTAGAAATATATAATGTATGTTTTTACATTTAAATATATATTGTTGTGAATATAATCAGTATTTGTATAGTATACTGTATACACACAAAATAGTGCACTTTTTTAAATCTGTCAGTCAGCAAATATTTGAAAAAGAGAGCATGCTGGATAAAGATATGGACAAAATAATTTCTGTTTTACAGTATTCTTCTCTAATGTCCACTACGAGTTCCTTTGCGGGTTCATAATGAAATGATACGCTTGGGAGCATCTGTGTAAAGTGCGTTGACATCCTCTTAGTAATGCAATCAGAGCTTTTTCGTTCTATTTTTGCGAGGTAAACAAAAAAAATGGTATTTAATAGGATCCTTAGCACTGGAAAGGATTCATTGTCTTTTTTTCTGTTTCCAGTGAGGCATGCAGAAACCTTTGTTAGATCGGCATCTGTGCTTTGCATCAATATAGATAATATTATCTATACCCAGTGCATGTCTTTTTTTTCTTCTAAACTATAAGCAATCAGCTTGTGTCAAGCTTGGTTAGCTGTGATCATTGGTCTATATCTGATCTTTTCTTTTAATTCACAAGCATTTGGTAACTGTACTGTGTGTTCTACGCAGCTGAGAAAAGAGAAGCAATTGGAAATGTACTGCCCCAGACATAATGTTTCTTTTTGTGTTCTAATGGGCCCTGTATGGCAGGAGATGAGTATAAATATGAAGGAGGAGACAGGAGAGTTTATTGACAAGGACAGCATATGCATGCTAATAAAACACAACTAAACGAGTTTAGTGGCTTTCTGGCTACAGCATTTTTAAATGTATGTTTACAGAACTTACTTCATTCATCCCCGGCTGTTCATCTTCAGTTCTTAAAGTAATACAAGACAATAAAAAGGTGCCACTAATGGTGCAAATGCAAGATTCAGCCTTCAGCCCCTGCTAAATGCCACCATGTGGCATAAGATGGATGAGATCATGTTGTTATTGAGACATGTACTGTAGTCTATTGCTTAGTCGCTGGTACATTTTTGTAAAGAATTAGCACAATGGGAACTATCCTGTTTTTTAACAAAGGCTTTTTTAAACACTTTTTTTCTGTTCAAAGCAGCAGTTGACAGAGATTGATACAGATTTGCCTTTTTGGATCACAACCAGTGCTCGAATTATGGGACAAAGGGGGCCTAAAATGTGAGCCTGAAGTGACTGTTAGCACAGCCAATTAATGATTTCCTCTCAGACTTCACAAGCATATACAAACTCCAGTATTTAAATCACAGTATTCTGGTTCACACAAGAAGGCTATTAATAGAAAATCATAACATTTGTCATGTTTGATTTATTTATGTTTGGGTGTTTTTTGTTTTTTGTTTCAAGGAAATAAAAGCAGTCAACACATAGGTAACATATAATATTTAGCTTTATTCAATTGAATAACAACAGATATTATACTACATATATTATCCTGTCAGGTTGTTAAATAACTATTTTTTCAATGTTAAAAAACAGAGGTCTTTAAGGTTGGCAATGTTGCAATAATAAAAATGCATGAAACAAAATCAGACACCCTCACAGTTTACAAATACAAATAATCAATGACGCTCAAGTGTCAAAAAGAGAAACATTGCAATTGAAGATTGAAAGTATAATAACGTTGCTTAGAAAGGTGGTTTAAAAAGATTTTGATTTATGTATTTTGGATGCACTATGTGTACTTTAAGCTTACCTTTCATAACAAATTAACATTGATAGACTGTTATATTCTTACAGTAAATGCTATATTACAATTGACTTAATTTAATTGATGACTTATCTTGCTTGTATTACTGATCTTTGTCTTGATCATATCACATCCAACTCCTGACATACAATGAAAAGAAAAAAAAAAACTTCAAGCAAATTAATATCACTGAGACAAACTGGTATGAAATCTTACAAAGGTAACAGTTATAGGAACAGTTTTATCTAACTACGATGGGACACCCTTGCGTTCACATTGTTAGAATGACTGAAATTAGCTTTGATTAAGGGTGGAGTCTTCTCATGAAAATTTTGCCAAACGTCTATCTCAAATTAGTTTTCGTGGTTATTATTTTCTGATTAATAGTGTATAATATCAACAATGGAAAATTTATTTGGACTGGACTTAAAATACTGCATTTGTTAAAATGAAGTAAGAATGCCACGTCTCTTGTATATTACTTTGTTTGTTTGGTAACATTAAACTTTGGGTGTATTTATTGCAGATCATAATTCATTGCTTTATTTCTATTGTCATCTGACCAAAACATGTTAAATGTACAAAAGGCCTGGTTAGAAAAATTAGATCAGCTTTTATCAATAAAAAATGTGATATATACAGCTATGGCCAAAAGTTTTGCATCATCCTATAGAATTAACTAATCATTTTGCTTCATAAAGTTGAATGAAACCTGCTGAATCCCCCTGTAATTCTAGCACCGATCACAACATTTTAACCTGTAGCTGGATAGTCCAAATCAAATAAGAACAGGCGTTTCTACACCTAATTAAGTTTGAAATGCATATATTCATTGATCCTCTCTAAGATGCCAATTGTAAAGTTCTGTATTAAGTGATAGTCATTGACAGAGAGGATTCTTTATTTCTATCTTTTGCTTAAAACCTGAGAGTATGTGGAGGTTTAGCTAGAGATCAGGTCAAGTTGGGTCAGAAAGACAGAGAGATTAAATGGGTTGCTGGTAGAAGAAAAGGTTACTCTTTTAAGTGGACTGAACCTGGGAAATGGAATAAATTACGAGGGGGTTTAATACTGCTCACTGCATGGTAGCAATATGGCATGGCTGGTATGTTTTGATTAGCACTTTAGAAACCAGTAATGACCTGCAAATAAACCACTAGCTAATAGCAGGTGTCTTGTACTGTATCTCACAGCGCAAAGGAAGAGGATTAACACAGGAACTCCTGGGCTTACTGTAATTTACCAGCATTAATGCAGTTAAGCACAGCAGTTGATTAAAAGTTGAAGCACAAATGTTCCTTAACGCCCCTTTAAGTCTTTCACTTGCCATGCCCTACAGGTTTACAAATTGCTTCAAAATTAATTGGACTTCTAAGTTTTCTTTAAGTAATTGCCGACTATGTGATATATGGTTCAAAAGTATATAGTTTATAATTTTTAAGCATTCATCACTAAATTATTGATCTTGATAAGTCTCCAGAGAACAGCTTGCAACAAATTAAAATGGAAATTATTTCAGAGTCACTTAGCGGATATAAAAGATGCCTGGTTAAAAGGGGCAGGGAATTGGGGAGTGTTCCTTAGCTGACTTCATGAATAACAATGGATTGCGTGCTTTTAGGTTGCGTTATCTGTAAATCATGCATGCAATGGCCTTGAAGGAGAACAGATGTTAATTGTAATGGTTTTGTTGTGCTGTTTGTTTGTTCTGCAGCCTTGTGTCCATCATCAGAGGTCAGGTGCTAACGGCGGATGGAACACCCCTTATTGGAGTTAATGTCTCATTTGTGCACTACCCAGAGCACGGATACACCATTGCCCGGCAGGATGGAATGTACGTCTATTTTACCTGCTTTGCGGAATATGACAAATTAGACATGTCTACTAATTGTGTTTAATAGTTTTCACCATCTGGTCATGCTTTTTATTGAATTAGTGTTGACCAACCACTTGTACATCCTAACAGAGATAAAACTAAGATTAAGGACATTTATAATAAAATGTGATTATTTTGAGTAACAAGATGCATGCTTTAAGGTGTATACTGTACAAGATGACAACCTCTAGCCTTTACTATGGGCTATCTTTCAAGGATAGACAGAGTGGAGAAAAAAAAATAGCGTGCTCTTGGCTGCAGTTATGATCTCTAAAACACTTGAGCCAGCATTAACTTGGAAAGAAAGCAGTAGGGATGCATATAGAGCCTCCCCAGACAGAAGTGCACCCCCTAGGTACTGGAACCATGGTAAATGTAGGGCATTAAAAAGAGTTATCCACTCTTTTTTTGTAGTTACATTGATAAGGAGTAAAGTGGATGCTGTAAAATTATAGGTTATGTTCTGGTAATTCATTTAGTTTTTGCTCTTTGGTTAGGTTTGACCTGCTGGCCAATGGTGGCGCCTCATTGACGCTGAGCTTTGAGCGTGCTCCGTTTCTAACCCAGTACCGCACTGTGTGGATCCCCTGGAATGTGTTTTATGTCATGGACACACTGGTGATGAAGAAAGAAGAGAATGACATTCCCAGCTGTGACCTGAGTGGGTTTGTAAGGCCCAGCCCTCTCATTGTCTCATCTCCATTATCCACATTCTTCAGGTCATCCCCTGAAGAGAGCCCCATCATTCCTGAGACACAGGTAAATAAACACTGATCATATGATATCTTCGTGACCTTTTGGACAGTATTTTACAGCTTTTGGAAGTGGGAATCATTTATGAAACACTGCACCGTTGGTGTTATCTGATAATTAAGACAAGAACAAAAAATACAAATTGTGCTGCATTAGCGTGCATAGCAAGCAGAAAGCAATTAAGTAAGCAATAAGAATGTATGCTAACAAATATAACATACAGAACGTTAATTATTATTGTTATCTTGTGAGTTTTTATTCCCCAAAATACTAATTCAGTTCAATTCAGCCTTGGTTATTATGCTACAACCTATAAACAGCTTCCATTAAAATATAATATATACATGTTACAACATTCCTAAGTATTATTATTTATGAATGTTACAACATGCAGTAAATAATATATTAATATATTAGCTACATACTAACAGTTCTGCCTCCGTATTCTTTAGTTCTTTGTTTAACATAGATATCATCTGTGATTCCTTTGCTAATGGAATGTCAGCGGAAACAAGTAACTTGAGTTCTTAAAACCTAGACAAAGGTGCTAATAGTTACTGCAGAGCCTCAGGAAAAAAGTATATTTTACTGTTGATTTCAATGAACTTATGCTGCCTCTCTGAAACATTTAATGATAATGTTTCACTGCATGTAAGAACAAAAGAGAATCAGTTATATCTGTGATTCGGGCCTACTGAACACAGCCTGCAGGGCAACGTGTGGACTGCAACACAAATGTTTTTGTTTGTCTTGCTAACGTTGCATTAATGGAAGATGAAATGTCATACTGTGCTGTATATTCCACCAGTTTGGAAACTGAGACTTTCCTTTTCAGGTCCTACAAGAGGAGACTGCAATCCCAGGCACTGATCTCAAACTCTTCTACCTGAGCTCCCGTGCAGCAGGTTATAAGCCTATCCTTAAAGTGACCATGACCCAGACTAATATCCCATTCAACCTCATGAAGGTCCATCTCATGGTAGCCGTGGTGGGCAGGCTCTTTCAAAAGTGGTTTCCAGCCTCTCCCAACCTGTCCTACACCTTTATATGGGACAAGACAGACGCTTACAATCAGAAGGTTTATGGCTTGTCTGAAGCAGTTGGTGAGTTGTGTGTTTTTGTTGTGAAGGGCAAGGTAAAATAAGAGTGAAATACCAGGTTCAAAATTCTGCAGCTTAATTTGTACTTAATAGCTTTTAGAGTTCTGTATGAGGCCTGCTTCTCTACTACTAGCATTGTCAAAGGTATGTACATCATATCAAACTGTTTGTTATTTATTTAATTCATACAGTTAAATTCATATTTATAACTTGTTGTGGTAGGTGGTACTGTAGCTTTGTTGATTGCCAAAACTGCCAATTTCGACCCCTTTCTAAGTTAAATATAGAAAAAATATTTGAATGTTACAGTTGCAAAATTGTATGAGGATTTCAAATAAAAATCAGATTTTAAATATCTTCTGCCATTGAGGAGCTACAAGATTTTGTCTGAGCCATGGTCTGTATGACAAAACGGCCCTATTTACCGGCACTGTCAGCTGTTTTATGGAAGTAGTCCAGACTAAGCAAAACATCACAAAGTACATTGCCAATTTATACGTAAAACCTTTTTAAGCGTGAAATATATGAATAAATGCAAGTAAAAAATGCAGTTGTTTTTATTAAATTATTCAATAAATTTGCATTATGAAGAGAAAAATCATATGTCTATACAAACATATCCACGAATAGCATTTTTTTAAAAGTCTATAGAAAAATGACTATAACAACAACAAAAAATATATAGAAAAACGAACTGTAGTATAAATGGTGACAAAGCAGTACACTATATTGGGCTACTGCAATAAATGTGGCCACCACTGTAAAGCAAAAAAATAAATAAATGCATTTCATTTTTAGCATATGAACATATTGTACTGTATTTGCAATAATGTTGTATTATGAAGAGAAAATCATATTTATACACAAAAGTTATAGAATTCAATATAATCACGAACAGCAAGTCAATCAATAACAAAAACAAAAAAAAGTCTATAGAAAAACAAACCATATGGTGATCATAAAGCAGTAATTGTAAAGATAATGGGGTGATACAATAAATGTGGCCACCACTGTAAGCTAGCAAGCAAGCAAACAAACAAATAAATAAATACATAAATAAATGAAAGTGATGTTGTGTGGTGTACGTACTGTCAAATACAAGCCTCCTCTCGATCTTGTCTTCCTGTTTCACTTCAAAATACATGCTGGTAGACGTGTTTCCTGTGTATGCATTTTTTAAGTGTATCATCAAAAATGGCATGTAGGGATAACATTTTTTGTTCCTATTGCCTAGCTTCATTCAATGACACGGCTCAGAAAGACTGATTTGATTGCTCCCGGAAAAGAGATCGTGTCATCAGTATTTAAAACCTGAAATTACAGCGATCCGGCGCGTAGAAGATTAAGATCTTTACTGTGTAGCAGATTTTTTATTTTTGCTTTTAAAAAAATGACTGGAAATTGTATTTAAAGGCTGCAGCTTTGATCCTTACCTTTCTATTCATCTAGGTTTAATACTAATTAACTATATTTATAATATGACCAATTCAAGACTTAGCAGCTATTGATCTTGGAAAGTCAAAGGTTCAGTCTCCTAATGCAATTGACTCAACCTAGACTTGAGTTTAAAAGGATTGCACTGATGCACCATGTGAGCATTATTTCAAAGTGTTGGTATTGGAGAGGCGATGTAAAGGACAAGACTTAAAAGAGTGTGACGTTCTGTACATGTACAGTGCTGCTAATACTGCTACATGAGAGCTGAATGACAAAAATAAGAGATTTAGGTAAAAAAAAATATGAATCTATATCAAGTAGACAAGCACTTCAGCTGAAGCTAATGTCAAAGTTTTTTTTTTGTTTTTTTTTCTAATCTGTGTGACTAAGTTTTATCTCAGAATTTATGATTAGGGTGTTGAAGAAGAGAGACTCCTTGGTAAAAGTGTATTCCTTTCATTGTCAACTGTATCTTACATTCTTGTCATTTTAGTATCTGTAGGATTTGAGTATGAATCCTGTCTGGACCTGATCCTCTGGGAGAAAAGGACTGCCATTTTACAGGGATATGAACTGGATGCTTCTAATATGGGTGACTGGACACTGGGCAAACATCACATTTTAGATGTCCAGAATGGTAAGAGCTCATGTTTCAAATGTGAATGTGTTCTTTGTCATTTATTGCATATATATATATATATATATATATATATATATATATATATATATATATATATATATATATATATATATATATAATATGCAGTTTGTGAATAAAAGGAAGAAAATGTTCAAACGCAGAATTCTATCTGAACTTCAGAATGGTTGCCTTGAAATGTATAACAAAAAAGTTTCCTTTAGCCCGCAGTATTCTCAATTTGAAATATAAAGACTGGTATGCAAGTGCTGCAGAGTAAATTAATAAAAGATACCTATAGTAAGTGATTAAGAGAAACAAGTACAGAGGCGTTCGTCCATAAAATACTGTACTGTGTGAGCCAGACAACATTAAGAATAAAATATTTGAAAAATGTTAAGACAGACCTTCTACAGCCAAAAAAATGAATGTCACTCCCTATTCAAAGGGTGAATCGATCCAGGTTTGAAATTCTGTTAAGGAGTAGAGTTTGACAGATACTGACTTTTCAAAGTGACGCATGTCTAATTGAATAAACAAAGTGATTAGTTGTAATGAAAAGCTGGATGAGCCAGAGAAATTCATCGAGGTGGGGAATGCAGACAGTGACAGGTGTTTGCATGGGCACCATGAAAAGCTGCAATAAATATTCCAATGAAGGTGAAATATTGTTCATCATCCAATTTCATGATAATAGAGGAGAAATGTGAAGGACCAATCTTTCAAAGTAATGACAGAATAAATCAGGTGCAATAACGCAGTGTGCTGACTTGTAGGATTCATATGATGAAAATTACAGAACAGAGCTATTTAGGGAAAATGTCCGTTGT
Organism: Acipenser oxyrinchus oxyrinchus; assembly: GCA_030684275.1. Lineage (NCBI taxonomy): Eukaryota > Metazoa > Chordata > Actinopteri > Acipenseriformes > Acipenseridae > Acipenser > Acipenser oxyrinchus. Next base: position 51,421,737 of record CM060247.1, read on the forward strand.
CAGACAAAGATTACAAATATGTTTTACTCTGTTACACAGGGTGTTTCTTCCGTAAATACGTGCATTATTTGTCAGTGCCGTGGAACCAAAGGGACAAAGCTAATAAACACACAATTATATCTGGTTGTCCAAAAGAATAATCCTCAACAGCCTCTTTTTTTCTTGTAGCGTCGGTTTGAGTGACACTAAGCCCTGCAGCCTCTTAGGCTTTGTGTCACTTGTCTTTGGGAGTTTGAGACCCTTTAATCTGAGTGCTGCCTGAAGTTGGTGGGCCTGCAGTCCATTTATTAGTTTTTTTTTTGTTTGTTTGTTCTGGGCAGCCAAGCTCCTTAACCCTTAAGTCAACCTGATCATGTCGGCTTTATTCACTGCACAGCAGATAAAGCCATTCTATCAAACATGTCTTAACATGCCCTGTCACTGGACCTGCTTTTTGATTCACAATGGTCACATGCACTATCACTCTCCCCCTCCATTACACACAAAAATGCCATGCACTGTTTCCTGTCCTTTCCATCTCACACAGTGGAAACATGTGTTATTACTCTATCAACACAAAATGCAATCATGTCCATTACTGTGCCATCTCTATTTAGCACAGTGACAGCTAGTACTGCTCTGCTATCTTACTACTGTTACATGTTGCCAGCATCCATTCATAGTCTATCTCTGCATCATTCCTGTGGGCTCTTCTTTGGGGCCTGTGGCAAAGTGCCCCCCCTGTGTGTATTTTGTGTTACGTGTTGTGTGTAAATGTTGGGGTATAGTCATCGGTACACGGGATATAAACGGGTCTGTGTTTTACGTGTGATTTAAAAATGTAGATTTGTATTTAGGCACGAGGAGGGCACAAATCACTTCACGTGCTGGTTAAAGTAATATGTGAGCACGGGGAATTGCACTTTAATTAATTCACGTGCAGTTGTACCGAGATTCCAATTGAATGATTGACTAGCAATCGAGTCTCGGTACAACTGCATAAAAGCTGCATGTTTTCACTCACTCGGGGTTGGGTGTTCGTGAGTGGAGAACGGGTGAGAGAGAGAGAGAGAGAGGAGAAAGAAATATTTATAACAATTGCTATCGCGTGCTGGTAGTACCAGCACGATACTTGTTTTATTTATTTACTCACCGTGTTTGTGTGTCTGTCCGTCCACCGTTTGTTACTGTTTAGTCCGTTTTGTTTATATATTTATTTTGGCGAAAGTGGCGTGTCCTGTTTCTGTTTTGTGTACAAACCTTTTATTTTCTGTTTGATTATTAAACGCTGAGCGCCATCACGCTCATCTTCACCAAAACCCCAAGTCTCTGTCTGCTCTGTGTGTTTCTGCTCTGGTCTGAGTTCCTCCCTGCAGCCAGCCTGTCACACGTGGTGTCAGAACCGGAAAACAGCGCCTCCAGGACTCAGGCCAGAGCGGGAACCGCAGTTTTTTTGTTTGTTTTGTTTTGTTTTGTTTTGAAAAATAAAAGGGGAAAAATGGAAGGCTGGAACTGGAGAGATGGCTGCCAGGATCTGGAGGTCCTCCTCGGTGGTCTAGAGGACCAAGGCTGGTGCCTTGCCTGTGGGGAGTTCGGGCACCCAGTGGTGCACTGCCCCTACCAAGAGGGAGAGGAGGAACTGGCCCAGGAGAGGAAGGTGAGGAGGAGGCAGAGAAGGGGAAAGGGGAAGAGGAAGGCGGAGTGTCCACCGCCCAAGTCTCCACCAGCAGAGGAAGAATGCCTGCTGGTTTTGCCTCCACAGCCTGAGTGGGAGGAGCCCGAACGCCCCACGCCTGAGTGGGAGGAGCCCGAACGCCCTACGCCTGAGTGGGAGGAGCCCGAACGTCCTACGCCTGAGTGGGAGGAGCCCGAACGTCCCACGCCTGAGTGGGAGGAGCCCGAACGTCCCTACGCCTGAGTGGGAGGAGCCCGAACGTCCCTACGCCTGAGTGGGAGGAGCCCGAACGTCCTACGCCAGAGTGGGAGGAGCCCGAACGTCCTACGCCTGAATGGGAGGAGTCGGTGCGCCCACAGCCCAAGAGGGAGGAGTCGGTGCGCCCACAGCCCAAGAGGGAGGAGTCGGTGCGCCCACGGCCCAAAAGGGGAAGGTAGAGCGCCCACCGCCCCAGTCTCCACTAGCAGAGGGTGAATTCCTGTTGGTTCCACCTCCATTGCCATGGGAGGACTGTTTGCAGCTCCCACCTCCACCAGCAGAGGGTGAATTCCTGCTGGTCCCGGCCCGCCACTTCCACCGCCAGGAGCAGAGCAGCAGGAGCTGCCTCTGCCTCCTCCACCAGCAGAGGGTGAATGCCTGCTGGGTCCCTGTCCACCAGCAGAGGGTGAATGCCTGCTGGGTCCCTGTCCCCAGCAGAGGGTGAATGCCTGCTGGGTCCCTGTCCACCAGCAGAGGGTGAATGCCTGCTGGGTCCCTGTCCCCCAGCAGAGGGTGAATGCCTGCTGGGTCCCTGTCCCCAGCAGAGGGTGAATGCCTGCTGGGTCCCTGTCCCCAGCAGAGGGTGAATGCCTGCTGGGTCCCTGTCCACCAGCAGAGGGTGAATGCCTGCTGGGTCCCTGTCCACCAGCAGAGGGTGAATGCCTGCTGGTCTCCCCTTCCCAGGCGGAGCCGCACCAGTCCCCTGCAAGAGGGGAGGGCTGCACCAGTCCCCTGAAACAAGGGTAGACTACACGCTGCTCCCACCTCCGCCGCCAGGAGACTACACGCCGCTCCCACCTCCACTGGCAGGAGCAGAGCAGCAGGAGCTGCCTCTGCCTCCGCCACCTCCACCGGCAGGAGCAGAGCAGCAGGAGCTGCCTCTGCCTCCGCCACCTTCACTGGCAGGAGCAGAGCAGCAGGAGCTGCCTCTGCCTCCGCCACCTTCACTGGCACGAGCAGAGCAGCAGGAGCTGCCTCTGCCTCCGCCACCTTCACTGGCACGAGCACAGCAGCAGGAGCTGCCTCTGCCTCCGCCACCTCCATCGGCAGGAGCAGAGCAGCAGGAGCTGCCTCTGCCTCCGCCAACCCCACCAGCAGAGGAGGAATGTCTGCTGGTATCACTTCCCCCACCAGCAGAGGATGAATGCCTGCTGGTATCACTTCCCCACCAGCAGAGGATGAATGCCTGCTGGTATCACTTCCCCACCAGCAGAGGATGAATGCCTGCTGGTATCACTTCCCCACCGTCACGAGGAGAGGAGCAGGAGCTGCCTCTCCCGTCACCAGAAGGACCAGGACTAGATGCTGGCGGTCCTCAGCAGCCCTTGCATAGGCTGCTGAGGAAAGCATGGGAAGAACCGCCCGCCGCAGTGGCCGAGAAGAGGGCCAAAACCCGCACCCCAGCTTGTCCTGACTGCCTGCCTCGCTGCCCAAGGATGCCTGCCTCGCTGCGCCAAGGATGCCTGCCTCGCCGCCCAAGGATGCCTGCCTCGCCGCCCAAGGATGCCTGCCTCGCTGCGCCCAAGGATGCCTGCCTCACTGCGCCCAAGGATGCCTGCCTCGCCGCCCAAGGATGCCTGCCTCGCCGCCCAAGGATGCCTGCCTCGCCGCCCAAGGATGCTTGCCTCGCTTCGCCCAAGGATGCTTGCCTCGCATCGCTTGGGGTTGCCAGCCGCCCGCGATCGCCTGGGGTTGCCAGCCGCTCCGCGATCGCCTGGGGCTGCCTGTCGCCCGCGACGCCTGGGGCTGCCTTTTGCTCCACACAGGGTGCAGGGTGCGAGGGAGAAGTGGAGCTCCCGCTGCCGCCTCTATGGCCAGGGGCTCCTCCCGAGTTCGCCTCCCGAGGGTCCGCTGCTGCTGCCGCCGCCTCCCGAGGGTCCGCTGCTGCTGCCGCCGCCTCCCGAGGGTCCGCTGCTGCTGCCGCCGCCTCCCGAGGGTCCTGCTGCTGCTGCCGCCTCCCGAGGGTCCGCTGCTGCTGCCGCCGCCTCCCGAGGGTCCGCTGCTGCTGCCGCCGCCTCCCGAGGGTCCGCTGCTGCTGCCGCCGCCTCCCGAGGGTCCGCTGCTGCTGCCGCCACCTGGGGTCGCCAGGGATCCTGCTTCGCCTGGGGTCGCCGGGGCCTCTGCTTTGCCTCGGTCGCTACACTGTGGCCGGAGCTCCATGAAGGGGAGCTGCCGGCCATGAAGAAAGGGGGAGGTCAGGAGACCAGCTCCCCAGCCGCATTTCCGTGGCAGGAAACACGGTGGCCGGAGCCCCACGGAGGGGAGCTGGCGGCCACAAAGAAGGGGGGAGGTCAGGAGACCAGCTCCCCTGCAGCAGTTTCGCTGCGGAATTGGGTGGCCGGAGCCCCACGGAGGGGAACTGCCGGCCATGAAGAAGGGGGAGGTCAGGAGACCAGCTTCCCCGCAGCAGTTTCGCTGCCGGAGATTGTGTGGCCGGAGCCCCACGGAGGGGAACTGCCGCCATGAAGAAGGGGGAGGTCAGGAGACCAGCTCCCCTGCAGCAGTTTCGCGGCAGGAGATAGTGTGGCTGAAGCCCCGAAGAGGGAGCTGCCGCCACGAAGAATTGGGGTGCCGGACATTCCACCATGGCCACCCCCAGAAACAACTTGCTTCCCTCTTCCGGGACTTTGGGACTGAGGGGGAGGTGGCCATTGAGGCCATGTGTGCTTTGCACAAGGGGGTATATGTGGCAAAGTGCCCCCTGTGTGTATTTTGTGTTACGTGTTGTGTGTAAATGTTGGGGTATAGTCATCGGTACACGGGATATAAACGGTCTGTGTTTCACGTGTGATTTAAAAATGTAGATTTGTATTTAGGCACGAGGAGGGCACAAATCACTTCACGTGCTGGTTAAAGTAATATGTGAGCACGGGAATTGCACTTTAATTAATTCACGTGCAGTTGTACAGAGATTCCAATTGAATGATTGACTAGCAATCGAAGTCTCGGTACAACTGCATAAAAGCTGCATGTTTTCACTCACTCGGGTTGGGTGTTCGTGAGTGGAGAACGGGTGAGAGAGAGAGAGGAGAAAGAAATATTTATAACAATTGCTATCGCGTGCTGGTAGTACCAGCACGATACTTGTTTTATTTATTTACTCACCGTGTTTGTGTGTCTGTCCGTCCACCGTTTGTTACTGTTTAGTCCGTTTTGTTTATATATTTATTTTGGCGAAAGTGCCGTGTCCTGTTTCTGTTTTGTGTACAAACCTTTTATTTTCTGTTTGATTATTAAACGCTGAGCGCCATCACGCGCTCATCTTCACCAAAACCCCAAGTCTCTGTCTGCTCTGTGTGTTTCTCGTTCTGGTCTGAGTTCCTCCCTGCAGCCAGCCTGTCACAGGGCCTTATAAATGAACCAGTTTATTTAATAAAAAAATAAGACATTTTAACATTATATAATAGGAAAGGTTACATAAATAAACTGTAAAGTGACAGCTATAAAGGAAATATGTTAAAAAGAATAATAATATTACAATAATTGGAAACAATCATTAAGACTTTCTGTTGTTGTTGTTGTTATCTGATCATATTTGAATTTAATTGACCTTGTACTAGACTACTGCTTATTCCTGGTAGCAAACCCCAAGAGAAAGGCTCTTAACTCTGATTTGCAATATTATTAGCTAAATCAACTCAGCATGGGAATTCTGCAACCTAAAACAAAGAATGTTAATTCACCTGCAGCACAAAAGGTAATTCTGGTCTAAACTGGACCAAATATCAACCTACAAGAACTTGGGCAGTACTGTCAGAGTCTTCCACACACCCTAAAGAAACCTTATATGGCTTCTATAAGCTGATAGGATGAGGAAAAAATCTCAAAGTCAAAACAAATGCTTTTTGCACCTAGTCCTTTTTTTCTCCCCAATTCAGAGGGTTTTATTTTTCTTGGAGAGGTTTAGCTTTATATGATTAACAGGGATCCTAGGAATCCATTTGCTGCTGGAATAACACGAAAACGCAGATTTTCTATGTTTTCTGAGATTTTTTTGTTTGTTTTACACTTGGGGAGGGGAAAAACATGTTTGATAGTAACCAAATCAATACATACATAATACAGAAACATTAAAACAGGTGACTTTACTTGAAATTTATGTAAACATACTTGTCTAATAAAATTGCTTCCGGTATTCAGTTTACTTCAGTATTCAGAGCTGTTCAAAGATGCTGAAAACAATAAAAATCACCCCTAAAGATCGAGTTTGGCAAGGAGGAATTTCACGTTGATGGTAATGTGCTGTTAGGTAGACCATTGTAGAACACATGGGAAGCGCTAAACATAAATTGAATGAAAGGAAACATAAACAGGATGAGGCCGAAACAGCGGGGCCATCGAAAACACTGAAACCACTGTGTTTGGATCATTTCAACATCTTACAACTGCCAAAGAACAGCGTGAAACTTGTTTCAGATTTTGTCAAAATGTGTGTAAAAGCTGACATTCCTCTGTACAAAGTGGATCAACCGGCAGTTTGAGATTTTTTGAGCAAGCACATTAAGGAGGTGGTGCAATTCCAAAGTCAGACCAATTGTAGCTGGAATACTGCAAGACTGACAAAATTATAATCTTTAAGACAACATTGTTCCCAGATCCAAGCAAGGTCTGTACAATTAGAATACCTTGATTCCTCCTCTCTGTAACCCTGACTCTTTTTTTTTTTTTTAATTCCCAGGGAGCTGTCTTCCTAATAGCCCACAATGTGACCGCTAATTTCTCCATCAACAACACACATACTTGACAGTTAGAGATATAAAAAATTAAAGGCAGTTTTATCCAATAAGATTCTATAATGGGGCCCCAACCTTCACCCCCCAAAAGCTTTTCATAATCATGCAGTAGCCACTTGCTAACCCGGACATGTTTCTCCGACATAAGGAGGTGTCGGGTTAAAAAACAATACAATAAAATCGCACACACATACATTTATAGTTCTCAATTTATTTTAAATATAAATCATTGCGCTGAAATAACACAAATGTGTTTTTGGTAGGCTACACATTAAATTATGTAAAAATATAAATCTGTACAATAGGCCTTAGGTATACAGTACAGTAGTAAAATCAAATGAATACCTAGCACACTTTCTTTTTACTTTAGCCTACTGGTAACACAAAATAAATCATGCTGCTGCATTGTACACATTGTTGTACAATGAGAATAAAATATTATTTTAAATTGAAACTGAATGATTTTAGGGTTTTTTATTTTAATTATTATTATTTTTAACTTGGCCTACTTAGTGGCCTGGAGCAGTGTTTTCCAAACTTTTTGATTGGCGACCCAAATGAACACTGGAATAATGAACCCATGACCCCAAATGATCACTATTAGGTCTTTTAACTGAAATACTTCTTAACTAATCAAAAAGCTACATTTCATTTATTTGTAATTACACTACATAAGCATTCTAGCTTTCTAAAATGTTTTTTTTTATCAAATTAATTATTAGTAAAAAATGTATATATTGTAACGACGAGGCAGAAGAACCTGCTCAGGTTTTTGAATTAAGGGTCCCTTTCGCGTGGACAACGGGACTGCAGCCAATCGCAGACATGCATTTGCAGTGTGTTACCTGCCTGTTTATTAAACCTTTTTATTTATCCTGTGTTCATTATTGTTTATTGCATTTATTTTTTTTTGAACTGATCGTTCTTGTAAAATAAACCGTTCATTTGAGACCAGAATACTTGGATTGCTTCCTTTACCTCCACGTTACAATATCAGTTTAAAAGTTTTAATTTTCAATTCAACATCAAGCATTGCAAACATACAGACAACAGTCTGTTGTGCAGTTAACTTTTTTGCAATATGCATTGTAACCAGGTATGATACATCCATCTCCTTCTCTGAGAATGTCTTGTTGTTTAGCTAATTAAGCAGCTTTCTTCTGGAGAAAAAAAAACTTGTGTTGTGTCACAAAAAATGACACATGAGGACGCCGATCATCCTCATCACTAATGTAAGAAAAACTGAAGTTAATATATTATAAGATGGTAATAGCATTTTTTTTGGAACTGCAAGTAGGATGTTTTCGTTTTGCATCCATTTTAACAACTGTTTTCAAAATCACAAGTAACTGCACATAAAATGTCACCTTATGCTTAATTCATATTCAAAGCAGAAGACTGGTGATAAAACAATACATTGTGTACATAATTACTGCTAATGATTTGTATGCAAATTGTATTTATTTTGAATATAAGCATAAGAAGTTGTATAGTGAAACAAAATCTTAACAGTGTGCACTGAACGTCATACGACCCATCAGAAACCTTGCCGCGACCCATATTTGGGTTAAATTCCCTGATTTGGGAAACGTTGGCCTAGACAATTAACACACAATAGATCATGGTCCTATCAGATGCTCAGAATGAGCTGGAGGGGTTAGTGGCACATGTATGCAGTCTATTGCTCCCAACATGCTGGGAAAATCTGAATTGTCATAGAAATTAGTTTTCAAGGCTTGTAAGTGCACCCTGACTTAGGTACTCAAGAATGCATTGAGCACAACTGGCAACGCACGAGAAAAAGCAGACTGGGAAATGCCAGCAACAATTGCGACTGTTTAAAATGTGCTTTCAAAAGTTCTGAACAAATTGATGCAATTGTAAGTGTTGTAATTGTCTGCAGCTTTTGTAAATCTCATTATAATAATTGTGAACCCTCATTTGCACTATCTCCGCCCCCTTTTTGCCAATTTATGCAGGAACGCCCATAATTACATGTTCATCTTAGGTTGAACCTCAAAGAAAAACTGCTAAAAAAGCCTAAAAAGTCGCTAACAGCATTGCACATGATTAGACATTTCACCCTAGACTGCCGACTTGTTTGCAACTGATTTGCGACTATTGCGACAGGCGCAACACTTAAGTACATCTACCCCTAAGTTCTATACTATGTATCCAATTTATGTTGTTGAGGCACTGAGGCATTAGTCTTCTTCATCAACCATTCTTATAATGCTGTTTTTCAAGCACTGGAAAAAGAAAAGGCCCCTTTTCAGCTGCTGGGAAGCTGCACATACTTGTTCAGTAAATTGAATCCATTTGGTTGTGCAGTAATTCGAAGCTTCAAGTCTGGCTTATTTAAATTCCACACTTGTCCACTTCATCAGTATCTGAACTTTTAAAAATCCATGGTTCTTTGAATGAAGGGCAATCACTTCATGGTAAATTTGGGATGTGGTTTTTGGGTCAGTTTTTTATTTAGTTTAGTTAAATGGGAATGCTATGGTTAAGTTTTACCTTTGGTAATATGTATAATATCACTGTAAGATAACTCATTCCATACGTTTCCTTCCACAGTTTGTAAACGTACTCGCAAATACCCATATGCATGTTACTGGAGCACAGTTGGCACTCAATGTTAGTCAGGGTCACGAGTTTGTGCCGTTTTTGTCACGTTGATCGTCTCTAAGCCTGATATGCTTTTATCAAAGTTGTAACTAAACAGTACTGCATTAAAGTGGTGTGAAGGCTTTATTATTTTGGTAAGTTAGAGGATCTTCTTTTGAACCTTCCCAAAATCAATTAATCAATGAAACAAGATAAGCTATAAATAACAAACATATGGTTCACATGGTTTACAGAATATTGAGATTTATTGTGAGATACATGTATTGGTGTAGCTAGCCATTCATACAGCAAACCTTGATGGAGTCATTGATCTCTGTAGTAATGAGGACTGTGCTAGGATTCCGTTGAGCTTGAATTCTAACGCAGTGCTGAATATGAAATGTAACACTCACAGCATGTAGCCATCCTTTGAAGTTCCTCTTTGAAGCCAAAAAAACAGTTATATTTGTGCAGTACTTTAATGTTTATCTATAATGACTGGTGCTCTTAGGGCACTCAAGTTAGGAGAAGCATTAAGCAAGGTTTGGTCTGGCAAAGGTTTATCTTGTGTTTGTCTTTAGTTTATTAGCATTGCAAGACAATTACTGCATGGAAAATAACATGTACAGGTTGGCAAGGCTATAGAAACATTCTTCACAGTAATTACACATTTGTATCTCAGTTTTTGAGGTTGAATTTGAATGAGTATGGATTCACTCATTGTGAAGGTAGAGTCATCTATTTGTTCTTTCTAAAAGTGGTTGTTATTGACCTTCATTTTCAAAATATAAACTAAATCGCAGTTTATGAAAATCTCTGCATGTTGTATACAGGTTGCAGGTTAGTAATCTATATATCATATGATGGTGGTTTAGCAAGAGTACAGAGCACTCTTCTAAGGATGGGAAATAGCCTCATAGATGTGATAGATGGTTGTGATTGTGATGTGTGGTGTGTTTAAGTAAACCAGCAGGTTGAAATTACTTTTTTTTTAAATTTAACTTCAGATTGCTGTGGAGTCTATTATAGTTTTCTAAGTAACGCACTTATTCAACAGTAAAATGAATGTAATTGGGATTATTAAAAACATTAATTTAAAATGTAGGCGTGATGACATTTAAATTCTGACGTACAATCATTTCTTTGATCAAATTTGCATAATTCAAAATTAACTTAGCAAGTCATGTTTGAAACTGTAATTCATTTCATAAAATGTTAATATTTTAATTGTAGCAGTTGTTCATTGGCCATTAGGAATAAAATGTCATTTTAAGTTCTTAAAATCTCATGAATGAATTTTGTTTTAAAAAGATATTTGCTCTTCCTTTTAACCGCAGGAATCCTGTACAAAGGAAACGGGGAGAATCAGTTCATATCCCAGCAGCCCCCTGTAATAAGCATCATCATGGGTAATGGGCGCAGACGAAGCATCTCCTGCCCCAGCTGCAATGGCCAGGCAGAGGGGAACAAGTTGCTGGCACCAGTTGCTCTAGCTTTTGGCATCGACGGGAGTTTGTATGTTGGTGATTTCAATTATGTTCGGCGTATATTTCCTTCGGGGAATGTCACAAGTGTCATGGAGCTGAGGTAAGTTTTTGGTCTGAATAAATCATTTTCTGTTAAGCATGCTATATTGTTCAGAGCTTGGTCTGTCCTTGTAAATGTATCTTTTCTAACACATGCACTATTTAACACACCTAAATAAACCAGTGTAACACTAATAAAATGAACATGCAGTACCTGGTGTTTGTGAAAACAAACTGTATCTTTGGAAGGTCTGAACTCTCTTGTCATCAAGTATTTTAATATTCTCCTGTTCGTCCAATAAAATAGTCCTATAGTATTTTCCTGTTTTTGTCCATCATTTGCATGTCTTTCTCTTCTCCCTTTGAACCTAACTGACACTTTTTGTTTTTTTCTGTCTCCCTACATTCTTCTAAGAAATAAAGATTTCAGACATAGGTAAGCTTCAAAACAAGTTTACATAGTAAATTCCCTAAGTGTTGTGTAACCATCAGTTTGTCATCATCTGAATGGCAAATGATTTTTCATTAATGTATACATGTTTTTAACGCGGAGGGGGAGTCACAAAAATACATGCTATATTGTCCCCAGAAGTGCAAGTCAAAATATGTTGTTTCATTCAAAATGTGATAAAAACCACCCACTATTGACTAATATACTATAGAGCCTCATAAACATTAGCCACAATCGACCTCACACTCCTCTAATGAAGCTGTTTTGATGGATGCACAGTACAGCATATTTTACCAGCAGTTTCTTTTTGGTTTGTTTTTACAAAGAGTAAATCATTATCTCAAAAGGTGGGTTAAGCTTGATTTTGTTTAGACAATAAAAATGAAGTGGAATTTTGCAGTGACATTCTATTATGTTAACACTTTCATCTGTTTGGTTTTGCCTAAAGCAGCTCTTCATTCTACTCATAATATTAAATTTGCTAAGAATTTATTTGCACTTTGACATATTTGTATTGTCATTTAGGATATTCTGCTTCAATAGCTCTTTAAAATACCCCAGTAAAGTGTCATTCTAGGTGAATAACTACAAAAACACGGAATGTATATTTTTATACAGCAGATAGAAATGCATTTCCAATCAAACTATGTCAAAAAGCCCATCTTCCTGTTTGTGAACTGGCTTCATAAGATTTTAAGCATGTTGCACAGATGCAAATAAACATGGCCTAATGAATATGGCATTAGTTGTTGACTGTCATTAAAGTATGCATATCATTACATTATCTTATATAGGCTTACAAGCAATGAGATGCGATAATGGAAATGATCTGGCAAATGATTATTGCCTTGTTACACAATAGTGATTTTCAGTCACCCCCGGTTATATTCAGTTTGACAAAGTCCTTTTTTTTCTGTTGACTAGTATGAATATCAATATTGGAAAAGTTAATCTCATGATATCTGTCTATTTGCCTTTATTGTGCAGTGTGAAACATTGCATTGCGTATGGTTAAGTGATCTGCCATGTTTGGTGAAATCCTCTTTAATGGTATTCACATTAACTTTTCTATTTTGCAGTACCAACCCAACCCACAGATACTACCTGGCAACTGACCCTGTCACCGGACAGCTTTATGTCTCTGACACCAATTCACGCAGGATTTACCGTACAAAGATGCTGACTGGCGCTAAAGACTTGCTGCAGAATTCTGAAGTGGTGGCAGGGACTGGGGAGCAGTGCCTGCCATTTGATGAAGCGAGATGTGGAGATGGCGGAAAAGCCATAGAGGCCTTACTTATGGGACCTAAAGGTACAGGCATCAACTCAACTGTCTAAACTGACTCTCTAGGATAGTTTAGAAAAAGCTTGTTTGCGCTCCTTTGATCATCAGGAAGTTTTATTCATGTACTGTATTTTTGTTGTTGTGTTTGAATCATACATACGGTGTTACTGGCTTTATTCGTTTAATTATTTATTTGTCTTTTTACTTTGAAAATGATCTGTCACAGAAATTACATTGTCAGCATAGAATTTATGACAAACTGGAAATATGTCCTAAGCCATTCATTACATAATCTTTTGTTCTGGCTGAATGTAAAAAGGACGAAAGTGCAATTTTCCCTTCTAAAGCAGAAACCAGGCAGTTTTCTCTTTTTCAACCCTCTGTATATCATTGGCATTTGAGTTCACAGGCCTGTCCTGTTGACAGGATACATAGCAACAAATATTGCCTCAAAAGTGGCAATTTCACTCTTTACAGGTAAGGGAGCAAGTTGCTTTTAAACAACCTGTTAACTATGGTAAACTAATTGAAGATTCAATTCAGCAAAGCATTTTAAGTTCTTAAAATGTAAAAATGCTGTGCTGAATTGTTTTTTCTGGGGAAAACATTGTCATTTTGGTTACAGTTTGGTAAGAATCTCACATTGAGTTGGCCTGCAAAATACTTGGAGGGGAGACTAGAAAGAACAATATGAATTATTAAACATGTGCTTCTTCAGTGACCTGGATAATTTTAAGCCAATTCCAACACATGTAGCAGTTATGTTTTGCTTAGTAAGCTGTAATCTTTCTTTTTATTCCGTATTCAGGAATTGCAGTCGACAAGAATGGTTTCATATACTTTGTGGACGGGACAATGATTCGAAAAGTTGATCAGAACGGTATCATCTCAACACTCTTAGGATCAAATGACCTTACTTCAGCCCGACCATTGACATGTGACACCAGCATGCATATTAGTCAGGTGATTCTTGAAGCTCTTTTAATCTACTGTATATGCCACTCAGTCTACATTTCCTTGGGAATTCTTAAATTAAAAGATGTCACCTGTATGGTTGCAGCACCACCTTGTGGAATGTCACTGCTCATCTGGAGCTGGCTTTTAACCCTGACCTTAACCTAATTAAAACATGAGGTATATTATTATCCTAAACTGTAAGATCATGTCAAAAAATATGTATCCATGGTATACAATCTTATGTTGCAAACTGTACACAAACGTATACTGTATGTCATTTCTATAACTTAGTACACCCACAATCAGCTGGTACCTCAGTTTTGCCTAATAACTTGGATCTCTCAAATTGATTTATCCAGATACCCTTTCACAGCTAAGTTGACTGACTGTGAACTGACTGGTTAATACCATCTAATTGCCCTCTGCGCTGAATCCTGCAGGCTGTTGCAGTCTGTGTCTCTAAACCTAGGCCTACAGACTTGCTTTCCCCAGCCAGGTGTAGTTGCTCGACATGTCACCACTGACAAAGGCACATCCCCAGTGAGGAGTTCAAGTTATTCAGAAGTCATTACTCTTGGGTGGGGGAAACCACTGTCTGTGGCAGGGTGTATTTTGATCCAGTGGAGCAAAAACAAACAAAGACAGCACTTGTCACCAATTTAATTATTACTGAGACTGGAATTCAAACTTGGAGCCCATGAGGCACATGGCTCAAGCCCACTGAGCTGTCACCCCTAGTGCATGAATGAAGAAATGTGTCTTCCCTATAGTGTACATTGTTGCCTGCTTGAACTGTAATGCAGCTTCCACTTGAGGAAAATTGCTCTGAAAGAATTCCAGATTAAACGCCTCAGATAAATTTAGTTCATTAAGATATTTAAACTTAATATAGCCCAAAGATTATTTATAAAGCGGCCCAGCTACCAAAAGGCAAAGATGAAACATCAAACCATAAAATCATATACAGACATGAAAATGGTGGTCCAGTGGTAAAGAAAGGGGCTTGTTACCAGGAGGTTCCAGGTTCAATTCCAGCCATTTACTCGCTGTGTGTGACCCTGAGCAAATAACTTAAGCTCCTTGTGCTCCATCTTTTGGATGAGACGTAAAATCGAGGTCCTATTGTAAGTGGTTCTGCAGCAGCAGTTATGATGCATAGTTCACCCTCTAGTCTCTGTAAGTCACTTTGGATAAAAGCATCTGCTAAATGACAAAATAATAATAATTTGTACTGCACACTACTAACCGGCTTCTTCATTATCTTATTTCAGGTGCGTCTGGAGTGGCCAACAGACCTAGCTATTAACCCCATGGATAACTCCATTTATGTCCTGGACAACAACGTGGTGCTGCAGATAACTGAGAATCGGCAGGTGCACATCGCAGCAGGGCGGCCCATGCACTGCCAAGTTCCAGGAATTGAGTACGCAATGGGCAAGCAGGCCATCCAAACCACACTGGAGTCAGCAAGTGCCATAGCAGTGTCATACAGCGGTGTAGTCTACATTGCAGAGACGGATGAAAAGAAAATTAACCGCATTAGGCAGGTGACAACCAATGGTGAAATCTCTGTGCTTGCAGGCACCCCTTCTGATTGTGACTGCAATGATGCCAACTGTGACTGTTACCAGACCGGGGATGGTTATGCCAAAGATGCAAAGCTCAATGCCCCTTCCTCTTTGGTGGTCTCCCCTGACGGCACATTGTACATAGCTGATCTGGGTAACATTCGGATTCGTGCAGTATATAAGAACAAGCCTCTGTTTAATTCCATGAACCACTACGAAGTTGCTTCTTCTGAAGACCAAGAACTGTATATCTTTGATGTGAATGGTACTCATCAGTATACCTTGAGCTTAATCACTGGGGACTACATGTATAACTTTAGCTACAGTAATGAGAACGACATCACTGCGGTGACAGACAGCAATGGAAATACACTCCGCATTCGGAGGGATCCCAACCGCATGCCAGTGAGGATAGTTTCTCCAGACAATCAAGTGATATGGCTCACCATTGGAACCAATGGAGGCTTGAAAACTCTCACTGCCCAGGGTCAAGAGCTGGTTTTGTTCACCTACCATGGCAGCAGTGGTCTTCTAGCAACTAAAAGCATCGAGATTGGGTGGACAACTTTCTTTGAGTGAGTATATGACACTGGCATATAATTAAAAAAATATAATTCTTATGAGAAGACACAAATGTAGTTATACACTGCCTAAAAACTACAACAAGCATGTAAAGAAGTGAGATTTTTTATATCAATCAATCTTTATTTTATATAGTGCCTTTCACTATCACAAAGCACTTTACAAGATAGTGATGGACAATGCATAATACATTAAATACAGTGAAATACAGGGCATATTACATTAAATACAAACAGTAAAAAACAAACAATGCAAATACATCAAATACAGGCATATTACAATGCAAATACTTTAACTACAGGCATATATATATATATATATATATATATATATATATATATATATATATATATATATATATATATATATATATATATATATATATATATACCGTTGACTAATACTGTATCAGATATTTCTTTATACTTGTCTTTGAGGTTTTATGATACATTAGAGCAGTTGCAGCAGTTTCTATGGTGAAAAAGGGTTAATATTTTGTGCATGTACAGGTTACATATCATCAGTGGAGATGCATTAGGACAAAATGGTACTCAGTTCTGGCAAAAGTCATGTTCAGTTGAATAAACCTTAAACTCTAGGAACACATTTTAGAGTCACATTGTAGCCACATTAGTTATTGTTCACTGCACTACAGCATTATCAAAACTTGCCCCCATTTGGCATAGTGGTTTCCTATGAAGCAGACTCGTCTGACAGGGCTTCTGACAGGATGCAAGGCCCCCTGTTCATAAGCACCACACATAGCTGTTGTGTAGCCTGATACAGAATGAGAAAGGAGCAGATAAACTGAAGCTAGAGATAAATCAATGTGATGTTCCTGGCAGCCATCCAAAATGAGCCAACCAGACTATCAGAAATCACCCAAGACATCAATAAGACACAACAGCTACCATTAGCTATCCAGTGGCACTGTATGTGTGTGTATCTACTGAATACAGTGACCAATAGTAAAGCTGAAACTGGGTGCTGTCATTAAAGAAAGGAAGCTCAGGAGTATTAAAAAAAAGTAAAATGGACACACTTTGAAAGAAAATTCACAACAGCTCTGTGGTTCTGTTTTGTTGTTGAGTATACTGTGCCATGAATTGTTTACATTACACAATGTTTAAAAATAAACTGTTGCTGCACTGCAATTAATAATCCTAAAGGGAAGATATTGAAAAAGCACAGGAGAGAGTGTTCAGCGTTATATTTTTAAGTAACAGAAGAGAACAGTTGATAGAAGTTAAATTATGAGCTGTAATTAAGATGAAGGAAGCTTATAAACTTATGAAACAAGGCTTTGTGCATGACTTTATGAATGCAATGCTGCAGATTGAATGTGTTTCAGTTACAAGTTAGATTACACTTTTGTCTTACAACATTATTAAAGATGACAAGTGTGGTTATCAAAAAATGAATGTAGAACTGAGATAAGGGAGGATTTCACTTTCTCTTTAAACAAATCATTATTTACAGGTTAATGTCTGTAACATGCATGTACTCTGTATTTTTAGGTCCGCTGGAAGTGGCCTTAAAAAAAGATTTGCCTGTAAAGAAAAATTAGAATTACATGGTTTTGCATTAGAGGTTACTGATCTAATTAATGTTGTCCTTTAGTTATGACAGTGAAGGCCATCTGACAAATGTAACCTTTCCAACTGGGGTGGTCACCAACCTCCATGGGGACATGGGAAGGGCCATTATTGTGGACATTGAGACTTCCAGCAAGGATGAAGACGTCAGTATTATTACAAACCTGTCATCTATTGATTCCTTCTACACTTTGGTTCAAGGTAGGTCAGCTTCCTTTAGATTCAGAGAGAAAGTAACAAATTACACCAGGACAATGTAAACTAACCTCAAGCAATTTGCCATTGTGTGAAGACAATGTATGTCTTCTACAAGGCTTTTTAGTGTTGTCTCAAGTTCTTTTTATAAATAATGAAGCAATCCCTGTCCCCTTTTAGGTAGTTTTAGTACATACATTTGTATTCTCTTGTAAAGCTTCCAAGATCACCTTAGTCTGTGGGTTCCTAGTTCTGGGAAGAAGTAACTACGTGCTTTGAAAGTTACATGTCAGGCACATTCCTCAAAAGAACATCATGAATTATTTTAATATCTTAAGGGAATTATATGAACACATTAGTTATCTCTTTGGGGGGGTAATGCAATAAGTCAGGTTATCTTTGCTAATATACAGCACAAGGTACCGAAGGTTTAGGGGGTCATGAGGCAAGTTACACTGAAGGCTCCCCTAGGTTGAAGTAACTATGAGAAGACTGACCCACAGTTAACTGACACTGTGCTCAGAAGCACTCAGAGAACAAACAGTAAAATAGCCTTATAACTAGCCTAATGTGTTCTATTAAAAGATGTTATGTTGGATGTTTTTTATATAGATTTTGCAAGATGGATAAATCACCTAATATGGAAACTAACTGTAATCTATAAGAAACATATAATAGCATTTACCAAACATCTGTTATAAAGAGAAAGGTCTGTGCATTAGTTCCCTCTAGGCTAGAGAGTAACTGCTTTGAATCCTACCAACAAATAACTCTGACACACTCTCATACACTAAAAATCCAGAATGGTGTATGTGAGTGCTGCACTACCAAAGGAGTAATCCATCAAAAAACAAGATTCTGTCAGCTTAACAAATGATAAAAACTCCATAGCACCTGTCAAAAAACAAGTAAAGGTATTAACTGCAGTGCTGTGTCTTCAAAGTATTTTGTTTTCTTCTCCACTGTAGTGAATACCTCTTCACTTACAAGTGTTGTTGTGAATTTGTGTCCTCTTCAGACCAGCTGAGAAACACTTACCAAGTTGGGTATGATAACTCCTTGAGAGTCATTTATGCGAATGGCATGGACACCCACTATCAGACTGAGCCCCACATTCTGGCAGGTGCGGCCAACCCCACTGTGGCACGACGGAATATGACCTTGCCTGGGGAGAATGGGCAGAATCTTGTGGAGTGGCGATTCCGCAAGGAGCAGACCAGGGGCAAAGTCATTGTGTTTGGAAGGAAGCTGAGGGTAAGCAGCCATCAAGAAATGTTTTTTTTTTTTTTTTTTTTCAGTGCACACAATTTTACTACAATCTCTTTCATAGGATAGAGACAATCATCTAATTTGAGCCCAGTGAGCTCTGTACACTAATAATCAGTATGGAACATGGAATAACCTTTTAATGGTTTATTCTTTATATACATTTTACTACATTTTACCTGATTATTACTTCCCTGGTGACACTGTTGAGAAATATGTTTACCCACAAATGGGATTTCCTCTTCAGTACTTATCATGCAAATAAAGCCAACTTGTGGCCATGTGCAGTAAATTGGGCTGGGGTCAGAATATGATTTGCTCTGAAGCTTATCATCTTTAAATGAATGGCTCCTGCTGTGGAAAACCTTGCATGGATACACTCTGAGGGGCTTCATTTAAAAGTTTGAACAAATGCCAGTGTCTTTCAGTTAAATGGAACCCTTAAAATCGCTGTTAATCTAATGCCTTCCACTTAGATCAAGAACAAAAAAAATTGGTGATGACTAAATTTAAAAAAAAAAAAACTCCCCAAATGAATTTACTGTCAAAGAGAATCGATTAGGGTAAATGGTGTTTAAACAATGGCGGGTTGTTGAGACGCAAAACATGATTGGTGCTGTGGGTCACTGATTGACTTCTCCTGTTTTTTCTTTACAAAAGGTGAATGGCAGGAATCTCCTCTCGGTTGACTATGATCGAACTTTACGGACAGAGAAGATCTATGACGACCACCGTAAATTTTTGCTAAAGATCATTTATGACTCTTCAGGTCACCCAACTCTTTGGGTACCGAGCAGCAAGCTAATGTCTGTCAACGTCACCTACTCAGCCATAGGACAGATCACAAGCATCCAGAGGGGCCCCACCAGTGAAAGAGTGGAATATGACAGCCAGGGGAGGATTGTTTCCCGGGTATTTGCTGATGGGAAGATATGGAGTTACACATACCTTGAAAAGGTTAGAACAATGTAGCTCTCACTCTAGCTCAGTACAGTAGACACAATAACAACCCCACTTTGTCCTCCAAAAAAAAAACAACTCTTTATTGGTACTAGAGGTAGGCACGGGTAGAAAAATTAATTGCAAACAGAAATGCGCTCCATGCTGTGGGATTAACTTCACAATAGCTGAAATATTTGTACAGCTGCATAGCAGAAAAGAGACTCCAAAAGCTGTGCTGAATCTGAATTTCTAAGTTAATTTACAGGTTATTTATTACCTTTATAAAAAAAGACTTAAATAATGGAAGAAAAAAATATGACAGGCATTCACAGTAGTCCCCTAAGGGTTGTTTTTGGCTTCTCCAGCCGCATTCTTATAAATTAGAATGCCGACATTGAGTAGCTGAAATACTGTGATATGTTGAGAATTCCTAGGGTTACGAAGAGAACAATAGATAGTTATACCGAATAGCCTTGAGAGACAAGTTATGAAAGCAAATATCTCGTTTGTGTGGATGTGGGTGCTAGAAACATGTATTGATCTTAAAATAAAGAGCCACTTATACATACATGTACTGTAAAAAAAAAAAGGAAAATAAATTATAATAATAAACAATAATAAAACAATGATTTACTGAAAAAATACTTTCGGGGTGGGGGGGGGGCAGTTGAATAAATATATATATAACATAGTTTTGAAGCATTTCAAAAGACTTTGTTGCATCCAATAAAAAAGTAACTTATTCATACTGTAAAGATATTAAAATATGCATATAGTTTTTTTTTTTTTAATTCTCATTGCCTGCCACAAGCTCAGGTAGCGTGACCAAAAAGAAGGAAATCAACTTGGAAACATGTGCCACATGTAGAGTCTTGGGAGTTCAAGTAATATCTGTTGAACAATAGATGACAAGGTGAAGGAATCTCCCTGGCATTGTGGACACTCACTGGAGGATTGATACTTTGAACACACTTAAGAACATAGCAGCATGTTGAAATAGTCTAGTAGTCTGCCTCTCAGAAGTTGTGAAAGCTGGGTTTTCTATATAGTACAATTGTATACCTCAATAGTCTTTGTATCATTTTGTACTGATCTTGTTTCTTCTCTATTTAATCATCTTTATTATGCACTTCCTAAGTCACCTTTTTAGATTTTTCTAGCAGGGACCATAGAAAGGTGTCTTCCAGACTATTCAAGTGTATTTGTTACCAGTAACAAGTTATCAGTAATAACTTATCAGTGATAGCTTTGAAAGCTTTAGAAGACTTTCAAAGAATGCCCTGCCAAATTCCAGTTTTTTTTTTTTTTAACATCTTTTGTAAATCTAAAAGGCTTTCTTTAACATAAAATCGTAGTGCTGTTGATGAATTTCTCTTTTTTCATTCAACCATGGTTTTCCACATACAATGCACCCTTTTAACACTGGGATTACATTGTCTGTGGTCAGCCCTCTAGACAGAGTAGCTTACATTTGTGTATTACAACTTTTAACCAATACAACTATTTATCGAGCATACTGTGCCCATTAAGGGACAAATGGTGGATACGTAATTATTTACAAGACATGTTTGTATCCTTTGTAAATTTCTTCTGCATAACAAATCAGTGCTGCTTGCCATTATGCAAATTGTTTAATTACCTGCTGTTTTGCTAAGTGAATTTGACATTAAATGGAGCCTACCTTATAACATAAGTATTAGCATATTACGAGGCCAGAGCTAATAATTGCAAAACCCTTTAGAATTATCCATCCAAGTACATTAAACAGGGCAGCAGTAAAGACTTGTAGGTCAAGGATAACTCAATTAAAAAAAGGAAATCATTGCTGAAATGGAATAGTAATACCTGTTGTCATGCAGTTTGCATTTTAATACCCATGTGTATAATTATTATGTCTTCTTCCTTTCTAGTCAATGGTGCTGCTGCTCCACAGCCAACGCCAGTACATCTTTGAATATGATTTATTGGATCATTTGGCTGCCATAACAATGCCAAGTGTTGCCCGCCATACAATGCAGACCATTCGCTCAATTGGATATTACCGAAATATTTATAATCCTCCTGAAAGTAATGCTTCTGTCACTGTGGATTACAGTGAAGATGGGCAGCTGCTGAAAATAGCACACCTGGGAACAGGGAGGCGGGTCCTATACAAATATAGGAGGGAGACAAAGCTCTCAGAAATCTTGTATGACAGCACCCGGGTCAGCTTTACCTTTGATGAGACAGCGGGGGTGCTTAAAACTGTGAACTTACAAAGTGAAGGTTTTATTTGCACCATTAGGTACCGGCAAATCGGCCCATTCATCGACAGGCAGATTTTCCGGTTCAGTGAGGACGGGATGGTAAATGCTCGCTTTGACTACACCTACGACAACAGCTTTCGCGTGACCAGTATGCAGGGTGTAATTAACGAAACACCCTTGCCCATCGACCTCTACCAGTTTGACGACATCTCTGGGAAAGTTGAGCAGTTCGGCAAGTTCGGGGTAATCTACTATGACATCAACCAAATCATTTCGACCGCTGTCATGACATACACCAAGCACTTTGACATCCACGGTCGCATTAAAGAAATACAGTATGAAATATTCAGGTCACTGATGTACTGGATAACCATTCAGTATGACAACATGGGTCGAGTCACAAAAAGAGAGATCAAAATTGGGCCGTTTGCCAACACCACCAAGTATGGTTATGAATATGATGTGGATGGTCAACTTCAGACAGTCTACTTGAATGAGAAGATCATGTGGCGCTACAATTATGACCTGAATGGCAACCTACACTTGCTCAATCCTAGTAACAGTGCCCGTCTTACCCCCCTCCGCTATGATTTAAGAGACAGGATCACACGACTGGGTGATGTGCAGTATCGGCTGGATGAAGACGGTTTCCTTCGCCAAAGAGGAGCTGAGATCTTCGAGTATAACTCCAAGGGCCTGCTAATTCGGGTCTACAGCAAAGGCAACGGCTGGACAGTCCAGTACCGCTATGACGGACTTGGGAGGAGAGTTTCTACCAGAACTAGCCTGGGTCAGCATCTCCAGTTCTTCTATGCTGACCTCAACTACCTAACCAGGATAACTCACGTCTATAACCACTCCAGCTCTGAGATCACATCTTTCTACTATGACCTCCAGGGTCACCTTTTTGCCATGGAAATCAGCAGTGGGGAAGAGTTCTACATTGCTTGTGACAACACAGGCACGCCATTGGCTGTGTTCAGCAGTAATGGTCTGATGATAAAGCAGATTCAATACACCGCCTATGGGGAGATCTACTTTGATTCTAACCCTGACTTCCAGCTGGTAATAGGTTTTCACGGTGGTCTTTACGACCCCTTGACCAAGCTGATCCACTTTGGAGAACGAGATTATGACATTCTGGCAGGACGCTGGACTATCCCTGATATCACTGTCTGGAAGAAAGTGGGGAAGGATCCTGCTCCCTTTAACCTCTACATGTTTCGAAACAACAATCCTGTCAGCAAAGTGCAAGATGTAAAAGAATATGTCACAGGTAAGAAATGTGGGACTTCATATTATAGGTTGAGTTAAAGCCAAGGAATAGTTTATGGTTTTCTTGAAGTACCGTACTGAAATTGGGTACTACCTTTGAAGAACTATGTGTAGAAACAAGCCCTATTTTATTACATGGTTCAATTTTTACTTAATTGTAATTATTCAAGTTTTTATAATGTACAACTTAGCTCGTATGTTCTGCAAGCTTAGTGTTACAATACTTATGTTTCTCTCCAAATACCTCCATATCCAAGTTTTGTTCTGAGTAGCATACATTTGTGACTGAGCATAAAATCATTAGTAGCCAAGTATTACAATTTATATTTGCATGTGATATACCAATACACATTGCCCATAAAGTGACAATGGATGACTATATAATTTATTTAGACAACATGTTTGTATAAGAAAACGTATTTTGATGCTTAATAGCTTAATTAAATTGTGCCATGAAGTGTAACATCATGTTTGACAGTGGGAATTTAACCCCCTTTTATTGCTTGTTCATTTATCTTTATTGCAATTAGTAGTCTAATAACATAAAGCATTAGCATACCACTAAGTGCATTGCAATCCTATGCAATTACCCAGATGCTTATCATTTATTTTTATGACCCCATGTTTCTAGTGTGTACATAGTTTGCTATGAATTCTCCTGTATTGTTTTTTTCTGTTTGAATAACATTTTTAGTAGCTGACACATACAGCTGTTACCCAACAAGTATTAATCAAAATGCTGAATTACTTGTAATTTTCTCGTCTTCTGTTCATCATAGATGTCAACAGCTGGCTGGTGACATTTGGGTTCCATCTGCACAATGCCATTCCTGGATTCCCTATCCCTAAATTTGATTTGACAGAACCTTCCTATGAGCTGCAGAAGAGTCAGCTGTGGGATGACTTACCGGTAAGCAATCGCAATGGACTTCAGTTGTTTTCATATAGTGCTTTTTATCTGTAAAAGATAAGAGTTGAACCTGAAGAAAAGCAAGGGATTCTAGAGAAGGAACTTTTGATGTGGAACTATGATACTGAGTAGAGAAACCCCCCAGTGTTACATACATTTAGTAATGAGGCTCACGTAAATGTTTGCCACAAGGATTCAAGTCAGTATGCGATGAGGACTTTAATGTTAATGTTTTCAGATTTCTATGCATTTCCAGCATAAATGTGTTTTCGTTATCAAGAAAACAGTAAAGACTGACAAAAAAAAAGAAAAAAAAAACATTGATATTACAGGAATTATCTTTGAATTTTATTTGTATTTTTATTTAACCTTTATTTAACCATGAAGTCACATTGAGAGTCAAAATCTCTTTTTCAAGAGAGACCTGACCAAGAAGATAAGAATAAAATTAAAAAATGTTAAGAATATATCAATGGTAACTCATAGTAAGTGTTGTAGAAGATCCAGTAGGACTGCAGTATTACCATTGAGTGAATTTGTGTGTAAATCAAAAGTTATTTGGAAACATAGAAATCACACAGGAGAACATGTTTTGGACAATTAATAAACATAGAAATAAATATCACATACATTTAATATTATACATACATTTCTGATATGAAATACATCTACTAACTAGATTTACCTTTTACACATTACATTTACTGGTGTTCTACCATTTATAGCATATTTACAAACATTGTACAAAAAATATATATTCAAAGCATCTTCTGTTTTGTTTTTGTTTTTTCAGTCCATATCTGGAGTCCAGCAAGAAGTAGTAAGACAAGCACGGGCCTTCCTGTCTTTTGGAAAGATGCCAGAGATTCAGATCAGCAGGCGCAAATCCAGCGGAGAGAAGTCATGGCTTTGGTTTGCGACAGTCAAATCTCTCATAGGGAAAGGGGTTATGTTGGCTGTCAATCAGGGGAGAGTGGTGACCAACGTGCTCAACATTGCCAATGAGGACTGCATCAAAGTTGCAGCCGTCCTGAACAATGCCTTTTATATGGAGAACTTGCACTTCACCATCGAGGGAAAAGACACTCACTATTTTATCAAAGCCAGCTCACCAGAAATTGACCTTGGCACTCTCAGGCTGACAAGTGGACACAAAGCTCTGGAGAATGGCATTAATGTCACGGTCTCTCAGTCCACCACAGTGGTGAATGGCAGAACTCGCAGGTTTGCGGATGTGGAAATGCAGTACGGGGCCTTAGTATTTCATGTGCGCTACGGAATGACCCTGGACGAGGAGAAAGCTCGCATATTAGAGCTGGCCAGACAACGAGCCCTCTCCAGTGCATGGGCAAGGGAGCAGCAAAGAGTGCGCGATGGTGAGGAAGGTGCCAGACCGTGGACAGAAGGGGAGAAACGACAGCTGCTAAGTGCTGGAAAAGTACAAGGTTATGATGGGTACTATGTACTCTCTGTAGAGCAATACCCAGAGTTAGCAGACAGTGCTAACAACATACAATTTCTAAGGCAAAGTGAAATAGGGAAGAGGTAACAAACTGTTCATTATCAGTTGCCAAAGAGACTGTCTATGGATGTTTCCCACTAGGGTGACAGAGCTAAGTGTTGCTGCACATAGCTACAACAGAGTAAATGTAGGAACATAACTACTACTTAGGCCTTAACAAGGCCGTGACACAGATTTATTTATGTTGCACAACCTTGATGGACTCTGCAAGAGAAGAAGCTAAGGAGAAGAGTGGTAGTTAATAAAAGCAAGAACTTTTTTATAAAATGACCTTAAAGGTGATCTGTTTAAAAAAAAAAATGTGTTTACATATGCATATCACTGCACTCAGCTGGACTAATATGTGTAAAGGCCTACTGGTTTTCTTACTAGGCAATGTCTATAACCATGTTTGTTTTAATTCTAAATGGTTGACCTTTGCTTTAAAAAAAGTAGTCTCGCTCTTAATAGGAACTGATGTATCTTGGTTATACGCAAAAACTGGGAAAATACTGCTGTTAATAAATCAAATTGCTTCTACCGTGCTGCTTTATAAAAGGACATTAATGCCAATGAAATGCTACAGATATCAAATGTATCATTGGTTTTATAATGGTATCATGGTTTGCCTTTAAGAAGAGAAAACTAAGAAAATAACTGACAAACAAAATCATGTCATACAAAGCAAAAAGGAAAACCCAAACTTTTGTAAATTATGTGAGACAAGTTGTTTATGGATTTTTTAAAATATAAATTCCAATTAACTGTTCATCAATTATTAGTCTCAGAGGAGTTCATTTATGTAAAGTGTTTATACATAAAAATAAAATCTTAAAAATAATGGGGAATTTATTTGTCACATTTGTGGTTGTTTACACCTTGCACATTATTGGATTATGGTCTATTATGTATTTATTTACATTGTATTAACAGTACTGTCATACGAACCAAATCAACATCAGCAATTCAAAGCAAGAGTTTATAGTATTTTTTTCTGCCACATGTATCTGTTTTGGCTGCCTCACAACTTGTAATTTAAAGTGTACTAACCAAGGTTTGAATTCCAACTGTTAACACCATAATAAAATCGTGACATTAGATAGGTGTTGCAAAGACTATAAAATACTGATGAAGCTGTGTCTGGTCAGCAGTATTGATTTTTTTAAGATAAATGGGATGGCCATGATTCCCATATACCAGAAGTGCCCATGAGCAAATCCCAGACCCATGAAATATCCCCAAACTAATGCAACTGCATGTACAAAATAGCATTAAAAAAAAATCAGAGTCCCTGCTCGGCTCACCTGATGAAGGCACGAGCTCATGATGTGGAGACTGAGTCGTATAGTAACAGGAAGTGCAGGTTTGATTGTGGCTGGGAACAGTGGTATACATTGTTTTTTTATATATAGTCTAACTTCACTCTAACGAACCCCCCCTGGGACCTGGAGAAGTGTTTGTCATCAGGTTGTTCGCTATAATAGGGTTTGGCAATTTGCTGTCTCAGAATAATGAAGAAATGCCCAAATTGAATTAAACATCTTTATACGGTATACAGTAGTTCACATTGATCAACATTTAAACTGTATATTTAAAAGAAGACACTAAATAAATTAAAACAAATTAAAAGTACACTTACATGCTG
The DNA here is from genome assembly GCA_030684275.1 of Acipenser oxyrinchus oxyrinchus. NCBI lineage: Eukaryota > Metazoa > Chordata > Actinopteri > Acipenseriformes > Acipenseridae > Acipenser > Acipenser oxyrinchus. The sequence continues at coordinate 51,448,933 of CM060247.1, forward strand.
AATACAATAATTGCATGCCCTTTCCGTTGAAAAACATTTCCAGCGGAGATTGCTTCATATTTTCGTGCTTTCATGCAGTTTGTGTGAAGATGGACTCTTGCATACATCACACATGGTTCGCACTACAATGGGGTACCTATGAATCAGCCTTATCTTCGAATTAGCCTACTAAGGTCTTCGTTTTCACTGAGAGAATAGCACATTCACACTGGAGAAAGTTCAGTGTCAGTCACTACCGAGATCGTTTTATCGGTAGATTTTGTAAAAGTGATCGTACTAATAGCGTTAATTTCCATTGAAAAAAACGTCTGTTGCTGCTTGGATCGTTAAAAAAGGGGGTTCATTATAGTAGTTAGACTGTATATACGTATTTTTGGTCCAAAGCTGGTAGTGATCTGTAGAAAAAAAATGTCAAGGAATTTGCTAAGGTTATAAAAGAATGGGAACCACATATACATATACATATATATATATATATATATATATATATATATATATATATATATATATATATATATATATAACATGCAGATCCAGAGACCCACTAATTTGACACACATTTATTGGCTAGTGTCGAACCAGCATAAATATGTCTTGAAGCTGTAAAACTAACCAGATTAAAACCAGTGCTGACTATGTCAGACATTTTAAACAGGAAAGGTCACTTCCCCAGAGAAATCTCAGATTCACAGCACTAAAGTATAAGAAGCACTCCTGTTTGTTTGTTTTTTCTCACTGAAGGTTGTTGAGAAGTACTTTTCAGACAGACAGTGTGCCCACGGACACTGTGCCCCATGGGAATGTTGCCAATTAACCGCATACAGCCAAAGGGTATCTGCATTAATCTTTTATAGAAACAATCCTAGGTGCCCACGAACAGACATGTTTGTGAGTTTAATTACCCAGTCATTGTGTAAACGTAAGTTAAAAAGATGTTGTAAATCTTAGGTAGACAAAAAATAAACTAACTGAACAGCTGACTGCTGTGCAGGCAATTTAAACCCATGCAAATTTGGAATGCTATTGGGGGGGCTTTTCCTGCAAAAAACACTGATTGTGTGAAACAGAACCCTTAATTTACCAACTCTACCCCTTACCATTAAACACCTGTTTAATTGGGCAGTTACAATCTATCCCAGTATTGAAACAGGGTTAATGTAGGTATGAGATTTACACTGTTATATGTCAATAAACATATATGCTGCATTACCAAATATTACATATATGTGTAGATCTCAACCTTAAAGTTTTCCACTGCAGAGTGGAAGATTACATCTGAGAAGTGAATAAGGAAAAAGAAAAAACAATAAGAAATGTCACTACATTTCAGTTCAGATTTTTGTTCTAACACCTAGGTCCAATCACAGTAAGCAACTGAAGATCTGGTTGAAACAATGCTTTAGACCAGGGGTCTCCAATCCTATCACTAAATTAAATAATTGGACCATTTAAGCTTCTGATAAGCACTTAATTGGTCCAATTAAGTAATTTAGGGTACAGCTGGAACAAAAACCATGAGGGACACCGGCCCCCCAGGACCTGGATTGGAGACCCCTGCTTTAGACTGTTCAGTAGAATAATGAAGGACTGGGTTGGAAAAAGGTCCTGGATAGGAGAGGTTTCCGAAGGTAGTGTTCTGCAAATATCACCATTCCACTGTTTGACAATGTGTCAATGCTATAAAGCACACATTAAATGTCACCCACACGCAACATTCGATCTTTTGATTTGTATAATGCATATTACATAAACAAAAGTTGTATTAAAATTCACTACCAAATCGTTATACGTAGCAACTCTATATGGTGCCGCTGCCGTGTATGGAGCAGGGTATATTATCCAAAGCACTTGCGGGGTACCTATCACGGTTGTATTGCTTCAGTAAAATATGTGCTGAGTACCTAGTGTACAAGACAGTGTAAAAGAAGTGCTATGGTAGAATATGTTTGAAACATACAAAATATACACTAACACTAACAATTTTAATTTTAAAAACTGAGCACCAGCCGCCCCTCCCCCCTCCAGCTCATGTTACCCAGAAGCAAACCTTTAATTTCTTCATTCGTCATCTCGACAGCAAAGCGTTGTACAGCTTAAGCTGTATTGAAAGAAATGTCTCTAAACCTCTCTGCTGCTTGGGATTTTTTTGTTAAATGCCCAGACGACAAAAAAAAAAAAAAAAAGTTGAATGCAAACTGTGCAAGTGACTCTTATCATGGAGGCATAACCAATCTGGGTTCATTTGACAAGCGTAAGTTCATATTATTATTATTATTATTATTATTATTATTATTATTATTATTATTATTATTATTATTAATATTTTTAGTAGTAGTAAAATATGAGACTGATAACCTGCTTGGAACAGTGACTGTTAAATAAAGCTTTGTTTTGCCTAAGTCCACTGCAGTTGGTGCTGCTGCAATGCAAGCTTACTGTATATATCGCAAGCAGCATCAATTACATGTAAATAAATAACATGTATTTTTATTTTTATTTAATTGTAAAAACACGATAACTGTTCTTTATAACGTATTTTTAAATTACATGTGAATGTTTTATTCCATTTATATGGATTACCTGTAAAATGATAGGATTTTCAATCAAATATAAACAAGCAGCTATGGTGACATCACCAGGAAATTAGTACCAAAGAAGGTTCGAATCTTCCTTCTATAATGTGTTCCGAACCTTCGTTGCAGCCCTATTATAAACTAGGATACAACAAGTTAGGATTACAACAAGGTATATCTACAATGACATATTAGTATTACAGTAGTGGAAGGATAGTGTGTAGATCAGGGAAGTCCAGTGCATAGTAGTAGGAGTAGATCAAGAGATCTACATGTGCAGTCTAAACAGGGTTTATCCCAATTTGGCTGCTAAACACATTTTCTCCACTAGCCAACAGAGAAAAGAAAACAGTAGCCCATCATAGTTTATTATAATATACTTAACTGTTACCCACTGCCAGCGTATGTTTAAAAATGCTCAATAAAAACTTGTTTCCCCTTAACAGTGTGGAGTATGGTGTGTAGATAAGTGGAAAACATCCTAATTTAAATGCATGAAACTCTGAGGCACTGACACAACAAAATGTGAAAAAAGTTCAAGGGGGTGTAGACTTTCTATAGGCACTGTATACATAATGCACTGAAACTGACAATTTTTCAAAACCTTTAAATCAATCTGCAATTATATTTTCTGACTGCTGTACAATGCAGCCCCTGTAAAGTGGGCTTCTGGGAACACTTTACTGGCATGCAGTCGAAAACAGTTGTTGCCTTTTATGGGATAAACTGGAGTAGAGACAGGAATACAAGTCAATATAAATTGCTCACCCACACAGACGCTTATGATGATAGTACCACCCACTTCCTCTAGATTATCACCATTAAACAGCATTTTGTTAAACATAATTACTTAACAAACGTTTTGCCTACCATTATTTACTATGGCGATGGCTTTTTTGTTTTAATGTTTTATTTTTCCCTTGTACAATTCAAAATAAAAACATAAATAAATATGATTTATAAAAACTGTGCATTTGTACTATCCCTGCCTTAGTTCAGTTTCTGTTTCCATGGTAATGTTAAAAAGCAAGTGAACATATCCTTGTCTAGTTATTCATTTTGAAATAGCTTGCAAAAATGTTCAATTGGTTCAATTAGCAAAAAGGTTAGTCAAGGATAAACCCTGGTTTACGGCTTACCCTGATTTTGTGAGAAAAAAAAAGTTTCAGTGGCACTTATTAGGTTTTTATAGGGGCAGCGCTCCACCTAAGAGGGGCTTACAGACTTCCAAAGTTTTTAGTAATCAGTGTGATTTATCATGATATAGATTATGCTGTAAATCAGACTAAAATTGAAGATGTAAGGAACTCCTGGGAAGCTACAGTACTTAACAAAATATACAGTACATGTAACAACTGAGGATGAAATCTCAGTCTCCAGGTTCAGAGACCAATGTGCTGCCTGCTATGCCTAAAAGGCATATTATTCCACTTGGTCAACTACAAGAGATTGTCCATTACATTGCTGCGTAAACCAGTTTACTTTTAGTTTTCAGTGAATTCAAATGTAACTACATTAATTATACCAGGTTAAAATGACAACTTGACAAGTTGAAAAATAGTGCAATTATCCTATTGTCTTTACAAATACTAGGAAGAAAATGACCCAAGTGCAATTGTAATGGGCAGTGTTGACTGATGCATTGCCGTTACAGATTCTGACCCTTGATGGTGAGATGAGGTTTAACATTATATAACCACAAATGCAGATGAGCCTGTCTCCTTTACAGAGTGTTTTAGATGCTAGCTCGTGGTGTGCGTAGTTGCCAGTTTGCGCCCAGCCTCATTTGTTTACTGCCCCTAATGTCTTTAATATATATTTTTTATTCATAATTGTATATTTCATCACATTTCTTCCTGTTCATTAAAAAAAAAAAAAGATTTAGATTAGTATTTATTGATTTTTGCGTTTTTTACATCTCCCCATCCGCCTGAAAACTTTGCAGGATATCTGTTTTCTCCCTACGATTTGATTGTAATTATTGATTTTTATTTTATTTTCTCCTGGTCCATTTAAAAAAAAGGGTTTTTTTATAATATTTGATCAGATTTTTTCCTGTTTTTTCCTATATTTGGCTAAAACAACAACAACAACAACAACAACAACAAAAAAACCACACAAAATAAGATTTATACTATTGTAACAAACCTGGGTCTGCTGTAACTGCATTCAGGAAGGTTCTGTGACCCAGGGTCAAAGGTTCAACTGCAGCAGGTCGCCACCAATCAGAAGTTTCTCTTGCCAGGAGATAAGATTGTGCAACAATCAAGGGATCGAGAGTTGGAAGCTGTGCTTGCTTGGGATTGGTGGCTGGTGCGCCGGGGGCATGGCTTGGAAGGGGGGATAAGTAGGGCTGCTGAGACGAATGGGGTGGTGTGAGACGAAAGAGAGCTGAAGAACAGAGAGAGAATTGGAGAAGAAACAGCAAAAAAAGGTGGGACTAAGAGAACCAAGAAAGAAACCAGAGACTGCACTTAGTTGGCTGTAGCACACAGCCAAACTTAGTGCTTCGGACTTTCTTTTATTTTATTTTATTATTTTGTCACAGTCTGAGTAGCACTACACTGCTCAGCTGTAGCTGTACCACTGGCTGCCCAGTGTAGAGTCCCGGCATAATAAACCTCTGCATTCGAGAACCTGAAAAACCTGTGTGAGTCTGTATTAATTTTCATGCAACGCTATACTATATTGATTCGATTTTTATCCCCCAAAACGATTTGCAATTTTTGGTTTGATATGATTTCTCTTCTGCTCCGTTTAAAACAAATAACTATATTACTGTATATAAAAAAAGATATTATATTTCAATTCGCAATTGTAATTTTTTTAAAAACAACAACTTGGCTTTAAAATGTATTTTTTATGGAATTATCTCCTCTCCCCTCATAACATACGTTGTAATTGTATATGATCTAATTTTATTATTGTATATGATCTAATGACACTTCCTCCAGTGAGATCAGCAATGGTCAGGAAGAGTAGCCTATGGAAACTGAGCCTGAGCCCCTGCCTGAACCCAGTACAGTAGCTGGGCCTCGACTGAGGGGTAGTAGATTTCAGCCATTCTACCACTGGATCCTCCCTAACATCATCCAGCCTCAAATACCCCCTTTTTCTGGGGTACCAGCTACCAGTGTGAACACAACTGGGTTTACCCCAATTCACTTTTTTCAGTTGTTCATCACAGAAGACATTTTTAAATATTTGGTTACCCAAACCAATTTGTATGACCAACAATATCTGGCACAGCATGGGAACAACCCAGGGCCAGATTCTATGGTGTGAAAGTGGGTCCTCAAAACTGTTTTTGAATAGGAGGCAGTGTGGTCCAGTGGTTAAAGTCCAGGGACTATAACCAGAAGGTCACTAGTTCAAATCCCACCACTGCCACTGACGGACTCACTGTGTGACCCTGAACAAGTCACTTAACCTCCTTGTGCACCATCCTGCAGATGTTAAATCAATGTACTATTATAAGTGATTCTGCAGATAATGCACAGTTCACAGCCTACCTCTGTAAAGTGCTTTGTGATTGTGGTCCACTATGAAAGGCGCTATATAAAAATAAAGATATTATTATTAAAACATTCTGGGGTTTATCGCTTCTAATAGAACTAGGGGATAAACCTAGAATGGATTTATTTTGGTCCACCAATCCAGTCCATGCTGCCTCAATTTTCCCCTCCACAATGAGTCGGGACAGATTTCAGAATCTTAGTTTCTACATTACAACGACAATTCTAAGGCTGTCCCGAGGGACCATCCTCAATTTGACAGGCTCTTCAAATTAGTCACTTCTAGACCATCTGCAGCATAAATTTCAAGAGACACATACACCTGGCCAAAATATATCTGTGTATGAGTCCCTCCTGCTGTTCATGGGGAGGCTTCTCTTTAAACAGTATATTCCCAGTGTGCCCGTTATGGGATTAAATTTGTACAAACTCTGTGAGAGTTCCACTGGGTACACTCATCGGTTCACTTTCAGATTGGCTGCCCTCCATGCTTCCAGACCACTGAGAACATTGTGTGGGATCTTGTTTTTCCCCTCCTAAATCTTGGCTACCATATGTATGTAGATAACTTCTACAAAGGGATCCCTCTGTTCAGGGCCTTGTACACATCACAAACAATGGCTTGTGGTACAATAAGACCCAACAGGAAGGGATTTCCACAACAATTGGTAGCCAACAAACAGATATGTGGCAAAACCAACGCTCTGCGCTGTGAGAAACTGCTGGCAGTTAAATACACTGAAAAAAAAGATGTGTACCTCCTCATCACCATCCCATCATGATGACACTATTGTAGCAGTTTCTATGTGAGGTCAGGATACTCACACACAAGCCCAAGTGTGTCCTGGAGTACAGTAAATACATGGGAGGCGTGGATAGGTCAGACCAGGCATTGGAGCCGTACAATGCTGCAAGGATGACCATGGCGTGGTATAAGAAGCTTGGCATGTACATGGTCCAGACTTCTTTGTACAACGCTTATGTAATGTACCTAAGTACAACACCAGAGAATTGGCTCACATATCTGGACTTTCTGACCTCTGTGATCTCCAGCCTGAAAGATTGGAAACAGTGGCAAGGCTTAGTGAATGTCATTTTATTCGAACGCTGCCACGGTCTGGGAGAAAAGCTAAGCTACAAAAAAACGCTCCCAGAAGGGCATACGGAGGGATACAAGGTACTGCTGTACAAGGTACTACGCCCTCTCAGCCAGGCCTCTGTTTGGAGGAGTGTTTTGAAAGGTACCACACTGTAAACAAGTACTGGAAGGACTAAATAAACCCCAGAACAAACCACCATGATACATGCTGTACGTACCTGAGGTAACGTAACCAAAGGTTGTAAAAATCACTTCTTTTTATGTCATGTGACAACATTACCTTGGGCTCCAGAGGAATTATGGGTAACATACCATTGAGGGCGATATGTTACCAATTTCTAAAATCTTCATTTTGTGCAGCATCAACAAAGTATACTTATGCCAGGGTATCTCCTTCTTTGATGGCATATTGGGCACATGAAATTGGGGTGAGGGTATATAGAACAGGGGTCCGGAACCGGCAGCCTTTTGTGGCAGCCCGGGAGCATTGTTAATTAATTTTATTTAAAATTGTATAAAATATTTATTAATTTTGCTCCGGCACTCACGTCATCCTGACTCACTTGTTGCAGATTTTGCACATGTGCAGCATACACTTGCACAGCTGCTAGCCGACAAACGTGTCACAGTATGGCAAGCCAAATGATCATGTAGAGATATCTCAAACTAATTTCCAGATATCTTTAAATTGAGCTTTAAATTAGATATCTAAAATGCATTTTCCAATATCTTTAAATCATTTAGAAATATCTCTAAATAGCTTCCTGTTCATTTCAAGATATCTCTAAAGAACTTATTGGAGGCTGTGTAGTACAGTGGTTAAAGAAAAGGGCTTGTAACCAGGAGGGCCCCGGTTCAAATCCCACCTCAGCCACTGACTCATTGTGTGACCCTGAGCAAGTCACTTAACCTCCTTGTGCTCCGTCTTTCGGGTGAGACATAATTGTAAGTGACTCTGCAGCTGACTCTGCCTTGGATAAAGGTGTCTGCTAAATAAACAAATAATATTATAATAATATAAATGGACAGGAAGTCAAAAGAAAGCATTTTCACAGGAAGTCATTTAGGGATATCTTGAAATGATTTAGGAGCATTCTAAATGAATGGGAAATTACTTCAAGATATCTCTAAATGACAGTTTTGCGTACCTTGCTCGCAAAACATTATTTAAATATTTAATATAAATCAATTTGAGATAACTTTATTTCATTTTTAGATATCTGAAATTAAGATATCTTCAAAAGGGTTAATTTACAGATATCTCATATTCATTTAAAGATATCTGCAAATGATTTACAGATATATCTAATAGGACTGTCAGTTAAGTCACCAAATACCAATCAATTAATTGGGAACACAAAATCAAATCGTTCAAATAAATATTGATGATTGTACCGCCGGCATACATTTTCGCTCCATTCCTCACCCCCCGACATGCTTATTTTAGTATCATTGCTGTTAAGTAAAAGCTTGTGCACAACAATTGAATGTGAGGGGTAATTACGCCTTGGTAGCATCAGGAGAAAAAAAAAAAAAACAACAACATTTGCAACAAGCTAAAAGCATGTTTAACATATGGGTGTTACAAAAATATTTACTCCAAACAGATCATAGTACTTTGGAATGTAATCTATATAAACTAGATATGAGTTTATGAGAACCAACCTTGCCAAGGCTATGTATGCAAAGTTTCCGGCATAACGTTTTTCAGCATAAGTATACTTTTTTGACGCTGCACAAAATAAAGATTTTAGAAATGGGTAACATAACATCGCCCTTCAATGGTTTGTTACCCATAATTCCTCTGGAGCCCAAGGTAATGTTGTCACATGACATAAAAAGAAGTGATTTTTACAACCTTTGGTTACGTTACCTCAGGTACGTACAGCATGTATCATGGTGGTTTGTTCTGGGGTTTATTTAGTCCTTCCAGTACTCGTTTACAGTGTGATACCTTTCAAAACACTCCTCCAAACAGAGGCCTGGCTGAGAGGGCGTAGTACCTTGTACAGTAAGTAGTACCTTGTATCCCTCCGTATGCCCTTCTGGGAACATACACAGCGTTTTTTGTGGCTTAGCTTTTCTCCCAGACCGTGACAGTGTTAGAATAAAATGACATTCACTAAGTCTTGCCACTGTTTCCAATCTTTCAGTCTCTGTCCTCCTGCTCTGGATTCAAGGCAGCACACTTTTTTGTTGTTTATCTTTGGCAGAAATACTGTAAATAGCTAGAGCGTTCGGTGCATTTTTGTTGATAAACTTAAATAATGTTATTAACTTTACGTGTTTACAAAAATGTAATTATTGAATAGATTATCCAGTATTTATATCGATGTATATAATGAGGAATGGTGTCGATCGAAAAATCGAAAGATTTCTTAAAATGCAAATTTGAGATATCTCTAAATGATCATTTGGCTTGCGATAGCCACAGCAGTATGCACTCAGGTAGCCGACAAATGCATCACAGCAGTTTACAATTGGTTAACGTGACAGGAATTTAAGAAGACAAACATGTCCTGTGTTGGAAAATGATGCTTGGCTGAGAGACCTTTCTGACAGAGATCACAGGACACTTGAATGAACTAAATTTGTCATTGCAAGGCCGTGACAAAACAGTTGCTGATTTGGCCAAACGTGTCTGACAGTTTCGACAGCAACTGTATTGGTTTATCGACCAAATGACTGATTTCACTCATTTCCAGTTGTTGGGTGGTGGTGACTTTGAAAATGAGCGCTGTTACCTGGCTGAAAGAACTGCAAATGACATTTTCCCATTGATTCTAAGATTTCAACAGGATGGATCCGGCATTCTCATTTCTAAAAGATCCTTTCTCTATTGCAGTCAGAAATGTAAAAGAGTTGGAAGAACTGTTATCACTGAATCAACAGCAATTTGAAAGTTACTGTGGCAAAGTGCCCCGCCGTGTGTATTTTGTGTTATGTTTTAATGTTGGTGTATAGTCATTGGTATACAGGATATAAACGGGTCTGTGTTTCACGTGTATTTAAAAATGTAGATTTGTATTTAGGCACGAGGATGGCACAAATCACTTCACGTGCTGGTTAAAATGTAATGTGTGATCACGGGAGTACACTTAATTCACGTGCAGTTGTACCGAGATTCCAATTGAATGATTGACTAGCAATCGAGTCTCGGTACAACTGCATAAAAACAGCATGTTTTCACTCACTCGGGGTTGGGTGTTGAGTGGAGAACGGTGAGAGAGAAGGAGAACGTATAGTAAAAAATAATAGTAATCATTTATTTTACTCACCGTGTTTGTTTGTCTCCGTGCACCGTTTGTTAAGTGTTAGTTCGTTTTGTTTGTCTGTTTATTTTGGCCTCAAGCGCCGTGTCCTGTTTTGTGTTCTGCTTGTTAAACCTTTTTATTTATTTGTTATTAAACGCTGAGTGCAACCATCGCACTTAGTTTCTCTCATCACCTCCGTCTGTCTGTGTGTTTCTCTCTCTGGTCTGAGTTCCTCCCTGCAGCCAGCCTGTCACACGTGGTGTCAGAACCGGGATCTACAGCGCCTCCAGGACTCAGGCCAGAGCAGGAACCGCAATTTGTTTTTTGTTTTGTTTTTAAAACAACAAAAAATAAATAAATAAAAAGGTTTAACAAACAGAACACAAAACAGGACACGGCGCTTGAGGCCAAAATAAACAGACAAACAAAACGAACTAACACTTAACAAACGGTGCACAGAGACAAACAAACACGGTGAGTAAAATAAATGGTTATTATTCTTTTTACTATACGTTCTCTTTCTCTCTCTCACCCGTTCTCCACTCGAACACACAACCCCGAGTGAGTGAAAACATGCTGTTTTTATGCAGTTGTACCGAGACTCGATTGCTAGTCAATCATTCAATTGGAATCTCGGTACAACTGCACGTGAATTAAGTGTACTCCGGTGACCACACATTACATTTTAACCAGCACGTGAAGTGATTTGTGCCATCCTCGTGCCTAAATACAAATCTACATTTTTAAATACACGTGAAACACAGACCCGTTTATATCCCGTGTACCAATGACTATACACCAACATTAAAACACAACACATAACACAAAATACACACTGGGGGGGCACTTTGCCACAGTGACTTACTTTCTCTGCAAGCCTCAGGTGACGTTGCTAAGTCAGACATTTTGAGCACCTGGCCTGATATACTTCAATCGGAGGATTATGCTGAAGTTAAATCTGTTGGCGCCAGGCTGTTGTCTATGTTTGGGTCAACTTACCTCTGCGAAGCCACGTTTTCAACAGTGAAAGTTCTCAACTCAAAGTTTAAAAGCAGACTTAGTGAAGTCATTCTGGAAGCACAGATTTCGCATTGATAGTACAGAACATATTTTCCAGTACTTATATTTCATAATGTACAAACGTGTTTAAATAAAGTGCTATATATATATATATATATATATATATATATATATATATATATATATATATATATATATATATATATATTTAGCTCAAAGAGCCAGCTGCCTAACGTTTCGATATGTTGCACATATCTTTCTCAAGGGAGCCTGTGTTTGAATCAAAACATTGGAGGTATTTATAGGTTTTGACGGCATGACAACTACTTGTTATTGTTTACATTCAAATCTATGATTTATTCTTACATGATGTAATGCTCTTCTATATATTGTGACATCATTTTTACTTCTATCTTAGAATCTGTATTAATTCTAATAAACATTATTTTATATAAATTTATATTTTTATTATATCATGCAATGCTGGCTCTGAGGATCAGTCTAGATTTGGCCTCCCAAGCATCAGCATGCACAATTTTGAACAAACTTTGTTTATTTATTTAAATGTTATATATCTATTGAAGTTAATTAGTTCATTCTTTTCTGTTGAGTCCCGCTGGCATAATTGTATTCAGTCTATTTATCCATTTACTTTCTTTTATTCTTCTATATGTTGCATTGTCTAATTTTAGCTGTTCTAATACTACAAACTTTACATCATTTATGTCATGTCCTTGACTGGTGAAGTGCTGTACTATTGGTTCATTCATTTTTTATTTCTAATTAATGAAAGGTGGTTCTGAATTCGTTTATATAAAGTAGTTCCAGTCTCTCCAACATATTTGATTTCATCACATTTTTCACAGGCTATTCCATAAACAACATTGCTATTTTTACAGTAGGTATTAGTTTTTAGTGGATATGTGGTGTTCTTATGTTTAATTATATTTTTACTTTTATCTATGTATTTACACACTTTACATCTACTGGTGCACATGTTCGTAGAACCTATTTTGTCAATTATTCTTTTATGTTTACTGTGAACTAAAATATCACCTAAATTAGCTTCTCTTTTGAATGCTACAACTGGGGCCTTAAGAAATACTTTTTTAATTTTTCTGAATTATGTAGAATCATAAGTGTTTCCAAACTATCTTAGAAATATTGGGCAAAAGTTTAGAGTAAGTCATTATTAATGGGACTCTTTTGACCTTTTATCTCTAGTTTTATAATCTAGTAGATCATCTCTTTTAGTTTATCCACTTTTCTTAACTCCGTCTCTATAATTCTTTCTTTGTATCCTCTTTTTTTAAGATTTGTTTTTAATACATTTCTTTGTTTTACATAGTCACTTTCTTTTGAGCATATATATTTATATTAGACAATTAATTAGACAAATTAGACAATTAATTAGACAAATTAGACAATGCAACATATAGAAGAATAAAAGAAAGTAAATGGATAAATAGACTGAACACGATTATGCCAGGGACTCAACAGAAAAGAATTAACTAATTAACTTCAATAAATATATAACATTTAAATAAATAAATAAACAAAATTCATTCAAAAGTTGTGCATGCTGATGCTTGGGGAGGCCAAATCAAAACCCTCGGAGCCAGCATTGCTTGATAACATAAATCTAAGTTTATATAAAGTAATATTAATTAGAATTAATACAGATTCAAAGATCAAGTAAAAATGATGTCATATTATATAGAACACCATTACATCATGTAAGAATAAGTCATGGATTTGAATATAAACAATAAGTAGTTGTCATGCCATCAACACCTATAAATAAATACCTCCAATGATGATTCAAACACAGGCTCCCTTGAAAAAGACATGTACAACATATCAAAACATGGGGCAGCTGGCTCTTTGAGTTATATATATATATATATATATATATATATATATATATATATATATATATATATATATATATATATATATATATACAGTACTGTGCAAAAGTTTTAGGCAGGTGTGAAAAAATGCTGTAAAGTAAGAATGCTTTCAAAAATAGACATGTTAATAGATTATATTTATCAATTAACTAAATGCAAAGTGAGTGAACAGAAGAAAAATCTAAATCAAATCCATATTTGGTGTGACCACCCTTTGCCTTCAAAACAGCATCAATTCTTCTAGGTACACTTGCACAAAGTCAGGGATTTTGTAGGCATACAGTCAGGTGTATGATTAAACAATTATACCAAACAGGTGCTAATGATCATCAATTCAATATGTAGGTTGAAACACAATCATTAACTGAAACAGAAACAGCTGTGTAGGAGGAATAAAACTGGGTGAGGAACAGCCAAACTCAGCTAACAAGGTGAGGTTGCTGAAGACAGTTTACTGTCAAAAGTCATACACCATGGCAAGACTGAGCACAGCAACAAGACACAAGGTAGTTATACTGCATCAGCAAGGTCTCTCCCAGGCAGAAATTTCAAGGCAGACAGGGGTTTCCAGATGTGCTGTCCAAGCTCTTTTGAAGAAGCACAAAGAAACGGGCAACGTTGAGGACCGTGAAGCGAGTGGTGCGGCCAAGGAAACTTACTGTAGCAGATGAAAGACACATCATGCTTACTTCCCTTCATGATCGGAAGATGTCCAGCAGTGCCATCAGCTCAGAGCATGAAAACAGTGGGACCCTGGTACACCCATCTACTGTCGGAGAAGTCTGGTCAGAAGTGGCCTTCATGGAAGACTTGCGGCCAAAAAGCCATACCTCCGGCGTGGAAACAAGGCCAAGTGACTCAACTATGCCGAAAACACAGGAACTGGGGTGCAGAAAAATGGCAGCAGGTGCTCTGGACTGATGAGTCAAAATTTGAAATATTTGGCTGTAGCAGAAGGCAGTTTGTTCACCGAAGGGCTGGAGAGAGTACAGAATGAGTGTCTGCAGGCAACAGTGAAGCATGGTGGAGGTTCCTTGCAAGTTCGGGGCTGCATTTCTGCAAATGGGTTGGGGATTTGGTCAGAATTAATGGTCTCCTCAATGCTGAGAAGTACAGGCAGATACTTATCCATCTTGCAATACCATCAGGGAGGCATCTGATTGGCCCCAAATTTATTCTGCAGCATGACAACGACCCCAAACATACAGCGAAAGTCATTAAGAACTATCTTCAGCGTAAAGAAGAACAAGGAGTCCTGGAAGTGATGGTATGGCCCCACAGAGCCCTGATCTCAACATCATCGAGTCTGTCTGGGATTACATGAAGAGAGAAGCAACTGAGGCTGTCTAAATCCACAGAAGAACTGTGGTTAGTTCTCCAAGATGTTTGGGCCAACCTACCTGCCGATTTCCTTCAAAAACTGTGTGCAAGTGTACCTAGAAGAATTGATGCTTGATGCTGTTTTGAAGGCAAAGGGTTGTCACACCAAATATGGATTTGACTTAGATTTTCTTCTGTTCACTCACTTTGCATTTAGTTAATTGATAAATATAATCTATTAACATGTCTATTTTTGAAAGCATTCTTATTTTACAACATTTTTTCACACCTGCCTAAAACTTTTGCACAGTACTGTATATATATATATATATATATATATATATATATATATATATATATATATATATATATATATATACAGCACTGTTAACTAATTTTTTTGTTCAGTTATGTTAGAAAACTTTTCCACAGTTTTGATTTATTTTTATTAGTATTGTACGCTGTTAGCATTGTATGTGTGTGTGTGTATATATTGAAATTCTTGAAAACCTTTTAGTAACAGTTAGGCACAGAACCCCGACAGAGACCCAATGCTTTCCGGCCCAGAAGAAGTCCGTCAGCTTCCTCTGGACCCTGGTGACAAACTCAGAGGGCGGGATCAGGACGGTGAATCGATGCCAGAGCATCGATGCCACCAGCTGGTTTATGACCAGAGACCTGCCCCTGAAGGAAAGCAATTAAAGCACATCCGACCACTGCCTCTGACTCGCAGCAACCTTGTCCTCCAACTTCACCCAGTTGGCTGCAACCGAGGTCTCCGCGGAGCTCAGGTGGACTCCCAGGTATTTGAAACTGTCCGCATTCCACTGGAATTGCTGAAGCGGGACAGGAAGGGAATCCACCCACCAGGGACCTACTAGAAGCATTTGTTCGAGTTGATCCTGGCAGAGGATGCGGCAGAGGAAACGCTCTGGATTGGAGGCCACTAGGAGCATGTCAGTGGCTAAACCATCAGGACTATCCTTGTGTCCGGCACGTCGAGTACCATCCCCGTGAGCCTCCTGCAAAGGAGGCAGAGGAAGGGCTTGATGCACAGCGCGTACAGTTGACCAGGCAGAGGGCATCCTTGACGTACTCCTCTCCTGAACACGAGGGGTGCGGTCAGTGACCAGTTAACGTTTAAAAAGCACTTGGCAGAGGCGTACAGCATCCGGAACAGGCCAACGAAGTGCGGCCTGAATCTGAATGCTCTCAGGGTTCCGAGAGATACTTGTGATCCACCCGGTCAAACGCCTTCTCCTGATCCAGAGACAGGAAGGCGACCGACCGACCGGTCCTCCTGCAATAGTGCAGCAGGTCCCAAACCAGGAAAATGTTGTCAAATATCGTCCGGTTCAGAACCATGTAGGACTGGTCAGGGTGGATCACGTCTGCCAGCACGGACTTGAGCATCAAGCAGGCAGCCTTGGCCACGATTTTGTAGTCCATGCACAGCAGCGAGACCGGGAACCAGTTTTTGAGGCAGCGCAGAGCCCCTTTCTTGGGCAGCAGCGTAATCACCGCCCGCCTCATCGAAGGGGCATCTCCTGGTCTCGTAGGCTTCCCCAGGACCCGCGCAAAGGCAGGCCCCAGCAAGTCCCAAAACTTTTGAAGAACTCCACGGGCAGCCCGTCTGTGCCCGCTGATTTGTTGTAAGGCATCAGATGGAGGGCGCCGGAGAGCTCAGCCAGGGTCAGCTGGCCCTCGAACTCGTCCCTGATGCCCTCGCCGACCGTGGGAAGCCCATCCCACAGATCCCTGCACGTGTTGGAGTCGACGGGGCAGAGTAGAATGCCCTGGCCCTCTCGTTCACACTCTCTGGATCTGTCAAAAGGGAGTTTGTTCTTTTGGTCTCCCTTCTTTTTCTCCAATGTGTAGAAGAAGTGTGTGCTGCAGTCCATCTCCCAAAGGAACTGGACCCTCGAGTGCACAAACGCCCCCGGGACCGCTGGAGCTGCAGGTCCCGCAAGGTGCTCGTCTTCTCCTTGTATGCGCTCTGCTCAACGAGCTCTCCAGATCGAGCAGCTCCCTTTCTAGCCGCTCGATCCGTGAGTTCCTCCGTCTGCTCGTGCCCTAGTGTAATCCTGACAAAAGATCTTGATCTGCGTCTTTCCCACATCCTATCACTCACTCCAGGTGGGGAAGCGAGATCGCCTGCAGTGCCAGACCGTCCAAAAGTCCCAGAAAGACTGCTCAAAGTGCTCGTCCTCCAACAAGTTGGCACCGGGGCCACCGTCACGGCCTTATGTCGGAGGAGTGAACGCAGTTGCCCCCCCCCCCAAAGGGCCACAAGTTCATCGGCGCTGATGTTACTCATGTGGGTGGACATCCGGCGAAATAACTGGACGCTTGCCGGACCTTCAAGAGGTGAACGATACTGTCTCCATCCTGGATCTGGTGGTGTAACAGATGGCCCAGCACAACGCTGGTCACATTGAGTACCGTTGGAATGAAGGACCCGGTGAAGAGCATTGCCACCCCACATGAAGATTGTGAGGTGGCTGAATGACACTCACCCCCCTCAAGAAGCCAGTTGTGTGGGTTTTCTTCAAGAAGCACACAGAGTAACCTCAATTTTTCAGGTAGGAGATTACCTGTGCCCTGCGGAAATGGTCCCCACATCCATTGACGTTCACAATACTGATGTGATACATGACCTTCTGTCAGGATTTGTCGGCGACACTCACGGGACATCCTGAGTTCTCCTGAAGTTCACCAACTGGTCGTATAACTTTCGGGCTCGAATGTGCACGTTTCATTGACGTGGCTGGCCCTGAGGAAGGACCTCCAGGAGCTCCTCCGCAGGGATGTCCGGTGGAGGGGCGGACAGACTCTCCGAGCCCACGCTGCACTTGGACGTCCTCCTTCCACTCCTCCGGCTGTTGCGTGAGTGTGTTGCGTCTTATCTTGATCTTCACTGTCTCTCCCTGTGCCCCACCCCTGGCAGGAGAGACCGGTGGAGGGACCCTTGTGGGGACCGTCTGCACTGTCGATTCAGGGGGACGAGACACAGTCTCAGGCCCATCCTCGGTCCTTGGAGGGAGGGGATCTACCCTCTTGGGTTCTTCCCCTCCCTCTGTGGCGGTCACCGTGGAGCCCGGGGCAGCCTCAGGAGATGTTGTGGTTTCCCCCTCAGTGACAACACCAGGGCCGTGACCCTCGTCGCCACCAGAGGGGAAGCCTGAGGCAGTGGCTGTTTCCGGGCCCCTCCTGCGCCCCCTCAGTGACCGTAACTAAAACTGGCCCCTCAGCGGTGGGTTGGGGACCTGTTTTGTGGCCTTGTTGCGTGTCGTCGAGGGGATCTACCTCGAGGGCGCCACCTGCTTCCGCCCTCCCGGGTTCGTCCCCTCCCTTCGGCGCCTCAGTGGCTGTCGTCTGCATGGGCTCCACCTTTTCATGCGAGCCCAAGTCTGCCTCAGGGGATGGTTGTAATCCCCTCCGCCCCCCCCTCAGCTTGCATGGGCTCCGCAGTTAACGTCTGCGATTAACTAGTTAATTTTTTTGGAGATTATTTTTTTTTTAACTAGCGTTAATCGCATTGCTGTGTTTTGAACCTTTCGGCACACCATACACCAATCCTGGCTGCGGCAACATTAGACTGAGTGTCTGTCCAGTTATTCTTTAAATAAAAAGTTAGTCACTGAACTGCGTAATTAAGGTTAAGCACTAAAAATGAATGGGATGTTTTTTAAGTTTTTAATTTTTTTTTTTAATGTTCTGATGGCTCACTGGACAGAAAGACGCTTACTTGTCTACTGACAAAGTGGGTTCCAGTGGGTACGCCTTCACTTCTAAAAATAGACTAGCAGCTTTTCTGCTACAGACAATAACAATACAACAAATTAAACCCACCAGTTTCGACAGAAATTCAGGGTCACTGTAAGCCCATGAATCAAGTTAAGTATCATAATATAAGACCTTTTTTTTAAAGGAGTATGCTGCATTGCTGCTTTTTTATATTTTTGCGCGCGTAGTATGTACCAATTTTTCTTGTTAGTTTGCAGTTTTTGGATATGAGGACAACGTTTTTTGTTGTTGTTGTTTTCACAATTAACAGTTCATTTCCTAGAAATGCTTACTGTAGCTAAATATTCATAATTGTATTTTTTTTTTTAATGTTTATTTCAGTCCATAATCACATTTAAAAATATATATCCTAGTCTGTTTTTTTTCTCTGTTTGCTTTGCTGTGAAACAATGAAATGTGCTTTTAAATCCTCCATGTCCTTACTTTCTCATTTAAAAGTGGAATGAAGAACGAGAAAATGAGAGCGCAGCATTTTAATAATTGACTAGTTTTTTTGTAATGGAGTTAATACAATTACTAATAGTGATTGTAATAAGTTGCAAGATTTGCATGTAAGTTGTTTTTTTCTTTTAAACAATGTATTCTATTAATTTAAATCTGTACCAGGGCAGTACATTTACAGCTATAGCCTAAGTCTAAGTCTTAATTATGACATACTCAGCTAACTAAATTAAACTAAAATAAATTACCTGTTAGTTTCAAGTTTATATGAAAAACAGGCCAACATATTCAACACAGTATTGGTTGTACGTAGTACCGCTGCTAATTTACAGTAACGCATGGCACAGTATTGTATGTATTATATTAAAAGACTTGCTTTGGGTAAGTTCAGATTACATGCAAGTAAACATTTTTATTTATTTATTGTAAAATTTTTAAATTAAAGTTGCCTGTTAACTGTTAGGTGTTAGTGCAGACTGGATGAGCACAGAAACTCTTACTGAGTTACAGTCTTTGCAAATTATGACTCCCGGGTTTAGGCTTTGGAAAGTCTGTAATTTCAAGTAGTATAGTGCATCCAAATTTGTTTTGGGCCGGGATACATACATCCAGGTGACATAGAGGGTTCCCCCTCTGTGAGAATCAACTTTGAAATAAGTGTCCCAAAGCGATTTAACCCCCGAAATACCCCAGCTACTTATTCAATTTGCATTAATTGGATAACATGCCAACTTGCTGTCTGTGCCATGTTTGCCCGCTGATGTAGAAAATAAGGTTTAAAAAAAAGGGAACGGTGAAATTATTAACAAGGACCCCAGTAGCCTAACTACCGTAGACTAGCTAGCTGCCTACATAAATAAATGAATAATAATCAAGAGTAAACAAACTACATTTTCCCAAGTAATTACTAAATACTACTACTAATAATGACTGCTCCCTTGAGACACCGCTTGGCGGAGAACCTCTGACCATCGGAGGGCGAGAGTCCCCAGTGGGAGGCCCTGTACTCCCGCTGGTCTCCAGGGCAGCCGGGGACTTGGGGTGGAGGGTCTTGCACGAGCGCCAAGGCGTCAGGAGAGATCCTGCGTCACTTTACCGACTCGGACGCCTGCATGCCCTTTCTGCGGACTGTCCGAGTCGGTAAGCCATATTTATTTTCTGTGCGCCAGGCTGCAGCCGTTCTTTCTTTTATTGAAAAACCTCCTGCTGCAGTTCTGGCTGCACTTTTCTCCCACCCTCTTCATTTTCGGGCACCCTGTTCGTGGCTCCAGCAAGAAGAGAGACCTCCTCGTGAATCTGCTCCTGGCTCTTGGTAAACTGGCCATTTACAAGACCAGGAAGCGTAAGATGAGCGGGGAGGGTCTCTTTGACTGCGAGGCCATGTTCAGGGCCCTTGTCCGATCTCGGGTTCAGTTAGAGCACGCCCACGCGGAGTCCGCTGGCGACATGTCCACCTTTGTTGACCAGTGGGCTCTGGGGGGCGTGCTCTGTACCACCTCCCCTTTCGTTTTACTGATTTAATTTACAGTCCTTTTTTGAACCGGTCTTTTTCGTTTATTAGTTAAGGCTCAGTCCTTGTTGGCACCACTATTTGTTTAGGGGTGCTAATTTGAATTTTTTCTCCGGCTGCCTTTGGGTGGCCGGTGCACCGGCTGCCATTGGGCAGTCAGTGCAGTCTATAAACTGTCCCTTAAATAGGACTAATACGACTGCTAATAATAATGTTCTTGGAAACGGCACAGTTACATAGACGCGCCACATTTAAGTGGCTAACAGAGTGCCTGTGTGTAAATCTGAACCGGTCAATCTGAACCAATCAATCTGAACCGATGTACAGTACTGTGCAAAAGTTTTAGGCAGGTGTGAAAAAATGCTGTAAAGTAAGAATGCTTTCAAAAATAGACATGTTAATAGATTATATTTATCAATTAACTAAATGCAAAGTGAGTGAACAGAAGAAAAATCTAAATCAAATCCATATTTGGTGTGACCACCCTTTGCCTTCAAAACAGCATCAAGCATCAATTCTTCTAGGTACACTTGCACACAGTTTTGAAGGAACTCGGCAGGTAGGTTGGCCCAAACATCTTGGAGAACTAACCACAGTTCTTCTGTGGATTTAGGCAGCCTCAGTTGCTTCTCTCTCTTCATGTAATCCCAGAGAGACTCGATGATGTTGAGATCAGGGCTCTGTGGGGCCATACCATCACTTCCAGGACTCCTTGTTCTTCTTTACGCTGAAGATAGTTCTTAATGACTTTCGCTGTATGTTTGGGGTCGTTGTCATGCTGCAGAATAAATTTGGGGCCAATCAGATGCCTCCCTGATGGTATTGCATGATGGATAAGTATCTGCCTGTACTTCTCAGCATTGAGGAGACCATTAATTCTGACCAAATCCCCAACTCCATTTGCAGAAATGCAGCCCCAAACTTGCAAGGAACCTCCACCATGCTTCACTGTTGCCTGCAGACACTCATTTGTGTACGCCTCCAGCCCTTCGGCAACAAACTGCCTTCTGCTACAGCCAAATATTTCAAATTTTGACTCATCAGTCCAGAGCACCTGCTGCCATTTTTCTGCACCCCAGTTCCTGTGTTTTCGTGCATAGTTGAGTCGCTTGGCCTTGTTTCCACGTCGGAGGTATGGCTTTTTGGCCACAAGTCTTCCATGAAGGCAACTTCTGACCAGACTTCTCCGACAGTAGATGGGTGTACCAGGGTCCCACTGTTTTCTGCCAGTTCTGAGCTGATGGCACTGCTGGACATCTTCCGACATGGCGGGAAGTAAGCATGATGTGCTTTTCATCTGCTGCAGTAAGTTTCCTTGGCCGATCACCGCGCCTATGGTCCTCAACGTTGCCCGTTTCTTTGTCCTTCTTCAAAAGAGCTTGGACAGCACATCTGAAAACCCCTGTCTGCCTTGAAATTTCTGCCTGGGAGAGACCTTGCTGATGCAGTATAACTACTTTGTGTCTTGTTGCTGTGCTCAGTCTTGCCATGGTGTATGACTTTTGACAGTAAACTGTCTTCAGCAACCTCACCTTGTTAGCTGAGTTTGGCTGTTCCTCACCCAGTTTTATTCCTCCTACACAGCTGTTTCTGTTTCAGTTAATGATTGTGTTTCAACCTACATATTGAATTGATGATCATTAGCACCTGTTTGGTATAATTGTTTAATCATACACCTGACTATATGCCTACAAAATCCCTGACTTTGTGCAAGTGTACCTAGAAGAATTGATGCTGTTTTGAAGGCTAAGGTGGTCACACCAAATATGGATTTGATTTAGATTTTTCTTCTGTTCACTCACTTTGCATTTAGTTAATTGATAAATATAATCTATTAACATGTCTATTTTGAAAGCATTCTTACTTTACAGCATTTTTTCACACCTGCCTAAAACTTTTGCACAGTACTGTATATATATCACAACCGATGATATACACATATATACATCGGTTGTGATATATATCGGTAGAGATACATCGGTTCAGATATATATATATATATATATATATATATATATATATATATATATATATATATATATATATATATATATATATACACACACATTGGTTCAGATATACAGTATATATGTATTTTAGCTCAAAGAGCCAGCTACCAATGTACATACATACATTGGTAGACAAATTTGGAACAAATATATACATATATCTGAACCTATGTATATTTACAAACAGAAATTTATTTCCTACGTCACCCCATAAAAAAAACATATATATATATATATATATATATATATATATACACACACACACACACACATTAAATATATACATTAAATAATGTACAATATAGAAGAATAAAATAAAATAAATGGATAAATAGACTAGATACCATAATGCCTGAAGGTTTAAATAGAAAGAAACAGTAGATCATTGAATGACATCACAAAGACATTACATTTAAAGAGAAATAAATGTGTGGTTATTATGGCATCAAACAGACTATAAATACCTCCAATGTTTGTTTTCAAACACACTTACCTATATATATACTGTATGTATATATACTGTATATTTACACAAAAATACAATTACAATTGACCAAAGGCAACATAGCACCTGTGTACAACTGAATATACTGATGTAATTGATTAACATCAAGTAATTTGTGGTTTAGAGGCGAGTTGAAAATGTTGATGTGTTTTAAAGTTTTTCTGGATTATTACACGCCCCACACTGCATTCTTCTTTGACATAATTTCTGGTAGGAAAAGGCAAACAGTGAATTTGCATCGATTTACTTAAGCTTCACTTAAAACAACGAGTGAAACCATGGGGGACATTTTCAGGGCTGTAGGGATGAAGTATGGAGCCTGACATCCCTGCCCTTATTTGGTTTCCACAAAATGAAGGCTTGAAAAGCATACCTACCTTTCTGGAGTGTGCTTTTCAGTACATTTCCGGAATTAGATACAGAATTGCTAAATTAGTAAAATACACTGTAAAATTTCCAATACTGACTAATTGAAAACTTTTTAAATAAAAATTAGCAATGGAGAATTTCTTTCTCACATTGGGTGACACTATAGCCATTGATTTCAGTGGATGGATATAAAAACTGTTATCTTTCCTGTCTAATTTTGTTTTTCTCATTTCCAACCCCACTGGTTTCAATATTAGCATCTCCCCTGAGTATGAAAACTAATCGAATGTAGCTCTTAATATACAGATTCACCATAATTACTGCTAGAGGAAACAGATGTGGTTTAGTTGAACATCTTGATGTCAGCATGGCTGGAAAATCAATTTTTGAATATCTCGACACTATGTGTGAATTTAAGGGCTAAAACCAGTCAGAAACAGTTTCAAAAGCTAGTTAAATGGCAGAGACTGAAGCCACCCGTCAGTTTCACTAGCAGCAAAAGGTCTGTGACAACCAGCTAGAAACATTGACTGTCTCTACCAAAATTGAATGAGTGTGCCTCTAGTGCGCCGCTAGACTACGCCCATTAAAGGTACAAGCATTTGAATGAGTGTGATTTGGCAGTTCCTGCCTTAGCGCATTGTGGCAGAATGAGGGTACTGCCCTATGTTTCTAGTGTGTGTGTATATGTGTGTTTTGTAGTGGTGGTGGGTAATTAAAGGGTTAATTCACTGGCACTTTAAAAACATGTGAGAATGTGGTGGAGGGTTTAATTGATTAAGTGGGTGTAAATTGCTGCACAGGTGTGTATATAAGGGAGCACTGAGAGCACAGGTTTAGTTGGTGTTAGGATTCTGGAGAGTGTAGATCTCTGATCCTGTGTGTAGTGTTTTTATTTGTTAAAGTGTGTTCCAGAGCTGTTTTTGTTTAAACTGTTTATTTTGTTGTTATTTTGTTTTGTAAATAAATACGTGCTGTAGCGCTTTCACCTGCCGTCTGTCTCCAAGTCTCCCTACCTTGCCTCCTGACAGCCCTTCCACTCGTGTGTCATCCTGTGACACTATGGTGTCCTGCGTGGGACTAAAGCGCCTCCTGGAGACTCGGAGCACAGTAGATGTTTTTTTTTTTGTTTAAAAAAAAAAAAAAAATTGGAAAAAGACAGCGACAACAGCGAAAGAGAGCAATGGCAGCAGCTAGCACAATATGGCTGGACCCCATCGCAGCTCAGACCTTCTGGGATAACGCCCTGGAAAATTTATTTGAGGCCGTGGGGGACCCAGGAGGGTGCTTTTCCTGTGGGGAGTACGGAGATCGATGCCCCTCGAGGAAGAGGAAGAATCTGAGGGGGAGGAGTGGTGTCGTGCGGCAGGTGAGCCGGGGTCTGGGTGGCCCTTCATTTTCCCATGCTGGGAGGAGGTAGTGGCTGCCCAGGCACGTCAGAGCAAGACACCCCACAAGTGAGACAGGAGCTTCTGCCGTTCAGTTCGAGAGCCAGAACTGGTGGAGATGTTGCCAGCATGTAAGCCAGAAGAGGCGGAGCTATTGCCAGCATGTGAGCCAGAAGAGGCGGAGCTGTTAACAGCAAGTAAGTCAGAAGGGGCCATTGCCATCCCGAGAGCCAGAGGGGGCGGAGCCGTTGCCAGCCCAAGAGTCAGAGGGGGTGGAGTTGTTGCAAGCCCAAGGACCGTTGCTGGAAGAGAAGGTATGGGAGGAGCTGAAGCCACACACCCCAGAAAATTTTTGGAGGGAGCAGGGGTGTGATGTTGGGACTCCCCATCAACCATTGTTGATGTTGCTGAGGGGGCACGGTGGAGAGAGAAAGTGCTGTCCCAGGAGAAATGGCCAACATCACCAGTGTCGCTGCCTGCTCCACCTGAGGTTGCCGTGCTGTCTGTTGCTCCACCTGAGGTTGCCGTGCTGTCTGCTGTGCCACCTGAGGTTCCTGTGCTCCTGTCTGCTGTGCCACCTGAGGTTCCTGTGCTCCTGTCTGCTGTGCCACCTGAGGTTCCTGTGCTCCTGTCTGCTGTGCCACGTGAGGTTCCTGTGCTCCTGTCTGCTGCTCCACCTGAGGTTCCTCTGCTCCTGTCTGCTGCTCCACATGAGGTCCCTGTGCTGTTGCCTGCCGTTCCGGAGGGTCCCGTGCCGTTGCCTGCCGCACCGGAGGGTCCAGCGCCAGCGCCAAAGGTTCCAGAGGGTCCAGCTCCAGCTCCAGTGGTTCCAGAGGGTCCAGCTCCAGCTCCAGCGGAAGTGGTTCCAGAGGGTCCAGCTCCAGCACCAGCTCCAGCGGAAGTGGTTCCAGAGGGTCCAGCTCCAGCTCCAGCGCCAGTGGTTCCGGAGGGTCCAGCTCCAGCGCCAGTGGTTCCGGAGGGTCCAGCTCCAGCGCCAGTGGTTCCAGAGGGTCCAGCTCCAGCGCCAGTGGTTCCAGAGGGTCCAGCTCCAGCTCCAGTGGCTCCAGAGGGTCCAGCTCCAGCTCCAGTGCCAGTTGTTCCAGAGGGTCCAGCTCCAGTGGTTCCAGAGGGTCCAGCTCCAGCTCCAGTGCCAGTTGTTCCAGAGGGTCCAGCTCCAGCGCCAGTGCCAGTTGTTCCAGAGGGTCCAGCTCCAGCTCCAGCGGAAGTGGTTCCAGAGGGTCCAGCTCCAGCGCCAGTGGTTCCAGAGGGTCCAGCTCCAGTGCCAATTGTTCCAGAGGGTCCAGTGCCAGCGCCAGTGGTTCCAGAGGGTCCAGTGCCAGCTCCAGCGCCAGTTGTTCCGGAGGGTCCAGTGCCAGTAGTTCCAACGCCAGCAGAGGGATCCAAGCTAGTGCCTGTGCCGCTAGGGGCAGCCAACCTGCCTGGGCCAGCTGACGGGTATCCAGGAGGGACCCGAGAAGGGACAATAAGGACAGTGGGTTTATGGGGTAGGCCGGGGGTTAAACGGGCGCCCCCTTACAAAAGTCCCATGGAGGTGAAGGAGTGCTGGGGAGTGTTGGGGCCAGCGGACTCCAGGCGGCAGGGTGCACAAGGGGGAAGGACTGGCCCTGCCCGTCTGGTGTTTGACAGGGGTCGGCTGGTCCCCAACATTTCCTCCCACCCTCTCTCCCAAATCTTGTGGAATGGGGTGGGGAGGTGGCCCGTTGAGGGTACTGCCCTATGTTTATAGTGTGTGTGTGTGTTTTGTAGTGGTGGTGGGTAATTAAAGGGTTAATTCACTGGCACTTTAAAAACATGTGAGAATGTGGTGGAGGGTTTAATTGATTAAGGGGGTGTAAATTGCTGTACAGGTGTGTATATATGGGAGCACTGAGACAACAGGTTTAGTTGGTGTTAGGATTCTGGAGAGAGTAGATCTCTGATCCTGTGTGTAGTGTTTTTCTTTGTTAAAGTGTGTGCGAGAGCTGTTTTTGTTTAAACTATTTATTTTGTTGTGTTTGTTTTGTTTAATAAATACGCGCTGTAGCGCTTTCACCTGCCGTCTGGCTCCGAGTCTCCCTACCTTGCCGCCTGACAGCCCTTCCACTCGTGTCATCCTGTGACATGCATGCTTGTTAACAAAGGAAGTCAATCCACGCCCCCTCCTTTCATCCTCCTGGAGCGGAGGATTTGTTTATTTTGCTTTCATCCATAACTTTGATTGACTGTGCCCTGTAAGTTCATTGAAATGATAGCATAAAGTGCAGTTTATTTTTGTACTGTTTTTCATGTACTCCCTCTAGTCTCGCTTTGCCAGTATGGTCTTACTTACACTGATATTATACCTGTAGTTTTCAGTTACACTAACAAATATGGTGTAAAATATTTTAATTAGAAATTATAAAGCGAATTATGAATGTTAAAATAAGAACAAATATTTTGACAACTGAAAACAAATTGTTCTAAACTATTTTCTTTAATTTTCTGCTTCATTAAAAAATAAGGCTGCTGAGTAAAATGAATGATTTTTATTGAATTATTTATTTTTGCTTTTTCACATAAGCCTATTTATTCTTCGTAACTACGTGCATGTGTATCGCTTTAAGAATGGACAGGGTTCACAAATGAGCATGTTTTGACTAGTAAAAGAATTAGCGGAAACACTGTGTGCGTGTGCATATATATACATATTAGGGCTGTCAATCGATTACAGTTTTTGATCAAGCGTTTAAGAACCTCACAGTTTTTTCTTGCTTGCTCGTTGTGATGTATTGTATCCTTACAATAAGTTGAACATCAATCCGGGTTTGTCCAAAAGTTCTGAGTATAGCAGTGGCTCGCAAGTGACTTTGGGAACGCTCATGTTTTTGTGCTGACTTCGTTGGACATCCTGGATTGCCGTAGTGAGTGCTGCTTCATATCGCCTTTTCTGTACTGAACAAAATACAGTTCCAGCAGTATACTTTTTTTAATTGACAGATACCGGTAAGCGAGCTATAATTAAAATGTTGGAAGTTGCGAGTATATCCCTTCCCTTCCTGTGTCAGGTATCTCAGGTGTATACCTCCATTGTTTTTGAGAAAGTTTTCTTGAAAATTGATTTGTAATCAAATCGACTATAATGTCTCAGTTGTCGTATGACTTTTTTTTTTTAAATCAGATCTTTGACGCTCCCATTGGTTAAACCTACAAAGACCTTCAACTGTTTATGTCCCGCCTCCGCTCAGTTATTATTAGACTGCCGTGGAGAAAAAAAAAAAAAATATATATATATATATATAGAGAGAGAGAGAGATAGATATAGATATAGATATATAGGCAAATGTACAAGCGAGCATGATTTCTTACGTGTAGTGAGTGTGAAACATGGCACTGTGTCTGGCAGGATTCTATCATTGTCTGGTGACACTTTGCTGCAGGCACTTCTTACAAAGCCGCTCTATTTATATCTGAGAGGTGAGAATTGGAAAGCTTGATCACAGGCATATAGAACCAAATAAACGATATGCTTTATTTATTTTATTGATCTACCAGAAAGGAATAGCTGATTTCATTAGTGTACATTATTGTACTGTTTCCTGAATTTATATATATATATATATATATATATATATATATATATATATATATATATATATAACATGCAGATCCAGAGACCCACTAATTTGACACACATTTATTGGCTAGTGTCGAACCAGCATATAGCCAGTGTCTTGAATATATATAATCTAATCTGTATAATCTTTCAAATACAGAGTAGATATATATATATATATATATATATATATATATATATATATATATATATATATATACACACACACATGTGTGTGTGTGTGTGAAAAACATTTTCTTTCGTCTCTTTCATGTCACGCTGCTATTTTAATGTATTGCAATATTGTAAAAAGCACATGCCAAGCTCAACATCACACTGCCAGCTGCATATGTAATATAGATCAAACGTATTCCTCAATAAAGAAGGAAAGCTTGGTTAGCCCAGTATGACCTGAAGATCATAGTCTGTGCAACCTTGCATTAATTAACTAAATATAATTAGTGATTTGACTTTTGAAGTGGCTAGTTAACTGGCTGAACAGTCTTGTGATAATAACCTTGTGCTGATGCCAGTAAAGCCTACTGCTATGCCTAATTCAATTTTTTGACAGCTAATTTAGCAGTTATGGTTCACAGACTTCAGAGCAGCTCCTACAGTTTTTTAAAAAAAATTAAAAATGAAGATCACTGACTATTGCAAACATTTGAGTGAATGTATTTGTTAAAAGAACAGTTACAACTTAATAAATCCTAATCCTAATAAAACTGAACCCAAAAGTCACACAGTGAGTAATATAAGAAGGTGTTTTGTTTGTTTCTTGTTCCCTTTTCATATGAATGGCTTATTTAGGTGTTATAACAGTTAAGAGCTATGGCTGTAAGCAGGCTATGCAAAGTGTAGTGTTAAGCAAGAATTAGCATTGCTAAGGGAACTTGTTCTTTTTCAGTGACAGACAGTTTTGTTTCATGACATTATTTGACAGTCAAGAGCCATAGAGCCTGGAATGTATCACCAAGCATCAGTTCTATAAACGAATATCACGGTATACTAACTCTTGGGTAACTGCTGCTCTACAACATGAAGGATGAGAGTTTATGGATAATTAAATCAGAATAAAACCTAAAGCTAAAATTCCTTGTACAGTAGGTAGCAAATATATAGCCTGAGATATTGTGAAAATGTACCTCTTGTTTTATGATTTCTCGAGATCACCACCAGATAGATACATTTAAAACAGGGATGCCTAATTCTGGTCCCACTTAAGGTTCAATAGGTGAAATTGAGACTACTTGGATGTATGTTTTAATTGGTTGGAGTATTCCAATAAAAAATGTATGGCCACAAAACTAATTAGAAATGGGCCATTATCTAAGGAGAATCCCATATCTTACCTCAATATGGCAGCCATCTTAGGTGAGGTCAAAGTGAAGGGTAGTGTTAGATTTTGCCCAAGGAGTTTCTATAACACAGTATGAAGTTGTAAGCTGAAATATAAAGCCAGTACAAATCATCAGCTGCAGAGATATGTAAGGACATACTGGGTATTTTAGTTTACAGCTACTCTGTTTCGATTTCCTCTCTGCACTTCTAATAGATGAGACCTTCCAGACCTTATACTTTTACATACTGATACCACTTTTTAGCTTAATGTATTGATCCATCTTTATTACCATTCATTTCATATTGAATACCACTTCTCTAATATCATATTAAAGATTTTTATATACAGCAGGATAGATCCACAGAGATGCAGTCACTTTGACCTCTGCAGTTTTTCATTGCGTGGCACATAATAATCAATACAATAATATATACACATTGTACAGAAAATACTAGATTTATAATAATATAAAATATATCCTTATAGTTATGGTGCAACACTGACGTGCTTCTATGTTACTGTGTTTGCTGTTGTTGTTTTTTTTATGATACTGGCTAAAAAAAACAAAAAAACATACATATGTCAAAAACGAATCCAACATTGAAACGAGGGAAGTTCAGCAGTCACTGCCTAGTAAGACGTAAGGATGTGAACTGTAAAAAATAAAGTGGGCCTCTGGCCCTGGGGAAAATGAGCATACTGAATGGGGCTCACACGGTGCTGCAATGCAGAGCAGCTGTAGAGGGGTCAGCCTCTGGCACAATCCAGTCTTCTATATATTATTCACAGTGCTACATACATTTCTTTTAGAGGTGTGTGCTATGCAGGTTCTTTATAAGCTGTATATCTTTTTTTATAAACTTAGCATTAGGGGGTCAGGTCAGCCATTTAAATGCAAACTGCAAGCACATGCCAACAAAAATCCTTAATTGGCCCAAAAGACTAATATAAACAATAAATCAATTCACTTAATAATCCGATTTATCTTCTACATACAGTATTTTGGATACAAATGTATCATTTCAAATGTGGTATTTCAATGACAGTAGAGTGTATCGCCACCATGTGCAGCACTGATGACTTAAACATGGAAGGTGTTCAGATTGTTTTGGAGGGATACCGTGCACAACCATTCCGCACAACTGCTCTTTTGGGGATGTCCCATAGCCATCACTTTGAAACTGTTCCTCATTAAAACATCTAAAAGGGTCTAAAGGCCCGTAGCCAGATGTGTAAAAAAAACCCCAGATGTTCTCAGGAATCTAGTTGTGTGGTAGTTCATCCATTGAAATACTTTAGGGAGGGAATGTCAGAAAACAGGTGACAGATTTTTTTTTTTTAAAAAGACTAGACAACACTGCTACAATATACATATATGACACAACATTCTTTAGCCTCGCCTTCCGAGGTATCCCTGCCCATAAATTAGCTCGCAGATAAGTGGAGAGGCTGGCCGTAGGGAAGCCATGGGCACGGGGGCAGGATAGTTGCCCTCCCCTGTTAGATGAAGCCAAAAAAAACAGGTTGAGGCCCTGGCACACAGCAGGGACAGAGTGGATCGAGGTAAGATATAAATCCTTCCCTTGCCGATCACTGGACAGATTGTTTATCGAGGGACAGATAAGAAACTAGCTATTCAATTGCCAATTTAGTCTGGTATTGGAAACGCTTAAAATATGCTTGATATTTACATGATTTGATCTAAGGTGAAAGTGAGTTCCCTGTCAGAACCATCACTTTGCTTAATTAGAATTTAAACAATAGCAGGTGGTAAATTGGCAAACTAATAGAAAATATAGTAGACACATCAAGGCTGTCTGCAGTATAGAAGTCTTAGTGCAGTTACTTCTAAGTTGAGTAGAATAGGTTGAGACAAAATGTGTCAGTTTATATGATATGATATGATACTGGGTGCTGAATAGACACCAATTGCATCCGAAAAATCAGGCCCCACTGAGAACAGATTTGCTTAAAGTACTGAGATGTAGTAACTTACTTACAGCTCTTGTGATAACACCCTAGACCAGGAGTTTTCAACCAGGGGTACACGCACCCCTTGGGGTGATTCTAAGAGTAATAGGGGGTACACACTACAACTTAGAAATGCAAAAATAAAAATGAAAAGAAAAGAAAATGATGTTGAATTTTTTTTTTTTTTTTAACAGTATCATTTATTATCTGTAAACCACTGTGCGTACGTATTTCATTTTTGTAAAGCAGCTCAAAGTTTACAGTCTGGCTATAGTTTCAAAATGATCATCCATCTGTACGAATACGTGATTTCGATTGAGCATGTTTCCACTCTGATATTAGGCGCGGCTGCATTTTAGGAAATGCAACAGTGGCTGGTTAAATTGTTTTCGGTGTTTGATAGAGTACATCTAGATCAGGGTGCAATTTGATGGGGGTGGGTTATTTCTCTGCCTTTACACTTTCAATTTTCATCCCCAGCAGGGAAAATAGATTTTGCACTTACAATGTCTTTCTGCTAGAAAATGTAATTCATAAAGATGCTATTCATACCCAAATACATTTATGCTTCATCTCGTTCAGCACACTGCCTCACTGGTTCTCAGCATCACTATGGACTGTTTTCTATCTGCCACATATGATTGTGTTTCTCTAAGCACTTTCAGCCAAACAGACACTGGAAACCAGTGAATACAATGACAACACTGTTTTTAAAGGGAGTCAGTCAATAAGGCTCAAGAGAACACACGTTTTTAAAGCATCAGTACATTGACAACGATGATGTTGTTATGCTCAAACCGCTCGTTTTTCAAGTTCTTGAAAGTGCTTGGAGAAACACAGTCATTCCTGCGGTTGGCGATGTGTCAGTCATGGATTGGAGGATACGTGATTGCACTCTCTACCGAAGGGGGCGGGACTGAGGGTATATCGGGATGTGGTGAAGCAGCAATCTGTTCTTTTGTAATGGTTACGAAAGGACCAGTGAAGGAGTACTGTGTTATAAAGAAACTGTGAGTTTTTGTGTGTTGTTTTGTTTCTCTATTAAACTGTTACGTTTGTCATTTATAGAAGGCTAATATCTGGGAGCTGTGCGGGAGATGCTCGATCTTGGGGTGACTGAGCCTTCCAGGAGTGAGTGGTGCAGTCCAATTGTGATAGTCGCCAAAAAGGACAGCACCAACCGCTTCTGTGTTGATTTCCGTAAGGTAAACACTATTGCCAAGTTTAATGCCTATCCCATGCCTCGGGTCAACAAGCTTCTCGACAGACTGGGAATGGCCAGGTTCATCTCAACTTTGTACCTGACGAAGGGATACTGGCAGATCCCATTAACCTGCAGTTAACAGGAGAAAACTGCATTTTCTACCCCTGATGGTCTGTTTCATTTCATAACCATGCCGTTTGGGCTACATGGTGCGCTCGCCACCTTTCAGAGACTAATGGACCAGGTCTTACGCCCACATCGTTATATGCAGCGTATATTGACAATGTGGTTATTTACAGCTCCACCTGGCAAGAGCATATGGCTAGGCTCACAGCAATCCTGCAGTCTCTGAGGGTAGCCCGGCTGACAGCCAACTTGGGTAAATGTGCATTTGCCAAATTAGAAACTCAATATTTGGGATTTATTATGGGATATGGGCAGGTGAAACCCGTCGCCACCAAAGTCCAGGCTTTGATGGACGTTGCAATCCCGAAAACCAAGTCCCAGGTGAGGTCTCTCTTGGGGTTGGCCGGTTATTAACGAAGATTTATCCCTGAATATGCCACAGTGGTCAACCCTTTAGTAAACCTCACTAAAAAGAGTGTACCAAATTCAACTAAATAGACAGGAGAATGTCACAGACTCTGTCAAGCCCCTACCCTTATCACACCAGATTTTGATAAGGAATTCATTCTCCACACCGATGCTTCGGATGTTGGTCTGGTGGCAGTCTTGTCCCAGCAGGTCGACGGAGTAGAACGCCCAATCCTCTACATAAGTAAAAAAAAAATGCTCCCCCGGGAGAGCAACTACTCCATCATTGAGAAGGAATGTCTGGCCTTTAAATGGGCCACTCAGACCTTATGCTATTACCTATTAGGACATTCATTCAAACTCGTCACTGACCACGCCACACTCAGATGGTTAAGCACGAGGAAGGATAGTAACGCCCAGATAACTCGGTGGTATTTGGCGCTGCAACCCATGTATTTTATGACACACTGTGCAGGGAAAGATCACCAAAATGCGGATTACTTTTCCCGGGAGGGGGGTGTAATGGGGAAAGTAGATTTGACCCGCCCCAAATGTAAAACTAGAAATTCAAACGGATTCCTAGGATACCTGCTAATTAAGCACATAAAACACAAAAAAGCTACAATTGCAAATGGTGTAGTTGCTACTTGTTACAATGGGGAACAACAGCAGAGGTGGTTGTCATGTCACAGGTTTTGGGCGGGTTTTCAGGAAGAAGTGGGTTTTGTTTGTAAAAAATAGTTGGCGGCCCGACAAATAGCCAGTGGAGAACCACCTGTACCCATACCCATACCGTACCGTACCGTACCGTACCGTACCGTACCGAGCCCTCGCGGGTCAGATGTGCCAGTGGAACAGTGGTATAATTTAGAACCGCTCGAGATTACCCCCTGAGGTAGGTCTCGAGTACGGTATTAAACGCTGCGTAGTGTGGACGCTAACCATATTTAGCACTTTTAAACCAGCAGTTTGTCAGTCCCAAACTGTTGTGACATAAATTGTATATTAAATAAATCAAATCAAATTATTCTGCCTCTTATCACAACTGTGGTACCATTCAGCAGAGTGAAAATTGTGAAGTGGTACTTGAGTTAAAACCATCAGACAGAAGGTTTTAAAAAAGAAAATTGAAAACCACTTACCTAGTGGATCAGTGTATTAAAAATGCAATATTACTTTATAAAGAAATAACATTACATGTCTGAATGTGTAAAACGTACTGTACTGTACTTTATCAAAACTACAGAATTAAAATAATGATATTGAATGAAAAAAACAACATACCTGATTAAAATAAATAAAAAATGTTTTTAATTATGGACTTTTGTCACACCACAAAAATCAGATGCAAGTCCTTTTCTTTGAAGAAAGCAAAGATATATTCATCCCAAAAGAGAATTCTCAAAATGACACACTACAATGGTGTACAGATACCCATTACTTTCAGTGGACATTTGTAGAGACATAGAAAAATCTAGCCTGCGGTTTTATGTGCAGTGTTGCCTCCATTGCACTCTTCCTGCAGTCTTTGATGTGTGCACCCAACTTGTGATTTTTCTCTTGCCATTGGACAGGATAGCTATTTATTTTCTTTCCATTTATTTGAATAAGTAACGTAACTGAAGAGGTTTAACTTGGTAGGCATTTGGGACCACAGACATCTGATCTAGATGCTTCATAATTATTTTGGCTGTACACTGAACCAGGAAAATGTGTATCCGAAAGACATTATTTGACCGATTCCTTGCTCATGAGATAGTCAGTAAGTGGGAATTAGGTAGGAGTTCTTTGAACCCTTCTGCTATGGCACTGCTAGAAATCATTCATGTATGAATAATGTAATGATGTAATGGTGAAGTTATACGCCCATTTTAAGCCTTTTTAAACAACCATTGGTTGCTTTCCCAATTACTGACAAAGGCTCCAAAGGCTCCAAAGGCTTCAACAGCCAATCACGGATGGTTTTATGTACTTTCAAAACAAAAGTAAAGTTAGATAGACAGAAAGTTAGATGAATGAGTTACGGTTTTATGTCAGGAGATTCGGCGATCACAAGTACAAAGCTTACCAGAAATTATACTAAATCATCCAAAATGTTTATAAACCCACAAAGAAGTTAACAAACTATTAACTGTAGTGAAATATTCATAGGATAAACTTCAGGGATGACTCTCCAATCAAAACTCATTTCACTAAAGCCCCAAGCTAACAGAGATACCTTTTATTATGCAGTGCAGCTTTTCAGTATCTTATGTTTCGATTACCCTACAGCAGTGGTCAGCAAATGGTGATCCGAGGCCAAATCCGGCCCGTGGACAGGTATCATCTGGCCCGCAGATGCCTCCTGGCAGGGCTGTATCAAGGGCTGAACGAGAGAGGAACTTCAGTTTAATATTACTGCAAGGGGGCTCTCATGGGGGATTCTCTGTATGACCTTCATATATTTCTTGCGAGTGCAATATCGATTCCAAAGTACAGTACTTGCTGATTGTGATGATACATTTAAGCCTCGCTATGGAACTGGAATCCTCATGATAGACAGGAACGCAGAATAACATCAAACAAAATTCAAAAGTAGCATACATTTTTATTTTAAATGCGTCATTGCGTTATGACACATTTAATGAGAAAAATTGTACTTTCGTTCTGCGCTCAGCTTTAGAACACCATGTGTGATAGACGTGACGGTGATATGTAGGCAGTCCTCCAAAGATTCTTGTGCCAGCCTGTTTCGTGCATCTGATTTTAATATTGCACTCATTGTGGAATAAGCCGCTTTACATGTGTAAGTAGATCCAAACATGGAGAGCACAAACAGAGCCAGCGGTAGCTGTCTGGACATATATAGGCAGACCAGAATGATTCCAGATTTGCTTTGTTAATGAATTCAGTTTTCAGCAACGACAATGCCTGGAAATATACTACAAGTTCTAGTTGCTGCATCGTCGATTGCTGGAAGCACTTGCTTTACATGGGACGAGAAATCACCATCGGGGTTGATTCAAAACGGATCACCGACAAAAGCGATTATGTACCTGGGAATGGTGAAAGCGAGCACTGAAATTGTCTTTCAGCTGTACAATAAAGTCTGTCATTGTTAGGAGTCATTTTGAGTTACAATTCACTTCCAGCATATCAGAATGTTAAACTAAATGAACTTCTCTCTTAATAGCTACAACATCAGATGCTATATTATTTTACTAATATTTATTTGGAGGTTGCAAAGACATACTATCACAATTGTTACTTTTTTTCCTTTTTGGTTTGTTTTCAACCAGCTTGACCAGCTTTTTTTTTAAATTGAAGAGCCGATATGCCTTGTGCCATTTTTTGGGCGCGGAGGGGAGGGGAGGTATTGCAAGTGTGGGGCACACCCCTCTAGTTATGTTTTAACTTTTCCATATTGAGGCGTGTAAACTGATGAATAATCTAATTAGTCGGTGCCCAATAAGGCAGATAAAAGGAAACGAGTGGAGAAGCCAACATAACGTTATACAAATCAATTATAAGTGTAAGACAACATAAAGCGTGCACTATCAAAACAATAAATAAGATTATGAAAATAATACAAGTGTAAAATAAATGTGAAAAGGGCATTCTTGACCCTGTTACATTCATATTCACACATCAGTTTTATATGCATGTTACATAGTCTACTGTCGAGACACAAAGTATTTGCACCCTACACTTAATATAAGGTTGTTATATTTGGACTTTTCCATATTGAGGAGGCATACACAGAGATATTTATAACATGTTTATTGTACTTCGAGTTCAGCCAACAACTGCCTTGCACACTGGGATACATGCAAGGGGTAACGTGTACACTTTGTCTTAAAGCTTTAGTACACTCTTACAATATGTCACATCCCCCTTATCAGCCAAAGACTCCATACTTTGGCTACATTTTTTTTCAACACTAAAACAATTTTTTTATATTTCCCTGTGCATCAATACTAACATATACACATACAACTGGATGCCTACAGTTTAACATTCCTCAATGACTCGCTTAGGAGCTTTTGTAACCCTCTGAGATTTCCTAACCATTACAGGCTCACTGATTTCTGTACCTACACTGTCAGACTTACAATCTATCTATGTGTGGTATCTGGTATTACCACGGTTTGGTTATCCTCTACTTTCTGCTCCTCATCACCTGTCTCATTTGTGTCAGTATGAAGCACTTGTAACAGTTGTCTCCTGTTTCTTCTCAAAGTCACGCCATCTGTAGTAATTACTTCATATGATCTTGGTGCTACATTTTTTAATACTCTGGCATTCTTTTCCCAGCAATTACCATCATGTATTCTCACGCTGTCATTTGGATTCAAGTCATTCAACCTATGAGTCATTCTATCATAATAGCTTTTTCATAATAGCTTTTATGTCTTTCTTTTTTGTTTCTTTTGAACTGGTGAATGTTCCTATTTTTATCTGTTTCTCTACTTATGATCACAGGTAACCTGGTCCTTAGTTTTCGGTTGAACAACAGTTCAGCTGGGGACATTCTCTGTTTCACTGGTGAGGCCCTGTTTAATTCAGAATAGCTAAATACAGATTTCGTTTGAGACTATTGCTTTCTTATTCAGCAACTTGACCACTTTTACACCATTTTCCACCAGTCTGTTTGATTATGGGTAAAACAACTTGATGTGTTTGAATTTGAAACTCTCTAAATTTTGTGGTCCGTTTTCAGTCATTACCACTTCTGGTATTCCATGCCACTGATTTTATATGTGTTATTACCTGCTTGGCTGTTGTCTCTTTCAGTAGTGCCAACTCTGGGTAATACAAGTAATAATCTAGCACTAATAGATAGTTCTTACCCTCTAGTGTCAACAAGTCTATGCCTACTTTACACCAAGGCCCATATTGCTGTAAGACTATTTCTCCCAGGCCTGCTTTGGAGGCATCAGCAGATATCTTAGTGTTCCATTTCTCATCATATAATTTCAGAAGTGGCACTTTCGATATGAGTGCTTTTAAATCTTCAAATTCTTTTTTGTGGTTTTACACAATAGGCTTCTCATTTGACTGGTGTGTGAGGCCATTTTTGGTACAAATTTGTCTACATAATTAACCATGCCCAGAAATCTTTGTAACCCTTCTTTGTTTGTGGGTGCTGGCATGTTCTTAATGGCTGTTACTTTACTCTTGTCAATCTGCACTCCATCCTGTGTTAGTTCCCCCTGCACTCCATCCTGTGTTAGTTCCAACCCCCCCCCCCCAAGTATGTGATTTTTGTTTGTCTGAATTGGCATTTTGCTTTATTCAGTTTTAAGCCACTAGCTCTTGCCACTAACGTAGCTCCCCAGACAGAACATCATCTATGTACACTTTTGTTCCTGGTACACTCTCAAAAATGTGTTGCACTGTCCTGTGAAATACTTCAGGAGCAGAGCACAGCCCAAAACGTAATCTCTTAAAGCAATACCTTCCGAAAGGCGTGTTAAATGTGCACAGCCTTGCACTATCTCTATCTAGGGCAAGTTGCCAAAACCCAGCTGACGTGTCTAGTTTAGAGAAATATTTAGCTCCCGCTACATCCCCAAGGATTTCACCTCACATTGGCAGCTGGAAATGCTCTCTTTTTACATATGTGTTCAATTCTTTGGGGTCTATGCACAGTCTTAAAGAGATGTCTTTTTTCTTTACTCCTACCAACGAGTGCACTTCACAGCTGTTCAGCTTTACTAGCTGTTCAGCTTTACTAGCTCTATTTTGTGCTGTAGTTTTGGTTTTCCTATATCCTAAAACAAGTCTGTGAATGTGTCTTCAACATTCACTGTACTGTTTTACATGTTTTACCAACCCTAATGCATTACATGTTTTTAAACCAGTTATGGGAACCTTGTTACCGTTCACAATTACAAAATGTAGCTATGTTTCCCCATCAATCTTCAACATTAGGCTACAAGTTCCTACTGTGGGAATTATTTCTCCACTACAAGCTCTAAGTGTAACATTTTCTTTAGTGTTCACAACAGGTTTTAATTCTAACCTAGACAGTTCAGTGTCTGGCATTACGTTTACTTGAGCTCCCATGTCCAGTTTGAATGCAACCGGCGTCCCGTTGACACTAGCAGCCAATCCTCCTCGTTCTCTATAGTATCAATTGTCCCCACAAACAATTCCCCCGACATTTCACTTATGTCTTCTTCTTTGTCCAAACTGTAGATTTTCTTTTGCTGTCTGCAATCTTGTGTGAAGTGGTTTATTCCTCCACAGCTTCTGCATTATTTTTCGAACGCTGGACACTGGTGTGGTTTGTGGCCTCCGCCGCACCTCTTGCAAGTCCACGTGTCTGGGCTGTGTCTCTGAACAGTGTTCTTTTAAAACTTTTCTTTTTCACCCGGTTTCTCATTTCTTTCTCTGACTGTCTATTTTATGTATTGTCTCTTTTGCTTGATCCATATCCATGGATATTTTTCGAGACTGCATCACTTCTTTTGCCTAGCAGACCTGTGTTGTCTAGTATTAACTCTGCTTCTCCGAGTAGGTTTTCTTTCAGTCTTTTATCTCTAATGCCCATAACAATTCTGTCACGTAGTTGATAGTCAGTCAAAGTCCCAAAGTTGCACGTTTGACTTTTCAATTTTAAGTCAGTTATGAACTCTTCTAACTACTCATTTTCGGTCTGTACTCTGCTTTGAAAACATATCTCTCGTATGTCTCATTCTTTCTCGGTGTACAAAAATATTCAAATTTTTGTATTACCAGTTCGTAGTCTTTTACTTCTTCCTCCATCAATTGGAAGCTGTTGAAGATGTCCAAGGCATCCGAACCAGCAACGGTTAAGAAGAGTGCAACCTTTTGTTCATTTTCTTTTTTGTTTGCTCCTATTGCAGTCATGTAAAGGACGAAATGCTGTTTGAAACGCGTCCATTGTTCCTCCACGTTCCCTGTGAGTTTCAACTCCATTGGCGGCTTTAGCTGTTCCATTTTCTTTCGGTGTTTATTATATATTTACGTTTTTAATATCGTTTTTTTCTGCGCTCGGCGACGCTTTACTCAGCCATGCGTGAGTTTTCATTTTCTTCTGGTATCATGTTATGTTTGGACTTTTCCATATTGAGGAGGCATACACAGAGATATTTATAACACGTTTATTGTACGTCAAGTCCAGCCAACAACTGCCTTGCACACTGGGATACATGCGAGGGGTAACGTGTACACTTTGTCTTAAAGCTATAGTACACTCTTACAATATGTCACACCCCTTAGGGGGGTGTGGAGAGTCGGTAAGGGGGCTGCGACTATAACTAAAGGGGCAGTTCTGGAAAAATGTTGACGCTCACTCTAGGACTTGTAGAACCAGAGAAATTATGTTTGAAGTGGCAAGTGTCTGAAACTGCAGTGAAATGGCGGCTTCCATGTATGGCAGCGTTCTTCAATTGGCGGCCCGCGAGAGCCTTCCGTCTGGCCCATCAGATGTCAGTTGCAGTGCTGCCAACTGGGCGGTTTTTCCACAAAATGTGGCTGTTTTTAATTACGTTTTGCAGGAAAATCACTTTAATTTATTGGGTTTTAATGTGAAACAACTAAATAGGCTTTAAAATTGTCCAAATCTTTACTTTCTAATTAAACACAGAATGAAGAATGCTAAAACGAGAGCACAACA
Source organism: Acipenser oxyrinchus oxyrinchus (assembly GCA_030684275.1). Classification (NCBI taxonomy): domain Eukaryota; kingdom Metazoa; phylum Chordata; class Actinopteri; order Acipenseriformes; family Acipenseridae; genus Acipenser; species Acipenser oxyrinchus. The sequence continues at coordinate 51,489,923 of CM060247.1, forward strand.
TTTTAATACATGACTCGTCTGTATTAATGTTAATACAATTATGAATAGTGATTGTAATAAAGTGTGTCCTGCATTTATTCTTTTTTAAATTATAGATTCATCTGTTACTAAAACGTTGCACCCTTGTTTGCATGCAGTTTCTTCGTTTTGCATGCACCAAAACACGTACATTAAACCAATTGTACTACTAAATGGCTAGAGGGATCAATCAAATTCTTAAAGGGGAAGAAAATGTCAGGGAAAAACAACAATCCTAAATATAATAATAATAATCAAGTTATATTTACTAACCCCTAAAAAGGAAATATTTAATATATTAGAAAGGTACTTGTTCACAGTTAATAAAAAAATTATTAAAAATCACACAGCGATTTCCACTGTGGATTGCCTGTCTGAGATCGTCAAAGACATAGTAAATGACACAAAGTGCACGGATCTCAAAGACATCCAGCTGCACAGAACGTAGTGCACAGCAGGGATAAATTCAGTCCTAGGGCCATGCGTTTTAACTTTTTTTATTTTTTATTATGGTTTCTTTCGGGAATAAGTAGGCAGGTTTTTGTAAAAGTAGTTGTCCTTCAGTACAAATGCTAGTTGCAGATCCGCACGGTTGAAAGGTCACCACTATCTACAGGGTATTTGTTGACAACCAGTCTGTGACAGGATGACAGAGGTTGAGACTCAGAGACAGTGTGAAAAGTTCAAAAATAAAGCTTTTTAAAACACAAAAATACAAAATAAACCGGCACGAGGGCCAAACAGAAAGTTTCAAAACACAAACAATTAACACAAAACAAAGCTTACAACATAATAAGGCTTCCAGGCTGGGCGTTACCTTCACTGGATTAAAAAATGAACAAAAACAGCACACACAGAAAACCACTCTTGCTTCCTCTCCTTCTAGAACTCTCCTCCTACTGGGCGGCATGAGGCCTCCTTTTATGCCAGGTGGCTGGTGACTAATTGAATAATTGGTTTATTGCTCCCACCTGACTCAATCAACCTGGGCAGGGAGGAGAATTTAACTCCATCCCTGCCAGTTTTTCCTAGGGCAGAGCCCTGCTCTGCCACACCGTCATAACACAGGAACAAATGAACACTGCACTTTATCTGGTAATAACCCTTCTCCTTCTTTGTTTACAACACTCTGTATGTAAGCTACCTTCAATCAATAAACTTTAGTTTAGTCACACACTCGGTATGCACATTCATTCCCATTCGCATCAGTGAATTTCTTTTTTTACAGTTTACTATTCTTATTGTTTAACTTCTTCAGATAATGACTCCTCTCCTGTAACTTCTATCTTTCCTTAAGGTTTCCTTAAGATTAAATGCTTGTTGTTCACCCTGGTCCACTTCTGACAATTATTTGAATGTATTTTATGCTTGCCTGCACAAAGTGGGGTGAAGCCACCTCAATATTTTGTTCTGGCCCCCCTTTCCACCTCATCATGGGAAGTCTGGCGCTACTGTCATGGCAAATTTGCCACGCCACCGCCACTGATTGGGTGCGAATCACTTGTAGATATCCAACTAGAATTTTGATTTTAAAAAAATGGTAGCCATATTTAAATTTATATTAATAAACATGACTAACCACATTTAATATATAATTTTGAAAAAAACTGTAGCACAAATTAAATCTTTGTACTACTGTGCAGGATTTCTTTTAATGCACATAATTGGCAGCAGTGTGGAGTAGTGGTTAGGGCTCTGGACTCTTGACCAGAGGGTCATGGGTTCAATATCCCAGGTGGGGGACACTGCTTCTGTACCCTTGAGCAAGGTATGTAAAAAATAATGTGATATCTTGTAACAATTGTAAGTTGCCCTGGATAAAGGTGTCTGCTAAGAAATAAATAATAATATATTTCATCAGAGTAAAAATGTTAATCTCTTAATAATCTTCATTTCTTCAAACTCAGCTGTAGAAAGGTATAATACAGCATACGATTGTGGATATTTGTCCTGATACAACAACCCAAAATTAAATGTGTGTTTTGTGTTCTATGTTGTCTGTTATATGTATTATTGTAGTGGTGCACAGATTGTGGGTTATGTAGCACAGGTGATGTGAAATGTATAATTATATTTAGGCACTGCAGATTAAAGTGGGTATTAGTATGGAAGCACAGGGAGCACAATTAGTTCACATGCAGCTGTACCGAGCTTCCAATTGAATGATTGATTAGCAATCGAGTCTCAGTACAGCTGCATAAAAGAGTCGGTGTTTCACTCACTCGGGTTGGGTGTTCAGTATGGAGAGAATGGGAGAGAGGAAGAGAAAAAATAATAAAAATAATAGAAACAAATGCTATTTGTGTGGGAGGACTCGCACGATACGTGTTTTGGGGTTCGTCCACGATCTGTTTTGTCTGTCTGTCTTGGCCACCGTGCCGTTTTGTTTTGTGTATCAGTGTCTGTTTTGTTCAACTGTTTTTGTTCATTTATAATAAATCGGCGCATCACCGCATTCTCTTCATTTCACTCGCGGTGCTGTGTGTTTCTTTCGGGTCTGAAGTCACCACTCAAGCCAGCTTGTCACAGTCAGTAAGACCTTAAACAGGTAGAATTTTCACCGCAGTGGAAGGATTAAAATGCCCTAACCTTAAAAAAGGTAGTTTTACCTGTATCTGCAAAGGTCTTGCTTAGTTTTTAATACAATTATCCAATCACTTAAAATCTTTCCCCTATGAAAGCAACGTCCATCGCCATACTCTTTGCCTATACTGTCAAATAATCGAAAGGAAATTCTTGGAGATTAAAAGTTTGCACTTGATAGGGAGTTCTTAGAAATTTACGGCATTGCAGGTGGATCAAAACATAAAAACAGGATTCTTTTTATATCCACTGTCACCAGCTCTAGGACATTAGCAGACTAATAGTTTTGCAAGACCATCTTTGCTATTGTAACGCCCTATTGGCTGGTCTACCTTGTAAACTAATCAGTCACTTACAGCAGATTCAGAATACAGCTGCACGAATTCTGACAGGTACAAAAAGATTTGAACGTATTACACCTGTTCTTGCCCGCTTGCATTGGCTACTGGTGAAGTACAGAGTTATTTTTAAATTTAAGGCTGTCTCTGGAAATGGCCCTGCTTACATTAATGATATGCTTTTACCTTATGTCCCTGGACGCCAGTTGAGATCTGCTGATTCTGGGCTTCTGGGGACTACATTGATACAACGTAGCTCTTGTGGTGGAAGAGCCTTTAGTCATTATGCACCTGTATTATGGAAAAATCTTCCAATTGAAATCTGTAAAGGTGACTCAATAAATGCATTTAAATCAAAGCTTAAAACACATCTTTACGCAGAGGCCTTTTTGTAGATTGGGATGACCTATTTTAGAGTTTTTGATATTTTATTGTATATAATATTATATTGTATTATTGTATAGTGTTTATTTGTAATGTGAAGCGCTTTGGGATGATTTGGCATGAAAGGCGCTATACAAAATAAATTTGATTGATTTGAAAATAAATTTGATCTTGAACCTCAGTAATAAATTCAATTTGTTTAATTGTCTATGCTCTGAAAGGGGCTGAAAGTCTTCTTTTCTTTTTTGGATGAAGTACTGAGAGGGGAAACGCCGTGGGACATAGGATGAGTCTCAGGCTTTATTGCTACTGACAGTAATAAATCACCATTGTGAGATTTAGCAATTCTTTTTTTCTCTGTATCCATGGGGATGTGTGAGTAAATTAAAGATAAAAAGAGACAGCCCTTTGGAGAAGTGTGTGCTGTAACCATTTGATAATGTGTCAAAGATGCTATGGCAATTGAAGTCCAGGCTTGTGTAAGGGCTTGCCTGGCAGGCCCTTTTGACTTGTTTGAAAAGTCATTTCTCTGCGTTCTGGTTGAAGAGTAGGTGAAAAACTATAGGATTTAAAGAAGTGAGGGGATTTACTGTCTCCCCTTGAAATTCTGCCTTCCCCATAACCTGTATGGACTCTGGTAGGCTCTAATTATTAGATTGGTAGTTTTTACTTGCTTTAGTACTTTTATTCCCTGAACCATTTCTTCCTGAAAGAACACATCTTGGTGACAGGCTTAACCCTCTGGTTATACAGAGACCATTTTAACCGCTCACTTATTTTTAAACACATAGAAACAGAAAGCCATTCCGCTTCTCAATCCATAGCATCACATGCCAATTCAAGCTAAAGCAGATTTATCAACATATCCTTAACTTCTCCCATAACATACATTAACTACCCATATTTTATTTTTTAAAATATCAAATAACAAAAATAATTAAAAGTATGTGTTGTACCAATGGGCTAATCAGTTATAGTTAAGGCTGGGTAAGTCACGGTGGTTACCTTAACAAAAAAAAAAAAAAAGTATGCAAAACCAACATATTTGTTTGCTACCTTGTAATGCTGGGACAAAAACCCACGAATGTCATATAAAACCAATATTTATATGACATTCCAGGATTAAAAACCATAATAAATAAATAAATAATGTTTAACTTTCCTTTTTATTCTACTTTTATAGACAGACTAATATTATTTTTTATCTACATGTGACTTCACACACAATTTCCCCCTTTTTGGTACATGTTTCTGTGACAAAATCGCAGCCTTACTTAGTCATATAGTACCAATGGGTTAGATCTTGTATAGTCTTGCATGGAAACCAATAGTAAGGTCTGCACAAGAGAACACATGGTGCAGGGTACTATCTTCCATGTTTTGCATATGATTGAGATTTCTAATGTGCAGGAAATTTTCAAGGTGTTTCATTTGAACAGAATAAGCCTTAATCTTACCAGTTTATTAGTTAGCAAATCAAAATGCTAATTTAAAAACTCAACAGTTAGTGTAAGAATCATTATTGGAAATGTTTAGTATGTTAATTAATATGCTCTTAGTTAAATTGTATTTACTGTCATTTCTGAACTGATATAATGTTAATTCAGTAGTATCTGACCTGCTATGCCTATGAGTGATCAACTAAGGGATTGATTAGTTTAGGTGAGAGAGAGCACACAGGGAGTGAGAAGAAAGATGGTGTCTGCACATGTTGTTTAGCTGTCTAGAGATATTATTGAATTATCCAGCCTTGGTGGAATCATTATTAACATCAGTTAAAATTGTACACTAGCTTTGAACTTCCTTTGAGTTTGTCTGGAGTATCCTATGTGCCTAGACAGCATACATACAGCGAGTAGGTGAGGTTGGCAGATTGAAAGGTTATATTGTCACATTATTTAAAGGGAATAAGGAAGGTTATTAGTCCCAGCATTTCCCCAGACAAGCTTAATAATAACACAGTATTGGAGCAACAGGACCCAGAACCACTTGGAATGATTTCAAACACCATAAAATAGTAAGGGGCATATAACAAGGCAATTACAATAACATTTGAAGCTACTTACTCCTTGACTTCCTATGAGTTTATGTTCCTTGCAGTGACTTAAACACGAGTTATCTAGCAGCTGAGCAGTCAGTCAATGATCCATCTACAGTATATTGTAAGCAGAGAGAAGTACCTTTTTACAGATAATACAGAGGAAAAGAGACAAGGAGGTTCTATGGTTTGAACTCCCCCTAGGTTTATCTTATTCAGCCATTTGACACTATTCCCCTTATCAAATAATTCAGTGTTGCCAGGAAACTTAGTTATTGATTTTTAGATCTCCTCAAAGCAGTACAACAAAGTGTAAGTGTCTTTTGTTGCAACTCAGCTGTCATATCAATTTTATAAAAGTGATCTCCTGAAATTCATTACAATCTCATTTACAGTAGCCACGGTACATGTATAGTACAATAGATGTACATAAAAAACATGGGGGGGGGGGGTTCGGGGGGTTGTAACAGCTTTCAGGAATAACTGAAAATATTATTTTGAGAATGCACTTTTATTTCAAACACAATGTTCATCTAATTAAATAGTAAAGAAATCATTGAAACTGTCTGTAAACATTGTGCGATTTTCCTGTGTTTAATTTAAGCTCTGAATTAACGCAGGGTTAATTAACTCTTAAAATAAAGCTGTACATAGCCGGTTTACATCAGCAGTTTGCAATCACCAGCCTTGTCGTTCAACCTTGTGATGCGTAGGTATAGTGCTTTGCTGCCTGTCAGAATTTAACAAAACTCTGAAATGTAACTTCTTGTTATCTGGGTTTCACACTGGTAAAGTGAAGAAGAAACGCAGGTGTTAACTATTAATGTACTTTGTCTCACACAATGCATCATGCTAGAGAAATAAGACCAAATTTGGTCAAGGAAATTACTTAAGTTAGCTGTATCTGTGCTGTACCAAGTAATTTCTTGGCTCAGTTCAGTAACATCTACACTGATGCCGTCTCAGAAACTAACATCTCTGTGCCATGCCGACTCAGAAAAAAGCCAACATCTCTGATGCCACGAAAGGTCAGCTCGGCTCAGAAGTAAATAACATCTACACTGATGCCAGCTCAGAACACCATCAAATGAGACTTGTGAGATCACTGATGTATCACATTCGAGTTGCTTTGTTCCTGTTTGCATTTTGATTCCTTAATAAACTATTTTTGATTGACTTTATCTGAAGAAGATTAATTATTTTTTAGAAGAAATTGAACCTCTTACAACACTTATAAATCAACTATGGACTGTAATTAGCTGCATACAACAATCATCTAATATAGTTTATTGTAAAATAAGTATCACAGTTTATTGAAAAAAAGTTATTTAAAAAAAACATTGCTAAGCCACGAAAAAGGGAAATGTAGTTATACATATTGTGGCAGGGCAGAAGCCCTGCTGCTGTAAGTAGAGTGTGTGGGAATGTAAGGATGGGGTTAAATCTATCCCTGCCAGCAATCACAGGTGTAGCCATTCCCCAATTAGGTAATTGTTGCTAATTGGGGAGTGGCTACATGTATAAAGGAATCCTTTGTCTGGTGGAGGGAGTTTGATGAGTTTTGATCTGTGTGTTGCTGTTTGTGTATATCTGTTCAGTGAAGATGAATTTCCAGCCTGACAGCAGTTTTGTGTATATTTGTGTATTTTGTTTACACCTTTTGGTTTTGGCCCTTGTGCCTTTTTCTTTGCTCCCGTGTTTGTTTTCTTAATAAATGAGTGCAACAGCGCTAAACTACAGCTTCTTGACTCTGTCTCTCTAAGTCCTGCCAGTAACATCTTGAGCCACAGTGCTATCCTGTCACAGGTGGTGCTAGAGTGGGATAGCATCCCCTGGAGACAGTGCAGGACTGCAGTTGAAAAAAAGGAGCTTTCATTTGCAGGACTTGCTTGGGGTTTGGGCACCATCAAGAGAAGTGTCCGTACGAAGACTCCTGCTTAATGATGGCGTATGCGAGGGATGAGGTGGAGTCCCCGGACCAGCTGCCTACCCGAAAGCCAGAGACGGGCCCCTTTGCCTCCCAAGCCATCTGGAGCGGTGGTTTGGACACACTTCTTGCAGGCCTGGAGGACCAAGGATGGTGTTTTACCTGTGGAGAGTAGAGAGTGACATTACGACGGGCCAATCAAATGCATACTCAGACTTCTGTGTATCCATATATTTACCAAGACAGTTCCAGTTGATGAAGTGATGCCTTCCTCCAGGACAATAGCACGGCATTTCTGTCAAGTTCACGAAGTAATCGACGAACTACGAAAGGTAATATAGCTTGGTTTTGTGTCTTAATAGCGTGAATGCTCGATAGGATTAATGATATTTTTAAATGTGTAATGAAATTTTGCAATAGTAGCGTTCCTTGAATCCATGGCGTGAAACTGAACAGTCAACTGTTCAGATTAAATGTACTCCTATAATTTTGAATATCATCTACATTATAAACATTTTATTAAAAATCTTTATTGCTGCATCTTGAACTGTTTACTGTTTTTTTAAATTTATTTCTTCAAACGTCTCATAATATTTATTTTGCATATATTAAATTATCTATTAAACTTGAACCTTATATTAGCATTATACAAACTCAAATTAAACAAACTGGGTAGGAAACAATGCAATGAAAGTGCTAATATAAAAACACATTTTCTTGTTATTTTAGTGCTGTGAATTTGCTGTAACTACTGACTTGTGGACCAAAGAGTGAACAAACGAGGAACAAGGGGAATGATGGAAAAAAACACAGGACAACATCAGAAAAGTAGTACACTAATACAATGTGCTTGAACTTGACAAGTTAAATCATTTTTCTAAAAACCCTTAGGATTTTGGGGCATGGAAGGAAGATAACACATTTGTGACTGATAATGGTTCAAATATCGTTGCTGCCTTTTGCAACCAGACACGCCTGGACTGTGCAGCTCCTAATCTCAATCTGGTACTGAAGAATGTGTTTAACAAGTTGGATGAAGATAACCCTGTACTAAATGATGTGAACACTTTGGTGAAGGAAGCAAAGATCCCTGTGACACATTTCAAGAGAGCTGGGTATGTTTGTAATGTTGACTTTTCTCTGTGTTAAAAAAAATAACCTGATGAAACACATTGAAAATATCAGCATAGTTTCTTTTTATGCCTTTCCAGAATAAAAATAATTACTATCACTTATTTATGTGGCTACAGCATATAAGGATATATGGGATGTATGTTATTTTTCATTGTTAATGACATATGGTAACTATGAAATGCATTTATTTAAAATGTGCTTTACATATCCAAATGTAGTAGTGTCAGTGTCCTTAATGTAATATTTTCAATTGCAGTCTTCAGAAATTCCTTCTAAATCTCTTAAGCAAGAGATTGATACCAGATGGAACAGTAAGCTGCATATGCTTCAGTCAGTTCAGGAAGCCATGCAGTCTGGAAAGCTCCAGGACATTCTGAATGAAAGGAATGAGCTCTGATATCTCGACAAGATCGATGAGCGTCTGCTGGCAGATCTCATATCCCTTTTGAAGCCATTTGATGAGGTATCCAAACACTTCTCAGCTGAAAACACACCAACCATCCCTTGGTTCTACCAACAAAAGTGGCTGTAGAAAAGGGATTGGCTATTGGGCCTGATGACTCTGAAATTATGTATCAGGTATATGTAAATTAATATTGCAAGGATTGCCCCTAGGATCCATCTGCATTTTTATAATAGCTCCGAGATGTGTATGAGAACCTTTGATACTGTGATTAAAATCCAAATCTGAATACTTATTAAATCCTTTTAAAAGTTTCCAGTCCAGTTCAACCTCAATATACAATTTCCAGTACAACTTAAAGTGCACTGCAGTTTTATTTAGGATTTTGTTTCCAAATGCTCAGATATATTTAATTCTATTATGGACAGTTTTGACCCATGTATCTGTATATTCATTGCAGTCACCTCAGTTTTATTTTATTTTTTTTCTAGCTGAAAGGTAAGTTGACTCAGATACTTCAGAAGAAATATACAGTTCATCTCTTTCACAAAGTATCAACATGTCTCAACCCTTGAATGAAAGGATCCTTTCAGAAGATGCTGAGTGACCAGGAATACCAAGAGGTATTGGACACCTTGGTACAGATGGTGGAAGGCACTAACCATCTGGCTCAGATCCACAATAAAGAAGGTAATTAGACATTAAAAACTAAAATTATTTCTCAGTTTGTAAATTTGACAATTACCTAGCGGTTACTGTGTACTTCAGGATGCTGTGTTACACATTTTGTATTTTATCAAGTCATCATAGTATATAAAATGTTTAATTAACATTGATATGCTACTTTCTGTTTCTGTGCCTGCAGAAGCTCTTTATGTGCCAAGCCATAAGAACAAGGAGCAGAAAGTGTCGAGAGAACAAGACAGAGAGGCAGACAATTTTTTCGCAGCCTGTATTAATAGTTCATTAGAAGATGATATGGAGGTGAATAGCAGAGAAATGGTACTAAAATACTTGAAATTGAAGTTTGTAATCCAATATATATATATATATATATATACAGTACTGTGCAAAAGTTTTAGGCAGGTGTGAAAAAATGCTGTAAAGTAAGAATGCTTTCAAAAATAGACATGTTAATAGATTATATTTATCAATTAACTAAATGCAAAGTGAGTGAACAGAAGAAAAATCTAAATCAAATCCATATTTGGTGTGACCACCCTTTGCCTTCAAAACAGCATCAAGCATCAATTCTTCTAGGTACACTTGCACACAGTTTTTGAAGGAACTCGGCAGGTAGGTTGGCCCAAACATCTTGGAGAACTAACCACAGTTCTTCTGTGGATTTAGGCAGCCTCAGTTGCTTCTTTCTCTTCATGTAATCCCAGACAGACTCGATGATGTTGAGATCAGGGCTCTGTGGGGCCATACCATCACTTCCAGGACTCCTTGTTCTTCTTTACGCTGAAGATAGTTCTTAATGACTTTCGCTGTATGTTTGGGGTCGTTGTCATGCTGCAGAATAAATTTGGGGCCAATCAGATGCCTCCCTGATGGTATTGCATGATGGATAAGTATCTGCCTGTACTTCTCAGCATTGAGGAGACCATTAATTCTGACCAAATCCCCAACTTCATTTGCAGAAATGCAGCCCCAAACTTGCAAGGAACCTCCACCATGCTTCACTGTTGCCTGCAGACACTCATTCGTGTATGCTCTCCAGCCCTTCGCGAACAAACTGCCTTCTGCTACAGCCAAATATTTCAAATTTTGACTCATCAGTCCAGAGCACCTGCTGCCATTTTTCTGCACCCCAGTTCCTGTGTTTTCGTGCATAGTTGAGTGACTTGGCCTTGTTTCCACGCCGGAGGTTTGGCTTTTGGCCGCAAGTCTTCCATGAAGGCCACTTCTGACCAGACTTCTCCTGACAGTACATGGGTGTACCAGGGTCCCACTGTTTTCTGCCAGTTCTGAGCTGATGGCACTGCTGGACATCTTCCGATTGTGAAGGGAAGTAAGCATGATGTGTCTTTCATCTGCTGCAGTAAGTTTCCTTGGCCGACCACTGCGTCTACGGTCCTCAACATTGCCCGTTTCTTTGTGCTTCTTCAAAAGAGCTTGGACAGCACATCTGGAAACCCCTGTCTGCCTTGACATTTCTGCATGGGAGAGACCTTGCTGATACAGTATAACTACCTTGTGTCTTGTTGCTGTGCTCAGTCTTGCCATGGTGTATGACTTTTGACAGTAAACTGTCTTCAGCAACCTTACCTTGTTAGCTGAGTTTGGCTGTTCCTCACCCAGTTTTATTCCTCCTACACAGCTGTTTCTGTTTCAGTTAATGATTGTGTTTCAACCTACATATTGAATTAATGATCATTAGCACCTGTTTGGTATAATTGTTTAATCATACACCTGACTATATGCCTACAAAATCCCTGACTTTGTGCAAGTGTACCTAGAAGAATTGATGCTGTTTTGAAGGCAAAGGGTTGTCACACCAAATATGGATTTGATTTAGATTTTTCTTCTGTTCACTCACTTTGCATTTAGTTAATTGATCAATATAATCTATTAACATGTCTATTTTTGAAAGCATTCTTACTTTACAGCATTTTTTCACACCTGCCTAAAACTTTTGCACAGTACTGTATATCTCTCTTGACTTCTGGAAACCAAACAGTGATACCTATACTATCCTTGCCATAGTGCTAGCAATTCCTGCCGCAAGCACTCCGTCACAGAGGAATTTCAGCACTGCTGGTAGAACAATATAGAAGAGACTCAGCTGAACCCAGAAACTGTTGATTCACTTCTTTTCCTTCACACCAACTTAGTTTTAACACAATAACTGTTACTAAAACAGAATTAGAGGGCAGAACGCAAGTTGTAGACACTGTTAGGTTCAAAATGTGTTTTAAAAAGTCCCCCCCAAAAAGTTAATAGCTTATGCCAGGATTGGCCAACTCCTACCCTAGAGGGCCGCAGTGTCTTCTGGCTTTAATTCCACCCAGAGCTCTCAGGTAATTAATAATCTACTGATCTGATTAGTGAACACATTTAACACCAGTCCAGGCCTCAAACTGTTTTATAGGTATCGTACCTTGCTTGCTTCAAGACCATTAATAAAACCTGTGAAAGATCTAAACTAATTTTAAATATGTCAACCTCAGCAAAATGGATTAAGTTTTTTTCTGTTATCAACACATTATGTATAATAAAACAGTTGAAGTAGGTTTGTGTGGTTCTTGTTATTCTTGTAATAGGTAATATGGCAGTAGTGAATGAAATTCAAATTAAAAAATCAACTGGAAACAGAATGAGAATGAAAAACACAAGAAAAAAGTGTAACCTGAAAAATATCCTGCCTGAAAGGTCTGTGATACAGCGAGAGGTTAAATGTCACAGGACGGGATGGGACAAGAATTTTTTTGAAAAGACGGGATGGAACAGGAATAGAAAAAAATTATACGTACGGAAGAGTACGGGATGGGAAAAATTCTGGTTGGACAGGATGGGAACAAAAATGTAATTAAATATTTGTCACAGGATGTGATGGGACAGGACATTTTTTGATGGGACAGGATGGGACGGAACTCAAGTTTCATTCCATTCCTACGGTGTGCTGCCCCCTTCTGGGTGAAGAGGGGTTGCCACCTGCCCAAAAGAGGAAGAAGGGGAGGAGCAGCTGTACCCGGAGGCAAGCAAAGGAGCCAGTGTCATCTCTACCACCAGAGAGGGAGGTGCTGCCTGCCTGCCAGAGAGGGAGGAGCCGCTGCCATCTCCTGTGCCAAAGGAGGAGGAACCACTACCGTCTCCAAAGCCGGAAGGGGAGGCCTCTGCCGTCTCCAGTGCAAAAAGGGAGGAGCCGTTCCCATCTCAAGTGTCAAAGGGGGAGGAGCTGCTATCGTCTCCAGAGCCAGAAAGGGAGGGGCTGCTGTCGTTTCCAGCTGGAAGTGGAGGAACTTCCACCGGCTCCAGAGTCAGCAGGGCAACCACGAACACGGCAAAAGACAGCTGCATGTCCATGTCCAAAGGGCCCAGTGCCTGTGCTGCTGCCAGCGCCAGTGTCGCAACTGCCAGCGTCACCACTGCCGGAGTGCCCCGCACCAATGCAAGCATCACCACTGTCGGAGTGGCCAGCACTGCTAGAGGCGCCCCAAAAGGGGAAAAGTCACTCAGACTTAGGGGGTAGAAAGGGGGTTAAACAGCCACTCTCTCAGAAGCCTAGGGGTCACAAAAGGGATTAAATGGATGCCCTGTTACAGAAGCCCGGGGGTTAAACGGGCACCACCTTATAAAAGCATAGGGGTTACAAAAGGGGTTAGACAGGCGCCCCTATTTCAAGGACCGCCCCCCACCACAACATCGACCAACCCACCCACAAGAATCCGGAGGGAGAAAAGCAGGCAAGGGGGGCCATGTGTGCATTGCACAAGGGGGGAGTTGAAGTGGTTAAGGATATTATCTTCACTTCAAGAATTGCGAATCCTTGTTAGACAGCTTTTTGGGTCTTTGGGTCTATTTAAAACATAAGATCCGTCCATTCATACATCACATATATAGCAAGATGGCAAAGACACTTAAGGAAAGGTCTGCAAATGCGTACATAACCGGATTTAGGAAGTTCTGAGCAACAGCAGTGGGGAGTACAATGCTAAAAAAACAAAAATCTTTACATGTGTAACTCTCTTCACTCACTGGCACTGTGACTGTGAAGTAGAGGTCTTCACAAGTCCAAAATAATAAACCCAATCCGACCCGGAACCATCATCATTTTTACCCTAACCCGAACTGAAGTAATATACCCGGATCCGATTCAAACCCGAAGAATAATGATTCATGTGTTTACTGTTTACGGGCTTTCCCCATAATGAATACAGTCCCAAAAATGTAAACTATACATGGCAGTAGAAACACAATGTAGGGGACGTAGACAGAGACACGGGCATAGAATTCAGAACTGCACTCTCGAGGTGCTGTGTCGCACACATAAACATGGCACAATATTAAAAAAAACAACAAACAAAAAACAAACAAAACACATATTTACATATACTTGCACTTCATATTGTTGTTCAAAAATAAAAGATTGCTTAGACTTATGCTATTCCTAGAGAAGTGCACCGCTTCACCAGTGTACGACTGGCAATACTAAAAGCAGCCTCGCTAGCAACACTTGATGCTAGAACACACATGGACATATCTCAAAATAATGCAAAATGCGGCCTGACAGTGGCATTGTGAGAAATTTATTAACAGTAAAAAAAATATATATATATTAGCAAAGAAAATCACCTTTCTTTAATAGTAATGCATTGTGGAGATTGGATACACCGTAAGACGTTAACATTGATTGAATAGACCCGACCAGAACCCAACCCGATTGTTGTATAACAACCCGTTCTGGTATGGGTCAGGTCTCAGGTCCTCAGGTCCCTTGAAGACCTCTGCTGTGAAGTAGTATATCCTTACTGGAATAACCTCCTTCATTAAAATAACATACATTTTTGCGTCTTTTATTCTTTATTCTTTTATAGTACAGTGTATAAAGAAGAACAGATTTAGGTCTTGTGAAAGATGCAAGATTAAGTAAACCACAAACCAAAATCACTTTTTTTCTACAATGGTTACTGTACAGTAGAGAACTACTCCCAGTGTTCTTTAATCCTGTAGAGGATTATATCTACTTTCTTTGTTTTATTTTGTTAGGCTTATGTATGCTGTGTCTTTGCCTTCAATAATTGTAACCTCTAGGTGTGTTTCAGGGTGCAGGAGCTAGGGCGCCACCCTCCTGTTCTGTCCCACCAAAATATCTGTCAATTCCCTCTATTTAATCCCTAAATCACGCCCTTATTCTCTGTCTTACTTTTTCGCTTGGTCTTGAGTTATGCTCTGTATGCAGACCCAAGCTTTAAACATTAATACAACTTAGACAATAAATCAAACAAATCTCTGACGCCGATATCATCCCTCCAGCTAAGCAGCCCAGCAAACGCTTGTGTGTAATAATCCACTCAAAACATCCATCTCTCTCTTACAGCGGACACTGCAGCTGAACCTGCCGCTGCTGAACTGCTGTTCCAGCCCTTGAAGAATATCAGTGGTACCTCTGGAGATCTTGGTTGTGATTCCCAAAGCCTGGGACTCTTGGGAAAGCTTTTTAAATCTGGTATTCAAATCCCAGCGGGAAGCGACTAGAATTCTCTGTTTCTTCTCTGCTACTCCATCCATGTCTTTTCCCCCTCTCCAGCACAATGTAGAAACCAGCCACCGGAAGTCCCACACTCGCAGTATAAGCACGCTCCAGCCAGCATTCCTCCACGCTAACTGTCTATGGTTGGATTCTGCTCCTACTCACTCTGGCTCCCTTGTAGCTGGCCAGAATATAAATCTACTGTGGAGTCGTATATTTGTTCCTCTCTCCATGGTATTACGAATTGATCAGTAGTAAGCCATGTTTTTACTCTTCAAAAATCCTTGACCTTAAGGACATTTCCAATTCAATACAAACAAGAAGTGAATCATAAATAGTTCTCCTTATCAGTGCAATATGACAAAACATTATCTCAACACACACAGCAATTGTATCCACAGTAATAACTGTACAGTTTAAAATCCACAGTACTGTGTTAACACAAGCCCTCTCAAAACTTCCAGAAAACCATTTTATTCTTAAACTTACACAAGAATTTGTCACAAGAATCATTTGTTGAATCATGTTAACAAAAATAACTTTTTCTTCAGAAAATAGAACAGCATTTTTCTTTATAATATAGAAATATTGTCGTTGATTGAATTTAGATTTGCGTGTTAGTGTGTGTCTAAAAGTTACATTTCATTAACACTGGAACCGCCTTTTACAATACATGTTTTTATTTTGAATATAACCTACAATATTATGTATATATATATATATATATATATATATATATATATATATATATATATATATATACAAGCCTGTTGTTATCTCTAGTGGACCTAGTAGCCATCAATTCCTTCATTTTGCACAAGAAATGCACCGAGGAAAATATCAATAGGAGATATTTCATCTTGAAGCTAGCCACTGCACTTCAGCAGAAACATTTCGATCAGAAAACCACAAAGCTGCAGGCTGCAGCAGCTCAACCTGGATTCTGTGCTGCGAGTGACACACACCCAAAATAAATCATATGTTACTTTCATTTTAGATTAGAAACTACTTTTGTTTTTACAGTTTTATGTGTACATAAACCTGTTTACACACTAGTTTCTTTTGACATGTTTATTTTATTATAGTTTTTCATTTTTTTGAAGTAGTGCTTTATATGTGGTAGTTAGAAAATAAATCCTTTTATCTTTAATTGTTCATTTAAATAAGGCTTTTCGGCTGTGTAGATGTTTGATATGATGTGCTTGAACAAAACTTTTGATTGAGTTGTATCCGATAGTTTGTCTTTCATTTTAATATTGATGATGTTTTTAAATTGTACCATGACAATGACTGCTGTCAGCAGTTGGTATGACTATAACCGCTGCGGTTCTACTGCTAAAGTAGTCCATAAATGTACATTGTGTGTGTGTGTTGGGGGGGGTGCCTATGTTTTGTATGGCCTTTCTGCTGGAGATTACATGAGATTAAGTCAGAAGAACTGTTACAAGATATCACATTATTTTTTACATACAATTACATAATTTTTTTACACATTATTTTTTACATACAATTACCCATTTATACAGTTGGGTTTTTACTGGAGCAATCTAGGTAAAGTACCTCGCTCAAGGGTACAGCAGCAGTGCCCCCCCTCCTCCTCCTCCCTCCGGGACTGAACCCAGGACCTCCGGTCAAGAGTCCAGAGCCCTAACCACTACTCCACACTGCTGCCCACAGACACCAGAAGTCCCACACTCTCACAACTCTCACAAGCCCCACACATTTCACAACTTTAATTACAACCATAAATATAAACATTTCAATATATACTTTGATGTGTACGTTTTTTTTTTTTTTACTTTGCGATGTTAAAACGTTATTTGCTTATTTGGGATTTATTTGCTTAGAAAATACTAACCTGGGCAGTCAGTATCAGAATGTAATTTAAAGTGTGTGTGTGTGTGTGTGTGGTTTAAACGTTAAAATGCTGACATTTCTAAGAGTTTAAACGTTCATAAAAAATTTACCAAAAGCACATCACTACATTGCAGTACATGGGGGTGTATGTAAAAAGTATGGAAAAATATAATTGAGGTTCGTGGTATAAATGGTAGTGGTAAATATAAATCCAATCTACATATTTTATGTTCATTCAATAAAAATAAAATAAAAAGTAGGCTTATTGAATGAATATAAACTAGAATTGTCCCACGCTCAGTATTAATGTTTTTTTTTTTTTTAAATTCCTAACTGGCTTCCATTCTCAAACTGTAAACAAAGTATCTGTTTCTCAGAGTCTAATAGCTGCCAAATGCTCTGCTAATTTGTAAACACAGTTTACGCATTCCCGCACACACATGCATGGACACACAGCAGCAGCGTGGAGTAGCGGTTAGGGCTCTGGACTCTTGACCGGAGGCAGTTTGTTGCTAGTAACATAACTCAGTACTTTATAGTATTGAGTTTCTGTTTCATTATTATTTTTTATTATTTGTTTCCCATTCAAAGAAAATGTTATCTCCCTGCTCAGCTCAGGCAAGAACTAAACAATCATTAATAAACAAATTCTCAAAATTCCTTATTTTTTCCTAAGATGTTCCTTTATCTCTATGCTTAAGCAAAACCAGTCGAACCCAAACAATCATCAGTAAACAACTTCTAAATTACCATTAATCTACTTTGGAAACTACCTATTTTAGCTCTTATCTATTGAATGTTTTGTCATTATTCTTTTTACTGCCAGATTCCTTCCACCAAGTGTTTAATTCCTGTTTGGTTTTACACTTGAATGGATACAATCTTTTTTTTTTCCTCGTTTCTTTTAGTGTTTAATTCACTTTGATTAGCACTTGTTCTACATATGATATATCCTTGGCCATTTTAATTTGATTATTTTCTCTTGTATATAATACTCGGAAGTGCCACAATAGGTCCTCTCAACAACCAAATCTTATATCAATCCGGGAAATAGTATGGGGAGGTGATTGCAAAGGGCTACTTGCCTGTAGGTCTCACACACCAGGATTTTAAATTGATGTGACTCTTGTTTGCCACAGCGGGACTTATGATAAGAGATTTTAACATTACCTTGGCACTGCCTCAGCAGGTCGTATAGTCGAGATTTTGACATCACCTGGCTCTTCAACAGGATTTACAATTTGCCGCTATTCTTTTTTTCTACTTATTATTTTTTTCTACTTATTATTTTTTTCTACTTATTCTTTTATTTTGTCAGTGGATTCCTGTAAGTGCCTTACACTTAGAAAATCACTATTTGCCTTTCTCTCTCTACCGTGGGATCTCTCCGCTGAGAGATTCTACCCCGAGTATCTCGACTCACTAATTCTTTGCCTTTCTCTTTCCCTTCACTATGTGTGATTTATTCAAAAACGGACTCAGCGGATGAGATAATGACGCTGACGAATCTGAAACCACACAGCGTGAAACATTGTTAAGGGTTGCTTTTCAGGAATCCCGGGTTTCGGCACGAATCTGTAGTGAAATAATTAAGCTGACAAATGGTTTTTGATTAAAAAACACTTTATATACAAGAAAGGTATACCTCCAATACAATCATATAAGCACGAGATTTAAACTGACTTTGGACGAGGCCTCAGTACAGCTCGGTGCATATGTTTGAATTAGAAAGCACGGATATCCATGGAGTCAATTTGAAAGAGATGAAAAGACTGACAAAACTTCACAATGTTTGATATTTATACCTTTGTAAACAATTGTTGACTTCACTCCCATTTGTCTTACTTCTGTCCAATGATAGGGGTTTCCACTCTATCCTTGCACATTCCCGCTGCGGGGGGGGTTGCATACCACGTTGAACCTAGCAGGGCGCATCCATCTTGTCTTTCAGTTCCCCTTCCCCATCTCACACTATCTCTGCTAATCTCCTGCCTTTTGGCATTTAGCTCAGACACCTATATGTGACTTTGAGTCGTGTTAGGCTATGCAAAACTGCACGTAGCTGGTTTTGCCGATGGGAAATGAAAGAACTCAAAACTTAAAACAATACTGTATAGAAACTTAATATAAAAGCATACTAATACAACTTAAATATAAAAGACACATATACAAATAATGTAAAACTTAAAATTAATAACATAATTAATACCTTATGCAGAAAGCCATCACTACAAAAGAAACATCTTAAATGTATCTATCAGTTATTATTAAAAGTAACAATCTAATATTGTTACTTTTTTAGGTCTCTGATTCACTTACAGATGATTTTCCGTCACAGCGACAGAATGTGATCCTGATGTGCAGGAAGAGATAGTAGAGATGCAAAATGATGTCGCAGCTAAAGCCACATTCAATCGGTCTGGCTTTAATGCGATGTGGCCTGAATATGGTCATCGACATCATGGGAAAAGGTGAAGCTCCTGATGATTGCTGATGATCTCCTGGCATATCGTGCAAATCCCTGTTTGTGCCGCTCTGCAATCTATTTTATTTTGAAGAGAAATGCACAACATTTTAAATCATGCTCAACTTGTGGTGGCACATCCTGGCCATGCATGTGATTTCACCTATAGAATACGATCATATTCAATGTAAGTTTCTGGTGGTACGCTAGGACCCTGGAGATCGATGCAGCAGCATTTTCAAAATGTCCACAGGAACTGTCAACACATTGACAAAGGTAAGGCGTCTCCTAATAGACAAATAATAACAATACTACACAAAGACTGAAGAAACTGTCTGCTTTTATGTTTTGTTATTCTCCTGTTGATTTTGCAATGTGTAAATAGCTTTGCACAAAGACCGATGCAGCTTTCCATTTTCTCCAATTTGCTTTTTGGTAGTTTGTCATTTTCCATTTTGCAATTTGATTAAATCACTTCATACAAAGACTGATGCAGATCTTTATATATATATATATATATATATATATATATATATATATATATATATATATATATATATATATATATATATATATACAGTACTGTTACAAAAGTTTTAGGCAGGTGTGAAAAAATGCTGTAAAAGTAAGAATGCTTTCAAAAATAGACATGTTAATAGATTATATTTATCAATTAACTAAATGCAAAGTGAGTGAACAGAAGAAAAATCTAAATCAAATCCATATTTGGTGTGACAACCCTTTGCCTTCAAAACAGCATCAATTCTTCTAGGTACACTTGCACAAAGTCAGGGATTTTGTAGGCATATAGTCAGGTGTATGATTAAACAATTATACCAAACAGGTGCTAATGATCATCAATTCAATATGTAGGTTGAAACACAATCATTAACTGAAACAGAAACAGCTGTGTAGGAGGAATAAAACTGGGTGAGGAACAGCCAAACTCAGCTAACAAGGTGAGGTTGCTGAAGACAGTTTACTGTCAAAAGTCATACACCATGGCAAGACTGAGCACAGCAACAAGACACAAGGTAGTTATACTGCATCAGCAAGGTCTCTCCCAGGCAGAAATTTCAAGGCAGACAGGGGTTTCCAGATGTGCTGTCCAAGCTCTTTTGAAGAAGCACAAAGAGCAGACAGCGTTGAGGACCGTGAGCGCAGTGGTCGCCAAAGGAAACTTACTGCAGCAGATGAAAGACACATCATGCTTACTTCCCTTTGCGATCGGAAGATGTCCAGCAGTGCCATCAGCTCAGAACTGCAGAAAACAGTGGGACCCTGGTACACCCATCTACTGTCCGGAGAAGTCTGGTCAGAAGTGGCCTTCATGGAAGACTTGCGGCCAAAAGCCATACCTCCGGCGTGGAAACAAGGCCAGCGACTCAACTATGCACGAAAACACAGGAACTGGGGTGCAGAAAAATGGCAGCAGGTGCTCTGGACTGATGAATCAAAATTTGAAATATTTGGCTGTAGCAGAAGGCAGTTTGTTCGCCGAAGGGCTGGAGAAGCATACATGAATGAGTGTCTGCAGGTAACAGTGAAGCATGGTGGAGGTTCCTTGCAAGTTTGGGGCTGCATTTCTGCAAATGGAGTTGAGGATTTGGTCAGAATTAATGGTCTCCTCAATGCTGAGAAGTACAGGCAGATACTTATCCATCATGCAATACCATCAGGGAGGCATCTGATTGGCTAAATTTATTCTGCAGCATGACAACGACCCCAAACATACAGCGAAAGTCATTAAGAACTATCTTCAGCGTAAAGAAGAACAAGGAGTCCTGGAAGTGATGGTATGGCCCCACAGAGCCCTGATCTCAACATCATCGAGTCTGTCTGGGATTACATGAAGAGAGAGAAGCAACTGAGGCTGCCTAAATCCACAGAAGAACTGTGGTTAGTTCTCCAAGATGTTTGGGCCAACCTACCTGCCGAGTTCCTTCAAAAACTGTGTGCAAGTGTACCTAGAAGAATTGATGCTTGATGCTGTTTTGAAGGCAAAGGGTGGTCACACCAAATATGGATTTGATTTAGATTTTTCTTCTGTTCACTCACTTTGCATTTAGTTAATTGATAAATATAATCTATTAACATGTCTATTTTTGAAAGCATTCTTACTTTACAGCATTTTTTCACACCTGCCTAAAACTTTTGCACAGTACTGTATATATATATATATAATATGCGCTTCGGTTGTTCAGATGTTTTTGACGTACTCAATAAAAAAAAAAAGAATTACATCCGACTGTTTCTCCGTTAGTTATACTATTTACAGTGTTTTGAATACAGCCATCAGAAAGACGGCTGCGGGGCTTCTAGGTATGAGTATATCTCCGGTCCTTCTAGTGTTAAAAAATTACTGAAATCCGAGACGTCATATTTATTTTTATTCCTCCCGTCTGTTCTGCTCAAACAACGTGTCTGCACTGTGAGTGATGGAAAAAATTAACTCAGTGCCGTCTCAACTCCGCCCCCTGGTGTATCTTTTCAACGGCAATGTCCACAATATCATAAATACAGATGTACTTTCTTTTGCATATTCCAATAAAATTAATGTACTCAGCTTAATTTAGTGTGTAGTTTAAAGTTATAAATGGGACTACTTTATTGGCGTAAGGATATTTAATAAAACAAACTAATAATTTTTTGCCCTAAACATGACTTTTATGTTTTTTTTGTTTGTTTTTTTCAAATCCACTGTTTGACCTGGATTATAAATACAATAAGGCCCTTCATATACGTGGAATACATGGATTGCTCGGGGGTTGGGGGCACTTGACTTTGTCTCCTGCCCCGAGGCACGGACAGCCTGTCGGGCCTTATTGCATACATAAATAAATTAGCGGTGTAACGATTCATTGAATATCGATGCATCGCAATCCTTTATAAAACGATCAGATCCACGATCCATGGATTATGTATCGCGATACAGCAATAAACATGACAAATTATGTTTTCATTTGTAAACTGCCACATGTATTGATCAGCAAATAAAAAGAAAGGGGTTAGTTCCATTATCCTATAGTTGAACGTAAATTGTAAGGTGAGGGATTGAACTTCACTGCCTGCTTGTTTCTGAGAGCGGAGACATTTTCAGGAAATACGCGAAAACAAAACACATGACACAATAACTTGTTTACAGCTTAGGAAAAAAACGGGGACACACTGTAAATCTGATGTATTTGACTTACAGTTATGTAAGTATAGTTATATTAGAACATATATTTTGTCTCATATGTCTTTCTTTATTTTCACCTGTCTGTCTTAGCAGAAAATAAAATGAACTAGATGGTAACTTTACAAGTAAAGTTGTGGGGCTTGCTTTAGCTCTTTAAAAGTATTTTGTGGTAGTGGAAGAAGTTTAAAAAGTTTTATTTTTTAAAGCAAAGCAGTTGCATACAGTCAAAGTTAAATTTAGTAAAATAATTGGTCTGATTACTTTGATAGACTACTATGTCAACCTTATTACTTTGGATTGTGAGACACTTAGATCATACATTTCATCAGACATGTACCGTTTGATTTAAACAGCGCGTCTAAAATTAACTGCCCGTGTGAAAATAAATTGGACCTGACGCACCTGACACGCACTTAATAAATGGACTGCAAAAGGTTAAAGTGAATGAAGATGGACAAAAAAAGGACAAAAAGCTTAATAGTTTAAAAAGTATAAAAGATATAAAAAGCTGTATACAAGCACACTATTCCAGACCGGTCTACACGTTTTAAAGTTTGAATGGCGTTTCAGTCTTAAACAGTGTAAGAGGAGTAGCGTGCCAAAGAATAATAAGAAGAAGAAGAAGAAGTATGTCGAAGATGTAAAGTGGGGACTCTTGCTTTGCAAGCCCCACTAATTATAAATCACAGAGCAGCGTTTCCAGACATTCCTCTACCTCTTATCTTGTGTATACACGTCACCCCGTGCATAGAATGATCGGTATTTTAAAAATAAAATGCTCGATGTCACTGGCCGTGAATATGTCACTCAAACATCAGCATTACAGACCAAAAATCACCAAGGTGGTCTAAAGACAGCCCCAATATCACTAATATACAAATGTACTCACAGCCAGATTTGGAAAATTGTCCTGTAAAAGCTTTCGCTGTACGTTTCAAGCTTTAAGCTGTACAGCCACGAAAAAAAAAAAAAAAAAAAATCAGATGACATCTGGTACAGGAAGCATCCCCGGCTCAGTGAACGTTTTATTTCCAGTTTAATAAAAAATATCTCTGTAGAAGCTGCTCTCTCTACAATATACACCAACCACTGTGTTCATGCCACTTGTTGCCAAGTTTTAAGTGATTCTGGAGTTGAAGACAGGCACATTATCTCAGTTTCTGGACACAAGAGCGAACTCAGTCTCAAGCATTACGCGACAAACATGAATGAAATTCAAAAAAGGGAAATAAATACATTTCTTCACGCAAGTCTTCAGGAACAAGTCCCCTCTGTTGCGACAGTGATGCCTAGTAATACCTTTTCTACACCAAATCAGAGCAACTGTTTCAACTCTTCAGTTACTAACGACACTTCAGGACACTTACATGATAGTGGTGCAAGCTTTACAGGATGTACATTTGTTTTAAATAAATAGTTCCATCACGTTTAACTAGTCTGAAAACCCAGCACAGATCGGCCACTGTAGGTCAGTTACGGTCAATCCTGGACCATACCATATTTAGATGGGGAGAAGAGGGGTTGAATGTTATATTTAACGAAAATAAAAGTTATTTTCACTGTAAAGATATTTGTGTGTCTAATCCTTATGTGTGTGATTTAAAATAAGTTATAATGTTATGTGAATAAGAGACACCATTTCGCGCAGTTTGTGCAGCCAGAACCTTCGACAAAACTGCACGAGGTGACATCACTTATACAATAAGAGACACCCTTCACACCACGTATTATATAATATAAATCAGCACATGCAGATAGCTTCAGACGTTCTCTCCCCTCAGTATCAACAACAGTGCAACTCAGGGATCACGTTTTTTGTTACAATCAGACACTTGTACCAATTCACAGTCAATTTAAAAAAATACAAAACCAGATAGAAGTTTTCTTTTTTAGATTGTATAGTGATATTACATTACATTTTTTTTTAATAATGGGTGTCAAAGTACCATGTTTACCAAGTGAACCGGGCTTCTGTAAATTAAGTCCAAAATGCTAGAGTACACCCCTAATACTTTAGCAGGCACGTGACAAAGATGGAGAGAAGCAGACTGTCAGGCAAGAGGTGGCCAAACAACCTGTGACATTCTAAACAGTCATACCCATTGAATGGTAGGCCTACTGAATACAAAGATTAGGGCAAGTGAAGTATAATAAATCAATGTAGAATAAGATAAATGCCTGAATCAAAGTTTAAAATATCCTTTGATCCAAGCTCAGTAATGTTAATGAAAACAGTCAAGTTTAAAATACAGTTTTGTAATGTTGTTGAGCAGAATAAAAAGTACTATATTAAAACTCATAAATGTCTGCCAACAGATTTAAGCTGAACTGTTCATGAATATTGTTATTTATTTATTTATTTATTTATTTCAAATCGCCAATTATTTTTACTCATTTTCTCCCCAATTTGGAAAGCCCAATTATTTTTTATTTCAACTCGGCTCACCGCTGCCACCCCCGTGCTGACTCGGGAGACGAAGACGGACACACGCGTCGTCCGAAACGTGTGCCGTCAGCTGTCTGCTTCTTTTCACTCTGCAGGTCCGCCATGCAGCCACGTCAGATCTACAGCGTCGGAGGACCACGCATCTCTGAGCAACTTACAGGCAGGCCCGCAGGTGCCCAGCCAGTCTACAGGGGTCGCTGGTGCACGGTGAGCCGAGGACACCCTGGCCGACCTAAGCCCTGCCCACCCGGGCGGCGCTCTGCCGATTGTGTGTCGCCCCCTGGCGGTGCGCTCAAACCAGCGACCTCCAGGCTATAGGGCGCATCCTGCACTCCATGCGGAGTGCCTTTACCGGATGCGCTACTTGGGAGCCCCTAGTTCATGAATATTATTAACTTCAATGAAAAGTAATAACATATTCTGATAGCTTCAACACCCTGTAAGGAGATCAAGTAGTTCAATTGGAAAGCCGAAATACACCCTTTAGAACTGTGGCAGGATGGCTTGCAGTGGTGAGGTTTGGTGACGTCACGGACCAGGAAGTAACAGAACCAAAACAGTGGATGGGCGGGTGAAGCTGAATGCTACGGCGTTCAGCTGATTTTATTAAACAAATAAACAAAACAAAAGACTTAAACAAACAACACAAAACAAACGGGCACGTTTGCCAAACAAATAAGTGTGCTGGTTTTAACCCAGCAAGATACTTAGCAGTTGTTTATTTTATTCTCCTCGCTCTCTCCGCTCCCCGTACTCTCCTCTGTACACTCTCCCCGCAGCACGGACAGCTGCAGGTTATACTCTGGCCGAGGGGTTAACTAACTGTTAATTATCTTATTACCCCTCGGCCACAGTCTGCACAAGTTTAGTAAGGATGCGTGACTGTCAGCTAGTTAAATAATTAGTAGCTGATCAGCCACGCATCCTCACGAGGTTTTTAAAATATAAAAACAACAACAAATACACGGCGCTTTGAACTGCGCCGCAAACAAAAATACAAATAATAATAAATAAATATATAGGGGCGGGACACTCCATACAAGAACCCCGAAATATTTTCGTATTTGGCTTGCGGTTGCCTTGCGAATGACCCCACCGCGAAGCAGAAAATTCACTTTACCTGAAGCCGATCTGAAGAAGATCCGCATTTACACTTTTGAAATGGCATGGGTCTGCAATGTATTTATTAGGCAACCACATTAAGGTGTTGTTTTTATTTATTTTATTTCAGAATTGGGGCTAGCCTGGAGAATAATTCTAACTAGTCTCACTTTTACATGAAGGGATGAAAACTGAATAAACATAGTCTATGGGTAGAATTGTACAAAGTTATTTTTTGTTTTGTAGTTTTATGTAAGATTTATAATTGAGTGTTTAAAGTTGTGGAGGAATATACACTAAATACAATACAGTACATTCCTTTCTTAAAGTAACTTTGCTTTCATTTCTCTTCATACAGGATCATCTTCAGTTTTATACAAGATTACTAAATAAATAACATGATTTGATTTTAATTAAAAGCATAAGCCTGCAATGTATTTATTACCGCATTAAAACATTTTAATTGTTTTTTAAAAGTAGCCTAGTTTGACACATTTGGGGCTACCGCAAGAATAATTCAAACTAGTCTCACTTTTGCATGAAGGGATGAATACAGATCTAATTAAAAGTCTTCTGGTATTGGATCTTGTTCTTCAGATCGGATTCAGGTAAAGTGAATTTTCTGCATTGCAATGGGGTCATTCGCAAGACAACCCCAAGCCGAACATGAAAAGATTTTGGGGTTCTAAAAATGTCAATTAAAACCAAGCCGATGCAGTCCTAGCATATATACAGTAAAGATAATAAATAAAAAAGCAAATACTAGCACTCAAAACTTGTACCTGTGCATTATATCTAATTAGAGTGGATTCCTTTAGGAGCCAATTGCGTATAATTGTCATGGATTATTTAGTTAAAGATGTTTTTCAACAATAGTTGTTGCCTGTTTTCCCTCCAACCAGACAAATTTGAACTGCAGTGCTAATGGCAAAGTGACTTTATTATCAATGTGTACTGTGCATGCTGTCAAAGCTAGCTATTCAGAAAGCTTTTCTTTAATGGAGCTGTAGCTTTAGCACAATACCCTAGCCATTACTGCAAAATTGTCTCCAGACAGAAACCATTCTGAGCACTACGACAGGCTCTTTGTTGAGAAGAAGAAATCGTTATAACATAATTTAATTGGGGAGCCTGGTAACAGTAGGACTGATAATGAAGGTGGTGTACATCTCGGTTTCCGATAACTTACTACTGGTGTCACTAGACATGATCCAGGCCCCACAGGCTTATTCACTTCCTTGTCCATACAGTCCAAGCTCATCTGGTTCTGAGGATTCAGATTTAATTTAGAGTGCAACAGACTACAGAACATTTATACCTCCGCACTGCCATCTTCAAAGCTTACCAGCTCAACAATGTGATAGGTCAATTAATCATCCGCTGTATCAGCTGCCAGGCCTGATGTGCACTAAATATCCCAGTTGGATTCTTATTGCTCTTATTTATCTCACCTAATTCCATTTTCCCCAAGCAAATTGTATCATAGTCACATTTTCAGGATTCAAGGCTCACTGGCAACTTCTCCTTCCAGTAAATTGACAATTGAATTTAAACCCAATGTAATATGTGGAAATCGTTTGCCCTGAGTTTTGGTCACTGAAGCAGACCAATAAAGAATCTAATGAGGTCTTACTTATGATGCAGCTGGTGCACCACCAAGCAAACTTCAAGAAATGTGCCTATACAACAGAAACATTAAGAGGCAGCAGTCTTTTCTTTGGGACAAAAAGCCTTAAGTTTGAATATTGCCTGGAGATATCCTGAGCATATGCTGTAAAGTGGGTGGGAGCTTGTGACAGAGAAAGAATTAATCTTGGTTATAAATCTCCTTCCCGCCCTGTGAGGTTGCTGTATGCCCCAGAAAGGATGGTCTTCATTCCAGTGAAAGGTGGAAGTCGGCCATCTAGAAAGGGGGCGGAGCTACAGTATACCAAATCATCGCCACGGAGGGGAAGCGATGTGGCAACCGCAGATTGGAGGAGAAACGGTTACACTCGCTAACCACGGGGGTGTGACTGACGGTACAAAAGGGGATGTGGCTAGGTGATCTGTTCCTTTGTTATGGTTAAGAGCCAACCGCTGAAAGGAGAACTATAATTGTACTGTGAGTGTTTGTTTGTTTTGTCATGTCTAATTATATACTTATTTGTTTATTAGACGGCTAACACGTACCAGGAGCTGTCGCTTAAGCCCAGCACCAACCCGGAAAACACTTCACAACTTCACAACTGTACACAAATAAATTGTATTTCACCACTTGTACGTTAGTACTCACTCTGGACTCTGTGATCGTGTGTGTGTCTTTGTGTGTGTGTTATACTGTGTTTATTATTTCAGGACTGTAAACCCTTCGTTTGGAACAGTGCATTGCCCATGATTATTCTTTGCGGTCGCCAGACCGGGATTATAAAAATAAACATGTTTGGATCGTGAACTTTGTCTGTCTTCTGTTTCGTAATCACATCACCTCTACACCTGCGCACTGCAAACCACTTTGCCACAGAGCTATATTATTAAAGTTACTGACATTAATGGCCAGTTATAGTCCGAGTACTTGTGAAAATAAGACATCACTTCAACATCGGGGCAGCAGTGTGGAGTAGTGGTTAGGGCTCTGGACTCTTGACTGGAGGGTCGTGGGTTCAATCCCAAGTGGGGGACACTGCTGCTGTACCCTTAAGCAAGGTACTTTACCTAGATTGCTCCAGTAAAAAAAAAAAAAAAACTGTATAAATGGGTAATTGTATGTAAAAATAATGTGATATCTTGTAACAATTGTAAGTCGCCCTGGATAAGGGCGTCTGCTAATAAAAAAATAATAATATAAATGCTGAGACACATGCATGCATGTCCGTGTCGCAAGGTTTTTTGAGATGAAGCTGACCTGACTGTTAGGCTTGATTTATAAACACTAAAGAAGCTATGAACAGCCTAGGAGCATACTGTATAAAAATACAGTAAGTGAATTGTTCTCAGAGGCCACAAGGTGATACTAAAATAACTTTTATACTGTACCACCAGTGGCTCATAATCATAACATATTGCTAACTACTGTATATATTGGTATGCTTTTTCCAACCAAAAAGGTTGGTGTTTTATATGCTTTTTTTTTTAACAAAAGGATACTCCAAACTTAGCACTGGGGTAAAAGCTTTGTGAAAGTGACCCTCTGAATCTTGCCTTAAACCTCTCCTTCAGCCTTGTAGCACAAATGCTTCAGGCTGATTAAAGTTGCCACGGCTCTGGCAAACAGAGGGTTGCAAAATAGACATAACAGCTAGTGCGCAATTTACCTCAGAATGGCTATATCAACAAATGTAAAACATACTTGATCAACAAACACCCTAATAATGTAGGAGCAGTACACACCCGGTTAATTTATTATTTACTCTCTTTTCACATGAAAATCTGAACACTTAAACCCATGCTACTGGCGGTAACATTTTCTAAAGCGTTCCTTCAACTCCTAGAACATAGATTAGCTGCATATAGTGTCCATCTAGATAACATTTCCTACAGGATGGCATCATTCATTCATGCCTTCAATGTATTTTCTACTGATAGAACCATTTTTTTATCCTTCAGTAGTCATGCTTCAAGCAATTATAAAATTGCCAAGTTTTACAAGCTAATTTAAGGCATATACTCTGGGCTTTTCTCAAATGTTTTCTCGCTTGCAAAAAATCTATAAACTTACAAGAAAAGCACATTAAATTGTCTTCAATAAAACATTCATTTTGTGAACAAGTGTCAACAAATGTTGCTAAATTCTCAATATTGTTTTCAAAAATGGAATAAACTATAGCATTTCTGAAAAGTAACCAAGCAGAACTGTAATAATAAAAAAAAATTAAATACACATAACTCGCAGCACTTACATTCTCAAGACATTCATTCTTTGACAACCAACGTACATGTATTGTTCATAATGCTTACAGTATGTATACCCCTTTATATTGAAAAATGTACCTAGTAAAAATGTAGTAGCTCTATAATAGGGTTTATATAAATTACAATTTTAACGTAAAAGTTACTTTACAAAATGGTTAGGAGTAGAGGATGACTAAAATTCCACATCACATGAAACTTCAAGTAGTTGTAGCTACCAAGAATCTTACCAGTCGTGCACTTCCAGCCACAACATACTGTACTGTGTCACAAGTATTATTTCTTCAAAACTTGAAATCCTGTACTACACTACGTTAATGAACGTTCTCAGTTTGCTTGCCTTATTCTCAGGAAGTATGTTAGTCCTTCACTTCCTTGGTCTTTTGACCTTAGCAGTGTCTTCAGAGTAAAAACATGTTACCGGCATCAAACCATGTCAAATAACAGGGGGAGCAGTTGGTTGGTTAGTTACTGAAAATGTTGAAGGTATTGAGACAATCTCCAGGTGAAATGACCCTTGGCATCTGTAACACACAAATGCTGCCTGTAAAGTTTTGGTCAAAATTAAGTTAATTATTATGTTTACCCCTATTTAGTGAAATATATTGGGATTTTTTTTAATGCATACAAATGTTTTCAAATTAAAGATAAAATACTGTTGTAGCAGGGGGAGACCTGTGCTGACTTTTCTGGTGTATTCAAAGTGCTGCAGGAAGAGGGCAGCAGCCATTCAATATCTGCCTGTTGGTCACGGCAGTGACATGGAGGGGTGGGAGAGAGGGTGAGTGGGCTTTCCTTCACTCTGAGTGGCTGAGAGGTGGGTCTTGGGGGGATGGCTGGTCCTATAAAATAATATTCTGCTGTTCCCTCAGGTCTGCCCTTTTAGGAGACATGTGGACGCTCTGGTCCGGAACTGTGACATGGCCGGGAAAGAAAATCCACAAAGAAAAAGAAAAGAACCCAACGAAAGAGAATAGGGGTAGTGGGGAAAACCATGGGCAGAACCCATAAGTATTTTTAGCAGGCTGAGGGAGCGGCGAGAGTAGGACGGAGACCCGGGCCGTGTGTATAGGGACGGTCGGGGTGAAGCTGCCGAGTGCAGCACCTTTTATTTGTAGTTTTGATTACTTTGTTTTATTTTCCTTTTTTCTTTCCCCTTTTGCTTATTCTTTTGTTGAGCACCTGTGAGTGCGCCTGCACCTGTAAACTGTACCGCCTCTGTTATTACTGTGGTTCTGTTTACCATCGTTGGTAGGCAGACCACGGTCAACAGCGCTCTCTGCGGGCTGAAAAGAGGAATTACCCGCCATTAATAAAACTGGGCACCTGTGTGGTGTTTCAAGTTCACCTTTGTCTCCCGTGTCAGTGAATTACCCACTACCCTTCCACAGCTGTATTTTTTCAGTTATCTGAATTCATTACAAGACACCAGTGCCAAAATTAATAAATCCAGAACATTGGCTATCACAATTAACACAGCTCTCCCTGTTTTTATCCGCGTTTAATTACAAAAGTACAATTTATTTTAGGATAGTTTTGGGAAGTGTTAAGATTGATATCTGCAAAGTTTGTAAGCATTTGTTTTGTATTTCAGCACATTAAGCCATGTTAAGAGCTTTTCACATTACGGAGAGTTCACATTAAGCAAGTTTTTAGGGCTTAACGTGATTATTATAGTGTGTATTGTAGCGATACATGCATTGATGCCTATGTACTGTGTTCCCTGCTGTTTGTTTGTGTTTCCATGCTGTGTGTTATTCCCTCCCCGCTGTGTCCCGCTGCTGCTTGTTTACCTTTTGTGTGTGTATTCCAGTGTATAATGTAATCTGCTGCCTGTTTGTCTACCCTGGTCTGTTTCCCCATTGGTTGTTATCTGTCTGTCTTGATTGGTTGTTGTTCGTCTGCGCCCATTGATTCTGGTGTGCTGCTGAGGGCCAATGGGATGTGTGTCAGCTTTGGTACCCTGTTCTGCATAAGGGGTGGAGCTGAAGCTATAAGAAGGTGCTGCGACGCCAAATTGGTTGTTGTTCCTGAATGCAGTGAAGCTAACAGAGCAGTGGTCTCTGGTTTGGGTGCTGAGATAGCGTCCAGGAAAATATAAGCATTGAATTGAAAAGAGTGTGTCTTCTCCATTTTCTGCCTCCGGCAAAACGCTGCAGTATGTTAATGAAAACGCACAACTAATTAATATTATTATTATTATTATTAGATTTCAAGGAACTTACCTAGGATTTATGCAGCTGACTTTTTTTGGCAATCATTTGGGACAGTAAGCACCGAATCCCCCCTCCCCCTTGCATTTGAGATCGGCGCCCCTGGCTGCACGTGTGTCTTGTTTTCATGTTCTTAAAGCTACAGTAGCACCGCGCTGCGTTGTGTGCTGCTTGTACCGATATTGAGTAGAAAATGAACTTGTAATGGCCCAAGTCTTCTTTCCAAGAAAATATAGAAAAATCTTAGAAATGTTTGACGAGGGCCGCAGACAGCGCCATCTCAGCATTTGGCCCGTGGGCCACACTTTGGGAACACCTGCTTTGTGTCAAAGTGTCAATATTTATGAATGCACTATGACATCAGTCTATCAGGGGAACAAAACACATATCACATTTAATAAACTGAAGTGCGAGAAGGATGGTAACAAATAATAACAATTTCATCAAATACAAATGCTTGTAAGCGCAGATAGGTGCTGTATTAACACCAGCAAAATACGGTAACCCCAGTTTCATGCACCAGTTGTGACAGTGACCAAACATGTTTGAGTGTTGTGTAAACAGTTAGTATTTAATATTGTAAATAGCAGAACCAACTCACTGCAATTTTAAACTTTTTTTCCTGAAAAATAAATGGTCACATGTAATCATAAGAGCGGTCTGTGTTATATGCTGTCAGATCAGGACTTCACTGACACTGCACAAGCAAATGAGACAATTGTGTGATTTTTATGTTTCGTGCTTAATTTTACTGTATCGTGATACATATCGTATCGTGAAGACACTGCCGATACCCAGCCCTGCTTGGTTAGGACTCCTTCAAGATGGGTATTGATCATTTGTTAACAAGTTTGTATTAATTGATTAAAAGAAACACTGAAATTAAGATGTTTAGAATATGCATGATAACAATGACTGAAAGTACATAAGACAAACTTGTTGAAACAGTATATTATAAATATATCCCTTTTATTCACAGGTATGCAATCTATTTATAGATTTAAAAGTACATAAAAAAAGAATATATATAAATGGAACTATGCCTTTAGCAGCCCCAGAAATAATTACAGTAAAAACTCTGCAAGTTCAAGGTGAAAAAATTCACTTGGTCATTTGGCTCCTTCCAGAGTGGTTAATCGAATCAAAATCAATGACAATCTTGTTGTGCTTTGGCACAAATTGCCTAAAAAAAAGCAAGTTAAAAAGAAAAGAAAAAGGGCAGTAAAAATTAAATATATACACACACACACACACACATATATATATTTTAGGGGTGAGATGATACACTACGTTCATGATATGATACGTATCACGATACACAAGCCACGATCACGATCGTATCGTTGATACATGTTTTTTTTTTTTTTTTTATTAAGCAATTTATGACATGTATATATATATATCAATAATCATGCAGTGGTCTTGATATTTCCAGCAATCGAACTTGCAAGCCAGAATAATAGTAGCTATAGTATGCTAGGCTAATCTTACCTGAGACAAGTAGCTGTGGTGATGAGTAACGCCGTGGCAAATCAATGCAATTTCTGAAGCGAAGATCCGATCCACCTGGTTTTTTTTTTTTACAAATAATTTTTCCAATCACTGGATTTCTACACCTAAGCCTGTTTGTGACGGTCAGAATTATTTTACAGCCATTGTGTTGTGGCAAATTTTGGCCACAAAACTGCTTAACTCTTTGCAGTCCATTTATTAATTGTGCATCAGGCGCGTCAGGTCCAATTTATTTTCACACGCGCAGTTAATTTTAGACACGCTGTTTAAAAGTTTTTTTTTTTTCCACAGTCAAACGGGTTTAAATGGCCCTGCATATCAACAAAGCACTCACTAGGCATCTCCAGCCCCGCCCCACCCTTTCGTTTGCTATCGCTTTCACATATGCTAAGAAATAAATAATAATAATAATTGTACATACCGATCAATCATCTCCTGATGACTCGTTTTATCACCAAACTCCTCAATAATGCAATCCAAGTCATTATTTTATTACTATAACATCTCGAAAAAGCTCTGCAAATGTCCGTGATAGTCTCTGTGCGCTGATACAGTAACACCCAGCTTGTTTCCTTTGACCGCCCTATCTGATGCCAGGGCAAGTATGACTATTCACGAGATACACCTTTTTTTTTTTTAATCGGCTTGTCTCGGCTCCTGTCGGTCTCCCACTCGGCCATTGAATGGTTTTCTTGGCTTTTTCCAGAAAAAAAACGACTAGAAACTCGTTTTTGCGTTTTTGATGATGTCGGACAGGGTCCGACAATGGACCTGATAGGAATAATTGCAATGTCGGACCAGGTCCGACAATGGACCGCAAAGGGTTAACCTTTACAGCTACCTGCAACAGTTTACACAGTTGCAGGTCTTATTACTGAGGTTGCAGTGGGTTGCGGGTCCTGTAGTAGCGGGTCTGGGTCGGAAGGGGGTCATAAAGATTGGACCTGCGCAGGACTATCTGCACGTCAGCTCTGACAATGCATCTAGTGACGTTTTGGGGACCCTCAAATGGTGCTGATGCTCGTGGCATGCTCAGCATGATTTCCATTACATGAGAGTAGATGTTAAAACTTCATGCTGATTTGAGCTTGGCTCTCGCCAAGATAAGCACCAACTAAGACGTAGCTTCACAGTAAACTAATGTGATCCATATGTGTCTCCATCCATTTGCGCTTCCTTCCATATGATGATGTAGATATCCTTCTGTCTGGTGTTGATGGCTGAAGTGTAATGCTGGCTCCAGGGATCAGCTTATTTTGCCTCCCTAGCGCATCAGCACACACAACGGCTGCGATGCTGGCTCTGGGGATCAACCATAGTGCGGTCTCCCCAGCGCATCAGCATGACAACCGTCTGGATTGAGCTAAGTAGGGTACATCTCTGGGGTCTTCAAGTGGGCACCTTCCATCCTCGGTGTTTCGTCGACTAGCCCACGACACCTCAAGAGGGCTCGACGGTGATTCTGGCGTCCCAGCATCACCCCCCTCCGTCCCCCACTCAAGAGACATTGGATTAGGATTTTCAAGACATAAACTAGACTGGGGAAGCAAAGGGCTTTGTCCACCGGATTCATTTGACTGATGATCGACCATTCAGACTGCCATA
The DNA here is from genome assembly GCA_030684275.1 of Acipenser oxyrinchus oxyrinchus. NCBI lineage: Eukaryota > Metazoa > Chordata > Actinopteri > Acipenseriformes > Acipenseridae > Acipenser > Acipenser oxyrinchus. Next base: position 51,525,211 of record CM060247.1, read on the forward strand.
CCGACGTGTTCCCCCCAGGGCAATTACAAAAACTGAGACAGATCTTGACTGAAATGGAGGAAAACGAAATTATCAGGAAATCTACTAGAGAGTGGGCCTCCCCCCTTGGGCTTGTATGGAAGACAAAATGGGGACTTGAGCACCTGCGTCGATTATCGTTGGTTAAATGCGTGCACGATCAAAGACGCTCATCCATTGCCACACCAGGCGGATTGCTTGGCTGCTTTGGGGGGTAATAGTAAAGAATGTGGTCTCTGATGCATTAAGCAGACAACCTTTCGCCAACGGACGGGTTAGTCACAGGTTAGTTAATGAACCGTATGGAGGTGGAACAGATCATGGAAAGTGCAGTACAAGATTTGTTCAGGGTAAGCAACAGTAACCAAAAGAGTGAAGAATTCAAGACCCAGACTGACTCAGGGCCTAGGTCGCTTTGTAATGAAGAAGTGGCCGCAGTATTCGGAAATCACACTGAGTGGGAACTAGGTGCGAGAACCAGGGCCATCTGCTTAGCCCAAGACATCGAACAGTTGACTCCACCAGGTCAAAGTGCATTACCTGTGTTCATATTTAAGGAGCTTCAAGATAAACATACTTTCCAGATTACTTCACTATGTTGGAAGGGACCGAAGACCATCCAGGAGAGAGAAGTTTAAAGAGCCAACTAGAGCCGTGAAGGTGTTAAAACAGTGGGACAAGTTGAAGTTGTCTGACAGGATTCTTTATAGGGTGTCTAAGGACCCTCTGTCTGGTAAAAAAGGTATCAGTACGTTGTGCCAGCTACCTTACTGAGATATGTGCTGCAGGGTGTCCATGATGAGGCGAGGCATCAGGGTCAGTATCGGACGTTGTATTTGGCGAGACACGGTTTTTTCTGGGTAGACATGGAGAGGGATGTTCGAGATTATGTCAGGTTTTGTAAACGTTGTGTAGTCAGTAAAGCTGTTGAGCCTGAGGGGAGAGCTCCCCTTGAGAGTGTCAAAACAACAAGTCCATTGGAACTGGTCTGTATTTATTTTTGGTCTGTGGAAGACTCCATTAACACAAGTGTGGATGTTTTAGTAGTCACAGATCATTTTACTAAATTAGCTCATGCATTCGCTTGTCACGATCAGTGCGCAAAACAAGTAGCTTTGGGACAGGTATTTCTACATTTACGGATTCCCAGAGAGAATTAATTCAGATCAGGGAGCTAATTTTGAGAGCCAGTTGACACAGGAACTGCTGCAGGTAGGTGGGATAAAGAAATCTAGGACCACTGCTTATCATCCCATGGGGAATGGTTATGTTGAACGGTTTAATAGGACACTGGGTAAAATGATTCGAGCGTTGCCACCGAGAGCAAAACGAAAGTGGCCACAACTGTTGCAAACATTGACATTCGCTTACAATTGCCCTGCACACGAGACTACTGGGTACCCCCCATTTTATTTGATGTATCGGCGGTTACCAGTAGATGTCATGTTCCACAGTGTGGAGAGAAATTGTGAGTTCGCAGACTATGACAAGTATGTTGTTGCCCTGCGAAAGGACCTTCAGGAGGTTCTAAAGTTAGCTCAAGACAATGCTACAAATGGTCAGCAATGTCAGGCCGAACTGTGCAACAAAAAAATCAAGGGTGTTGATAAGTCTTTGCCTGTGTCTGTGCGTGTAGAGGAAAAATAAGAAAAACTATTGGAATCCCAGGAATGAGGATGAATATGCATTGCAAACTCATAAATTGTAAAAAAAAAAAAAAAAAAATGTAATGTAATATCACTATACAATCTAAAAAAGAAAACTTCTATCTGGTTTTGTATTTTTTTAAATTGACTGTGAATTGGTACACGTGTCTGATTGTAACAAAAAACGTGATCCCTGAGTTGCACTGTTGTTGATACTGAGGGGAGAGAACGTCTGAAGCTATCTGCATGTGCTGATTTATATTATATAATACTTGGTGTGAAGGGTGTCTCTTATTGTATAAGTGATGTCACCTCGTGCAGTTTTGTCAAAGGTTCTGGCTGCACAAACTACGCAAAATGGTGTCTCTTATTCACATAACATAATAACTTATTTTAAATCACACACATAAGGATTAGACACAAATATCTTTACAGTGAAAATAACTTTTATTTTCGTTAAATATAACATTCAACCCCTCTTCTCCCCATCTAAATATGGTATGGTCCAGGATTGACCGTAACTGACCTACAGTGGCCGATCTGTGCTGGGTTTTCAGACTAGTTAAACGTGATGGAACTATTTATTTAAAACAAATGTACATCCTGTAAAGCTTGCACCACTATCATGTAAGTGTCCTGAAGTGTCGTTAGTAACTGAAGAGTTGAAACAGTTGCTCTGATTTGGTGTAGAAAAGGTATTCCTATGCATCACTGTCGCAACAGAGGGGACTTGTTCCTGAAGACTTGCGTGAAGAAATGTATTTATTTTCCTTTTTTGAATTTCATCCATGTTTGTCGCGTAATGCTTGAGACTGAGTTCGCTCTTGTGTCCAGAAACTGAGATAATGTGCCTGTCTTCAACTCCAGAATCACTTAAAACTTGGCAACAAGTGGCATGAACACAGTGGTTGGTGTATATTGTAGAGAGAGCAGCTTCTACGGAGATATTTTTCATTAAACTGGAAATAAAACGTTCACTGAGGGGATGCTTCCTGTACCAGATGTCATCTGATTTTTTTTTTTTTTTCGTGGCTGTACAGCTTAAAGCTTGGAAACGTACAGCGTAAAGCTTTTTACAGGACAATTTTCCAAATCTGGCTGTGAGTACATTTGTATATCAGTGATATTGGGGCTGTCTTTAGACCACCTTGGTGATTTTTGGTCTGTAATGCTGATGTTTGAGTGACATATTCACGGCCAGTGACATCAAGCATTTTATTTTTAAAATACCGATCATTCTATGCATGGGGTGACGTGTATACACAAGATAAGAGGTAGAGAAATGTCTGGAAATGCTGCTCTGTGATTTATAATTAGTGGGGCTTGCGAAGCAAGAGTCCCCACTTTACATCTTCGACATACTTCTTCTTCTTCTTCTTATTCTTTGGCACGCTACTCCTCTTACACCGTTTAAGATAGAAACGCCATTCAAACTTTAAAACGTGTAGACCGGTCTGGAATAGTGTGCTTGTATACAGCTTTTTTATATCTTTTATACTTTTTAAACTATTAAGCTTTTTGTCCTTTTTTTGTCCATCTTCATTAACTTTAATGGGACTTTTTTCAACATTCTAAAGCTCCTCATTGTTTAAAAACTCCCAGACTTCCAACATTCTATTTACTGTAAACGAAGTAACTTGTGACACCAATCAGCTACTTTGACCACTTTCCCAACAAGTAAGACAAAAAGTTAGAGCATATGGAATCTTCCTCTACTTCTCTGTTGTTATTCAAATCTGAAATCAAAACAGAAATAACTTTTACCAATCAAGAGGTACAGCTGTTTTAGTAACCGCATCAACTAAATTTTCTCTAACTTTATAAACAACTGAAATTTTGACCACTTTCCCAAAAAGCTAGACATAAAGTTAGACAATATGACATCTTCATCTACTTCTCTGCTATTCAAATATGAAATAAAAACAGAAATAGCTTTTACCAATCAAGAGGTACAGCTGTTTTAGTAACCGCACCAACTTCTTTCAGTAGGCTACTTCCCACTGTTGAATTAACTGTCAAAGAACTTTGAGAAATTTCAAATTATAGCACATTCTAAGCATGAGACAATTAGTAAACAATGTAACTTTTGACACAAATCAGCTACTTTGACCACTTTCCCAACAAGTTAGACAAAAAGTTAGTGTATAAAATCTTCCTATACTTCTCTGCTATTCAAATTTGAAATCAGTTCAAAAATATCTTCTACCAATCAAACGGTACATGTCTGATGAAATGTGTGATCTAAGTGCCTCACAATCCAAAGTAATAAGGTTGACATAGTAGTCTATCAAAGTAATCAGACCAATTATTTTACTAAATTTAACTTTGACTGTATGCAACTGCTTTGCTTTAAAAAATAAAACTTTTTAAACTTCTTCCACTACCACAAAATACTTTTAAAGAGCTAAAGCAAGCCCCACAACTTTACTTGTAAAGTTACCATCTAGTTCATTTTATTTTCTGCTAAGACAGACAGGTGAAAATAAAGAAAGACATATGAGACAAAATATATGTTCTAATATAACTATACTTACATAACTGTAAGTCAAATACATCAGATTTACAGTGTGTCCCCGTTTTTTCCTAAGCTGTAAACAAGTTATTGTGTCATGTGTTTTGTTTTCGCGTATTTCCTGAAAATGTCTCCGCTCTCAGAAACAAGCAGGCAGTGAAGTTCAATCCCTCACCTTACAATTTACGTTCAACTATAGGATAATGGAACTAACCCCTTTCTTTTTATTTGCTGATCAATACATGTGGCAGTTTACAAATGAAAACATAATTTGTCATGTTTATTGCTGTATCGCGATACATAATCCATGGATCGTGGATCTGATCGTTTTATAAAGGATTGCGATGCATCGATATTCAATGACTCGTTACACCGCTAATTTATTTATGTATGCAATAAGGCCCGACAGGCTGTCCGTGCCTTGGGGCAGGAGACAAAGTCAAGTGCCCCCAACCCCCGAGCAATCCATGTATTCCACGTATATGAAGGGCCTTATTGTATTTATAATCCAGGTCAAACAGTGGATTTGAAAAAAACAAACAAAAAAAAACATAAAAGTCATGTTTAGGGCAAAAAATTATTAGTTTGTTTTATTAAATATTCTTACGCCAATAAAGTAGTCCCATTTATAACTTTAAACTACACACTAAATTAAGCTGAGTACGTTAATTTTATTGGAATATGCAAAAAAAAGTACATCTGTATTTATGATATTGTGGACACTGCCGTTGAAAAGATACACCAGGGGGCGGAGTTGAGACGGCACTGAGTTATTTTTTTCCGTCACTCACAGTGCAGACACGTTGTTTGAGCAGAACAGACGGGAGGAATAAAAATAAATATGACGTCTCGGATTTCAGTAATTTTTTTAACACTAGAAGGACCGGAGATATACTCATACCTAGAAGCCCCGCAGCTGTCTTTCTGACGGCTGTATTCAAAACACTGTAAATAGTATAACAAAAGGAGAAACAGTCGGATGTAATTCTTTTTTTTTTTATTGAGTACGTCAAAAACATCTGAACAACCGGCGATATATATATATATATATATATATATATATATATATATATATATATATATATATATATATATATATATATATACACATACACTACCAGTCAAAAGTTTTAGAACATCTCCATTTTTCCAGTTTTTATTGAAATTTACGCAGTTTAATGTCTCAATGTACTCTGAAATTAAAGCATAGAACAAATAAACAATTGGAGATAAAAAAGAAATCATGGAATCGTTTTGTTTAACAAAATTTAATCAAAATTTTTGACTCATCAAAGTAGCCACCTTTTGCAGATATAACAGCCGAACACACTCGTGGCATTCTTTCTACAATGGAAATCAAATATTGTTCGGAAAGTTCTTCCCAACACTGTTGCAGAAGTTCCCACAAATGTGTTGCACTTGTAGGTTGCTTTGCTTTCACCCTTCTGTCCAGTTCATCCCAAACCAGCTCGATGGGGTTTAAGTCTGGAGACTGTGCTGGCCATTCCATGATTTGAAGCCTACCGTCTTGTTCTTTTCTTCTAAGGTAGTTCTGACATAGCCTGGAGGTATGTTTTGGGTCATTATCTTGCTGTAGGATGAACCCCTGACCAACTAGGCGTATACCAGAGGGTATTGCATGGGGCTGCAAAATGCTATGGTAGCCTTTTTGGTTCAGGGTGCCACTCACTCTGTGCAAGTCGCCGACTCTGGATCCAGCAAAAGAGCCCCAGACCATCACGCTTCCTCCTCCACGTTTGACAGTTGGTGTCACACACCGAGGAACCATCCTTTCGCCTACTCGACGGCGTACAAAAACCCTGCGTGATGAACCGAAGATTTCAAATTTTGATTCATCGGTCCATAAGACCTTCTTCCAGTCTTCAGTAGTCCACTGGCGGTGCTTCATGGCCCAGGCAAGCCTCTTTTTCTTATTTTGCCATCTTAGCAATGGCTTTCTTACTGTCACTCGACCTGTCAAACCTGCAGCTCGAAGTCTTCTCTTCACAGTTAAAACTGAGACTTGCTTAATTCGACCAGTGTTAAGCTGTGCTTGAAGGTGTTGTCCTGTGAGCCGCCTATCACGCAAGCTGTTGACTCTCAGAAACTTGTCTTCTGATTCTGTTGTGGCTTTGGGTCTGCCAGACCTCTTCCTGTCAGAGTTTCCTCCAGTTTCCAAGTGCCTTTTGATGGTGTAGGAAACTGTACTCACTGACACCTTGGCTTTCTTTGCAATTTCTCTAAAGGAAAGACCTACACTTTTAAGGGTTATAATGGTCTGTCTGTCTTCCTTTGTTAATTGCCTTTTTCTCGCCATTATGATAGCAATATACTACTTCCTGCAGTACAATATTGTCTAAATAATGCTTAAGAGGGTGTAGTAACACAGTCTGTTCCAACACTGCTTTTATACAGACAGAGGGTTTGTAAGTAATCAACAAAAGTTGGGACACCTGTAGGAATTGTCGGCATCAACTTTCAAGGCTTAATTTACTTCCATTGCTGCAGAACAGCTGTAAGTTGTTAACCCATTACCTGTTCCCTGAAAAAGGCCTTTTTGTATAACTCTGAAATGTACATTATTTTTCAGTTTTTGGTAACCTAAACTTTTTTTTTTAACCTCTGGTAGTTTACCGCTTACCTTTGTACCATTTCAGGTTATTCACTGGACTTGAACTGCTTACATTTCAATAAAAACTGGAAAAATAGGGGTGTTCTAAAACTTTTGACCGGTAGTGTATATATATATGACCATTTATTTTACAAATCAAAACAAGAAAATGTAAATAAATAAACATCTGAACAGGCATCGGATTTCAACAAACCTATATATAAAACTGAAACGATAGCAATACATTTTTAACTTTTCAACAATAGGTTTATTATCAGATGAGCAAAAGCAACTGAACAACATAGATACATAAACTTAGAAAAAGCACAGGAAGTTATAAAAAAAAGGCTCATTTATTTTTCTTTTTTCGACAAGAGGGTATTCATTTACCTTGAGTCTAAGGCTGTTCACAATCAATACAGATAATGCGCTTCTTTTGCACAGAGAACTGCTGTCCGAAGTTTTATTTATATTGCACTTGCCAGCCTGGCATTGGCGTCTCTTGCGGCTCTCAGCGGGGTTGCCAGCTTCAGCCGTGGGTACATGCTTGGCAGTCTCCCTCTGTTCCAAATGCTTCTTGCGAAGTTGCTGTGCTAACTGTAAAGTGTATTCTCTCCTCCTTGGTAAATTCTTCTCTGTGCATTCTTTGTAAAGTAACCAGGAGTTGATGGCTGCTAGTTCCAATACATTGTAACACACCTGAACAGACCACCGTCAGGAGTCATCTGATCCAAAACATCAACTGCATATTTTGTTGCGTTGTAAAACTCCACGGTCTCTGGTATTTATTTTCACTAGTCCGATGCTAATTGACCGACCAAAGCAGCGCAGCCGGCAAGCAGGCGCCAGCCTTCAAAAGGCTGATTGAAAACAATAGACTGTCAGTCATTCACTCAGGCAGAGAGTAGAGACTAATCTGATTACAGCTAAACACATTGCAGACTGGTAAATAAAAATAATAAAGTAGAATACCGTTCTGTATAATCAAAATACAATTGTTTTTGAGTGGCCGTTAATGTGACTGCTCCCGGGGCTTTTAGGTATAATGTAATATATCTCCTTTATTTCTGCACTCCCGCGTTTCATCTTTGTGAGAATATTTAATACATACAGACAGAAAGGTACATGAACGCACAGCCCCATATGTGTTACACGACTGGAGAAAATTACATTTTAAAACCAAAAACCGCAAAAATGACCACCGCGTGGCTTCTAGTGTTAAGGTATGTGTCTGAGAGGGGTGGATAACGTTCAGAAGTGTCTTTTTGTGTTTTTACAAACCGCTAAAAATACATTATTTTAAGTGACTGAGTACAAAGACAGCGATTTTTTTTTTTTGTGGGGCGGGGTGGGGGTACTTTTTTTATTTTTTTTATTTTTTGCAATATTCCAGTTCATTTAAATGTTCTTCATCTAAATCGGCATGTCTACTTACTACTTTGGGATTTTTTGCAGGTAATTGGTCACTCAGTTTTATAGTTAAAGCTGTACATCTGTAACTGTAAAAGCAAGATGGCTACCATCTGATACTTTTAAATTCTGTGAGGCAGCGCAGTGATTTAGAATATGTGACAAGGCTCCAACTGTCTGTATCCATCCAATATACGGACAGCTGGAACCTTGCTCGACCAATAACATTGCTTGTTTCACGTTCCATTGCCAGCCCTGGATTATATATATATACACACACACACACTAACACACGTGGGTGTTAGCGGCACCTCCTAATTTCCATACTGTCTTTTTAATAATGCTCTGAAGTAGAGAAAATACCATTTTTTTCCTGTAAAACAGAACTGGAAAAAAAACAGGACACCACATATGCACATATTAATTTGATATGTGCATGACCCCTGTAAGCATTACACAATGTGTCACTCATAACATTGAATGGTGTCCAATGGTGAACATGAACAGAACATAAAAATATACTGACATACTAATTTGTCACTAAGAGAAGAGGACTCAGTATTGCTTGGTTTCACTGTCTGGTTGCTTCACATCAAAGACAAATGCCCACCAATCACAATCTTGCTCTTAATTGTATTATTACTTGTACTATGATACTTGAAATGTATTTGCTTACGATTGTAAGTCGCCCTGGATAAGGGCGTCTGCTAAGAAATAAATAATAATAATAATTTATCCTTAAATCATTCACTGACTTGCTGCTGTATGCATTGAAGATGGCATCCAAGTCATCATTGCAGCAGTACTCCTAGACTTCCACTTGCAGCTGGCCAAGCTCATCCACACTGATCACATTTGGCAGCTTTTCCCCCAGTCTGTTGAAAGCAATGATGCACTGTACTTTTACGCATAGCTGGGTCTAATACTGATAGCTGGGTCAAAGTAGAGTTGTCATATGGCAACTTGGTGATCAAAGCAGAAGCTGCTCTCTCATAGCTGGTTCTCAGATGTGAGTAGAAAAACCCCAGCCAGTGTTTTTTAGGTCTGTCATCTCTCAGTATCTTCAAGTCTTTGTGACAGTCTTGTCTTGTGAAAGGTATGTGAAACTGAGCTGATCTGGCAGTGCAGTTGAATTTCAGGATGTCCTGTACAGTGAGATTCTATATTGATCCTGGCTTCATGTAGAGGCTCAAAAACATATTTGTCAACTGCAACATTTGTACATGAACACAGTGCATCATTGGTTCGTCAGACTGGAAGATCTTTACGAAGCCTTTAAACTTTTTAAGTATTCTTCTGTACAGATTAATGTGGACCTTCAGCCTTTTATAATTGTTGAATAGTTCAACAAAGATTCTGTCCTTCCTGCCACTGTTTGCTTTTGACTTGGCCTGCTTCATCAAGGTGGTGTTGAATTTCAGGCAATCTTCACACGGGGCTTTTCATCAACATTGGGGCTTTCCAAAATCTTCTCGATTTTTCCAGCATGTTGTTTTTGTTCGTGCACTGTCAAGAAGCTAAAGTAAAAGACGAGAAGGACATCTTCTAGCTTGTAGATTCTTTCTGTGACTTCAATTATTCAAGAAACCTGGATCCTATCGGCCTAATTAGGGTTTTTGCTCCTTCCATATTTAACAGTTCGTGTAATTCTGAAAATAGCCCCTTGGCTTTAGGAGACTGCTGTATGTCACAGAAAATTTCACTGGCAAAGTTCTCAACCAAATCTTCAAATGGTTTGCAGAACTGTTTGGCAGCATTGTTGACTGTGCACTGTGCGTCACCATGGATGTCCAAGAGATATCTGTTAGCTTGTCTCATCAGTGTTTCTACACCACCTCTGACCACCACTGCATCCTCGCATTACTGCACAATTGTCCATTAGGCAAGAAATCACCTTGTCTCAGGGCAATCCACAGTCAGTGAGGACACTGTCAATATCTAAAAATAGATTTGCTGCAGTAGCTATATTCTCATTCCGCGTCCCCAGGTGTTGCGTCACAACACTCCGTTGCTTACAGTCGTAAAAGCAAACCATCACATTCAAGATCTTATCCATTCCATTATTTATTGCCTCATCAACATTTAGTGAGAAATATCCCACACACAATTTTTCAGATAAAGTTTCCTGTAAAGTTTCAGCAACACCATAAGTTGTCGTATACATAGCATTCACAAGGGACATGTGCAGCTGGGAGAGTCCATTTTATCTTCTGACATCCTTCTTCTGACATATTCTACAAGGTGTGGTGCAAGTGCAAATAATAGGCAGTGTTCACTCAAGAATGCGCAGGTGATTGCCTTCAAAATCATTTGTCGATCAATCACAGAGACAGGTGCTGTTACTGTGTCCATCCCAGGCAATGTTTGTGTTAACTGCTGTCCAAAGCAAGCCCTGATTAAAAAAAAAAAAGTTTATTTTTATATTTCTGTAAATAAGTATATATATATATATATATATATATATATATATATATATATATATATATATATATATATATATAACAAAGGAAAAGCACATTTAATACATAACAGTAACAGCAAAATTGAAAGAAAATGACGAAAACATTAAGAGATTAAAAATAAACAATACAGCAACAATGCATTTGAGTTAAGTTTTTTTTACACAAAAATGTACTAGTGCAGTTGGTAAGCAATTTTAAATTACGACTGCCAGTGCTATCAGATTTCTGGGAGATATTACAACTGACAGGGAAAAAAATGTGGAGCACTGCATTTAGTAAGTAGCTACAGTAAGCAATCAACCCTGGCTATTGTTAGATGATTGATTGCCTCTCAGGTAATAATAAAAATAAAAAACCTAAAACACACCCCTGGCCGGTTGTACTAATGGTAATGGAAATTTGAAAAGGTGTTGTACGAAGCAGATCAGAATCAAGCTCAATTGATCCCATTTTCGAGCCGGTTTCTGAGCAGCGCGTGTGGTAACTAAGGAGCCACAGAGTATGTGACGGTTTTGTTTCGTGTTCACATAGCCTGTACTACAGAAAAAACAAATCACCTTTCAAATTTTATTTATTTTGCCTGTTTGGATTGATATTGATTTAGTTACATGTCTAAAATTGTTTTCTCCCATCAAACAGAGAGCATTTGTAAAAGGAACCACCCATAGTAGCTTGAAAACTAAAACCAATGTATCTGGTTTTAAGTTTTAGAGTGACAGCATGTATTACAATGTTGTTTTTTTAAACTTATCAATAAAAGCTTCTACGCCATGCTGTAATGTACATGATGTAGCTGCCTTTTCTTTTACATCAGAAAGTAATAGTCGTGGTGGTAATAATAATAATAATAATAATAATAATAATAATAATAATAATAATAATAATAATAATAACAAAAACAGTAAAATCCACCCGGGAAGGCTATGATGAAACAGTGAAAAATAAACCTTTCAGAAAGCTATGCCTTCCTTCATTACTTAGGTTTTTTTTTCTCATTACTGTATTATACTACAAGCATATTTATTCTTATTTTGTACACACTACTTGACAGAGAAGTGAGTCTTCTGACATATTACAAAATGATCTAATGACTATTGTGTAATATAAAAGTAGGATCAAGCAACATCCTGAAAAGCAAGATCAGAATTTGAGCCCGAAATGAGCTTAGTTTGAGCTCCGAGATCCGTTAGCTTCTTGCCGTTTGAACAGTAGTTCAATGGCTTGTCGCACAGCACACACCAGGCCTGGCCACGTTGGTTTGTTTTCTTTAACCATTTCTCGAATGGCCGGTCGAAATCATATTTTTCTTTCAACCATTCCCATCTGCATCTGTTTTTTATTCCCTCTTCAATGTTTTTTATACACTTCCCCGGAGAGACAAATGTTTTCATGGCGACCACCAGATGAATGATTGTTTCATTCTAGCCGCACGGCACAAAAAAATAAATAAAATGAAAATACCGTCCCCTCATTCACATGACTTCACCACCCGAGACCAGTATAGATGCTCCTTAATCAGGTCTGTTGACCTGGTTTCCTGTAGTGCGGTATCGGTAATTTTATGAGCAGTACATGTCAAGTAAGTATATAGATTTTTTTTTCCTACAGAAATCAGAGCCCACTACGTCGTTTTTTTTTTTTTTAGGTATTAGGTGTTACCGTTTTACGATATACAGAAGCATATTGCAGCCACACAGAAATAAATAAAAATAAAAAATCCATAAAACAAGATTTGCCAACAAGAAAAAAAAAAATTAAAAGGTGTCTCTCCTGATTCCACTAGTGACAAAAGTATGTATTAGTTTTTAGACACAATTGAATTAAGAAAAAAATACACATAATAATTATTTTAAAGTTATCGTATTTAATAATAGATAAACTCCCCGTCCCCAGGCAGACTAACGCAGTTAACAGGTTTCAGTCATAACAATTAACTTTTGTTACGTAATTTATGCCCTTCCAAAACAAGTAGACTAGAGCAAGCCTAAAGATAAACATTTGTTTTTGGGGAAAATACTGAACGAATGTGAAGATAATTCAACCAGAAATGATTTAGTATCACAAATGTACATAGAGAGTGAACAACAGTAAATGCTGGATTTGTGATCTGTACGGAAAAAAAAGTTTTGCCAGCTAATAATGTTCTGCCGCCTGGCAATACAAAATTCCTAGAGAGAACCCTGATACAATTTATATTACCAATAGTTGACTTTTAAATAGGTCATTCATTAATTCTTAAAATCCCTCTGATTTAATGTGATGCGAATTAATGTCTCACACACCCAGTTCAGCACAAAAGAGAAAAAACGGAAAGTTTTAGTTATGATTCAAATGCCAACGAAATCAAACTGTAACATTACAAACGAAGAAATCTGGGCTTCTTCAGTGCCACAAGACTGAATGTTTCTCTGTTCCAGATCACTGCTGAATGGTATATTATTATTTGTCTAATTTCTTTTGAGTGCAGTACCTGAAGTGAAAGTAATGACGAAATGAATTAACCCTGCCCCCTGCTTTTTTTGTTCTGAAACATGCATTTACATTAAAGACTGTGAGTAAACATTTATACTGAGGTCTCGAAGGCTGCAGTAGCGAATAATGACGCATTCCCTTTTCTTTTCTTTTTTTTTTTTTTTTTTTTTAAATTCACAACATATCACCTAAATCTCTTCTAGCATATCGGGCTTGTGAAGGAACCAATTACTGTGCACCACACTGGGAAAGAGAAAAGTCTGGACATGCATTCTTATAGAATGAATCACTGGGGTCTTTGTGTCCAACAGCAGTCAGCATTAAGCTGTTCAGTGTTGTTTTTAAGTTGGTTGGGATACAGGGCTGACAGAGTATATAAAAATACATGAATGAAAATAAAAGTACTGTATACCTTTATGGCGTGTGTCAGTAGAGGCAGTCCAAACCTAGGGTTACCATGTGGCTCCAGATTAACTGGACGCTGTGAGACAGAACGGGATTTCAGACTTGCCCCTAAATTGAAATAAATGAAGGTGTAAATGAGCCATCCTTAGCTACAATTAATAATGGTTCTTTAATACCCGCATGCGCGTCAAATAATGGTATTATACTAAGAATGAATTGCAGCCAGTCGCTATTTTTTTCTGTTTGTTAAAATTCAATCGCCCATATTATCCTGCAAATACAATCAAAGCATCATCGTCTCGTTGCTCTATCAATAGATTAGCTTTTCGTTCATTAAGATCTGATCAGAAGCAGCTGATCAGTGTGACTTGATTGCTGCGCCCAAGCAATTCCACCACAGCAGGATTAATCTCAGCAAAGGTCAAGCTCATTTATACGTGAATTACTTTCAGTTTAGGGGGAATTTTGAAATCCTGGTCTGTCTCAAAGCGTCCGGTTAATCTGGAGCCATATGGTAACCCTACCAAATCTGCTGGGAAAATATGCAAAAAATGGCTTATAAAAGCGTAAATCAACATAATTATATCAAACAGTGTATGGGTTAAGTACTTCCAATTTAATATAACAAGCATTTGTCAGAAATCTTTATAAATTGTCAAACAAAAAAATCACATCACATCACGTGAGACTTCTTATTGCGCCAGGTTTTCAAAGCCTTAACTCCAGTCTTTTACTCCAGTCTTGAAGAAGAATATCTATTAATTTAACAAAACTAGAACCAAACAACCAAGTTCTATATTTCAGATCACTTTAGCACTCGGTTTATGTTAATTATGATGACGACGTCGATGCAAAATATGGTGAATCTGTGGAAGACTGAATTCCGTAGGAGCCGAGATTTCTGAGGAATTACGTTATCCGCAGATCTGGACTGCCTCTAGGGATCAGTAATATATAACATACTAGATACTGTACTTTATAACACTCATTATATCCATGTAACAGTTTAAATGTAGATGCATTATATTGATATTTTAACAAGCTAAGTGGAGCAAAAATATATTTGGCTAAAAATGTTGGCTAATAGTGAAATGTGGTATTTAAATATGTATGCACACCAACAGTACACAGAAGAAATAACTAACTAAATATCCCACTGTATTGTCACGCGCCAGTATTGCCTACTTCATATGATGGATAACAAACATATTGTAATCAGTACTTTGACCCTCCAACAGCACACAGGGATCTCTAATAATAATAATAATGATAAAAGACAAAAAAGACTACAGGTCTCAATCTGTGACAAGCAACCTGGGTAATTCTCTGATACATAAATATAGAATACAATCTATTAAATCACGGCAGGTTAATCCAGCAAACAAAGGAAATCGATCACTTAAACACTATTAATAAAATAAGATGCCAAAGTGAATGATAAGCTTCACTTACTTTAGAACCATTTATATATATTTATATACAGTACTGTGCAAAAGTTTTAGGCAGGTGTGAAAAAATGCTGTAAAGTAAGAATGCTTTCAAAAATAGACATGTTAATAGTTTATATTTATCAATTAACTAAATGCAAAGTGAGTGAACAGAAGAAAAATCTAAATCAAATCCATATTTGGTGTGACCACCCTTTGCCTTCAAAACAGCATCAAGCATCAATTCTTCTAGGTACACTTGCACACAGTTTTTGAAGGAACTTCGGCAGGTAGGTTGGCCCAAACATCTTGGAGAACTAACCACAGTTCTTCTGTGGATTTAGGCAGCCTCAGTTGCTTCTCTCTCTTCATGTAATCCCAGACAGACTCCATGATGTTGAGATCAGGGCTCTGTGGGGGCCATACCATCACTTCCAGGACTCCTTGTTCTTCTTTACGCTGAAGATAGTTCTTAATGACTTTCGCTGTATGTTTGGGGTCGTTGTCATGCTGCAGAATAAATTTGGGGCAAATCAGATGCCTCCTGATGGTATTGCATGATGGATAAGTATCTGCCTGTACTTCTCAGCATTGAGGAGACCATTAATTCTGACCAAATCCCCAACTCCATTTGCAGAAATGCAGCCCCAAACTTGCAAGGAACCTCCACCATGCTTCACTGTTGCCTGCAGACACTCATTCGTGTACCGCTCTCCAGCCCTTCGGCAAACAAACTGCCTTCTGCTACAGCCAAATATTTCAAATTTTGACTCATCAGTCCAGAGCACCTGCTGCCATTTTTCTGCACCCCAGTTCCTGTGTTTTCGTGCATAGTTGAGCCGCTTGGCCTTGTTTCCACGTCGGAGGTATGGCTTTTTGGCCGCAAGTCTTCCATGAAGGCCACTTCTGACCAGACTTCTCCGGACAGTAGATGGGCATACCAGGGTCCCACTGTTTTCTGCCAGTTCTGAGCTGATGGCACTGCTGGACATCTTCCGATTGCAAAGGGAAGTAAGCATGATGTGTCTTTCATCTGCTGCAGTAAGTTTCCTTGGCCGACCACTGCGTCTACGGTCCTCAACGTTGCCCGTTTCTTTGTGCTTCTTCAAAGAGCTTGGACAGCACATCTGGAAACCCTTGTCTGCCTTGAAATTTCTGCCTGGGAGAGACCTTGCTGATGCAGTATAACTACCTTGTGTCTTGTTGCTGTGCTCAGTCTTGCCATGGTGTATGACTTTTGACAGTAAACTGTCTTCAGCAACCTCACCTTGTTAGCTGAGTTTGGCTGTTCCTCACCCAGTTTTATTCCTCCTACACAGCTGTTTCTGTTTCAGTTAATGATTGTGTTTCAACCTACATATTGAATTGATGATCATTAGCACCTGTTTGGTATAATTGTTTAATCATACACCTGACTATATGCCTACAAAATCCATGACTTTGTGCAAGTGTGTACCTAGAAGAATTGATGCTGTTTTGAAGGCAAAGGGTTGTCACACCAAATATGGATTTGATTTAGATTTTTCTTCTGTTCACTCACTTTGCATTTAGTTAATTGATAAATATAATCTATTAACATGTCTATTTTTGAAAGCATTCTTACCTTACAGCATTTTTTCACACCTGCCTAAAACTTTTGCACAGTACTGTATACATATATATATATATATATATATATATATATATATATATATATATATATATATATATATATATATATATATATTGTTTGAAATATGATCATAACAATAGTGTTAGGCAATTATTTTTCACACTCACCTGGTATTATAACATTGCAATTGTGTTTGGCATTTTCAAAAATGAAAGGCTAACATTCAGAAAAAGTCCCCCCCACCCCCACCATTCACTGTTTAAAAGTGGACCTTCCTAGTTTTGCGGACTGCAAATTCTTCAATGATTGTTGAATAGTTGATGGATTGGCAGATGTCCCGTTCAATTGAGATTTCTCCAAGGCCATTTAGCCGTTCAAGGCTCATGTTTGATCGAAGATAAGTCTTGATTAGTTTCAATTTTGAGAAGCTGCTGTCAGCTCTAGCTACATTAACAGGCAAAGTTGTAAATTGTAGTTTATCTGTTATCAGTAGAAAACTTGATTTTTAAGAGGGGCAAAATAAGGGAGGCCTAGATCTAAAAGTGATTTAAAACCTGATTTGGTCACTGAAGAATTAGCTTGCCAATCATTTATATAAATCACATTGTCTATCCACTTTTATAACCTTTAAAATATTGAAATAAAGTGACTAGGTTTCATTAATCAGGCTGTAAAAATCATTTTAAAAAAAACTATTAGTTCTTACTTTGCCCGTTTTGAAAAAATACTGTACACATACAGTATAAGCACCCACAGACACACATGCAGTACCTGATTAATACAAACAATTCATACAGCACCAAAAAACTCAAAATGTATTATTCAGCAGGTTGCATGAAAAGATCATATGTGGTGATCCTAACACACTTAATAACTTAAATACAGTAAATTAAGGTTTTAGAGACACTGATAAGCTGTAATCTTGGACTAAATGTTAATTTAGATAGCTAGAACTAATGCAAATCACGTTCTGTGAAACCAGCCCTATAAGTTTAAATCACAAAACAAATATACTGTATGTGTATGATTTAATATAAAATAACACCTCTTTTGTTGTTGCATTTTTCAAAACCAGTGGTGTGCTGGATGTCAATATATAAAACTAAACAAAAAAGTGTAAATAATATTTTAAATTAATAGTTGTAATACATTGCACGGTATCATACAGTACTGGAAATATGATTCAAGTACCACATTGACAAATAGTCTTGCTGTTTTACTTCCTTGGTTATTTATGATGTCTGTTTAATGTAAGTTACTCCTAGCCATTTACTTTATCAAATATAACCAGTTAACACAGGAGAAAAACGAACGTGCAGACTGAATTAGATGCTATGCTTGCCTTTCTATTTTATATTAGGTGTTTCCCGTTGACTTTTAAAATGTTGGTACATGATTACACAGTTGAATAAGTCTGTTTCATTAGCGTCCTCCTCGCTTGCTGTATTTAAACCTAAAGATTCCGACATTCTCAGAAGAAAGTGGGAACTCGGGGAACTAATGAAATACTGGTAGTAATAATAAACCTTTTTTTTTTTTATAGGCTATTCAGTTCAAGTTTTTAAATACGTTTACCAAAACAGTATTATTTATTTAACTTACAGACTCTCAGACTCAGTGCTCCTACTGTACTGTATGCTGTTTTTTTCTTATCAAAAGTACAAATACAAGGCAGTGCAGTCACATGACACAACACGTTGTTCTTTTACCGGAATCTTACACCAGTGAGCAATGATTTTGTTGTATAATAATATAGGGCCTATTGTATCTTTCTATCTATCTTATCTATCTATATATATAAATCACCACTTCAGTTTCTTGTCTCAGGGGTTCTAATGCCAGGACCGTACACGTGCAATCATCTACTTTGTGTATGTACTGTATTAACAATAAAAAATTAAATCTAGTGCCCAGAGGGCCCATCAACCTTGGGGCCCCCCGCGGAGGCAGGGTCCGCGGGTGCCTTGCGCCGGCCCTGCTAACATTGACGACAGTAATATGATATTGAATGCATGGGATTTTTACTTTGGGAAGTAGTCTGCTATGTGTATTGCCTGTATAATATACAATAAGTGTTACTATACACTCCAGCGTAACTTGAATGACTTCACACTGCTCTCTTGTCTACAGTATGTTTTGTGCACGCTTATTAGGTGGATATGGCATAAAGTGATGATGTAATGTTTTTGGGCTGGTTAAGGTAAGGACATTAATGAGTGCATGTACAGGTTTGAAATATTTGTACAAAGTCTAAAGTTTATCAGATTGTAGTCAAATGCAAGCTGGCGGAGGCCAGGAGTGTATGACAAAAGTTTGGTGAAGATTGGTGCAAAATTAAAGCAGTTATCATGTTCACCCAGTATAGTGTGACAGATTGACATGATCAGCGTAAAAAGGATTAAAGGGGCAAAAAAGAAGACTGTACTGGTAATTAGAAAAGCTTGTCACACATTAAAAGATCAAACCTCTGATGTTTCACCTGAAAGATGCTCCTATTGCTTCAGCTCCCTTTGGAAAAATGATCTTCACTAATATCAGGCACTGACAGATGTAAATTAAGTCATTTAAAAAACCTTTGGAGACTTACGTGTATTTAATTAATTTCTGGGGCATTATTATTATTATTATTATTATTATTATTATTATTATTATTATTATTATTATTATTATTTATTTCTTAGCAGATGCCCTTATCCAGGGCGACTTACAATTGTTACAAGATATCACACTATTTTTACATACAATTACCCATTTATACAGTTGGGTTTTTACTAGAGCAATCTTGGTATAGTACCTTGCTCAAGGGTACAGCAGCAGTGTCCCCCACCTGGGATTGAACCCACGACCCTCCAGTCAAGAGTCCAGAGCCCTAACCACTACTCCACACTGCTGATAAATAAATCACATCCTTTATACCTGTAGATAAATAGAAATTAATGTAATAACAGTCCGACAAGCTCTTCAATCTGACAGAGATGGCTCCTAAACCGCACACACAGAATGGCAATATCTCATTTTAACCAACAGGTGAAAGTGTCTATAAACCAACTAAATAATCAAGTGTCAGGCCTCTAGGCACCAAGATAGCTTTAAACCACCATGGCCCAAAAAGGGGGTAAACTGTGCATTAGGTTAGGCTTTTCTTTTTGAGAACCAGTCTCGTTTTTAGTGCAGTGCTCAGATGGACATACCCAGACCAGGAAGCTGACAGAGACACACAGACAGGTAGTGCGAGTGGAATGCGCTGGTGTGTGTTTTTATTCAATGACAAAAATAAATAAAAAAGGCAGACAAAAACCACCTCTCACAGAGCCAAAAAATAAGTTTGTACAAAAACAAATCTCGAACACAAACACTGACACCCAAACAAGCACCGTGCTTCCTGCACGCTTAGCAATTGTTTTCTTTTCCTTTCATTTTACTTTCTCTCTCTCTCTCCCTCCCTCCCTCCTCTTAGTACACCCACCTTGAACACAAAAAAACACATGCTTATATACATACGCACATGACAATAATTCAATTTACAATTCCCTCAAATACACCCAGGTGTTTCCCATTCAGCCCTAGAGGCTTCTGGGACATATTGTTGTAAGGCCTTTGGCCTTACATCCCGTGGACTACAAAATTACACCAACAGTGAATATACAGACCCCTATAACACATCTGTTGCTGATCACAATACATTGCACACATCTTTATGGACATATTGGTCAATGCAGCCATTGCTTTTTTTTCTAAAAGTTGCTGCTGAATAGCCTCACATATATTGTTTACATCACATACCACACTACATGACCACATACATGTGCATACACTGCACTTGCATAAATTTACAAGCAGTCAGTGTATATTCTAATTAGTTCAAAACAAAAAACCTTAAAACAAGATCAAGTGCAAGCCTTGTTTACAACAGGCAAAAAGCCCAGCTGTATGCCAAATCCAGAATAATAACTGAATGAAAACATTCGGAATGGTGAATGAAAATAAAATCATAATCCTAAATTCTGTCTGAATTTTTTATGTAATACACTTACCAGAAAATGTACTGTTTTTGAATTTTGTATTCATTTACTATTTTTCAGTAAGTGCCCTAATTCATTTAGAACTTTTACATAAAAGTGAAGCTCTATCTACAATATACCAGGACAAAGACACCAGTTCCAGTAAATGTATTCATCATTTTAAAAACTGGCTTCAGAGGTTTAACAATGGTGCTGACTTTGTTTTTATATTAAAAAATCCTTTCTTTAAACTAAAACATTAAACATAAAAGAAATAACCCACTATTTGTGAACTTGTTCAATATTCAGGAAAAAAAAATGTCAAAGAATGTATTTTAATGTCAGTAGTATTATTAAACTATCCAGCCTGATTTCTCATCTGCAACGGTTCTTTGTATACAATTTAAACCAGTGCACTGTGCTGAGGGTCAACAGATTTAAAAAACACTTTATTGGATTATTCCCAAATGCAATACAAAAGGTATTTAGCAGTATATGATAAAAGTTTGCACAGAAATGAACAGACAAAGCTCAGTTATATTTGTGTAACCTACAACAAAACAAGTACAGCTGATAAATGAAAAAAAAAAACAGGCAGGAGATCTTATTGGTTATTTTTTTTCTCTTAATTTGGTATCAATCGGAGAGAGGTTGGGAGCATTAATAGAAAGAATATGCAATGGTAATGAGTGCAATTTAATGCTTACCCATTAAGCTTTGGAGGACAGGACTGGAATGTGTGTGTGTGTGTGTGTCTGTGTGTGTGTGTGTGTCTCTCTGTGTGTGTGTGTGTGTGTCTCTGTGTGTGTGTCTCTGTGTGTGTGTGTGTGTGTGTGTGTGTGTGTGTGTGTGTGTGTGTGTCTGTGTGTGTGTGTGTGTGTGTGTGTGTGTGTGTGTGTGTGTGTGTGTGTGTGTGTGTGTGTGTGTGTGTGTGTGTGTGTGTGTGTGTTTGTGTGTATATACAGTATATACTTTTTTTATTCATGCTTTATTGGAGAAACCTGGATGGTACTCATCTGATCATGGGCATAGTGAAGTAAAAAGCAAGGGCAACAACTTAAGTGGTCTCAACCTGCTGGAGGTATTCAAGCAATTACTGAACAGAAAAAAACATCAGAAATGA
This sequence comes from Acipenser oxyrinchus oxyrinchus, assembly GCA_030684275.1. NCBI lineage: Eukaryota > Metazoa > Chordata > Actinopteri > Acipenseriformes > Acipenseridae > Acipenser > Acipenser oxyrinchus. The sequence goes on from CM060247.1 coordinate 51,546,910, forward strand.
GAATGACACATCGCCAGCATGAGCTCTGGCAGGTGAGAACTGTGTTGCTAGTGGCGACAGATGTTGCATAAACAATAAGCTAGAAGAAAATCAATACAAAAAAGCTGTTTATTTATGTCTATATCTATGGTTGTTCTTTCTTTGCTTTTAAACTAAATGATCTTTGGCAAGCAGATTCTCTCACTACGTGGATTCATTTATTTAAATACATAGGAGAACATCCTGCTTGCAAAGTGATGCTTTTTTAGACCATAATTACATTCATTTTTAAACTATATTGGCATTTAAGCAGGCACTCATCATCTATCACCTATGCTCTTTGAGTAGAATGTTTAATCAAGCAGACCTGACCCTCAGAATGTCCTTACTTAAAGATGGCATCTGTAACATGGGCTGTGTTATAGATGTGCTTGCCATTACTATCCAATAAAAATGCACCCACTAGGTTATTTATGTGTAATACTGTCCCAACCCTCAGGTTTTAATTATTGGTCAAGTGTCCCGAGTTCCAGATGCAAGGTAGGAGTATGTGATCGTAGATAGTGTTTAACTGAGCTTGTTTGGACCCGATCTCGGTACAGGCCAAAAAGAAAATAAAACCCTGTACAATACTATATAAATATACTGTCAGGTCTGCTCTTGGATAGTGTATGCAACTCAGTTGCCTATTGAGTTCACCCTGAGAAAATACACAGAATGCTGCTTAAAATACTTTGTTGTGTTTTCCTCTAGCTAGCCAGAGACATTTTCAAGAGGGAAATCACAACACCTGCTATGACCATGGCCATGAAAACATATTACCTGGGTACCTCTCAATACCCTTTCCTAAACAAGAATAGTAGGTTCATGATGCATGCTTAACAGGCTCTGTAATAAAAAGAAAGAGAGCTGACCTCTCGCTCCTTGCAATAAAAAAGAACCCTTTTACCAGCAGGAAATCGATAGCGCAGAAAAAAGAACGATAAAGCACTCCAAATCTATCCAAAACCATGAACAGTGCCGAATACTACGATCAAAAAAACTGGGTAAATCCTACCCATTCTTCTATGCTCTCTAACATGGGAACCTCAATCACTGTATTGCGGCATGCAGAGTGAACAATGGAAGGCACTGTTAGGGTAGTAAACAGGCGAGAACAATTGTTAGCATTTCAAAGGGAGGGGATTAGGAAAAACAAAGGCAGGAGATTAGCTAATGGGGAATACAATAGGAGGCATTTGATGGGATCTGAATAAAGAGAAGGACACAAGGGTAAAAGCACAGATCTGCTTGGTAGAAGGAAAGTCGCTTTTCCATAAACATTTGATGAACATAATTAGACAACATTAAAACATAATTTGCATTATTCTTAATTTACATTCCCGTACACAGGAAAAGTAATTACACCCACTTTATTTATCTACATGAAGTCCAGATCTTGGAAACAGTAGTGGCTTCTGCAAAATCTAAACTAACAAGCTCTTTGGGACTAGTCATATGACTTATTTTTAATAAAGAAGTTATCTTACCAAAAATATATAAAAACAAAAACTAACAAGTATCAAATACATTCAATTATTTTAATAATTGTATATATAAACCCTTAAAGGTAACGCACTGTACCAAAGAATTGTCTCTACTGTCTAGAGACCAAGTATTTTCCAAGATGAATACTTGGAGTGCTACTGCATGCTCATACATGTCAAAGCACTGCACATCAAGGAATAAATCCACAGCGCCACCTATACCCCACTTTAAGCGCACAGAAAGCAGCATGTTGAAAGCTCAACTAGTGGAGCCTGGAAATCAAGGATTATCTTAGGTACAGCTGCTTCAAATCGATTTATAAACCCGTAATTGCAATACCTACATGATTTTGTTCATAAAGAAGATCCAACAATTAAAAAAGAAAACACTTTTAAAAAAGAAAAAAATCACCACATATATACATATAAATGGTTGTTACCCAGTCGCTACTATCAATTAATTTCACAATAACTGAATAAAAACATCTGCCAACGGTGTTTTTTCAGTAACAAGTATGCAGATTCAAAGGGGTTCACTATGAAACTAAATTCAAATAAATTGCATTAGTGTCAACAAAAACTCTGATAGGGGCATCTCAACAGATTTTTCTATCCGCACAAAGTGTCTTTAAGGACAGAGGAGATGTGGTAAAAAGAACATGACAACATTACAGAAAAAGGAGAAGAAAGATGCTCCTTAATGAAGTGACAGCACAGAGACGCAGTTTTTTACCCCCTCTGTGCAGGATAGGGGGAGGCTATGCAACTTTCTTTGTGATTAGAGGGTAAAATTCCAATCCTGTTTCAATATGCAGCTTAAGTAAGCCTACAGAGACCTTACATTTCAACAACAAGCAGCAGGAGCTTAATGTCAAAATGCCACAATATCCAAAAATATGTTTATCTTATTTTGGGAGCTGCAAATTTTCAACTCTTGTTCCTATGGGGCTATTTTTTTATGGCAGTTTTTACTTGTTTAATATGCTCAAAGTAAACACAACATCTTATAGCAGAACAAACTGACAGTAATTATATGCATTGTGTTTGTTCTTGTTTGCTGACCACCGAACTAGAAACTTGCAGGTTTAAACAAAGTACTTTCTTGGAAAGGTAGACAATCAATTAGGCTAAGGGGGAAAAACAGAGAAGAAAAAAGAGAAAACCCTGGCATGAGGCAAACACAGAAATGGATGACTTTTCAGGACAAATAAGCAATGAATTCTGTAAAAAAAAAAAAAATTTAAAAAAAATAAATAAATAAATAGCCCTTGTAATGAGTTCTTGAACAACACACTGCATTAGAAAAGTGCCATAACTATCACGCTCGGTTTTTCTGAACAAAAAAAAAAAGGGTTTTAATCTGAAAAAACAAGTGATGGCTACAGTTCATTTGCTGTGCCAAACCCCACTGTTTTACTGTTTTTTGGGGTTTTTTTTGGTTAAATTAGCAATAGAACAAAGATGCACTATGTCAAAAAAAAGGTGAGCGCATTGTGCAACTAATTCATATATTTATTTATTGTTGTAATTACCAATAAACATACAAATGGAAACAGTTGCATTGGCTAACCCCTATGATTTCAGTGAGCCTCTTGCTTGCTGTCTTGTCAGGTACATGAATGCTGTAGCTGTGTGTCTGTCAGTGAAACTCGTTACCAACACTGTTGTTAAAAAGGTATCCAAGTGCTTCAAAAACAGCCCAAATTGGATTCAATTACTTTCAGAAGTCTCCTTTATTTCGAGCTCCATGCTATAGGTTTCTACACTTCCACACTCTAATAAAAAGGACTCTGGGACTGACTTACTAACCCTTATATTCCACTTTAGTAATTTTCCTCAGAAAGAAAACATGTTCTTGCTTTGTTATTCTAAATCAAGTCAGGTTATACATGTTAAAGTTTTGCTAAAGTTTTGACCCAATGCCATAAAAATACATACATTTCCGTTTTTAATGCAGGACTCAACTTTGACTGGTGTACTCTTGGCAGACACAGTGAGCTGACAAGCCAAGAGTGTGGGCTGAGAGTGGTGCATTATGTCTTTCACATACTGGTATACAGTACGCCATGCTATGCAGTCTTTTATCTCTAATTAGCTTCAGAGATGGCTGAGGAGATGGCATGGCAGTAAGATATCACATTTTTAAATTCTCTAGTGAAAGGTGAGATTCCATGAATCCCACCTCTCCTTCCAACATTTAAATCATGCGCTCCATTTGTAAACAGTAAAAAGTTTAGGTAGCACAAGTACGTATGTATTACATATTAAAAAGGCACGGCAAAGGTAATAGATAAAACAGGAATGCTCTACAAGCCGATGAAAATTGAGTTCATTGATGCCTGTTTATTTTGTCATTGCAGTGCATTTGCTATAAGCTGCAAAAATGTACTTTGCAGACATTTGTCATTAAAACTACCGCATGTCAAAAATGTTAGCAATGTTTTTATATTCTTTGGATTTGTGGTAATCCATATATTATGTGTATGTGATGTGATAGCTGTGAAACTCTTGTGTTTTGGATTGTATGCATGAGCGGTCAGGATAAATACAGACTTCATTGCTAAATCATATCAGTTTCACTACAGATAACAGGATCAATGTGATTATTATTATTATTATTATTATTATTGTTTATTTCTTAGCAGATGCCCTTATCCAGGGCGACTTACAATTGTTACAAGATATCACACTATTTTTACATACAATTACCCATTTATACAGTTGGGTTTTTACTGGAGCAATCTAGGTAAAGTACCTTGCTCAAGGGTACAGCAGCAGTGTCCCCCTTCACCTGTAGAGGAAAGCACAGGACAGAAGTTTCCAAGTCAAAGCCTCTACACACTGGACGCGATACGACAAGCGAATGTGAAAACATGTATTTTTGATATGAGCTGTTCACACTGCCTGTGATGCAACATATGATGCTTATGATAATGAAGATTCGTTTTATCTGGATCATTTTGATCCGGTTTTTCAGAAAATGTCACTACTAGATTACATTTATCCAGATCACAAATAATTACGATTATGAAATCGGGTTTTTAAAAAGTAATCACAAAATATAGGATTACAATATCCAGATCATTTTTATCCACAAAGGCCCCTGGAGATTTTTGACTCCAAAATAAGTGCTGGACCAGTTGTAGAAGACCCCATCAGCACTGTGCCAGCACTGTGCATGTAATCAGTCACACAGAAATATGCTGCTGCACAGTCTAAACTGTAAGTTGTTTTTTTCCCATAAACTCCCCCCAAAAAGGTTACTATAAACATCTTAAAAGACTGTATTGGTACTGGATTTCAAATCAAGCTAAATACTTGTGAATATGTGTGGAACCACTGCCCTCTTCAGGTCAAACAAGCTTTACATTCTGTATTCACAGTAGGCTTTTGCTTGGTATGGTAGTAACATCAAATGTGTCCACAGTCAAAATATTGTGAGTTTAAAGAAAAATATATACTGTAAGCAATGGTGAATGTTGATCCAATACAGTATAAACCGGTAAATTTTACTTTGAAATATTTCATGTAGCAATTCCCCCATCAACATTGAACGATTTCGAATGTTAGAATATTCTGTTTAAAAACACATCCACAACAAAAATTATGATATTCTGTACCAACTCCTGGTAAAAGTTTCAGTTCTTCACCCAGCACAGAATGCCAAGTTTAGACTACTTGGTATACTACTTCAAGGGGAATTTTATATGTAAATCCATATGACCCCCCCCCCCCTCCCCTGAAATGATAACTTGTGAAATTCTAATAAAACATGTGGTCATTATTAGTTTCCATGATAACTAAATGTAATGGCTTCATAAATCAGAAAGAAATGGGACATAGAATGCTAAGTGTCTAGTTAGAGGATGATATCATTGCAGTCTCTTCATTTGGTACCAGTTTAATCCTGCTCACTTAATATCTTGCTATCCCTGATTTAGATCATCATTTCCTTTTCAAATAAGGATTTTATAGATTTTAACAAGGAAGCACTTTCACAAATGCAGTATTTACAGCCTAGTCTGCATCAATGGTAGCCCAATTATCCATTAACTACCAATGTAGAAAAACTAACTTTTCCAAAGGAAAAAAAAGCTCTAGACCCAAAAAACTGCTTGTTCAATAAATTAATGTGTATATATTTGAATAGACGATCTATTCACAGACACCAAGATGGGGTTAGAAAATGAGGTAATCAATCCCATTTCAGTAGAGCAATCTGTATATAGAGACGAGTGTACAAATTAAGGCCATACATTTCACCAGTTAGTTTGTTGTTGCCTCCTGTTCTATCACTCATTTTCTCAATCAATAGGGACAAGCAGGGAGATATGCCAAGTTTTAAGAGAAAACAAATTACCAGCATCTGCAGTATTGTAAGAACTTCACTTAAATGTCAAGGGCAATCCAAACATTGTTTTAAGTAATGCACAGTGTTTTTTTTAATAACTAAAATGCATCTTACCATATGGATACTTGGTGTCTAGCTTGTCAGCAGCTGTCCTAGCCCAGGGGAGAAGGTCGTCATTGCAGCCATTCAGCATCCCATTGTAGCCAATCGCAACCATCTTGTTTTCAGGGTTCACAATGCAAGCACCAACCTAAATAGAAATCCCTAATATTAGAGTTGCTACCCCAGACATTACTTCAACATTTCTTCAGGACCAATTGCTAGATCCTATTTAGAACCCCTTTTGAACAAATATTTCTAATTGTCTTTTTAATTTGGATTTAATATTTACTCATTCCTTTAGTAAATGTTTATTTAGGAAATGATCAACATCCACTTTATTCACCTGTACAAATGTCTGACAAACTTATGTTGTCAGTCACCTCCACATTTTCCACAAATGTTAAAGAATGTGGTTACCACGTGTTATCATTTCGGACTAGATAAATGGTTTACTTGATATACAATTAAAGAACCAAGTGTGACATCAGCTATATCCCTGTCACTGGGGATATGCAGCCCTCTGCAAGAGGTACTTAACATTAACAGCTTTTAATGATCAACAATATGCTATTTATACCTTTTAATTAAATGGCCAAAATACTGGACGGAAATGAAAATAAATTCACAATAATCATATCAGAATAAGCGGCAGGAAAATACCATTACGATTCACATCCATTACATACACATCCATTACATACACACATACGTAAAGCCAGCCAATGGTTCTACATGCAAAACTCTAAAGTGTGACACACATACATTACGTGAGTGAGCGAGACGAGTGTGTGTGTGTGTGTGTGTGTGTGTATATATATATATACAGTATACTGTGTATATATATATATATATATATATATATATATATATATATATATATATATAACAAAAACATTGGCAATGTAAAAAAACAAGTTAGAAAACCGCAACAGCCGTTTAAAGTGGTGATATCAAACACAAAAGCCCAAGTTAGGAGAAGCAATTGGGGCAACCTTGTCAAGCATCAAGCAAATAGGCACAATTGGAAAGGTGCTGGGGCCCAACATTCACACAATTGTTGCTTCTAACTTGGTTTCTTTTTTTGGATTTGGAATTGAAAAATAGTAGAGATACAGTGGCTCTCAAAAGTATTCACCCTCCTTGGACTTTTCCACATTTTATTGTGTTACAACATGGAATCAAAATGGATTTAAATAGGGGTTTTTGCCACTGATCAACACAAAAAAAGTCCATAATGTCAAAGTGAAAAATAAAATCTACACATTATTCTAAATTAATTACAAATACAAAACAGAAAATAATTGATTGCATAAGTATTCACCCCCTTGAGTCAATATTTGGTAGAGGCACCTTTGGCAGCAATTACAGCCATCTGTATTTGAATAAGTCTCTACCAGCTTTGCACATCTGGACACTGCAATTTTTGCCCATTCTTCTTTGAAAAATTGCTCTAGCTCCGTCAAGTTGGATGGGGAGCAATTTTCAACTCTTTCCACATATTCTCAATTGGATTGAGGTCCGGGCTTTGACTGGGCCACTCCAGGACATGGACCTTTTTGTTTTTAAGCCACTCCAGTGTGGCTTTGGCTGTATGTTTGGGGTCATTGTCCTGCTGGAAGATGAATCTTCTCCCAAGTCCCAAGTCTCTTGCAGACTTCAGCAGGTTTTCCTCCAGGATTTCTCTGTAGTTTGCTGCATCAATTTTGCCCTCTATCTTCACGCGCTTTCCAGGCCCTGACACAGAGAAGCAACCCCATAGCATGATGCTGCCACCATCATGCTTCACGGTAGGGATGGTGTTCTCAGGATGATGTGTGGTGTTAGGCTTGCGCCAAACATAGCGCTTAGCGCTGAGGCCAAAAAGCTCTATTTTGGTCTCATCAGACCATAGAATCTTCTTCCACTTGGTCTCAGAGTCTCCCACATGTCTTCTGGCAAGCTCTAGCCGAGATTTGATGTGAGTTTTTTTCAACAATGGCTTTCTTTTTGCCACTCTCCCATAAAGGCCAGTTTTGTGAAGCACCCGGGCTATTGTTGCCGTATGCACAGTGTCTCCCAGCTCAGCCGTGGGAGACTGTAACGCCTTTAGAGTTGCCATAGGCCTCTTGGTGGCCTCCCTGACTAGTGCCCTTCTCGCCTGGATACTCAGTTTTTGAGGACGACCTGTTCTAGACAGATTCACAGTTGTGCCATATTCTCGCCATTTCCTGTGCTCCGGGGGATAGTCAATGCCTTGGAAATGTTCTTATATCCTACCCGATTGGTGCTTTTGAAGAACCTTATTCCAGATTTGCTTTGAATGTTCCTTCGTCTTCATGATGTAGTTTTTGTTAGGAAATGTACTAACCAACTGTGGGACCTCCCAGAGACAGGTGTATTTAACCTGAAATCATGTGAAACACATTAATTGCACACAGGTGGACTCCATTCAACTAATTATGTGACTTCTAAAGACAATCGGTTGCACCAGAGCTTATTTAGGTGTGTCATAGCAAAGGGGGTGAATACTTATGCAATCAATTTGTAGATTTTATTTTTCACTTTGACATTATGGACTTTTTTGTGTTGATCAGTGGCAAAAACTCCTTATTAAATCCATTTTGATTCCATGTTGTAACACAATAAAATGTGGAAAAGTCCAAGGGGGGTGAATACTTTTGAGAGCCACTGTAACTTTAGCATAGTTTTTACAGCAAGGGTATTCTCAAACAGCTGCTTTAATACTATAATAAATGCATAACGCAGTTTGTGGTAAGTGGTTTTATACAGAACTGTAAACCCACAAGATATATACAACATGACAGTCCAGACACAGCAAAAAACAATAATATAAAAAGGCCGCCCACATTAGCATTAAGGTGAACTACTCCACTGATAACCATAAAATCGCCCATCAGCCACTACTTTCTGCCGTCTTGGAATCCACAGTAACAATTGACCTGCTCCCTTGCAATATTTATAGTTAAGGATAAACACGCTCATTAACATTTACACGTGAAATGCAGGTTTCCATGCGAAACTGGGTGTGGTTTTCCCGTGTGTTCGTCATTTACACGAGTAAATGAGATTTACCCTATCCCTCTTTGGCCGTTTTTCGCCACAAACCTGATTTACCTGAGTATTCTCCCAAACGCAGCACGCCAAGACGCCATTTCACGTGTAAAATGACCCACATGGAAACCCCATGATTGTTTCAACATGTATGTATGGGTTTTGGCCAGTAGATGGAGCTGCTGCTGTGACGTTTTGTTTTTAAATCCATGTCAATGTTCTTTTCAGTTAGCTAGTCATGGAAAACTTTTTATAGCCCATTTTGGCTGGCGCTTGGTGTTTTCCTCAGTTGTATTCCTTTCTAGGTTGTCTAAATCTGCTTCATTTACCTCAGTATGGCGAGATGTTGACTTTTTCTTTTCTTTTTCAATGTTTTCAACTGCAGAACTTTTGTAGTTAATCTCAGGGATTGTTGTCATACTGACTGACTCGGATGGATTTGTTTACCCAGGCGTACAGATACAGTTGGTCTCAGCCATCAGAATCTAGTATTTTCGCCAATTGTTTCTACCCATTTAATAATATTAGTTATAAAATGGAATGTTTGGATGCTGCACGCTGATTCGCTTTTGAGGATTTTTTTTTTACCGTGCAGTTAAATACTACAATGCACGAAGCACAGTTCGATTAATAAATTATCAATACACGACATATTAAATTCGCAATAAATATACGCTTTGTTGTGAAAGGTCTGTAAAGTCAAAATGAATATGTTGTATGTGTGTGTGTGCGGGTGTAGCAATGAGTCTGATACTGGTAGAAAAGGGATTTGAGAGTTTCCTATTGCAGCAGCTCAAATGGTCCTTTGCTGAGTGGAGAAAAGGGAATACATATGTATAGGTCTATTCTATGGAAAGTAGTGTTTCATGCATCATTTAAAACAGATGTGAAACATAGCATATATTCTTTAGGGAAATTAGGTTGTGCATGCTCAGAGCCAAAGGAATTGTACTATACAGCGCTCACATATCCGACCCTATAAAATTTTGACTTCAGTGACAGTTAAATGAGTGTGACGCATATCTGATTATTTCATTTTGACCCGTTCCAACCCTTGTCCGTTTTTTCAGGGAACACAAAAAAGATACAATGTCAAAAATACAATCGCTGAAAGGACTGTGTTTTAAAATAAGTAGGCTTCCATTTAGGCCCTGTCCACACTATTCCTTTAAACCGTATTAGTTGCATTTAAGCCGGCTTAAAAGTGCTAAATACGGTTTGCGTCCACACTACGCAGCATTTGATACCGTACTCAAGAGCCGGACTCGAGACCACCTCAGGAGGTAGTCTCGAGTCCGGTTCTAATTAGATCGCATCAGGTAGTGCGGTTTATCAGAAGTGTGGACGCTGTAATACCAAACTACATTTTTCTATGTATCCTCCAATATCCCCAAATGCTTTGTGGTATGTTTGGCGAAATACTCAGAGCAGGTGCCTGAAGGACTTGCTATCAGTGTACACTTCGCACTAGGTATTCGTTTTTATGCTTCAAAAAATCTGACAGGACATCTCTGTTAAACTAGTTGGGAAAATAACAAAAACACAACGTTAAATTAGGAAATGCGAGTTAAAAGTAGGATCGGGGATGAACAAATTACGTAATTTGTCAGCTCTGTTTGAAATAAAATTAAGAGGACCAGAATTAGGCTCAGGCAAGATATGAAGGTAAGATCAAAGATTGTTTTGTAATCAACAGCTTTTTCTGAGTTTAAATATGAAACAGAATCAGCTCAATTTGTTTAAAGGGACTTCACCTGATTAAAAATAAAACCTGAAAACTTCAAGCCCTACTTGTGTGTGTGTGTGTTCGGATTTACTTTTTCCGCAATACTTGTAATATTTAATTTATGCAATATGGACTTCTGTTAATATTGGGCATAACACATTATTTTAAAATAAAATACAGTGCATGGTGGGATGCTATCGTATTAATTTCCACGGTTCGTTGCGCTGCTGGGAATTGTAACTGAACTATTCTAATGGTGTGTGGATGCAATAAGCCTGACTAAACATGAAACTGTACTTCAGTGTGGACGCTTTGAGCTGTATTAATTAGAGCGGTTTCGAGTATGGTTCTCAAGATCGGTTATGTAGTGTGGACAGGGCCTTAGATGTACTGTAGTTGGTTTTGTTGGTACAGTACTATATTTTCCAATTCAGAACGATATGATTCTGAAAATGTCACTTGCCAAAAGAGACAACTGTGGACACGTGGACTGTAACACAGTACATACTTTTAAATCCGGTACGTATTGTAGCTGTATATAAAATTCCCCATTAACGACCAAACAGCAAAATTAAATCGAACTGTTACCCATGCACAGAACTGCAGAAAATGTAAAAGGCAAAGCAATTTAGTAAGATTAAAAAAAACAACAACAGTTTCCAGAATTAAAACAGTATCCAAAGTCAGTATTCAAAATTGCAGTATATAGTGCTTGGTAAGGCCCTAATGTCACAGTTCACTTGCAAATGAAAAAGCACAAAAGCAACTCAAGATCAGATTTAAAAACATGCATCAGAGTATCTAAAACTGTTTAATGATTAACTTTTACATTACTGTAGCTTGTCTCGTTCACTTTGTTTTTGCTGGAATTTCATCATGTGAAATTGGAGGAAGCGCTGTGTAACTGCACAATAAAGACAGACTGATTTGGCATGCGAGAAAAAAAAAAGTGGGCTGTGATGGATAAACAAGAACTTTGTAACATTGAAAAGATGGTCTTTGTATCAGAAAACTGGTGACAGAGTCGGAAATCGCATGTGAAGGGTAACTGAATTTATATATATATATATATATATATATATATATATATATATATATATATATATATATATATATATATATATATATATATAATGGGATTGATTTTATTCTTAATACAAGGGCGGTAAAACGCGACTGACGTGTATCTGGGTAACGGATATCTGAGTGCTGACAGTATAAGAGTTAAGTAAGAAAACAATCAGATGAGTTGCTTGGGTTTGGAACCAAAGTAATACCTTCATAACCTGCCTGTAAGAGCAGTCCCAATTGAGTTTGACATCATTTTCAATGTTGATAACTAATATCTAGAGCCACGTGTTTCTCGCAGCATGAAAACTCGAAATAATATGACATGCAACATATAAAACGAAATAAAATGAAAAATCATGAGAAAGCAAACACAGTACATTTTTAAATTGAGAGGTTTAAACAAAAAATGATTTAAATAAATACTTGCAATCGTTGTTGTCAAGGCTTAGCCGTTACCATAGACGCGCTCTGAAGGGAAACGGAATCTCTAGCACTTGCGCAAATGTACAAATATGAATTGTGATATTTTTTACATAAAAAATAAAAATTATTTCACGGAGCTCTACTAATAACCCTGTAAAAATAAAGCTTTTGCATTAACAGTTTATTTAACTGTATAATAACAAATCTAATACTCACTTTGAGTACAGATAAGCTCTGGGCCAGTAACACTGAGTCAGATTTGGGTGTTTCATTCTAAAAGCAGCACAACAACTCAGTGTTTTACTCAATGTCAGAAGCAATAGTCCAAAATGTTGTGTCTCACTTAGAGGCGCCTAACTTTGATAAAAAGTGGGGGTCAAACAGAAGGACTTTAACACCGGTTCGGTGGCTTTAGCATCGGGTCGATTCGGTACAAGTTCGATAACTTTAGCACAGGTCGCTACCGGTACCGGTTGCGGTAACCACGGTCCCGGTTCGGTACCGGGTCAGGATCGGAAGCGGCCATCTGGTCGCAGTTACCATGGGTGGCAATGTACAAACAATGTACAGTAAAGCCACATATCCCAGAAAGACCAGCGAAGCTAATCACTCCCAACTGAATACCAGCGGCAGCTTTAAAAAGCTGCCAGAATCAAAGGAAGGGAGAGCGAGTCTGCACAAACGACAAACATAATAGTACTGCTCAAGTCTGTTACGGTTATTGTTAAAAGAAAATAACTTACCTGTTTCATGTGGAAAGTACAGAGCAACGAAGTGGTTGTGCAGGTGCGAGAAAGGCTTCCGGGAGTGGAATACAAGCAAAGGGGCGGACACCGCATTGAGGAGAAATACAATTCTGGAGCAACGCACCTGGACATCCAGCGTTACCACAGTGAGTACCCGACTTCGGCTGTATCTATACTCACCGAATGTGCTACATACAAGACTGTGTTAAAGAATGTGCAACCAAGTATAATTCATTCGGAAATTGTAAATACGACTGCGTATGGTGTAGCAACCTGTGTGCAGATAAATAATAACTCAGAGAAGGCAACTGGGTTTAAAACAATAATCTTTATTCACCAGTCAGAAAGGAGCGGTTTGGAACGTGAGTGAAAAGGGGAGCTGAGCTTCAAGCGAACTCCGTGAAGGAAAAGAGAACCTGTAAAAGAAGAAACTGGGGATTATAAAAGTACATTAAACGAAGATACTTACCTGTGCAGCAGTGTGTTGTTCTGTTTCAGAGCACAACTGGAGCTGGCTACTCTCCTGCTCATCTTGACCTCACAGTGCCATCTGTTGGATGATCTCGGAACCGTCTGAACTAAGAAAAAACACACACACAAACACAACCGAGGTGCTAGCCACCAGGAGCACAAACAAAGTGGAACGGCAACTTACCTGCGGATTGCACAGCTGAGGGTCCCCGGAGAAAAAGGGGACATGAACCTGGAATACGCTCAGGACTATTATCAGTGTATGTTGGAAGAACTCCTGTGTGTTTTGTTTTGTTTTGTTTTGATTTCTTTGTGAAGAAAATAATTAAAACAGAATTGTTATTTTCATTGTGGTCTCCAGCTTCCTTTTCTGCCAACACCATAGACAAACACTCAGCAAATCTGACAGTAAGGTGGACGGTGGGTCACTATATATATATATATATATATATATATATATATATATATATATATATATATATATATATATATATAATCCAATGTTGCTGGGTCTGGGTCCCACCATAAAGGCACCGGACTGTGGACCAACCCTTCCTTAAGGATGGGTGAAGATGGACAATAGGGGACTTGAGGGAGGGTGGTTTAGTTTTAGAGCTGGGGGGAGGTGGCCATTGGTACCCAAGGGGGGATATGTGGTATCACAGAGAATGCATGGTCAGCAGTTAGTGATTATTGACAAATTGACTGTCGACCACGCAGATATAAAAAAAAAAAACCTCTGCAGAATGTGATTAATTTATTGCTAATCTGGAGATGGTCACATGTATAAAAACCCACAGCTTTGGCTAAACGGGGTGGGTGTTCAAGGAGGAGGAATGGGAGTGAGAGAGGAGAAAGATGTAAAAAGATTTCTACGCGTGCTGGAAGCACCAGCACGGTCAGTTTGCGTAGAAGGACTGTTTTTGTTTTAAACTTTTATTTTGGCTCTGTGAGCGTTGCTTTTTTGAGAAAACCTTTTGTTTAATAAAAACACGCACCAGCGCGCCACTTAGCCATCCTGCCACAGGTACATACACAGTCTTGGACTGAAGACTGAAGACCATTTGGAAGACCAATTGCTGGTGCAACTGGACCAGTTTCAAAATAGGCATTTTCATTTCCATTGGTCTCGTTTTCAGATGTGCATCACTGTTAGTGTGAAAAGAGTGCTCCCTTAAAATACTCAAAATGGATTCTTTGTTTGTTTTGGGAAAATGTAAGTAACTTTATATACAGCAGTTAATATATATATATATATATATATATATATATATATATATATATATATATATATATATATATATATATATATATATAAAAAAAAAGTTTCAGGCTGTTTTCATGTGTTGTAAAAAAAAAAAAAAAAGGTAAAATTTGAAAGTTCCATGAACACGAGAAACTGTATTTAAAAAATATCACCTGCAGTTTCTCCCATTTCAAGAATAAAGTGCCCCAGTATTGAAGGGGATTCATTTCTAATTAATTTCAGAGGCACTTTTCCATTAATCACACACTTGTTTTAAATCTTAATGATTTAAAAAGCCATCCGTCACATGTATGTAAATTGCAAAATATGCATATGAAATTATGCTCCACCCGGCTGCTTTTGACTATTGCAGCCTGTGAGCTTTTATATACATTTTAGATAGTTATATGTGCCCTCCAAAAAGTAAGAACTGGGAGATCATTGAAACTTTCTGTCTGTGCTTGATGCTTGGGGTTTCAGCTCGAATATTGTCACCCTTATTTGTGCTGAGGTTCAGTGGAAAATTACAGAAGGAGTTGAAGATTATCTTGGTTCATGCAAGGGTCAATGTGCAGGAGTTTTTCTTGGTGTCTTCGAAAATTCTGTGATTCATCTTGTGCTTAGTGTAAGTTCTTGTTATCTGGTTTCTGCTGAGCGTGAGGGAAAGCAGATGTTACCTCTTAATCTGTTGTCAGTTTCGAACTTTTCAGCCAGTGGACAATTCAAGATTGAACCCACCAAAACAACTGTCTAACTTATAATTCTGCTCTTACCAAAGCAAATGCACACAATAAAGTTGCCCTTGAATGGCTATGTGACAGAAATAGAATGATTCTTGGTGGTAAATCTCCCTCCCGACCTGTGAGGGCGCTAAGTACAGGGAACAGAGTACCCTGGACTGGCTGGTCTGACAATTCATTCCCAGGGTTAAAAGGAAGTCGGTCATCTAGAAAGGGGGCGGAGCTCCGGTGCACTAACTCATCGACCCGGAAGGGAAACGATGTGGATTGGAGGAGCGGCTGCAATCGTTTACCAAGGAGTATTAAAAATAGAGTCATATTTAATAAAACAACATGTATAAAGTACAAAAAACAAACAGCCATACTCTCCCTTATTAATAAGGAGTATTTTTCTTGTTTAAGACTAATTGTTTCAGCAAGGTCATCAGATTCCCTATTGCAGTAATACCAAAGTGAATAAACCTGTGTTGGCCTCACACTGTGCTGCATAAAAAATCATGCTTGCCTGCAACATGAAACAAATACCAATTTCCTTTCTTCAGAAGGACAAACACAAACCTTTCTTTACTGATTCTAGTTATGATCAAACTGACTTAAAACATGTTTTTCTTCACACTACTTTCTTGAAAGTCATGCAAGGTTTAGAAGTTGTTGCATAAAAACAGAAAGCTTGTTTTTTACTTCTTACTTTCAAAAACTTTTTGGCTGTTCTTATTTCAAACTCCCCTTAGCAGGTGTTTGGTATCCCACTGCCTCAGATAAACTCGTGCTAAGAAACGCTTGGATTAGAGGAGCTAAACCCTCCTCACAGCGAGCATCTCTCAGCATGCTCGCTTGCTGTCTCTTGCTTTCTGGTTTTGGCTTATTGTAGCTGAGCAGTGCCAAATTTCTCTTCCACACTCTCTCCCCCAACTCATCCACTTTAAGAGGCTTCAAAAATGTAAATCTGCAACAGTCAAATACTGTACTGGGGCCAGGAGTTAAAATCAGATGTTATAAAGCATTAGGGTTGTAACGATTCATTGTGTATCAGTGAATTTACTTTCTTTATATATCGTATCATAATAGAGGTATGTATTGTTTGTATCAGGATACAAGACCTAAAGCACAACATCGCTCACTGGAGAACCAAGTGGTTCTTGAATGAAAAATAAGTGTTTTATAGTTGTTATGAATACATACTTTCCCTATCTCATTTAATTTGTCTTTTAACAAAACAGTCTGTCATTAAAAGAAGATAAACAGACTATCAACAACCCCCTTCTATACAAATTGCCCAAAGGGACATGGAAAAAGTTTGTTTAAACAGGTGTTCAGAAAATAGTTTATGCCCATCAAATGGGAAGGGATGTGTGGCAAAGTGATTTGCAGTGCGCAGGTGTAGGTGATGCGGTGCTCAAGTAATGACAAACAACAACGTTCACGTTGCAATGATGGTCTATTTATAATCCAAAGTCACTTGACAACTGTAGGTAATAGTCACTGGCAATACATACAGTAACTACGTGTACTGCTCAGTAAAACCCATGGGGTTAAGTCCTGAAATAATAATGACAGTAAATACACACACACACATAAACACAGTCACAGGTCCAAAGTGAGTGCTTTTTAAGTGCGAGTGGTGAAATACAGTTATTTGTGAACATTAGTGCAGTGTTGTCAAGGTTGGTGCTGGCCTTTAGTGACAGCTAGTGCAGTGTTGTCAAGGTTGGTGCTGGCCTTTAGTGACAGCTCCTGGTACGTGTTAGCCGTCTAACAAAACAAACATTTACAATTAGAACGACAAAACAAACAAACACTAAACACTCACGGTTATATCACAGTCCTTCAGCGGTTCTCTCGTAACCATAACAAAGGAGCAGTTTGCTCGGCCACATCCCCTTTTGTACCTTCAGCCACGCCCCCTTGGTTAGCGAGTGCAATCGCTTTTCCTCCAATCCGCGATTGCCACATCGCTTCCCATCTGGGGTGATGACTTGGGCTGCGTCCCAAACCACACCCTTGCTCACTCGTTACCTTCCCTTGAGGGGCAGAAGTACTATGTTCGCCATCTTAAGGGTTGTTCTAATTCCTTAGGGAACGAGTGAAGGGTGTTTTATGTGCCCTTCACTGCACCCTTTGACTGAGTGTACAAAACAGTTGACTTCTGCGGAAGTGTTTTTGTGCTGAAGTCCCAGAACTCTTTGCGTTAAAGGCTGCACATAAATATAATGTAAATGTAGTGAGCTAGGAAATTGTAGATATTGTTAAGTTACTTAACAAGCAAATTATTTGTGAAATGTATGTTGTTGTGAGTCGCTTAGCTAATAAAATTAATATTTTTAAATCTATGATCACAATTTAAATATATGATTAGAAAGTACAGAGAAAAATCTTTTCAGTATATATCGATTGCTGGAATTAATTATCTATCAATTAATTAATTAATGAACTAGATAGATAGCTGCAAAACTAGGAGATGATATAAGTGAGCAATATATTTCAAAATTGTTATTATTTTCTTTTTTTACGAAATACAGAGAAAGAGGAAGAGACCCTAAAACTGATCCGGCTGCGTGCGGCAAACGATGGAAGCTGGGCTGGGAGTGACATTTGAAACTTTTATGTTGCCTGCACACTTTTATCATTCCCATTATATGTTTTTGTAGTGATTAATAAATTAGTGTAGAACCTTTAGCCATTTTGCAATGATACTGAATATAAAGCAAAATATATTACCTATTGGATTTAAAGTAAAATAGATATCTTATTATTTAAAATATTATTTAAAACAAAAAACGTAAATATTACGCTACATTATTAAGTACATGTTCGTAAGATGTGGCAAAGCTTGCATTTTATTATCCAATATCAAAGTTTTTCAAATTATCTCAAAGTTTAAAAATAACCATACACATGTAAAATGTTCTAAATACGTCTTGTTTGCTCAGTAGGGTAATAGCGCGGCGAAGACATCTCCTACTTGCTGAAATCCTTGCCTCAGTTTGGAGCAGGAATAGTGCATTCTTCCAAACTACAATCTGACAACTAAAGATTGCGTAGCTTCTTACTTAATCAAAGGTAAAGTCGCTGAATGATGATGCTGAAGTGCGTCCCATTTAACGCTTTTAGCTCCACCCTACACCCTACTCCCTCGCTCAGGGTGAAAGGTGTAGGGTGTAGGGTGTAGGGTGAAGGGTGTAGGGTGCAAGGGAATGGTTTGGGACGCAGCCTTGGTGTATTGTGGCTCCGCCCCCTTCATGGATGGCCGACTTTCAACTGACCCTGGAGTGAACTGTCAAACCATCCAGTCCGGGGCATAATGTTCCCTTTACACAGCGCCCTCACAGATCGGGAGGGAGATTTATAAACAAGATTCATTCTTTCCTGTCACAGGATGTTACAGCCATAATTTACTGAACATCATTTTTCTTTGTTTAGAGTTTGATCATGATTTTGATCTGATTATGAATTGAACAACAATGGTAGTTCATCCAAAACTAGAAAAACAACTCAGTAGTAGAATATGTAATAAAACTTTAAGACATGTAAAAAAAAAAAAAAAAAAACTATGACAAATGTATCAACAAGAAATCTTTCTAAATGTCTTCTTGACAGCACAGAGAAAAGTGTTCTAAGCAAAACGTTTGTTGTTGAATAATGGTAAAACATTTTAGGGCTGTTTTCAAAAGTTACAGTTTATTTTTGATTTACTAACATTTGCCAGGCAAGTAGACAAACTATCCCCACCCTTTTTCTGGGAGAAAGTGTTTTAGAAAAATGCAAATGCATGCAATAAGCACAGCGCCTGTTTATTCTGATAGATTGTCAATTCTGTGTAAGTGAATCTAATAAAGTTATTTGCTTTGCTTATTGCATTCATTTATATTCTCCCAAATAACCAGCACTTATATTCTACATGCCTAATAAGAGAAATAATGTTCATCTCAAGATCAATTATATTTTCATTTTTGCTTAAGGAATACTGTATGCCCTCTCAATTTGCATAGTATTTATATTTTATCTGTTTATTATCCCATGATGTGTATTGTAAATCATTTATACTGTAACTTTTCTGTATAATGAGGTTATTACTGTTTCGGCTGGGCCAGGGATTAAAAGTAGCTGGAAGCGCAAGGGCTTGGTTCTATATTGCGACATCGTAAGTTCAAATACAATAGGTCCAGTTATCACCTGTTTCTATATTCGAGTCGACTACTTGTCAGTGCAGTGTTTCAATACGACAGGTCTATCTGTCGCACTATCTGAAACTAGATGAATCACGCAGTACTGGGGGGGGGGGGGTAGACACACATGTATTTGATTGGTTAGGAAATATATATATATATATATATATATATATATATATATATATATAGTCAAACCCATTTACAAAGTACCTGGGATATAATGTACACACTGGTATAAAGAACCAGTAGGAACCGTATAAAATGGTATTAAATCCTGTTTAAATTCTCCTTTTAGTATGTACTCTGATAGTGCATACGTCCTGTTATTACGCACGCAACGCGATGGCACGCAGTTGTCTGTGCTATGCATAAAAACAAAATATTTAACACCATTTACACCAGAAATAATCAATAAAAGCACATTGGTTTTGTAAAAAAAAAAGTAATTTCTAAACAACGTCACATTTACAATGACATGCATACAGTGTACAATTTAAGATACAGTATATTCACAATCAGTTGTGTATTTTATTGTATTTAAATGGTATTTCAAGCAGTGAAAAATGCATTGAAAACAGCAATCCTACAGTTTGCAACACTGAAACCTAGAATAAGGGAAAAAAACAAAACATAAGACCGTATAATGATACATAATGCACGAATGCACTTATGATACCAGCAGTACAGTTGGCTTGCACTTGCTTTAACTTTATGAAATGCTGTAACTGTTCAGTTAGTTTACAAATACCTACATAAAAAAATCTTTCAAATGGCTTTTCAACTGGTATATAGTAAAGCAAACAAAAAAGGCCCGTAGTCTACTTAAGAAGAACATAAGAACATAAGAAAGTTTACAAGCGAGAGGAGGCCATTCAGCCCATCTTGCTCGTTTGGTTGTTAGTAGCTTATTGATCCCAGAATCTCATCAAGCAGCATCTTGAAGGATCCCTGGGTGTCAGCTTCAACAACATTATTGGGGAGTTGGTTCCAGACCCTCACAATTCTCTGTTTAAAAAAGTGCTCCTATTTTCTGATCTGAATGCCCCTTTATCTAATCTCCATTTGTGACCCCTGGTCCTTGTTTCTTTTTTCAGGTCAAAAAAGTCCCCTGGGTCGACATTGTCTATACCTTTTAGAATTTTGAATGCTTGAATCAGATCCCCGCGTATTCTTCTTTGTTCAAGACTGAATAGATTCAATTCTTTTAGCCTGTCTGCATACATGCCTTTTAAACCTGGGATAATTCTGGTTACTCTTCTTTGCACTCTTTCTAGAGCAGCAATATCCTTTTTGTAACAAGGTGACCAGAACTGAACACAATATTCTAGGTGAGGTCTTACTAATGCATTGTAAAGTTTTAACATTACTTCCCTTGATTTAAATTCAACACGTCTCACAATATATCCGAGCATCTTGTTGGCCTAAGTCTTTTTCATAGATTCCTTCTTCAATTTCAGTATCTCCCATATGATATTTATAATGCACATTTTTATTGCCTGCGTGCAGCACTTTTCTCTGTTAAATGTCATTTGCCATGTGTCTGCCCAGTTCTGAATGCTGTCTAGATCATTTTGAATGACCTTTGCTGCTACAACAGTGTTTACCATCCCTCCTATTTTTGTGTAGTCTGCAAATTTAACAAGTTCGCTTACTATACCAGAATCTAAATTATTAATGTAGATTAGAAATAGCAGAGGACCTTATACTGATCCCTGTGGTACACCACTGGTTACCTCGCTCCATTTTGAGGTTTCTCCTCTAATCAGTAGTGTCTGTTTTCTACATGTTAACCACTCCCTAATCCATGTGCATGCATTTCTTTGAATCCCTACTGCGTTCAGTTTGAGAATTAATCTTTTATGTGGGACTTTGTCAAAAGCTTTCTGGAAATCTAAATAAACCATGTTGTATGCTTTGCAATTATCCATTGTTGATGTTGCATCCTCAAAAAATCAAGCAGGTTAGTTAGACACGATCTCCCTTTCCTAAAACCATGTTGACTGTCTCCCAGGATATTGTTACCATATAGGTAATTTTCCATTTTGGATCTTATTATAGTTTCCATAAGTTTACATATAATAGAAGTCAGGCTTATTGGTCTGTAGTTACCTGGTTCGGTTTTGTCTTCCTTTTTGTGGATCGGTATTATTATTATTATTATTTAGCAGACGCCTTTATCCAAGGTGACTTACAGAGACTAGGGTGTGTGAACTATGCATCAGCTGCAGAGTCACTTACAACTACGTCTCACCCGAAAAACGGAGCACAAGGAGGTTAAGTGACTTGCTCACGGTCTCACAATGAGTCAGTGGCTGAGGTGAGATTTGAACCGGGGACCTCCTGGTTACAAACCCATTTCTTTAACCACTGGAT
Source organism: Acipenser oxyrinchus oxyrinchus (assembly GCA_030684275.1). Classification (NCBI taxonomy): domain Eukaryota; kingdom Metazoa; phylum Chordata; class Actinopteri; order Acipenseriformes; family Acipenseridae; genus Acipenser; species Acipenser oxyrinchus. The sequence goes on from CM060247.1 coordinate 51,568,884, forward strand.
CACACAGCCTCCTATTACATTTGCAATTTTCCAGTCTGTCGGTACAACCCCTGTGTCAAGAGACTTGCATGATCTTGATTAGCGGTTTATAACTTCTTTCATTTCTTTGAGTACTATTGGGAGGATCTCATCTGGCCCAGGGGATTTGTTTATTTTAAGAGCTCCTAGTCCCTTTAACATTTCTGCCTCTATTATGCTATTTTTTTTAAAACTGGATAGGAACAGGTTGACATGTGGGGCATGTTGTCCATGCCCTCCTTTGTAAAAACCTGTGAAAAGTAATAATTTAATATATTTGCTATTTTTTTTCTTCGTCTATGATTTTGCCATTTGTGTCTCTTAGACATTTAACCTCCTCATTGAATGTTCTCTTGCTGTTATAATATTGGAAAAACATTTTGGAATTGGTTTTAGCCCCCTTAGCAATATTGATTTCTATATCTCTCTTGGCCTTTCTAACTTCCTTTTTGACTTGTGTTTGCAGTTCCAAATACTCTTTCTGTGTACTTTGTTTTTGTCCCTTTTAAATGCTCTGTAAAGTGCCTTTTTTCGCTGAATATATTTTTTAATTAATCTATTAAACCATTTTGGCCATTTTGTTTTAGATTTAGATTTGTCTACATTTGGGATGTAATTGTTTTGCGTGTTTTGTTGTACTACATTTTTTAAAAACGGCCACCCTTTTTCTCTGGATGTTTTCTCTATTTTACTCCAATCTACTTATGCATCATTTCGAAAAAGATACCTAGAGCTGAAAAAGTTCAAATGTCTTTTTAAAGAACCTGCATCACGTCCATAAGTATACTCGTGAGACCATAAGTTAGTTACACAGGCCTTTACGAATGGAGGAAAGTCTGATCGATCACAGAAACCCATTATGTATGCTTTTAATACAACAGGCCTCTGAGTTGTGCTGAGTTGTTTAGAGAGGATTAAAAATGGCAGTTGAACTGTGAAGTTCTAATCCCAAATTCTGAAATGTGTGTGAACCAATACACTCTCCAATATTTAAGTCTTTGGCCAACAAAAGAAAGAGGTTCACTAATGTTCAGGAACATTTACACTGCCAGACACTAAAGTGGATTGTGATGTTATATTGTTGACAATTGTGCATGTTGGCTTAAAACCTTGCACTAACCCACTGTTTCTGTAACACTGAGCAGACTCAGAAGAGTAGACTGTTTTTATTGCTTTCTTGGTATAAACAGCAAGTAAATACAACCAAAGTTGTTTGTTTATCAACACCGCTCTGAAAGTTGTTGGTTCAACTGCACCTATTTTAAAAACCTAAAAAAATTGGTGCCGCCTATGGTCACACACTGTACACCCTCATAGTGAATGAGTCAATCACATTGTTAACCTTAAGGGCTACTTTGGCCCATTAATATTCTCCAGGAGCTGAAGAACAAAGCCTATAAAGAATGAAGATAATACTTACTAGAGAGAAAAAAAGCAGGAGTCATTAAGTAGGACATCTCATTCTGGTGTCTAGTACCCCAGTTATAGCAAGATAACCATTGCTAAGCTTTTTTTTAATTAAAAGGATCTGATTGGAACAATGTCTTGCAATGGAATGAACTCCAAGAGCCAAGACTGCCTGGCCCCTGATTTAAAAGAACTGCGGTATACCATGAAGTAACAAAAGAAGGAAACCATGTGACGTATTAGAGCAGTTACTAAATGAAAACTAACAAGTGTTCTTGCTTTACTACTCATTAATCCCCACATCTCAACATGTTAGTTGAGAATTTATTAGTTTAGCTTTTATTACACCCTACACCAGACTGAGAGGCTTGATTCGAGTGCAACAGCATTCATTAATATTTAACGACTCCGATCACAAAAAAACACAAGCTGGTCGGCAGGCACACAGAGAGAGGCAGAGTCAATATCGATCAGCCCTGAGCCCCTCCCTCCTCCCTCTTCTTGGCCTTACCTGAGAGCTTGGATCCTTGCTTCTTTGAGCTGACAGGAAGGCAGCTGCCATGAAATATTCAAGCCACTCCAGGCAGTCGTCTCGCTTCTTGCATGGCCCTCCTGCAGCAGACCTGCGAAACACACGTAACATTTCAGTATATGAATACATTAACCTGCTTTGTTGACAGTTCTGCACTAAACATATTATTAGTACTAGAGCAGGGCAATGCTTAGCTGTAAAGTATAATGCAGGGATGGAAATAAGACTCCCATTGCAGTTTGATCCATTACTGGTTTTATTTTAAGTTTACTAAAACACACCTGAGCGTGTTACTTATACACTGGGGCTAATCGAGCAATATTAAAACCTGGAATGGATGAAACTACTATGCAATATGAGTTATTTCCATCCCTGATTATGTAATGGTGCAATAAACATAACTGCCACAGAACAAAAACTGGTTTTGTCCACTGGTTTTGCTTCCAGAGTACCTATACATTTAAATGGATGCAATAAAAAACCAAACAAATAAGATACTTACATTCAGGACAGTGTTTCTGAAGAGATGAATACATGAGGAAGCCCAAACAATGCAAAAATATATTTATTAAATAAATGTATTATCTAAAACGATTTCTCAATTTGCTTTAACAAATAGTTTATTCAGAATTCCACCAATTTCAATATCGAGAATTCAAGTCCAAGATAAACCACAGACTGGCTTCACACACGCTGATTAGCACTATTGTTGGTTTGCCTTACATAAGGCAACATTATAAATGCTAATTAGGGTCAGTTAAACCAGACACATGTTTTTTTCCCCATCTCTCCAAAACCTAACATCAATATATTAATAAAACAGAATGTAAATGTTACCAGCCTTTCTGTTTTAGATACCTTGGCAATCGAATACGATCACTTATTAATAGGGACCTACCTAATTCGCGATTTCGCGGATTTCGCGGAAATCGTGAAATTGAGGGGTCACCGCGAAATTCACCTCTTAGGGGCCAATCATACAAACAAGTACGGAGAGGAAAGAAAAAAAACAAACCGCGTTTAAATGAACTACTGCACAACGCAAGTGATGCAAACTACGTATCTTCCTTCTGTAGATAGCCCATTCTTATTCCTTCGCCGTCCTGTGTGCATTGCACTTAAGCAAAAAACAAACAAAAAATGTCCACAAGTAACATTTACAAAAGAATTTCTCCAGAGCTGTTAACGTTCTTGTTTACTATTCAAATGACAAAGTTTTAATCAGCCTATCAATGCGTCTTTACTGCTTTTATGTGACCTGTACTGTGCAGGAGGGGGCGGGACAAAGTTGGTGCTGCATTGTTGTTTTGATTTAGGTTGCTAAAATCTAGTTTTCAGCGTTGGAGGTAAAATAGTAGAAATGGACGACAAAGAAAGCAAAGTATATTTCGGCTGATGATCGTTTCAAGATATTAACCAAATAAACTACATGCAGACTGAGGTAATTGTTTTCCATATCTTAATGTGTATTTGGAGAAAATACGATCGATCGCTATTTAGCTTCAGAATCACACATTAAACAAAAGGCTACCACAGGCTGCTGAACAGAACGTAAAATAAACAGCTTTCAGAAACCAAACTGGAAAGTCAGCGCAGACAAGAAGTATTCCTGTCTGCAAGTTAAATCAGTACTAAAACGATCCAGCACAGCCACCTCGCTTGAACCTGCTGCTGTTACAGTTGGAATTTTAGACCCGAATAGCCACGTCTTCTTTGTTTTGACTCGGTACTAATAAAATAAATTATTGGATGGGACAAATAACATGACAACGAACGTGCTGCATACATTGACTTCATTAAAGTATGCCAGATGCCCTTGTGTAACCGAGTTTTTGGGCTGTTTCTAATCGATTTCCACATCTGTACAACTTGGCAAAGCTTTGCTTTAACTTCCAACCAATTTGAGTGGATGCAGACGTGCAGTCTCAATGTATGGGCAAGTCAGCTGCAGGGGGATGCTGCATACTCGCCTTTAACAAATGACAGCACTCTGTTTTAGTAAGGAAGCAAGAACCACTATTTTTAGGCTTTATAGTGTTCTGAAATACTGTCTACTTAGGTTTATTTAATGTTTAAACATGACCGCGAAATTTCCGCGAAATCCTAATTTTATTCCGCAACATACCCGTGAAAAATACGTAAATTTACCGCGATTTAAGTAGACCCCTACTTATTAATGCTCAACAAAACAAAAATGATGAGTCAAGGGTTGCTCAATGGCTCATCTCATAATAGCGTTGTTGCTAGGAATGCAGAGTGGTTAGAATCTTGCTTGCTGCAAAGATAGCCATGGACCCACAAGTAGCATTGCATTGGCCTTGTGTTCCTGCATTGTACTGTACAGGTACCGGTCAGGCTGGCAGAAAATGCCAGTAAAATTGTTTTTAATAAATGGTTAGTCCAGGAAGAAACATTTATGAGAAATATACAAACTGATGTACACTTTTTTTTTTTTTTTAATATATAAAAGTGGTGGGCTAAATTAGTTTTTCAGACTGCCATTGAATCTTGGTAAAGTGTATTCATTTTTTATCAAAAGAGGGATATGTCTTATTCAAGATTGGAATGTAGGGCACATACTGTACCAAAAAAAAAAAAAAAAGTAATTTTCCATACCACGAAGTTCATTCAACAATAAAATCACATTGAACTAGAGAACAATGTAGAGCTACAGTGGAATGCTTTTAGATGTCTTATTTGTCAGTACATGAGATGAAGGGCATGTCAAATAAAAAGGGAACAAAAGACAATTGATGTACTCTGCCATATGAAAAAAAAAAAAATCAGTATGGAACAGCAGTTTCAAGGTATCAGTGTTACATAGCCATGTATTCAACCATTTAGGAAACTATTCTGATTATGCCTTTGAACCTTAATATCCACTGTACCAGGGGTGTAGTGCTGGGGTCAGGGAGTGCCCCCAACTTGTCTTGGGCAGAGAGAGCCCTGCTTCAGTACTTCACATGTAGAATATTGAACTGTTTTGCTCCTATTAATATATGGAGATATACTTGTGTATAACCCATACAAATAAGCAAAGAATATAATAACCGTAAGAAACCCTTGAGAGATAAATGATGAAAAAAGTTTGAATATAGCATGCCTGGTCTGGAACAACAGGTGTGAATAAGAAGGGAACCTGTATTAACGCTTTACAATTAGATGTCATAATTGGGACAGTTCTTATTTTAGACCCATATATAAGAAATAATGTAGATAAAATAAGCTAAACATTTATTTAAAAGATAAAACTCAATCGCAACAAACACATAAAGGGTACCTGTGGCCTTACACATCTTATTTTGCAAACGGATGCTCTTCTGTTTCAAAACCTCAGTCTCATTCGCTCTTAAGCGCCTGCAATAGGACAGTGAGACGAGTTGATTCTGGACCAAACCATTCAATATATGAGAAGGGGAGTGAGGGAGTGTTGCACATAGGATTAATAATAATAATGGCGGTGTTTTAATCATGTGTGTATTAGTGTATCAGACTGGTTGTGAAAATATGTACAGTGTTTGTTGGGCTTGGTCACCAGTTCGATTCCAACCCAGTGTTGGTCAAAACTCATTTAAGACAATGTCATTTTTCAAAGGAGCCACATATTAGGTATGTATGTAGTATAGGAATGCAGTGAAGCTGCTCTGTATGCCGTATGTGCTATTAGTTATAAAAACAGATAGGGGAGTGGAGACAAAACACATAGCACAAAGAACTTGGCCTTGTACATATAGCTGTATATACTGGAGTTGGCAGATGCTTTTGTGCTCTTGTAATCATTCCCAGCTCTAAGGACAATTACCTTCTTATTAATCTATAACCTGCTCTGGTGCACTGCAGATGCAGCAGCGTTGTTAAACAACACTGTTGTGTTGCTGTTGGTGACCTTCAAATAACCAAGTACTGTAATAGGCTGGATGGCAATATATATATATATATATATATATATATATATATATATATATATATATATATATATATATACACAGTACTGTGCAAAAGTTTTAGGCAGGTGTGAAAAAATGCTGTAAAGTAAGAATGCTTTCAAAAATAGACATGTTAATAGATTATATTTATCAATTAACTAAATGCAAAGTGAGTGAACAGAAGAAAAATCTAAATCAAATCCATATTTGGTGTGACCACCCTTTGCCTTCAAAACAGCAACAATTCTTCTAGGTACACTTGCACAAAGTCAGGGATTTTGTAGGCATATAGTCAGGTGTATGATTAAACAATTATACCAAACAGGTGCTAATGATCATCAATTCAATATGTAGGTTGAAACACAATCATTAACTGAAACAGAAACAGCTGTGTAGGAGGAATAAAACTGGATGAGGAACAGCCAAACTCAGCTAACAAGGTGAGGTTACTGAAGACAGTTTACTGTCAAAAGTCATACACCATGGCAAGACTGAGCACAGCAACAAGACACAAGGTAGTTATACTGCATCAGCAAGGTCTCTCCCAGGCAGAAATTTCAAGGCAGACAGGGGTTTCCAGATGTGCTGTCCAAGCTCTTTTGAAGAAGCACAAAGAAACGGGCAACGTTGAGGACCGTGAGACGCAGTGGTCGGCCAAGGAAACTTACTGCAGCAGATGAAAGACACATCATGCTTACTTCCCTTAATGTCGGAAGATGTCCAGCAGTGCCATCAGCTCAGAACTGGCAGAAAACAGTGGGACCCTGGTACACCCATCTACTGTCTGGAGAAGTCTGGTCAGAAGTGGCCTTCATGGAAGACTTGCGGCCAAAAGCCATACCTCCGATGTGGAAACAAGGCCGCGACTCAACTATGTACGAAAACACAGGAACTGGGGTGCAGAAAAATGGCAGCAGGTGCTCTGGACTGATGAGTCAAAATTTGAAATATTTGGCTGTAGCAGAAGGCAGTTGTTCGGCCGAAGGGCTGGAGAGCGGTACCACGAATGAGTGTCTGCAGGCAACAGTGAAGCATGGTGGAGGTTCCTTGCAAGTTTGGGGCTGCATTTCTGCAAATGGAGTTGGGGATTTGGTCAGAATTAATGGTCTCCTCAATGCTGAGAAGTACAGGCAGATACTTATCCATCATGCAATACCATCAGGGAGGCATCTGATTGGCCCCAAATTTATTCTGCAGCATGACAACGACCCCAAACATACAGTGAAAGTCATTAAGAACTATCTTCAGCGTAAAGAAGAACAAGGAGTCCTGGAAGTGATGGTATGGCCCCCACAGAGCCCTGATCTCAACATCATCGAGTCTGTCTGGGATTACATGAAGAGAGAGAAGCAACTGAGGCTGCCTAAATCCACAGAAGAACTGTGGTTAGTTCTCCAAGATGTTGGGCCAACCTACCTGCCGAGTTCCTTCAAAAACTGTGTGCAAGTGTACCTAGAAGAATTGATGCTGTTTTGATGGCAAGGGTGGTCACACCAAATATTGATTTGATGTAGATTTTTCTTCTGTTCACTCACTTTGCATTTTGTTAATTGATAAATATAAACTCTTAACATGTCTATTTTTGAAAGCATTCTTACTTTACAGCATTTTTCACACCTGCCTAAAACTTTTGCACAGTACTGTGTATATATATATATATATATATATATATATATATATATATATATATATATATATATATATATATATATATATATATATTCAGAGCCAGAGCAAGAGTACTCATTTTAGATGGGCCAAGGCCCTTAAATCATTTGTAATTTGACTATGCAGTGTTTTTATATGATAGGTTATGTTCTTGGAGTGAAGTGGACTTCTCTCGTTACAGTGGCATATATTTTCCTGTTTTTTCATAAGGATGATTTTTTTGTTGTTTTGTTCTTTAAGATCCTTTTTTTAAGATCCTGGAATGCCAGTGAGTGTTTTTCTTGAGTTTCAGAAAGCCAGTCAGTGTCCAATGACCTTTTAGTGATTATCAAAGAGTGTACAGGCACAGCTTTGCTATTATAGAAAAGGCTATGGCCAGCAGCTGGCATTCTGAAAAACCTATTGATTAAGTCAGGCTCCCACAGGCTATCCAGTATCTAAATGGCAAGCAAAACTTACTGACTTAAAAAAAAAATGCTGTTTGACAGAGGGGGCATGCTTATTGCCTTTTCTCCACCAGATGGTAGTGTTTGATCTGCTTTTATATTAAAACATTAAAACACACACACACACACACACACACACACACACACACACACACACACAATTATAAGAAAGGAGTGCAGCACATAGCTAAGAAGGGACATCAGAACGACATGGCTAGATAATAGACCGGATAGCAACTAAGAATTTAACTTCAGGATCATACTTTGCAGGTTTAGCCTAATGCAGGTTCCTGGTCATATTTTGTAAAATCCAGTTACATGCTGTTTAGCTTGTTACACAAACACATACACATTTAACTGCAATTAGTACAAAGAACTGCCATTATCTGAATTTAATTCTAAAATTAAAACACTTTGCTTTCTCAAGAATAATAACCTTTCAGGAGCATTTACAGTACAATGGCTCTAGCTTCTGAAACGCCATGTTTAATTGATGGGCATTAATTGGGGCAATCGGCTAGAAGGCAGAAACTAGCAGGATAAACTAATCCCATTTTTTAAAATGTAAACATTTTAAAATAGGAATTATCCTTAAGCAAAAATGTAAATGCCAACTTCAATTTATTAAATTCTCTATTTTGTTCTTTGACTGTGTGTGTCACTGCTGTCTTGTTTATGCACAACTTGTCATACATTATTTTCATAGGGATGCTTAAATAATGGCAAACAATCTGTTTGACTCTTAAAGAGAAACGGTGAACATGCAGTCTGAAGCACAGTGTTTGTATACAGTGGTTGGCTAAATTTGCTTATCAGGCTGTCTTTAATCTTGGACCGTTGTACTACAGTATTGGTCCATAAAACTGCAATATTGAAACTCTACAAGCATCTAAACGATTTATGAATTTGCCTAAGTAACATCTCATCCTTGTTATAAGCAGCCCTTCCAAATACGTAGTGTGTCAACTTTTACAGCAGAGCACCAGTGGTGATGCTGAATGTATTCAGTACCATGATGCATACTCTAGCAAACACAATTCAGACATCGCTTTTACAGTAAACGTTTTGTAATAACAGTATACACTATGACTGACCAACTATTTGCATGTGTTTTAAATTGAAATGACCAGTTTCTCCAGGTGACTTGGATTAACTATTAGTCTCAGCACTGACCGATAATACAGTCAGATCCTGGAAAAGCTTAGAAGATGTGCTATTTTATTTAATACATTAGACTGGGGATCTAGTAAAGGAAGTAATTCTGATAAATGGTCCACTGTGCTAAAGGTTCAGCAGTGTTCAGCAATAAAGCAGGCCTGTTTTAACTCTGCCTGTTTACGTTCATATTGCTGAATTGGTTTATGCTCACATGCTGCTTTGGCGTTTTGGATTTTAAAAAACATGCTTTTGAGTCTTAGAATGTGCTACAAGGTCCTTCTTGTGAGCACGCAGTGTACAACGGCAAACAGCACAATAAGCAAGAGACTCCTCTCCCTGCACTGGCAGCAACCATCCTATGCAAAAAAGGAAAATAAGTACATTAAGTATTAATATTCTAATAAATTGAGAACATATGCTATTTGTTTAATCACACTTTCAAACAAACAAAAATATATTGATATTTATTAAATACATAAACATGGATCAGTTTTTTTAATTATATGATGCACATCTTGGAAATGCTGGAAATGCTATAGGTTGCATTTACTGCTTGTACATTATCTGTGATTATACTTTTAATATTATACACTGTAAATGCAACATCTACCTCCTAAACAGGCTGAATGATGTCTCAATTAGTTAACCTTAAAAGTATTTAAAAAAATGTAAATGCAAATAATCTTATTTTTCTATGTAAAGGGGCGTTCACACCAGACGCGGCGTGCATGTTGCCTCCTTGTGCGTCGTTCTGCAGTCGCTGCAGACCACTGTTTACACCGAACGCGGCAGGGGAAAGTCAGCAGGCGGTCTGTTGTTATGTCACGGCTGCACATACAGTGACTTTTGGTTGCCAAGCAACAAACAGCAAATGCCAGCGGGAAGGGAAAACTCTTCAGAAGACACAAAGTTTAGTAAAAAATAATATTTCAAGTAATGAGGAGCGAAACATTATAATTTTTTTTTTTTGTGAGTTTTGTCTGGTTTGCTGGGTATGGGCAAAGATAGTGTGAGTTAAAGGCGGCATTATACATTGATATTATTGAACATTATCATATACACATGATTAAAAAATGCAACTACTGCCATCCCATCATATCAAATTTTTGGGGAGGAAACTTTAAACACGGCAACAATCGGTGGTACTGTGCATCTGACAACACAATACCTGGAACAATGAACGGCAAAAAAAATATATATATATAATTGCGATCGCCTTGCTCTACTGGAGAACGAAAAAAATGTAAGAGCACCTGGCAATATGCCTCAGGTGAGTTTTTGATAATTATACTGTGACGACTCGAGCTCTCAGCAGGATGGATGACACTGGAGACAAGGTGTGCAGGGCTAAATGATAGTCATTTATTGTTTGAACAAAACTCAATACTGTCCAGAGTCCCTGTTTGGATCAGGACCACGTCACCAAAATAACAAACTCCCCTGTCAATCACTAAATTGTAGTTCCTCCCTGTTCCTTACGCACTCACGACTTTAACACAGCCCTCAGCCTCTCCCTCTCTAATTTACCACACCACAGGTTAGGTAACCTCAGACTCACTCTGTTGCTCTGTCAGGCAATGTCATTATCTGTCTCTCACACTATCTCGCCCACTCTCTCTCCCCCCAGTTTCGTGCGTCCCAGGTCTGTGTACCCCTGCTGTTCCCGCGTCCTTTTCAGGTCCGTTTTTGCATCGCAAATCCTTGGCTCTTGAGTGTCTCAGACGCCGTCCCACCATATGTGGCAGGTTGCCGAGGTAAACGTGCATGTTTATTCAAAAGCTCCACTCAATATAGAGGATTGGGAAACAATCGCCAGGGAATACGAACATCGCTGGAACTTCCCAAACGGTCTGGGAGCAATTCATGGGAAGCGTGTTGTGATCCAGGCACCAGCTTCTTCTGGCTCACAATAGTACAGTTACAAAGGAAGATATTCAATTGTGCTTTTGGCACTAGTCGATGCCAATTACTGCTTCACCATCATTGATGTTGGAGCATTTGGGAGAAACAGTGATTGAGGTACACTTGCAAACTCAGCTTTAGGGAAAGCACTTAAGGGAAGCTAAACATCCATGAAGACACCACTCTCCTGGAGCCGATCACCTGGGATCTGTACCGCAGGTCATCGTGGGAGATGAGGCATTTCCAATGCAGAAAAATCTAATGAGGCCCTACCCCGGAAGAAACCTACCCAATGACAAGCACATTTTTAACTACCGCCTCTCTCATGCTAGTATTTTAGCAGCACAGTGGCGCATTTACAGGCGTGTTATTGGTGTGAGCCCCAATAATGCAGAGATAGTGGTGAAGGAAACATGTGTCCTGCACAATTTCCTGAGGAGACAACATGGGGAGTCTGTTCTACAAAACTCTGCTACCACCACCATGCAGGGCATCTCCCGAGTGAGCAGCAACAGGCTTTCAAAACATACTTCACTTCTGCTCCAGGTGAAGTGGCATGGCAGCACAGCATTGTTTTAAAAAAAGTTTAAATACAGTAAGACTTTCTAAGTTTACTTTCCAATATACTGTATACTGTACTGTCTATTTTCTTTGCCTGCTGTTTTTGTTTGGCATATTCCTAATCTGAAAATGTAATCATTGGGTAGGTTTAATATATTTGGGGATGAAGCTCGACTTAACTGGTACAACACCAACTTTCTGAGTGAAGACAGCAGTCCATCTGAAAAAAATAAATAAATAAAATAAAATAAAAAGTGCACCAGCAAGAGTAGACACATAACAGTAGATGAGGAACAGCTAAATGAAATAGAAAAAAACAAAGATTGAAAAAAATACACACAAAAAAATACAGCATGGGCTGGTTAATGTACTTAAAGAAAAAAATATGGACATTAATTTTATGGAAATTAATCCAAAAAATCTCAACAACATTATGGGAATTTTATACCAGTGCAAGAAGTTCAACTGGGGACCAGTATTCAGTCTCCAGTTTTATAACGCTGACCTGGACTAAATACATATTTTAACAGTAGACATTTTAACATCTCTGCTGACAGCGGGTTTAAAACCAACAAGAGTGTGTTCCTGTCAGTCATTAAAACTTTTAGAAAACCAGGTAAAGAAAAGGCCAGACACCACCCCCTGAATTACCGGCCTGGATTTTAAGCATCTGCGGGAAACTGAGTTACTGTCCCCTGACACAGCGGTCGGATTGGTGCGTAAAGTCTGATTCGATCTTAAACTTAATCTGGCACGACTTGGACACGAGTATAACGAGTTAACAAACTCACACAGCTTCAGTCTCCATCGCAGCTGCTCTCCTTACTTCCTTAGTGTAATTTGAAACTCCGCCCATCATCACAGCTTGTGCTCAGTCCTCTAGTTTCTAGTGAGATGGCAGTTTCGATGCAGAAATTTACAATGAATGAACATGTGCAATTTATTTTTAATAAGCGAACAATGAATTAAATTAAATTAAATTTGGAACTATATTACACTGTGGATGTATACACAATAAAAGTTTCTGGTTTTGTCTTAATTTAATTGTGTTTTAATTATTTTAATTATTTTTCTTCCCACAAATGACAGGTAGCCATGTTATAAGCTGTATAAACTGCTTCGGGTCGTGCAGTACCGATATATACCACTTCAGGGGTGGTTAAATCACCACCCCAGGCATGGTATATATCATGGGAACCACACGGCCTGTTGTGGTTTATGCCTTACATATATTGTAGTGATATCGGTTAACGCAGGCAAAGTGGCTGATTGTGTACAGGTGCAGGAATGATGCAGTGCACAATGAACAGGCAGAGAGTTGTAATCCAGTTGGAAAAGGGTTTTATTAATTATAATCCTGGTCTGGTGACCAAACAATAACTCCAGGCAATACACAACAATGTGTAATGCACTGGAAATAAATAAACTGGTTGCAGTCCCAAATAATAAACACACGTATCTTTCCCACAATGTACAAACACGGTCACCAGTGGGTGATGCCTTAGTGCTCGTGGTGGGTGATACAAGTTTATTCATGACAGAAGTGAAGTGACGGGTTTTGTGCTGGCCCTTGGCGACAGCTCCGGAATGTGTTAGCCGTCTAATAATAACAAACAAACAATTATAGACAAACAAACAAAACACTCACGTACTTTTTATCACTGGGTCTCTCACGGTTCCTTTCAGGTTCAATAACAAAAACCAAAGCGAAGGAAGAGATTGCATCTCTCCATCCTCCCCTTTTATGCCGTCACACATGACCCCTTGGTAAACGAGTGCAGTTGCCCCTCCAATCTGCGACTGCCACGTCGTTTTCCTTCCGGGTCAATGCGTTAATGCAACGGAGTTCCGCCCCCTTTGTAGCTGGCCGACTTCCCTTGAACCTTGGGAAAGAACTGTCAGGCCAGCCCGTCCAGGGAACTTTACTACCAAGAATCATTGTATTTCTGCCACATATCCCACCGCTCAGAGTGGAGCTGAAGGAACACTCGGCTAAATCTACCTTTCCCATTACTCCCCCCTCCTGGGAAAAATAATCTGCATTTTGGTGGTCTTTCCCCACACGGTGTACCATGTGGTACAACGAGGGCTGCAATGCTAGATACCACCCGAGTTATCAGGGCATTTCTGTCCTTCATTGTGCTTAATCACTTGAGTGGGGCGTGGTCTGTGATAAGATCAAATGAATGTCCCAGCAGGTAGTATCGTAAAGAGTGAGTAGCCCATTTAATGGCCAAACACTCCTTTTCGACTACGGAGTAGATGCGTTCCCGAGGTAGCATTTTTTTTACTGATGTACAGTATCGGGTGTTCAACTCCATCTACCTTTTGAGACAAAACAGCACCCAAACCCAGATCCGAAGCTTCGGTGTGGATGAATCATTTGGTGAAATATGGTGTGATAAGAGTGGGGGCCTGGCACAGGCTACTCTTAATAGTATCAAACGCCCCCTGACATTCAGCTGACCACTTAATTAAATTTGGAGCACTCTTTTTGGTGAAGTCAACTAAAGGGTTAACCACTGTGGCATACTCAGGGATAAAGCGGCGGTAATAACCGGCTAATCCCAGCAGTGACCTCACCTGAGTCTTGGTTTTGGGGATCGCTGCATCAACCAAAGCCTGGATTTTAGTGACTACATGTCTCACCCTTCCATTCCCCATTAAAAATCCCAAATATTGAGTCTCTGTCTTGGCAAACACACATTTTCTCAAGTTAGCTGTCAGCCAAGCTACCCTTAGAGACTGAAGGACGGCTGCAATCCTAGCCAAATGCTCTTGCCAGGTGGAGCTGTAAATGACAACGTCATCAATATACGCTGCTGCATATTCATGATGTGGGCGTAAAACCTGGTCCATCAGTCTCTGGAAGGCAGCGGGCGCAACATGTAGCCCAAACGGCATGGTTTTAAAGTGGAACAGCCCTTCTGGTGTTGAAAATGTGATTTTCTCTCTAGAACTGCAGGTCAAGGGGATCTGCCAGTATCCCTTTGTCAGGTCCAGAGTAGAGATAAACGTTGCCTTTCCCAGTCTATCTAGAAGTTTGTCGACCCGAGGCATAGGGTACACAGAAGCGGTTGGTGCCGTCTTTCTTGGCCACTATGACAATTGGACTGCACCACTCGCTCCTGGAAGGCTCAATCACCCCAAGTTCGAGCATGTCCCATACCTCTTTGCGAACACCACTTCGTCGATGTTCTGGGATCAGGTAAGGTCTCTCTCGTACTGTGACACCTGAGGGAGAGATAATGTCATATTCAACTAAGTTAGTCCTGCCGGGCAAGTCAGAAAAAACATCACTGAACTCCTCAATAAGCTTACGCAGCTCCCGTTGCTGATCTGGAACCAATTGTTCCCCCATCGAAATTATTTTAGTGCTAGGGGTCTCTGGACAAGGGCTTAAATCATCCTCTACATTGCCTGGGGCTATACATAAGGCCTCATTTGCCTGCCAGGGATTTAATACATTTATATGGTAAATTTCACATTCATTATGGGCTGTCTAATTTCATAATTCACCTTTCCTATAGCCCAGATCACTTTGTATGGCCCCTGCCATTTATCACATAATTTCGAATCTGAGGAGGGAAGCAGCAGCATTACCTTGTCTCCAGTTCGAAAGGTTCGAATTCATGCATTTTTATTGTAATGCTGCTGTTGCCGGTGCTGAGCCGATTTGAGGTTGTCCTGGGCGAAATGACAGACCAAATCCAGGCGAATTTTGGACGAGCCTTTGTGCTACTCCCACCCCTCTCTCAACAGCGTTAAATCAAGAGCCGTACAAAATCTACATGTTACCTACAGTATCTACTATATTCGATGCAGTGGAGGAGTGAGCGTGTGTGGATGGGGGAGGAGTCAAGTGTAAGGCAGGACTTATGGTAAAAGGGATGTACTATTGGCTAAGGTTCTGCGGATTGGTGTGTATTTGTGTGGTGCCTGCCTTTCTGCATATTCTAGGCAACATTGTTGCTAGGTAATTCACTCCCATTGGCTCTAGCCTATACCATACACCGCGATAATTAAACATGTTTTGTTCTCCTTTGTTAGGGTGAAGATAAAAGGCAGACGGATTTGCTGGAGGTTTTGACAAGTACTTCTCTAGTGATGCTACTGGACACAAGCGATTTCAAACATGAATCCGCGTGACATTCTTTGTTCCGTTCATAGGTATTTTTGTCATTTTTGTAATTTCGTTAAAGGTCATGATGGCATACTTAACTCCGTTTTCATCTGTTTTTATAACAAAAGAAAATGCCAGTAGTTGTCTGTTTTCTTCTTTTCCCCTGCGTCCAAAATGTAACTGGACGTCAAACCAAACTTCTGCAACCAACAGCTGTGTCAGGGTTCAGGGCTTAAGAATGTTTGATTATTTGAAAATCTCTTTCAGTTATTGCATGATGATGTTGTGTTTTATCCTGGCCTCTAGTCTAAGTTTTTTAATTGTACCCACAAACACGTTGTTTGAACTTGTGAATTCTGTGTCGCTCTTAGACACCAGGATAAACTTAACGGAGGGTCATTTAAATGTCTGTTCAATCCAGCACGGAGCCCAACATAGCTGCTGATTCCGTATTGCTCGCCTTTACAGTTTCAGACTGTGCAATAAAAATCTCTAAGAATATTATTTAGCTCTTCTTTTGTTACTTGTGTGAATTCAATATGTATTTTTTTTTCAGACAGCCAGTCATTAAAGCATTTAACAGCCCAATTGGTTTGTTTGATGGTATTCATTTCATTTCTAGTTTTTTCTAGCACATCAATGTTAGAGTTCTGTACCTCGGCGTGACGGTTTAACTTTTTCTTTTCTTCGCTTTTGGGAGACTTGCAAATATGAGCCGATGGAGCTTCTATTTCTACCCATTTAGTTATTTCAGGTATGTTTAATATTTAACTGTGATTTATTGATAAAATGTCCAAAATAAAATATTTATTATTATTATTATTATTATTATTATTATTATTATTATTATTATTAATCAGAATAACAGAAAGTGCCCTAGCATGGCAGTACACACATATAATTTGCATATGATTAAAAAAAAAAAAAGTTTATTTGTTGTGCTACACCATAAATAAAAAAAACAAGTCGGAATTCCTATTTAAAACTGTAAAATCTGACCGTTTGGCTTTAGAATTTTAGCAGTGCAGTTGTGCAATTGAAATATATTGAACCTTCCCTGGGTCTGCTGTAACCGTGTTCCGGAAGGTTCTGTGACCCAGGGTAAAAGGTTTAATGGCACCAGGTGTTCAGGGATGTCAGAGACAGGAGAATCGACACCAGTCGGAGGCTCGGCTTGCCGCACGAGCGGGACCCAGTTGCAACATTGTTGTCACAAATCAGGGGACATGATGTTGCAACAGTCAACTGATGGAGAGCGGGAAAACGTGAATGCTTGGGATTCATGGCTGGTGCTGCTGAGGCTGCTGAGAGGAACGGGCTGCTGAAACGAACAGGCTGATGCTGGAGTAAGAAGAACAGACAGAAAGACTGGAGGGAAACAGCCAAGGAGAGCCATAGAGCACTTAATTGACTGTAGCACACAGCCAAAACAGTGTTCTTTGGACTTTATTTTATTTTATTATTTTGTCACAGTCTGAGTAGCACTACGCTGCTCAGCTGTTGTTGTACCACTGGCTGGTAAAGCAGCATGCTTTACCTGTCAAGTGTTGAGTCAAGTGTTGAGTCAAGTGTAGAGTCCCGGCTTTAAACCGCTGCATTCTACCTGTGTGAGGCTGTTTCATTTTCACACAATGCTACATTGGTGTATAGAAGTGAGATGATGGAACTCACGCTGTGGAAGATGAAGAGGGAGCAAGCAGAGACAGCCGCAGCCAAGAGCAAGTAGTCTTCTGTGTGTGACAAACAGACATCCCTGGGCAGCAAACTGGAATCCTCAGATGATGGCGACCCGGTGTCCTCAGGCGACGGCTGAAGCGGACCCTCGGGAGGTGAAGGCTGGAGCGGACCCTCAGGAGGCGACAGCTTGACAAGCTCCTGGCCTTCGCCTTCCCCTCAATAATAGATGCAGTGCTGGACACGGCTGGGCTTCTTTTTCTAGCGCTGGAGACAGACTAGAGTACAGAGGCCGGTGGGAAAAGATGGGAGAAATTGCAGGTAAACATTATGGAAAACTGCAGAGTGAGGTAGTGGTTCAAATGGATATAATAGGTATATTATTTGATTATCAAATAGTATACATTTATGAACATCTTTGTTGTCTAAACATTCCCCTGTGTTGTGAAAATGTGGTAACCAGCCCTCTAAATCTGGTATTTTTTGATGATTCTTATTTGGGAATGTCATTAAAACAAAGTAGAAGGGTAGCGTTACGGGTCAAGGCTGGTTAGCGGCAGGAAAGCAGACCCAGAGACAGAAGCTGCAGTTTAAAAGCGCTGTTGCACACTTTTTTTTAAACACAAACACAAAATAAAACAAAGACACAGGGGCCTAAATAAACAGTTAAACAAAAACACTACTGCTTCAGCTGGGCATTGGCCTTCACTAGACAGTTCATTTCACAGTACATAAACTCACCTCCACCAAAGGATTTTACTTCCTTTTTATACATGTGGCCAGTCTGCAATTGGAACTCAATTGTCTAATTGGGGAATGGCCACACCTGTGATTGTTGACAGGGATAGATTTAACCCCATCCCTGCCAAACTTACATTTCCAAATCCAACCACCACATTATTTACACTGGCAGGTTTTCTGTCCTGTCACATACCTCCCCCCTTGTACAAGAAATATGTTGGGAAGGAACTGAAGGTATAATTTCCATGAATCAGACCAACTTTTATTCAAATAAAAGAAAGGGCTGGAACCGCACAAATACTTGCATTAGGGGCATAGAAACAACAGAAGGAAAGAAAACAGCATATATTTTGTCATTTATATTTATGTTTATTTAGAAGCATACATCTATAGAAGTATACAAGCCCTTTATTGTTGTTATGGTTGTCAATAGGCTAGATTCCTTTTACATTTTAGAATAATAATAGGTAGTCTCAGGAACAAAAAAAAAATTATTCTAATACCAACATGTAGGCCTATAGCTCCCAAGCTAAGCCAGTGAACAGAATTTAGATTAAATCTGCCCGCAGGATTCAAATTAATAGGGAGTTTTATAGAAGACTATATAAATGACCCAAAAAATTGTTTTCGTTTTGTTAAAGGAATATAATACTATATTTACTGTTACAAAATAATTAAAAGAAATTGAGAACAGAAAAAATGTAGTGAATGAATGAGCCAGCCTCTCTGCCTCTTGTGATCTGCCCTGAACACCCTTGTAAATGGAAAATTAAATTCAATATATATATTTTTTCAATTAAATAAATAAATCCTAAGTTGGTTTGTTTAAGTTCAAAGTATACAGTATGTGCTGTACATGTTTGTTTTTTTTTGCATTAGTTACTACCACCTGATATTTAATTATGAATGAGATATCAGGTGATGGTCACTGATGCTCACTCAGGAAAATGTTTGCACAAAGAGGCAAGCCATGTTGTGACTTGATAAAGCTGCCTGTCCTAACAGAAGGGCTTGATGTCATGGCAGTATCTGTCAGACACATTGTGAAATGTTTTATCCCAGATCTCCTGGTGTAAGTCATGTTAGTTAACATTCAAAACAAAATGTATGTTTTACAGAATGAATCCCTGTTCGCCTTAATACTATGCATTCTTTTCCATATTGGCCACATTGTGTTTGGACTGCAGATATTTGTTTTGCAAAAGGTGATTATTGCAGGCTAAAAGGTGATTGACAGACAGAGGGCAAAGGTTACAGGAAATGTGTTGCAGGCAAGATATATCGGGATCTATGCTTTTGTTTAGTGGGCTCTGGAATGTATTCAGGGAATGCTCCTGCAAAGTGCACTTCCTGTGTTTCATTTTT
Source organism: Acipenser oxyrinchus oxyrinchus (assembly GCA_030684275.1). Classification (NCBI taxonomy): domain Eukaryota; kingdom Metazoa; phylum Chordata; class Actinopteri; order Acipenseriformes; family Acipenseridae; genus Acipenser; species Acipenser oxyrinchus. Next base: position 51,588,405 of record CM060247.1, read on the forward strand.
CAATAGGTGTCTAGACTTTTTAAGATTTCCGAATGGCATGGTATTTCATGATGTTGCCGAGCATGTTTAGGGATAGTTTTGGTGAATTAGGGCTGTGGAGTGTAAAATTACCCCATCTGTCCACTGGGTGGCATGTGTTCTAGGACTGAAATATTATTAATTCTGGTACTGCATGAGTACTAAACTTAACATATCATTAAAGTTAATTCATTTTTATGTTTGTAAATAGTGTGGTAAGCTGTTTCAGCTTTCAATGCTTAATTATCATTAATTAAATGGCTATAAATAATGATCCAGGCCTCAACAAAGCTGGAGGCACATGACTGACTCAAACCAAGTGAAATTCAACAATGTAGCTAAAATATGTAGTGCACAAAAATAGTAGACATACAGGCATGACCTTTATTGGAAATGTAGGTTATTGCCATGTACATTTCAAATGATTGAACTCCAAATATATTAATATGTTAGTGGAGAAATAGGCACACAAAAAAAATAAAATAATTGGTGGCAGTTTTTTTTTTCCAACTGGCAGCATAGAACCATTGTCTAAGCATAGTTCAGACAGAAGTGTAAAAATAGGAACAAAGTCCCAGGTAAGTATTTTTGAGCAATGTGTCATCCATTACAGAGAGTACAAACAAATATTAGTGGTAGGAATGTTATTTTATTGACACAATAGGTGTCAATGAAACATTTACAAGCGAAAGTTGTTAAGTAAACAAAGAAAACAAGAGATAAAAGGAGAGAAGGCTGTCAGCACACTCTACAATGTAACACTGGATTCAACACGCAACAAAGTTTAACATGACGTCTTGGTATATTTAAATATAAACTTTTTTTAAAATTTATTTAAATAGTACAAAGTTATCTGTGCAGTGAAGAGACTGACCACGAAACAGAGGGGTGATATTTGCAACACCGAATACTATCTGTATTGCTGACATAAAACTGATAAGAATGAAAATTACGTCTTGTTTAATAAACCAGTATATATATATATATATATATATATATATATATATATATATATATATATAAGAAAAATCTAAATCAAATCCATATTTGATGTGACCACCCTTTGCCTTCAAAACAGCATCAAGCATCAATTCTTCTAGGTACACTTGCACACAGTTTTTGAAGGCACTTTCGGCAGGTAGGTTGGCCCAAACATCTTGGAGAACTAACCACAGTTCTTCTGTGGATTTAGGCAGCCTCAGTTGCTTCTCTCTCTTCATGTAATCCCAGACAGACTCGATGATGTTGAGATCAGGGCTCTGTGGGGGCCATACCATCACTTCCAGGACTCCTTGTTCTTCTTTACGCTGAAGATAGTTCTTAATGACTTTCGCTGTATGTTTGGGGTCGTTGTCATGCTGCAGAATAAATTTGGGGCCAATCAGATGCCCTCCCTGATGGTATTGCATGATGGATAAGTATCTGCCTGTACTTCTCAGCATTGAGGAGACCATTAATTCTGACCAAATCCCCAACTCCATTTGCAGAAATGCAGCCCCAAACTTGCAAGGAACCTCCACCATGCTTCACTGTTGCCTGCAGACACTCATTTGTGTACCGCTCTCAGCCCTTCAGCGAACAAACTGCCTTCTGCTACAGCCAAATATTTCAAATTTTGACTCATCAGTCCAGAGCACCTGCTGCCATTTTTCTGCACCCCAGTTCCTGTGTTTTCGCGGCATAGTTGAGTCGCTTGGCCTTGTTTCCACGTCGGAGGTATGGCTTTTTGGCATAAGTCTTCCATGAAGGCCACTTCTGACCAGACTTCTCCGGACAGTAGATGCGTGTACCAGGGTCCCACTGTTTACTGCCAGTTCTGAGCTGATGGCACTGCTGGACATCTTCCGATTGCAAGGGAAGTAAGCATGATGTGTCTTTCATCTGCTGCAGTAAGTTTCCTTGGTCGACCACCGCGTCTCACGGTCCTCAATGTTGCCCGTTTCTTTGTGCTTCTTCAAAAGAGCTTGGACAGCACATCTGGAAACCCCTGTCTGCCTTGAAATTTCTGCCTGGGAGAGACCTTGCTGATGCAGTATAACTACCTTGTGTCTATATATATATATATATATATATATATATATATATATATATATATATATACTATTATTCTGTCTGTTTTTATCTTTTTAAGAGTCGAGGATTTGACCTTATGCTGAAACTGAAACTGCGGCTTAGTTGTCAAGCAGGGGTTAAACCTGTGGAATGTTGCACTGAGGAATGTGCATGCAAATACATTTATGCTAATAATATGCTAATGAGTCGCTGGCTGGGAACAGAGTCAGGTCTTTCTAGGCTGCTAGCTAAGATGGAGGATTGGAGTGAGCAAAGAATGGGCATGTATTGAAGATTGTAGATAGAGGTTTTCGTGCGTGTTTTCTGTACATATGGAGGAGTTTTTAGAAACTGATCATGCCTAGAAAGGGGAATGGACAACTGCCGTTACCGGATGGCTGGGAAGAAGCGAGGGATTATGATGGTAAAGTGTTTTATATCGACCACAACACCAAGCAAACCAGCTGGATCGACCCCAGAGACAGGTAGGAGAAAACTGCCCCAAACTTGAAAACTGACAAGCAGTTATAGAAACAAAGAACCATCACACAGAGCTTATGAAGATATTACAAAAGAGGAACAAGGGTTTATGTATGTCATGTCATTAAATAGAAAAGCAACAAATTATACTGTAGAAATATACAAAGGAATCAATATATACTACTGTTAGGATGAGAGAAACAGTGACATTGAGATGTATTTTTAGATCTATAAATACATCAGCATAATAATAAGGATAATGGTGAAGATGATAATAATATTTTTTCTAACAGTTAAACGTCCTAAAACAAAATACAGTTTATTTATGACATACACAGACAATAAATGGAACCTTTCGAATTCCTATCCGATCGCTAGAAGTGACTGTTGCAGTACAACTGGTTTCCAAATGATAAAAACTGTTACATAAATGAAACATTGTAGCAGTATTGTTCATGAATATGTTTTCTTCTCGGGCAGCACAGGGCATCTATTATTTGAACCAGTTTAAATATTAGCTCTGTGCTTGCATCAGTAAAGAGTAACGTTTTTCTTGGAACTGTTAGACATTTAGAAAGTACTGTCAGTCAGCGTTTATAAATGTGCGAGCAGAACTTTTTTTGATTTCAGACATTTGGTTATAAATGTTCAGCCCACAAGGCATTTTAAATTTGGTTTCCATCTGCCACTGGTGTGGAGTTGAACAACTCAGTCTCAGCTCGGTTGTCACGGGTTTCACTGGAAGGGGAAATCTTCTCCCAGACGTTTACAGCAAAGGTCACATGTGAGTTTTCCCTGATTTGCTGGAATTGCCCAATATCACAGACGTGCACTGGTGCAATCACGACAAATGAAGGCACATTACAATGTTTTTCTGTTCAAAATAAATCCACAAACACTGAGTGATTTCCACTGAGGTTCCCTTCTATGACACTGTGTCAAATGGACTCTTGGTAAGACACTTCTTCCAGCACTGGGCCAGAGCAAAATCTGTCATTCCATATTCTAAACTCACTCTGTCAGGCTGTCGGTTCAAATCACATTGGTATCTCTCTGCTAACAGTGGAAATGAGCAAGGCATTTACCTGATTTCTCCATGGACCTCTTCATTCAAAGCAGTTGCTGAAATGTAGTGCTGCAGATTATTATTATTATTATTATTATTATTATTATTATTATTATTATTATTATTATTTTACTTGGAGCTCTGCACTGCTGTATTTTCCTGTTCAATTTGAATCATAAGTGATGTTTAGTATTTGTATTCACTTGATTTAAGTGCTGTAATTTTAACCTCCCATATAAGTTACTTATTTAAATGTATTCTGAAGATTTGAAATTCTGCCAGTAGTGGTCCTGGAGTTTGTATTGATCAAGGCTACCAGTAATATGATTTATCGATTGGAATCTGTACTTTGACAAACGTATGGCACCAATTTTAACCTTAGCCCCTACCCCTGGTTTGTGTTATTTCTGTTTATTTTAAGGTTCATGAATTGAGCTTTTTTTTTAAATAAAAAAAAGAAATGTCATTCACTAAATTCACTCTCAATTCTGCTACTCGGTTTTCCTAAGCAAATAAACTGATCCACCCTTCACAATACTGCTGTAGTGCAGTGATTTCTGTGGGTAAACTCTTGATGATTCATTTCTTTTTTGTTTTCTTTCATGGGTAGAGGCAACACAATCAAAATTGTGTGTGACAGATGTGTATTCACATATTGCAGATGTCAAGGTGTGTAGAAAAAGGGAAGGCGGGGGTAAGACTTTGGTGTTCTGAGAAAGGATGCTGATTGAGAACAAATGCTGGGATACTGTGTAAAGAGAAGAGGTGGACAATTCACATATCAAACTGTAGCCTCTCTGAAGTTCAGGAAAAGTATGAGTGGAATTCTCTGTGTTGGGGGTGCTGCGGTCTAGGAGCTGGTGAGGCATGTGCAGTGTGTTCCTAAAGCATGTGGGTGAGGAACCTGCTGATAACCTCTGGGATACCCTGGGTTAGGAAGTGTCAAATAAAAGATGAGTTTGCTGTCTATGTCATTACTTCACACAGACAGGGGGTTATTTTGGTGCCTGGGAGGGGGGTGGAGAGGGGCAAAGCAGATACCAGTAAGAATGACTTATTTTACTGGAGGTGAGGTGGAAACTATAGATCAAAGTCTGTGAAGAGATTGAGTGAAGAGCTGCCATATTTCACTTGTACATTTTAGGGGCAGCATAAGTGTGTAAATTGAAAGAATTATTCCTTAATCAATACATTGCCCTGTGTCTTGCAGGACATAAAAGGTATCTTTGTCGGCCTGATAAGATTACCTTTGTGGGTATTCATGAACACATATGAGAAATGTAGCACTGTACAGAATTTGTCTGCATTTGCATGAAACTTATCTGCCAAAGAACTTGAAAAATATTTGAATTGATAGATGTTGCATTTAATTTCCAAATAATAACTGACAAATCAACACGTTGTTTTGGTGGATTCACACTAAAGATAAATCTCACCAACATAATAAAGCCCTTCATTTACAGACAACAGGCTTTCAAGGTGTTATAGCAACACAGTAAACATTATCTGTAACATTCCAGGCACCTGCTTACACAATAAAAGCTTTATCGGCAGCTTTGATTTACCTGTTTCAAATAAGGCCGTTCCATAGTGCTCTTCAGCATACACTATCAAAGTGAATCACCTTTGGTATCTTCATTCCCAACAGACTGTAACACAAGTGAAAAAAACACTCAAAAATCCAAATCACTCACTGACAACCACTGTAGCAATTCTGCTATTGGGAGTCTTTTTTGGTCAGCCACTTGGCTGCAACCCATAATTTTCCTCATTACTAATGTAGTAATGGGCAGTCCTGCATCAGTCATTGTTTCAGTGGCCCTTGCTTACCCTGGGGATTGGCAGTCACCTGTTGTAGCAAATAATTTACTTTCTGTCAGTTTGCAGTTAAACAACACTTGAAAAGGCACTTCGTAGCATTCCACAACATACTTCAGCTATAAACACACACTGTCCATTTTAATTGGCTTACAACTGTATTATCTTACAGTTTTTAATAATCCCTGGTAGAGTTGAAGGGATTTTTTTTTCTTTCCCCCACCTCAGACCTCCTCTGGTTTAGATATTTTTGGTTTCATTGGTGTATTTAAGTTTGTAAGTGAATTGATACCCAGGCTAATGGCAAATCAATAACGTATAGGTTGTTTAAAGAAAAAAAAGTATGTTGCAAGTGCCTACTGGGCTTCTAAAACCCTACAGTGGATGGTGGAGGTGGTAAAACACTTGTTAGTCCGCAGTTTAAATGTATTTCACTCTTACAGTATTACGGTACTATTGTACTGTATGTTGTTCAGAGAAGTATAATTTTCAATTTGACCTTGAGCATGAAAGATGCTCAACTGTGTAATTATTTACATCAGATATGAAGAAGCAACAATTATGTTTCCCTAGGCACAGGATTACTAGTGTATCTTTCAGTGTATTTACAGTTCTAACTGAGCACCCCGACAAGGGGAGCTTGTACATGTCTGAGTTTGAAAATCTGCTGCTGGCACGGCACCACTTGCTGCTATACCAGTAGCAAATTACTCCTTGGGCAAAATCTAATGGCACCCTTTGACCTGTGACATTAAGATTTTATTTTATTGCTGCATTGTTTTAACCTCTGGCCATGATACTGACCATAGGCTTTGACATACTGAGTGTAGTGTCTTTTATAGTTGATACATCGCTGTATTTTATGATTGTTCAGTAGAAATGTATAATTTCACTGCCATATTGTTTATACCCCTGTACAAGCTACAGATATTTTTCACATATCCATTTTACTTAATCTTTACAAATATTTGGTACTGAGCTGTAGGTGCTCACATAAGTCCCATTAACAATGCTGTCAAGTAAAAATCTTTTTGTTCTCTCAAGCCATTTTATTTATTTATTTTATTTTTTAAATAATTTAGTACTCGTCAATTTGTTTTTATCATTTTTTTCTCCCAATTTGGAAAAGCCAATTACTTTTAGGGTCAGTTCACCACTACCACCCCTGCGCTGACTCTGGAGCGGCGAAGACGAACACACGCTGTCCTCCGAAGCGTGTGCCGTCAGCCGACCGCTGCTTTTTCACAGACGTACTTCATTGTTAAAGTTCAGTAGCTAAACAAAGAGCATTCCTCGATGAAATATGCTGACAGAATGTATCATTATGTCTTGGATGGTTGTGGGTTAATGATTTACATTCTAGTTGACAGGCTGTCAAGATTAATATTATAAATGGCTGGCAAATGTCTGTACTACAACTCTTTCCTAACTTGTGTTACTGACAGGAAAATAATTTTTTGTCATTTGGTGAAATTGTGTTCTGTTGAATGATTAGCTTAAATTTGGATTTGTACTATTAATGAACTGCATTTCTCCGACGGGTATTTGTTAAGATGACTTCTTTCTGTTTGTGATTTTGTTGAGATTTTATATACACATCATGGAATTTTGCCAAAGTGTAAATTAACATGATGGCAACAGGAGCCACAAGCGCTATTATTATTATTATGTATTTCTTAGCAGACGTATCCAGGGCGACTTACAATTGTTACAAAATATCACATTATACAGATATCACATTATTTTTTACATACAATTACCCATTTATACAGTTGGGTTTTTACAAGAGCAATCTAGGTAAAGTACCTTGCTCAAGGGTACAGCAGCAATGTCCCCCACCTGGGATTGAACCCACGACCCTCCGGTCAAGACTCCAGAGCTCTAACCCCTACTCCACACTGCTGCAACTGTATTAGCATACAACCTGATATCATTAAGCATATCAGTAAGGGATATATATATATATATATATATATATATATATATATATATATATATATATATATATATATATATATATAGATATATATAGATAGATATGCATGCTGTATTGTGGTAATGAGACTTTTAGTTAAAATGACCAAAAACTATGAGATATTGGTTTTTCGTGGCAGTAATTTTACAAAGCTACCGATGTGGCACTGTGACCAATTTATGTACTGACTTTATTTAAAAGGTAAAGCCTAAATTTACAGTGTGTGCAAAAATTGTCAGTGATGTTGGCCTCCCAATATGGCTTCCATATTGAGGTCATTTGAGGCAAAGGACAAAACTATAGTTTCCTACATTTTACAATACAGTTTTTCAACTTTACTGGATCCTGACTGAATCCACTCCTTCAGAAATGATGTAGGTCAAATATACTGGTGGGGTAGGGTGAGGCAGCAATTGGGTCTCTAGGGACTACAGTGCATGTGGCCTGTGGGCAATATTACAGAATGTGGGATCTCATGTTATGACTGATGAATATTATAGGTAGATAATAGTCTTAAAAACATTTCAAAGGAGTTGGAGAAACCTGTTTTTCTTGTTGTGTTGACTCGATACTTGAGGATGCATATTTCACATTCTCTTTAAACTGGTTTGAATTCTGTAGTATCGATGCACAATTTTGTAGCATAGTTTCATTTTCACTGAAGTGTTTTTGTGAAGAACACAAGCAACATTCATATAAAACTCTTTCAGACAGTTTTTGATAAATATGAATAATTTGACCAATGATAATGTAAAAATAATTAATATTGACACACTGAGGGTTTTAATTACAAGTATTGAGAGGTCCCATTCATTCTTTTATTTTGGGTGCAGTGATATGCAGCTGAATCAACATTTTACACAAAGTCAGTTTTAAATTGTTAATTTTATTTCATTTCTTTAGAAACATTCATGTTGTTAAGCAAACAGTGGTAAAATTGTGATGTAAAAAGTTTGAGTAATAATTTGTTTTCAAGATTCAAGATTTCCAACCTTGAAACTATTCTTCTGTGGGGATGTTGCCCATGATATTGTAGAAAACTGTGTCAATTGAAAACTATTGATCATTTAGGTCTTATAAAATTGTTTTTGATTGATTTTTAATATTGAACACAAATATATAGCTAATTTTGACATGTCAGAAACAGTAATGTTTCAAGGCAAATTTAGCAGAATAATTTGAAAGTCGGTACCAAAAAATAAACAAAAATACTTTTTTGGCAAATGTTAAATAATTGACAAATTAGCTTATTTTGCACTGCATTCCTAAAATGTTCTATGTGTTCCAATCCAGGATAAATGGTGAGCAAGTTCATATGTCAGTACTGTATATTTGTAATTCTATGGAGCTGTCACCTTCAGTGGTAAGTTGAGGAGCTAGGCCAATATATCTTATTACTGACTCGGAGAGTAGGTTCAGTACTGGTATAACATAAACAACATTATTCAGAGGTTATGATTCATGCATGGCTTTAAATTATACACATTTCATCTGTAACATCAGTCATGAGTTTACATCTTGCTTAGTCTTTTAAATAATGTTGCAGCATAACTATCCTGTAACAAACCTGAACATATCATTAATTATCATAATCATTTTGACTAGTGGTGGTGATTACAGTTTATCAATCCACATTTTTCCATTGAAATTACATTTCTGTAGTTATAACATTTTGTTTAATGGTTGGCTTTTGACTTACTTTCTCTTTACATTTGTGTGAATTTAAATTAAGGCTATGTTGTCCTACTGCAAGATTGTTAAATATCCCAGACAAAAACGAAGGGTGCGTTTGGACCTTTAAAGGTTCGGAACAGATTTTCTAACGAAGGTTCGAACCTTCAATAGTACTTGTTTGTATAATTTACTGGGGACTGTCTGCATAGCAACTAGTTTATATTTGATTGAAAACCCTATTATCTTACAAATAATCCAAGGAGGCTGTGTGGTCTAGTGGTTAAAGAAAAGGGCTTGTAACCAGGGGGTCCCCGGTTTAAATCCCACCTCAGCCACTGACTCATTGTGTGACCCTGAGCAAGTCACTTAACCTCCTTGTGCTCCGTCTTTCAGGTGAGACGTAGTTGTAAGTGACTCTGCAGCTGATGCATAGTTCACACACCCTAGTCTCTGTAAGTCACCTTGGATAAAGGCGTCTGATAAATAAACAAATAATAATAATATAAATGGAATAAAACATTTAAATGTATTTAAAATATGTTGTATAGAGCAGTAAGCATGTTTTTATATTTTATGTTTAGTAAATACATATTATATAGAGCAGTAATCACGTTTTTATAATAAAAATAAAGTATATGTTGTTTATGTAGACGTAATTTAAACTTGAATTGCAGGAGCACCTTATTGCGGCCAATTAAAGAATTACAGCTGAAGTAGGCAAAACAAAGCTTTATTTAATAGTCACCGTTGCAAGCAGGTTATCAGTCACAGTTGCATTTTAATACTACTACTACTACTAATAATAATGTGAACGTATGCTTGTCAAGTGATACCAGAGATTGGTTGTACCTCCATGATACATCAAGAGCTGCTTTCACAATTTGCATTCAACTTTTTTTGAGTCGTCTGGGCATTTAACAAAAAAATCCCAAACAGCAGGTGGTTTTTGAGACATTTCTTGCAATATAGATTACGCCATACAACGCTTTGCTGGCAAGATGACAAATTAAGAAATGAAAGTGCGTGGGGTTGAGGGGTATCAGTTTTCAAAATTAAAATTATTAGTATTAGCGTATATTTTATGTTCCTTACTTATTCTACCATAATTGGTGCTTGTTGACTCTCCATTGTCTTTTCAATTCTTTGTTGTATTCAGTACATATTTTAATAAAAGTGCTTTGGCATAATACCCCGCTCCAATGCACAGTGACGGCGCCATAAAGATATAACGATTTGGTAGTGGAAATATAACAACTTTTGTTTAAGTAATAGGCATTATACAAATCAAAAGATCGAGTTTTCCATGTGAGTGACATTTAATGTGTGATTTATGGTATTCACACATTGCCAAACAGTTTCTGTTAACAGATAATAAAAAAAATTGATGCTGCGTGAATGACGCCTAACGAACCTTCGAAGGTTTAGAACTACCTTCGGATTCCTGGTTAGAGAAGAACCTTTGAACTTTTGAACGTTCGAACCTTCAAATACAGCCCTAAAATCAAGTGTTGTGTCCAAAGTTTTTTTTGGTCTAAGATCTAAGGCTTTTTTTTCAGCTGAACTGTCAGATCTCAGTTTCAGGAATTTTGAGCAGCTGTTTAATTTCCCTCTTTTGTGTACCCCAAAAAGTATCACCAGCTTTCTTCAAACATATGTGCTAATCACTCATTTTTGTATTGCATATGCATTGATACAAGTCAGTGACATTTCTTTGGATCACTGTAGAATTTTGAGGTTATTTATTAAGTGTGTGGAGGGAGTATTAGAAATGGTGAAGATTTAATGGTCCTACCTAACTGCATTTACCCTTTTTTTTTCTTTCAACCTGTATTATTACAACTGCAATGCTCAGTTAAGTATATTGAAGGTTTAGAATATTTGAGGACAGACTAACAACTATAATTGGTTACACATAACATGCCACTCTTTTCATATTGCTCTACAGGTTTATAACGTGGCTTTTTTATTTAAAGGATAACCCTAGCTATCCAGTATAACCCTGTGAAAGGAATTAGCATTGTGTTCCTTGACACTTTAATTCTGTGAATGTTGGAAGGTATTCTGAGATGTTAGGAATGTTCAAGATTATGTTCAGGGCTTCACATAAGTGGCTCACAGAACCAAAATGATGTATATTGTCAGTGCAAATGTGGACAAGGATTTTTATTAAAAAAACAAACAAAAAACAATCCTCATGGCACAAGAATAAAATGCTGATATTTTCATTTAAATTATTTGAATGGTAATGTTTCTAAAAAGTGCTCCCAAAGCAAGCTGCCTCTAATCTAAAAGAACATGCACTGTACCGGTAACATTCCATGAGGCTTGGTGGTCCAGTGGTTAAAGAAAAGGGCTTGATACCAGAAGATCCCCTGTTCAAATCCAGGCAGCCTCTGACTCTCTGTGTGTGACCCTGAGCACGTCACTTAACCTCCTTGTGCTCTGTCTATTGTAAGTGACTCTGCAGCAGCAGTTATTGATGCATGGTTCACCCCCTAGTCTCTAAGTCGCTTTGGATAAAAGCGTCTGCTAAAAGACTAATTAATAATAAATAATAATAACTCCTCCAAACACATGCTCATTGACATACAGAGTTACTGAGCTAAATGAAAGCACCATTAGGAGAAAGATAAAGTAGCTGTTTGTCATTTTCAATCATATACTCATTCTTATCATGTCCCTTGTGAAATGCTTTAAATGTTTCAGTGTCACATTGTTTTACCACTGCGTAATTCACGTTTCAGATCACACAAGTCTGAAATAGTGTCTTCATATTTGGTATGCATATTATGTGAGTTTCTCAATCTAGTTTCATTCCAGTTAAAATAAACTGTTTCACTGTGTTGGCTCAGCAACATGTCCAGCGGTTAAAACAAATAATTATTCACTTACTGTATCCATTTTACATGCAACTCATATTCAGTATTTCCTATGATGACATTGCAAACTCTTTTTGCATCACATTTGTTATAAACTTGTGCAAATTACTAGGGCTGTGTTCAAAGGTTCGAAGGTTTGTTCGCTAGCCAGGAATTCGAAGTTAGTTCTAAACCTTCGGAGGCTCGTCAGGTGGCATTCACGCACTACAGTTGCCATCGCTTACAACGGGCGCGTTTGTCCCCCAATCACCAGTACAGTAATCAAAGCAAACAAGCGTGTATGTGGTTAAAAATCTTTATTAAGACACTCATTACACTAATAAAAATAGATGTATTAAAACCTATGAATGTAATAAAATGCAAGTGCAAAACAGTAATGCAAGCGCAGAAATGTACAGAATGGGTAGGCTACATTACTGCAAATTATTTCCAGTGAAGAACTCTGGACGATCTTTTTTGCAAGTATGGATGGCAGACTTTTAGCGTTTTCCAAAAAATCCCAATTCGTCTCTATATCCGGATGCTGCTCCATAGCACACTGCAGTGATACAAGCGCAGCACCACGCTTACATCATCGGTGTCTGTTTCAGGCAAGAGCGCCTTGGTCGCTAAGGTGACACACCTGAGAATTCTTCCTCTGGCATCCCCTCTGGTGTTGTCAGAGTTTCAGTTTCGGTTATATTTTCATCGGCACTCTCCTCCTCAACTACAGAAACAGCAGTTTTTTTGAAGCAACATTGCATTGTTTGCTGACTGACAGAGTTGCAGGCATGCTTTAGCAAGCACACAGTATCTAACAGAGACATTTCATTTACACTGAATTTTTGTGCTGATGCATATCGCTTTTCTCTTTCCAGCCATGCCTGCTGTTGCAGTCAGTGCTGTTTTTTCAAACTGTAAACCTGACTAAATAGCCAAGGTACAGTACAGGGGTAATCGCTGAGTAACGAGGTGCAAACAGTGGATTGATCGATCTGTCCCTTTTACTACAGTAAAGTGATGCCTTGTGTATTGAAATCTATGTGAATGGCAAGGTGAATGCATGTAGCGATTGTATTGCCTCAGTAGAATATGTACTGAATACCTAATGTACAAGACATTATAAGAGAAGTGTTATGGTAGAATAAGTATGCAACACTAACACTAATAATTTTAATTTCGAAAACTGAGCACCGTCCCCCCCCTCCTCCAGCTTGTGTCACCCAGAGGCAGAACTTTAATTTCTTTATTTGCCATCTCGTCAGCAAAGCGTTGAATCGCATCAGCTCTATTGAAAGAAATATCTCAAACTCTGCTGTGGGTTTTTTTTTGTTGTTTTTTTTTTGTTAAATGTCCATAGGACCAAAAAAAGTTGAATGCAAACTGTGCAAGCAACCTGTATCATGGAGGCATAAACAATCTTTGGGATGTCTTGACAAGCCACGTGTAAGTTTATATTAATATTTTCAGTTTTATTAGTAGTAGTATTAGTAAAATGTGACTGTGACTGATAACCTGCTTGAAACTGTGACTTAAATAAAGCTTTGTTTTGCTTAAGTCAGCTAGCTGCAGTTCTTTTAGTTGGCAGCAATAAGGTGATGCTGCAATACTAGCTTACTGTATATAACACAAGCAGCATCAATTACATGTACATAAACAATACATATTTTTATTTAAATTATAAAAACACGATTACTGTTCTATATAATGTATTTTTAAACTACATATTTAAATGGATCAACTGTAAGATAATAGGATTTTGAATCTAATATAAACTAGTAGCTATGGTGACGTCACCATTAAATTATGCAAATCGAACCTTCCTTCAGTAATGTGTTCTGAACTTTCAAAGGTCAAAATGTACTCTTCGTTACACCCCTACAAATTACAAATGCATATAAAACATGTATTAGATCTTAATCAACACTCTAAAACTTCTAACAAAAGTTGTGATCCAACTGTGTCTCTGATTACTGGTGGGGTCAAGGGTGCATTTGCAGCTGAGGTTTAAGGTTTTAAAGAAGGCTTTGCCATCTTAGCTTTTGTAATCAGTTTCAAATTATAATTCTGACATCCAGGATTTCACAGAGCAATATTGTGAAATTATTGGCTGGCATGTGACATTCAGTATGTTTACAGTGTTTGGTGTTTTTTACCCCGGAAATAAACCCAGAGGGATCCTTGTTCCTGGTGTTCCATCTTTAAAACCAAACAGTTAAGTTCTCTTTGCTTGGGTACAGCCAGGCATAGTTACTGTTTTCTGTTTTTCCATCCCTGAGACCTCACCATGGCAACCAAAACCTGCTTAATGAAGCAGGGGGACTCTGGCTAGTGTAAGCAGCCTTTTTGCTAGGGACTGGAACACACTTGGCAAAATTTGTATTGCAATTTCACTGCCCCAAATACCAAATTTATAAGCTTTAAGAGGCTGAGAGAATACCAGGGTTAATCAAGATCTTTGCATTCCTGCTTTGCGCTGTCAGGTCTTCAAAGAAAAGGGAAATTTATAGACGTCATCCAAGTGACCTAGTCCTTCAGCCAAAAATGTTTATTCTGAAAAATAAATTGATAAAATTCCTCCTCAGATCCTTAGAATTCTTGCACATTCTCTGTTGAATGTGGCTTGAGAGATTTTGGATTAGAGGTTTTAATTAGGGAGTGTTGGATTTGCACATAAGTGTTTTTTTGTCTTTGCAGAAGTGAAGTAAATCATTGAATTTGAACGCGTTGGCATCTGGGAGTAAAACTGAAAGAAGAAATGGACAAAACAGGGGCAGGGTAGTAGTCATAGAGACCAGCAAACCCTACAGCATGTGCAACCTGTTGCTTGCTTTATAGTACTTCAAGCTGCTACATTCATCGTTGACCAACGCTCAATCATTAATAAAGTAAAAAGAAACTAGAAAATAATTATTTGAACAACTTTTGTAAATGTTGTTCAAAGTGTGACTACTGTGAATTTAAACTTTAAACCAGACTTCTGCAAAATTATACAGAAATGTGACTCTTTTTACACCTCAAAGGTTTGGAAATGCTCTATCTTTTAGATTTAAAATCTCATGTTTTTCCCCCCTACTTGTTTTACGTAACAGTTGATGTATCTGGTTTTGACAGTAACCCAACTTTTAAAGCCCATATTAACAACACCTTGCAACAGAAAATGAAAAAAACAATTAGTTTTGCAACATGTTTGTCTTTCAAGGGATTACTGATTCAGGATATTGATAGGGAATATTATCAGTATTTCATTTTGGAGATGTGATATTTACTAGAGAATGGCCTCTTAATGCATGCAGATGATTTGTAGCATGTGTTCTTTATAGTATGCTGGCCCTCTTTGCCATAATGTTTCTTTATTATTTCTGTTGATCTTTCAGGTAATAAAGTGGCCATCCTTGCTGGTCTGTAATTGCATTGTTAAATGAGTATATATGGTCCTGTATTTCGTTGCTTACTTTATCAAATGTAGGTGGGAAAAATCCATGACTGTTTTCATAGAAAAACACAAACTCTTCTGAACCTGTTATTTGTCTCTGTGGCGAAGACAAACAAATGAGCGGTCTGTTGATTGGTTTCTTTAGCGATAGTTCCCCCCTATTGTTGAAGGCTCATGTGGTGGTTGACCACGACTGGAGTTATACGTACCAAGCCAAAAGCAAGCGTGCTAAAGAAAGTCTAGGACAACTACAGTACCATGCGGTAGAGCCATATTTTTCTCATTATCTTCTTAAAAAACATTAAAACTTAAATTGACTTTGAACTTCTAATGATTCGTCAAGAACCCTTCTGCTGAGAACATTTTTAGGAAAATAACTTTAGAGCAGGTTTTAGTTTATCTGGACAGTGCCAGATATTTGAATTGAGCAAGATTACTGAATTGTCTGTGTCTTGGTTTATTTTTGTTGCAAGGTGCTGTCTGAGCTCCAGTTGAGTTGACAGGTTGTAATTGGCTGACTCTGTAGTTGCGGGTACAGGATTATTTGCTGTCATCAGTGCAAAGTATTGATTGGCTGGTTTTGGTGGATTATAAAGTACATTTGGACCAATTGTGTCTTTTGTTGAGTATTTGCTGTCCAATAGATGTGAACTGAGCTTTCAATACAGGCAGTCAAAATGAAAAAGCCGGTACGTGCACGGATTGATTTTAAATTTGATACACAGGTGATGTGGTGACATTCCAGCGTCCGTCTACTGCGTGTTAATGCCCGCTAGAGCTGGAATCTGATTATCTGAAGATACTGAATCGTCTTCTAATTGAGATTAGGCAGATTACCCTGTTTTAAACTGGAATGTTTTAATCTAGCTAATGGTGTGTCATGAGAAATGCTGACTTTTTAGAACTAAGCTATTTATATATTTAGTTAACTTTTTGATAATTCATATTTGCTGTGCTTTAAAAAAAAAAAAAGGGAATTGAGAATCCCATGCACTGCCCCTTGCCTTTTTATTGTACTGGTAGCTATGGTAAATCAAGATTATATATATATATATATATATATATATATATATATATATATATATATATATATATATATATATATATATATATATATATGCAAAAGTTTTAGGCAGGTGTGAAAAATGCTGTAAAGTAAGAATGCTTTCAAAAATAGACATGTTAATAGATTATATTTATCAATTAACTAAATGCAAAGTGAGTGAACAGAAGAAAAATCTAAATCAAATCCATATTTGGTGTGACCACCCTTTGCCTTCAAAACAGCATCAAGCATCAATTCTTCTAGGTACACTTGCACACAGTTTTTGAAGGAACTCGGCAGGTAGGTTGGCCCAAACATCTTGGAGAACTAACCACAGTTCTTCTGTGGATTTAGGCAGCCTCAGTTGTTTCTCTCTCTTCATGTAATCCCAGACAGACTCGATGATGTTGAGATCAGGGCTCTGTGGGGCCATACCATCACTTCCAGGACTCCTTGTTCTTCTTTACGCTGAAGATAGTTCTTAATGACTTTCGCTGTATGTTTGGGGTCGTTGTCATGCTGCAGAATAAATTTGGGGCCAATCAGATGCCTCCCTGATGGTATTGCATGATGGATAAGTATCTGCCTGTACTTCTCAGCATTGAGGAGACCATTAATTCTGATCAAATCCCCAACTCCATTTGCAGAAATGCAGCCCCAAACTTGCAAGGAACCTCCACCATGCTTCACTGTTGCCTGCAGACACTCATTCGTGTACGCTCTCCAGCCCTTCGGCGAACAAACTGCCTTCTGCTACAGCCAAATATTTCAAATTTTGACTCATCAGTCCAGAGCACTTGCTGCCATTTTTCTGCACCCCAGTTCCTGTGTTTTTGTGCATAGTTGAGTCGCTGGCCTTGTTTCCACGTCCGGAGGTATGGCTTTTGGCCACAAGTCTTCCATGAAGGCCACTTCTGACCAGACTTCTCCGGACAGTAGATGGGTGTACCAGGGTCCCACTGTTTTCTGCCAGTTCTGAGCTGATGGCACTGCTGGACATCTTCCGATTGCGAAGGGAAGTAAGCATGATGTGTCTTTCATCTGCTGTAGTAAGTTTCCTTGGCCGACCACTGCGCTCACGGTCCTCAACGTTGCCCGTTTCTTTGTGCTTCTTCAAAAGAGCTTGGACAGCACATCTGGAAACCCCTGTCTGCCTTGAAATTTCTGCCTGGGAGAGACCTTGCTGATGCAGTATAACTACCTTGTGTCTTGTTGCTGTGCTCAGTCTTGCCATGGTGTATGACTTTTGACAGTAAACTGTCTTCAGCACCTCAGCTTGTTAGCTGAGTTTGGCTGTTCCTCACCCAGTTTTATTCCTCCTACACAGCTGTTTCTGTTTCAGTTAATGATTGTGTTTCAACCTACATATTGAATTGATGATCATTAGCACCTGTTTGGTATAATTGTTTAATCATACACCTGACTATATGCCTACAAAATCCCTGACTTTGTGCAAGTGTACCTAGAAGAATTGATGCTGTTTTGAAGGCAAAGGGTTGTCACACCAAATATGGATTTGATTTAGATTTTTCTTCTGTTCATTCACTTTGCATTTAGTTAATTGATAAATATAATCTATTAACATGTCTATTTTTGAAAGCATTCTTACTTTACAGAATTTTTTCACACCTGCCTAAAACTTTTGCACAGTACTGTATATATATATATATATATATATATATATATATATATATATATATATATATATATATAAAAACTTTCGACTGTATGTAAAATCTGTGTACAGCAAGGATTAGATAATGCTACAGTTCCTAGATTCCCATCACGCCTGAAACTGTTTCGGTGGTCTGCCTTAAAGAATGCCTCCACACATGTACTTGCTGTACTGTGACAATAACACAGGAATGCTATACTGTGAGACAGACATATGCATACATGCCAATAGTCCTTATATGGTCGGGACAGTCCCGATTTCCTAGCAAATGTCCCGCATCCCAATATTTACCCATAGAAAAAAAAAATGTATTTATTCTGCACAGTAAAGTTAGTGAAAACCACACACCGTGCTCTTCGTGCGGCTGACACATCTGCTGATCACTAACTTATACAAAGGTAAGAACACTTCATTATGTCTATTTTTACTGTCATGATGGTCGTGTTGGATAAGTCTATTATATGAAAATGAGTGTTTTTTGCGGATGACTCGTCCCATGTGTATGGTGCATATGATATCCCCACCCCCCGGGAGACGAGCGTTCGGGGGAACATCTTGTGTATTGTGCAGAGGAGATTTGCAATGCAATGTAATGTTAATGTCAAAACAGGACATTTAGAAATAGTCTGTTCATGTTTTATTTGATGTTACTGAGGTATCATTGGCATTGCATTGGGAAATATCTTAATTTAACTAGGAAAACATTCACCAGTCAAATGTAAAAGTAAAAAAAAATCTAAACAAACTCAGGCCCTGACTAACAGGAATGCATTTATGTAAGTTAAGGTGTTTGAGAAAGTCTTTAAATTGGTATCTGTCAACCTTACATGATATTTAAATACAGATAACCTACAGAAAGTGTGCTTTCTCTCATGCCTAACTAAAGTTGCTGCTCAAAAAAATAGAAAAATACCTTACTGAAAAATTGTAGGCTTGCTGCCAAAGGAGTTTCATGTTCCTATCAACATAACATTTAAAAAAAAAAAGAAGACAAACTTCCAGTATAAAAATGTCACTTCTGAAGATACGATTAAAGCATACTGTACCGTTGATGGCATCCCTGCAGCTGTCATTACTTATAAATGAGCATTGATGACCAGAAATATACTTTGGTAATCAGCATTTCTGTAATTCCAAAATAAACTTTTACCCCCGCCCAAAATAAGTATTTTAAATATGTATATTTAAATACATATATTTTCAATATTTTATGCTGAATTAACTGTTGACAATTACAAAACAAATAACTTGAGCCACAGATTGAACAGCAAAAATGAGGTTGACTTGCAGAGCTTCACAAAGACCTTTCCCAGCCCTAAAAAAAACTTCGACTCACTATCCTCAGCAGAGGTCTCCCCCTTGTCTCCTTAGCATTCCCTGCTATATCAAATCTTAACTACACTACACCCCTGCTTCATACGGTATGTGATGTATTTCTAGCGATATTTGTTTATATTGTAAGATATTGTTTTTATCTGATGTGCTTTTGTTATCCTTGTGACAGCTAGTACAGTTTTGTGATTCAAAATGTAATGAAAGTTTTAAATTACATGTAATCATTTAATGTCATTTAAAACAAAACCAACTTGATTTAGAAGGAAATAAACATTATGCCTTGCATATACATCATTTATGCCCATGTCTATGCAGTTTACAACAATATCATGGTATTTTAAATAAAGTGCAAACAGACGTTTGAATAAAAGGAATATATTCAAAAATATAAATACTGGAATAATCAATTAGAAAATTGTTAATCATACAATCTGTCTTGTATTGCAACAAATCTATATTCTAAACAGACCCAATAACCGGGTTAAGCCTGCATCTGCAGCCCATTACTATAAATAAATAAATAATGATTTCTTTCTATGGCTTTAAACCAGCGTTTCTCAAATGTGGCCACCAGTGTGTTTTTGTGCGGCCACAGCAGCTCCCGAGCCCATCATCAACTCTTTAATCAACTCCTTAATCAACTCCTTAATCAGCGCCGCTATGCTTCTTAGTGTCCTACCCGATTCAGCAGTGAAAACCGCTACACGGGAAGGTAAAATCATATGCATAACATCTGTAGCACATAAAATATACTCAGTAGCTGCACATTATACAGTGTAGTGCTGTGTTTTCGCACCGCATCTTTCAAAGTGTACATTGTTTGCCTTCCTGATGTAGACGGCAACACAAAGCATACGAGATTACACAGTGCCATGCTGAAAATGCAGCGCGAGTAAGTTGGGAAAAATTATGAAATAACCTTTTTAATTGAATGCAACATGGGAAATTTAACATTTTAAAAAGTAGTGCACATATAATTAGGTGAACGCTTTGGTCGAGCTACATGAAAATAACAGTACGGATATCAGAAACGTTTTTCGATAAATCATTAGGCCTATCAGAAACTGTTTCAGAGTCTGTGAACGGTGAACTGTTTGAGAGTCTGATAACGTTACAGAGACACACCGTGTGAAACCAACTGCTAAGAAAAGCGGAACATGGAAGGAAGAAGCCAAGCGATTCAGCTTCTGAGCAAGTTGCAGTGTGAAGGTTATTCATTAGATTAAAATGTATGCAATGCAGTCATTATAACACCCATGCAGGTGAAGTTACAAAGAACTACCATAGTGACTTTAAGAGACTGGAAATGGAGCAAAAACCGAACTGCAAAAACAGAAGAGCCAGCTCAGAGATTTTTTGAGTAAGACAGGTCAAATGCAGATGGCTACTTCTAAAGTTGCTTTTCTTTTGGGGCAAAGCAGGAAACCGTTCAACGACGGAGAACTTGAAAGAAATTGTTCTGGCTGTACAACTTGACAATACCCTTCTCAGAGATGCACTGAGCAACGACACATTACAGAGGAGCACACGAGTTTTGGCTAATTTCATCCAACGCTTTGATGAGAGCACTGATGTCACAAAGAATTCCCAGGCAATAATATGCATTCCCTTTTTTGATTGTGATGACCATTGTTTTTGTGAGAGAGTTTTAGGTTTGGCAACCCTTTGTGATCGGCCAAGTGGCAAACACATTTTTGAGTCTGTTCAAGCCAGAATGGAGGAATGCCGCATTAGCTTTGACAACCTGTGCGGCTTGAGCCGACATAGCAGCAGCTATGCAAAGCACATAAGTAGATTTCCAAGAGAGCTGCCCCTACAAAAGCGTTTTATGTTTCACTGTTTTGCCCACCAAGAAGTTCTTGCCAGTAAGGCTTCCATGAAAACCATGGATGAGGTTGAATCCACAGTGAAAATAAATAAACTTAAAAAGTAAATAAAATAAATCAATAAATAAATAAAAAAGTTAATAAACTGAGATTCACAACGTTGTGTGAAACAGGCAGTGAAGCACGTAGTTTGCTGCTGAATTACAATCCAATCCGCTGGCTCACTTTTAATAACTACAAAGGTTGTTTTAGTTTTGGGAAAAGCTCATTGCAGTTTTAAGTGTTTTAACCATCATTTCTTCTCATCTGGCTCAAAAGTTACAGGATCCAGTGGTGCAGGTGCATGGATGTTTTTTTTTTTGTTTTTGTTTTTGTTTTTTAATAACCAAAGCTTGCTTCTGTTAACCTGGAACTTCACAACAGCCAGCTTTTCAATTATTGTTGACAGCATTGAAGTGCAGAGTGATACCAGTACTTCAGCTATGGGTAATGGAGGTGGTTGGAATGCACTATTGTACGTATTGTGATGTATTGGGCGGTTGCTCTTAGTTCTGTATGCGGCAGCCCACACTTACACTGTCGCCTTCTTCAAATCAACCAGGTCGAAAAAGCATTTTTTGCATTGTAAATGCCGTAGCATATGTTTATTTTTAAAAACAAACGCAAATGACAAAACCAACAAAAAAAAGTACTTTTCCTGTCTACATGAGGACAGACTAACCCTGTTTCCCCCCACTCAAAAAATGTGTTCTCCATTTGAACTGTTGCACCTTTTTCCGTTTATTTACCTTTCTTTTCACTGCGCACCGTGTGCTCTCCTTCCTCTCTCTTTTTAAAGGGCTGTTCATTACCAATCATACCATCCATTTAAACAATTAATTAACCAATTAACCCCTTTCATATCCTTTACCAAGATGGAGTATACGTTCCTTAACCCCAGGGTCCTAAACTCATATATTAAGATTTGGAACATACAAGCCATCACAGTATTAAACCTATATTTAATTATTCAATTGAATTAATACAAGAAACTACAAAATAGAGATATTTAAAAAAAAAAATCTCATACATTGCGGAATTGTTGGTGGTCATGGTATAATTATTTATACTTCAACCACTGTGGTTAATATTAATAAGCAAGCCAATACCAAACGGAATGTGAACACAGCCAATAAACCAAAAAAAAAAAATCACTCTAATTTAGAAAGATAAAATTGAAGTTTTATTTGGGGACATTTTACCAAAGTACAATACTAAAATAGTAAAATTCACAGTTTGCAATAAAAGACTGAGCAACATGAACAGCACAAGGACAATAATAACCACCTACGGTACAACTATCCACACTGCATAGAGAGGCCCAGCCTTGACTGCAAGACTGAGTCTGACTATTTATATTTATAGGCCTGGTTATCATCATCAAAAGCTGTATTGTATGGAATGTGTGGAAAGCTGTAAAAGGTGAAAACTGTAATCATTTTCTGCTCTGTTACCTTGTGTAAGAAGGATTTGTAAAAAATGCTTTGAATGTTCCTTTTAAATGTATCTTTAGGATTTGTGTGAAGTGGAATGTTTAGGGCTGTGTTCAAAAGTTCGTTCTAAAGATTTCTAAACCTTGGAAGGTTCATCAGGCGGCATTCACACCCTGTCAGATGTTTTTTCTTTTTTGTTTCTCTGTATAATAACAGTTTCACAATGTGTGAATACTATAAATCACACATTAAGGGTCTGATGTAAGGATATGTGCAAAGTGATTTGCGGCTGCACATAAGATTTAACCAAGTCCAGATTCATCTAAATACATAAATGTTAACAAACACATTCTTAAGTTTTGAAATTTGAAATTTCAGATACTTTATCATTTTTGAATGTTGAAAATGCATATCACAAATTAACATTTAAAATCAGTCTATAAATCTTTTTTTTTTTTTACACTAGGCGAGTCAACATTTAGCTGACACGTTAAATCTGGGTTTCTAACAAATAAATCTGTGAATAGAAATCTTTTTTTTTTACGCCATTAGTCAACATTTATCTAACAGATAAATCTGAAAAAACATTATCATTCAGCAATTAAATCTGAAAAAATTAATCAAAATATTTTACAAAATATATATTTATTTTGCCAGCTAAATCTGAAGCTAACATGGCAATAAGCCCCTGCCCATTGAAGCTTTTGATTTGTCATTGTATGCTGCAGAGCTGTCCTTTTGTTAGTTAAGTCTAGGAAGAAAAAAAGCGCAAATTACATTAAATCCAGGAAAAAACACCCGTTTCAAAGAAACCTGTTTCACTGACGCTCGGCACTTCAAACATCATTTCTCCGGTTCTACAAGTCCTAGAGTGATTGTCAACAGCACATTTGAAAGGTAAGAACTTGGACTAATTAGCTGTCATTTATATATTTTATTAGATTTTCTATCCTTTATAAAAAAAAAAATTACATTTTTTACAGAACTTCCCCATTAGTCATAGTCGCACCCCCCTTACTGACTCTCCACACCACACACTTTGCGCACTCCTGGCATAACTGTTTTCCAAATAACTAAATTTCATGCTGAATGACCTCAGCTGTAAGGACTCTCAGCTCCTCCTCAGAAAACTTATTTTCTTTTCTGGGCGCCAAGAGGACTTTGCTGCCCTTCTTCTGACATACATTTTTTTGTTGGTTTGATTTTCATGCTTCACAAATCTCATACAGTGCCTACTGCTCTCTGTACTCCTAACTCACCTCACCTCTGGGCTGTAAGTGCAGCCGCTAAATATCCCGCTGCACAGGCGGCATTCAGTGTGACAGTCATTATAATGATTGCAGCTCATTATCTGTGCAATTTGGATTTTGAAGCCACAATTGTTTGCACTACACCTGTCCTTACATGAGCCCCTAAATGTCACTCGCATGCAAAATTTGATCTTTTGATTTGTATAATGCCTATATTACAATCCACTAGCAAATCACACGTAGCATCTCTTTATGGTGCTTTCGCCATACATTGGAGTAGGGTATTATGCCAAAGCACTAGCAGTAAGTGGCACTGAACTGTTTGCGTGAGGCGCACATGTCTTTTCACAGCAAGCGCTTCACTGTGTATCTTGTGGAGGCTTTCACAACGGCCATATAACGTAAAACAGGCGGCGTCAAAATATACTGTGTTCCTATTTCTCTGTGGGCATCTGGTGTAAATGTAGGGTGTGACAGGATAGCGATGAGACAGAGACTCAGAAGCCAGGAATCTGCAGTAACAAATAAGCAGACACAAATAAACACAAAAATGTAGGCTGGGCATTTGCCTTCACTACTTACAAAATACAAAAAACTGTTCAGGTTGGGCAGAGCCTTCACTGAACTTTACAAAAAAAAAAAGTGCACAACCACAGTAACAAAACACAGTGTACACTCACCAAACTCCTCTTCCCAAATGGAGCCCTTTGCTCTCCTTTTATGTGATGTGGCTGCTCCCAATTAGCATTTAATCATCCAATAAGAAGCAGCCACATTCTCACATGTTTTTGGCAGGGACAAGAATTAACCCCATCCCTGCCAACCACCACCAAAACACAATCAAAGGCTACACTATTTACAAGCAGAGGTCTTGCTCTGCCACATATCCCTCCCCTTGTGCAAAGCACACCTGGCCTAGGCGGTGCAGGCTCGGCAGTCCTAGGCGGTGCAGAACAGGGCAGGAACAGTTCCTCGGCAGATGACAGCAACAGCGGGGGACCCTCAGGAGGCGACGGCAACTGCGGACCCTCAGGAGTTGGACCCGAATGTGCAACTGGCTTTCACTGGGCTCCCCTCAGCAGCAAATGCAGTGCCTGCTGAGGTTGTCCCAGCTGTTGTCCCGTAGACTCCACCAGCCGCGGCGCTTCTCCCTCTCACGCGGGAGACTGCAGGGCTTCTCCCTCTCGCGCTGGAGACAGCGAGGCTTCTCCCTGTAGCGGTGGAGGCGGGAGCAACGGGTAGTCTCCCTCTAGCGGTGGAGACTGGTGCGGCTCTTCCCTCTTTTGCCAGCAGAACAACAGGCCCTCCCTCTCTGGCACGCAGGGCGGCAGCTCCTCCCTCTCTGGCACGCAGGACGGCAGCTCCTCCCTCTCTGGCACGCAGGACGGCAGCTCCTCCCTCTCTGGAATTTGGGCAGGCACCTCCCTTGTCTCTGGCTTTCTCATTTAATGTGCTAACATTTCTTTATTTTAATAAAAGTTGTTTTCTGTGTCCTTTTCGTTCACAGCACAAATACTATTTTTATTGTCCTCTACGTTTTGTGTACCAATGATCACCATTTACACATTACTAATTAAGAGCTAGTTCTTCTCTTGATCTTGGATATTACCCATAATTAAATGTCAAAATTCTTCTGAATGTGCAAAGGTCAAATTTTATTTATAACCATGTTTCAGAAGTATACTTTCCATAGTGACTGGACATTCTTGTCATTCCCCTTGTCTAATTTTTAACATGTATTGCAGATGTTTACAATGAGCTTGCATTCCAGCTTGCCAGGAATGCAGAAGTAAACTGTGCTTCCCTTTAGAGCCCATATGTTTACACATTAACAATAGTTATGATCTGTATGGGTGATTAAAATTGCCCGACATTGTCTTTGAGTGTACAAGGACAAAATAAATATATATATATATATATATATATATATATATATATATATATATATATATATATATATATATATATATATATATATATATATAATATAGATGCTTAAATAAACCTGCTTAAATAAATCGTGTTTATTTACTGTACTACTTAGCCTGTGCTTTAATTATGTTACAGTATCATGATGTTATTGTTTGTATAATTGGCTAAAGTTATAAAAGCCTGAACTTTGCTATTACTGTCTTCTAACTTTAATTAGCCATATTGATATGGGACAGAAAATGCATTGCTATTGAGACATTATATTGTGATTTTAGCCTATATATTATCCAAAATTGCCATAATAATATTTTGTTAGTGTATTTCATTTAAGTGAAGGTAATGTTCATATTAAAATTGAAGTTCTTAAGTATCCTGTTGCCAGGGCACTATAATAGTTGCATTAGTTGTTTAATAATATACAATATGTTTAATTCTTATTTTAAATAAGAATTAAACATATTTAATTGCATTTAATCCTGCATATTTTAATAATTGCATCATTTAATAATTGCATTTAATAATGCATATTTTACTGCATTTAATCCTGTACTTTAGAGTACTGTAATCTGTCACAAGTGTTGTTTAATCTGTTAATTATATCCTGATGTAACTATCACTGACACTGTTATCTGCTCCGTTATTGAATCGTATTTTGTCATATACTTGTACTTGCTAGAACCAAAGTCATTGTATTTTATCTTGCTCTTAATTGTATTAATACTTGTACTGAGATTCTTGAAATGTATTTTTGTTTACGACTATAAGTCGTCCTGGATGAGGGCATCTGCTAAGAAATAAATAAATAAATAAAAATCTATATAGTATAAAAGCAGAATTATATCAAGTGATTTAACTGATTCTTAAAAACATATATTATTGGCAAAAAGATATTGTTCTATCCCTATCGGTCTCAACAGGCAAAGTCAGGTTTTCCATATTCTCATTTCACTCTTGATATCCAAAAATGCAGGGTACCTGAAGAGCGCAGATCATACTGTATCACCAATTGACAGTGTTAAACTGGTCAGAAAATACCCTGGGTCATTACCAGGTGCCATTTGTACACTAAAATGTACCAGTGGTATTTCCTTCTCCTTAATTATTGCAGGGCTCTAAATTGGCAACAAATAGGGCAAGGACAAAATGGCCTTCAGTTCAATACAATTTTAGAGGTCCCCAAGGCCACTAAACTTAAATCAAGGCCAAAGTGTAGGATGCTGTGTAATTTTGCTAAGGATTCATATATGAAGCTAATTATTGGCCACAGAAAGAAACAACACAGTTTAACTTAATAATAACTATGTATTTATTCAGAAAAGGCTGTTTTTGTATTGTCAACCAGCAGACTACAGCTGTGGCCAAAGCTTTGCATCACCTAGAATTTTAGGATCGAGACAATAAAAAAAAAAAAAACATAATTTAGATATTTTTTTTAACATCAAAGAAACTATAAAATTATATCTCAAGTCACATTTTTCAATTTGTCAGTTTTAAGTACTGTGGAAAATTACAAAGCGGTATGTAATCTTTCTGTTGCACCACTTAGAAAAGCTACTTGGAGGCAATTGCCAAACCCCTTCCTTTTTATAATATCCGCCCTTACTGTGGCACTAGAGCAGGCGGATACCCGACGGACTGACTATTCAGTTACTAAAATGAATCCATAAAGTTTAGCATATTGTTCAACGTTTAACCACTACTTTAGCGTTTTATACATTTAAATGGTTACAATTTATTGATGGTGTTTGTTAAGAAGTTTATGCAAGCCTTGAAACCGTCAGCAGTGATTACGTACTTATAAAGATAGATTGAGTACCTGTTAGTGCTTAAAGTAAAAGTCAATAAAAAAATGAAACAGTATTAGCAAGTCTGAATGTATTCTAGATACAGTACATGCTCAGGTACAGTTACATGGATGGTTTGTGCAATTTCCGTATTCTAAAATGTGCCTGGTTTTGATTAGTGGGAATTTATTAGTGTTACTCTAACTAATGATAATCACTACGTTGATGGGGTCAGATGATATAATTACATAGATTTACTGTCTTGATTTTTATTTTTATACATATGCTGTACTTTCACACAAATGCTAAATATTTGTCAGTAACTATCACACTAAGTTGTATACTATTGTTTAGTTGCCCAAGGCATGACCATGTTAATTATACAGTATCATTTAAAATTAAGTGAATTGATCTTCATCCAAAGGAAAAAAATGTTTTGCAGTCTCAAGACTCACAATATATCAGAGGTCACAAATGGTAGTACTGTAATTACTGTATCAAGTATCATCCCCCTGGTACTTTTTAGATGTGCTGCTTTTTTTAAGAAAATTTGCCGACAATCACAGCTGTAATGAATGTCTTTAACAGTTATTCAGGTGCAAAGATTTTTCTTTTCTTAATTGAAGGGCACTGTGCCCTGCCCTTTTCTTCTCCCCACACCCCTGTCTTGCCATTTTCTTTGTCAGCCTACTTTAATCTTGAGATATATTTAGAATATGTTATTGTCGCTGGTCTACATTTTAAACTGCATAACAACTCTGATCTGTAGGAAATTATTAGATATAACAGATACAAATGTCAATGTCTTTGTGTTTTTGTGTGAAATAATTTACCTTATGCAGTGCTCTACAAGGCCATAGGGTAGCAATAAATGTGTTGATGTGTAAACCCCTAATCCCAATGTGTAGTGCCTTCCTAACAAAAACATATCATGCTCTTTTATTCCTAGGGAGAACACTGTTCACTGTTGAGTTCCAGATGGCTGAACAAACAAGCCTGTGACAAACAATGAGCATTCTCACATGGGTATTGTGTTTTTATAAGCTGTATGCATCATATACAGTATCAGTAATGGGCAACTGGCAGCCCGGGGGCCGCGTCTGCCTTGCCTACTGTTAACAAATTATTTATTCTGCTGAAATGCTTTTTATTTCTCAAACTGTTATTTTTTGGTTGCTCCAAGCCTTATGTGCTTATTACAGTGTGAAAGATTGGTTGCCATGGGGAGGGGGTTTGTTTTTTTTCTCAATGTTAATGTTAACATTTACTCAACTCAATAATTGCAGTGGTCGAGGCCTAAGGCTTCGAGATATTGTCTTTATACTTGGTACACATAATTTGTAATTCTCTATGTCTAGTTCGATCATTTGTCTTCTAAGAAATCTTATCTGTGCCAGTTTTTTTGAAAAGGTGACTCCACCACACTGTCAATGCTTCATCTCTCATAAACCATTTGAGTTAGTGACTTAATATTTTCAAATTTGTTTATATAGGATAAACCCTGCATGCTTAATGTGTTGGTGGTGACCATAACATTGACGCCTGACCTAATATGGCGGCCATATTAAGGTCATGTGACCATGGGTAGCAAAATGTTTCACAGTTATGCTGATGAGTGACACACAGCTTTATGTTTCTGTGAAACCTGGAGCTATTTCTGCGGTCTCTGATTTAATTGAGTGTCTGAATGATGTAAAAATCTGGGTGGCTCAACATTTTTTGCAGTTAAACTCAGATAAGACAGAAGTCTTGATTTTGGGTTCTCGGCGACAACTGGAATTTGCCAATTCTCTAAAAACAGAGTTGAGTAATTTAAATTGAAACCCAAAATCAGAGGCTAGAAATTTGGTATTCATATTTGATTCTGATTTATGTTTTGACGCTCATATCCATAATGTCACCAAAGTGTCATTTTATCATCTACGATGCTTGCTTCTGTACACTGGCTTCCAGTGAGATATAGAGTTGATTATAAGGTCCAACTTTTGACTTACAAAACCCTTCATGGCCTGGCACCTGATTATCTAAAATAGCTTTTGTCCCTATATGTACTATAGACGTGCTTTAAGACTGGCTGATTCTGGTCTTTTGTCCCTCCCAAAGATTAAGCCAAAAGGGAAAGGAGAAATAGCTTTTAGTTACAATGCTCACAGATTAGGAAATAAACAAATATCTGACTTTAGAGATGCAGAATCACTTAATATTTTTAAATCAAGATTAAAAACTCACTTTTTTTAGAATAGCATTTATTTTACTGTAATTTTTCATGTTCATGTTTTTTTAATTGTTTTAATTCATTTTATTGTCATTTTTTGTTTGCATTGACTTGTAAAGAGCTTCGAGATACTGTTGTATGAAAGGCGCTATATAAATAAATAAACTTACTTGCTTGAAGTTGTTCAGCTGCATAGTGACAGTAAACTTTGAGCTGTTATCTTAATGACCACACAGATGTATTCTTTGATTTGTTCTTACTTAAATTACATTATCAGGGTTGTCCAGTACAAAGTAACCCATTCACTGCTGAATTGCTTTGACCTATGTTTTGACATAAGGTCTTTATAGTTGGTACATACGCAGTTGTATTATTTCCCTTAATACATTTCCATTGCAGGTGTTGTCCAGTGAACATTATGTGTTTCAGCGCCACTTTCTTGTAACCGTTGACCATGTTATTGACGCTGTCTTTCAGACAGTGTCTTCACAAGCAAGATTTGCTGAAAAAAGTTCCATTACAGATGGTGTCCAGTAGAAATTAAGATTTTCACTCCCACATTGTTTAACCTCTGGACATATCAATGATACATATCTTTTTCACATTCCTGTAGGTTGCTTCAAATGTCACATTTGGGCAATTTATAGTAGTGTAACAGTAATGTACAGTACTGTGCAAAAGTTTTAGGCAGGTGTGAAAAAATGCTGTAAAGTAAGAATGCTTTCAAAAATAGACATGTTAATAGATTATATTTATCAATTAACTAAATGCAAAGTGAGTGAACAGAAGAAAAATCTAAATCAAATCCATATTTGGTGTGACCACCCTTTGCCTTCAAAACAGCATCAAGCATAAATTCTTCTAGGTACACTTGCACACAGTTTTTGAAGGTACTCGGCAGGTAGGTTGGCCCAAACATCTTGGAGAACTAACCACAGTTCTTCTGTGGATTTAGGCAGCCTCAGTTGCTTCTCTCTCTTCATGTAATCCCAGACAGACTCAATGATGTTGAGATCAGGGCTCTGTGGGGCCATACCATCACTTCCAGGACTCCTTGTTCTTCTTTACGCTGAAGATAGTTCTTAATGACTTTCGCTGTATGTTTGGGGTCGTTGTCATGCTGCAGAATAAATTTGGGGCCAATCAGATGCCTCCTGATGGTATTGCATGATGGATAAGTATCTGCCTGTACTTCTCAGCATTGAAGAGACCATTAATTCTGACCAAATCCCCAACTCCATTTGCAGAAATGCAGCCCCAAACTTGCAAGGAACCTCCACCATGCTTCACTGTTGCCTGCAGACACTCATTCGTGTACGCTGTCCAGCCCTTCGGCGAACAAACTGCCTTCTGCTACAGCCAAATATTTCAAATTTTGACTCATCAGTCCAGAGCACCTGCTGCCATTTTTCTGCACCCCAGTTCCTGTGTTTTCGTGCATACTTGAGTCGCTTGGCCTTGTTTCCACGTCGGAGGTATGGCTTTTTGACCGCAAGTCTTCCATGAAGGCCACTTCTGACCAGACTTCTCTGGACAGTAGATGGGTGTACCAGGGTCCCACTGTTTTCTGCCAGTTCTGAGCTGATGGCACTGCTGGAGATCTTCCGATTGCGAAGGGAAGTAAGCATGATGTGTCTTTCATCTGCTGCAGTAAGTTTCCTTGGCCGACCACTGCGTCTTTAACGTTGCCCGTTTCTTTGTGCTTCTTCAAAAGAGCTTGGACAGCACATCTGGAAACCCCTGTCTGCCTTGAAATTTCTGCCTGGGAGAGACCTTGCTGATGCAGTATAACTACCTTGTGTCTTGTTGCTGTGCTCAGTCTTGCCATGGTGTATGACTTTTGACAGTAAACTGTCTTCAGCAACCTTACCTTGTTAGCTGAGTTTGGCTGTTCCTCACCCAGTTTTATTCCTCCTACACAGCTGTTTCTGTTTCAGTTAATGATTGTGTTTCAACCTACATATTGAATTGATGATCATTAGCACCTGTTTGGTATAATTGTTTAATCATACACCTGACTATATGCCTACAAAATCCCTGACTTTGTGCAAGTGTACCTAGAAGAATTGATGCTGTTTTGAAGGCAAAGGGTGGTCAAACCAAACATGGATTTGATTTAGATTTTTCTTCTGTTCACTCACTTTGCATTTAGTTAATTGATAAATATAATCTATTAACATGTCTATTTTTGAAAGCATTCTTACTTTACAGCATTTTTTCACACCTGCCTAAAACTTTTGCACAGTACTGTATACTAATTTGTTTTTGTCAGGAAGGGGTTGTAAAGGTTTGTGAGTTGACTTAATTTTTGCACAGGGCTAAAAATCAGGTGTCCTCAGAGTTGTTAAAAAGAGCTGCCTAGTAACCTCCCAGATGTGGATTTGTTTTCATCAAGGAAAGTCAGTAGATTTTGTAGCCGGTTGTGTGCATGATTTGTAAACCATGAACCGGGTGTAAATAACTTGTGCAAGATGGAGGAAGAATGTAGCATATCAATTGAGCACCTTTTCATTTCACTGCACTTTCTTTTCCAAAGGCTCGATATGCCCAATCGTAGTTATGCCCAATCTTAGCATTTTATTGAATTGTAGAATCTTAGGACAGATCCACCAATTTTTATATTATATGATGGTTTATTTTAAAGGCTGGTATTGCTTTGAGGCGAATATCCCGGAAATGCTTATATCAATTGTAACATAACACTAACATGGTTGATTCGCACAGGAGTAAAAAGACACAGGACGCTTGAATTTGACATTTTACAGATGGTCCTGATTTCCTGTAAAAAAAAAAAAAAAATCAGACAGAGGACCTATGAAAATTATCTGGGATAAAAAGAAATTTTTAGTCCTGTGCAAATCTGGCTTTATAAATTACTGTTGTCAGCTCGTTGGTGTACAGAGTGCCGTGTGCCAGAGGATATTGTGGAGCTGTAAGCTGCATTAAGTAGTGTTTTTGTTAACGTTTGTTTACTGTCTGTTTTCTCTCTTCAGGTTAACAAAACCCTTGTCGTTTGCGGACTGTGTGGGAGATGAACTCCCATGGGGATGGGAGGCTGCTTATGATCCTCAAATTGGCATCTACTACATGGACCACACGAACAGTAAGTGCTCATATTAAGTGTCATAGACTATTATGTTGTACTTTACAAATACAAAGCATGTTGTTTCCAATTTTCTAAAGGGGCAGGCACAGTACAGCACAGGGTAACGTGATGTGAGAGGTGGTTTGTCCAAAGGCAACTGCTATTACCTGAGATCTCATTGTTCCCAAATCAAAACTTTAACACATGTAAAGTATGATATTACCTATAACAATATACTTCTTAGTCCTGTGTCTCGACTATCTGCTGCCTTCATGAGGGCATGTTAAGTTGATTCTGATTTTAAATCTAACCTTTTTACATCCAATCGTGGGGTTCAGTAATTCATAACACACATTACTTCATAACATCTTTGTTTTCTTACTGTAAATGAAGATGGACCTTCAGGAAACTCATCATACTTGTTTAACTTGTATCTTGTTTCCATGAGCACAGATTGACCACCAATCCAAGCTGATCTTGGTTCTCTCGCATTGATAATCTACACAAGTTGAGTGAACAGACTCCCTTTCCATGCAGAGCTTCTGTCACGCAGACACGAGTCACATGATGATTTTAGTTTAATGATTCACCATGCAGTGCGCCCCCCTGTCGTCGCACACGAGTCACATGATGATTTTAGTTTAATGATTCACAGTGGAGAGAGTAAAGATTAACTAAAAATGATTTTAGTAGGGGGCTCCCGAGTGGCGCTTCCGGTAAAGGCGCTCCGTGTGGAGTCCAGGCTATTCCACTGCCGACCGTGGACGTGAGCTCCCAAGGGGCGGCGCACAATTGGCCAAGCGTCGGCCGGGTGGAGAGGGCAGGACTTAGGTCGGCCAGGGTGTCATCAGCTCACCGTGCACAAGCGACACTGTAGCTCTGAGGTGGCTGCATGCAGAGTGGGGAAAAAAAAAAGCGGTCAGCTGACGGCACACATTTCGGAGCACAGCGTATGTTCATCTTTGCCGCTACCGAGTTAGTGCGGTGGTGGTAACAATGAGCTGAGCCTAAATAATACAATTGGCTATTTCAAATTGGGAGAAAAATGGGGTAAAATCAATTGGCAACTAATGAACTAAAGAAAAAAAAAAAAAAGATTTTTGTGTTTTCTTTATTGGCACTTATTCGTAATGTTTTATAATTGTATTGCTTTTGTTATTTATCATCTCTGGATGCTTTACATTACATTGACCTGTGTCTGATTTAAATACAAAGACGAAACCTCAATTACGCATGTGGAGGCAGTTTGCGGCCGTCTGCTATCACACAGAGCATTACAGTTTTGTGCTGCTTCTCATTTTCAGTCGCGATTACTCAAAGCCTAATACTGAAACGCTGAAATGCTAAAAGCTTCTCTTTGAATTCCTCAGGAAGCTAATGACGCTTCTTTGAAAATGGCTGCCTGTATGTCATGCTTGATTAGAGCTCAGACAATAACATTTTTGTTTCTTTTCTCGGCAGTAAGTCTAGTTGCAGCTTGTGTATTCGGACAGTGATGGCTTTGTTCGTCTTTTCTCTGCAGTCAGTCACGTTGCTGTTTGTGTACTCAGGTAGTCACGTCTTTTTGTTGCTGATTTTAATACATGTATCACTATACTCAGGGCCGGCCTTAAGGCAAGGTGAGCGAGGCGGCCGTCTAGGGCCCCCACCCTTTAGAGGGCCCCGTGCTCAACCGGACTGCCGTGAGATTTAATGTGTTCGTTACGTGCTCGCAAAATGCTCAGGGGTGCAAATTTGGCACTGTGGTGCTAGATTCTAGCGCTAGGGTACCTTATAGCTCCAGCAACATTACATTCTGGCGCCAGTAGACATGTTTGTTTATTTTTTTGTAATTGTTTTCTTTTTTATTCCTTAACAACCATTGATAGTTTTTAATTGGGTCTGGGCTACTCACATGACTCACCCACACTCCACATACACAGGAGAGAAGGTTTGTGTTGTGTGGGCAAGTGATACAGTAGCAAACATGTCGCAGCGCATTTTATCAATTAAATCTTATTATCAATTTATCAATTAAATCTTTCTTCAGCAAGTCAAAAAGTTATATGGGCAATTAGTAGACTTAACAGGTGACAATACTTTGTGTTCGCAAGCCTCTTCATTTTACCGCGAAAGTTAAGCTTTGCTAGTTTATAAACACATTTTGTTGATTTAAAACATAGTCATGCTTTGGTTAGATGCATGTAAATTTAATTTATCAGTGCAAAGCTGAATTCACAAACTGTTGTTTAGATTTTTTACCCAGTAAATTACTCTGTTTCTGAATGTAGTAATAATAATAATAATAATAATAATAATAATAATAATAATAATAATATTACAGGCTGCTATGAGTTTTACCATGGATGAGCATATGGCAGAATGTCCTTTTTACAAAATATTACAAATATGGATGCGATTAGATATGGGGTACATTTTGTTAAACACAACACAAAGCACTAAAAACTAATTGAAGGGGGTGGGAGACAAAGTGGCATTGCACACAGTGTCAAAGATTTTTTTTGTTATTATTTATTTATTTATTTATTTATTTACGCATGCATGCTTGGTGTTCTTTCCCAACAAGCCTTGCAGCTCAGGTCACAGTCATTTGTTTACAATAAACACAGGGGTGGACACTATTGCTTTGCTTCCAACAATCCTAACAATTATTTGGAGCTTTTTGTTACAAAAAAAAAAAAAACTACACAAGAATATAAAAGCACTGCCATGATCGTTTGCTGCTTGCTCGCTAAAGTTGTCTGTTTCCTACTCACCGCGGATGTGGGTTACATGTTTACACTCACTAGTCACTTGCTTGGTCAGTGTTGTAACATATTTCCACCCACCCCGCTTTGGGAAAGGGTTCGAAAAAAATCAGGGGCAGCTTGGCTTGGCAGCCAATGTAAGTCAGCTTAATTAACATGGAAACGGGGGCACCAGAGTTTTCAGTCTTGGTTGAGTGGTGCATGGAAACGAGGTATTAGCCTCTTTCACATTACAGGGCTGATCATTTTTGTGTATAACTTGACCCCTTTGGAAGGTAACAGATGGCCCCTTTATTC
Organism: Acipenser oxyrinchus oxyrinchus; assembly: GCA_030684275.1. Lineage (NCBI taxonomy): Eukaryota > Metazoa > Chordata > Actinopteri > Acipenseriformes > Acipenseridae > Acipenser > Acipenser oxyrinchus. The sequence goes on from CM060247.1 coordinate 51,624,445, forward strand.
TAACTTGGTCATTTTATGTACATGAGAAGTTTTTATAAACTGCTGCAATCACTAGCTAAAATGTTAGTCAACTTGAATTTCTTATACATTTTACACTGTAGAGACACTTGGTATACAGTAGATGTGAAATTGATTTTAGATAAATTGTGTGTCATTTTATGTTTTAGTCATCACATTGTGGTTTATTTACAGCCTCAAAAAGGCCTTAATATAACCAATAACCTGTTTCCCTGCAACACTGTCCCTTGGGGAGTGTAGAATGTTGGTCTGTATGATCACTGAAACAGAAAATGTTGCAATGTGAATCTTAATAACAAGGAAACAAGAATTTTGTGAGATAAATCTGATATTTCACACCCATACCATGCTGTTTTGTACTAAAAAGATCCTTGTTAATAAAATTAGACATTCATTCTGACATTTGGAAATTGTATTAGTGAGCTGTAAGCACAGTGTGGAAAAGCTATTTACAGTTTTCTTGTCGATGGAATGGCAGGTGAAGACGGCTACAAAGGCCTTTTCCATGGTCACTGTGAGTTTGCCCTGACATATTCACCCGTCTTTGAGTGTCACTTGAACTTTTGTTTTTCTTTTTTGAGGTTGGTTTGGTATATTGTTCTGAAAGAATTCATTTTGTTAGAATCGCCAGGAGGCAACCTGCCTCTTAGAAGGTTCAAAGGCAGGTCAAGTGTGATATGCCAAACAGCCATAGTAGAGTGGTTGTTATAATCCACCTGACTGGAATGTGGAGGGCCGGGCGTTTCTCTTGAACTTGTGTGATTTTGTTTTCAGACTGAACCCCTTTTCTAGTGACTGCTTTTAAAAATAGTCTCTTGTTTTTCAGACACTCCATGACAGATTTTTTTTTCTTCTTTTTGAAAATGTCAGTGCCTACATATTGCCTTTCTTTTTATATAGATCAGTAACCTTGCTCAACATTTCTTGATGATGATGATAAAAAAGTGTAGCTATTGGCAAAGGATATGTTGTGCTTTCTGCCATAAAAATATAAGTAATAACCAGGGGAAATTCAGTTATGGACACTAAGTGCATGTTTAAAATGACTTTACAGTACTGTTGAAAGCAGAGAAAAAGCATTGCTGCCCTTAGAGAACTTTTTTTTTCATATTTGGAAACTGATTTACGATGTACGTACAGTATTTACAACTATTACCACATGGTTTCTCTTTTTATGATCTGAACAGTGGTGGATGTAAAAACTGACCCACAAGATTAATGTGTTGCAGTATTTACTGTAGGTCTGCAGTATTTACTGTAGGTCTGCTGCTGCTGTTTATTTACTGTAGTAGATTATTAACTCGTTCAGCAATAACTTCACAGGATGACCCTATGTTAACTAAATAGTTTAAGTGCCTTCTGCTGATAAAAAAAACCAGACATTCGTATTGTGACAGGGCAGTGGACCTGCACATGTGAATAGTGTGTTTGTTCTGTGTGATCAGTTTTTTTTGTAAATAAAGTTTTAAATGTTTTTGAATTTAAGTTTGGCAGGGATTAAAAAATCCCATATCTGCCAAATCCATGTGCAGAATGTTGCTGGGGCTTAATTGAATAATTAGTGATCAATTAAGCCTAGCCACATGGTACAAAAGAGGAGCCAGATCCTTTGTTTAGAGAGAAGGAGATGGTTCAGTGAAGGTTTTGCTAAGCCTGAACAGTGTAGGAGAGAGAAGGAAAGTTCTGGTCACCTTGTTGCAAAAAGGATGTTGCTGCTCTAGAAAGAGAGCAACCAGAATTATCTTGGGTTTAAAAGGCATGTCATATGCAGACAGGTTAACAGAATTTAATCTATTCAGTCTTGAGCAAAGAAGACTACGCAGCGATGTGATTCAAGCATTCAAAATTCTAAAAGGTATTGACAATGTCGACCCAGGGGACTTTTTCAACCTGAAAAAAGAAACAAGGATCAGGAGTCACCAAATGGAGATTAGATAAAGGGGTATTCAGAACAGAAAATAGGAGGCACTTTTTTACACAGAGAATTGTGAGGGTCTGGAACCAACTCCCCAGTAATGTTGTTGAAGCTGACACCCTGGGATCCTTCAAGAAGCTGCTTGATAAGATTCTGGGACCAATAACCAAACGAGCAAGATTGGCCGAATGGCCTCCTCTTGTTTGTAAACATTCTTATGTTCTTATGAAAGAACAGGTCATTTTAAGCACTGAGATAGCTGTGCTTGATTTTTTTTTAAGCCTTTTGTTTTGTTCCTGTGTTTTGTTTGTTTTGTAATTAATAAAAGTGCGAGTATGCGCTGAACTGCAGTTGCCGCCTCTGGGTTTGCTGTTCCTGCTGCTGATCAACCTTGACTGCCCGCCATTTTACCATATATAAATGTTCCTATAGTTTTCTGTTTCGAGTTATATTTCCTATTTCTTTAACGTCTGAAGTGTTGAAAGTAGAAGTTAAAATTGATCCCACACTAAACGAACAAACCTTGAATAAATAGTTCAGTTAAAAGTCTTGTATCACCGGCTGCTTGTTTGGTTAATGCGATTTCTGATGTACTACAGTGACCTAAAAGAACAGACATCATATTTGAAACACAAAGTGTGTGTTTCTCACAGTTTAGACAAATTATTTTTGTTTCTTTTCCCACAAGACACAAAAGTAATGTTTTTATTGTGCAAAAAGGATGTTTTGCCTTGAAAAAAAAAAGTCAGTTGTAATGTAATTTGAACTGTCTGTTGACGTACGTACAAGAATAGGTTTTAAATTCAAGTAAAGGCTCTTATGATAACTGACAATATCATATATATTATGTATTTATCTGAATGTTGGACGAAACACCGGCCTCCAGGTTCGAAAAGCAACAGACTGTTTGCTGTGCCAGAAAAACAAGGTTCCATTTGCAGAGCACAGCCTCAATTCAATCAGCTATAGTACAACTGACACTTCATTACTGTATTTCTTGGTAATTGCATTGGAGTTTGGCTGCTTCAGTTGATCTCAGGCATTTCCTGGGAGGACTGATGTCTACTATGGTCACCTCCTGTTTAAATGTTGGTGCCTGCTTTTTTCATTGCATTGTTTCAAGAAAGTGGAGGGGTGGGGTTTCCTCTCTATAAAAGGGGGGCACGTTGCAGCACCCTAAAGCAGTGTACAGTATATTGTCTAATAAGGAGATCTTTAGATGTTCCTTGGTAACTATTGACTTGTCAACAGATACTGTATGGCTAACGACAATCTTTGTACAATGTATATACAATAACAGTATTCTGAATTACTGTGACCACTTACTGTAGTAATAAAGAAAAGGTTGCAAAATAAGGTTCTGTATTGAGGTGGATTGCATCTTGAAATCGGTGTGTGATAGTACTGCATTTTAAATAATTAACAAAATTATTAACAAGAGTCTTGTGCCGCATTTGCTTCTGAAACCAGTCTGTAAACTCATTCCAGTATCAAACAGGGGCTCCCATTGGTTCAGTCTGCAATCCAGTCTCCAAAGGTTAAAGATTAGTTCTATGTGTTGTGTTTTGTGTAATCGATTTAAATTAATTCAACCAGTATAATTAATTCTTAGTCCTCTGTTTTATTTTCTCCTTTTTTACTACAATCTGTTGTTTAAAACTCCCTTCTTGTGCTACACAAATGGGTTGTTCATTCTCTTGTCAGTCGTCGGCTCATGTACCTCCTTTCCTGGCTGCTTCGAGGCAATTTTTTTTAATCCTAATATTCATTTTTCATTCAAAGTAGAAAAAGCGCATGAGCAGGTTTATTTAGGAGCAGCCGAGTTCCAGAAGTCATGTGTCATAGAAGAATTTTTCACAAGAAGCATATTTTGTTATCAAACCAGATCCATTCAAGTTCAAATCACGTTGCTATCACTCTGCTGCCAACAGAATCAAACTGGCTCAATTTAAAAATCACAGTGGCAGATGGAAAGCAGGTCTTAGTGTCTTGTCTGTCTGTCTGTCTGTCTGTCTGTAAAGGCAACTTAAATAGTGGTCTGCAGAAAGTCAATCTTGTTTGCATTAAAAACCTGTCCCCAACAATTCCAAAAACATACGTGTACAGACCCTCCCAAATTGCAAATAAAATGCGTAATGCATGGTGTGCTAAGTTAAAATTGTTTGCCCAAGGAAGGAAATTATCCCTGTCTGAAAATACTACAAGGCACAACTGTTGGGTACATTTTAAATGTTATGATTGTAGAAAATACTGCTGAAAGGATATGACCACCATGGCAATTTGATACTCCATAATTCTTACCAGTGGCATTAGACCAATTAATAAATAGCTTAATAACAGCCTAATTTGGGCAATTGATAAATGTGCATTTCCACTCAAGTAACATGATTTTCCTGAAGTGCTTGTTAATGCAGTAACATATGTGATATAACTAAGTTGGGCTGCAAATTGCAGGAGGTAGATGCATTTTATCGTTTTTTTATGGAAATGATGATCGGAGTGAGATGAAGAAAAACCCTCCTCAGAGAAAGCTGGTTGTTCTTCATAGCAGACAATGTACATGCTGTACATAGGCATGCAGAGTGGCTTTTAAGGGTTTGGGCCAGTGTCTGTTTGGCCAAAATTAAGTCTGGATTTTAGTTTTAAAGTGTGGCTTAGGTAACAAAGGGGAGAAAAAACAACTATTTTTAAACAATTGTTGAGTGAAACAAATGACAGGGCAAACTCAGTGAAGCATGCAAGCCACATTCCTAAACTAATACCAGCAATGGAACTAATGTACAACAAGCTTTAAAACCTAGCCTGACAGCTATTCTGACATTTTTAGATTAATGACTGAATGAGTAAAACATCTGTGGCATCTTTTGAAATATGTTGGAGATTTAATATATATATAATATATATATATATATATATATATATATATATACAGTACTGTGCAAAAGTTTTAGGCAGGTGTGAAAAAATGCTGTAAAGTAAGAATGCTTTCAAAAATAGACATGTTAATAGTTTATATTTATCTATTAACAAAATGCAAAGTGAGTGAACAGAAGAAAAATCTACATCAAATCAATATTTGGTGTGACCACCCTTTGCCTTCAAAACAGCATCAATTCTTCTAGGTACACTTGCACACAGTTTTTGAAGGAACTCGCAGGTAGGTTGGCCCAAACATCTTGGGAGAACTAACCACAGTTCTTCTGTGGATTTAGGCAGCCCTCAGTTGCTCTCTCTTCATGTAATCCCAGACAGACTCGATGATGTTGAGATCAGTGCTCTGTGGGGCCATACCATCACTTCCAGGACTCCTTGTTCTTCTTTACGCTGAAGATAGTTCTTAATGACTTTCGCTGTATGTTTGGGGTCGTTGTCATGCTGCAGAATAAATTTAGCCAATCAGATGCCTCCCTGATGGTATTGCATGATGGATAAGTATCTGCCTGTACTTCTCAGCATTGAGGAGACCATTAATTCTGACCAAATCCCCAACTCCATTTGCAGAAATGCAGCCCCAAACTTGCAAGGAACCTCCACCATGCTTCACTGTTGCCTGCAGACACTCATTCGTATCGCTCTCCAGCCCTTCGCTAACAAACTGCCTTCTGCTACAGCCAAATATTTCAAATTTTGACTCATCAGTCCAGAGCACCTGTTGCCATTTTTCTGCACCCCAGTTCCTGTGTTTTCGCATAGTTGAGTCGCTTGGCCTTGTTTCCACGCCGGAGGTATGGCTTTTTGGCCGCAAGTCTTCCATGAAGGCCACTTCTGACCAGACTTCTCCGACAGTAGATGGGTGTACCAGGGTCCCACTGTTTTCTGCCAGTTCTGAGCTGATGGCACTGCTGGATATCTTCCGATTGCGAAGGGAAGTAAGCATGACGTGTCTTTCATCTGCTGCAGTAAGTTTCCTTGGCCGACCACTCGCGCTTCACGGTCCTCAACGCTGTCCGCTTTGTGCTTCTTCAAAAGAGCTTGGACAGTACATCTGGAAACCTCTGTCTGCCTTGAAATTCCTGCCTGGGAGAGACCTTACTGTTGCAGTATAACTACCTTGTGTCTTGTTGCTGTGCTCAGTCTTGCCATGGTGTATGACTTTGACAGTAAACTGTCTTCAGCAACCTCACCTTGTTAGCTGAGTTTGGCTGTTCCTCACCCAGTTTTATTCCTCCTACACAGCTGTTTCTGTTTCAGTTAATGATTGTGTTTCAACCTCCATATTGAATTGATGATCATTAGCACCTGTTTGGTATAATTGTTTAATCATACACCTGACTATATGCCTACAAAATCCCTGACTTTGTGCAAGTGTACCTAGAAGAATTGATGCTGTTTTGAAGGCAAAGGTGGTCACACCAAATATGGATTTGATTTAGATTTTCTTCTGTTCACTCACTTTGCATTTAGTTAATTGATAAATATAATCTATTAACATGTCTATTTTTGAAAGCATTCTTACTTTACAGCATTTTTTCACACCTGCCTAAAACTTTTGCACAGTACTGTATATATATATATATATATATATATATATATATATATATATATATATATATATATATATATATAAAGTTTGAGAAAAAGGAAAACTGCTGTGTACCAAAATGATCAATAAGAAAAAAGAAAAAAAGAGAAAAGGATATTTCAGGTACTTAAAAAGGTAGAATAATTGATTACAAATCAATTATCAGGACGTTTCGGACTACAAGTCCTTCATCAGCTGAATACAAAAAACAGTGCTTTAAGAATTGCTTTAAGAAGTTCGCCCTCCCGAGTCAGCGCAGGGGTGGTAGCGGTGAGCTGAGCATAATAAAATAATTGGCGATTCCAAATTGGGAGAAAATAATAAAAATAATTGGCAACGACTAAAGTTATTTTTTTTTAAAAAGGCAGATGCTGACATTCCAGTAGTTTTAAGTTCTAAAACACACCCATGCAATGCATACAACACATAAGTTCAGTACATTAACAGCTATAGCTCAAGTTGTGTGTATTTTCTTTCCATTCTAAAGTTACTGGCAATCGTTGTTTTTTATGTATTGAAGCTAAAGCTTTCCATTTTTGTTTGACAACTTTAAATAAACTTTGCACATACCAGTGACCCAATCAGGACTTTTCATATAGTTTCAGAGATTTCTTGAGATGTTTTGATAAATGACATCTGTAACTATCACACATAAGGGTGTACTGATTCACTGTGTATCAGGGAACTGTTATACTTGCTTTATATGATATATTGTATCATAATACAGGTGTGTATTGTTTATAACTAGGAACCTGTTAGTTTTTACGTCCATCCATCTATCTGTATGTCATACATACAGGGAATGTAGATCGTGGGAATAGACTTTGATACGGCGCAAAAATTCAAGCAGCTCGGCTTTGTTTGATGGCTTGTGACCATCCATCTTCCTCTTGATCACATTCCAGAGGTTTTCAATGGGGTTCAGGTCTGGAGATTGGGCTGGCCATGACAGGGTCTTGATCTGGTGGTCCTCCATCCACACCTTGATTGACCTGGCTGTGTGCATGGAGCATTGTCCTGCTGGAAAACCAATCCTCAGAGTTGGGGAACATTGTCAGAGCAGAAGGAAGCAAGTTTTCTTCCAGGACAACCTTGTACTTGGCTTGATTCATGCCATAGCTGCCCGATTCCAGCCTTGCTGAAGCACCCCAGATCATCACCGATCCTCCACCACATTTCACAGTGGGTGCGAGACACTGTGGCTTGTAGGCTCTCCAGGTCTCCCTTCTAACCATTAGACTACCAGGTGTTGGGCAAAGCTGAAAATTGGACTCATCTGGGGGTGCTTCAGCAAGGCTGAAATCGGGCAGATTTGTCTTTGTGAAGGACGATGAATCAAGCCAAGTACAAGGTTGTCCTGGAAGAAAACTTGCTTCCTTCTGCTCTGACAATGTTCCCCAACTCTGAGGATTGTTTTTCCAGCAGGACAATGCTCCATGCCACACAGCCAGGTCAATCAAGGTGTGGATGGAGGACCACCAGATCAAGACCCTGTCATGGCCAGCCCAATTTCCAGACCTGAACCCCATTGAAAACCTCTGAATGTGATCAAGAGGAAGATGGATGGTCACAAACCATCAAACAAAGCCGAAGCTGCTTGAATTTTTGCGCCAGGAGTGGCATAAAGTCACCCAACATCAATGTGAAAGACTGGTGGAGAGCATGCCAAGACGCATGAAAGCTGTGCTTGAAAATCAGGGTTATTCCACCAAATATTGATTTCTGAACTCTTCCTAAGTTAAAACATTAGTATTGTGTTGTTTAAAAATGAATATGAACTTATTTTCTTTGCATTATTTGAGGTCTGACAACACTGCATCTTTTTTGTTATTTTGACCAGTTGTCATTTTCTGCAAATAAATGCTCTAAATGACAATATTTTTATTTGGAATTTGGGAGAAATGTTGTCAGTAGTTTATAGAATAAAACAAAAATGTTCATTTTACCCAAACACATACCTATAAATAGTAAAACCAGAGAAACTGATAATTTTGCAGTGGTCTCTTAATTTTTTCCAGAGCTGTACATTATGATTTTTTTTAAACGATTCCTTACTTGTCGCTCAGGGCAAGTCCTTCTACCATGTAGTAAGCTCTACTGCACTTGCAGTACCTTGCTGGGATGATTACTAAGGAAGCCATATGTACAGAATAATAGAGTTGTGTGTTGGGAGTGGCTCTTGAATTCCTGTTTGATTTCAGAGACGACCCAGCTGGAGGATCCACGGAAGCAGTGGCGGAAGGAGCAGGAGCGGATGTTGAAGGAATACTTGACGGTGGCGCAGGATGCCCTCAGCACTCAGAAGGAGCTTTACCAAGTGAAGGAGCAGAGGCTGGCGCTTGCCCTAGATGAGTATGTGCGTTTGAATGATGCCTACAAAGAAAAGTCCAGCTCCCGGACAAGTTGTGAGTACCAAACAGAACGTAGGAATAATTGCTTTATACTGTTGTGCAAAAGACTTAGACATGTTGCATTTTTCTACTCTGTTGCATTATGAACATCAACAATTTCCTCAAAGCCGCCACTAGTGTTTAATACTATTATAACAACCTTGACTTGCATAAAGAAGGAAAAACATGGAGTGAAATAGCTCGCATCACTTGATTTTCAAGGTGTGGTATCCGAAGCATAATCAACAAGTACAGAGAAACGTCATCTGTAATTGATAAACTGAGGACTGGAAGACCCAAAAAGCTGTCTAACAAGGATAAGCAATACTTGAAGATAATAACCTTAAGGAATAGAAAGAAGACAAGCGTTGAATTGACAACAGAACTGACAGAAGGCACAGGTGTCGTTGTCCATCAAATCAACAGTACGAAGGTCACTCTTGAAATCAGGACTTAAAGGATGTGTTGCAGTAAGAATACCCCTGTTAAGAAAGGGGAACAAGGCATAAAATATGCACAAGAACACAGAAATTGGACTATGAAACAATGGTCAAGGTGCTTTGGACTGTTGATGGATGGACAACGACACCTGTGCCTTCTGTCAGTTCTGTTGTCAATTCAAAGCTTGTCTTGCCGGGTCTCAAATAATCGCCTGTCTCCAATACGCGCCGGGTCTGCTGGCAAATATTGTAAAGAAACGCTGGGTCTCTGTCATTGAAGCTGTGGAAGATGAGGAGGAGCTTGAGTGTAATGAACTGCTAATAAGTGACAGCGATGAAAGTGACTCTCAGGATTAATAAATAATAATAATAGAAAATGTAATTTAAGTTAAGCCTACATGTAATGCATATTTGTTTAATGCAGTTATTACGTTATTAAAAGTTTTGATAATTAAGTTTGCTGAAAGTAGGCCAGATACAAAGTTCTTGGTGTTTTTTTAAGGTGTTTTGTTGTATTAACAATGTACAAGTTTGAGATTAAACAATAAATAACTTTTTTGATAATGATACTTATTGCTTTTATTGTTCATTTTTAAAAACATTTCAGAAGTTAATAATAATAATAATAATAATAATAATAATAATAGTAATAATAATAATAATATTATTGTGCTGTAAGCGTAGCCTACACGCCTGTGTTCTGATATCTACAGGGCTGTCTTTTAGTGGATTTAGTTGTTGTTGTTGTTGTTGTTGTTATTCTTATTAACAGTGGTAGATCTAATTCCGTTTTTAAATACAAATTTGTACTTCTGCTTGTTTGTTTTGCATACCGTATCCTTGTTAACCAGCGCATATGAAAAGACCATAATAATGCTTTCGCTTTATACTTGAGGGTGTACAATACAATGGCATTTTGTTATAAGAAAAAACAAAAACCTGTTACTTAGTTCCCACTGACACACAACCTTTTAACAAAGTTGCTGGAATGTTTAAATTGAGTTACGATGCTGCTACAAGGTTGTGTGTTAGCGGCTTCTCAATGACTGCATGAAGCATGTGAAGCTAGAGATCAAATATAAATGCTGGTCTCCAATAAGTGCCGGGTCTGCTGGCAAATATTGTAAAGAAAATCAAAGAGAATGACAACATGTAAGTGAATTCTGTAAATGTAAACACATGAAAATAGGTTACAATTTGGATGGTATGTTTTAACGTTGTGTGCCCAGCACTGCATTATTTAAATTGTGACTGTTGAATGTAAATGAAACTCTGGGGTGATAATGATAATGGTGATTAACTGTGTTATTTCTTTTGGTGTGTTGTTTTTATTTTGCAGTATTCTCAGGATCTTCTTCAAGTACAAAATATGACCCTGACATTCTAAAAGCAGAAATATCAACTACAAAAGTCAGAGTAAGTTCACCTTGATAAATTAAGAGTGTACTGGTTTGAAGTAAATGCCTATAATATATTTGAGCTAAAAACCTTTTAGAACCTTCACACAAAAGGTTTATCAAAACCACTGAGGTGTGTCTTATTTAAATAAACAATAAAAGATACATTTAGCAGAATCCTGTGTGAATCAGTGGCATCTGTAATCTGTATTAACTGGTTTCCAGATCTATTCAATACTGAATTCGGTCAGCGGGGGTTTCAGACAGATTCCACCAGCAGGGATATTTTTTTGTTTAAATCACGATTTCCTTGTTGTATTTTTGTTTTTCCTTTTTGTGGACAGGATGTCTCTGAGAATGAGCTTTCTTCTCAGCAAACCAGCCTTGTAAAATAATGAATAGTAACACAGATCGGGTTTGCTCAACCCAGAGTAAGAGCAAGTGAAGTTGACCTTCCTATCCCCTCAGCTTTTAAAGTAAACCCAGTGTTTTTTTGGTTAGGATTTTTGGAAAGGTTTCTTGCCCCACATCATGCTTCGCAATACCAGTGTCATTAATGCCTCAATTTTCCTTAACATTGTACTCTATTTTAAAGAAATGTACTTGTGTCATTTCTTTTTAACAGGTAAATAAGCTGAAGAGAGAACTTTCACAAATGAAGCAAGAACTTCTGTACAAAGAACAAGGCTATGAAACCTTACAACAGTAAGTGTGATTGGGTGGTGAATAACTTCTTTTGGTGCCTTTCTGTTTGGATTGGATTGTTAAGAAAAATTAATCTGTGGTTACCTGCTTTAGACAAACAAGAACAATAAACAGTGATGCATTAACAGAGAGCTGCTAAATATGTAGGTTACAGGTTCGTTTGACACTAGTTAAAACATCTGTTATATTCTTTAATGAATGGATCATGTAAAATTGTAGTTTTGTTGACCAGTAAATTTAATAATTTATTGCGTGGCCTGTAGCTTCCATAAATTGAGAGGGTGTTCTGCAGTGCAAATGTTCCTTTCCATATCAGATATGGTTATTAAATTAAAAATACATATTTTAGTGGAGGCTTGGCCTGGAGTAAACCTAAAAAATACTTGAGACCTTTCTTAATGTAACTTAATAACCTTGTATTTATGCAAGCAATATTAAATGTCAAGCCTTGTAAATACATAAAAAATAATGTTTTTATTATTCATCTCAGGCTATGCAGAAAACTGTCTCAGGTGATCATTCCATTTGCTGAGGACTTGCACTACTACATTAATCTAAAAAAAAGAAAAAAAATGTAGTTGTAATATTCACCTAAAACAATACATGCCAACCAAAAATAATGTAGTTTTGAAAGGGCACATTTTTAACACAAACTGCCCGCTGAAGTTTCTGTTATCGTTCAGACTTCAGTAAAGGCATCGAAGCACTGGGACTGAAGTAATAATGCTCACATGGTTATGCTTGGATTAAAGGTTAGCCAAGCAGGCTGTTTTTATTATATGAATTCAACAATGAAGTATTGTTTTAAATCAGCTTGCTTACTTTCAAGCAAATTTGATAAAAATCCACAGTATGTTTGAAAGGTTGTCAACTGCACCACAGGCAAACAATGGGTGTTTGTTAGACATTCATTCAGTCTTTTTAGAACCTTTTTATAATAAAAAACGGAATGACTTCAAAGGGAAGCTTTGTTATGAAATACAGGTATTATTTAAAGTATGTATGTGTACTACACTGTAGTATTATTATTATTATTATTATTATTATTATTATTATTATTATTATTATTATTATTATTATTATTATAAACAAAAGATAGCTCAGCTGAATGTTGTTGTTTTTTTTTTATCTCAGCAGACCACACAATAAACAGTATAGCTGACTGAAAAATAAGCACATGAAAAAATCACTGTTTCTGTGAGCAAAGTTATTTTAAAATTGGAGTTTTAAAGAACAATTCTAGTTTTCCTTTGCCGAGAGGGAAAAAAAACCAGACTGTTTTATTTTGAAATTGATAATTACAGACAAAATTGATTTAAGTGAATTAATAGTCTGTGAAGTTACATCCAAGAGGTACCAGCACAGTCGGAGCTCTGAATCCCCAGCTATAATCTTTATTTATAAAACTGAATGACATGGCAATGACTTTGTATGTCTCAGAACATGCACATTCCTCATAGACCATACTAGAATCTTAAACTATGACCAGGAAGCCAGAACTGGCAGTATTTCACAACTTTGTCTTCTAGAATTGACCAAAAAATTTGTGGAGGCCAGAGCGGGTACGAGCTGAAGGAAGCGAAAGCCATTGTGTGTGAGCTCAAATCCATTCGGAAAGCTATCAGCTCTGGAGAGAAAGAGAAGCAGGATCTGATGCAGGTACTGTGGCCGATCTTTATGAAATAGTTTGTGAAAATGACAATATTTGAATAAGATTCAGATAAGCAAAGAAAATGTAGACATTGTATAACGCTTGAAAGTTGTTTAAAGGTTAAAAACTGAAAAGGCAATCCATTGTTTATTTTGTAAAAGTGTTCGTACAGTGTAGCCAACATTTATCTCTTGTAAATGTTGTAAGTATTTTAAAAAATACATTAATAATCATATAAATGTCCTTTTCAGAATGACAGTTACTGGTATTAAGATGTTATGAACTTGTAACATGTAACCAACTGTTGTTCAAAGGAACTTTATAACACCGTATTTCTATATTATAATGAATTAACAATAGCTATTGTTTTGATGTTATTATTTATTAAAACTTGTCCAGCCAGTCTATGGAGATATGTGTGGCTTTTCTGCTAATATGTTTTATTTGTATGGTGCCACAGAGCCTGGTGAAGTTAAAGGAGAGATTCCATTCAGACCAGTTCATCGACCCTGATCTACGCTCCACCTTGGCAGGGTCCCACCTCTCCCTGTCCAGGCAAAGGCTTGATGCTGGCTCTCAGACTGACGTCTCCGGAGAGGTGAGTGTGTCTTTGTGTGTCTGTGAGGAGTGGGAGGAGGGTTTTACTGAAAGTGTTTGCATCACCATCCCCTTGTAAACTGCCTCCTGATGTTATGTAGAAGCTAGTGAGTCAATTGGCTCTTACAGCTTTTGAAAGATGTGCAGATCAAGGAGCAGGGTTTGAGACCATACAGAATTTATTTTTTAGATATACTTGGTGTGCAAATGTATTACAACACCTCAAGATTTGTTGTTTATATCCTTTATTTATTTACCTGCATGAAAACCTCTGAGTGTGATAATTTCAATTTTCGGTCAGCAATCCACGACATAGAAACAATAGGCACTCGTGTGTGAAAATGTTCGACTGCTCTGTGTTTTAATTAGGCATCTTAAACAACTTCTAAAAAGTCTCATGCATTTGTGGCTATTTGTTCCTTTTTTCTTACTAATGAATTATATGTGTGGCCTATTAAAGTCATCATTTAAATTAGACAATCACTCATTTGCCTATTTGGACAATTTTCTAAAATTTTCAGTTACAGTGGTTTGATTTGATATGCACAGCAAATCAAAACAACAGAAGCAATGTATACAATGTTGTCGTGCAGTCCTGTGTGAGATGAGGTTTATCCTCTAAAAATCATTGTGATTTGGTGTTTTAGAAATAAACACTAAATCAACCAATTGCAATTCTTTAACTATCAGTGTCTTCTCAACCAGTGCTGTTTTATCTGAAAAAAAAAGTTTCCCTGTAAATTCTGGGATATTTTAGGGGAATTAAATTATAGGTTTTGCACTTTTTTTTTGATGTACATACAAAAAGTTAAAAATGTTGCTGCATTCATTCTGTCCCCTGTAATACTCCATGCAAAGTGTTTTTCCTCACTCCGCCAAAGAATTTCCCCCTTCTCCGGCTTTTTGAAATGCTTGTGCTTAGTATTGAAGCATATGATAGAAATCCAAGTCAAGTACAGGTCATCCTGGGAAATAAGCTGCTTATGGTGCACGATATCACACAAACTGGGCTGATTTTCACAGTAGAATGCTAATTGGGAGGGAGGTTTTTAATGGTATTAAAACTCAGCCAATGAAAGCAGTTACATGTGATGTTTTTCAGTGACAAACCTGATCATGTGATTGGAGAATGCTACAGTCCCAAAAAATACATGGGGTGGTGGGGAGGAAGGTTGGTGAATAGGATAAAATGATATATCATATTGTAAAAGTGTAAAAGAAATAGGGTTGTCACAGGTAAATATATTTTGCATTGAGGCTATTAGAAAACCATTGAGATGCTAACATTGAGGTTAATTACTAAAGGTAATTGCTAATCACAGGACATGGAAAGATGTCATTTGCTCCAGGTGACCTATAGACTGTTATCTGTTATCGCAGATAGTTTTTTGCTATTTAGTCGTGCTCAGTCAGTGGCTTATACTCTTTGTCTGTGTTACAGCTTGGCTTGAGAAGCAGGTGGAACCTCGCTGAAAAGGTCCGGCTAAGTCTGCAGTATGAAGAAGCCAAGCGAAGGTATTTCTATTAGTATCCCAGTCCTCAGAAATGTCCCTGTTGTTGCTACCCGTTTGAGACGAGAATGCAGCAGCAGCTTGACTGATGAAGAGTACTGAGGGCTAACTGTGTATTCAGAACTTTATTTAACCCCAATTCTGGCTTGGAAATGACTAGATCAATCTTCAAAGGTTAACAAAACTCAATATTCATGATCTCTCATATAAATCTAGCTGGCATTGCCGTTATCATTATTTTTAGATGTTGTTATATCTATCATCCTTAACTTCACTGATGTTATGAGAGCTGTCATTGCTGTGTCATGCAAAATCAAGCACATTACCCAACAGAAAATTGGTTAAAATATGACTATGCAACAGCAGAGGTAATTGACATTTGACAGTTCATATAGATTGTATATGTATTCTGTCCCTGGTGTTGTTGGTCCTGTGTAAAGAAATGTTTTAAACACCGATTTACTTGATTCATAAAGCTCTGTTACCTTGATTTAGCTGAGAGGTTGTATAAAAATTTAAATACATAATGTAGTTTCAAGGCTATATATGGACACAAGGCTTTTTTGTACCTTCTAACCTAGCAAACCTAGCAAAGTATGCTGTTGTTTAAAATGTGTTGTCTGGTTACACAGTAGAGAGGTGGGTTAATGTTTTATTTTGTGTATTCCATCATTCCGGTTGTTACTGTAATTCACAAATAAATAGCACCACCTGATGGTTATTTTAAGATATGACACTCTTTCTGGCTGCACAACAGATTGCTGCTGAAGGTGCTGGGGGTATATGTGGAAATGTTGTAGGGTTATGAAATGAATGTGGCAACAGGCTTTTAATATGATTCCTTAAGATGTTAATAATGCCTCTTCTGGAATCAATGCTTATGGACTGACCCTACATCGGTATTCTGAGTAGGAGGGAACTGATGCTTTGTTTTGCTTCTAGCATGGCTAATCTGAAGATTGAGCTGGCGAAGATGGAGAGCGAGGCATGGCCGGGCGCCCTGGACGTGGAGAAGGAAAAGCTGATGCTGATCAATGAGAAGGAGGAGCTCCTGAAGGAGCTGCAGTTTGTGACGCCCGTCGGCCTTGCAGGGACGAGCTCGAACACCTGGAGACTGAGCGCCAAAAACTAGAAGAGGACTTGCTCTCTGTCAAGAGCACACCCAGCCAGGCACTAGCTGAGAGGTGAGTGTACTGCTACCGGGTTTGGAATCAGACCCTGTCAATATATTAACCATTGTGACCTTTGACAAAACAACTTACATTCCTTTGCATGATGATGATTAAACACTTTGATGTTCATGTCACAAGTTTGGAGTTTTGAGAATGTTATCCTTTTTTTACCTTTGCATACAAGTTTTGTCATTCTTTATGAAAAATCGGAAGTTCAGAAATCACAGACATTATGAAGCAAATGTCCTATGGTCTGTGATGTTATCGATCTATCTTGCATTTATATAGTGCCCTTCATGTGTTCACATCACAGAGAGCTTCACATAAAAAGAACAAGGTACAGTTCTAACAGTTAAAGGCAGCTCTGAACTAATGGGTTTTCACTAGCTGACCAAACCACAACAACCAGTCTCAAACAATATGGTGACTATAGCTGAAATTGACAGGCTTTTGGAAGTGTATTCCCCTCAGTTTCTCTTTTGGCACATTTTTTTTTCTTCTTAATCTTCCTACAACTTTTTCTACAGTTTTATTATGTTTCAACCAAACCTTAGAACAAAAGTAACACAAATTAACTTTTGTATTAGTATTTATAAATCATTAACCCCTTTGCAGCCAAGCCTTTTTGTCATAGGTCGAACAGCCTATCAATCAAGCTGTGCAAGTAAACCAAGAAGTCTAGTGGGTTTGCAAAGTGCGTGACTGTCTCTGTACGAAGTTTGGTGCAGTTTAATGATGGAATGTTGTAGTTCCATAGTTGAGAAGGGATGCATAGCACAACATTGAACGTGGAAATTACCCAAAGACCAGTAGGGAAATTGAGCCGATGAAGGGGTTAACATTCTATGGAATTCTGTACAAGAGATTTGATTTAAAGGTTTTATTTTCTGTAATAAATCCTTCCATAGAAGTACAAGGGATGATGTTTGATTGGTTGGGCGGGGTGGTGGAATGAAAATATAAATTGGACACAGAATCCACAAATGCTATTTAAGGTACTGAGTTTGACAGAATGCTTCCCCACATCTTTATCAAACATTTTTTATTTTATATAGCGCCTTTCATAGTGAACCACCATCACAAAACACTTTACAAGATGCAGTAACAAGAAGAAAATCCATAATGCTTTAAATTTAGAGAAATGCATAAGACATGCTATACAGAAAAAAAACCAGTGCATAATACATGGTAGTAGCATAATAAATAGTAGCAGCAACACAACAGCTAATAGCAGATTTTAAAAGACCAATGTCCCAGCTCATCCTTGAACATGTTGGCACACATTGCAAGTGTAAAGCCAGCAAATTTCATGAGAATGAGGCAGCATTTATAAAAAGTGTATCTGTTTGAAAAACTGGGGTTTCCTGTGGCTCCAGTACAGTGCATAGTGTGCCTGTAATTAAAAACAAAACTACTACCAACACCTATTTCCCTTTTATGCTTGAAAAGCCAGGTCTCTGCAACCTCTTACATTTTTTCTTCTCTCTTAGATTGAAAGTGCAAGAGAAGAGAAGGGAGTTGATGCAGAAGTTGGAAGAGTCCACAAGACTTGCGATGCTCTTACATTCACAGCTTAAAAGGTGAGGCTTTCTAACATATTCTGAAAATAGCAGGGGCATGTCTTACTCTTTTTTTGATGGTTTTATCTAAAAGAACAAGGTTGTCCACAGGGGCAGTACAC
The DNA here is from genome assembly GCA_030684275.1 of Acipenser oxyrinchus oxyrinchus. NCBI lineage: Eukaryota > Metazoa > Chordata > Actinopteri > Acipenseriformes > Acipenseridae > Acipenser > Acipenser oxyrinchus. The sequence continues at coordinate 51,642,444 of CM060247.1, forward strand.
ATCCAGGGGGGGATTAGGGTCATTTATGGATACAATTCAAAAACTAAAAAGAAACAAAAGCTGTCAGAGAAGAATTTTGCACATATTGCACTGAAACAGTAATGTATGGTTTTACAGCCCCCGATTTTATTCCTAATCTTGGACTACCTAATAAAAAAGATCTACCTCATTGTAGGCACCAATAATTGGTACACTTGGCACCCCTGTATGCTGTATCAGTTTAAGAAGATTAAATTTAAGTTAAATTAATTATTAAATTAATTATTATGTGTGGGGGGGGGGATCTTGATCAGGAATTAATTTTATTTTAGGCTAGAGATGAAGTTAATAGATACCTGGACAAACATGAAAAGAATTACAGAAAGTCTGTTTCTTCTACTTCCACTGACTTTTTGTCAGCATTTCAAATAACAGTCATTACCATGAATGTGTGATGGTATGAAAACATGCAGAGTATTTAAATTTGCCAGTGGGAAACCATAAACCATTTCTAACTTTGCACGCAACAACACTGATTTGTGGCTACAAGTTTGCAATTTCATAGTACTCTGACAAAGATCCAAATATCTGAATTTCAACAAGCGTTGCCTAAAATGAAAAAATATATGCATGTTTGTGCCTATCCTTTGTTAAAAAAGTAAAATATTAGAATATTCATCTAATCTTTAAAGAATAGGTGAATATTAAAATATATATGTTCTTCCTACTCCTACAACATTATAAACTTAATGTATTGAGTGCACTTTTTCCTGCTTTGTTACAAGTTCTTCATCAAGCTGTCTGAGAAAACCTTTAGTGAGTGTGCCAATAAGTTAACATCTAAATTATTTTCCTTTTTTCCCCCAGCCTATCTGCTAGCACATTGTCTGTGTCTTCAGGAAGCAGCCTGGGCTCACTGGCGTCCAGCCGAGGTTCCCTCAACACCTCCAGCAGGGGCTCCCTCAACTCCCTCAGTTCCACCGATCTCTACTACAACCAAGCAGATCAGAACACGGACCTGGACTACCAGTACAAACTGGACCTCATGCTGCAGGAAAAGACTGGTTACATTCCCTCAGGACCCATCACCACCATTCATGAGAACGAGGTGGTCAAGTCCCACGGCAACTTGCGCTTCACAGACTCTTCTGAATCCCCTTCTCTGTGCCACAAGGTAAAGTCCACAGAGCCTTCCAAATCGATGACGTCGCTTTCCTCCAGGTCCTCGCTGTCCTCCCTTTCCCCTCCCAGTTCACCCCTTGTCTTGGAGGGAGCCTTTTACAGTCGACCTTAAGACTCCGTAACCACAGACTTTGAGGACAGTGAAATTGCAGAAGACTTTGCAGGCCTAAACTTTTATGAGAACCACATTTTATTAGACTCTGGAACAGAAGCCGGACAGTTTCTTCCTGGAGACAAGGAGCACAGTGAAGGGCTTGGGCGTCCCCTCTCCACATTACGGGAAGGTATGCCACTCTTGTGCTCTGCAAAGCAACACTAGTTTTTGTGTCTACAGCATCCCACTCTACCATACTTTTCAGCCATTATCATCTTCAACACAATTATGTATATCTGTTGTATCGATTTACATTACTTGCTCAAGGTTTTGGTGCAGACACACACACTTTCCTTGTGTTCCTTCAGGTACATTTTATGCCTATAATATAACTCTGTTCATAGCTCTTAAGTAGCTTCAGTAATGTGGTTTGTTATAAATGGATGACAGATTTATATCAGGATATAGAGCAAAATGTAGGTTGTCGCCTTGCCCATCATCCATATTGGTCTTTCCAGGTTTTTTTATCCGGTAGAGATCGCAGTTTGGCCTGTAGTTATGAAGCACCACAGGCCCGACTGGGCTGGTAACATTTAACTAGTATAATATATATATAGTGCACATGGCTTCCATTTCATGAATTCAGGAAAATGGGCCAGTGTGCCAAAATGCTGAAAACTAATTTACAAACCATTTTTTAAAAACATAACTACTAACTAATCCTAACTTTCCGGCCGCACGTCATATTTGTTGTACACTCAGAATCTGAGACTGCGTACCGAAGTGCTGTGTTAGTGGTACTCGTTCCCGCGACATGGCAAATCGTTTATGAGTTTTCTACAACTAAGCAACCAATAAGCCAAAAGGAAAGTGCTGAAATCAATAAATCATAAAGAATAATTATGAAAAAAAATGACGAACATTGAGTGGAGGCTTCATGTGGCTCCATTATGACAGTGAAAAAAAAAGTAATGTTCTACCTTGTTCGGCGTCAGTTTCCCAGACTTGCAGATAAAACAGCAGATTTATTTGTTGTGAATTCAACATTTCGTTTACATGATATCCAGTCTCACAGTAAGATGTCCCGATGGATACCCAGATATGCGATCGAATTGTCTAACTTTGATTTCGGATCAGATGTGTTCAGGTCAAAAATGCCATTCACAATCTTTCCAGGACTCGGCAGCAAGACTGGCGCTGACTTGGGAGAGGCTACACAAACGACAACGCTCTGAGAAGTATTGTTATTATTTTATATTATGAACATTGTTTTAATAGTATTTATTACGATTAGGGATGGAAATTTAGAGTAGTTTCCTATTTGAATACACAGGGTGCAATATTTTTGTGTATTCGATTACCCGAACTTTGGTTCCTTATGCTAAAAGGCAAATGCTTGTGTACAAGCAGACAGCATAACAGTGTACAAACAATGTCCATGACGAGATTTCTTTGTTCAATACCCTATTTCCTTAGGCACAAGTTTTTCCTTTTGTTTACTGAATTAAAATACAGAACTCAATGAGCAGCAACGTCACAGCGCGTATCTCTTCCAATTAAAGCAACAGTAGCATAATATTGCGCAAACCAACAAATAATAATTATTTGCTGTAGTGTATTCAGAATAAAATAACACTTATCGTATAGCAACCTAAATATTCTACATCTTTTTAATTCTAACAAATAATATTTATAAAATAATCTTAATAGTGTAAATATTATAACCTGGCCAAAACAATAGAAAATACATTCCAACATTCCAACAGTTTAACATTACTAATTACAACTAGCCATCAAGTACTGACATCAGATGAATCTAAGTCAAGTTACTTTGTTTATTCAATAACCTGTAAATAAAACAAAACAAGGATACCTGGTTGTACTTTTAATGGTCAGTGCAAATGTTGACGTTACTCCATCCATTCAATGAAAGTCAACAGTAGGTGTTATACATTGAACTGCAGTCCAGAGTTAAAAAATAACTCCTTTCCAACTGTAAGTATCTTACCTTTTCTTATTAGTCACTGCATTGTTCTTCTTAACATTTAGTATGTTTTTATATTCATCATAATGTCAAATTACCTTTCTAATTTCAATGTTACCCAAGTTTAGATTATTTATTTTAGCACTTGCTATATACATTATTTTATTTCAGTTCACACATTCAAAGTTCGCCGGTGCCAGGCTCCCGGAAGCTGTTTCACGACTGGCTAGCAACAGCTGCAGAAGCTGCTGTGTACAGTCATTACAGAGCAACTCAAGCAGGGATCTGTTAACATTAGCTAAAAACAAGGCAATAAAATTGGCAACAATTTCAAACAGAATATGATTACTGTAGAATGTTGTTATTACAAGGATTGCATAATTAATTAGGGTCCTTATGTTTAAGTGTGGAGTAGTGGTTAGGGCTCTGGACTCTGGACTCTTGACCGGAGGGTCGTGGGTTCAATCCCCGGTGGGGGACACTGCTGCTGTACCCTTGAGCAAGGTACTTTACCTAGATTGCTCCAGTAAAAACCCAACTGTATAAATGGGTAATTGTATGTAAAATCGCTCTGGATAAGGGTGTCTGCTAAGAAATAAATAATAATAATAATAATAATAATAATAATAATAATAATAATAATAATAATAATAATAATAATAATATGCAAATAACAACGGGTTTAAGACTGACATAACACTTAAGCGTCAGCATTAAAAAAAAAAAAAAAATAGGGCTCCCGAGTGGCGCATCCAGTAAAAAAAAAAGCACTCGCTAGTGTGCAGGATGCGCTCTATAGCCTGGACGTCGCCGGTTCGAGTCCAGGCTATTCCACAGCCGACCGTGGACGGGAGCTCCCAGGAGCTGGCGCCAATTGGCGGCGCCGTCCGGGGAGGGAGGGTTAGGTCAGCCAGGGTGTCCTCGGCTCACCGCGCACCAGCGACCCCTGTAGTCTGGCCGGGCGCCTGCGGGCTTGTCTGTAAGCTGCCCAGAGCTGCGTTGTCCTCCGACGCTGTAGCTCTGAGGCGGCTGCATGGTGAGTCTGCAGAGTGTAAAGAAGCAGTCGGCTGACGGCACACGCTTCGGAGGACAGGGTGTGTTCGTCTTTGCCCCTCCCGAGTCAGCGCAGGGGTGGTAGCGGTGAGCTGAGCCTAAAAATAATTGGCCATTTCAAATTGGGGAGAAAATAATAAAAACTAATTGGCAACGACTAAATTAAAAAAAAAAAGACGTGTTTGCTTCTACTAGTAGCTAACGTATAAGGCTTTTTTGTGTACTTGAATATGTAATATTCGAATAGTTTATTTTCATGTAATCGTGTATTTGACTACACTGACCCACGGATCCCTAATTAGGATTATTATAATTCAGTTTTAGCGTAGCTGTGACCATATGGTAACAGCTTGGTTGCATGTTTGCTTGTGAAAAAATGAGTATCATTTGTACACATGCATTTTCAAATCTTAATAGTATTTACATTATCTGACAAGCACACAAATGTGTGCATGTTAAATGGCTGAAGTAACATATATTGAAAGGCTTTGTTTAGCCTTTATTTTGAGATGTGGGCTCTCTTTGGTTACCATAAACAGTTAGAAACATACTGAAAACAATCATGAAAAAAATATATAAATATATTGGGCCAGAGAAAATTATATCTGGGCCAGTAAAAACACTAGCTCAGTGGCCCAAGGGGCCAGTAGTTAAAAATCTAAACGTAGAGCCCTGATACAGTACAGGGTAACTACTGTAGCAACTGCAGTGTTACAACATGAATGCAAAATACTGTAGTAACCACCAATTTTTTTTTAAGTCAGTCATTAAAATCAGTTTGAATCAGCTTTCATGCGTTTTGACAATCATGGAGTCATTCAAGCTTTTAATGTGAGTTTATATATTAGTTAAGGTTCACAGGAAACCTGGAAGGACTCAAACTGTTAATGCAATTGGAGACTTGCTGTAAATTATTCCTGGTCTTGTTTTTTTAAGCATTTCTACCCTCTACTGGTTGGTTTCTGTTTTGCTGTGGAGACACAATTCTCACAGTATTATTTAGCTCAAGGATGCATTATCTTGTGATTTATTTATTATCGAATGATTTATGTATATTCTCTCCACTCTATATGCGCATTCCTGGCAACTAGGATATATTAGGTGGCCGTACATCTGTGTGTCTGCATATCTAGAGAATTGCTTGTCCAATTGAAATGAGGTTAATCTTGTTAAGGTCATTAATTAGCACAAAGAGTAGCAATGGAATCTAAATCTTGGGGTATATGGAGGCACCTGCTTACTTTTTCATGATACTGTGACAGGCTGTATATGTCACTTGTTACCTAATGCTCTTCTTGTAAAGGGCCTTGGGGTGACTTTGATAATGGAAGGTGCTATAAGGTGCATTCAGCATGGGTACAGTCACTGTTTTTTAAAAAAAATATCTATGAAAATATATGTTTTGTTTTGCAATCTGCTGATAGTTTTGGTACACTAATTTTAAAGATATTTGTATACAATGCCAAGGGTAATTTTAAAATGATCTTTTTGTAATTTTTTTTTATATATATGTAGAGAGATTGAGAAAATGGCACACAGGTACCATTTTGAGAGATTTTTCAATGTTTTACATCTATTTTTGTCCCTAAGATAGCATAGTGCACAGATCTACTGAACTCTTCTAAACATTCCTGAGGTTACCATATATGCATGTGCCTGTCACAAAGTCAAAGGAAACATGCTTTCTAAATTTAAGTAATTTAACATACTTGCAATCGTTTTAAAATGTAAGTTTAAGTCGGCCACTGTTAAGTCAAGTTGTCCAAACTACCACAAGATTGTTCAAGACCTATGTTTTCATATCAAAGTATTAGAAAAGAAGAAAAATACATATATTTGATGTCCTACAATGTACTGTTTGATTGACCTATTTTTTTTTAATAAAATGTACAATGCAGTTTTTACACAATACATTGATGTCAAGTAAACAAGGCAATCTTGTTATTTGAGATGTCTATAGTTCTGGATTCCTTCCCAGCTAGGCATTCATCTCAGGTAGATGAACACAATCTCTGCATGTTGCTTGGAATTTAAAAACTTGGCAACGGTAACATAATTAAAGGAAAATTGTGTTTTTAATCTCTGCACAGATTCTGATTTGCAAAGAAGAGGTGCAGGTCATTTACTTGAAGGGAAAACGGCGTGCGTGTCTGCAGCTGTATCTGACGAGTCAGTTGCTGGAGACAGTGGCGTATATGAAGCGTCTGTCAAACAGTACGTATGATCGGATACAGAGAAAAAAATGACCAATGTTTCCTTTGTTTGCCTTCACTCTGAACCTCCTACTCTAGATCTGTTTCCATTGTAATAAAATCATGCAAAACCTTCTTTTAAATATGAATATGCCTATTTTCTCAAGTCTTCTCTCCTCTTCAAATTAATTGGGACATCTGTCCACCACAAACTAGGCTGCATTTGACATATGACCCCAACTGCCATCGGATTCAGATTACATTTGATCAAGTTTGGAAATTAATTAACCAATAATGAATTAGTTCCATGGAAACAGTTGGTCTCTCGACAAAGATGTCATTCACCATGTTTTTTTTTTTTAAAGAATACACACCCTTATAAAAGTAAAAGCATAGCAAAGAATAATAAAGCATAGTGAAAACACTGAGGTAAGCATTGTTATGGCAAAGCATTTTAATAAACATGGTAAACTATGGTAAATGCATAGTATAACCACGGGTAAAGCATGCTACAACTGCAAAACTACTGTGCAAAAATATGGTGGTAACCCTTTATGACGAGTCAAAATAAATCAATACGTTTCTGTGTAAATATATCATATTATATAGCGGTAAAACCAACACTGTCTCTCCCCTTTCTTGTTATCAGGTCAGTTGAAGTGGAAGACACAGTTTATATTGAAGATGATCTCACAGCCTTAGAGGCGGCTCAAGTTCAGATTGGACTCAAGTAAGAGTTTCTATTAAAAACAAAAACAAAAAAAGTACTGCATTGGACAATTAACTGCTTCCTTACTGTTAGGCCCCCATCAATGACAAATGAATTAAACTCTCAAAAAGTCTCCTAGTTTTTGAACACTGTGCCAGATTTTTAATTTGTCATCTGCCTCTGTAAATAAGTACTAATTATTGTAATTTGATCACGGTATATCTAATTATTTGTTCATTAATGGAAATAGTCATTAATTACTCTTATTGTACTTACTCAGTTTCTCTCCTCCTCTTCCTCCTTCTATAGATATGATGCTACTAATTTCAGTTTTGTAATAATCATAATGCAGATGCGAAATCAGACCTCTCTTCAGGTGCCACATGGTACAAAAATGTAAGTATAGGCATTTTAAAAAATGAGACTTCTTGTGATGAATGATTTATTTAAATGCGTGCACAGAAAAAAAAAAACAGATTGTGTTCTAATGTACAGAAGTAGAACTGGAAAACCAGATGACTTTCATAGTCCACAGTCTTTGCATCTATTAACTCATGCATGAAATATTGAAAATTGGAAAAAGTCTTTTTTTTCCCATTGCTTTATATGGTGGGGGGGGGGGGAATGGCATCCCCATATAAAGACAAGAAGTTGTTTTTTGTTGTTTTTCCCATCCCCGTATGAGGTCGCCATGCATGAGAGTAAATAAACTTCTGCTGTTTATTGTGCCTTGTGTTTCACTATCATGATGTACTGTACATACAATACACCAAGTCATGTACAATAAAATCTTTTAAAACATCTCTGACAAATGCTCATGTGAATTGTAGAATGGTTCTTATTTAGCAGTGTTTAAATTGTGTGAACCTTTTTCTAAAGAAATGGATTGCGCATGTGAAAATCACATTGTCCTGTTTTTCTCTGATGGAATTGCAGGTACTTTAGAGTTGCCTTACTTCCCTCTTCAAATGACACCAGCTGCTTGTTCCGCACTAAAGTCCTCACTATGGCAGACACCATTGTCTTCAATGAAATCTTCAGGGCCGCAGTATCCCAGGTCATTCTGCGGCAGAAGACCCTGAGATTAGATGTCTGCACTGTGGGCAACATCTGCCAGGAAGAATGTCTGGTATGTGCTGCTGATATTTTGTGACAAGCAGTATTGGAATGATGAATGCAGTACATAAAGAGAGGTCATGTATGTTTACAAGTAAAACGAGTTGTTGAATGTAAGAAAATCCTTAACTTATACTGAACATCAAATACATATTCTTTAATCAAGATGTCATGTAATTGCTTGCTGGAATACTGTACAGTTATTTGACTATTTCAAAGTGAGGTTTGTTGTCAGTCTCTATTTTGAAAGTCCTAAGTAACCTTTCACTCCAATTGAGGAATTACGTTTTGGGTTACAGGTACAATGTGGTAGGACAAGAGTTTTGTGATGACAAAACTTTCAAAAAATGATCGTCTAAACAAGTGTGTTGAAACTGCCTGCCTTATGCACCTTAAATGTCATTCACCTTACAGGCTGGAATGCAGATAAGCTTAGCAGACCTTTTGTTGTCTGGTGAAATCTCAAGCCACTGGTACAACATGTTGCCTTGTAAGAATATCTCAAGCCAAAAGAATGAAGCCGAAGAAAATGAAGAAATGGCTCTGGTACTCCCTGATCAGCACTTGGGTGTTGTGGATTTAGTAAGTATGGTTTTGCTGTTGTTAACAAGATTCAAATACCGTAAAACTTCAAATAATCGCAGGGTCTGCTGGCAAATATTGTAAATAAATGCCAGGTCTCTATTAAACGCTGGGTCTCTGTCATTGAAGCTGAGGAAGATGAGGAGGAGCCTGAGCGTAAATGAACTGCTAATAAGTGACAGCGATGATAGTGACTCTCAAGATTAATAAATAACAATAATAGAAAACGTAATTTAAGTAATGCATATTTGTATAATGCAGTTATTACGTTTTTAAAAGTTTTGATCATTTTAAGCATGCTGAAAGTAGGCTAGATACAAACCTGTTATTAATGGGTTTTGTTGTATTAACAATGTGCAAGTTCGAGATTAAACAATAAATCATTTTTGATAATGATACTTATTGCTTCTATTCGTTTTTAAAAACATTTTAAAAGCTTGTATTATTATTATTATTATTATTATTATTATTATTATTATTATTATTATTAAGAATGGTAGATCTAATTCTGTTTTTAAATACAAATTCATGCTTCTGTTTGTTCATTTTCCAACGTTTTGCATACCATATCCTAGTTAACCAGTGCATATAAAAGGACCGTAATAATACTTTCGCTTTATACTTGACTTGGCTTTATACTTATACTTGACAAAACTGTTACTTAGTTCCCACTGACGCACAACCTTTTAACAAAGTTGCTGGAATGTTTAAATTGAGTTACGATGTTGCTACAAGGTTGTGTGTTAGCGGCTTCTCAATGACTGCATGAAGCATGCGAAGCTAGAGATCTAATATAAACACCGGTCTCAAATAATCGCCTGTCTCCAATATGTGTCGGGTCTGCTGGCAAATATTGAAAATAAATGCCGGAGGCGTTTTAATTGAAGTTTTACGGTATGCAGTTTTGAAAGAAACATATGTTTTAGAAATGACCCAGGAAGCAGTACCAGACTTCCTGGAAGACAAAGCAAGCAAACTGAGAACTTTCTTTAACCTAGTTTAGTACCAGATGTTTTAAAATGAAGAAACATGTTCGCTATAACTTGTATTTCTTTCAAAACTGCACATTTGAGACCTATATAGTGAATGGAATTGCATGACAGATGAGATTTATGGAATAATGATGTTGGCTACAAATACTTGTAATTCTCATCCAGCTCTACATGCCACCCCTGCTATACTAGAGCTCTACCTTTTGATTTTGCACACCGAGTTGTAGGCTGGTTAAGAGTGACAAATTAATGAAACACGCAGTTACTATACTCGTACACTCAGTAACTACCTGTGTTCTTGGAGCAATGGGCTAAATCTGTGGGAAGACCTCACCCATAATTCCATTTACAACCTCTGCAGCATGCTATAGAAGTCCCTCTAAAGCTGAGGGAACACTGTCAGAATTGCACATTCTCTTTTTATTTATATAGGGGAGACGTTTATGGATGACAGATATGTTTTAAACGCCTGTAAGTGGTTTTGTTCGTGCACTGGGCATGCTATATGTCCAGACAACTTTTTAATAATCAAGAAAATCACACAGACTCATTTAATTTGAAGTTTTAACGAATCAGAGCAGTAGTAGTGCTCTTTTTGGTTTATTAAATGCTTTAAATGGATCGAGTGGTTGCAAGCCACTTTGGATCCCTGCTAATAGGCAGTCTGGGCATTTCCAGTGCCTTTACAGGTTTAACAGCATTAATACTTCAATACAGTTAATACGAATATGGTTATCATATGCTTAGCCTTCAGGCTATAAAATGCAAAAAGCAAAAGCGCCCATAGCTACGTCTTACAACATACAATATATCGCTCTCCACAGCTAAAATATAAACCCTATACCTTATAGCAATGCATCCAATATAAATGAGATATAAATCCAAATATATGCATACTTTCCAGTGTATGGAAGTGTAGTCTAGGATATATTCAAAAATAACAACCGTCTTCAAAAGGCAGTTTTGACTTCTAAATATAACCAAGCAGCAATCAGTTTTTCAGAGACCCTCAGCATGGACCACGTCAGCTTGCAAGATCAAGTTCAATGGTGGTGAATGGGGTCTTGCTCTGGGCTTATATAGGATTTTCTCTCCATTGAATACATCAGGAGTCCCAATTAAATCCAATCATCAATCTCCCTTGACAGTTCTTATCTTTTGAGTTAATGATATATTCTAGAAGGATCCAGTCAGCTCTTTTTAAAACTAATTGGAGTTACATAACAACCTTCAAAATTAATTGGATATAACTTATTTCCAAAAATATTGGAACATGATCTCATAGTTCTCTTTTTGAACCCCTCCTTTCTCTAAAATGTCAGGTGAAGTTCAAAGGATCCTTGCTGTAATACAATACGATACAAGTTTATATGTGTATTAAAAGAGATGTTGTTTTATATATACAGTATATATAACATCAACCTTCTGTGTGATTTATATTCATCTACAATATCTGCAATATATTTCCTCTGAGCAGTATACCATTTCACCTTTTCAGATTAGTTTATTTTCATATACAGGTGTGTGTGTGAGTGTGTGTGTGTGTGTGTGTTTAACAATTTATTGAACAAAGACTACAGAGGTTTATCAGCCCTTGTATGAAAGTACTAAGCATACAGTGTTTAGGTCAGCTATTTTCATTTAAATTTAAGCTATAATGATCATGTTAAATATAACAGCCTTATTTAACTGTGCCATGCTTGGACTAAACCTGACCTCCTGTTTCTAAAAATTCGCCTGCACAAGCAGATTTCAGACACCTTGTTTTTTTGCTAAGGCTAGTGTTTTAATTAACTCCACTGCAAGCGCTTTTCCAAATTCACCACATGAAGTCATTTTTTGGCTCTCAAACATTATCCCAATTAAAGTTGTTACCTTTCCGATAAGAACTGATACTGTAGACAACTTTTCTAATTTAAATGAAATGCTCGATTCGGCTGCCAAGTTTTCATTAATTTCTCTGATATAATGAAGAGAGTTAATTTTGCTCATTATAGAAAGGCCTTGGATTCAAAACTGCTGACAACCAGTAAATCTTGCTTTGATTGCCAAAACCTATTTTTTCATGCCCAGTACTGCTTTTGCTTGTAAGCAGGTGAAGGGGTCACAGAATTGGTTCTATTCCTTCAGCAAGTTTACTGATACTCTTTTAGATCAAATTATACCTTAACGCAGTAAACCTGTCCTACGCTTTTCATTCCCATTTCTTCTTGACAGGTTCTAATTAATTTCTGTGATTATATAGAAAATGTTTATTTTATATAAAGTCCTCCTGTCTTTATCCGAAAGGTATTTCGTTTGTTAATATTAACGAGATCGCTCATTATAGAGAGGATCTTGGCTTTTAAATCGCTGACCATCAAAAAACCCTGCTACATTGGCCAAAACCAATTAGTCATTTCTGCTTTTACTACCAGCAGGTAAGGATGAGGACAAATCGGTTCACTGTATATGTAAAGTTACAGTTTATACTTTAAATGATTTTATAACATGTAGTTCTAATTCACATACTTTAATATATACCACAAGACAGGTGAGACGCCCCTACCTCAAGATACATGCACAAATCAAATCTATACCAATAATAACAGGTGGACAATAGTTATAGTTCAAATTGCTATCCATATTTATTAAAAGAAAATTATCAGTTGTTACAAAAAGGAAAAAGTAAGGTTAATTCAGATTATTTTGAATGTCTTACTGGCAACTCAATAATAAATGTCAATAGTCAATGATAAATAATTTTTACCTTTCTAAGCAGTATTACTTAAATTCAGTACTTCAGTTTCCAGAAAAAAATAATCAAATAATTATTTTGTATTTCCAATAAGACAAAACAGTTACTTTTGACTGTACACCAGTCTTAATACTGTTTCAATTCTCTTAAAACACAAACTGAATCTTTTACATTACTAAATCAACATATTTTTTGAATGCACAAATAATAGGAAATAATAAAAGTTCAGTATAGTACGCTATTGCAGACTTCACATCAAGTGTTGAGTATTCGGGAACGTCTGAGGTGATGTCACTGGGTTGGCAGGACAAAGGCGAATCCAGGCGATTTACTGCAGCTCCTCCAATAAGGCTAACAGTCCTAATGCTCTTCTCCCTCACAATGGAAACACGGGTGGCTGTCCTGAACGTTTGAAAGTTGAACACAACCCTTACCAGGTGAAGGTTGTTCACTTCAGTCCACGTCCACTCCAGACAGGCGCAGAATCACGCTCTCTCTCACAAAGAAACACTTGCAAACTGTATTTGCCTCACAGTGTATACTGCTAGTTCAGGCCAAACACATTTGTTTTATCAAGAATATAAGCTTTATTTCTGCTAACAAAACTCAGTCCCGTTTCTGAATTTAATTCAAAATACAGGGCACTAACAACTATTTACTTTTTCAAACGTCGTAGTTCAGTTTCAGTTCAAAATAAACAAGATTTAGTGTACTTTTAGTGTGCTACAAAAAATAAATACTATTGCTGTTTTAAATGCGTTTTTTCTTTACTTTCACTTTTATCACAAAGCTTCTTTCTGACAATAACTCACTGTGCTGGTAAGACTTACGCTATCCTCAGCCGTTTAGTTTTGTCCAGGAACTCTGTCTTCTGTAGAAAAACAACTGTAGTCCTTTTAGTTCAAATCGACCTCTCCATTAACTTAGTGTCACTTGTAGAGGATACTGTGTAATGTACAAATACAGTACACAAAAGTACCGCATTTGTACATTACGCAGTATCCTCTACACTTTCACTCAAAAAAGGTGCTCGCATATTGTACAAGGGAAGACGGGTTTTAGGGTCACTACGTGACAACACAAAGCCACTTTTTCAGGAACAGTGACTTGAAACCTGGTTGCAGCAGCGTGGAGTAGTGGTTAGGGCTCTGGACTCTTGACCGGAGGGTCGTGGGTTCAATCCCTGGTGGGGGACACTGCTGCTGTACCCTTGAGCAATATTTGAGCAATACATTTAAACCACATCTTTCAAAGCGCTGCCCTGTGCAGCCAGAACAACACTGATTTAATGCAAGCTGTTTAAATTGTTCTGGAGATAAGCGTAACCATTTCTCAATGATAACATCTGTATTTCCTGCTGTGAAGTTAGGGTGGAAATATCCAGCAAAGTCTGTTCTCCAGAATTGCCTATTGATTCATCACTTTTGAGAATGTTCCTTGAGAAAGATGAATAATATAATAATACTATCTTTATTTTTATATTGCGCCTTTCATAGTGGACCACCATCACAAAACACTTTACAGAGGTAGGGTCTGAACTGTGCATTATATGCAGAGTCACTTACAATAGGACATTGATTTAACATCTCATCCACAGTGTGGAGCAAGGAGGTAAAGTGACTTGCTCAGGGTCACACAGTGAGTCAGTTAGTGGCAGGATGGGATTTGAACCGGTGACCTTCTGGTTACAAGCCCTGGACTTTAACCACTGGACCACACTGCCTCCTAATTCGGATTCGAAAACCCCTCCGAACTAAGTGCCTTCCATTGGTCTATGATCTGTTGTGGTGCCCATTGTGATCTGAAATTGGGAGTTTCAGCTTTTGGGGTTTATATTTATATAAAGAATTGGGGATATGTTACAAATAGCCCATGTTTCTCTTTTTTTTTGGTCCAGGTAGAATTTAAATAATTTAAAATCAATTTTACTGTCCCGCTTATTTTTGATGTGTGTGTCTGCAGAAAAACTCACTGTGTTTTTATGTGTAAAACAGGATGCTGTGTCTGCATTGCTGGAAAGGACCTCTGCTGAGCTGGAGGCAGTGGAACAGGAACTTGCACAAGAAGAGAGAGATGGGCAGATGGAGGGAGGAGAGGAATGGTACAGTGCTGTTAAGATTAGAATATTCACTGTGTCTGTAAAAGATCAAGTAAAATTCATAATGAAGCCAGTTTTTAGGTGTCTGCATACAAGACATGATATTGGAGACAGCAAAGGGGAGATGAAGTTTATTTTATTTTATTGGTGAGTTTTTAGTTCAGCCATAGCACACATTTGTTACAGGGAGTGTGTTTAAGATTACTACACATACTACTCAAGGATGCCACATACAAAAGTGACTTAAGTGTAGTTTAAGGAATGCCATCTAAATTTGACAATACTGTTTTAGTAATCTTTTCCTTTTTTATACTGTACTTCTGTCAACCTCCAAGCTCTTAAACTTTTAAGTTTATTGATTGTTGGCAGAGAGTTCTGGAGGCTTTTTGATGGTAACCTCTGTTGCTGACAGGCCACACTTGTTGAAAAAAATTAATTCTTACCTCATCTGATGAACTTAACACAGAGTGAACTCCCGGTCTCCATTTTGCTTGGCAGGAGAACAAACGTATCTCTAGCCCAGAGATCATTGCAATATAGGCCTTACGGTATCCTTCCACCATAAAACCCCGCTCCAAATAAGCATTGTTGTCCAAATTTCTCTTGCAATTGCTTGAGTATGGACTTGGTATAGGCGTTTGCGTTTGTGCATTTTTTTTTGTTTAAAAAAAAAAAAAAAAAAAAGATATAACAATAATTTTTCACTTTCTTTCCTTATTCCCCTTTCGCTGGCTTTCAGCTAGTTCATTTTTTCCTAAATTCTTCTCTTTATTAGTGTGTTTGTCTTCCCCATGCCCTCCGTTTGTACTTTGTGTGGTTGCTCACTATCACCGTCTTGCAGAAGGGATTTCTGTCTAATGTGTATTGACATGTTGGATACTCCGACACAGAAGAGAAGAGCTCCATTGCCCCTGTCTCCGCGATCTGATAAACTCCACGCTGCATCCTCCTCGAGGGCTACACAAAGACCGGGCAGCCTGAAGGAACAAAGAAGCTCCGCCATGTCTCCCCTTAAGAAGCGCTCCAGTAAATCTGCACATGGGGGTGACTGCAAGGAGAGAGACACGCCTGCAAAGCCAGCTGCAGCCACTGTGGAGACTTCAACCAACACTGCTCAGTCGTATCGTTCACAGGTCATGATGCCTCTCATGACCAGGGATCAGTTCTTCCAGTGGATGGGGGAATTGTAAAATCTTAAACAGGCTCGACCTCCACAGCCTGTAACAAACATGCAGCGGTCTCTGGTACTCCCAACGCCAACAGATATGTATAGTCAGCATTACTCCGTGGAGGCGACCAACCTGGTGTTGACGATGATGCGGAAGAGTATGCAGAGGCTCCTGCACTGATCTGTCTAATACTGATGCTCTTTTGAGGAGGATAAATACCCAGACCAGTACAGATGAGGATGATTTCCTGAGCATCATCGATGCAAGGGACAAAAAAGCCTTCGAAGGGTTCCCCTTCCACGAGGCGGTCAGGAAGCCCACTGGGGCTATATGTGAGAAATCTGCCTCCGCTGCACCATACCTCCCAAGTGTAGATCAGGGCTTGAAATTAACTTTTCCATGCACTAGCCACCATGGCTAGTGGATGGAAAAATCCACTGGCCACACAGACATTTTACCGACCAACATCATTCCAGGGGGAGACGATGACAAAAGAAAATGCAAAAACAAGCAGCATTTATGAGCCGTCTCAACAGGGTCTGAAACAATCTGCCTCATGAAGATATAGCTTCTGAGATGTGTTGGGCATCTGTCCTCTCCACAGACTATATGATCACAAACTGCACAGGCACGAGCCGTTTTTGGCAGAATCATACATATACTAGCTCCTCTTCTATGACGGCGCTATCGGCTGAACCATCTGACATCACTGACAGGCAGGGCCGGATTAACCCATCACTGGGCCCTAGGCAAGCATACACTTGCGGACCCCCTACTTAGCTACTGAATAATAAGCCAACCGTTCAAACAAACAAGGAACACCATACGAAGTTGAAAAAAAGGTGCTCAAACTTTTATTCACTAATGGTAGCTCCACAAAAGTCCATGAAAATAAATAGTGAAAAACAAACATACAGTGGCTCTCAAAAGTATTCACCCCCCTTGGACTTGTCCACATTTTATTGTGTTACAACATGGAATCAAAATGGATTTAATTAGGAGTTTTTGCCACTGATCAACACAAAAAAGTCCATAATGTCAAAGTGAAAAATAAAATCTACAAATTGTTCTAAATTAATTACAAATGTAAACAGAAAATAATTGATTGCATAAGTATTCACCCCCTTTGCTATGACACACCTAAATAAGCTCTGGTGCAACCAGTTGTCTTTAGAAGTCACATAATTAGTTGAATGGAGTCCACCTGTGTGCAATTTAAGGTGTTTCACATGATTTCAGGTTAAATACACCTGTCTCTGGGAGGTCCCACAGTTGGTTAGTACATTTCCTAACAAAAACTACATCATGAAGACGAAGGAACATTCAAAGCAAATCCGGAATAAGGTTCTTCAAAAGCACCAATCAGGGGTAGGATATAAGAACACTTCCAAGGCATTGAATATCCCCCGGAGCACAATAAAGTCCATTATTAAGAAATGGAGAGAATATGGCACAACTGTGAATCTGTCTAGAACAGGCCGTCCTCAAAAACTGAGTATCCGGGCGAGAAGGGCACTAGTCAGGGAGGCCACCAAGAGGCCTATGGCAACTCTATAGGAGTTACAGTCTTCCACGGCTGAGTTACAGTCTTCCACGGCTGAGACACTGTGCATACGGCAACAATAGCCCGGGTGCTTCACAAAACTGGCCTTTATGGGAGAGTGGCAAAAAGAAAGCCATTGTTGAAAAAAACTCACATCAAATCTCGGCTAGAGTTTGCCAGAAGGCATGTGGGAGACTCTGAGACCAAGTGGAAGAAGATTCTATGGTCTGATGAGACCAAAATAGAGCTTTTTGGCCTCAACGCTAAGCGCTATGTTTGGCGCAAGCCTAAAACCGCACATCATCATGAGAACACCATCCCTACTGTGAAGCATGGTGGTGGTAGGATCATGCTATGGGGATGCTTCTCTGTGTCAGGGCCTGGAAAGCTCATGAAGATAGAGGGCAAAATGGATGCAGCAAAGTACAGAGAAATCCTGGAAGAAAACCTGCTGAAGTCTGCAAGAGACCTGGGACTTGGGAGAAGATTCATCTTCCAGCAGGATAATGACCCCAAACATACAGCCAAAGACACACTAGAGTGGCTTAAAAACAAAACGGTCAATGTCTTGGAGTGGCCCAGTCAAAGCCTGGACCTCAATCCAATTGAGAATATGTGGAAAGAGTTGAAAATTGCTGTTCACCAAAGGTCCCCATCCAACTTGACGGCGCTAGAGCAATTTTGCAAAGAAGAATGGGCAAAAACTGCAGTGTCCAGATGTGCAAAGCTGGTAGAGACTTATCCAAATACTCATGGCTGTAATTGCTGCCAAAGGTGCCTCTACCAAATATTGACTCAAGTGGGTGAATACTGCAATCAATTATTTTCTGTTTTGTATTTGTAATTAATTAAGAATAATGTGTAGATTTTATTTTTCACTTTGACATTATGGACTTTTTTTGTGTTGATCAGTGGCAAAAACTCCTAATTAAATCCATTTTGATTGCATGTTGTAACACAATAAAATGGGGGGTTGAATACTTTTGAGAGCCACTGTACATGTACATAGTTGTTTAGTCAAATATGTTACAATTTGCTGCAAGCAAAATCGTCAATAATGTTTCCTTCTTTTATTGTTGATTGGGTGGGTTTTGACTCGCTTCATTAAAGACAATGCTTGATGTTTCTGAACAGTATTTACATGTAATACAATGAAAATGTGTTCTAAAAGAAAGGAAAAAAAAACATTTATAAGGTTACTTTAATCAAGGGTTTTTTGTATTGAGCAGCATGAGGAGGCTGAACGTACTTATATCTAGAAAATCAGTGTTGGTATTTTATTTTGCCACAGAATTAGTTTTGTCTTGTTTACAATATTTGTTGAACTCAGTGGCAGTGCTTGAGAAAACAGCGGGGCTCGGGCACAGAAACATTGCGCATGTATAATTCTATAGGGTACATAAATCTGTGTAACATCTGTCAGAACAATTTGATTTTGAGAGACATGCCTCGGTTCGAATGTCAGTGAATGATTTTTTTTTCTCCAGTTTTTTCCAGTTCCATGTAAAAAAGCATAAAAACTAAACAAAACACAACTGCTTTGCCTTCCAGTAAATTGTAAATTCACCAATATTCATTGTAAATACCAAATAAGAGTTTACTTTATTTAACATGGATGCATTATAGTTTAGTGAATAACCTGAAATGGTACAAAGGTAAGCGGTAAACTGCCAGAGGTTAAAAAAAAAGTTTAGGTTACCAAAAACTGAAAAATAATGTACATTTCAGAGTTATACAAAAAGGCCTTTTTCACGGAACAAGTAATGGGTTAGCAACTTACAGCTGTTCTGCAGCAATGGAAGTAAATTAAGCCTTGAAAGTTGATGCTAACAATTCCTACAGGTGTCCCAACTTTTGTTGATTACTTACAAACCCTCTGTCTGTATAAAAGCAGTGTTGGACAGACTGTGTTACTACACCCTCTTAAACATTATTTGGACAGTATTGTACTGCAGGAAGTAGTATATTGCTATCATAATGGCGAGAAAAAGGCAATTAACAAAGGAAGACAGACAGACCATTATAACCCTTAAAAGTGTAGGTCTTTCCTTTAGAGAAATTGCAAAGAAAGCCAAGGTGTCAGTGAGTACAGTTTCCTACACCATCAAAAGGCACTTGGAAACTGGAGGAAACTCTGACAGGAAGAGGTCTGGCAGACCCAAAGCCACAACAGAATCAGAAGACAAGTTTCTGAGAGTCAACAGCTTGCGTGATAGGCGGACAACACACAGGACAACAGCTTCAAGCACAGCTTAACACTGGTCGAAGTAAGCAAGTCTCAGTTTCAACTGTGAAGAGAAGACTTGAGCTGCAGGTTTGACAGGTCAGTGGCAGTAAGAAAGCCATTGCTAAGATGGCAAAATAAGAAAAAGAGGCTTGCCTGGGCCATGAAGCACCGCCAGTGGACTACTGAAGACTGGAAGAAGGTCTTATGGACCGATGAATCAAAATTTGAAATCTTCGGTTCATGGCACGTGGGGTTTTGTACGCCGTCGAGTCGGCGAAAGGATGGTTCCTCGGTGTGTGACACCAACTGTCAAACATGGAGGAGGAAGCGTGATGGTCTGGGGCTCTTTTGCTGGATCCAGAGTCGGCAACTTGCACAGAGTGAGTGGCACCCTGAACCAAAACAGCTACCACAGCATTTTGCAGCGCCATGCAATACCCTCTGGTATACGCCTAGTTGGTCAGGGGTTCATCCTACAGCAAGACCATGACCCAAAACATACCTCCAGGCTATGTCAGAACTACCTTAGAAGAAAAGAACAAGACGGTAGGCTTCAAATCATGGAATGGCCAGCACAGTCTCCAGACTTAAACCCCATCGAGCTGGTTTGGGATGAACTGGACAGAAGGGTGAAAGCAAAGCAACCTACAAGTGCAACACATTTGTGGGAACTTCTGCAACAGTGTTGGGAAGAACTTTCGAACAATATTTGATTTCCATTGTAGAAAGAATGCCACGAGTGTGTTCGGCTGTTATATCTGCAAAAGGTGGCTACTTTGATGAGTCAAAAATTTAGATTAAATTTTGTTAAACAAAACGATTCCATGATTTCTTTTTTATCTTCAATTGTTTATTTGTTCTATGCTTTAATTTCAGAGTACATTGAGTCATTAAACTGCGTAAATTTCAATAAAAACTGGAAAAATGGAGGTGTTCTAAAACTTTTGACCGTTAGTGTGTATATATATATATATATATACAGTATATATATATATATATATATATATATATATATATATATATATATATATATATATATATATATATATATATTGTAGCACAGTAATAATAATAACAATAATAACACCATGTTGGACCTGGGGCACTCAATGTTCAATGTGTTTAAAACAACAGTTGCTGTATTAAAATTAAAACTTCACTGGTTATGCTTTCAGTGAGGTTAAATTTACCAAAATTCATCGTAAATACCAAATAAAAATTTGCTTTCTTTAACGTGGTTGCATTAGTTTGTAGCACGCAAAATATTATTATTAATATTATTATGAACAGAATATATTGGATGTGCTATGCAATATATATTTTTTTTTAAATTGTAGCATGATAATAATAATAATAATAATAATAATAATAATAATAATAACAACACTCATCCTGCAGTAACAGGCATCATAACAACACTGATGAACTGGTCAGGGCCACAAGGAAATTTTCTATGCCCAATTCCATGCTCCTTTCCTGTGCCATAGAACAGATCCCCTCATCTTCTCAAGGGCAGGGCCATTACTCAAAATATTTTTTAATTCAGAAAAAGAACGCGAAATTCAGACCTATTCTAGACCTCAGGGGTCTGAACAGGTACATCCTGTAGGAAAGGTGAAGATGGTATCCGAAGCAACCACTAAGGCAGTCCAACCATGGGACTGGTTGATTTCCATAGATTTAAAGGCTGCCTGCTTCCATCGCTCTATACACAACAGCTACAGGTGGTATTTCCGTTTCTCCATCCAGGACCGTCAGTAGCAGTTCCGAGTGCTTTCTTTCAGGATTTCCACAGCCCCCTGGATGTTCGCCAAGGTGATGGCCGAGGTTGCAGCACATCTCAGAGGTATGGATATCCACATCTATCCCGATCTAGACAATTGGTTGCTGAGGCCTCCTTCCAGGGAAAAAGCCAGAACACAGGGACAAGACTCTTCTTCTTTTTCAGAACCTGGGCCTATTGGCCAATCAAGAAAAATCATCACTCGCCCCAGCTCAGTCTCTTAATTTTCTGGGGGCGACCACAATTCGTCAACTGGCAAGTCACTTCAGAATAGGAGCCAGACCAACAGCTCTGCTATTCCAGCAATTTTTAGGGCACATGGCAGAAGCAGTTTCCCTTGTAAGGGACCCAAAATTGCACATGAGGCATAGTCAAAGATGTCTCCTTTCTTCATGGAACCCCTCTCTTCCAGATTCCCTTCACATCAAAGTCACCCCAGGAGCTGCAACAGCAGGCAGTTGGTGATGACTTTCACCTTGGGAGAGTGTGGGGCTGCCACTATCTCCAAATCCCCCTACACTTCGTCTTCACACAGACACCTCCCTAATAGGATGGAGTGCACTTGTCAGAGGCTCAGGTTCAGGGCACCAAGACAAAGCCGCCTCCACTAGAGTGGTCAAAGTGTTTTTTAGATTTCGACAAGCAAACCCCCAAATAGGTTATTATCAATAGTTTTTACTTAACTTAAACATAACTGAAATTAAAATAATAATAATAATCACATCTGTCACTCTGCTAAGACTGTCAGAAGGGCATGGCACCGAGACAGACACTCTGTACTGCAAAAAATGCATAGGCTTAATTTTCAAATGCATGGGTTTTGTTTATAATATACAGAAACGTAACGTGTTATAGCATGTTTTAAAGGGCATTTATTTGTCTGTTACAAAATTAGAATTATACCTATTATGCAGTATTTTTTGTAGTACTTCTTAGGGGTCAGAATGTCATAACAACAATGTTTTACATATTAATAATTTGTAAAGAATGTTCTTATACAACATTGGATTAATGCATTTGCCACTGAAAAAGCAGGTAATGTGAATATACATAATTAATATGAAGCACTTTTTAAATGTTATAAATGTAATCCAATTTAAAGTAAATCTGTGCATTGCACAGTCACGTCTTCAACATGTTTTAACTTACTTTCTGTATTACAAATCCATGTATTTAAATGGTCTAGCATATTTGCATAATCAGCTCCACCGTGAATTGTATTGATGCTACTAGCCCTGTGAGTGTCTGCACTATCTGAGCTGCCCTGTGACGTTGGATCAGTCTTTTTAGCACTGAGAAACTTCAGCCTAGTATTAAGAGGAAGGGAGATAAACGTTTTTACCAACAACACCACAGCGGTAAAATATACCAATCAGCAGGGGGTACAAGGTCTTGGGAGCTTTGCCTCCTATCCATGAAGAGTATTACCTGGATACTAAAACAGTATCGACGATTCACTCAGCAGAGAGATGACCCCCCACGAGTGGCAGATCTGCCCAGAGGTACGCTGGGTATTCAACACACTAGGTCATCCACAACTAGACCTATTTGCGCAACAGAAAACACTCAGCAGCCACTTTTCTGCTCCTGTTTCCAGCAGAAAGTAGCCAGGGCAACAGACGGTCTGTCCATTTCATGGTCAAGAGGCCTAATGTATGCATACCCACCCCTGCCACTTATCTCATCAGTACTCAGGAAGGTAAGGCGAGACAAAGCCAGCCTCATCTTGATAGCTCCTTACTGGCCCAAAAGAGTTTGTTTTTCAGAAATCCTGGAAATGGCCGAGGCTGGGCTCCTGCACCTACCAGTAGCCGCAATCTGCTGTCCCAGGGCCATGGGAAGATGCTCCACCTCAGTCCAGCAGTTTTACAACTAACTGCCTGGAGGTTGAACAGCAACTGGTAAAGAAACAAGGACTATCAGAGCAAGTAGTAAACATACTTCTTGCATCAAAGAAACCTTTCACTTTCCAGGCTTATACAGGCAAATGGAGAAAATGTGTCCTCTGGTGCAATGCAAAATCCTTCCACCATACAGCTGTCTCTCTATCTGAGTTTTTATCCTACCTCAGTCACCTGTTTTATAAGGGTTACAAGGTTCATATTGCTACAATTTCCAGCATTCTACCTGGCTGGGAAGGTCACCTGGTAGGTTCTCATCCTATGGTCTCTGGATTTATTAGGGGGAGTAACCATTTAAGACCTCCAAGAAAACACATTGTTCTGCAATGGACCCTCAGCCTAGTACTCAGGGGAAACTCATGGGACCACCGTTTGAACCCATGGCCACATGTGTACAGAAGTTTCTTGCATGGAAAACAGTATTTTTAGTCGCTGTAACATCAGCAAGAAGAGTAGGTGAACTTCAAGCCCTGGACATTGATGCACCATATTGCCAGTTTTTTATGGACAGGATCATCTGCAAACCTAACCCTCAGTTTTTACCTTAACATATTTTCTCTTGGTACATACAACAAAATGTTTACTTTAAGTGGCCTTAACGAAAATACAAATTGCGGTATGTTTACGCTACGACTGGCCCATCTTACCCTTTAATCTTAGACAAGTCACTGCCTAACTTAAACTAATGAATATAGCTGAAGACTCAATACCAGTGGGAATTTTACAAAGAGTTGATGAAGGACAACAGTCCTCGCTCTAGGAATATTGATCAGGATTTTTAATGACCTTTTTTTTCCAGGATGGAGGTGCTTATAGAGGACACAGGTGAGATGGCCCTGGAAGAGGAGGTGGGCGAGGAGGAGGAAGCTGAAGCTAAGATGATGGCAGAAGATGATTTTGCTGCCTGTGCCCAATCATACTCTGATGGAAATTGCATTTTGACAGCTGAAGGACCAACATTGGTAAATATTTCTGGATTTAAGCCAAATATTATTCTTGGTGGATGTTTTTCTTCCGCTGTCATTGCTTGTTTTAGCTAGTGCTGCACAAACTGATTTATTAAATGTTGAATATTATATAAATCAATGTAATTTTGCAATAAATTGGTCAATATGGATTATCATTGAGCTCTACTTTTTAAAAAGAAATTGCATTTTTACCAAAAGGTGCTCTGAAAGAATGTAACCAGCTGAGGGTTCTGTCAGACTGTTGAGGTGCCACAGAGTAGCAACTCTGCTCTGTCCTGCCAGCGCTCCCACACACACTCAGTATTACTATGCCTAAAGGCCAGTGGTGATTGAAATTAAAATAAATAGTGGTGTCAAGTTTGTATATTAGGTTTTAGGTATTTTTTCATTCTTCTGTGAAGCTGAGGTGTACTTCTTTGTAATTGCTGCCAGATTGGCAGGCTGATCTTCTGTGTACTCCTGTGGAGGTTTTTTTTTGTTTTTTTTGTTTGTTTTTTGCTTAGTATATATTGATGCAGTTCCTTCAGAAATTTCTCTTCCAAATGCCTTTTCTGGATTTAAAAATGATTTGTGCACAACATAGAAGACACGCTTGCAAGCCAACTGTTTACTCGTGTATCACAAACGGACAAAGAATTTTCTTCTATAAATGTGGTACAACATCTGCTGATGATTTTTCAACATGCAGTCTTTGAATTTGACAATTTCACAACAGGGCCTTTTTTTACATTTCAATTTGAATTCATGTTTACAAACCATTCAGTCTGGTGATGTCACCCATGAATTATGCAACCAGGGATTCTTTGTTTTTGTTGACAAAAAGCGCCTTATGCAACCAGGGATTCTTTGTTTTATACAACAAGTGTTGGAAGATATACTGTTGAATAACTAAAGTAATTCCCTGAATTCAGCTGTTTAATTTAAGTGTGTGTATATATATATATATATATATATATATATATATATATATATATATATATATATATACTCAGAACTGGCAGAAAACAGTGGGACCCTGGTACACCCATCTACTGTCCGGAGAAGTCTGGTCAGAAGTGGCCTTCATAGAAGACTTGCGCCAAAAGCCATACCTCCGACGTGGAAACAAGGCCAAGCGACTCAACTATGCACAAAAACACAGGAACTGGGGTGCAGAAAAATGGCAGCAGGTGCTCTGGACTGATGAGTCAAAATTTGAAATATTTGGCTGTAGCAGAAGGCAGTTTGTTCGCCGAAGGGCTGGAGGCGTGCAGAATGAGTGTCTGCAGGCAACAGTGAAGCATGGTGGAGGTTCCTTGCAAGTTTGGGGCTGCATTTCTGCAAATGGAGTTGGGGATTTGGTCAGAATTAATGGTCTCCTCAATGCTGAGAAGTACAGGCAGATACTTATCCATCATGCAATACCATCAGGGAGGCATCTGATTGGCCCCAAATTTATTCTGCAGCATGACAACGACCCCAAACATACAGCGAAAAGTCATTAAGAACTATTATATATATATATATATATATATATATATATATATATATGCATATGCATTTTTAAAACCAATATAAACACAGTGTTTAATCACCCATGTGAATCTTGGAACGCTTTAATAAATACAGTGACTGTAATGTCCTTGCTATACAGGTGGACAAAGAAACCAACACTGAGGAGACAGTTCCTGAGAATGTGGCAGTCAGGCCAAAGGACAGAAACAATCTCAACTCCAGGCAGAGGTCATTTGTGAGGAACAGCATGATCGTACGCTCCCAAACCTTTTCCCCAGGAGAGCGGAACCAGTATATCTGCAGGGTGAGTGGATATTTAAATTGACCCATTTTGTTGTGTTTATTGTTCTAACCTCCCTTGTAGTTTTAACTCCCATCCATCAAAAAACCATTTCTCATAAGTAATAAAAAAAAACATTCCTGAAAAGATCGCTGTTTGCAAAACAGCAGGGTTTATTTTAGTTAAGAACATATGTCTGGCCAGGGAACTAATTTCACTGATGCTGTAGTGTGAAACCTGACTATTACTGTTCTATCTGCTGCTTCAGGATGTCCTCATAAATTAGATGTTTCACCTCAGTGGGATTCCTCCCGAAAAAAAAACTTTTAAATAGCAAAAGTCCTTTGACATTTATAGTACAACTTACTGACTGGTGTTTATCAACAGGAAGTAGTGACAGATTCT
This sequence comes from Acipenser oxyrinchus oxyrinchus, assembly GCA_030684275.1. Taxonomy (NCBI): domain Eukaryota; kingdom Metazoa; phylum Chordata; class Actinopteri; order Acipenseriformes; family Acipenseridae; genus Acipenser; species Acipenser oxyrinchus. The sequence continues at coordinate 51,668,932 of CM060247.1, forward strand.
GAAGTCTTCATAAACAAAGCACATAAAAAAAACAGAATTGCAAGATAAATTGCAATCTGCAGCAACAAAAATTACATTTTTAATAAAGGGATTATTATTGATTTAATAAATGTGTTGGTTCTTGCAGGAAATATGTATCGGAGTTCTGAGAACTGAGTATCTTACTTATTTGCCATGAACATTTCTATCTTGTATTTATTTACAGTTGAACAGAAGCGACAGCGACAGTTCAACACTAGCCAAAAAGTCTTCCTTTGTACGAAACGCTTCAGAAAGACAGAGTCTGAGAGTGAAACGGGTAAGTTTGTGCGTCAGTATGGTTAATGTTTAATATGCCATGTAAACTTTGACACGCGAAAAAAAATCTGCCCCCCACCCCTACATTCATGCATTTTGTTGACATAATGGTCCAGTGGTTAAAGAAACAGGCTTGTAACCAGGAGGTCCCCGGTTAAATCGCTACTCAGCCGCTGACTCACTGTGTGACCCTGAGCAAGTCACTTAACCTCCTTGTGCTCCGTCTTTCGGGTGAGATGTTGTTGTAAGTGACTCTGCAGCTGATGCATAGCTCACACACCCCTAGCCTCTGTAAGTCGCCTTGGATAAAGCTAAATAAACGAATAATAATAATAATAATAATAATAATAATAATAATAATAATAATAATAATAATACCTTGTATTCACGAATCAAGCGAGTATAATGTTGAGCTTTTCATACATGTTAACAGGAAATTATTAAACACTTCTGAACAAGTTTTTTTTTATTAATGTCAAACAATTTTAATATTCTCTACGGTCTAAAGCTTAATGTGGTTACTGGATTATTTCATTGAAAGGTTAAGATTTTCACACTCTATTGACAGGTCTTTTCTCCAAAGCAGAGTTCGTTCGTTCATTCATTCATTCGTGCCTACAATAAAACCCAGCTAAAGTTCTTAACAACATAGCATATGTTCACACGTTTTAACTTTTACCCATATAATTACATACACAAATAATTACGCTGACAAATTGTGGTACTGTATCAATTTAGAAATACAGTCAGTAATGCCCTTTTTACTTTACATTGGGGGTTGCATGCCAATTTTGAAATAGTCTTTTAGATAAAAAATATAGATCAAGTCAAGTCCAACCTGCAGTTTAATCCTTGGCATCTAATGCAGTATAAATGATTGTTTTAGTGACCAGGCCTGACTGTTTATGTTCGATCACAGACTATTTGTAAGCCAGTGATGAGACGGGCGGCTCAGGAGCACCCTTTCCGAACGTCTCTGGACTTGGAGCTGGATCTCCAGGCATCACGGACCCGGCAGAGTCGCCTGGATGACGAACTGCAGGCGCTGCGGGACCTGAGGAAGAGGCTGGATGAAATAAAGGCCCGTGGGGAGACGGAGCTCCCTCGCTGCATCCTGGAGGATGAGCGCTTCCAGAAACTCCTCAAGCAGGCAGAGAAACAGGTAGGTTGTCTGTGGGTATGTTTGCAGTGTTACATATACGCTGTATGCTCAACGTGTTGGTGACCATGACATCAAGCTCTGGCAACGGTATTGCGGTCATGTGACTTAAGTTTGGGTGGTAGAGAAGAATGGTAGTTCCTCAAGTTATCAGTGAAGTTTGAGAACTACCAGACTCTCTATACAGCAAAGATAGTTTACGTGTTTTCAGGGTATTTGCACAGCATAAGTAAATCAGCCAAAAGCACCATTTCACTTTTAATTATGTATATTGTAGGACATCCGAGTTTAATGACAATTAACTTGTTTTGTCAACATGGAAATATACTAGGGAACGCACTTATTGTGACGTCTATTTCATTTATATTAAATGATTTATTTCTGTTTTAAAATGGAACATTTGACAGCAATAAAATATTTTTTATATAAATATAAAAAAAGGTCTGGCATGCGTGGGATTTGAAACTATAACCAGTTTGCAGTTTGACAACAGAACCTGCAGAAGGCACAGGTGTCGTTTCCATCAAATCAACAGTACAAAGGTCACTCTTGAAATCAGGACTGAAAGGATGTGTTGCAGTAAGAATACCTCTGTTAAGAAAGGAGAACAAGACTAAAAGGATAAAATATGCACAAGAACACAGAAATTGGACATGGAACAATGGTCAAAGGTGCTTTAGACTGTTGATAGATGGACAATGACACCTGTGCCTTCTGCCAGTTCTGCCAATTCAATGCTTGTCTTCTTTCTATTCCTCGAAGATATTATCTTCAAGTATTGCTCATCCTTGTTAGACAGCTTTTTGGGTCTTCCAGTCCTTGGTTTGTCAATTACAGATGATGTTTCTCTGCACTTGTTGATTATGCTTTGGATACCACACCTTGAAAATCGAGTGACACAAGCTATTTCACTCAATGTTTTTCCTTCTTTATGCAAGTCAAGGTTGTTATAATAGTAGAAAACACTAGTGGAGGCTTTGAGTAAATTGTTGATGCTCATAATGCATCAGAGTAGAAAAATGCAACATGTCGAAGACTTTTGCACAGCAGTGTATATGCACGTTAAAGTTTTGTGTGCAAAAGTATGTATATGTTCAATGTGTTTTTGTTTCAGATTTGGTACAAAGCTGCATTCTGTGATTCTTTTAGTCACAATCAACCTGAAATTTGTTAGAAAGTCAGATATAACCAACCTCCAGAACTCTATTTTAAGGCATTTGGATCATGTTTGGACAGTTTTACTATCAAAGCACTTTAGGTGGCTATCTGTTAGCAGTAGGTAGCCAATATCATATGATTTTACCTCATACCTGTATTTTAAAAGAGCTTAGGGGAAGCTGCTGTAGTGTTAGTGTAAGTATAAGCCAGGGTCTAACAGCAGTGTTCTGGAAATACAGTTAAGCACAGTTGCAACCTTGAACAAAGTTGGGTATTACCTTTACTGGTAGGTTTATGTACACTGGAAACAATGCATGTTTAAAACAAATACTTGAACCCTAATAGAGCTTTTTACATCAGAATGTTGCTCTGATAGTAGTCACAGAAAAAAAAGAACTCATTAAGACATGGGATACTTAAACAGAGGACTCGAGTGCTGCTTTCCTTCCAGAGAAGGCATCCATTTCTCTCATGTCATAGTTTAAGAATTCCTCCACTGAGGTGTAACCCCTGAATTTGCCTTGTTGAAATCAATGACTTGTCAAATACAAGGGGATCCTTGAAGAATCCATGCCATGTACTGTGTGGCTTTGTAGTGCTAGTCTGTGTGTGGATGAGGCCCTTCAGGTGACCCTGAGCAAGTCACTTGACCTCCTTGTGCGCTGTCCTTCGGTTGAGACGTAAAACCGAGGTCTTATTGTAAGTGACACTGCAGCAGCAGCAGTTGTTGATGCATAGTTCACTTCCTAGTCTCTGTAAGTCGATTTGGATAAAAAGCGTCTGCTAAATGACTAATTAGTAGTAGTAGTAATAATAATAATAATAATAATAATAATAATAATAATAATAATAATAATAATAATAATAATAATAATCATCAGGGAATTTTATGGTACTGGCTTTAAATGTCAATAGCAGAATTGAATGAGGTACTCAGAGGGCGCTGGATGAGGATTAATTAATCCCACAGTATATAATAACACTACGAGTTGGATCAGTGAAGGGAAAATGATAAAATTGTGCTACGGATAAACAAACTTAATTTAATCCATTTAAACAGACTTCATTTTGTTCATAGGCTGAGCAGTCTAAAGAAGAACAAAAGCAGGGGTTGAAAGCTGAAAAGCTGATGAGGAAGGTGTCTAAGGATGTGTACAGGTTACGGGAGCAGAGTCAGAAAGTTCCTCTACAGGTTCAGTCATTCAGGTGAGCTTGACTGTGCTAGTTTATTATTCTGTCTATTATCTTTGTAGTTTTGTTTTAAAATAATTATATATGTGTCTATTGTATATGCTATGGTTAAACAACAGTAACTAGGACAGTTTCTTTAAATAGGATTTTACTTGCCGTGCATTGCCATCTTGTGGCCAAGAGATGTAATTGTGGCAAGGACTTCAAAGTGATTGTGCACACCCCTGCTGTAGGCCTGTTTACAAAGCTTTTGACTAAGTAGGAAGGTAACACATTTTTTGTAAAAAAAAATAAATAAATAAAATAACTAAGGTTTGACAGACATATACCTCGTAACGATACCAAAATGTGTCTCAGTCAGGGTCTGTGTGTGTCTTATGATTAATAAATGCTTACTTTAACATGGCGTTACAATACTAACCACACATTTGTTTTATCCCCACCTTTAGGGAGAAGATGGCCTATTTCACCAGAGCAAAGATCAATATACCATCTTTACCAGCAGATGATGTATAATTATATTTTATAGAAAACAATGAAGTATTTTTTCCAGTTCAACCTTTTAGCAGAATATTTTGATAGTCTAGCTACTAAAAAAAAAAAAAAAAAAAAATCTTTATTTTACAACTGTGGTCGGTTTTACAGCATAGAAATAATGTCTTTGTATAATAAATTGTAATTGAATACATTTTATGTAAAGGTTTCTTTCTTCAGAGAAAACCAAAATAGAATAATCCTGGTACATTTTAAGGCTAATGTGTTTGGACAGTTTGTATGTAGTCTTGGCGTGGTTTTATTTTGTACAGATGGGACAAAGGAACCATGGCAGTATGTCTTTTGTTGAACAGCACTGCTTTGAGAAATAATATTCAGTTTGACAGAATATATTCTGTGATTATCACTGTTTTCATGTGAGTCAACTGTGACGACTGGCTATCGCGATGCAGTGTTTGTGTATGCTGATGAAAGTTTCAGTGTGAAATACAGAGTGAGTGTGTTCTTCCTATTCTGAACTTGCAAAACTGGTGCTGTATAGTTCATCTTCGTCCTACAGACCCCATTTGGAGCAAAAAGAAAGGCTTCTTGTGAATGTACAGTGTTTTTATTTTTTTGTTACTGCACTGATTTGCTTTTTTATTTCTCTGTTTTTGATGGAATTATTTCCCTTTCGCACCTAAACTACAACCACCAAACAATGTATTTTTTATTCCTGTTTCCTTGTTATACACACACTTGCACAGACAGTGCACATATTATATAAAAACATGTTGGAACAAAATATACCTTAAATATAACTTACTCTGGTTCTAAAGTCCTACAACATGAAATACTGTCACTTTGGTCAAGCGGGTCTTTCACAGTATGTATGTATATAGTATACGGTCATTGAGAGAAACATTGGGTGGCTTTAAAGCATATCCTAAGGAAATACATAGCGGAATTGTATTTGAAACAGGTATAAAGCCTACTGAAACTCCCCTGCATATTTCTTCAGATGTATACCAAATGTAGGCATTTAATCTAATACAAGAAATCTTGGTGGTTTAGTTTAAAAGTGTAATGGGAAAGTTAGACTACCGATTTGTTTGCTTCTGTTTCATTATTCCCTTTTCTTCTATGCTAGTGTCAACCTTATAGGGCATGAGCTCATGTCGTCTTCCCCAATTCTGGCATTACAAACCGAATGGGGCACTCAACCCAGTTCTACCCTCCATTCTCAGAATCTGTTGTGGTTTCAAGTCCGGGATGACACCTGTCATACAGCATGTCAGCTCAAGCCCTGAGATTCACTACAGCTTGTTGAAAGCAGTGCACGGCAAGGTATATTAAACACCTTGCGAGGCACGCCTACCAATATAATATTGTTTAGCTGATATCTTTATTTAAAAATAATTTTATTTTATTATTTTTTGTACAGGCTAGTTTGTTGCAAGCACTATCTGTTCTACCGTAGTACAAAAGACGGCTTAAGGCCATGGAATACAAAATGTTATTTTGTTAAAGGAACTGAAATGAAGGATATTTGCAGAAAGCGTAAAAAAAAAAAGTTCTGTAAAAAGGTTTAAATCTCCTATATTTTTTTGAAACAGAAAAAAAAAGCGTAACAATTTTGGATGAATAAGCTTTCATCACAGGCCAAGACAAGCTCACATAGAATTAACTCAGCATCTTTTATTAGAGATTAGAATGTCCACCTAACACTGCTTACAAACAAGAATATATATATATATATATATATATATATATATATATATATATATATATATATATATATATATATATATAATTACACAGATGTTTAATGAAGGTTGCTGTTTCAGCTTACCAGTTTGTTTGATTTGTAAAATGTATGTAGAGTGATGTCAGTAGAATTGTACTTTTGATGTACATGTATTTATTTACTGTCTTATTTATGTTCTGTTCCATGTAGTTCAGTTTTGGCCATTTAAAAGTTGAAGGTACAACAAGTTGATTCTTATTATACATAAATAATAGGAATTATATGTGAAGGCATTTATTTTAGAAGGACATTATACAGTATGCACCGTAATAGTATTGAAATGGCACACATCTGGATTTTACTGTTGAGCTCTACAAAAAGTTTTGTTGTCTACTCTGTGTACAACAAAATTATATTTCTATTAACTAAGGTCTAGACTCGCAATATTTTCATAAGGCAGCTTTTAACAACATCATGTTATGTAGCCACCCTACTTGCAAATGAGCTAGATTCCTAAATGAAACACAATAAATAGCAATATATATATATATATATATATATATATATATATATATATATATATATATATATATATATATATATATATATGGAGTTATTTACAATAATGGTAATTTGTAAATGCGTTGTAATTTTAAATTGATTCCTATCTAGCCACAGAATCATACACTGATATGCCAGTTTGTATTAGTCTTAGTTACATTCTAATATTGCAGTTAACCAGGTACCAGGAAAAAAAGCATTTCTTAGCCAAAAGGAACAAAGTTTAGCCTTTTTTTAAATAAAACATTATTTATATTTCTCAATATATGTACAAATAACTATATGAATATCAAATGTTCAGAACTGAACTTGGCATTGAATCGTTATATAAGCATATGTGTCTTGTGTTCTAATTTTGTTGTAGAAACAATGTGTAATCTTGCCTCTGCACTTTCCATGTGTTTCAGTGATTTGGTAAAAATACAACTTTTAAACAAACTATCTGGTGTCTGAAGTTTTAGCTTTTTATTGTCTATTTAGCTGTGCTTTGTGGTAACATTAGTGAACATTTTCCCCATTAAAGCCTAATAAAAAAGGGACCCTCACTGCCACTTCATTTTAAATTGTATAGCAGCACAACCCTACCAGCTAGTGCTTTTGTAAGCTGATTGATAGAGCCATTAGCAGTTATAATTGAAGGGTGATGCATATGTTGATAGTCAGTATACTGTAATAAGTTGCTGTCTGGCATTCCCTATGGACAGAGTTGGGTGTTAACCATTCAAGGTATGATTTTTTTTTTTTTTTTTTTTTTTTTATATAAACACACACACATACAGTTAAATGGTTTCCTAAAAAGATCAAAGTGAAATATTATGCCTTAAATACCCACTGCAAGTTACATTTGTTAGGTTATGCTTCTGTGGATTTGGTCACATGAATAAAGGCCTGGATCACAACCAACAACCATCCATCATTTGGCTGACCTGTTCAAAACAACCAAAGCTTGTTTGACAACTTACAAATCCATTACTGGCAATATGTTAGCGCAGCTCTGTGGAGGCCACTTCAGTTGAATTGCTGTGAGTAGGTTCCCTTTCAAGTACGAAATACTGAATGGGTATTTAAGACCCGAATCCTGAGTACTTTATACCAAAGCTGCTCTTTGAGCCTGATGCAGTCGTGACCCTGCCCCTGAGGGATCAAAAGGACTGCAGTCACAGATCTCTGCGTCATTTTTCTTTTCAAGACTGACCTGATTGGAGAGCCTTGTTCAGACAAGTAGACTGTTGCTTATATCTGTATATATTTCACATTTTATGTGTTTTTACACATTTTGTATGTGATATTAAGCGAATCACTGTAATAGTTTTTGTATTTATGCGTGTTTGTGTGCACTACAGCCTGTTGCTAGTTATGTCCCGCTGCGGCCTTGTGCCCCGCGTGAAGCCAGCGGCTCAAGTCGCTCCTTCCCAGGAACCCAGCAATATGTCAGTTCACTTTGTGTTCTCACCCCAGGCAGCATAGCTCAGGCTGGATCTTATTTTCTTTCTCATTTGTGCAAATTAGCACCATACGAGAAGTTTATATTATTTAGGTAATTGTTAAATTGCTGTTTTTTGTTGAACAATTTTTCTCATGTTATTTCTTTTTTTATATATACAGATACCATGTGCAAACCTGTCTAATGTGATGCTTAGCACACATCCAGTAAAACAGCTGCTGCATGAGGACCGAGATACTCAATACAGCTTGTTGCAATTACAGTATCTCAATGCCGTTTTGGTGACCAGCTATTTTAGCATCACCATTGCGAAGGCTGTTATTTTATTCTAACAAGCAGACTTGGTTTTACCAGTGGCTTTTACAGGTGGGTATCCCTGTACGTTGTCAACCATGGTGACTACGACCCGGTGGACCCATACCGAACTGGTACCGAGGTAACCAACCTGCTCCCGACCTGGTACCGAACAGAGGTTACCCCACCGTCTGAAGTTACCTTCCTTCTGAGGAGGTGGGCGGATGGCAGGTCCCCAGTAGTAAAGCTCTTCCTGTCGGCAGACTAATACCGCTAAACAACAGGGCCACTGCAACCTTGCAAGTGCTCTGGCCTACAGCAGGGGAAACAAGGCAATCCGTTTTTGATGATGAGCCTACCGCCTCTCCCATATCCTCCTCCTCCACCCAGTTCACCCTGATTTTCTATATGAAATCCAGTCTTCCTGGGACCATCCGGCAACAGCTCCTGCTGTTTCCCATACGATGAATGCATGATGTGGAAAAGCTGGGCCTGGCCCATTTTCTGCCAGTTGAGGCTTCCATTGTTGATTACTTTGGCGCTGCTATCCAAGGACGCTGCCTGTCCTAACAAGCAGTGCTGGGTTTCTGAGGTGATCCTCAAAAGAGCTTATTCAGCCATGGCGTTCGCCGCATGGCTAGGGAACTATAACAGCATCCTGGTAGCCTACCAGTTGCATTTGCTGAGGTCCCTCTCCACGATCCACAGGCTCTCACCACAGCAACTGGATACTCAAAACCCTGGTTTTGGAACAAGAGTGTTAAGGGCAGTTTCCCAGTCGACCTTTACAATACAGGGTAACACAGGTGAAATTCGCCCTCAATTTTTCGCCCTAGCTGCTTGTTACTGGGGTACCGAATGGTGACACAAGGCAGCCTCTCGGGTTATCCTTGTAGCATTCCGGTCGTTTTGCAATCATGCCTTTGTGAAGGCTTGGGTATACTCACCCATTCAGTAATGGTTACATTTTGTACTTGAAAGGGAACGTTAGATTATTATCATAACCCTGGTTCCCTAATACAAATGTAACCATTAACCTTCAAGGTCGCTGCATCCATTATTCGCTGCAGGCTTGAAGTAAAAATGATGCTGAGATCTGTGACGGTAGTACTTTTGATCCATCGGGGGCGGGTTCACGACTGCATCACAAGCTCAAAGAGCAGCTTTGGTATAAAGTATTCAGGATTCAAGTCTTTAGGAGGTAAACACCCATTCAGTAATGGTTACATTTCTATTTCAGGGAACCAGGGATATGATAATAACCTAACATTTTCTTCTTCTTAGCTGAGCATTTCATGCAGTAGTTTTCTTCAGCCTAATTTCAACTGACACCACATAGGAAGAAATCTTTGCATCTATGGTTTAAAGTGCAGTGCTTATTTTGCTCTTAAGAGTTGATAGAGCATGCTTTGAATCACATGGAATGGGGGGTATCTCTTGGATTCTCTATAATATACTTGATAGTTTGATCTAGGTGACCTGTTTTCATAATCAGAAATATTTGCATATTGCAAATTGTATTTTGTAATTGTCAGTCAGGTGGTGTCATGCTATTTGTCTGTGTAGCATGGCGGTGCACTCGCCTCGACCTGTGGCACATGCTCCCTGGGCACGCTCCCCAGCCAATCCTGACCTGAGGATCAGCTCATCACCGGGTGAGCATACATGCTCAATTGGTTGCCTCGCAACACATCTCCTGTTACGCATCCCAGCTGCACACATCCGCGCAAGACCCACAGACAGTGTCCTCCCTGTCAGTGACAAATTACTGCTGTGAATTATAACAGAGAAAATGAAATACTCAAGTGTGAGAGGTGTGTTGTTAGGAAATCACCTGCAGTTTTAAAAAAAAATGTATTTGACAGTTAGTTAATTTCCAGTGGAGTTGTAATAGATAAAAGGTCAAACACAATTTGCTCTGAAACATTCCCAGTGGATTTGATGAAATGATACAGGATCAGCTAGATTCTAACTTTGTTCCAAAATCTTGTAGTAACATTGCCATCTTGTGTTAAAAAGTGTTACAAAAAAAGGGGAGGCATTTTGTTTTAGCATTCATAATTTTAAAAAAGTTATAAATTCAATATTTTAAAATCCATTGTCTTGCCTTTTATTGGCACAAGCTGTATTATCACTGATTTTCCTTTTTCTGTGTTGATGTTGTTTTTTACACTTTTATATTTAAAATTCAAGCATTTTAAGATGCTGTGGGTTCCTAATTCAGTACTTGATCCCTTTCAATGGTGAAATTACACAATGTGTCCTGCTGTACAGCACAGTAAGTGCCTATTCCCTTTGGTCACTGCATATATGTATCCTATTTATGCTATAATTTATAGTACATATATGTTAGTCTTGGCAGGGTCATTTCACCTGAGAGATTAAATTGTCCCTACCTTTCATGCTTTCTTTCCTGCCATTATCCAACCAGTTGCTTACATACAATACAGTACATTGCTGCCAATGACACTGACATAGTTAACCCGAACCAATACTTTAAGCACAGTACAGACACCAAGACCAGAGGCCACAGTTGGAAATTAAGTGGCGATAGAATTAAGATAAAGGGAGGGAGACACTGTTTTTGAGACAGAATTACTTGGATCCTTCAAGACCCAATGTGACAAAGCTTTGAGAACAATCAGCTACTGGGAGCCTAACAAGCTTAGATGGGCCGAATGGCTTCTCTCGTTAGTAGATGTTCTTAATGTCCTTATGTTCTTATTACATTCTTTGAGTCAGAAGACACAGCCAAGGTGAAACAGTAACAGAAAAACTAAGTAAACTACCAGAAAACTGCACACGTGAAATCTAAGTAAATAGCGAATTGAAGTGCACGGCAGGTAAGATTTAGGGAAAAAATATGTAAGGTGTAAACACTATAAGACAGTATTAAGAGTCTAAATTATCCAACAGGGCATTTAGCCACCATCACAGTGGTTTGTTGGAATACTTCTACAAACAATGGAATGCCACAGTTAATTCTTGAGCATACTCAAAGCCAAACAATTGCTTTATATTATTATTCATTTATTTAGCAGACGCCTTTATCCAAGGCGACTTACAGAGACTAGGGTGTGTGAACTATGCATCAGCTGCAGAGTCACTTACAATTACGTCTCACCCGAAAGACGGAGCACAAGGAGGTTAAGTGACTTGCTCAGGGTCACACAATGAGTCAGTGGCTGAGGTGGGATTTGAACCGGGGACCTCCTGGTTACAAGCCCTTTTCTTTAACCACTGGACCACACAGCCTCCTATATATTAGGATGATTGATGAAAGTAAGCGGCTTCTCAAGCACATCAAAGTGCATGTGTAGTTATTGCTTCATGTCGTCATTGCTTGGCACCTCAAGTAATCCTGACTGTTTTCTTCAGAAAAGCAAGACGTTATTTTTATGCTGATAATCTACAATGGAGAAATGTCACCCTGCAGCTCCAAGCCGTGCCTCAGCAGCACAATAGCGAGCCATTAATGAAAGTATAGAATGGCAGGCCCCAGTGGGACTACAGAAGACGTGAGTGCAGGAGCTGATAAAGCATTTGGATTGAAATGAAAGGTACACAGCTTGTTTTCTGAACATTTCATAGCAAGAGCCAACAATACATGTCATTATAATAAGCCACAGCAAGCCCACACAATTGCATTTTAAAGTTAAATAATATAAACTGATGTTCCAACTCCTAACAATTCTGTTGAATTCTTTTTTCGCAGATTCACAAAGTCCCTCTATTATATGCTCTGTTTTTTTGTATTATTATTGTTGCTTTGATTGTCTATATTTGAGTTTGAATAGGACTTGTAGATTTGTCATAGTAAGCAATTTGCAAATTACTGTATGCTTTGTAAGCTTAAAGCATGAGTTGCATCAAATGTCATTTCAGTTGTTTATTATTTTATTTTTTTTATTTACAATTTCCCTTACTATAATATGGTATTTGTAATCATTGAGTGCTTCTGGGTTTTGTTGCTCTCATATTATTGAGATTATTGCGAGATTATTAAAAAACAAATCAAATCTGTCTTTGTCTAGGCATAAACTGAACAGCCTTCCTCATTCCATTCAAATAACTTGACAATATGACTTTCAACTCATAGCCCACCTACTCTACGTACACTGCATATATAAATGAGAGAGAAGATGGGGCTCCCAGAGTTGAAAGGTTACATCGTCACATGATTTGAATGAAAAAGGAAGGCTTTGAGCTTGGGTTTCTCTAGACAAGCTCAAAGCCAGGTAAAGGCAGATTTAGAGAAAAACAATCGTCAAAACTAAATATTGGAACAACAGAAGCTAGTAGAAATAATGTAAATTATAATGATCTACTGTTTACAGAGAACCAGAGCATCTGCCACATCAACTGTGCATTATCTCAGCACAGTTCTAAAAGAGAAATACGTTTAATGCAAGGGATTGACTACATACGGCATAACATATTGAAAATACAGTTAGTCTAGAGCACTGGAAATATGCTATTTTACTGAAGTACAAAACCCAGATCTTATTCAAAAGTCAACACTAGCAAACATTTAGGGAATCGGGTTAATGTCAGAATTTAAATACTGCATCTGGTGGGTAACATTCTTCCTTCAATAACCATAAACCCTCACAACAAACTATACAGTGCCGTTTAGAACAAATACCTGCTGTTAGTGTGCCATCTAGTGACCACATAAATATATTAGACCTTTTATTTTGAAAAGCACCTCTTCAAGTTTATTTGATAATCTGAAGTTTAGCCAGGTCTCACACATAACTAATTCTTAGCTTTTTAGGAGGTTAGTAATGCTACAGTAGGTACAGTGTAATGTGAGAATGTATTACTGTACATTCTTTAATTCACAGTAAATATATCCCAAGGACGAACATCTCTGCCGAGTGGCAAACATCCCAACTCTAGGAAGCATAACTGTCTAATTTTTAATTTGCTGAGAGAGAGAGATACCATGGGCCCTACTCAGAAAACTTTCAACGCATGACTTGTTGTGATATTATTTGTATTTAAGAACATTGGCCCTGTTTGTCACTCACATGTTAAAAAAGCTAATGAATTAAATTACAGTTAAAAAAAAATAAAATCATAGTCTTACTTTTCAATATTTTATGCTCCATCCATAAATACAAAAAAATCATTAATTATAAGGTAAACATTTGAAGAAATGTTCATCTGTATTATGATGTATGTTAGTTAATGATTTATAACTGTACTGCTCATTTATGTTTACTAAATTAGTACAATATTTCTTCTTTATTTATTATATGCTCAAGCACCATTAGTGCACTGAGGCCTCATAACCTGAAGACAGCCGACATCCTGGATTGGCTGGTATGTTAATAACACAGGAATTTAGTACCCATTTCACTTTGAAATGAGTTATTAAAGTTTACCACAATACATTTGCACAGGATATAGCAGTTTTCCCAGGCGGTTCCATGATCCTACTATTGCATTTGCCATGTTTTTTAATATGCTTTGTCATAGCTCTCCAATTTGCCAGACCTTTACTATGGTAAGCTTTTTTAAGGGTAGAAGTGGGAACCCTTTTTAAAAACTATTTTGAATAGGGACCTCCCCAGGTGAAATCTGAGGCAAAGGCTAATTGCAGATATCACACCCTCCCTCCCACAGAACAGAATCTTTGTGTGGAGAGCAGTGGAATGGAACAACTCTAAATTGTACTACTGTGACTTAAACTTTGTAAAAATGCAATAAAGATTTAGAAATTATTAAGCTCCTGAATCAATTTGATGCTAATAAGCATCTGTGTCATACTGCAAGTCACTTACTTTCAACTAATTATGAAACTGCCGTTCAGCACTGTAGTAATGAAAGAATATGTGATGAATCATGCACACAGTAATGAATTACACTATAACAAAAAAAAGGATAATGACCAAAATGTTCATTAACATTTTATTAAAGAACAACTTTTAACAGTGTTAATAGAGACAGGGGTTGCAATCGTAGTTTTTTAGGATATAATTTAATTATGTAGGCTGGATTTATCTTATTGAGATGCTGCTTCTTTTTCTAGGCTAGGGAAACTGAATAATTGTTTTATTACAAGCCATAGGTAAGGGAAATTTAGTTGGCTACAACTGATAGTAGGGGACTATTGCTGCAGTGGGTTGTTGAATAGCTTCAATAATTACTCACAGTGGAGGTCCCTGTGTGTTAGAGAAGGCAACATCATCAGGGAACGTTTCTCGTCACCACGCTACAGCGGACTCTGCTGACCAGCCATCCGGTGAGCTCAGACAGGCTGACCCTTGTGCTCTCCAACATCTGCACTCAAACTGGGGTGTAATTGACTTAGTCATGGGATCGGAGGATGCTCACTGACCTTCGGTTCTCCTGTGCTCTTGTGGTGAATTGCTGCAGTGACAGAATATAATTGGACATACTAAACTGGGGAGAAAAACATGGGTAAATTATTGACAAAACAATTATAATAATTACACACAATAACAATGCCTGAGGTGGCCACACCCTGCTTATTGTTTAATATGTTTGGAGAACTTTAAATTATCCTCACATCAATGTCTCTGAAGGTACAACATTATTATAGAAAAAAAAATAATAATTATCAAAAAAAAAAACATCTGTCTAGGTGACTGTTACATGGTAGAGGAAAGGGGTTGTAATGTGTGAATTTCTATGTATCATTTTTCACTTATTATTATGGTTATTATTATTGTTGTATTGTCACTTAAATGTTTCATTTATGCACTGTGTATCTTAATTTTGTATAGTTTTGTATATACAGTACTGTGCAAAAGTTTTAGGCAGGTGTGAAAAAATGCTGTAAAGTAAGAATGCTTTCAAAAATAGACATGTTAATAGTTTATATTTATCAATTAACAAAATGCAAAGTGAGCGAACAGAAGAAAAATCTACATCAAATCAATATTTGGTGTGACCACCCTTTGCCTTCAAAACACCATCAATTCTTCTAGGTACACTTGCACACAGTTTTTGAAGGAACTCGGCAGGTAGGTTGGCCCAAACATCTTGGAGAACTAACCACAGTTCTTCTGTGGATTTAGGCAGCCTCAGTTGCTTCTCTCTCTTCATGTAATCCCAGAGACTTCGATGATGTTGAGATCAGGGCTCTGTGGGGCCATACCATCACTTCCAGGACTCCTTGTTCTTCTTTACGCTGAAGATAGTTCTTAATGACTTTCGCTGTATGTTTGGGGTCGTTGTCATGCTGCAGAATAAATTTGGGGCCAATCAGATGCCTCCCTGATGGTATTGCATGATGGATAAGTATCTGCCTGTACTTCTCAGCATTGAGGAGACCATTAATTCTGACCAAATCCCCAACTCCATTTGCAGAAATGCAGCCCCAAACTTGCAAGGAACCTCCACCATGCTTCACTGTTGCCTGCAGACACTCATTAGTGTACCGCTCTCCAGCCCTTCGGCTGAACAAACTGCCTTCTGCTAAAGCCAAATATTTCAAATTTTGACTCATCAGTCCAGAGCACCTGCTGCCATTTTTCTGCACCCCAGTTCCTGTGTTTTCGTGCATAGTTGAGTCGCTTGGCCTTGTTTCCACGTCGGAGGTATGGCTTTTGGCGCAAGTCTTCCATGAAGGCCACTTCTGACCAGACTTCTCCGGACAGTAGATGGGTGTACCAGGGTCCCACTGTTTTCTGCCAATTCTGAGCTGATGGCACTGCTGGACATCTTCCGATTGCGAAGGGAAGTAAGCATGATGTGTCTTTCATCTGCTGCAGTAAGTTTCCTTGGCCGACCACTGCATCTCACGGTCCTCAACGTTGTCCGTTTCTTTGTGCTTCTTCAAAGAACTTGGACAGCACATCTGGAAACCCCTGTCTGCCTTGAAATTTCTGCCTGGGAGAGACCTTGCTGATGCAGTATAACTACCTTGTGTCTTGTTGCTGTGCTCAGTCTTGCCATGGTGTATGACTTTTGACAGTAAACTGTCTTCAGCAACCTCACCTTGTTAGCTGAGTTTGGCTGTTCCTCACCCAGTTTTATTCCTCCTACACAGCTGTTTCTGTTTAAGTTAATGATTGTGTTTCAACCTACATATTGAATTGATGATCATTAGCACCTGTTTGGTATAATTGTTTAATCATACACCTGACTATATGCCTACAAAATCCCTGACTTTGTGCAAGTGTACCTAGAAGAATTGATGCTGTTTTGAAGGCAAAGGGTGGTCACACCAAATATGGATTTGATTTAGATTTTTCTTCTGTTCATTCACTTTGCATTTAGTTAATTGATAAATATAAACTATTAACATGTCTATTTTTGAAAGCATTCTTACTTTACAGCATTTTTTCACACCTGCCTAAAACTTTTGCACAGTACTATATATATATATATATATATATATATATATATATTCTCTACTCTCTCTCTTCCTGTTCCTCTCTCAAACTCTCGAGTCCACTGCTAGCTGGCATCCTTCTCTCTCTGCTTGACCCTCTTCAATCCTAATTCCATCCTGCACTTTGTAACTGACTCTCTCCTCTCTGCTTGGGCTCCCTCCCTCTCCTCCATTTTAATTCTCCTTGACCTCTCTTTTGCCTTTGACACTATCGATCATGCTATTTTCCTCTGCACGCTCTCTCTTTGACCTGGGGATCTCAGACACTGCTCTTGCCTGGTTTTCCTCCTATCGCTCTCTCTTTTTTTGGCTTCTTCTACCACCTTTATGCTGATGCTGTCCAGATCTTCCTCTCCTTTCCATCCTTTGACTCCCAAATCTCAGAATTCCTCTCGGCTATCTCAACTTAGACACATTCTGACCATCTCAAACTCAAACCTCTCTAAATCTGACCTCTTATTTCTGCTTTCTCTCCTGACCTGTCTATCTCAGTACACCTCTCCATCCCCTTCTGCTAAAAACCTGTGTTATTCTTGATTTCTCCCTCTCCTTCTCTCAACACATCTCTTCTCTGACACACACTTGCTGGTTCTTTCTTAGCAACATCTAAAAAATCCATCTGTAAGGCTGCAATTTAGTAGTAGTTTGCTTTCTTTATTATTATTTGCACGTTTATTTATTTAATCACATTTTCTTTTCAGCACTTATGTGTGTTTTATTCATATTAGATAAAGGACACGTGTATTATTTTATTCGTTTGCTTTGTGCACTGGTTTGTTGATTTGATTTTGTAATATTCACGTGTAGCATTTTGAGTAGTTGCACCTTTTGTCACGGCTAATCACCCCCGCCCTTTAACCAGCTTACCTGCTAATTAAGTAATTCGCCTGTTGATCAATCTGGGACGGCTTTAAAAATCAGTCTCGTCAGCACAGCAGCAGCGATACACAGAAACCGCTGCTGCTGCTCCTGCTGCTGCTACTACGACTACTACTACATTGTTTTTGTTTTTCCAGCCTTTTGCGCCAGCTTCACGACCTGGGCTACGACCGGCAGCTCTTCTGGATCGACCTCCGGGGAATCCGTCTCCCCGAGCTGCCGGTCTTTTACCAGGACCTGCTCAGGACCCGGAGCATGTTCAACGTCGGCCGAGACGCCGTTCCGACTGAGGGCGAAGGACTCCTTCTGGAACCCCTGCTGCACAACCCCCACCTAGGTGCGCAGGCGTTGGAGTCCCCCTCGGATCTCGCAGTTCTCCTCGACCCCCCTCCGATCGGCGTCGAGGAGGACCCTTTATCGATGACGCTCCACACCCTCCACTTCCCCGCCCTCGTCTCCCGCGAGACACCGCTTGGCGGGAGCCCCTCCGACCCCAGGAGGGTGAGAGTCCCCAGTGGGAGGCCCTGTACTCCCGCTGGTCCCCAGGGGCCGGGGACTTGGGATGGAGGGTCCTGCGGGCGCTTCGCGTCAGGAGAGATCCTGCGTCACTTTACAGACTCGGACGCCGCATGCCCTTTCTGCGGTCTGTCCGAGTCGGTAAGTCACATTTATTTTTTGTGCGCCAGGCTGCAGCCGTTCTTCCTGCTGCTGAAGAACCTCCTGCTGCAGTTCTGGCTGCATTTCTCCCCCACAATCCTCATTTTCGGGCACCCTGTCCGTGGCTCCAGCAAGAAGAGAGACCTCCTCGTGAATCTGCTCCTGGCTCTTGCTAAACTGGCAATTTACAAGACCAGGATGCGCGTGATGATCGGGGAGGGTCTCTTTGACTGTGGGGCCATGTTCAGGGCCCTTGTCCGGTCACGGATTAAGTTAGAGCACGCCCACGCAGAGTCCGCTGGCGACATGACCTTTTTTGCCGACCAGTGGGCTCTAGGGGGTGTGCTCTGTACCACCTCCCCTTTCGTGTTACACATTTAATTTACAGTGCTTTTTCAACAGGTTATCTTTTTATTAGTTAAGGCCTAGTCCTTGTTGGCACCCCCTATTTGTTTAAGGGTGCTAAATTGAATTTTTTCTCCGGCCGCCTTTGAGCAGTTGCTGTAGTCCACCCCCTGGGCCTTAAATAGGACTACTACTGCTACTACTACTTATCTGTTTATTTTAAGGTAACAAAACTACCAGGATTTCTGGTCTATCCTTAAATCTCCTGTCTCGTGGAAGCTGCTTGTATTACAGATTGGACTTTGTTTATAAAGTTCACCGCGCTGTTAAATCCCTATATGGTAAAAAGATTGCATCAGTTTTAACTATATGAGAAAAGTGATTATAATTCCCCGTTTTATCTGTGTACTGTTGTGTTATTGTCTATATTTTAGTGGTGGTTTTTATTTGTGTTTTATTTTAATATACAAAGTTCCTACAGCTTTTAGTGCTTTGTATATTTTCTTGTTGTGTTTTTAACATTGTTTTATTGTATTTTCTTTTAATATACAAAGCTCTCATTTTTATGCTACATAACTTTATTGAATAATTTTATGTTAGTTGCTTAATTTATTGTAAACTGCCTGGAAATAAATCATTTAAACTTAGCCATTTCTCCCTGTCTTGTGTTGTCACACAACCATTCCAGTGCCGAACAAAATAACCTGTGTGGGTGGGTAATTGCCCCCGTTCTTATTGAGTGGGTGTCTGCTCTGGCATAGTCAGGCTACATTATTGGACTTTTATATAAATACTCGCTACACATCCTTTTCTCACTACTTATTCCTCTCAATACCTGGTCCAAGCTCTTGTACTCTCCAGATTGGACTACTGTAACTCCTTGCTGGTCTCTCTGCATCGGATATCTTCTCCCTTCAGCTCATTCAAAATTCTGCTGTCTTGTTTTCTCCCAACCTCGCTACTCTCATTATTATTTATTATTTATTTATTTAGCAGACGCCTTTATCCAAGGCGACTTACAGGTGTGTGAGCTATGCATCAGCTGCAGAGTCACTTACAATTACATCTCACCCGAAAGACGGAGCACAAGGAGGTTAAGTGACTTGCTCAGGGTCACACAATGAGGCAGTGGCTGAGGTGAGATTTGAACTGATCTACCCCTCCTACTACTATGCACTGGACTTGCCTGATCTACGCACCACGTTACTGGATTCTCAGCTAATGCACTATCCCTGCACTACTGCATTGTAGATATAATGTGTTGTAATCCTAACTTGTCGCATCCTAGTTCATATTGTATTTTAGTTGTATTATTTGCATTTACTGTAAACCATACTGTATTTAAATATTAAGTTTGCATTGTAACCCTGTACTGCCCTGTAACACCTGTAAGTCACTTTGGATAAAGGTGTCTGCCAACTGAATAATAATAATAATAATAATAATAATAATAATAATAATAATAATAATAATAATAATAATAATAATAGAGTCAAAGCGTGGCGGTATTTACCTCACCACTGTTTAGATCACTGGTTTTCTGAAATGAATAGCAGGTGAATAAAAAAGTTGATTTACAGTCAGCTATAGAAATCCACAGCACTGTACATCAGTAACAACACAGTGGAACAAATTTCTTTCGGAATTTGTAATTATAGACATTTTCCAGGGATTTACACTTTATCAATTCCATTATAATCTACACCTCCCATGTGTCTATTGTAGTCTAGCACACACTCAGGTTTATTTGTGAGAGTGTCCCAACCTCGCATAGCAACTGCCACCATGGCCTCATTGTGAATGGTGGTGAGGAGGTACACATCTTTTTTATCTATGTATTTCATTGCCAGCAGTTCCTCACAGCACAGAGTGCTGGTTTAGCCACGCCTCTGTTTCTTGGCTACCAATTGATGGGGAAATCCCTTCCGGTTTGGCCTCATTGTGCCACAAGCCATTGTTTGGGATGTGTACAAGGCCCTGAACAGAGAGATTCCTGTGTAGAAGTTGGAGGGGAAAAACCATATGCCATACAATTGTCTCAGTGGCCTGCAACCATGGGGGGCAGCCAGGTGGCTCAATCTGAGAGTCCTTCCCTGTGTACACTCTGAACTGATGAGTGTACCCACTGGAGCTCTCACACAGTTTGTACAGTTTAATCCCATAACAGGCACGTTTCATGGGAATATACTGTTTAAAAATGAGCCTCCCCTTGAAGGAGGAGGGACTCATCCACAGATTTTTGCCAGGTGAATATGTCTCTTCAAATTTATTCTGTAGGTGATCAAGAAGGGGACGCAATTTGAAGAGTCTGTCAAATTCAGGATGGACCCTCGGGAGAGCATTAGAATTGTCGTTATAGTGTAAAAATATTTAAATGAATTGGAACCTGTCCCGGCTCATGGTGGCAGGGAAAATTGGGCAAGAGTGAACAGGGTCAGTGGACCAATATAAATCAATTCTAGGTTTATTCACCAGTCCCATCAGATGGGATAAACCCCAGAACTTTTTCATTTCAATTAGATTAGTGGGGACCTATTTGCGCACCCTAGAATATCGCCCCAGGTTCTCCCCATATTGTGGCATGTATTGCAGGGCATACAAATTGGTCTGAATAAACAACTGGAAGAAGTCAATTGGGGTCAATCCAGTTGTGTTCACCCTGGTACTGATGTGCCAGAAAAAGGTGGAATTTGAGGCTGGATGTTGTTAGGGGAGGTCCAATCGTAGAGTGGCTGAAATCCACCACCCCTTGGTCCAGGCCCTACTGTACCCTGTTCTGGTAGAGGCTCAGGCTCAATGTCCATTGGCTCCTTTTCCTCACTACTGCTGGATTTCTCACTGGATGAAGAGTCACTCGCTACATATTCACTACCAGAGTCCTCAGGCACAAAATCTCTCTCTCCGAGTCTGACTCCATTAGGAAGTCAGCAGCAGCCTCTGCACTGAGCCGCTTTCTTAAATGAAGCAAATGAAAACTTAAAATCAATTCAATTTGTTGGGAAAGGAGAAAAAATTGGATCTGTACAGTATTTATTGAAAAACCATCCCCCAAAAGTCCTTAATTACTGTAAAATTGTAGAAAACATATAACCTAAAACAAATCAATAAATACTAATTAAAATATTTTTTTTACAAAAACAAAAAGTAATAAAAAAGTGGAAGAAAAATCAAAATGCAGAACAGGAAAAAAATAATCTGATCTGAAATATACAATGCTGTCCAGTAGAAAACTGATAATACAATGATATCCTATTATGTTGTGAGAGGAGATAATTATTGTTTAAAAAAAAAAAAAAAAAAATACATTTCTAAAGCCAGTCCTTCTCACAATTGACAGTGCAATATATTTCTTATAATGTAAATTTTTATTTATTTATTTATTTATTTATTTTATTTATAGAGCAAAAGAAAAATAAATTAAAACCAATAACTATATATTGTATACAATCAAAACGATTTTATGAAACAGGGATATGAGAAAAAAAAATCAGATTTTTGACACAAAAATCGTTATTTCAAAAAACAAAAAAAAAGGAAAAAATCAAATGACCTGGAACAAAATCTGATGATAAATTTAAAAAAACAAACTTTTTTTTCGGAACGGTAGAAAAATGAAGATCAAATAAAAAAGTATAAAGTAATAGATAAATAGAGGGATCACAAAAATAATATTATTAGAAAAATATGTCAAATAGATGCAAATTAAATAGATTGTGCGAATGATCAAACTCACTAGACTAGTTTCTCTCGAACACCAGCTAAACCAGACACTATAAGTCTGAGATACAAGATTTTGTGCACAGTAACTATCAACCCAGTCTCACTAGATAAATGTTAACAGATTAACGTTTCTGCATTTCTGCTTTCTGGGGGTAAAAAACGTCCCTAGGGTAGATGATGAAAGCCAGGATCCGATTTTGATTGAAGGAATAGGACAAATCCCGGAAGCTCTTGAAGAAGGGGTGAGGGCTACAGACATGTAATGCTGAGCAGATTGAAGGAGGTTACTGAGAGTAGGATTCAGTCAAATAGCAGCTGGTGAAACTGGGGAGTCTGGAAGGGGAGCAGGCAGGATTTTTTTATATATATATATATAAATACATCCGCAATGACATTGCTTCAGTTTTCATGTTATCATTTGCTGTTGTACTTTTATACGCATGTGCTGCTTTTTCCTTGTTCAATTTAGTTTTGTTCTTAGCTAACAGTTGCAACTTGACAGATTTAGAATGTGGCATTCCTTCCAACAGGCACCACAGCACTGTTCATAGTCTGTTACATGACCAACAAGGGCATCCAAGAAGGCATCCACTCAACATGGCAAGATGCTTAGATTGTTCTGATTAACTGTTGGCTCTAATTACATCAAGGCCTGTTTCTCTACAATATACAGGAGCTCCTGTCACTATCAAAGACTGTCAGACCTACTATCTTGCCCATTGTGACTGAAACTGCTGAAAAATAGGGAGAGGCAGACTTTATATATTGCAGAAAACATCATGTCAATGACTCCATTCGAATGACAGTTTGTAGCAATTCCCATGCTACATAATGTGGGTGTAAGTCTCACCCACCTGTCCCTTTAATTAGGGTCAGTAGCCTGGCCAGGTTAAAACTTCATTTCCCATAGTTCCTTGCAACCACCCTCTGTTCATCCTCTCTCCCCATTGGCTCATTCAGATTTTCACCCCTCCAATCTCAGAGCTCATTAGTAGCCATCACTTGTATTAAAGCTGGCTAATCAGGCCTGAGGGGGACTCCCTTTCTCAGAGGAATCCATTAAACTACAGCATTTTCTTTACTTAAATTTCAGTGAATCCATTAACATCCTTAGATAATTCCAGTGCATCTGTTCATTTTCTTTTGTTGCTGCGCTTTGTCTAAACTGGTCTTTTTGTTTTCACTGTTACTTGTTTAAGTTTAGCTGTTTTTCTAGGTCTGTTTAGTGTTTGTTGTTTTATGTGTGACAGCCTCCATTTTTTCCTGATCCTCCTGATTTTTTCCAAACAACTGTTCACCATTCAACTCAACACTACTGGACAGTCTCAACAATTTCAACGTACTCAATGTTTTCAACCTTCTACAATCACCATCATTTCGGGACACTTTGCTGGACTGCCTTATTTGTGGGTGAGATCATTTCTTTTTGTTTGGATTTTTTCTACTTTAATTTGATACTTTGTTTCCTGTATTTTTCTGTTACTTTGTTATTTTTGTTACTTTGTATGGATTTCAATTACCCTGCGATTACTGGACTTGTTGGGCCTACCTGTCATTCTCCCACCATTGCCACAGAGACTGTTAAATGTAATTGTTTCCACAAGACACTGTTTTCATCTGTATCTATTTATTTATCTTTTGTCTATCTGTGTGGGTTGTGTTTGTGAGTGTGGGTTTATTGGAGACCCTCCGGACACCATTCATTTCTACTTTGTGAAACTGTTTAGCCTTCTGTTTGTCCCTACATACTTATCTGTACCATCTTATTTCTTATCTGTTACCTGCAATTATTTGAATTCCTGTCTTATCATTATTCATTTAATTCAGTTGTTCATATTTTCATTTGTTGACATTATTGTTCAGAATAATAAACTGGTTGTTCATGAAATTGACACCTCTGACGTCCCTGCTTTTGCTGTCCGTCACTCTTGCTGACTTATTTAACTATAGGAATAGGGCCAGTAGTATCTCCTTAGGGAGGACAGTGCAACTGCTTCTCAGTTGTGCAGAGTGATCGTTACAAGTTCACAGGGCGAAAGCAGACGGGACCGGCTGACGTAACTTAGATACTGAAAGTAGAGGCAGGGGGAGTGCTGGAACTGAACGAATATAAGAATCGACTGCTGAGGAAGCTCAGTGCCCTTTGCACCCCATTCTGGAAACAAGGGCAGAGAGATGAGATGCTGACCATCCTATGTGTTAGTTAATACAGGACCGATCAGCGGTAGCTTGGAATGGAAAAGGTGAACTCACATTCAGAGATTTGGGTTTCACAACTCCAGTCATTCTCCTAATAGTGGAACTCCTTAACTCATAATCGACAGATTTCCAGTCTCGTATCACGTCCCTCACCATGTATTAATGCTTGTAGTATCTGAGAGGATCAGCGGACATATGACTAAATTGCTGAGGAATTCAAGCGGCCTGTATTTTTTATTTATTTATTTATTTTAAATTAAATGGAGATCAGCATTAGCCTTGACTGCAGAAATGGCTGCCACAATCCGAGTACTGGAGGAAAGCTGTAGCGTTGGATGTTCTGGAGGAGAGCAGTTGCAGATTTAAACAGTAAACTAAAGCAACTTTTGCATGCTGCAGTAGTGAGCAGATCTGAAGAGTGAGCAGAGATCTGCTGTAGTGAGGAGTGATTAACAGTAGAGGGTGGGATCTGCTGAACAGTAAACGATGGAGTGCTGTCTGTAGTGTGTGGTGGCCTGCTGTAGAGAGCAGAGATCTGCTGAAGAGGTGATCTGTAATAGTGAACGGTGGACTGCCATCGGTAGTGTGCGGTGGTCTGCTGTAGAGCGCAGAGATCTGCTGAAGCGGTGATCTGTAATAGTGAATGGTGGACTGCCATCGGTAGTGTGTGGTGGCCTGCTGTAGAGAGCAGAGATCTGCTGAATGCGGTGGATATTGATCTTTGAAAGTTAAGGCGGTTTTAGATGGTGCCGGAGATGGAGCTGCCTTTGGGCAGAGATGAAGAATGCATAGATCTGAGGCCGCTGCAGAACCTGAGAGGATGAGAATGTGTTGCTCTGAGGCTGCTGCAAAACCTATTGATTTTTCATGCTTCATGACCAGGTCCTCGAAAAATCACTTTCTGTCCTAACTCACTTTTCAATACCGGTACAGTACCGATACAGTTGCGATATACCTGTCCACATTCATGTATGTTTAGATCGACAGTGTTCAGGTTCTGAACTCGTTTCCATGACAACAGCTATCACATCTGTTAGAAATGGCTCCGCTATTATGTAATACAGAATGCAGCATGTTTTGCCGTCCTGTCCATGTACACTATTTTGTTTTGGTGTTCAATCATTAAGAGACAAGCAGAACGTGAAAGGATGAGACGAACAAAAAGGCAAAAACAACAAGACGAACAAAACAACAAGATGAACAAAAAGGCAAAAAGGCGAAATTAGCAGTCTTTAAAAGCATGAGGTTGCGAAGACAACAGGCTTGCGTCACGGCTTTGGGAATGCATGTTTTGTTTTTTTTTTGCTTTTTGATATTCCCATGTTTGCCCACTGCTTGTTTATCAAAATCTGTTTTGAGCCTGGATAAATACATATGGGGGATGTAGAGCTTTGAAAGTTTAGCGGAGGGCCGGTCTTTCTAATGAAGACACGAAGAAAGTTGAGTTGGAGCTGTGCTTTGAACGGCACTGTTGGTGTGCTGGAGACTGAATGGAGCAGGAAAGACTAACGCTGGAGCTCCTGCAGCCAAATAGAGAAGCTGAATGATGAGAAGAATCACCGCGGAGCAATATCTTGGCAGTGCTGTGCAGAGAAGTGATCTGCAGTGAAAGGAGCGAGGCAACGAAGTTTAGATTAGTGAAGACGTTTAAGCTGAAGCACGAATGTCGGTGTCTGAGCGTTTGCTACAACAATAAAACACTAGACAGCGGGAGTGCAGGTGATCAGGGCTTAAATAGGGAATTAGAGACTAATTAGAGATCCCCAGCTACACCCCCCACCCCCCAAACTGCGCTATGCTATATTTAAAATACATAGTTGTTTTCCCATGTTGAACAACCATGTATTTGAAATATATTGTAGCAATCTCGGTTAACGCAGGCAGGTACATCACACAGGGCGAGGCAATCCACACACAGGCGGAGGGCGGGCGAGAACCTGGGACTTCTTGCACTAAAGCATAGCGCAGATACCACTGTACAAAAGAGCCGGCTCCTTTGCAAGGAGCATATACCAGCCCTGCTGCTGCCTTCCCCCGTACACGCTACAATATGATAACGCTTTTTTTCCAATAGTAAAAATGTAATATATGGTATATTTAATTTGGATAGGAAAAAATATCTATAAATACATTTTAAATACAACAAATTCCTTCTGTAACATGAATGATCATTATATAATATAAAAATCACCTATGGAAAAATAATTTTACATTCTTTTTTTTTTTAATCTACTAATTTGGATTCCACTGGCGTGCATGCAAACAGTGGACCCGAAGGAAATAATAAAAAATAAAATTAAAAAAACGTTACAAAATAAAACCTAAAAATGCTCTTTTTGCACACAAAAAAAAACATGCTTGGTAACGGTAAAGTTTCCATCAAACTTTTTTTATGTGTATAAAAAAAACAGGCGAAATTCGGTTAATTCATGAGTGAACAAAAAAAAAGTTCTATAGAGGTGTATAAAATGTATCTTGTACGATAAATGATGTGCACAAATGCAACTTTGTGAACGAATTTTATGAGTTAGCGCATACTTTTTTCAGTCATGTGGTTGTATTTACTTGGTCAACACAGCACATCTCCAGACTGGGCATTTAATTTGAATTTAATAGCCGGGTTTACACAAGCACATATATTCCGCAACAAGAGGACAAGAGTTACGATACCGCAACATTTTGCTAGAGTAAACGCGCTGAGGATATATTCTGGTAAAATTGGGTAAACGCCCCAGCTTCTGCAACGTCATCAGTGTGCTGCTTTTGAATCAGAAGAGGGAACACAACAACATTTTCGACTCGAACCATCTAACTGCAAGTTATTCATATATATTTATTTCAACCACTCATTTTGTAACAATCTTTTATAGATATGATTATTGTTTTTTGTGGGTTTTTTTTTTAAATGTACACTAGAACCTACTTGTTCGATAACTAACTGTATGTTGCTAACTACACAATTATGTTTTGCAGATTTCTGGGAAAATGAGTGAAGGACGCTTTTTCAACTTTACGGACGAAGAAACCAAAGCTTTAACAGCGATCTGGAGTGGAGACAGGGTCCAGCGTGGCTTAAATGGCCAACGGAAAAATATTCATTTTTTTAGAGCGCTTGCAGGGAAATTGGCAGAGCTGGGTTTTGACTATAACGAAGCAGTGTAGAAGTAGGATTAAAGGTTGTAAAAATAAATACATGGACAACAACAGGCGCAGCAGACTTGAATGCAAGTTCTTCGAAGAGTTTGATACGGTCCTTGGAACCAGACCAGCCACCCAGCCCCCAGTTTTACTGGAATCAGCCTCAGATTCCGGACAGGACAGCGTAGATACAGAGCAAAGTGAAGAATCACTTACTTCGCCTTCCACTTGATCTTCCCGTCATTCGGTATGTATATATTTTTTTTATTATTGGCAACTGAGAAGAAAGGCCAACACTCAAAATGTAAAATACACCACTTTAGTATATTCATAGGTGTAAAAATGAACGTTTGGCCAGCTTTGGCTTCATCAAATATTTAAAATGTTAGAATTAGCAAACGTTGTGAGTGTTATGCTTCTTTCTTAGTATATTTGTTTTTTTGCTGCTTTTATTTTTTTAAATTTTATTATGTATGCACGTACTGAGAACAGGCTATTTATGTAGAATTGCACTTTGTATTGTTATGTTTAGGGATTATATAACATTTAAAGTTTGGCAGAAAAAAAAAAAAACATATCCAGTACACAATGTACACCAAATATAAAAACCTAATTGTATTGTGGCTCTTTTTTTTTTCTTTTTAGTTGAAGCTCGTAAACAAACACAGGCAGAAGGTGCAGTTGGTCAGCTAACTGATAATCTCCTACATTACCTGAGGGAGTCAGACCAGCAGTTCCTGGAAGCTGAGAGAGAAAGAAGGGAGCATCAGATTAGGACAGAGACAAGCCGGATGGAGTATGTCCAACGTGCAACTCATAGAAAACAAATATTGGTTCAATTTGTTAACGTTCACTTTACTTGTTGTTTTTTATGTTCAATATTGCACTTTAAGTTATTGGTTCAGCTTGTTAATGCTTTGTCTGAAATACATTTCTTTTAAAATCATGTAAAACATCTTTTGTGACTAAATTCATCTGAAACCAAGATCAATTATTAGGTCATTTGCTTTTATTAAAAACCGTTACACATGGATTCTGAACACAATCAGTACAGTAATGGTGCAGGCAACACTATTTTTCATCCAACAATGCAGGATTTTGGGGAAGCGATTGACAAATTCTGTTCCCATAATTTTACAGCTTTTGCCGTGAAATATCAGTGATTCACTAATTTGCAGTAAACCTTTCCCTTTCCATCAGAGCTTGTCGAATACTGTTTGCACTATCTGATGATGCATTACTGCCCTCTTCTTCTCCAGGACTGAGAACAGACACAGGCCTTCATCAGCAGCTTCCAGGTGTTACTGAATGAATCCCATGCCGTTCACATAAGTTGTGTAAAATGCAGCATGTCAAAATCACAGTGGCCATGAAATCTGTTTTGGTGTCACTCCTTTTTTTAAAAGACACCGCCATCTCGCTTTTAGTCGTCCAAAAGCATTCTCCGCTACAATGCGAGCGCTAGATAAGCGGTAGTTGTAGTTTAACTGCTCTTTTGTAAGACCAGTATCCACAAAAGGTTTCATTAACCAAGGCATCAAGGGCTAGGCAGGATCCCCAATCAAGAGAATTGGTACAGTGACATCACCAATCTTGTATGTACTTTTGGGGAAAAGGGCACCCTGACTGCCAAGGGTGAACAATTTACTGTTCACAAGAATCCTGGCATCATGCACTTTGCCTGGCCAACCAATATTTACATCCCAAAAACTACTGGTGATCAATCACAGCCTGCATTACCATTGAATACCACCCTTTGCGATTGTAATAGTCACTTTAGTTATCACAAGGTGCCAGGATCGGTACATGGGGTGTGTGGCGGAGTGTCCCGCCCCTATGTATTTATTTATTATTATTTGTATTTGTTTGTGGTGCGGATAAAAGTGCCGCGTCTTTTGTTATTATTTATAATTTAAAAACCCTGTGAGGATGCGTGACTGATCAGCTACTGATTATTTAACTAGCTGACAGTCACACATCCTTACCAAATGCGTGCAGACTGTGGCCGAGGGGTAATAAGATAATTAACAGCTAGTTAACCCCTCGGCCAGAGTATAAGAACCTGCAGCTGTCCGTGCTGCAGGGTTGAGTGTAGAGTTTAGAGAGGAGAGTACGGGAGAGCGGAGAGAGAGCGAGGAGAATATAAAAAGAACAATTGCTATATTTAAAAATATACTTGTTTCTGTTTGTTTGGCCATCGCGCCTTTTTGTTTTGTGTTTTGTTATTTGTTTAAGTCTTTTTGTTTTGTATTATTATTTATTAAAAACGCTGACCGCAGTAGCGTTCAGCTTCACCCGCCCATCCATTGTTTTGGTTCAGTTACTTCCTGGTCCGTGACGTCACCACACCTCACCACTGCAAGCCATCCTGTCACAGGTGCGATCTATAGCACCTGCTGTTTGGGGTATTTTTCATCAAAACTATCAATGATACTTTTTAAATCAGTGTCTCTTGGTATAGCAATGGTAGTTTTAAAAACTTTAACTATGGCATTGCACACATCTTGAAAAGCAAAGAATACAAATGACTTTGAAACCCCAAGCAAATGTCCAATTGAACGGTAGTCATTACCTGTAGAAAGACGTCATAATGCAATTCCCAATTGGACATCAACAGGGACACAACTGCACATTTGTGTGTTTTGTCTCTTAACCAATGGAGATATTTTCCGTACCGGGAAATAGAACATCTCCCTGCTAATTCTGAAATGTTCAGTCCATGCCTGGGCATCAAATGAATTGTTGACAACCTCCCAGAAAACAGGGTCGCAATCTACTCCACAGTTCTTATGTCACGAGGGAAGGTGCTTCTGTGAAGAGTTTGTAGTAAGGAAACAGTAATGCGCCGTTTAATGCGCAGCACGGCCAGCTTATAGTTTATTCTTGCTTTTGTCTGCTGCTGTCTTCTGGTCCAGTTCTCATGTTGCACATGATGCAGGTAAAACAGCAGAGCAAAGGCTTTTTTGTTTATTTTTAACAGTGAAAAATAGAAAAGAGTGCAAAAATGAGTGTGCACATTTAGTTAAAGCAACATGTTTAATGACATTCTTTTCAAGTTTTATTATCTACTTTTTAAAGCAAGTTTAAGTGTTGCTATCAGATATTTACTTTTTTTGTATTTGTCTGAAATGCATTATACTTTACTTATACTTCGCGCAGGTGAGAGGTCGTCCTCCACCATCGTAGGGCTGCCAAGCACACGTGAGACACAGTCAGCTGACGGTGTCTGTCGTGTTTGGCATTGAGGTGGAACGCATTGAGCCACGCTTGTAGTGGGCGCATGCGAAGCAGATCCAGCTGAATGGCCGATATGGTTACGCCCATCAGACCTAATAGTTTTTGGCACAATAGGAGGATGACCTGCAATCCCTGTTGGAACAGGGAGAGGCAACCGTGGATAGCTGCAACTCTGTCATCTGAAAGGTATGCGTGCATCGTACTGGTGTCCAGCCGGAGCCCCAAGTACGTCGTGCACTGCACCGGTGTAAGCCGACTCCTTGCATCGTTGATGGTGAGGCCCAGCCTCGCCAGATGCTCTGTCACAACTATCGTGTGGGCCAGTGCTCCCTCCCGCTACTGGGAACAGATCAACCAGTCGTCGAAATAGTTTATTACTCTGATCAGGGGAGCCAGGATAGCGTCCACGGACTTTGAAAATATACAAGGAGCTAGGGAGAGGCCGAATGGCAGCACAGCAAACTCGTAAACGCTTCCTGAAAACAGAAGCGGAGATACTTCCTGTGCTCTGGAATAATGGGAACACAAAAGTACACGTCCCGTAAGTCCACGGTGGTGAACCAGTTGCCCGGCCAGAAGGACTGGAGTATGTGATGGTGGGTCAACATCTTTTGAGAACCCATTGAGGAGCCTCAGGTCTAGGATGGGGCGAAAGCCGCCATCTTTATTGGGTACCAGAAAATACCTAGACTAGTACCCCTCTCCGTGGGAGGAGGGGTCTACGAGACGAATGGCTCGCTTACACAGCAAGGTGGCCACTTCCGAAGTACCGAGGCCTGGAGAGTATTCGTGATACCTCGAAAGGGAGGAGGTCCCAAGCGGAACTGAAGCGCGTAACTGTTTGGCACAGTGGCGAGCACCCAGGAGTCTGAGGTGCAAGCGCGCCAGTACTGCAGCTATTGTGCCGAAAAGGGGGTCTGAGGCCGCCAGCCTTCAGGGGCCCTGCTCAGGCTGCGGTGTGGCAGTTTGGGGTGGCTGTTTAGGGTGCTGGCCTTGGAAACGCCTCCTGGGACGCTGGTGTGTGGGCTGGCCACGTCGTGCGTTCTCTCTGCCTGCTGGTGTGCCTTAGGTCACCCAGCGGAGCCGTGGAGACTGGAACTTTCCTGGTGATAGTCCGCACCTGAGGAGCTCACCAGCGGTTCGACCTGCCCCATGCAGGAAGGCTGCAGAGCGTCCCATAAGTGCCGAAACTGAGCTAGACAACGGGGGAGCACTGGCTTCTGAGGCTACCTTGAAGCCAGATTCTTCCTCAGCAGGAGGTTCACCTACCTGCATGTCAGTGGAGAAGGAAACTCACTCCCCAGAGACCGCTATAGAGTCCTCTTGTGCCAGTTGGGACGCCTCTTCCCATCCACCCTGAACTCCCCTGGGTGAGGGGGGTATGGCAATTGGGGCTGCAATGGAGCTGGGACTGCGGCAGGGGCCTCAGGTGCCTGTTTGGCCAAGAGCTCCAGGATCTGGGCCATCTGGGCTTTGAGGTCCATAATGTCCCTCGCCTGCCTGGAACGCTTCACCCTTCTCGTCTGCGGAGATGGGGAGAGACTACGGGAGGCCTGCGCATTGGGGATGTCCAACAGGAGGTCCTTGGACAGGTCATGGAGGAGGGGCTCTGGGGCACCAAGAGTCGCCGACGGTCCGGCCACTGAGGACGCGGAACTCGCCTTCGTGGCCCTCTCCAACCTAGCTTCCTCCATCCGGGACTGAAAAGCCGCACAGATGCTGCAGGCCACGTCCCTCTCGAGGGCCAAGGTGGCATGTTGGACACCCAAGCACCGTGCACAGAGGGTATGTTTATCCTCCTGCGGGATATTTGCATTGCAGGCTGTGCAGGGGTGGAACCCCGACTTGCCTGACATGGGTCTGGTGTTGTGCATGGGCTGTGCACTGAACACCACCTGCACTGCGCTCAAGCACTGATTAATAGTGCAACGCCGTGCGCTCACCCACTAGCGCTGTAGCAGGGGCTACTAAACACTGTGCACACCATGCGTACTGAGCACCGTATGCCAGTGCACTAGTGTAGCTGTGGCACTGTGCACTCTTGCACTAGCTCTGTGGCAGTGGCCAAACACTGTGCGTTCATGCACTAGCGCTGCAGCAGTGTGCACCGTGTACCGTGCAGCGCTGTGACTGTGCACTGACACTGTAGCGCTGGGCACTGTGTGCCGTATGCAATGAGCACTTTGCGCACCGAGATACCTAAGCACCAATGGCTATGCGTGCGCCGTGGTACTGAAGCACTGGGGGGGCAGCTACGCAATTGTGCCTACCCTAACCGCGCGGTCACACACACCTGGTCAGCATGTAGCGTGCATCAGGGGGGCACAAGGGCTGAAGCCGCGGTGGGCGAGTTGAAGCAGACAGCAAAATCCACAGTAGAATAGATAGTATAGGGGAGAGCACACTGTTTGTTTACAAGGCCTGACTCATTGAGGTGGGCGGGCCTACGCAGCCGACGAGGTCTGCTCGACAGAGGGGATGTGGCAAGGCCTAGCCCCGTGGAGGAGAGCATGGCTGGAAGAGTCACTCAACAGCGGAGATACGGCAAGGCCTAGCCCCGTGGAGGAACTGTGTACTCTCAAGAAAGAAATACACAACCACTCGCGGGTGGCTGCACAGGCAGTCGCTCACACATGACAGACAGATAACAAAGAGCGGCCTACCACACAAGCGAGGAGGCCGCTGAAAGACAGAAAGGCAAAAGGCTCTGTCTTTTCAAAGTCGTTGATTCCAGGAAAGCGGCGAGCCAGTTTTCAGTGTGAATGCAAGGGAAATACAATCGACTCGATTCGACGCGAGAAGCTCTTTTCTATCAACACTTTCAGCTCAACACAGAGGTCTTACCGTACCGTCTTGAGAAGGAAAAAGAGAAATGGCTTCCTCAGGATGACAGTTTTATTCCCTCGGTGGGCGGGACCGACTGCATCATCCCAGGAAGGGGCCTATCGGCAGCTCTGGTATAGAGAGCTCAGTGATACCTACCCAATGGGCAGGCATATCCCATACGTAATGTAATTGGTGGTCGTCTTCGAATTGAAAGGGAACTACAAAATGGTATCTAATTCAATATGTTAACTTATTCAGCAGGTTTCATTGGACTTTATGAAGCAAAATTGGTTAATTATGGGTGGCTGTAATACAAAAAATCAAAAATAATTATTAATGACTCACTGTGGCAAAGTGGTTGATTGGGTACAGGTGCAGGAGTGATGCAGTGCGTGAATGAAACAGACAGAGATGATTATAACCCGGTTTGAAAAGGATTTTTGTTTTATTTACTAGGTCTGGCGACCAAACAATAATCCCCCGGCAACACACACCAATGTGTACTGCACGGGGTAAATAACAATAGGTTTGCAGTCCCAAATAATAAATAATAAATATCCGCCCCACAATAATACAAACACGGTCACCAGTCCTGGGTGTGTGTAGTAGTGCTCATGGTGGGTGATACAGTTTATTTCATGACAGTGGTGAAGTGTTGTTCCGGCTTTGTGCTGGCCCAAGGCGACAGCTCTGGAAACGTGTTAGCTGTCTAGTGATTCACAAACAAGACAATTACTAGCAGACAACAAAACAAACAAAACACTCATGAAACTGCTACATTCTCTGGGGTCTCTCACAGTCTTTCTTGGTTAAAATACAAAACCAACACGAAGGAACAGATTGCGATTCTCCGTCCCCTTTTATGTTGTCACACACATGACCCCTTGGTAAACGAGTGTAACTGCCTCTCCAATCTGCGTCTGCCACGTCGTTTCCCTTCAGGGTCAATGCGTTCTTGCAACTGAGTCTCGCCTTCATCCAGACTGGCCGACTTCCCAACCCTGGGAAAGAACTGTCAGACCAGCCCGTCCAAAGAACTCTGTTCTCGCTGCTTAGCGCCCGAACAGGTCGGGAGGGAGATTTACAACCAAGAATCATTGTATTTCTGTCATATATATATATATATATATATATATATATATATATATATATATATATATATATATATATATTGTATTTTATATTATTTATTTAATATTATTTAATAAAAATACAATGATATATCAAATATATCATTGTATTTCTGTCATCAACTGCAAACCTATTAAATATATCATTGTATTTCTATCATATATATATATATATATACAGTTCCTTGCAAAAGTATTCAGACCCCTGACCAATTCTCTCATATTACTGAATTATAAATGGTACATTGAAATTTCGTTCCGTTTGATATTTTATTTTAAAACACTGAAACTCAAAATCAATCATTGTAAGGTGACATTGTTGGGAAATATTTTTAAGAAAAATAAAAAACTGAAATATCTTGCTTGCATAAGTATTCAACCCCTGTGCTGTGGAAGCTCCCAGTTTACACCGATGAAAGAAATTGCCCTAACGAGGACACAATTACCTTACCTTACTTGGCCTCCACCTGTGAACCACTAAAGTTGCTGTCACATTTTCTGGATAAAAACCCCACTGTTGAAGGATCATTGGTCAGGTTGTGAATCTGAAGGGAAATGAAGACCAAAGAGCATTCTACAGATGTTAGAGATAAAATAATACAAATGCATAGATTAGGGAAAGGGTACAAAATAATATCCAAGTGTTTGAATATCCCAGTGATCACAATTGGATCAATAATCAGGAAGTGGAAGCTGCATCACACCACCCAGGCACTGCCAAGAAAAGGCCGTCCCTCAAAACTCAGCGCTCAAACAAGAAGGAGACTTGTGAGAGAAGCCACAGAGAGGCCAACAATCACTTTGAAGGAGCTACAGAGTTCAGTGGCTGGGAGTGGAGTAATGGTGCACTAGTCAACCATATCAAGAGCTCTGCATAACACTGGCCTGTATGGGAGGGTGGCAAGAAAGAAGCCGTTACTCAAAAAGTACCATATGAAAGCACGTCTGGAGTTTGCCAGAAAGCATGAGAGTGACCCAGCTGCGATGTGGGAAAAGGTTTTGTGGTCAGATAAGACCAAGGTAGAGCTTTTTGGCCAAAACTCAAAGCGCTATGTGTGGCGCAAACCTAACACTGCCCATGCCTCAAGACACACCATCCCTACAGTGAAGTATGGTGGTGGCAGCATCATGCTGTGGGGATGCTTCTCATCAGCAGGCACTTGGCATCTTGTTAAAATTGAAGGAAGAATGGATGGAGCAAAATACAGGGAAATACTGCAAGAGAACCTGCTTCAGTCCGCTAAAAAACTGAAGCTTGGGAGGAAATTCACCTTTCAGCAGGACAATGATCCCAAGCACAAGGCCAAAGCAACATTGGAGTGGCTCAAGAACAAAAGGTGAATGTCCTACAGTGGCCCAGTCAAAGTCCTGATCTCGATCCCATTGAGAATCTGTGGCACTATTTGAAAATTGCGGTCCACAAGCGTCGTCCAACCAACCTGAACAACCTGGAGCAAATCTGCCAAGAAGAATGGGCCAAAATCACTCCGACACTGTGTGCAAAGCTGGTACATACTTACCCCAAAAGACTTAAAGCTGTTATTGCAGCGAAAGGTGGCTCTACCAAATATTAATGTGTGGGGGTTGAATACTTATGCAAGCAAGATATTTCAGTTTTTTATTTTTCTTATAAATATTTCCCAACATAAAACCAATGTCACCTTACAATAATTGATTTTGAGTTTCAGTGTTTTAAAATAAAATATCAAACAGAACGAAATTTCAATGTACCATTTGTAATTCAGTAATATGAGAGAATTGGTCAGGGGTCTGAATACTTTTGCAAGGCACTGTATATAAATACTGTATATATACACTGTATATATATGTATTTGCTTACGATTGTAAGTCGCCCTGGATAAGGGCGTCTGCTAAGAAATAAATAATAATAATAATAATAAATAAATAACACACGTCTGCACAGTCATGTTACATAAAATACTGACCTCACTAGTGGACATCATCATATATCACGTAGGATACTAGGATCACTGTGCTAGGATTACCGACGCGCCGTCCGATTTAAACCACACCCTTTTCTGTACAGGATAATTATTTTGTTCATTTTCCAAACAACCGAATATGACTGCACTTAGATTTTCTACATTACAGTGTCCAGATATTTCTGTTAGGTTCAAAAACTCAAAGTGAACCTGCTTCACTATTTATAAAACGATGGTAAATATTTGACTCGAGTCACTTTGATCAGTTGCTCTCATCACACTTGTACTTGCTTGAACTTGTCATTGTATTTATCTTGCTCTTATTGTATTACCTGTACTGTAACACTTGAAATGTATTTGCTTACAATTGTAAGTCGCCCTGGATAAGGGCGTCTGCTAAGAAATAAATAATAATAATAATAATCACACATTCTGCGCACAAACTGTGATTTCAGGGTTTTGCTGAAAAGGCAGTCGCCAAATGTCATGGTTTCTGGCAACAGTTTATGCACTAGTGCGCTCTTTGGAAGTGCGCTTTTTGTGGCAATTTCTTTAAAGACGCTGCCTGTTAGCTTTTGCCAAACAGTGTGTAGGCAAGACAGTGATCATTTTGCGTGTCTTTTTGGTCCAAGTTTACAAATGCCGACATCTGAGACTTTTATTTCGCTTCTCTTACATCTTTTTTTTTTTTTTGCTGCAGACATGTTTAATATTTTCGTCACCTTTGTACACCATTTCTCGGCATGATATCTGGCCACTGTAGTGAATTGCTTCATTACCTGACTACACCTCATGCATTCCGTACCATCCCTGGACCATTCAAAAATAATATTCATTTTCCCGAGCATGATGGATTGAACGATATTTTTGTACGCTAAGATTCGCAAATATTTGTGTGCAAAATTTTGCAAGTTGGCAAAAAATGTGTTAGTCTTGTTGATGGAAACATAGTCGGTAACACATTTTAACCAAAATAATCAGGCCATATTCCACGCACTTCAGATAGAGGGACTTGTCGCTTTAAACTTACCCATGATCCTCCAGTAATACTCTGCAAAGTTTGTAATACAAATTCAATAATTAAATATAGTTTTGTTAAACAACCATAATACTACAATAACCTAATGTTATAATTAATAATCCAATGTCACGCACAGACACTTTACATCATTGCTTATTTCTGTAATAAATGAAAATGATGATAATGCTGTAGTGTGTTAATTTGCATAATATATTCATAAACGTTCTCTATCGTATTCTGTCAAACTAAACCTTTGGCAAATAAGTAAACTTTTATTCTATACAATGTATTTTACAAAGTATAAACTATATCAATGCATATGCATTCAAACAGAAGATAAAATATGACTTATTTTTACAGTACCTCTCACCACGAGTGCAAGTTTAAACTATTCTTGGAGATATTTAAAGGAACCGAGGGTGTGACTATTACAGGCATTCTGAAGACCTGTTAACTAGGCTACTGACTGAGAACCTTGTTTCTCCTGTTAATTCCGCCTAGGGGAAAGTCCCCGGACCCATGGCAGAAAGTGCCCTGCATAATTGCATCGACCCTGTCTGCGTTCTTGCATAAACAGCTAAGAAGTCTTTGAGACTGAGCGAGTGAGAGCAGAGAGGGTTCTGTCAATGTAACGCAGTAACGCAGGTGACGTACGATTATTCCAAATACATCAACAGAACGGGGCTCACTCCCAGAATGTCATTTTTATTGCTTAATGGCAATGCACAAAGGTATTTTGACATACTAGAGGAAATTTATACTACAGCGCCAGTAAAACCGCATCAAACCCATTGCAGTAGTCTTTTAAAGGTTAAGATAATATCTACAAAACAAACTGACATTCAGCCTTTAATAGTCGTATTTCACTTCCACACTGAAATATGTACAATTTTTGTAAACAAATAATGGGTTGTTTTCAAAATTCTAGCAATCTAGTATAGTGCACTTCGTTTTTATGTATGTAAAAAACAAGCCATTTATGACTAAGAACTTCTAAGCTTGGTAAGAGATGCTTCCAACTTTTGCGTCAGCTTCTCATTTCTGTTATATTACGACTCCTTAGTCATAGTTGTGAATGGTTTAATTCATAACAATATAAAAAACACGTTTTCACTTTTAAATTGCATTACCTATCCAACAGTTCTTAAGGGAAGTACAGTGTGAAAAGTACGCCCAATATATTTTACAAACACAAGTAGGCGTTTACTTTCCTTTTTACAGAGTGGCAACTCTGAACTTTAACCCGAGTGAGCACAGCCCAACCCCCTGCCGGAGAAGCTGCGGGAAAATGTAAAAACGCGGTGCATTGCCTTATAAGGCATATCCCAGCGCATGCGCAGAAAACATAGTTTTGTTTGAAGTGAATTGCAGTTAGTCGAGCAGATTGAGCTGCATTGAAGGAATTGTACAGTATCATTTTCCGATGTTTTTTTGTTAAGTATTTGCTCCTTTTTTCTACATTTTTTTTGTGCTTGATGCATTACTATAAACATGTTAGGGCATTATCCAAATGTAGAAAAGAGCCAGTTGGTCAGTTATGTGGAAGATTATCTCGAATGTGTGGAGTCTCTCCCGTTGGACATACAGAGGAATGTGTCTTTGCTACGAGAGATCGATACAAAGTATCAAGGTAAGTGCCAGTTAAAAAGAGATTGTGTTCGAATCGACTGGCTTGTTATATTTTAGTGGTGTTGTTGTGTGCTTTGTGTGTGTGTTTTTTTGTAATGCGTTGCAGGCATAGTACCGATCTGTAGTCTAGATACTTGGAAAGGGTCATTGTTTTTTTATGTGACAAACTGCAACGTAAGCCTTTGTGTAAACTCGTTTTTAAAAATGTAAGGTAGCAATATACGAAGCTTTTGAAAACGCGACTCGCTTGTGCGATTTAAAAGGTGTTTTCTAAAGTGGAAGAGGCTATGATCAGCCATTTTGGCAAGTAAAAAAAGAAAATCGCTAAATAAATAGAAAGTGCTTCGTCAAAATACTTAAAATTGGAATCGATTATTGTTTGTTTTAAATAAAAATATTCTACTTTTAAATTAAAAACTTGTTGTGCATTCTGTGTTTTTAGGTTTACTACTGCGACTACTGTACTACTAGCTAGACGTGTTGTGGGAAGGCGGTGTGCTGGTCTATTTTACTGGGATCTTGGGGAGGCTAAGTCTGCTTCAGGAATCCGGGCTTAGGGAGGTAAAACGTAGCCTACCGGTTAGCAATTCAGCCGCAAAACATTCATGCAGAAATTCACAGAAATCGCATTAGACTAAGCAGTATTTACTTTGGCTGTTTGGTTTCTTGTCTCGGGGAGTGATTCTGTTTTTTGAAGTGCTAGTCTACGAGAATAAGTTTTGTCCCCTTGATTTTAATGATGTCGTTCGGTTTAGAATGAATTTCATAAGCGACACAAAGGCAGCCCGCTTTTTACAATCCTTTTTTTTAAATTATTGTTATTTTGCTTTGAAACACATTTGAATTAATTTACTCACAAATCAAGAGAATTTGTCGTCACTTCCTGGATGTTGACAAAACGCCTTGAATACGGAAGTGGGTTTTTGAAGAGCTCACTGTAGAGATTTGTATGGATTGCACTTTCTGTT
Organism: Acipenser oxyrinchus oxyrinchus; assembly: GCA_030684275.1. Lineage (NCBI taxonomy): Eukaryota > Metazoa > Chordata > Actinopteri > Acipenseriformes > Acipenseridae > Acipenser > Acipenser oxyrinchus. The sequence goes on from CM060247.1 coordinate 51,709,317, forward strand.
CATTATCTTCCTAATAAAAAAATATAAACCGGTTGCTTTTCTGTTGTCATATTTATATCACATTCTATGCATCGCATTTAAACGACACGTTTTGTTCTTAATACAAACCATCATGTTTTTTTTTTCTGTACTCGACGTACAGTAGGCAATAAGTGCATATTTTTTGTGATTATCAAAAGTAGCCTAGAAAATGCAATTGTCTGCAATAATTAAATAAAAATAAAATACATGTAAAGTCCTGAAACCAGTTTACGATAGGACAATAACTTTACTTCCATATAGTAATGTTATGGTGACCAGACGTCCCGGTTTAGCCGGGACAGTACTGTTTTTTCATCAAAGGTCCCGGTGTCACGACGTTTCTCAAAATCTTCAGCCACTACATTTTGTCAAAATAACGTAAACAAACGCTGCCTGTATAACTTAGTTTAGGCACCTGCAGTGAAAACATTTTTTAGAAAGTTACTAGGGTAATGAAGAACATTCATTTTATAAAGTGATTAACACAGACAGACATTATTGCTCAGTGTGCAATATGAATCTACAATTATATGTAATACGGCAATTTCGTAGCTGTTCAGGCGGGATTTATTTAGCCCAGACACGACGAGGCAGAGCAGCGAGAGGTTACAATGCAAGGATTGGAATCCACCAGGTTAAACCACACAATTGTCAATAAATAGATCCATACTGACGCAGTGAGCATAATAAATAAAAATGCCAAAACGTCAATGTATTTTTATAGATTAATTACAGTCAGCACTGGGATGTAAAACACTCAGATAGGTCACTCGTTTTTTTTTTTTTTTTTCAATTTAGTCGTCATTGGCAATTATTTTTTATTATTTTCTCCCAATTTAGAATGGCCAATTGTTGTTTTTTTAATCTCATCTCACCGCTACCACCCCTGCGCTGAATCGGGAGGGCGAAGATGAACACACGCTGTCCTCCGAAGGATGTGTCGTCAGCCGACCGCTTTTTTTCACACTGCGGACTCACCATGCAGCCACCCAAGAGCTACAGCGTCGGAGGACAACGCAGCTCTCGGGCAGTTTACAGGAAAGCCCGCAGGCACCCAGCCAGACTACAGGGGTCGCTGGTGCGCGGTGTGCTAAGGACACCCTGGTCGACCTAACCCTCCCTCCCCCCCCGGGCAACGCTCGGCCAATTGTGCGCTGCCTCCTGGGAGCTCCCATTCATGGTCGGCTGTGGAATAGCCTGGCCTCGAACTCGCGACGTCCAGGCTATAGAGCGCATCCTGCACTCCACGTGGAGAGGAGTGCCTTTACTGGATGCGCCACTCGGGAGCCCCGTTGTCACATACCGCAATTAGTCTTATCAATTATTTAACAATATGTCCCGATTCTGAGCTTTGAAAATCTGGTACAGGCGTATTTCAGTTGCACATTAACAGTAAAGGTGATGTTTAGTATGAAATAGTAGCAGGTATGGTCAGAGAACAGTTGTAAAATACTCAATACATACATTGAACTACATGTAGAACGCATACTGTAATATAGTGTTCCAACTAGGGCTGCAACGAAGGGTACATTTTGATCTTGGAAGGTTCGGAACACATTACCGAAGGAAGGTTCAAACCTTTGATGGTGCTCATTTGCATAATTTACTGGTGACGTCATCATAGCTACTTGTTTATATTTGATTGAAAATCCTATTTTACAGGTAAGCCATATAAATTGAATAAAGCATTCATATGTAGTTTAAAATTACATTATATAGACCAGTAATCATGTTTCTATAATTTAAATAAAAATACATGTAGCGGACTTAGGCAAAACAAACTTAATTTAACAGTCACCATTCCAAGCAGGTTATCAGTCACACTCACATTATTAATAATAATAATAATAATATGAACTTACGATTGTAAAGTGACCCCAGAGATTGCATGTGCCTCCATGATACATCAGCAGTTTCTTGCACAGTTTGCATTCACCTTTTTTTTTTTTTTTTTTTTTTTTTGGTTGTCTGGGCATTTAACAAAAACAAAATCCTAAACAGCAGAGGGGTTTCGAGACATTTCTTTCAATACAGCTTACGCTGTACAGCACTTTGCTGTCGAGATGTTGAATGAAGAAATTTGCCTCTGGTTAACATGAGCTGGATGGGGGAGGGATGGACGGTGCTCAGTTTTCGAAATTTAAAATTATTAGTGTTAGCGTATATTTTGTATGTTTCAAACATATTCTACCATAGTCTGTTGTACACTGGATATTAAGTACATATTTTACTGAAGCACTACAACTGCTATAGGGACCCCCCAGTGCTTTGGATAATATACCCTGCTGCACACACGGCAGCGGCACCATATAGAGTTGCTACGATTTGGTAGTGAATTTTAATACAACAACTTTTGTTTAAGTAACATGCATTATACAAATAAAGTTTGAATTTTGCATACGAGAGACATTTAATGTTTGATTTACAGTATTCACACATTGTCAAACGATTTCTGTTAACAGAAGAAAACACACACACACACACAGTGCATGAATGGCGTCTGACAAACCTTCGAAGGTTTAAAACATTCTTCGAATTCCTGGCTAGCGAACGAACCTTTGAACCTTCGAACCTTCAATACAGCCCTAGTTCCAACACATGTTGTGTAATCCGTTCAGAACACTAACCATATCACAGGTTTAACGTTAATGCCACGCACCAATGTTTTTGGAACAGTTGGGGAGGTGACTTTTTTTTTGTTTGTTTTATAACCACTCCTGATTTTCTATAAGACATGTATAGCATGTGTCTTTCTTGGAGTAATAATGTGAAATACCATGCAAGGTGTTGGGGCCTTCATATTCTTATAAAATTACAGTGCAGGTCATTATTTAGTTCTGTGTAAAATTGTGCATCACTTTGAAACGATGTTGTACTCTTCCATATTTTTTTTTTTTTGCAGAAGTTTTAACAGAAGTTGATGATGTCTATGAGAAGTATAAAAAAGAGACTGACCTGAGTCAGAGGAAGAGGCTGCAGAATCATCTCCAGCGAGCGCTGATCAGCAGCCAGGAGTTGGGAGATGAGAAGCTCCATGTGGTCACTCAGGTGATGGAACTGGTGGAGAACCGGGCCAGGCAGATGGAGGCCCATTCGCAGTGTTTCCAAGCGCCACAAGAGGTCGAAAAGCCTGTGGAGAAAGCGAAACCAGAGGCCGTGCTTCCGGAGAGGCCTTCAACCAGACGAATCCGCCGGCAGCGCAACAGCGAAAGCCACGAATCGTGCCACATCGCCAACGGGGTGGTGGTGGTGGAGGAGGCCGGTGAGGAGCAGGCGTTCAAGGAGAAGAAATCTAAATCAGCCAAGAAGAAAAAGCGATCCAAAGCCAAGCAAGAACGAGAGGTCTCTCCCGTCGAGTTTGCCATCGATCCCAACGAGCCCACTTACTGCCTGTGCAACCAAGTGTCTTACGGTGAAATGATAGGGTGTGACAATGAACAGTGCCCCATCGAGTGGTTTCATTTCTCATGTGTTGGACTCACCTATAAGCCAAAGGGAAAGTGGTACTGTCCCAAATGCAGAGGGGATAGCGAAAAGACAATGGACAAAAGCATCGAGAAAACTAAAAAAGATAGAAGATCGAGGTAGTAACTTCCATCAACATTTTTTTTTTTTTTGTATCGTTACATTTTCTTTGCAAATGAAACAATCTTTTAGAACTGATGCATATCACTATGCAATACTTTTTAATCTATAGTATTAATTAAATATTAACGGTGCCGTACTTTTAAGTCTTGTGATTTGTCTGTTGCTGCACTTAACCAAAAGAAGAATACAAGTTATAACAGGGTGGTCTTGCAACAAAAAGAACAATGCGTCATAGCACAGACAGAAAGAAAACCTCTCAATTTAACCTGAAGATTACAAAAGAAGATATATTTAAAAATAAAGAAATACTGCCATTACTTTGTACAGTAGGAACTTTTTGTTTAGTCGGATTTACATTTTGTTTAAAACTTTATAAACTTCATGAAGAGGCAGTAGTTGAACAACTGTATAGGTAGAACAGAAGTAACTCTACACAGTGTTTACTTGTTTGTATACTTAATTATTGATGGATGGCACATTGTTGGAACAAGGCACAAGGTTACAAACTAGCTTGCATTCACAGTATTTATAGATCATGCTCAAAAGACAATGCTGTACTTTTTGTAAAGTTGTAAAACAAACCATTGGCCATTTTTAATGTCTTCCAAGGCAAATGTCACTGTTTTATTATATTGTTTGGTATTTACTAATTTAATTGTTACTTTTTGCAGTATTTGAATAAAACTGTGCCAGTGATACCTATTTTATTTATTTCAGAAGTAATATTTAAACCAGCTAACCTTTCCTGGCTTTACTGATTCAAATATGACTTTTCTTGTACAGAATGTTGGTAAATTCCAAGTTTGCTGCCCTCATTTATTTTTTTATTTCAAGCGGTCACATGAAAGCACACAAAAGACATTGAAAACACATGAGTTGCGGGCAAAGCAGTGATAGGTGAGCTAAATCATGGGGCTTCTGGGAGTTCAAGTTCTTAAAGATTGCAGTAATCCACTGCATTTATATGACTTTTTGTTCTTTCATATTACTTTTCTCTGAATTACAGGACTGAAATATGTACACATGTGCTGGCCAATTTTATGTTCACCAATTGCCATTTAAAAAATCTAATACTTATGTAACATGTAGTTGTACATTGCTTTTGAACACAAGTGACAATGGACCAATAAGCACTGACTGTCACAACAGGGGTGGGATATTTTATAAATCGCACGGTTGCAATCTCATCAGAGTCGGTTAGTAGTTGGAGTGCATTAGAAGCTTATATAAAGAACAGTTATTGAAAATTTCCTTAAAAAAAACATCAGATTTTTTTTTTTTTTGTAAGTGATCAGCAGCAGCACCACCAGATGCTAAAATCAGCTTGTCTAAAATGCTGCTAACTGGGAGTGCTGCCTTGTGGAGCAATACTAAAAACACACAAACACAGTGACTTTCTAGACATGCTAGATGTCCATTCGCTCATGAAAAAATTCATCAGCAGGACACCTGAGCACAAGTCAATTTTTGGAGCCTTCTGTTCAATCTGTTTTTACAAAAAACTTTTCTGAATTGCAATATTGAAGTGGATCGTAACGGTATACGCTACATTTTAATTTGTTAGCTCTAAACGTTTTATGGTAAGCATGTTATAAAGATTGCAGCAAGGACTAGTTTACACTTTCATGGTCTTTTTACCTGGAGAATAACATGGTCCCCACTCCTTCAGGTCCTTCTTTCCTGTAATTACCCCACTACAGCTGTGGACAAAAGTTTTGCATCACCCTATAGAATTAACACGTTTTGCTTCATAAAGCCAAATCAAACCTGCTGAATAGTGTTACATTAATAACATTACATACTACTTTGTAGTTTTCCACATAACAAAAAACTGAAAAATGTGACATTTCAAAATCTAATATGAAATACTGTACTACTGTCATGGCTTACGGTAAACTTTTCCAATTATAATTTGTAATTTCTTTGATTACATGATGTTAAATAAAATATCTAAATTATGTCCATCACATTATATATATATACATATATATATATATATATATATATATATATATATATATATATATATATATATATATATATATATATATATATATATATATATACAGTACTGTGCAAAAGTTTTAGGCAGGTGTGAAAAAATGCTGTAAAGTAAGAATGCTTTCAAAAATAGACATGTTAGTAGATTATATTTATCAATTAACTAAATGCAAAGTGAGTGAACAGAAGAAAAATCTAAATCAAATCCATATTTGGTGTGACCACCCTTTGCCTTCAAAACAGCATCAATTCTTCTAGGTACACTTGCACAAAGTCAGGGATTTTGTAGGCATATAGTCAGGTGTATGATTAAACAATTATACCAAACAGGTGCTAATGATCATCAATTCAATATGTAGGTTGAAACACAATCATTAACTGAAACAGAAACAGCTGCGTGAGGAGGAATAACACTGGGTGAGGAACAGCCAAACTCAGCTAACAAGGTGAGGTTGCTGAAGACAGTTTACTGTCAAAAGTCATACACCATGGCAAGACTGAGCCCAGCAACAAGACACAAGGTAGTTATACTGCATCAGCAAGGTCTCTCCCAGGCAGAAATTTCAAGGCAGACAGGGGTTTCCAGATGTGCTGTCCAAGCTCTTTTGAAGAAGCACAAAGAAACGGGCAGCGTTGAGGACCGTGAAGCGCAGTGGTCGACCAAGGAAACTTACTGCAGCAGATGAAAGACACATCATGCTTACTTCCCTTCAATCGGAAGATGTCCAGCAGTGCCATCAGCTCAGAACTGGCAGAAAACAGTGGGACCCTGGTACACCCATCTACTGTCCGGAGAAGTCTGGTCAGAAGTGGCCTTCATGGAAGACTTGCGGCCAAAAGCCATACCTCCGGCGTGGAAACAAGGCCAAGCGACTCAACTATGCACGAAAACACAGGAACTGGGGTGCAGAAAAATGGCAGCAGGTGCTCTGGACTGATGAGTCAAAATTTGAAATATTTGGCTGTAGCAGAAGGCAGTTTGTTAGCCGAAGGGCTGGAGAGCGTACACGAATGAGTGTCTGCATGCAACAGTGAAGCATGGTGGAGGTTCCTTGCAAGTTTGGGGCTGCATTTCTGCAAATGGAGTTGGGGATTTGGTCAGAATTAATGGTCTCCTCAATGCTGAGAAGTACAGGCAGATACTTATCCATCATGCAATACCATCAGGGAGGCATCTGATTGGTCCCAAATTTATTCTGCAGCATGACAACGACCCCAAACATACAGCGAAAGTCATTAAGAACTACAGCGTAAAGAAGAACAAGGAGTCCTGGAAGTGATGGTATGGCCCCCACAGAGCCCTGATCTCAACATCATCGAGTCTGTCTGGGATTACATGAAGAGAGAGAAGCAACTGAGGCTGCCTAAATCCACAGAAGAACTGTGGTTAGTTCTCCAAGATGTTTGGGCCAACCTACCTGCCGAGTTCCTTCAAAAACTGTGTGCAAGTGTACCTAGAAGAATTGATGCTTGATGCTGTTTTGAAGGCAAAGGGTGGTCACACCAAATATGGATTTGATTTAGATTTTTCTTCTGTTCACTCACTTTGCATTTAGTTAATTGATAAATATAATCTATTAACATTTTTGAAAGCATTCTTACTTTACAGCATTTTTTCACACCTGCCTAAAACTTTTGCACAGTACTGTATAATTTATTTTTAATGATGTCTCAGTTCTAAAATTCTAGATTATGTAAAACTTTTGGCTGTAGATGCTACCAGTACTGACGGATATGCTTTTACCCAGAAGACACTGCTAAGGTGAAATGATCCAGGAAGTGCAAGTGTAACAAACTTCCTGGTAGGAACTTTCTTTACCCAAATGTAGTTCCAATTACTATGTTCTAAAATAAAAATAAAGTTTGTTATAAATCTGTGTTTCTTGGCACTGTTTGTATAATTAGTTATAGTGCCATGTTCATGGCATGGACAATTTATGAAATTGTTTTGATAGCTTCAGTCACTTTAAAGTTGTAACAATCAAGGCTTCAAAACATTTCTTACAGCCACATAACTTTCTTGCAAGTCCTTTGTTGTACTGTGGTTGATCTATAATTCAAATCTTATTTACTGCTTGATACTAGCATCAATCCTAGAACCATTGCAGGTCCCTCAATGTTCCATGGACACTACAGCAAATATTAAGTAATAAAAACACTGGTGCTCTCCCCATCCTAAATAATTAAAGATTCTTGAGTCAACCACATTAGGGTGAGCCAGTATACAAGGTGGATACTGAGATACTGTTACTGAAATTGGATTTGCTGGATAAGAAGCCAACAGAGGAACAGAGCTACACATTTCAAGCTTTCTTCACTTCTGCAATGGCTGTCTAGATGATAATTGTAGTGGCACGTGGGAGAACGAAGAAATTATAATTCTTGTGACAATCTAGGGCAGCAGTGTGGAGTAGTGGTTAGGACTCTGGACCGGAGGGTCATGGGTTCAATCCCAGCTGGGGGACACTGCTGCTGTACCCTTGAGCAAGGTACTTTACCTAGAGTGCTCCAGTAAAAAACCCAACTGTATAAAAGGGTAATCGTATGTAAAAAAAATAAATAATGTGATATCTGTATTATGTGAAATAATGTATAATGTGATATCTTGTAACAATTGTACGTCACCCTGGTAATCTGGGCTGATTTTGAAATCCAGAAACATTTAATGTGCAGAATATGTTCTTTCAATTGCAGCATCCATTGCTTGGGCTTTTATTTTCTTAATGTAGTACTGCTACAGTTTTCAGTAAAACAGCACAATACTATCCCACAGGCACTTGTGATAATGGTGTTACATATGTTGTCTTTTATTCCATTATGCGTATTATGTATACATTGTTCCTTCTCCAATATCGCCAACTTGAAAAGTAAACAACATAGTTGACGTCTGCAGTGTACATCCCTAAATATTAATTAAACACAAATTAGTTTGACCTGGCTTTGGTAATTTGCCAAAACAGGTACATCCCTTTTGTTGTACACCACCTTGTGGGTCGCATTCATTTAATGCATTTTTGTAAATCCATAAAAATACTTTAATATGAATAAGCATGGATATGAGAGTGAACTGAAACCACAAGAACATGCTTACCATATGGTAAATCTCAGCATTATCTCTGAACTATACAAGATTATTTCAGAAGTCACTGGATAAATGGGATGAACTCCTTTGCTAATGGATAAACACAGGATATATAGGTACTGTTCAAACTTGTCCACTTGTAGTTCAAAAGTCACTGGACTATTTGAACATTATCTGTAAACAATGTTGATTAAATAATAATAATAATAATAATAATAATAATAATAATAATAATAATAATAATAATAATAATTTTCCAACGATATGAACTTCGTGCCAACTATGAACCTGTGTGATAAAGACTGTTTGAAAGGGTTTGTGGAAAACAGGCAATTTGGCAAAACTGTGATTTAATTTTTTTTTAATCCCCCACATGCAGCACCACCTTAGTATAGTTCTGCATTAAGAAGTTGTTTAATTTGTATCCAAGGCAGTGCTCCCAGTCATACGGTCACACAGATGGATAATACTGGGCTGGCCAGTCGCTTGATTTAGCAGACAGACCTGAAGTTTGGTATTGTCACAGAATACGGTAAGCCATTTAAACAGTATACGGTGAACATTTAAACAGTATAGGTTAGTTCGCTGCAATTAGTGTTCACATTTTTGTAAATCAAAAGTCTTAATTTTTTAACCGCAACGTTTACAGATTTGAGTTTCTCAGGAACTGCAGACAGCAACCATACTATACATAAAGTCTTAATGAAAACCATTTCCTACTTAATAGGATAAACATGTTATGCAGCAATGGATACTCAATAAAGAAAACATAATATGCTTGTATTTGTGGGTGTTTAAATTGGTAATGAGACACTGTGCCAAAAAAATATAAATACACAATAAGCCGTTGGTTTCACCAATACAGCTTCATTGTAAGAGCTCCTACCATTATAATCAAGCACCTCTAGAGGGCAGCAGAGCACTGGGCAGAGAATTGCTGAGAAGCTTGAAAAGGATTCCAAAGCTCGGGTAGATGTTTTCAGTGTTTTGAGTGTTAACTAAGACTGCAAAAATATGTTTCATACAATGCATATTTTGCCCTTTGTGTAATCACAAAACCATTTAAAGTATCAAAATTTGCAATGCAAGATTCTAATAAAAGAGGACATTTTTGAATACATGTTCAGGAAAATACTAGGTCATTTATAATGTGTTTACCGGTTAAACATTTACAACTTTACAGCCTTAGCTGCTAATATGTCTGTTTATTCTCCTACTATTATGAAAGCATGCAGAAGTTGTTCAGAGAAACACAAACAAAGCATGTATAAAAGAAAGTATCAAATTAATAAAAAAGGAATACATTTTATTGAAATGACAAGTGTCTCATGTGAACAGTCCCATTCTAATGTATTTTATTCAATACAAATAAAGCTAAGTATTGATGGCAGGAAAATGCTGTTGGTAACACTAGAAAGTTATATGTTGAGGGTTGAGCAATAAAGCATCCATCCATTCATAATATCCTCCGCTCCACTCTGTTCCGCTCTTTCATTCATTCCGCTCCGCTCCCCTGCTCCAAACAAAATAGCATGCTCCGCTCACATGGTATTAAAAAAGATATATAATAAATAAGTAAATAAACTAGCTGTTTTTTTCCTCATTGTGTTGCCGATTGTAGATGACAAGATGTAATGTACATTCAGAAAGGAATACCATTTAATCGTCCTAATTATAATCGCCTGACTGAGGGGATCCAAGCAAAGTGGAATCTCCCGGGGCTGGCTGTGCAACAGCTGGCACATAGTCGAAAACCACTCTCCTGGGCCACTTAGGGGCCACTTTGAGAACTGACGCTTTCTCTAACCAGACTTTTTTGAAAGATGCCGGGAGTAGTGGTATAGGCGGGAAAGCATACAGAATCGTTTTGGGCCATTCATGAGCTAGGGCGTCTACGCCAAGTGGACCGCCTAAACGGTGGAGGGAGTACCATAGGGGGCAATGTGTCGTCTCTGCTGCAGCAAAGAGATTGACCTGCGCCTTCCCGAACCATTCCCAAATGCGCTCCACTATCTGAGGGTGGAGTCGCCACTCTGACGGATGCAGACTACTCCTGGAGAGGAGGTCCGCTGCCCAGTTCACTGCACCGGGAATGTGCGTCGCCCGTAGGGACAGCAAGTTCCTCTGAGCCCATTTCAATAGCCTGAAGGCCATGCGATGCAACCCCGGGGACTATAGGCCATCCTGGTGGTTGACATACACCACCACTGTCGTGTTGTCCGTCCGGATCAACACAAGCATGTCACTCAGCACTGGGAGAAAGTGGTGGAGAGCAAGGGATAACGCTTGCAGCTCCAGCATGTTTATGTGCAGGGATGTCCAGCGGTCTGGCCAGGATCTGCGTACTCCTCTGCCTTCGCAGACCGCCACCCAACCCAAGTTGGAAGCGTCTGTCATCACCACCTGGCGGTTCAACACTACTTCCATTCACACACCTTCGCGCAAGTGAGAGGAAGTCCTCCACCAGTGTATGGCTGCCGTGCACTCGTGAGACACAGTCAGCGGACGGTGTCTGTCGCGTTTGGCATTGAGGTGGAATGCATTGAGCCACGCTTGTAGCGGGCCATGCGAAGCAGCCCCAGCTGAATGGCTGATGTGGCTGCGGCCATCAGACCCAATAGTTTCTGACACAATAGGAGGGTGACCTGTGATCCCTGTTGAAACAGGGAGAGGCAACCTTGGATAGCTGCAACTCTGTCGTCCGACAGGTATGCGCGCATCGCAATGGAGTCCAGCCGGAGCCCCAAGTGCGTAGTGCACTGCACCGGTGTAAGCCGATTCTTTGTATCATTGATGGTGAGGCCCAGCCTCGCCTGATGCTCTATCCCAACCGCCGTGTGCCCCTCCCACGACTGGGAACAGATCAACCAGTCGTCGTTTAATACTCTGATCCCCTGCAGCCGCAGAGGAGCCAGGATAGTGTCCACGCACTTTGAAAACGTACGAGGAGCTAGGGACAGGCCGAATGGCAGCACAGCAAACTCATAAACACTTCCCTGAAAGGAAAAGCAGAGATACTTTCTGTGCTCTGGACGAATGGGAACGTGAAAGTACGCGTCATGTAAGTCTATGGTGGTAAACCAGTCGTCCTTCTTGGGTACCAGAAAATACCTCAAGTAGTACCCACGGCTGGCCCAAAGGTTATGTCCTGGGGATATAGGCGCGTCAAGGAGCGTTGCCTTATCCTCATCATGAGCACTGACTTGTGACAGCCACAGCTGTCTACAAGCCGCGATCAAGCTAGCCAGGCTCCGGCCAAGAGCTTGCCCTTGGAGACCGGAGTTCTGCAGCAGTATGCTGGATAGGAGATGTAACTCCGTGGCCACCGGCTCAGGGAGCGGGGCCTCGGGCAATATGCCGTCCAAATAAGCAGTAAGCACACTCGCTGTATTAGACAGGCGAGTTGCCTGCGCCTCTGCTGCATACGCCCACTTGAGATGCGTTTCCGTCACCTTATATTGAGGGTTCGGGCACACCAGGTCTCTAGCCAATCCACCCACCGGCGGGGCCTTAACTAGGGCCGCGATGGTGGAGTCCACTGGGGGGAACACCGCTAAGCCAAGCTTATCCACGCCTTCTAGGGAGGCGAGCGGTGTGGCATGTTTCAGCACGCTAGGACCCGAGGCCGGACGGTCCCAAGAGGAGGTCCAAGGGACCTGCAAGAAAGCTGCAGTGTGTCCCATAAGAGCCGAAACTGAGCTGGAAAACGGGGGGCACTGGCTTCCGAGGCCACCTCGAAGCCAGGTTCTTCCTCAGCAGGGGTCTCACCCACCTGCATGTCAGAGGAAAAGGAGGCCTCCTCCCCAGAGGCCGCCATGGAGAGCGTGTCCTTGTGCCGGCTGAGATGCCTCTTCCCATCCCCCCTGAACTCCCCTAGGGGAGGTATGGCACATTGGGGCTGGAGCATAATGGGGCTGCCTGGGCCTGGGCCGCTGGCGCCTGTTTAGCCAAGAGCTCTAAGACCTGGGCCATCTGGGCCTTAAGGTCCATAACATCCCTTGCCTGCTTGGAACGCCCTTCTCGCTCGTGGTGATGGGGAGCGACTGCGGGCAGCCTTCACATCGGAGAGGTCTAGAAGGGGGTCCTGGGACAGGTCATGGAGGAGGGGCTCTGGTACTCCAAGAGCCACCGACCGACCACGCGGAGCTCGCCCTCGTGGCCCTCCCCAAACAAGCTTCTTTCACCTGGGGCTGGAATGCCTCACATATGTCACAGGCCACCTCCCTCTCGAGGGCCAAGGTGGCATGTTGTCCTCTTGCAAGACATTGGCGTTGCAGGCCATGCAAGGGTGGAACTCCGACTTGCCTGACATGGGCCTGGTGTTTTGCATGGACCGTACAGAAAACACCACTTGCACTGCGCTCGAGCACTGGTTAAGTGCGAACGCCGTGCGCCACCCACTAGCGCTGTAGCAGAGGGGTACCTAACACCACGCACCGTGCACCATGCAGCACTGTGCGTGCCCGCACTAGCCTTGTATCAGCACCATGTGCACCGTGTGCACCGAGTACCGTGCAGCACTGTGCGTTCTCACACTAGCGTTGTGGCAGTGGGTACCAAGGGGTCTTAAATTACATCATTAAAAGGGTGTGTTTTGGAATCTACAAAACTGAAGTGAATGCATTGTCTGGTGCTCAGTTCTACCAATCTCAATGCAGCCCAGAGTGACGCGACTCTGTACAATAGTTCTATTCTTGTATTACAGCAATAAACATATTTTTGATTTTCACTGATATCGTTTTTCAGTTTTCATCAATTTTTCCTTACACCGCCGAAAGACAGAAAGGCAAAAAAGGCTCTGTCTTTTTCAAGTCGTTGATTCCGGGAAAGTGGAAAGCTAGCTTTCAGCACGAATGCCAGGGAAATACAATCGACTCAATTCGACTTGCGAAGCTCTTTTCTATCAATACGTACAGCTCAACACAGAGGTCTTACAGGACCATCTTGAGAAGGAAAAAGAGAAATGGCTTCCTGTGGATAGCAGTTTTATCCCCTCGGTGGGCGGGACCAAGTGCATCATCTAAGGAAGGGGCCTATCGGCAGCTCTGGTATAGAGAGCTCAGCGATAGCTACCCAATGGGCAGGCATATCCCATACGTAATGTCTTTGGTGGTCATCTTCGAATTGAAAGGGAACAATAACTGCAGACAGATGGACACACACACACACACACACACACGGATGACGTTTCTCACATTTTTATATGGTACAAATGCTGCTCCACAATCGGGAGAATATATATCATAATGAATTATAAAGTGCCACATCAATCACATTGAATATAAAAGAAAAATAAAAACTTAAAAAAAATGCAATTCTCTAGTCTGCAAAACATAAAAGTGCCTAATTTTGGTTTGAAACTGGAAAATGAATGCAGAAACATGATGGAAAATACCATAAAGTGACTACATCTGTATTTGTCACCTTTTTATAACTCTTTTGTGCAAACTCCATGGCCGAACATATATTAAGAAAAATAAAACCGTGCTCAGTTCTTCTCAGTGCTCTAAAGGAGCGGGATGGAAATGTCTGCTCCAGCAACTCCCCTGCTCCATATACAATTGACTCGCTCCGATCAGCTCACACTCTCTGGGTGTCCCATCACGTGGTTGGCTGATTTGGCTGAGGTACAATAACAATGTATTTGTTCATGTTTATCTGTTCAATCTATCTTTTCAACTCCACCAAACGGGCGTTTACCCACTTTTTTATTTATCTCTACACCACTGGTTGAAACCGCCCGGTTTCCAAACGCGGTACTGTTAACATACTTTGCTTAAGTTAATATGGTTAGTATAACAAACACCTCCCCCGTGGTCTAAGGGGAAACAATTTAAATACATTTCCATGCATTAACATTATTCATTGTATTTAAATGACTCTCACGCAGTACGTTTTCCCACTCGATTCATTGCAAGCCCAAGGTTGCCCCACCCTCCTCAGTCAATACTTGGTAGAAACACCTTTGGCAGCAATTACAGCTTCGAGTCTTTTTGGGTAAGTCTCTACCAGCTTTGCACATCTGGATTCTGCAATTTTTGCCCATTCTTCTTGGCAAAATTGCTCAAGCTCTGTCAAGTTGGATGGGGACCGTTGGTGAACAGCAATTCTCAAGACTTGCCACAGATTCTCAATCGTATTGAGGTCTGGGCTTTGACTGGGCCATTCTAAGACATTCAGGTTCTTGTTTTTAAACCACTCCAGTGTAGCTTTGGCTGTGTGTTTAGGGTCATTGTCCTGCTGGAAGGTGAACCTCTGCCCCAGTCCCAAGTCTCTTGCAGACTGAAACAGGTTTTCCTCTAGAATTTCCCTGTATTTGGCTCCATCCATCTTGCCCTCAATCCTGACCAGTTTTCCAGTTCCTGCCGATGAACAGCATCCCCATAACATGATGCTGCCACCACCATGCTTCACCGTGGGGATGGCGTTCTCAGGGTGATGAGCAATGTTGGCTTTGCGCCACACATAGCGTTTTGTGCTAAGGCCAAAAAGTTCCATTTTGGTCTCATCAGACCAGAGAACCTTTTTCCACATGTTTGCTGTGTCTCCCACATGCCTTTTGGCAAAATCCAAACAGGATTTGATATGGGTTTTTTTCAGCAATGACTTTCTTTTCGCCACTCTTCCATAAAGCCCAGCTTTGTGAAGCGCCCGGGTTATCTCAGCTGTGGATCTCTCCAGCTCCTTCAGAGTTACCATTAGCCTCTTGGTTGCTTCTCTGACTAATGCCCTCCTTACCTGGTCACTGGGTTTTGGTGGATAGCCTTCTCTAGGCAGAGTCGCGGTTGTGCCATATTCTTTCCAATTTTTAATAATGGATTTAACGGTTCTCCGGGGGATGTTCAAAGTTTGGGATATTTTTTTATAACCCAACCCTGATTGGTGCTTCTCCAGAACTTTATCCCGGACTTGTTTTGATAGCTCCTTGGCCTTCATGATGCTGTTTGTTTAGATATACTCTCTAACAAACTCTGGGGCCTTCCAGAAACAGGTATATTTAATCTGGGATCATGTGACACTTTAATTGCACACAGGTGGACTCCATTCAACTAATTATGTGACTTCTGAAGGCAATTGGTTGCACCAGAGCTTATTTAGGGGTGTCACAGAAAAGGGGGTGAATACTTATGCAATCAAGACTTTTCAGTTTTTTATTTGTAAATAATTTTGAAAAATATGTAGATTTTTTTCCCCACTTCGACATTATGGACTATTTTGTGTAGATCAGTGACAAAAAATCCCAATTAAATCCATTTTAATTCCAGGTTGTAACACTACAAAATGTGGAAAAGTCCAAGGGGGGTGAATACTTATCCAAGGCACTGTATACTTAGCCGCTAGCTGCTTAACTTTTCAGTTACATAAAAAAAAAATTAAAAAAGGCTCAGCTTCCTGAAGAAACTTACTCCAACTGGACCCCCCCCCCCCCATTTTATAAGCTGCAAAAAGTTTGTTTGTGCAACTCTGATCCCTTCAGAAATGTTACCATGTAAACTTGATTTATACACTAAGGCAGTGGTTCCCACGGACCACATGCCATACATTTTTTCGCAACAGCATTTTGAAACTCATTTGTATGTGTATAAGTATATGTACATGTAGAAAGCAAAGTATTTATATAACGTACCTAACTTAATGAGATTCCTGGGCTTGAATCTTTGCTGCCAGTTCATCAAGGAATGTTGTCATTGTACGCATTGAAAGTTGCTAATGGCAAAGTTCCTGTTTCTTTTGTTTAAAAAAGTTTTTTTTTTTTTTTTACATTCTGAATGCTTTGTAGATAAATGGCATCTTAATTTTGCAGGATTAAGAGTTTTGTTTGACAAAACACCCTGACAAATATTAATGGACTGGGGCTTGAGTCGTCCTCGGATCCAGTAAATGTAAATACCAGTGCTGGTCCCCGCAACTCTTACCTTGTGTAGCAAATTAATCTATTCATTTCTAATGCAATTTATTGCACTCACTGAGTCGCCAGCTTCGCTTGATGTACATATAAAAAACATACCAAAGAGGGCTCCCAAGTGCTGCATCCAGTAAAGGCGCTTCGCGTGCAGTGCAGGATGCACCCTATAGCCTGGAGATAGCAGGTTCAAATCTAGGCGATGTCATTGCCAACTGTGACCAGGGGTTCCTAGGGGGTGGCGCACAATTGGCCGAGCGGCGCCTCGGTAGGGAGGGCTTAGGCGCACCAGCAACCCCTGTGGCTGATAGAGCGCCTGCAGTGGAGCCACTCAGACGTGTGTTGTCCTGCGGCACTATGGGTCTGGTGGCTTCGCTGTGGATCTCCACTGCGAAAAATGATGGATTGGCACGAACACGTTTCGGAGGACGCATGTTTCAGCCTCCGTTTCCCGAGTTGCCGGGGGGTTACAGTGGTGAACTGTGATAAAAACAATAATTGGGTATTCCAAATTGGGGAGAAAACCGGGGTAAAAACCATTGGCGACAACTACATTTAAAAAAAAAAAAAAAAAAAAAAAAAACACAACATACCAAATACAAATCAGTCAAATACATTGAATTTCCAGTGTTTTCCCATTTTTTTCTTAGCTGTAAACAACATTTTGTTCCTCTGTAAATGCCCGTCTTAGTGAGGCCACACGAAAAAGCAGGCAGTGAAGTTCAATTCCTCCCCTATGATATGTGTTTAACAAGCTGTACTGCAAATTATGAGCAAGTCAACGAAACAAATGTGTTTACCCGATCATGGGCCCAGAATGACACTTCAGTATGATCATGTTTACATGATCACGAGCGCTTTGTTGTGTTGCTTAGAACTGTATAACCCAATTTTGGGAGTTGTTCACGGACCACCTGGAGTTTACTCACAGACTACAGGTTGGGCACCACTGCACTAAGGAGACTGGCAGAGACAAATGAACCCTGGGTTAATCACAAGAGGCTTGTGCAGTCACAAAACTACCAGAACACCACCAATAATTGAATGAACTTAAAACTGGCTGATGAAGCTTCTCAGTATTATCTTTTATGATTTTTTTTACACATACAATAAACACAATTGTAAACCAAAACAAGACCAGGGATTCATGTAACGTTTTAACAGGGAAAAACGGGGAAAAAAGTCGGTTGCTTTAGCAGCAAAACTATTATGAACACAAAAGAGTGACACGGTGTCTGCGGCAGGGAGCAAGTCCGAAAATCTAAATATGTATACATATAGGGCTGGCAGGGAGGGGGTTAAAATCCTCCCTGCCAGAATACATGTGAGAATGTGGCTGGAGCCTTAATTGATTGATTGACTGATGGTTAATTAGGCTCCAGCCACATGGTATATAAGAAAGGCGAAATCTTTTGTCTGGGGAAGAGGGTTAGGTGAGTGTTTTCATGTGTGTTTGTGTACTAATAGTGAAGGTGAATGCCCAGCCTATAGTACTTATTGTTTTGTTTAGCCTTTAATTTTGGCCCTTGTGCCTGTTTATTTCTTTGTGTGTTTTGTTCTTTTTTGATTAAACGTGCGTAACAGTGCTTGAACTGCAGCTTTTCTGATGCTATCCTGCTACA
Source organism: Acipenser oxyrinchus oxyrinchus (assembly GCA_030684275.1). Taxonomy (NCBI): domain Eukaryota; kingdom Metazoa; phylum Chordata; class Actinopteri; order Acipenseriformes; family Acipenseridae; genus Acipenser; species Acipenser oxyrinchus. The sequence goes on from CM060247.1 coordinate 51,727,534, forward strand.
CATTCACACTAAAGTTCATTTTAATGATCTAATCAGCACTGGATCTTAATATCACAACCCTAAAATCAGCTAAACAACTTCAACACTGCAGACTAGTTGAAAAAATAATGCATAAATATATATATATATATATATATATATATATAATTACAGTACTGTGCAAAAGTTTTAGGTAGGTGTGAAAAAAATGCTGTAAAGTAAGAATGCTTTCAAAAATAGACATGTTAATAGATTATATTTATCAATTAACTAAATGCAAAGTGAGTGAACAGAAGAAAAATCTAAATCAAATCCATATTTGGTGTGACCACCCTTTGCCTTCAAAACAGCATCAAGCATCAATTCTTCTAGGTACACTTGCACACAGTTTTTGAAGGAACTCGGTAGGTAGGTTGGCCCAAACATCTTGGAGAACTAACCACAGTTCTTCTGTGGATTTAGGCAGCCTCTGTTGCTTCTCTCTCTTCATGTAATCCCACAGACTTCGATGATGTTGAGATCAGGGCTCTGTGGGGGCCATACCATCACTTCCAGGACTCCTTGTTCTTCTTTACGCTGAAGATAGTTCTTAATGACTTTCGTTGTATGTTTGGGGTCGTTGTCATGCTGCAGAATAAATTTGGGGCCAATCAGACGCCTCCCTGATGGTATTGCATGATGGATAAGTATCTGCCTGTACTTCTCAGCATTGAGGAGACCATTTATTCTGACCAAATCCCCAACTCCATTTGCAGAAATGCAGCCCCAAACTTCAAAGGAACCTCCACCATGCTTCACTGTTGCCTGCAGACACTCATTCGTGTACGCTCTCCAGCCCTTCGGTGAACAAACTGCCTTCTGCTACAGCCAAATATTTCAAATTTTGACTCATCAGTCCAGAGCACCTGCTGCCATTTTTCTGCACCCCAGTTCCTGTGTTTTTGTGCATAGTTGAGTCGCTTGGCCTTGTTTCCACTTGGAGGTATGGCTTTTTGGCGCAAGTCTTCCATGAAGGCCACTTCTGACCAGACTTCTCCGGACAGTAGATGGGTGTACCAGGGTCCCACTGTTTTCTGCCAGTTCTGAGCTGATGGCACTGCTGGACATCTTCCGATTGCGAAGGGAAGTAAGCATGATGTGTCTTTCATCTGCTGCAGTAAGTTTCCTTGGCCGACCACTGCGTCTACGGTCCTCAACGTTGCCCGTTTCTTTGTGCTTCTTCAAAAGAGCTTGGACAGCACATCTGGAAACCCCTGTCTGCCTTGAAATTTCTGCCTGGGAGAGACCTTGCTGATGCAGTATAACTACCTTGTGTCTTGTTGCTGTGCTCAGTCTTGCCATGGTGTATGACTTTTGACAGTAAACTGTCTTCAGCAACCTCACCTCACCCAGTTTTATTCCTCCTACACAGCTGTTTCTGTTTCAGTTAATGATTGTGTTTCAACCTACATATTGAATTGATGATCATTAGCACCTGTTTGGTATAATTGTTTAATCATACACCTGACTATATGCCTAGAAAATCCCTGACTTTGTGCAAGTGTACCTAGAAGAATTGATGCTGTTTTGAAGGCAAAGGGTTGTCACACCAAATATGGATTTGATTTAGATTTTTCTTCTGTTCACTCACTTTGCATTTAGTTAATTGATAAATATAATCTATTAACATGTCTATTTTTGAAAGCATTCTTACTTTTACAGCATTTTTTCACACCTGCCTAAAACTTTTGCACAGTACTATATATATATATATATATATATATATATATATATATATATATATATATATATATATATATATGTTAAATTGAATCTACTGTCTTTAGTGGGGTTTCAGTTAATGATATCTCTGTTAGTTACTTTCTGTTATTGTTACTGCTAAAAGAGGTAAAGGCGTGTTTATATGTTCTGTTAGAAAAACGCACAAGTCTTCAATAGAGATAAATAACAAAAAAAAAAACTGTGAAATTAAAGTTAATTGTCTGAGAAACAAAAAAAACACATCTTAATTGGAAGGAACACCATGTTTTTTTATTATTATTATTTAGCATTTCAGTTAAGTAACATAAAAAGATGTTCTACAAAATAAATAAGGGGAAACGTGTTTTGAAAATCAACATAATATGCCAGTATAAAAAAAAAAAAATATATATATATATAATCCAGGTTTTGATTTAACTGTATTGGCACACTTTCTTGCTTTTAAAGTTATACTAAAAAGCATCTGTATTGATGTAATATATTCTGATTACTATAAAATTTCACCCTTAAAGAAATTGTACAGAAATGTAAGTTCATTTTCTTCATTCAGGATATTGTAGCAGATTATTTTTTAATTAAAGATAGATCCATAGTGTATGTGCTACAACAGAAACTGAAAGATGCAAGGAATATGCAGTTGTACTTGTGTCCCCATTTCTTCAATGTTATTCTGTTAAGTGAACTAAAAAAGGTGGTATACCATGCACATCTATAGTTAGAAGCAATGGGTATGATGCTGCCCACTACTTCTGACCTATTGGAAGGTTTGCTGAACCAACATCATTATCTGTACACAATTTCTTTTAGTTACAAAGTTAACACAGGTAACAAGTTCTGATGAAGTTTACTGTATAACAATTTGGCAGAATTTAGATAAATAACTGATCATTTGTAGTTGGTTACATGTTTGCGTTGACAGTAAAATAGTTTCTCAAGGTTATGTTTTGGTAACATGGACATACATGACAGGATATGGAAATCCGAATAGAAACAAACCTACAAAAAAGGGGGCTTTTATGTAAAATATATTTCAATTTGGCAAGCAGCAAAATGAATTTGTAAAAGTGGAGCATTTCATTAGAAAGCTTGCTTTGTTATAATTTTTCTCTTCTTATAAATACTCAAGACTGGGAAGATTCAGGCTAAAGTCAAGCAGCACTGTATAGAACAGATCTGAGGTCCTATCTGGTCATTGCACTTTATTTTAAAACAATAAGAAATCCACTTCACAGTCCGGTGTTAATCATCATCTTTACCTCCTGTTTTGCTTAGCTTTGCAAAGGAAAAGAAAACAACATTATAAGATTTTTGTTGCTTTAAAATTCAATGTTAACTTTATTACAATTACTATGTCATATAATATGACTATGCCAAAAATGCCATTTGCAAATGCATAACGTATAACTGTAAATCTTACAAAACAAGTAACAAACCATTTGTAAGTTTAATTTTGTTACTACATCTGTAACATTAACATTTTTTTCTTTCACGAAAAAACTTTAGATGAATTAAAAAAAAAAAAGGTGGATATTCAGGAAACTGTTCTAGATTGTAATACAAAACAGCCATTTTAACACCAATTGACACATTAGAATATACAGTATTTATGAAAGTAATTTAATGGCTGAAAACTGTTCCTAGTTGTATAACATTAAAAGACTGTTAACCAACTTTCTTAAGACTAACCCCTTATATTGCGATGTTAATTCAGAATATGCAAATATTTTGAATACAACACTAAACTGCAGCATTCTGGAACCTGCACTAGGTCACACAGTGTGATTGCTGGAGTGAGTTTGACCAGCAACACATCAAATTATAGTTACCAGGAAGCAGCAAACATTTTTCATTTACAACAATGCAATTGAAATACCTGAATACCCCCAAATTAAAAGGCAGAAAAAAAACAACCTGAGAACCAACAGCCTTAACATTAACATTGCGTTTTCCTTTCTTAACACATGGTACAGATTGCCCGTCACGCTTTATCATTTCGTAAGTGAACAAAGCCTATGTTTCTGATAACGCTGTTCTTCATACTCTACCCAGTGAACTGCACAACAGGTATGACACAAAGCTATCCAACATGTATAGTGGGAGATTAATGCACGGAAACGGCACAGCTATAGGAAACTATTTCCAGTCTGTCTGCCATCTCTGCGCTTAATGGATATCGGTGAAAAATAATGAATGGCAGTTTCACATGACAGGTGCACACTGGTCTTTTGTCTTTCTAGTGTATGACACTAGAATTTAATATCCTGCTGAATAATAATACAAAAAAGTTGATACAAAATTGGCAGCACAAATAAAAATAATAATTTTAAAAACAACTTACATGCTGTACGATGACACAAGTTCAGTCAGGGTTGATTGAAAGAAAGAAAAAAAAAAATCATTTCATATACAAATTATTCTTTCAAGCGAAGATAAATGTAATATGTCTATTGTATGCAAAAGCAACGTACCTTGATTACATCTACCCAGTTCCAGCCACGGGGCAGCTCACCCTTGTTATCTGTTGATTAAAGTACATAAAAATCAAATATCAAAATAAAAATAGTGCAGGTAATATTATAATTTAAATCCAAATGAGGACATCAGCTGTATGTCAAGTTGCTCAAGCTTGTGACTGTTACTCACTAAGACTGGGGCAACACGTTACTGTAGGATGGCAGGCTGTTGGCATTGCATTACACTTGTCTTAACAGGATGAATTTACTTGCTAACGGAAGCTTCTCTGGATTGAACCGTCGGCCCAAATGTTGATTAGAGAAAATGTTTCTTCATCCCTGCTGAAATCTGGCTCATGGTGTGCCTCAAGCAACAAAAATATGGCTAAACAAAAACGTTCCTTGCGGAAGTGAAACCTTCACGCAGGCGTAGCTGTTTGTTATTGCGTCAACTCACGAACGGCCGTCAAGCATTTTGTCTCGCTCAACCAGGGTCGGGTAGGAGTGCCAGTGTGAAAGGGGATTACGATATCTGTGGTTACCAAGTTTTTGGATGACAGGCAGCCTTCAGGGTTTCGATGGCATCACAACCAATGTAACACAGAAAGACCTTTTTTGGTTAATTGGGGTTTACACTATTTTCAGATTCGATAATGTTTTCCATGGACCTGTCTACCACTATAAACTGCAGTTTAAGAAGCCTATCCAAATGAATAAAAAACAAAACACACACAAAAAAACCCAGCTCAGCCACATTTCTATAACATGCAGTAGGTAATTTAGACATGCTGGAAATGAAACAAATGGGAAATGGGTGTTTTATTTCTTAGGGATTGTTTTTCTAAAGAAAGCCTGGGGGAACTAATCAGAATTGCCGTGTAAAACACAGCAACAGAACCCCTTGCAAATGTCTGGAATTTCTGGCAAATGACATGACAGGAAAGCATAATGATAACAATAATAAATAAAATTTGAGGAATTATTTAAATTATTTCAAAATCATCACTGTTGTATAACAATTACAGACAAGTGGACTGTAGTTTTCAAAGGTTGGTAACTTAAGTTGAATATATTTTTTAGTAATTAGACTATGAAACTAAAAAGCAAACAACATTTTTCCACATATACATCAACATAACTGTGCAAAACAGAGCATTTAACTTTAAGTTTTAGACTTTTAAAATTGATATCGCAGACTTGTTTTTAAAAGACTGCAGGAATCAATATTTACCTGTTCACCACAACTGAAGTTACCTGTCACTGAAATACCGCCACCTTACAGTGGACGAGAACGACACTTGGGTTTGATTTAATTTTATTCTCAAATGACCAGTAACGATATAAAGTTCTTAGAATCATGTTTGTTATATAGATTTTCAAATGATTTATTAAGATAATAAACATAGCTGAGAATAAATATAGGCCAAACAAACTATAAAAGACAATGCCTAGTCTACACACACTAGTCACAGAGACAGTTTTTATAATAGTGTTGGCCTAATAATAATACACATCAAAAAAAAAAAAAAAGAAACATGAAACGCTGTTCTGTTTTATTTCTTGCTACCACAATATACAGAAAGATACTTTTAGGGAAGTTTGTTGATATTTTAATAATGCAAATATGTGTTTGTAAGGTGTTTTTTTGTTTTTTTTTATGTTTATGTTACGTTACCGTGGTAACAGGTTTGTGATGACTAGGCTTCTGCTTAGTCACCTCGAACAGGTATGAGATGACAATGGAAAACTGGTTCTGACTTTAGTGTCTTGGTATTTAATTTACTGTGTAGAATTCCTGTTACAGAAAAGTCAAAAATGATTTTTAACTGGTGTCTAAAAATACAATAGTCTGAAACCAACTGGCCATTGAGTTAATTTATCTCAGACGACACTGCAGCATGTGACGGTAGGCAGACTGGATCCTATCAACCTGAGCAGCTAATGTGTGCAAAACTTTTAATCGGGATGAACCGTGCTGGAAAAAATGAACGGCCGCTAATTCCGGGACTGCAGACAAAATGGAACAATAGCACCAAGCTTCAGTATAGATTGGAGTTACCTGAAGTAGTTCATGCCAAAAAAGTAATGAAAGTTATTTCCAGTGACCCAGTTAGTAGGAAACAGCACAGTAATGTCCAATAGGTCTTTACAGGTATTGTTAGAACTTACATGCACATGATATCGGCTCTTTAATATTCGCTGGGAAAAAAAAATATGAGTAGTGCAATAGTCTTAAAATGATCAATAGAATGCAGTGTTTTGGTAAAACAAATATATTTTTTGTTATTTTGAATTTTACAAACCTGTTTTTCCTGTTAACTTCCTCTTTTGTGATTTGGTTAACTGCTCTTTTTTTTCCTTTTTCTTTGAAGAGCTGAAATTAGGATTAATGGCATTCTCACTGCTGGATGTCAACGTCTGCAAAACAGGATAAGAGTTTTACTTTTAAAATGCTTTTGAGTGCTGTTTTAAAGTGTTAACACACCATGCCTTCTCGAAATTGTACGAAATAACTATTAGTTACTTTTATGCAAATCTTATTTTTTTCATAGATGAAGCCACTGGAATGTTTAAAAGAAAATGTCTAAAATGCTCAAAGGGTTGCCTTTAGACACACATTTTGCATTATTTAAAGAGCTCAAATTAGCAGTTGGTTGTTTCTCATGATTTATGGAAATGTCTGTATTCACAGAATGCCGAATTTCTCCAAGAAGCTTCCTTTCTCTAACAAGGAGAAAGCAGACTTACCAGTGCATTGTTTACAGGTTGATGGGTTTCCATAAGCTGTTGCTGGTTTTCTTTTGCCCATTCAAACAATGTATACATCATGGCAGTCCCAAGATTTGCTTCAACTTGCTCTTCTAGTTTGGTAATAATGGTCTTCTTTACCTCTGGGCAACTGATATATATATATATATATATATATATATATATATATATATATATATATTATAAAAAAAAAACACACACACAAAAACCATCATGAACAATTAGATGGGATCCTACTGCTATTTCTGATGCAGGATGAATCATGTTTCCTGGTGCTTCCTCCTGACAAAAACATCTGCTAGACAGGAGGCAAACTACAAAAGAGTGTCATCAAACGTATTTCCCCTTTGCAACATCCCCTCTAAGATAGTGGGCTTTAAATTTGTATTTATTGTTTTTACAAAGTTAGCTTTATTTTGTGTGCTTTATATTCAACTTGCACAACTTATGTATGAAGATGTTCCTGTTAATTTAGATGTAGACTATACCTTGGAATTTTAACAACAACTTGTTTGTTTCTGCTGTTCCCTCAGTGACACCATCTAACCCCAGTGATGTTTACGTTTGTGTACTCACATTCTGTTATTAAAAAAGGCATCCAGGGAGATTTTGGGGGCTGTTTCTGGATATGTTTCAGGCCAGGAAATATCCAGTAGGAATGCTTTTGCATCTTCTAGGTCTCCTATCTGCAAAGTTTCAAATCATTCTGAGACTTAATGCTGGCAAATCTACAACATGTGAAATGATATTATGAAAAACATATTTTTGACTTGCTATCTTAATGAGACTGTAATCCAACTGAATAAAATAAGAAACAGTTAGTTAATAAAAATGCATTTCACCACAGTTCCAGTAATAGAACGTGACTGAAATAATCATACACTACTAATCATACCTCATACGGAGCATGAGATGTGGAATATCTCTGTACAACTGCACAAACATCTCATGTATTATTATAACAGAGAAAATCTAGCCCACTGTAACTCACCCTGTATTGAAAAGAGACCGGGCTGAGCTCTTTAAAGCAGTCGTCTCCTTCATAGATGGACTGAAGAGCTTCCAACTCCATCTACCAGGAGAAACAGAATTCCCAATAAATTAGGATGGACCATGTTTCATAAGCGCACATTTAAAGTGATAGGGTTCATATGTGCAGTTTTGAAAGAATGAACATTATATTAAGCATGTATTTTTGTTTTAAAACAAAATCGGGTACTACACAAAGTTAAATAAATCTGTGTCAAAACCATGCATCAAGGTAGAGTTGCACTTGTCAGGAAGGTGAAATCTTCTCAACCTCTTCAACAGCTTCCTTCCTGTCAATAACCAACCAGCTGCCAGCAACATGCTTCGACACTGAATTTGTCACTAAATCTAGCGACTTTAAGGGCTGACTTGGCGACAACTTTGGTCAAAAGCGACTGGCTACAAATCTAGCGATTTCCAAGACAGTCATCGGAGAATTTCAGAGTTATAAAACTGCCAAAATGTTTTGACTATCCTGTATTAGCAACTTCTTTTTAGAATCATTGTCAGGGTAATTAAAATGAAATCCAATAATGCCCTTCCCAATTTGAATACGCAAGGAAAGTCAATGCGTCATTTGCTTTATCCAAGAACCTGGCAAAGTTGGTTTGAATGTATGAAATTTAATCCGGGCTGGGGGTCATTTTTCATACGCTGATCAGAGGGGGACCAAATTTTGCGTGACACCAGCACACTCATTCTCTTTCACCGCCCCTCCCCCAGCGTTCCAGTACTTCTAGATTTAGGACTACACCACTGCATACCATGTGTAGTTGTTGGTGTGTTGATGTACTTTGATTGTTTTGCTTTGAAATACCAACTTTCAGATCTGAAAAGCTGGCAATACTGCCCAGAAGACACTGCTGAGGTGAAATAACCCAGGAAGAATTGTTACAGATAACTTGTTTTATAATGTAAATACTGTATACGTGGCCATAACTAGCTATCAGGACACCGAGGTTGTGTCCTCGGTTGTTTTTTTGCATCATCAATGCTGATGCTCATGTAAAAATTATTTTAAAGTACAAAAGACTCCGTAATTTTATCTGTTGGTTTGCCGTGCAACATAGATTTAGAGGTTGAATAGTAAATACCAAGTAGTCATATAAATACTGCCAGCTATAGCTTGAAACCTAAGTTTGACCTCGGTAGAATGTTTGACCTCCGTAGAATGTCAGCTCTGGTTACAACACTGTCAGTATATGCTTTCTTAACATGTGTTTCTTCATAACTGCACAGTTCAGACCAGAACACACTAACAAATAACAGCACACTAAAGCAATACAGTACATTCACTTATTACCATGTTTACAGTAACAGCCTGTCAAAAAGCTTTGTGACCAAGATGGAGGCTAGATCATAATAATGCAATTCAAAAACCCCAAAGGTACAAATTATATGAATTCTAAATAGTGAAGTCTGTTGTAAATGATGTATTCTATTTGTTATTAATTATTATGCTATAATATACTATTATGCTTTCAAATACATATTTAAAAACGTTTTATTTGGAATAGATAGTTGAGTGTTACCATGTTTCGTTTTTTTCTTGTTTGTATGAAGCGTCTGACTAATTTGAGGGATGAGTACTGGCAAATCAAGGTTTTTGCTTAATTGCTTGCTATGTTTTTTATTAGTATTTGTTTTAACTTACATTTAGTCTTTACGGGCTGGGTTCGGGATATTGTGGAATTTTAAAATAATGCAGTTGTAACTTGTGTACTAGACTGACATAAATAAAACGACACAGGAAGACTCGTCGTGGTACGTTTTGCGCCAAGCTGTACAAACCAATGCAATATTTCTGTAATGTCTTTGGTATCCAGTTTTAATTTATTTTCCAAAAACATGTGTGTTCCACTATCCACCCTGAAATCTATTGGGCTACTAAGCACAATGTTGAAAACAAATGTCAAAACTCGACATACACCTCACGCGTGTTATCCAAGAATCTGATCTCATCAAAATTTAAGTTCAGTAACTTACCTCTTGATCTTCGTTGGCTGTCATGGTTTGTACAAATCCCCAATGCTCAAAATGTACTCGTTGTATTAAAAGTTAAAATGCTCCAGCTCAGTCTTAGTAATAGCATCTACGCTAGCTCCCCTGCCAGTCATGTCAGCGTGAACTTCCACCCCCGCCCGCTAACCTCCCAAACGACGCCATGGCCCTGTTCACGTGATCTGGGTGGAAGAGAATAAAAAAAAAAAGCAGAGGACAGTCCCGGTTCAATGGAATTGATCAAAGTGACGAGTTAATATACAGTACTGTGCAAAAGTTTTAGGCAGGTGTGAAAAAATGCTGTAAAGTAAGAATATCAATTAACTAAATGCAAAGTGAGTGAACAGAAGAAAAATCTAAATCAAATCCATATTTGGTGTGACCACCCTTTGCCTTCAAAACAGCATCAATTCTTCTAGGTACACTTGCACAAAGTCAGGGATTTTGTAGGCATATAGTCAGGTGTATGATTAAACAATTATACCAAACAGGTGCTAATGATCATCAATTCAATATGTAGGTTGAAACACAATCATTAACTTAAACAGAAACATCTGTGTAGGAGGAATAAAACTGGGTGAGGAACAGCCAAACTCAGCTAACAAGGTGAGGTTGCTGAAGACAGTTTACTGTCAAAAGTCATACACCATGGCAAGACTGAGCACAGCAACAAGACACAAGGTAGTTATACTGCATCAGCAAGGTCTCTCCCAGGCAGAAATTTCAAGGCAGACAGGGGTTTCCAGATGTGCTGTCCAAGCTCTTTTGAAGAAGCACAAAGAAACGGACAACGTTGAGGACCGTGACGCAGTGGTCGGCCAAGGAAACTTACTGCAGCAGATGAAAGACACATCATGCTTACTTCCCTTCGCAATCGGAAGATGTCCAGCAGTGCCATCAGCTCAGAATTGGCAGAAAACAGTGGGACCCTGGTACACCCATCTACTGTCCGGAGAAGTCTGGTCAGAAGTGGCCTTCATGGAAGACTTGCGGCCAAAAGCCATACCTCTGGCGTGGAAACAAGGCCAAGTGACTCAACTATGCGCGAAAACACAGCAACTGGGGTGCAGAAAAATGGCAGCAGGTGCTCTGGACTGATGAGTCAAAATTTGAAATATTTGGCTGTAGCAGAAGGCAGTTTGTTAGCGAAGGGCTGGAGAGCGGTACGAATGAGTGTCTGCAGGCAACAGTGAAGCATGGTGGAGGTTCCTTGCAAGTTTGGGGCTGCATTTCTGCAAATGGAGTTGGGGATTTGGTCAGAATTAATGGTTTCCTCAATGCTGAGAAGTACAGGCAGATACTTATCCATCATGCAATACCATCAGGGAGGCATCTGATTGGCCCCAAATTTATTCTGCAGCATGACAACGACCCCAAACATACAGCGAAAGTCATTAAGAACTATCTTCAGCGTAAAGAAGAACAAGGAGTCCTGGAAGTGATGGTATGGCCCCACGGAGCCCTGATCTCAACATCATCGAGTCTGTCTGGGATTACATGAAGAGAGAGAGCAACTGAGGCTGTCTAAATCCACAGAAGAACTGTGGTTAGTTCTCCAAGATGTTTGGGCCAACCTACCTGCCGAGTTCCTTCAAAACTGTGTGCAAGTGTACCTAGAAGAATTGATACTGTTTTGAAGGCAAAGGGTGGTCACACCAAATATTGATTTGATGTAGATTTTCTTCTGTTCACTCACTTTGCATTTTGTTAATTGATAAATATAATCTATTAACATGTCTATTTTTGAAAGCATTCTTACTTTACAGCATTTTTTCACACCTGCCTAAAACTTTTGCACAGTACTGTATATATATATATATATATATATATATATATATATATATATATATATATATATATATATATTTTTTTTACATGGAAGGGGTAATATATAGTTGCAGTGTTGTGTGAAAATACATTAATGTCATTTTCAAGAATTGTAGCTAACAATAACTGTATGTAAAAGTAAACCAATGAAAAATGCATTTGAATCTATGGTTAACTTATACAGACGACTCGCGGATAAATAGTACAAACTTTAAGCACATGCTACCCCCCTTCGCCTGAGCATGGAGTGAGAAACTACATTATTGCACACCAAGTTTGCTTAGTTATAGGACAATACGGTGTGTTTATACCTCTACTGTCGGATACGGCTCTCTGACTTCCCTTTATTTGATGTTATCACGTGAGGTCTAAAGATCATATGACAACCCTGTTCCGCCTCTGGAAGGAGAATAATTGGATCGTGGCTTGGCTGTTGGCGACACTCAAAGTCTGATTTGCCAACAGCTGTGTCAATCAGGGTTTTGGGTTCATCTTCCTGGGTCGTGTCGTTGGAAAACGGATTGCCTTCTTATTGGAGCTGTGGATGAAGACGAAAAACCACATATAAAAAACAAAACAACAGTAAGAATTTGTGCACTGTACTGAATTTTCTCGTTCATATGCTACAGTTAATGATGGTGTGATATGGAACTATGTAATGCAAGCCACAAAAATGTCGAGTTCAATAATGAATGCGCTACACCATGGAAAGTACTGTAGCTGTAGACTAGAGCTTTTATTTATATATATTTTTTTTTAGGAAAACGGGAGGCGTAAGATAATACAACGTTTACTCGTTGTTATAGTGTGTTAAATCTCTATAAAAATATGATTGAAGATTGTGTGTTGTGCATTGCCTTGCATTGTTTTTACTTAACAAAGAAACGCTGCAAAAAAAATTAAGTGCAAGTATTAACTAACTATTGATTTTATATGCAAATTATACAAAAATGAATACTTATGATTTTAGTTTGTATGTTGACATTTGATACAAGTCGATACTGGACATGTACTTACTGCACCACAGTTATATTGCCTGTGTTTTGTGAAAAGCAATATGCGATGTGGTGGGAGAACACATCCAACATAAAACTGTATCAGTCGTGATCACTATTGCACTATGCCATTTCTCTACAAGTATGCCAAGGTCTAAAGATCCATCTTCATTTACTATAGGTTTTGCTTCAACAAGGGAAACAAGTTTGTTTTCCATTTTTTGACTGCCAGTTTTTCATGTTTTACATGTGGTGATAAGAGTGTCTAGATCTATACAGAAACATATTTTAAACAACTGGGATAGTTTTCCCAAAAAGTTTGGTCATATGTAGAAAGTCACTATTGTTGCTCTTCCCATTATTCTAATTTGACAGGGGTAACTACTAGGATACACTGAGTTAGACTATATAGCCCATATTATTATTTATTTATTTATTTATTAATTAGCAGACACCCTTATCTAGGGCAACTTACAATTGTTACAAGATATCACATTATACATAAAGCAATCTAGGTAAAGTACCTTGCTCAAGGGTACAGCAGCAATGTCCCCCACCTGGGATTGAACCCACAACCCTCCGGTCAAGAGTCCAGAACCCTAAACACTACTCCACACTGCTGCCCACTATACAGTTAAATATGTAATTACAACATGACATGCAAACAGAGAACTATCTGGTCATTATTTTAAGTGTGCAACACTATTTCTATATATGTATGTATTTCAGATTCTGTTCCTGATCCAGGGAAGATGAGTCCAACACAGTGGGATCTGCCTCCAGAGCTGTGCTGCCGGCCCATGGCCTTTGTGGCCCTGACCGGTCTTGACATGGTGTACAACGCCGTTCACAGGGCCATCTGGGATGCATTCTGTGCCAACCGAAGAGCCGACAGGGTCCCCATTTCCTTTAAAATCCTTCCTGGGGATCATGAGTACCCAAAATGCAGAACTAAGGTAAAGGAGTTATTCTTCAGAAAACAAATGATTTTATTTATTTTTTAGGCGTTCAGTGCTTGCCAGGTTTCAGGTAGCTCATAGATCCCAGAACTGTGTCTCGTCGGCTCATAAGGAGGGGGAATGTCTCCTACCCCTCAACCCTCTGTCTGTCTCTGCTCAATTTCCAAGTGTGTCTTCCTATCCTGACCTATTCTGCTCTTGAAATGAGTGGCTTGGGTTAGCAATCAGCCCCCTGATGGATTTGCTTGGGGTTGCTCACAGTTATCACTGCTCGTATTTTTATGAATACACCAACGTGTCGTTTTTTTTTCTCTTCTCCAAATTCACTGCCACGCCAACTGCTAGTATCTCATAAACCATTTCAGTTAGGAACTTCATATTTTCAGTGCTTTGGAAACTCCTTGTGCATAATCTTATAACACAATGACCTGTGACCTAATGTAGGCACCATATTGGCTGGCATTGGCTTCATACTCGATTTGCAACTGTAGGACTATTCTGTGATTCACTTAGACAAGTCTGATTGTGGGTATCATTGGAGGTAGTTTATGTAGTTTCTTTATATAAACCCAGGATGCTAGATGTGATGGTGACCATGACATTGACCTCTTGCCTGATATGGCTGTTGTATTAGTCACTTTTAAAGCTTCTGTATATAGACAGTACCATTTGCTTTATTTGCTTAATGTTATTTTTTATTATTTTTTTTAAATAAGGTTGCATTAGGGGTTCTGTCCAGTAAAATTCAACACATTCACTTTGATTAAACCTTATGAAACAATTTTATCAAAGACAATATTTATAAATAATGTTCAAAAAAGGTTTAATTATATTCATTATATCAAACAGTGTCATTATATTTAGTACTTTTTGTTCACTTGTTGTTTCAACCTCTGGACAATCAGTGATGCTTTTTTACTTTATGTTTATGGATCGTTTGACCTGCTATATCATTACACTTTGATTAGACACCCTGGTATGAGATTGCACGTGGGTTGCACAAACTCCAACCTGTCAGGGCATCGGGTGCATGCCTTTCCAGGGAAAAAGAGTGCCATATTTCTCTTCTGGGTGCGGTTTGTACAAGTCAAAAGAGGACTTCACAGCGAAATCCGTTCACCAAAAGAGTTGTATCGTTTGTGGCGCGCACTTTCTCGACAGTGATTATCTGTTGGGCGACTTATTAGAATATAGCATGGGATTTAGAAGCAAGCAACAAGTCAGGTTGAAGTCAGATGCGGTACCTTCAGTGCACGTCAAATGTTTTTTTCTTTTTTAAATAAATATATCATTGAGGTTTTATAGGAAACCACCATGAACACACACACACACAGGTATGCAGAAGTATTCACCCCCCTACAAAGTTTTCACATTTTGTTGAATTACAAACAAACTTTTTTATTCAAAGCTGTAGTGGTTAAACTGAATACTGTTATATGAGGAGGAGGTTAAATGTCAGCAAACCTTGCAAAGAAAATGTACAAAATGAACTGTACTGGTTGCATAAGTATTCAGCCCCTTAAGTCAGTACTTGATAGAAGCACCTTTTGCAGCAATTACTGCTATGAGTCTTTTTGGATTGGTCTCTACTAGCTTTGCACAGTAGGATGGTGAAATGTTTGCCCATTCTTATCAGTTCTGATAAGTTTGTTGGGGATCGTCGATGGACTTCAATTTTCAAGTCTCGCCATAAATTTTCAATTGGATTCAAGTCAGGACTTTGACTGGGCCACTCAAGAACATGAATTCTCTTCTTGTTCAACCACTCCAGTGTGGCTTTGGCTTTGTGCTTTGGGTCATTGTCCTGCTGAAATGTGAATTTCCTCCACAGTTTCGAGTCTTGCCTAACTCAAACAGGTTTTCCCAAGGATTCGCCTGTACTTTGCACCATCCATTCTCCCCTCTATCCTGACAAGCTTCCCAGTCTCTGCTGAAGAGAAGCATCCCCATAACATGATGCTGCCACCACCATGCTTGACAGTTGGGATGGCGTTGACTGGGTGATGTGCAGTGTTGGGCTTGAGCCAGACGTAACGCTTGGAATTTAGACCGAAAAGTTCTTTGTTCTTTTTTTTTTTTTTTGTAATAAATAAGTTTTGAAAAATACAAATCACCTTCAAGTCAAGGCTGTTGCGAAAGTGTGTATTGAGTACAGTATACAGTAATGAAAATAGATAAAACTAGCTGCAGTGATCATGTGGAAAAGAGTGGATTGAAAAGGGGTCAAATATGAAAGTGATTATGAAGAAGTTATGATGAAATTTTTAAGATCGTGGTTATCAGAAAAGCTGATTCATCCAGCAGTTATCGTGCTGCTGAAAAATCAGTGTAATGTAAAACAGCACAGGCTGGGACAAAATCGCTATTGTGCCCACTCAAAGGAAATCATTTTGAGGACTGGGTTGTCTGTTTCTTAATGTCCTTGCTTACCTAACGAGTAAGTAAGTTACACTATTTCAGTTATATGACTGTTTTTGACAGAAACCTACGGTCATAATATCAGCACTCACTTTTAAAATGATAGAGACTTTAATTCTTGTGTGTGCATCATCTGGATACAAAACATGTAAATAGTTGTTATGGCATTACCATATTGGAATATAAACCTGTATTTCTGGATTACAAACAACTATCCGAACTTTGCTGCATTAGAAAATTTGTACCATTGATGTAATGGTGGGTAAAGAAACGTTTTATTTTTCCATATTCATTGCTGAAGTGGTCTTATCTGCTTTATATAATGCCATCTTATCAATCCTCATGTCTACTGTACATTATTGTAATGTTTGTAATTTATCGTCTTTGGAAAGATTTCAGTGTCACTGTCAGCGGTCTGCTGTCTGTGACAGTCTGTGTCCTGTGATCACAGACAAAATGACAAAAATGGGTATTATAGGCCATACCAGGCAATCGCTAAACTAATTAGAGTATAGATACTGAAGCGTATATTATTGGTAATCAAACACATTACAATTTTGGAAATTACACTCCCCATGCAGTGTTGCTGATCCGCCACAGATTTTGGAGGGTCCACAACTCTATTTCTTGTCGATCCCCATTTAGTCGCTGCCACTGTTGCTCAGTGGGATCCCACTGCCTCACCACCGGTTCAAAAATGTAGGATTGTGGCACCTGTTCCCTAAAATTAATTGAGTCTTCGACTTCATCTTCGATGTTTTCAGCGGCAGTCGCCATGTGTGTTTACCTTTTCGTACGTAACTTCCGGTTTTATTCTGGCCAGCACAATTTTTGAGTGGGTGTGGCCATTCACCACACAAAATCCATCATATCTTTGAAATCTATACAGAAATGTATTGGTGTGTTTGACCTGCAAGATACACTTTAAGTATGTTTTGTTTTTTAGAGGACATCCTATGAATGGTACATCCCCAAAGGAATTCTTAAAACTGGTTGGATGAACAAACACTTGAACTTGGTGCCTGCACTGGTGGTGGTCTTCTATGAGCTTGACTGGGATGAGGCGCAGTGGAAAGAGAAGCAATCTGAGTGTGCAACCAAAGTGGAAATAGTCAGGTACTGTATGTATGTTATTATCAGAAATAGCAATAATGTGTGAATAAGGTCTGTTAAATTTTCATATTCATCTGGATTTATTAAGTTGATTTAGTGATATTTTGATGAAACCTTTCATCACAAAATCGTACGGCTTAGTCTTCTTGCTCTAGTCATTAGAAGGGAGCCTGGTTTAATATATAACAAACATATGGCAAGGGATTTTAAATCATTCAACTTTTTTTTTTTTTTTTTTTCTAGGACAAGTTTGCAGGGAAGAAACACAAAGGTAGCAGTGGTATTAATTCAGAAGAAAACACCTCTGCCCCCAGGTAAATTTGACCAAGGAGTGGCAAACCCATGTTTGCAAATTAGTTTAAATCATGCAATGTAACAGGGCGATAACACTTGTCTTTAGTACATTAAAGTTGTCAGATAGTCATTTTCATATGGTTATTTATTTTATTTAAAATAGATTGCACATATTGGCTAAGCTCCATGAGATGCGTTTTTAGCTTTCAGCTGTTATTTAGCCATTATTGTTCCATATCTTCTATCCAGTTATTTGTGTCCTTTCCTTGGTTTCAATAGGTGAGGACCTGATTGCCTCTGAAAGGGCAGCAGCTCTATGTAATGCCTGTGATCTCTCAGGAAAGTCTCTTTTTGTCCTTCCACACACTGATCATCTTGTGGGTTATATTATTAGGTGAGCTATTCTTAAGTGAGCCATTTCTTTTTTGATTCTGTGTTTTGTGTGGGGTTTTTTTCCCCCATTCCCCGAAGCATGTGGAAAATGTAGGATTACACGTGAAAGTACACTTTGCATTAAGTGTTCAGGTATGCGCACAAACAGAGGTCGACTCCTACCTCTTGCACAAAACTGTGGGAGTGTTTTGTTTATAGCCACAGAAATTAAGCAGACGTTTGTGTTTCCTGTTGTCTTTCACTGACTTCTATTGGTTTTTTTTTTTGCAGATTAGAGAACGCTTTCTACGAACATTCTCAGACCTATTACTATGCTGAAATAAGGAGGGTGAAATCACATAAAGAATTTCTGAATAAAACAACTCACCAGGTAAACGCTACACTACATGTTTGAATAGTTACCTGAAATTGACCCTGTACATTCAATTGTATTGAACTTTTATCTTCTTGACATTCCTTTTTTATGTTGTCAAACAGACTGCTTAAGAGTTACCGATTTAAACACTGATTAAGCTAGAAATAACTAACGTATTACTAAAATTGTGAAGTGTCAACACTTAGAGAAACAGTACCATAAACAAGGATCACTTTGTGCCACGTTTAGCATTTCAAGTTCAAACTGTTTCAGTGCAGCCCATTAATTTTGACATCATGGGGGTGTGATCTACACATGTTAGACTGGCTTCAGAAATGCTAATTTAATTTACTGCATAGTCAGCTCTACGTACATAGCTAAGGGTTTAACGATCTTAGTTAATTTTAACATGTCCTACCATGCATGCTGCACATTCAGAATAATCCATGCTTTGCTTCAGCAGGCACTTGCATAAAGGCATCATATTTATATATCTTTCCTGTAAATGGAGCAAAGCCCACACAGTGGACACAGGGAGCCTGGTTTATTGTAGATATGCAAAGAAAAGTTCTCATTGGGGTTCCCTTTACCTAAAAAATATATATATATATATATATATATATATATATATATATTTTTTAATCAAAACTATTGCATTGCAGCTTTTGTTTGTCAGACATCAGTTCAAGATTGGATTTTTCAGCGAACTGAAGCAGGATACACAAAATGCACTTAAGTAAGTACCTTCTTGATTAAACTTTCATAATAATTTATAAGATAGAAGTTTCTAAATCTACATAGAGATAGATACAGTGTATATATATATATATATATATATATATATATATATATATATATATATATATACTGTATATATATATATATATATAATCTTTTATAGGGATTCAGTATAATATGTACAGTACAGGGATGGCAATAAGACTCCTATTTCATAGCAGTTTCATCCATTCCAGGTTTTAGTACAAGCTTAATGAGCCACACTGTGTATGTAACAAGCTCATGTGTGTATTATGAAACACAGGGTCAAACCAGGAATGGATCAAACTGCTATTTCCATCCCTGCAGTATATGTTTGTTATGGTAATAAACATAAATCTTTTTATATGTTTTTTGTCAGAAAAGAATAACCTGCATCCTGCCCCCGTAATTTTCTCTCTGTTGTATTTTAATAGATATTACAGAACTGCTTATAACCTAGTACATGAGCTGAGAGCCCATGAGACCAACATGCTGGAAATAAAGACAATGGCTGGGTTTATTAACTACAAGGTGAGTGAAGCAAGATGAATTACTTCAGTTGATGAAAGCTCCCTTGTTTTTAGTACTGTACAATAGAGACCAGCCTAAGCATTACCAACCTTTGTGAAAGTTAAAAAAAAAAAAAAAAAAAAAAAACTAAAAAAGGTGTGTAACTTGTAACACGCAATTTAGTCACATTACAAAATGTAATATTATCAGATGTATTTTACTTTAACAAAAACATTGCATTTTGGTGTAAATGCATAGATATAATCTGGTCCATTGAGTTACAAAGAGTATAGCCACTTAAGTTGATTAACATGTTGTTTATCTAAAGTGACACTGGATTTTTCATGGGTTTATATAGCCAGTTTATTAAGGGTACCCTTCGGTACTTGGTTGTCTCCATTTTAAACAAATTACAGATGAAATAGTGCAAGCATGAAACATTGAGGGATACATCTGATTGGCTATGCTGCTTGGAAATGCTTGGCAATTTAGGAATAAATGATCCCAAGATAAATACATGTAAAATCTATACTCTAATCATTATTAGAAGGTTGTTTATACCTAGTATATGTAATATGCTATATGTGTGGTAAATCAGATTTATTTTTTGTATCAGATATGCAGGCTCTGTTTCCAGCACAACACACCCTTGGATGCCATCGCCCAGTTTCGGAAGCACATTGACCTGTGCAAGAAAAAGATAGGGAGTGCCGAGCTTGCCTTTGAACATGCTGCTTGGATGTCCAAACAGTAAGACAAGATGCACATCACTTGCAAAATACCCATTGTAACTAACACGGCACAGATCATTTTTAAGGGGTCAGGCTGTAGATCTTCAAAGGTTACTAACCACTGTCACGCTGTTCTATAATGGAATGTCCCAGACTGTGGTTCATACTTGAAGTGATGAAATGGTACTAAATCTAAATATATACTGTTTGGTCAGTGGGAAAGTATTCAGGATCCCTTGAACAGGGTAAGGAGGTAGGTGCTCAAGAGAAACCCCTCACATTATTACTGACTTATAATACAATAAAACATGTTCTTGGATAGCTAGACTCAAGTTATAAACCAAAATATATAGAAAGAAAACTTGTTTGTACTTTCTGCAGGTTCCAGTCATTTGGTGATTTGTTTGATGAAGCTATAAAGCTGGGTCTAACGGCTATCCAGACTCAAAACCCTGGCTTTTACTATCAGCAGGCTGCTTATTACGCACAGGAATGGAAGCAGCAGGCTAACCAGCTCTGCTACCACGATGTAAGTCAGAGATTATATCGCTATGAGAGCTTGTGGCGGTAAAGGTGGCTGTTATGTTATCTCACCAGACTTGAATGGGGAAGGATAGTTTCAGCGCTGATAAAGTAATAAGTAAACAAAAACAGACGTATGTTCTGAGGTGCTATTTTACAAGCTGTGTTTTTTTTAACAATATATATTATATAACGGCTGAAATTCTATGCAGTACTATTTGGATCATCTCATTTTTTTCTCTTCATGAGTAAAGTGTGTTGCATTGCTTAATCACAAGCAGCATCGAATGAATCATTCACCATACTGATGCCAACATGTCCGTTTCTTTGAAAGTACAGTAAATTGGTTAAACCCAAGGACTGCAGTTTAAAAGCACTGCAATTAAATCTATATCATTATACCTGCAGTCAGATGGTTTTGATTATCTAGCAGTACAGTTAGCAAAGGTATAGTAAAGCTAGCTCATAGTGATTGGTAAAGGCTTCTGTATTTCTGATTTTTTTTTTTTTTTTTTCGTTCGTTTGTTCGTTTGTAGCCGTTCATCAGCTACCCCAATCCTGACCCTCTAGAGACCTCCACTGGATCACTCGATTTCTATGGACAAAGACCATGGAGACAGGGACACCAAAGTAGGTAGAAGTCTATGGATAAAATAAGAACCAAAAGTAATTGTGATTCATGGAAATGTTGAGCCAATTACATTATTGATAGGGTTAAATGTGGTGTTCTGCAAGACAAGGAGGTGTAATGTTTATGAAACAAATTGCTAGTAGTCCAGTATTTTTCTTTTTTTTTGTGTGCCACTAGATATCAGCATAGGCAAAGAAACAAATAACAAAAAAAATGCTCTTGAGGTGTGTAACAAGCATTTTTCTCCACATTTCCTGATCAAAGAAGTCAATTCATAGTTTGTCATCTAATCCAGTGCTGGGAATTTGAATCAAGGGCACTAATCATCAATTCAGTATGTACAATATCTGTACAATAAATTGTAATCGTTGCCCATTACATACATCCCTGCTTGCATTTTAGTGGTGATTTGTTTAGTTTTGTTTTAATGTTATAAGTAAATGTAACGCAATACATATTTTTATCTGAGACTTCACCTTGTGAAACCACATTGGTTCTATGTCAATAAATAACAAAATAAAGCAAGAATATTGTGATGTCATAAATTCATTCTAGAACTATTTGGCATATTGTGATGGCAGGAACCTTTGTGGTAGACATGACTACACGAGCAAGATAAATAAGTCTCTTACTATTTATTTTTATTTTTTATCAGGAGTGTTACAAACTTTCATTTAATAAACAATATAAAATTATTATTTGACATGAAATATTTACATGTACTATAATAAAGATAAGAATAGAGATGCTTATAAAGATTGAACTGAGGCAAGACAATGGACACATATTGGGCTTACAGTTGTTTTTTGGATTTTAAATTAAACTTTGCAGGTATTGATCCCCCAGACCCTGAGAAGGAAAAAGGAGGTATCCTTGCTCTCCAGTGTAAGGAAAGAGATGTTCTCCACTCTGTAAGTATTGCTAATTCATCTGTGCTGTCCCATCCCCCCCCCTCCATTTTACAAAACTAGAACCAAACGCTTAAGTAATATTCCAGGTCTTCAAACACTCAAGTGTTTTGCTTCTCACTTTTGTTACATTTACATTGAATTTAAAAAAGCAGGCACTTGCATAAAGGCATCAAGTGTTTGGGAAGGGGTGATATTCAAGTAACATGAATAATACCCCTCATCATTTCATAGCATTTTTTTTTTTACTTAATTGTCAGTAAATATATTATTAATTTCTGATGTTCTTTCAGGAACTCATAATTGCTCTCCTAAGTAGTGCTGTAGCTCAGTTCAAGAAGTACAAGTGTCCAAGAATGAAGAGTCACTTGAGTAAGTATCTTCCTATGTAAAAGGTATTAAAAGTGGATAATCTTTTACATTTTTTTAAAGTTTTTTTTTTTGTTTTGTTTTATTTTTTCAGTGGTACAGATGGGTGAAGAATACTATCATGCAAAAGACTATACTAAGGCATTGAAGTAAGTTGAATCATTTGGATTTCGTCAATAGTTACAGTAAGGACACAAAAAGTGTTAAAATGGGATAAGTCTAGAATTGGTAGCTTAAACGTTTAAACTTTTTCTGTAAGTGGTGGTTTACCAGCTAAACATTTTGAATAAAAAACTTGCTATTTATGTTTCCTTTCAATAATGCATTAAAATCCATGCTTTGTCTGTCTTTCTTTCAAGATTGCTAGACTATGTGATGTGTGACTACCGTACAGAACGGTGGTGGTCTCTGTTAACTTCAATCCTGACCACAGCTCTGAAGTGTTCCTACCTGATGGGACAGGTGAAGGACTATATCACCTACTCTTTGGAGCTCATCGGCAGGGGTATCCTTTGTTTGGGACTGCAGAAAATAAGGCCTGTTATGGTTGTGTGTGTTGCGTTTTTTTAATTTAATTTTTTTTTTTTTATTAAGCAATAGTATTTACAAATCCCCCCCCTTTTTTTTTTAATCCACTTTGTAAAAATGACGATACCAGTTTCTAAATTGGAGCCCCTGGGGGGGACACTTCCAGTTATTCCAGTTCCAGTTCCAAACATGTTCTTCCAAGCCTTTGTGGATCAGAAGAAGTGTTGTGAAATTTAACTCTTGTCAATTATTGTTTGGTTTCCTTTATATAAAACCCAGCTTCCACCCTTCAAGAGGACCAGAAATCTCGAATTGAAAAGAATTTTATAAAAGTGCTGATGGTAGGGTGAAAAAAAACAAAACATATTTTCAATGAAATATTTTAAACAATCCACTATTAGACACTTAGTTTAGAAATCTACTGTAATTTACATAAAGGTAAACACCCTGTTTTAAATAGAATGCATCAGTTACAACTGCAGTCTTGTTTATTTAAATGCTAGGCAGAGACTGGGTTAAGCTTATTTATTATTATTATGATGAATTTATTTATTTTTTTATTTTTATTTTTTTTGTCATCTAGCAATTTTTATGTTTTATATTACCCACTAATTGTATTAACTTGACTGTTTACAGAGGTATAATAGTAGTCAAGGTTAAGTGGAAACCTGGTCTTAAAGATTCACAAGATTTCTACACTCCCAATTTCTCCTCTCTGCTCGGTATGAAGCTGCTTATAATACACATTACCATAACCGTAGTTAGCACTCCTTCCTTTATTTCTCTGCAGAACGAGTGTCCTGAGCCGGAACCTGACTGTGATTCGTCTGCTGTGAAAGCAGCACAGAACCTCTGGGCAGATCGTGTTTCTCTATCAGGAAGCAATGACTTCACCATTGAAGTGCAGGATTACGTACCTTTTGGTGAGCAGGGCTGTGTTTTAACCCTGAAATGCCTGGGCCAATTTACATAGTTATAAAGTATTTCTCATTTACAAAAAACATTTCAGGGCATTTTTAAAGTACTTTGAGAACAGAACATGTTTACAGATGTATCTTTCATTCTTTGCTACATCGATTTTTGGATTATGTACTTGTGACCGGGTAGCGTCGACCAGAAAGCTACAGTTCAAGCGCTCACGCTGCACAGCACCTTCGCCATCACTATTCTAAACTAACACCTGTGATCACCCTTTTTATACACCTGTAGCCTAATTAATCATTTATTCAATTTTCAGCTCCAGCCCATTCCCACATGTTTTTTTGGGGAGGAATTTAACCCCATCCCTGCCACCCAATATTCCCCACACACCTGTGCACTGGCAGGGCTCTCACACTGTCACAGTGCTAAAATGTTAATGTAAGCTGGGCATTCTGTTAAACATACTTGGAACTATTACAGGGTACAGTACTCTTTAGAAGTATGCATTGCTACGTATGCATGGAGGTGTGTTCACTTTATTTATTTATTTTTTTTTTTAAAGATTCTTGGAGTAGCTTCCCAAAGATGTGGTATGCTCAACATACCCTTCTCAGTGGGAGTGTGTTTTTGAACTTTGACTGCCATGTGATTTCTTACTTTGAACAGAATCAGTCTCTTGTGTTCATTTCCTATTATTTGTTTAATTACAGTGCAATGCAAAGCCAAGTTTTTGTCTCCAAGTTTCCACGTTGACATACCTGTTCAGCTGCATGTTTACCTAAAGACAGACTGCCCTCACCCTATCAGATTCTCGAAGCTCTCTGTGAGCTTTAATAACCAGGTAACTCAAAATATCCAAGTTGTCGGAGTTCATCTGTCATTGTTTGCCGTGCATGAATTATAAATTCCTAGCTGTGAATGATGTTACTGCACATGCATATTGAATTGGCAATGAATAAATAAGTTAATCACTTAATGAAAAACAGTATTTATTTAAGACAAATATTAGGTTTCAACATTAGGTTTTAACATTGGCACATATTTCCATTCTCAAGTTTTTGAGGTAATTGAATATTTTTCTTTGAGATTGAACTATAAGCAGAATTGATAATAAATGAAATAGTAAAGTAAAACTTTAAAAATGTAAACAATCTTGCAAATGAATTTTTGTTTTAAACCTCAAGGGCCTTATTTTGAACAAAGTGTCTTTTTTCTGTAAGCAAAAAACAATCAAGAACTAAAACTGTAAGCTAATTGATTCTAGGGCAACCAAGTTGCTTGTTCTCGTTTTTATAAAATCAGGACCAATTTTTCACTTAATTCAGTAGTTTTTTAAAATGTATTTATTAAATGAAATAAACCCAGTTCTAATCTCCGATTTTATGTTTTGCCCTCAGGAGTACAACCAGTACTGTGTGGTTGAGGAACCCTGTCAGTCAACTGATTTCCTAGAGCCTTCTGCACAAGGGAACATGTGCCTGGTCCCCAGGAAAACAAGAAAATACACTTTTAAATTTGTGGCAAGGACTGAAGATGTGGGGAAAAAAATTGAGGTAAATACCATTATAGGTGACCAAATAAAAGGTAATGGATGGTTGTGGCAAAGTGGCTGATTGTGTACAGATGCAGTACGCAGTGAACAAACAGAGAATTGTAATCCAGTGGGAAACGGGTTTTTAATGATTATAATCCTGGTCTGGTGACCAAACAGTAACTTCAGGCAATACACAACAATGTGTAATGCACTGGAATAAATCAACGGGCTACAGTCCCAAATAATAAATAAACGTATCTCTCCCACAATGTACAAAACACAGTCACCAGTCCTGGGTGCGTGCTGTAGTGCTCGTGGTGGGTGATACAGTTTATTTTCTTGACAGTGGTGAAGTGCTGTTCCGGCTTTGTCCTGGCCCAAGGTGACCGCTCCGGATACCTGTTAGCCGTCTAGTGATTTACAAAACAAAAGACAATTACTAACAACGACAAATAAACAAAAACACTCGCAAATACTTTTTCGTTTAGGGTTTCTTCCAGTCCTTCCAGTTTCTCTTTTTTTAAACCACGCGAAGGAGTAGATTGCGATTCTCCGTCCCCTTTTATGCTATCACACATGACCCCTTGGTAAACGAGTGCAGCTGTCTCTACTATCTGCAGCTGCTACGTCGTTTCCCTTCCGGGTCAAACGGAGTGTCGCCTTATTCCAGACTGACCGACTTCCCAGCCCGGGGAAAGAACTGTCAGGCCAGCCCGTCCAAAGAACTCTACTTTCGCTGCTTAGTGCCCTCACAGGTCGGGAGGGAGATTTACAACCAAAACTCATTGTATTTCTGTCACAATGGTAAACATCTGTAATCTGTCAAATATATCTATAATGACCCCCCACCCCACAAGAATGTATTTTTTTATTTGTGAATGGCTGCCATGAAAAAGAGGTTAGTCTCCTTATAATACAAAATCAGAAGTAGGGCAGAACCCCAGAACACTAGTACTTACAGGGAAGGATTTGGTGGGGAAAAAAGGGAGACTGTGGTTAGCTTGAGTAACACTGTACGCAATCTCTGTCTGTCAGATCACTGCAGTTGACCTGATGCTGGGCAGTGAAAACGGAAGGTTTGTGTTTATAAAGTGGCGTGGAGCAGGTGGAGACGCAGCTTCTACCCAGGAGGCTTTGCAGGCGACTCGCTCCTTCAAGCGCAGACCCCAGCTCCCTGAAAACGAGGTGGACTGGGATGCAGTCTCAATCCAGGCAAACACCATGTGAGTGCTTTAGCTCACCAATTTACTTTTAGTACGACAAAGTGCTTTTATTATGCAAAGTATTGGTCCTTTGCATTTGTAATACACACCAATAAATGAAAAGGCAGGCAACCAAGTGTCTTCAACCACCTGGGCAAGGGAGTAGTCTCAGTAATACTGCTGCATGCCATCCAAGAGTTTAGAAAAGGATACATATAATATACAAATGATTGCTATTGTTAGTGTGGTGAGGATACATAGTACAATTGTATGGGTTAGAATTATTTTCTGCCAATTGCAGCACTTGGTTACAAACTACTATAGAGGAAGTTCATTATACACTGACTACTGTTAATTTTAGCATCTCATGTAATTTACCAGTTTGTGACTATTTGACTTGTTCTACCTGTTAGGGTAATTTCCCGAGTTCCAAGGATTTCTGTGCAGCTTCATCATGAATCTCCGGCACTGACTAATGAAATGTACTGCATGGTGGTCAGCATTCAGTCCCAGGAGGACACTGTTGCCAAAGATGTCAAGCTTACAGCCGGCCTTAAACCAGGTCTGAGAATTCTGCTTAAACAACATATAACCTGATTTTTTTTAAAAAAGATTTATTGAAACTAAATGCAATGTAACCCTTATTCATTCAGGTCAAGATGCTAACCTGACACAGACAACCTATGTCACTTTAAATGGCTCTGAAATGTGTGATGACTCCCATCCTGCTTTGCTGCCTGATATTTCTATTGGTGAGCTGCAGCCAGGACAGAAGGTAAAATAACAAACACTTTAAAAACTTGATCGCAAATAGTTTGAATCAATCAGTTCAAATGTAATTTTTCTAACTTTATTCACCTGCAGGTTGAAAAATCATTGTACATCCGTTGTGAAACAACAGGAACAAGAATATTCTTGGTCCACGTTTCCTATGCAGTGAACACAACTGTAGAAGATAAAGAAATTGTCTGCAAGTGTCATAAGGTATATTAATGATTTTGTATTTGTGATGAGTCTTGTTCATTTTTAGTTTTGCTCAGTACTAGCATTGTATGTTTTAACCTTGAGAAATTCTGATTTGGTTTTATAATCGCAGCAAAACAAAAAATAAAGTGAACTAAACCAACAAGACCATTAATTTCAAACGAAGATATAGAACCTTGAAAATAAAATCCTCCAAATTGTTGTTTTGTGACCTTAAGGTAAAACTTATCCTTTAGTCACAATTACCTTTTGCCTTTTTTTTTATTTCTCATTTTCTCCTTGGAAGGAAAATACTTTAATTGAAGTGTAAATTAAGTAATTGCCAGTAGTTGTCATTCATGAACTTATTTGTTTAATAAGTAAATGGTAGTAAAGGTAATCGTAGTGTTTTGTGTTTTTAGGATGAAACTGTTAACATAGAAACTGTTGTCCCATTTGATGTAGCTGTGAAGTTTGTTTCCTCAAAGGTGAGTGCATTGAATAGATCATTTGACTAAGTTGTATTGTTATTTAGAACCTTTTTCTTTTGAAAAAACATTTTCCCTTGATTTATATGAATTTACTTTTTGCAAGTAGTTTAGCACACTGTTTTAAGTAATACACTAAAAAAGCATTGGGATAGTATTGCAAGAGTATATCCAGTACTTGTTGAAGGAGAGTGATGTATTAGTTAACACAGGTAGAAACACACTGATAAAGGAAAGTTCTCTGCAGTTTGAACATCTAGATCGAGTGTATGTAGACATCCCCTTCCTCCTAATGACTGACATCCTGAGTGCTTCTCCATGGCCTCTCAACTTGGTCTCCAGTGAGCTTCAACTGGCGCCTTCCATGGCAGCAGTGGATCAGCTGGAATCTCAAGTGGAACAAGGTGCAGTTCAACAAAAATGTCTTTGTTACAGATGACCTTAATGATTATACTTTTGTGGAGGTTATGCATGTTCTACATAGAGGGATGTTTTGCTTGAACAATCTGCTCTTTGATGATTTGAGATGCAATTATGTTTGTGTTAACAAGAAGCCTTGTTTCTCTTGTCTCTGCAGTTGTTCTGCAGACAGGAGAGGGTGCCAGTGAGTGTTTTTGCTTGACTTGCCCACCAGTGGCTAGTGGTGCAAATGGAGTAGCATTAGGTTGCTATGTTATCTCCTGGAAAAGGTATGTGCAGTAGAATAAACTTAACCTAAAAGCCCACTAAAAAAGACGCTTGTCATCATTTGCACCATTTAAGAAAAGTTAAAAAAATTAAACATAATATTATTGTGGCCTCATACTAATAGTTATTAAGAAAAAATGCTCCAATATTAAGTTATTCAAATGTTTCTCTATATCTGTCTTTACCTGGGTTTGAGCCTGCCTGGAGAATTTTGACTGCCTAAAACTAACTTTCTCATTCCATTCAAACCATATGCCAGTGTGACATTTCAACTGAGCTCACAGATAGGAAAAGAAACGTGTAAATCAATATTGGCTCAACAGAGCCACTCAAAATGATTGCATACAATATAATAAGGCAAGTGAAAGGCGAGAAACTTACTGACTATGAAGTCTCTTAAAACTCGTGTAAAAAGTACATATGTTTTTTTAGTTTTGAACAACATGTTACTTGTAGATAGATATTATTGGAAATGGTGTTTAACTTATTAATAAATCACTAATAATTCAGACTGTCCATTAGATTCACTTACTGTTCTTGTCCAAACACATTTTTGCACTGTAGAAAACTGAAAATGGAATGGTTGCATGCCATTAATACCTTAGGGGCAGGATTTTCAAAAGTTCGTAAATGATAGCTCCAGTGTTAATCAAGAAATCGGTATGCAGCATTGATTTTGGCATTTTTAAGCGGCCGTTGTTCCTATTTCGTTATTAAATAATCATCCTAAATGATGATGATTTGTGAAAGCAAATTCGTGTTAATTGTCATAATTTATCAGGAGTTAATTTGCACTTGGAAAAAGAGGATTTTAATTAATGAAGAGTATATAACTCACCTTGAAACAGACATTTAACAGACTTTGACGCCGACTATACAGAGAGAAAGAGAGAGTGTACAGGACCAGGGTTCACTTCTTACAGACTACTTTGATAATTCAATATTTGTCGTTATGAAAATATTTTAGTGTTTTTCTATACTTGTGGTTATGAATGAGGTTTATTCACTTGTTTTAACCATTTGTAACTTTATGGAACATTTGTTGTTTTGCTAAAATTATATACCGTTATTTGCACCCAGTGTAATGTTACTACCAAGAAATTATCAATACAACTGTAGCCTATCTGAACTCTGCATACGTACATTATATGACAGCTGACCTCTACTGTAGATTTTTTTTGAATTATACAACTGAAATCTTGGTATATAACATGGCATATTCGATATTACAATAAAGTTTCCTTAGGTGACTGCGGATTTGCAATGTGTCCTTGGCTTTTAATACCAGTGTCTTATCCACAAAGGAACGAAGAACAGACGTCAAGGACACAGAGCGATGCACTAGGAATGTGCTTGAGATCATTGACATGGATTTTGCCTAAACGTATTTCGTAATGTTGTCAGACTCCCCCCACACTTTATGTACAATGTACACTTTCACCTTCACATGTTTGTATGCAGATAAAATGTTCTTATAATACTGTAAGTGTTCAGTGGCTACTTCTAATTATGTTGAGTTTATTTATTGCGGAGGTGAGCAAAGACTAACAGAGAAAATGCACGATAAGAGAAATTCAGCAAACAATTAATTATAAACAAATTGTGTGTTGGGTTAGGGAGTTCTATCCGAATTTTAAAAGCTTAATAAATATATAATGAAGTGTTATATACATGGTATATGTGTATAATAACTAACAACTACAAACACCAATGGCACTTGAAACGTATGTATTTGTAGCCTACAATCGTACGTACTAAAATACATACAAAAGTAGATCTCATAAGAAAATAAATTCCATCCAATATACAAAGATGGCTTATGGTATCTTTTTCTTTTTAACCAAATAAAGATTGCAAAATGTAAATTAAAAGAGTTGTATATAGTAAGCTGTCCGTGCCGTCCGATTTTTACCCACATGCCAGATAATCGTAAATCAGCATTTTATATGTGAAGTGTTCTAAATAATGTACATTCTGCATGACAAAATGCACAATTTTAAATTGTTTAGATACAAATTATACACAAAATAGATATTCCCATTATTTTTTATTTCCATGTGGCTGCTGTTCGCTGGTGGGAGAGCCGCCTCCCTGTACGCTAGTAGTTTCCATAACAGCGAATTATGCTTCCATTCATTTTTTTTGATCTCGTTAACATGCATTTTGATTAGTAAGTTCCCCTTATCTAGTCATTGAGACAGGAAGTGATGTAAGTGTCCTGTGACTATTAAGCTTTTAAACAAAAAATGTGTTTATTAACGACCTCATCGACTCAATTTCAAAGCATTAATGGATTAATTTAATTAACACATTTCGTTTTGAAAATCACTTGCTACTAAATCTCTCGTTACTATGCCACAAGTTCGATACAATAACACTGTTTTTTGAAAATCCTGCCCTAAATGTCTAAAGTCCAGTTGCTTTTCAAAAATTTAAAACCTGCACTAAATCCGACCCCCATTTTGGTGTGGTGGGAAAGAATCGTCAGTTTAAGATATATCAGTAATTATCTGTATAATTAATGCAAAATATTGGACTGCATTCTACATCAGACCAGCTACATGTGGCATTTAATACATATTTTAATGCAGTACAACCATAATGTATGTTACTTTCATATTTTGTTTTTTATTTCCCAGAAAATCTGCTAGAAAAAATGTACCTGTTGTAAGCACTGTGATCACTCTACCACATGTCATCGTAGAGACTATTCCACTATATGTTCACGCAGGTAAGTTTCCAAATCATGTAACTTACTGATATATACATTTAGGCTTTATTGGATACATTTACATTGCTGCCTATTGAAAATATTAGTTTTACTAAACTAATAATGTATGCACATTTTTGTTACTAAGTTAAAGAATAGTTGATTTTATTGTTGACACTCAAACAAAAAAAAGTAGCTATATTTACGTTCTTTAAGTATTAACATAAACTCCTGTTTGTAATTCAAGATCTACCATCTTTTGGCCGAGTCAGAGAGTCATTACCTGTCAAATACCACATCCAGAACCGGACAGGGTTAGTGCAAGATGTGGAGATGTCTGTGGAGCCTAGTGATGCCTTCATGTTCTCTGGTCTCAAGCAGGTAGAGTTCATTTTATTTTGTACAGGTATGTTTTACATGCTAAGCTAGGACAACATTATATCACTTGTTGAGTTTATTCGGTAATAAGGAAGTATCTTGGAATGGGTGTGAAGTATCTGAGTTATCTTAATTATTATTATTATTTATTTCTTAGCAGACGCCCTTATCCAGGGTGACTTACAATTG
Source organism: Acipenser oxyrinchus oxyrinchus (assembly GCA_030684275.1). Taxonomy (NCBI): domain Eukaryota; kingdom Metazoa; phylum Chordata; class Actinopteri; order Acipenseriformes; family Acipenseridae; genus Acipenser; species Acipenser oxyrinchus. Next base: position 51,759,910 of record CM060247.1, read on the forward strand.
TTACAAGATATCACATTATTTCACACTATACATTATTTCACATTATACAGATATCACATTATTTTTTACATACAATTATCCATTTATACAGTTGGGTTTTTACTGGAGCAATCTAGGTAAAGTACCTTGCTCAAGGGTACAGCAGCAGTGTCCCCTACCTGGGATTGAACCCAGGACCCTCCGGTCAAGACTCCAGAGCCCTAACCCCTACTCCACACTGCTGCCCCTGGTTTTTAAAATACCTGGTTTAAAAGTTGCCTCAGTATAGCTCTCAGAATCATGTCTGACCTTGAATGTGTTCTATTCTTTTTAATTTCTGTTGTATTTCTTACTGTGAGAGGCGAAAGTAACAAAAATGAAATTGTTAAAGTGCATCAAACATCAACAACAAAGCTCAACACTTGAATTGGTATATGTCAAATTTACAAAACTGAAGAATCAAAATGTAAATCAAAATCTTAAATAAACTGATTACAGTTCAAATTTCCAATTTCCAGTTGAGCATTCTATTGAAGTGAAATACTGACATACTCAATTTGCCACTTTTTGCAAACTGTCAATCACAGGATCCCGCCCACAATGATCGGGGAACTCGGGGCTCAACTCCAGCAGTCTGCCAACCCATGCCCCAATCAGGGGTCTTGGATTGCATGTTTCATGCAAGGCATGAATTCTCTCCTTTTTTAAAAGTTCTATTAACAATAATATAATCTGTATATTCTACATTAGTTAGCTTTAATTGTGTTATTATTTGATAACAATTTTAGATAGCATCAGTAACCTTGTTGTAGTTCAGAATTTTGCTACTATTTTTATTGACATTTAACTAGCATTTAATTTATTAGTCAACATTAACATAAATTTAAAAAGATAATTGTTTTCTTTTAAATCTCAAGCTGAGACGGACTAAATTCAGCCAAACTGCAGGATCTGCGTGAGGTCGGGATGGAGAGCTGAAGTATTGTTCAGCCATAATTTATCAATACCAAAGATAATCTATTATAGAATATATTTGTTGTACCATATTTACTTTAATACTGGCAACATTTTAAATCGTTAGAACCAAGGAGCTTTGTTGTTTATTAAAACCATAATGTATCAGTACCCCAAATAAAATGGAAGTATCTATCCCTTTCTGAGTTTTAACCACATAAAAATGTATTTCAAAAACTAGCAGAACACAACTGAATTGAAACCAATAGTGAAATAATCTGTTCTACAACAAAGTGAAGTCCTTTACTACAACAAATTTGCTGATGCTGTCACACAGCTCGTATATTCACACACGTTACCTGTGTAACACGTGACATAACATGCAATCCAGTCAGGTCTGCATGGGTTGTCATGTTGAGTTGAGCCATGCGTTCCTAATCATTCTGGGTGGGGGCAGGCCCTGTGATTGGAAGTACAGCACTGGAATAGAATGAGCGCGTGACAAACTGAAAGTACTTCACTTGAATAAGAATAAACTGAAATAGGAGAATTGTGAGTTAGAAATTCAAATCAGTTTATTTCAGGGTTTAATTTCCGTTTTGATTACTGAGCTTCAATTAGAGTTGAGCACTTTCCATTTTATTTATTTATTTAAATTTAGTTGTTGCCAATTCATTTTTATTATTTTCTCCCCAATTTGAAATGGCCAATTATTTTTAGGCTCCGCTCACCACTACCACCCCTGCGCTGACTCGGGAGGGCGAACGCAAATACACACGCTGTCCTCCGAAGCGTGTGCCTCAGCCGACCACTTTTTTTTACACTGTGGACTCACCATGCAGCCACCCAAGAGCTACAGCGTCGGAGGACAACGCAGCTCTCGGGCAGCTTACAGGCAAGCCCGCAGGCGCCCGGCCAGACTACAGGGGGGCGCTGGTGCGCGGCGAGCCGAGGACACCCTGACCGACCTAACCCTCCCTCCCCCCGGGCGGCGCTCCCGGCCAATTTGAGTGCCGCCCCCTGGAAGCTGCAGTCCTTGGTCGGCAAAGGAATAGCCTGGACTCGAACTCGCGACGTCAAGACTATAGGGCACATCCTGCACTCCACGTGGAGCGCCTTTACTGGATGCACCACTCGGGAGCCCCTAGCATTTTCCATTTAGCATTAATTAATTCTTATAGTGAACTTTTATCTTTTTGACATTTGTTAATTCTATTTAGCGTTGAGCTTTGTCGGTTTGATGCACTGACTTTCACAGTTTCATTTTTTTTTTTTTTTTTTAACTTTTGCCTCTCATCCTACATCCACTAGAGGCAGGGGGGAGGGTTAATCGTTATACTCATTAATCTGAGCGCTATATTGAGGCCTTGGTGATGCTTAAAACTCATTTTAAAAAATTCACTGTGATGTAATGACAGAAACTCAAAAGGATTTTGTCTGCGATGGAGACCATTTTATGCAGCAAATCATTAAGGTGTGGGCCTTCATTCTTGTTCACCAACAATTAGATCTGTACTAAGCAGTGTATATTGCATTAAAGTCTATGGTGACCCACTCTGACTGTGCTTCCCATTTGTTCCAGGTTCGATTGCGGATCCTGCCTGGCACCAAGCAGGAAATGTTGTACAACTTCTATCCTCTCATGGCTGGATACCAGAACCTTCCATTGCTCACCATTAACCTGCTGCGCTTCCCAGGATTCACTTGCCAGCTTTTGCGCCGCTTCCTCCCTTCACGCATCTTTGTTAAGGTATGGTTCATAGAAGGAAACCTGCGGTGGCAAATATAATAACCATCTCCGTTTTATCTGAAAACAGTTCCACACATTGTAATTTCTGTGAGTTTGTTCACTAAAGGGCAGTCCAAATGTTTTTCTTTTCCCCTCAAATAAACTTTAATTACAGTATAGAAATTAAGATAGAGCATTTAAAATTAACCAACCTTCAATGACAACAATTTGTATTGTGACGAATTAAGTACGGATACCTATATATATTGTTGTTTTTATTTTGAATTATTGTACCAGGATTTATCAGTTTCTGCTCCAGACACCTTATCAGGCTTGTTTAAGCTTTCAGTGATATATTTGAGCACTTTTTTTTGTTTTTTATATAAAACAGTTCACCTACTGCTGCTATTACTTTTTTGATGCAAGCTGTTCATCTTCTGAAAGTTTGAGCACATCATAGATTTATGTTGTATATTGGTGTGACCTCTTTTTGCACAAGATGGGGAGACGCACAGTGTTGCGTGAAGTTTTAAAGGTTGTTTCATTCATAATAGGGGTGGCATGGTGGCATAGTGGTTAGTGCTGCTGCCTCACAGCGCCAGGGTCCTGGGTTCGAATCCAGCCTAGGGTACTGTCTGTGTGGAGTTTGCATGTTCTCCCTGTGTTCGTGTGGGTACTCCGGTTTCCTCCCACAGTCCAAAGACATGCTGTCCAGGCTGATTGGTCACTTTAAATTGCCCTCTGTGTGAGTGTGTGTGGTGCCCTGCGATGGACTGGCGTCCCGTCCAGGATGTAGTCTTGCCTTGCTCCCTGTGTATGCCGGGTTAGGCTCCGGCTCACCGCGACCCTATAAAGGAGTAAGCGGTTAATGATAATGGATGGATGGATGTATTCATGATAAAACTGATGGAACACAAGATTCCAGGCAGTAATTTATTTCAACCACACAAGCATATTGTGCCACAGCTTGGCTAACCTTTTAAAATATTTATTTAACTAAGCTGAATAGGAAGTGTACTGTATTTCAGAACTTTTCAAATAATCAAACAAGTTTTAATGAGATTTAAGTGGACCAAACAAGTTCTTCTGGATTGAACCATCTGGCATTTGTCTTTCAGAATGGGATTGAAGTAATCCATAGAAATTGCATTGCTAACATTTCGAAACAAATGCCTGCAAGTGGTATTTAGGGCAGCAGTTGTTTGTTTTAAACAAAGTTGTGTCAAAACATTACCAGTATTGAATGGATTTTGTTTGGTGTTCTTTCTTTTGTTTCTTTCAAGTTCAAACAACTATTACTTTTTAAGGAGACAAAAAGCAATTGTACTGTAGATTGAATTTAATGTTGATCATTTTCATGTTTTGGCATACTTAGATATTTAAGAGCTAAACTGTATCTCGGTATAAACAGATTTTTGTATTCATTGTTACTTTTTTTTTATTAAGCCACAGGGACGGCAAGTTGATGATGCATCCATTGCTGCTGCTTAAACACTAAAGAAGAAAACATTTGTTGCATATTGTCAAATTAACCATAAATTTTTCCGTATCAGTATGGTGGAAATTCAGATGTGAACAAACCATTTACCGTCGGTTTCTGGGTAGCTTTAGTTAATTAAGATTTTCATTGATCCAGAGTGTGCAGGTTTGTGATTTTCAAGAACAAGCAGCATATTTTTGTAACACATCTTTTGCTGAGTATCTAGATTATATTTACTACCCAGTCTTTGATCATGCATGTTAAATACTTTTGGGAGTCATTTTTACAAAGGGTTTAATGTTAATCCTGTACAATAAAACCATGTTGTATGTGTTTACGAAATGTGGCATAATTCATGTACTTTGCCATTAAAATTCAATTTAATAACGTGTTTGTTTGTGTTTATTTTTCATTGGAAATTGAAATGTATTGCTAGAATTTCACTTGGCATCCTATGGATTTTTATAAGTGACTGGGTAATGGAATCCACCCCCTCTTAATTTACAGCATTTGGATTTACCTATTTGTTTAGCTTTTTCTTGTCTCATGCCATTTTTAAACTGTAAAAATCATGTAAAACTAATGACATTCTATTGTTCGAAATCTTATCTTAAAGTTCACAAAGTTGGCTTTTTTATTTTAATTTTTTTTTTTTTAATTTTTTTCACAGTGAGTTTCTTGATATTTTCTTTTGTTATAAAAATGGTGCTTTTAAATCAGAAATGCACCAAACTTGGCACATTTGTAGACCTGAACATTTGTGAATTTGTAGACATCCCAAAGAAAGTTTTCCAGACAATGAAATGTACTTCCTGTACAGCAGTTAATATGCCCCACCTTAAGGCCTCTACACACAGATACAGCAGTGGTTTTAAGCACACGCAGCCCGGGCAGCACGGAGGCCTCTGTTGTGGCTTAGTTACTATTATTGTAACGACCTAGGAAATGGCATTGTTGCAGGTCTCTGTTTTTTAAATGTAATTTCAAAATGTATTTTCTAATATTAGAGATTGACTGGTAGGTCTGTCCGGCCTGGGCTTTTCACATCTAAATACCAAAACCTCACCTGACATGTTAATCTCAGCGGCAATTTCTTAAATCGCCTTGCTCCTTTCAGTTTTATCATGATGCTTTCTATTTCGTATTATATAAACAAGGATACAAGCTTGCTGTATGTGTCCTCTGTGTGTTACCATCGCTGGTAACATCACATGACCCGTTTCTTTATTTGCTTTCTTTTGTATTAATAAATTCTTCCTGTGCCGGCGTTTCAACTCCAACTCCCATGTCTCTCTGTATTGCCTAAGCAGCGGCTACCCACACACGTGACACGAGCACCCTGTCACATGGGCGGATACTTTATTGGCTATTTTGTTTGGATCGCCAATAATACCTCCACCAATCAGAGGGTTGCATACAGTACTCATAGCGATCCTGTGACAAGGACTGTTTAAAATAAATAAATAAAAACTTATCAGCAGGAACAGACCATGGAAAAACAAAGATAAAGAAAATAAACTGTTTGTTATCTCTTGTTGCTAATTCTTTGTTTAATTTTTGGTTATATAATTAGAAGAGATGTCTTCTTTTTATTGTGAAATGTATGTACCTGTACAGGCTATGTGTGTATGGGTGGCAGAGGGACTGCGCCCTGCTCCTGAAGACAATAAAACTTTCAGGTGTGCCTGCCCAGAGGTCTGATTGACTGATTGACCAGCATGAGAATGTGTGGAATTCTATTCTTCTGATTGGTTGGTTGGTTGGTTGGTTGATCAATCGTTCAGTCTTCCACCTGGAGCAGGTACTGCTGTATAGGAAGAGAGTGAACTGAGTTAGAGCAGAGCTAAAGATTTTGTCTAAAAGCTCAGTCCAGATCATTCTGAAGTAAGAAATATAGAACTCTGTAGCTAAATGAGAAAAGTGATTGACAGGTTTGAAAGGGAAATAAGCGAGCCGGCATTTGTTTGTTTTCTTTGTTGTTTTGTTTTATTTTTCAGCGATGTCTGTATCTGTGGGCTCATCAATGTTACACCTTGCAGTGTTTTGCCATCTTTGACTAGATACGAAAGAACATTATTAGTTTACTAACCGCGGCAAAGGAGCAGCGGGTCACAGTCCCTATTAACAAAGAAATTGAAAAGCTCAGCAATTTCTATACAAAAAACTAACCATAAGTTTTTACTTAGCCAGGAAATAATAATAACCATAACAATAATAATAATAATAATAATAATAATAATAATAATAATGCCAGGGCACCATTTAAAAAAAAAAAAAAAAAAAAAAAAGTTGCCTGGTTTGCACATATGGTAAAAAAAAAGTCAAATAAAGGATTAATAAAGAAACAAAACATTAATAAAGTAAATAAGTAGGCTATTAAAGAAGAAATGTATATATTTTTGCAATAAGCATCACTTGTTTGTTGTAAACACACAGAGGTATAACTAAGCTGCCCATCATCTTTCTTTTTTTTCTTTCTCCCTCCTTCCCTTCACTCCCTCCCTTTACTAGGATATATTTCAAACAAAATGGAGCAAAGAGTGATAAGGAAGACATACCAGTAACGGTAGTTGAACTAACAAATAAGACTAATCACAGATGTTTCTGCCATAATAAAATTAGGAAGTGTTTGCTGGGCTAATTAAAAAATATTGTCACTTCCATTTTGTTTATACATAGGCTACGTTAAAAATATATATGTAAACAAATAAAACATAAATAAATAAAACCGTAAGCAGGTAAATAATTATGCTTCTAAATGAAGAAATTAGTATGTTTGCAATAAACATCACACGTTTGTGGTAGACTGAGGAATAACTAAACTGCCCAATGTCGTTTTCCAGGATATTTTTCAAATAGAATAGAGCAAAGACTGAACTAGGGGCTCCCAACTGGCTTATCCGGGAAAGGCGCTCCGCATGGGGTAGGTGCCTGTAGGCTTGCCTGTAAGTTGCCCAGAGCTGCGTTGTCCTCCGACACTGTAGCTCTGAGGTGGCTGCATGGTGGGCCTGCAGAGTGAAAAGAAGCAGTCGGCTGATGGCACACACTTCGGAGGACAACGTGTGTTCATCTTTGCTGCTCCTGAGTCAGCGCGGGGGTGGTAGCGGTGAGCTGAGCTTAAAATAATACAATTGGCTATTTCAAATTGGGAGAAAAACGGGGTAAAATCTATTAGCGATTACTAAATTTATTAAAAAAATTAAAAAAAGATTGAACTAACAACTAACAAATAAGACTAGTCACATGGTTTCTCACTTATGTATGAACAGTATTGCCAAGTATAAGTATTTATAAATGTTTTTTAATCAGAAAAGGAGGATAGCAATATTGTAACCGATAAATATAATAACACAAAGACTAAAAAAAAAAACCCACCACTGCCACAGAAAAATATTTTTTGTTTGTATTTCCAATTAAAATAAAATGACTTGTTTGCAACTTGACTAGTAATATTGTACCTGGCTAAGTCCGGTAAATCTCGATATGCTTGTGATGAAATGCCATTACGTTATGGCTTATCAAGCGATGGCATAATAGTGTCCTTGTAGAAGGCAGAAACTTCCTGCGGGTTTTTGAAAATCTTGTGCACTCCGTTGAAGGTTAGACAGAGACAAGCAGGGTCCAGAAGGCCACATTTAATTCTGGCTTTGCGCAGTTGAGCTTTAACAGTGTTGTATTCTCCACGGCGCCAGGTCAGGCTAAATAAAAATCTTGCTTCCAAGAAAGTGGAGCTGACCTTTTTCCCTAGACAGACGCATGATGTGTTCTTTCACTTTGTAGTGATGCAGCCTTAGAATGATTGGCCTTGGGGGCGCTCCGTGCTGTGGCCTCAGTGCCAGGGAACGGTGAGACTGATCCACTACTGGTGGTGAATCAAAGCTTTACCTGCCAAACACCTCCAGGAAGAAAGTCTCAGTAAAAGTAGTAGGGTTACTCCCCTCCAAACCTTCAGGTACCCTGATGATCCTTATATTCTGTCTCCTGCTGCGAGTTTCTAGATCATCCACTTTGTTCAACAGCTTTTTATTTTGGGTCTCCAACTGATTGCAGCACAACTCAAGAGCCCCGATTCATTAGCTCACATCTGTTGCCGCAGCAACAGAGGAGCGGAGGTCAGTACGTAGACCAGATAATTCAGCAAGGATGGTGCATGGAGCCGCCCTGTTGTCACTTGCAGCAGCAGCAGCAGTCTGCAAATCGCTGGACTCTGCTTCGGTCTGATTTTGCTTATTCCTAGACTTGGACATACCTAACAGATGCGAGAGAGGTTAAAAAATATTGATAATAAAGAAAATCGAGCTATATAAATGTTTAAAATATTATGAATAGGGCGAATGTACAAAAAACAGAACTGTTTTGTAGCGTATCTTACTCCATTACAGGCTTCCCGCCAGTCTTGCCTTGACTTTTATAGCACTTTTCCTCCGCTTTGTGCGTCAGAGGACTTCATTCAATCTAAATATTTGGTCTGCTTTGACAGCTCTTATCTTTAAGTGAATAATACTGCTCACCCTTTATAACTCTATAGCGGGGAGTCATAGTTACAAGACCCCTTTTAATGAGTATAAAAGGGCTACTGTAATGGTATTATGGCTGCAAATGGGAGCCACGACCCTACCACGTTATAACCAATTCTGCACTGTAACGAGAAGCGTTATAACGGGTGAGCACTGTATATTTAAAAAGTCCCAGTAACTCATGACCTTTACCTTTCTAATCTCTAAAATATGTGAGGTAATCCTCAAACTGATAACATATTTTACGGTACCACAAAGTTCTTATTCCTTATTAAGATACAAGTATATATAGAGAGATGTTTTTAATATATAACACCAGCTCTGTTTAATTGTTCCAGCCTTGATCTAAAATATATTTCCTCAGCAGTAAAAACGTACTTTTCAGTGTGTTCTCAATAAGCTTATTTCTTTTCATTTACAAGTGTTTAATAACAAACTTGGCTTCTCTCTAGCAAAAAATCCCCTGCTTCAGCAGTCCTTGACAACTTATCGATAAAAATTCGAGGGGCCCACTTTCTAACCGGAGTTACTTTTAATTAATAAGAAACTTGACTGTAAGCACTTTCCTAAATTCATTGCATGAAGTCATAATGAGGTAATGGACATTAGACCCCATTAACTCTGTTTTCTTGTACCATACAGTACTTCTCGTTAGTGAATAGATTATACAGAGTAAGAAAACCTTAAATTTGAACAGCTGCTGACTGATTTGCCTTATCTCCTAGGAGGCTGTGTGGTCCAGTGGTTAACGAAAAGGGCTTGTAACCAGGAGGTCACAGTTCAAATCCCACCTCAGCCACTGACTCCGTCTTTCGGGTGAGACGTAATTGTAAGTGACTCTGCAGCTGATGCATAGTTCACACACCCTAGTCTCTGTAAGTTGCCTTGGATAAAGGCGTCTGCTAAATAAACAAATAATAATAAAAATGTCTAATGCTGCTTTGCTTAGGTACAGGGGCGGAGCCACACTGGGGCCTGGGCCCGCCTATTTTGCTCATGGGCCCACCCAGTTATGGAGCGATTGACAATTTTAATTTTCTCATGCCAAGCTGAATGTACAGGCAAATCTGGCATGCACCAATTATCAGACAATTAAAACCAAAGTTTGTACAGGCAATTTTTCTTTTCACTGCAAGGCACGCATGCAACCAGCTTGCTAGCAGCTGCTGTTTAGTTTTTACATTTGCAATTAGCTATCTAATTACCTACAGAAAGTTTAGCCAACTTTCTGTAGCTATATTTGCATCTTATGCATTAGCTATGTCCCGACAATCCAGTCTTTTTAATTTTGTAAAAAGAAAGAGAATTTTTATTGTGAAATAACAGTTAATGAAAAATAAAAAAACTGAAATGTCTTGGTTAGATAAGTATTCACCCCACTGAGTCAATACTTGGTAGAACCACCTTTGGCAGCAATTACAGCTGTGAGTCTTTTGGGGTAAGTCTCTACCAGGTTTGCACATCTGGACCGTGCAATATTCGCCCATTCTTCTTGGCAAAATTGTTCAAGCTCTGTTAAGTTGGATGGGGATCATTGGTGGACAGCAATCTTCAAGTCTTGCCCCAGATTCTCAATCGGATTCAAGTCTGGGCTTTGACTGGGCCACTCCAGGACATTCACTTTCTTGTTTTTAAGCCACTCCAGTGTCGCTTTGGCTGTGTGCTTGGGGTCATTGTCCTGCTGAAAGGTGAATCTCCGTCTTCACAGTAGGGATGGTGTTACCTGGGTCGACATTGTCTATACCTTTTAGGATTTTGAATGTTTGAATCAGATCACCGCGTAAATAACCATCTATGGTACACACCTCAGTATTTGAATATATGTAACCGAAAAAAATGTTAATTAAAATGTAATTTTCTTTATTGAATTTTAGTTTGGGGGACATGAATCACCACAGATAATACATATGTTGCAAATAAACCTACCAAATAAACTATTTTCTATTTTTTTTTAAAATAATGTCTGTGCAAGCTACATACTGTAAATCCCAAACTATTTGTGAGCCTTTTACAAAGCAATTTCTGTGACTATATAAAAAAAAAAATCACTAAAATGTTTGGGATTATTATTATCATGCTATTTTCAATAATTGTATAACATCGCTCAATATTAATGTGGGTGTGTGACAGAGATCAAATGATTCTTGGTGTTAGATCTCCCTCCTGACCTGTGAGGGCACAGTATAAAAGGAACAGAGTACCCTTAACTAAATGGTATGACAATTTATTCCTTAGGGTAGGTGGAAGTCAGTCATTTAGGAAGGGGGCGGAGCTATGGTACCCAAACTCAATGACTCGGACGGGAAACGGCGTGGCATCCGAGGATTGGAGGAGTGGATGCGCTCGTTAACCTAGGGGTCATGAGCGAGGGTATAAATAGGGGTTGTAGTGTGAGTGATCTGTTCCTTGGTAAATGGTTAGTGTTTCAAACCTACAAGGAGTCTGTTTGCAGAATCGTGAACCGTGAGTTTTGTCTTTTTTAATAGACTATCAGTAGCATAAACCCGAACAACTGAACTACACCACTGTAATACACCACTAGCACTTATTCACTATCACTAAGAACTGTGTTTGTGTTTTGTGTTGGTTTGTAAAACCTGGGGATTTACAAATACGGAGTGATACACGCCGCTGTATCATTCCATCATTATTATTTACAGGTGTTCACCATAAGGCTCTGGACATTGTTCAATAAATCAATAAACACCCTTGCACCTGGAAATCATTGTCTGTCTGTTTTGTATCCACTCTGACCTGCATGCACCTGTATTCACTCACCACTTTGCCACAGGGTGTAATAGTACCGCCAATATAGTTCATAGGCAGGAATTTCAACTTTGTATGCAAAGCTGCTAAGATGTTGTGCACCACCCCGCCCCTTTTTGTCTCTGGTGTATACTCTATTAGCATACGAAATACAATACAAACCATAAAATTGCAATTAAACTACCCAACTATACAACTAGTTAGAATTAGTTTTTTTTAAAACATCTAAACAGTGTATTTTACAACAGTTAACATTGGTACATAAGTAATGTTGTATTCTGGCGAGCACCACATGAGTCAACCACAACATTTGCTCTTCACATACTTGACTCAAGTCGACATCCTCACGTTGCAGGAACAAATAAAGAGGCTTTGTGAGTTGCAGGATTGACTCTGCACATACCAGACTGACAAGGAAGCTACACTTAGAAATTGAATACAGAAATCTTTCTGCATTGTAGTCGAACTCAGCAATCTCTCCAAAGTACGGATAATTACAATATATGTTGCACAACAAAATCGCATGTCTAAAAAAATAACAAATTGAAACTACTAGAAATGAAGCTTAATCCAATAATCTTTATATGAGTTAACAGAAGTCATGCAGCATATCATTTACCTGCACTTACTGTATCAGAAAAGAGCACATAACCTTAGACATTTGTACTTTTTTCTCTTGCTGAGAGCGTTTTGTCTTTCTATGCTGGGCACCTAACAATTGTTTCCTTTTACTTTCTGGCTCCATCTTATCAAATAATAATTTAAGAGCAATCGATGCTGACAAACAACAACGACTCCTAGAGCAGAATGAGCAGAGTACTCCTCGCAGTACTGCCTTAGCGCCAACGCCCGTCTCTGCATAAACTTAAATATTCTAGCGTGGCTGCAAATGTTTTGTTTAAAGCAAAGTATCTGGGTTAAGTAAAAGCGAAAAACCATCATATAAAATAAACAGGCTAATGGGAAAACTTTCAAAACGTTGACCCCACCATTGAATGTGTTGTACACAATTGCGTACACTGCGCATGCCTGGCTACGCCACTGTTCACAGGGACCACAACACTTTACTTCCTCAGGTATAATGTCTTTGTTTGATGTAAACTACTCTCAGGCCTGCAGGCTTTAAATCCTTAATTGCACATTGTTTTGGAACATTCTTGAGCAAGCGCTGGGCAGGGGAGGTTTAAAAGTACTGCACTGATGTTTATTGTATTTGTTAAACATATTAAGAAAGTTCAATGTGCTTAGTCGATTTCCATTACATGAGAGTAGATGTTAAAACTTCATGCTGATTTGAACTTGGCTCTCGCCAAGATAAGCACCAACTAAGACGTAGCTTCACAGTAAACTAATGTGATCCATATGTGTCTCCATCCATTTGCGCTTCCTTCCATATGATGATGTAGATATCCTTCTGTCTGGTGTTGATGGCTGAAGTGTAATGCTGGCTCCAGGGATCAGCTTATTGCCTCCCTAGCGCATCAGCACACACAACGGCTGCTAATATTACTGGAGTAAAACTCTTTTTTTATCAATTCGCCAAATATTTTGGACGTAAATATTGATGGAGTTCCAGTATTTCCAACATCATTCAGTTCTTTGAAACTACCCTCTATGTTGTTACACATCAAGAAGTTAAACTGTGGGGCTCCCGAGTGGCGCAACCAGTAAAGGCTCTCCTTGTGGAGTGCAGGATGTGCCCTATAGTCTGGACGTCGCGAGTTCGAGTCCAGGCTATTCCTTTGCCGACCGAGGACGGGAGCTTCCAGGTGGCGGCGCGCAATTGGCCGAGCGCCGCCTGGGGGGAGGGAGGGTTAGGTCGGCCAGGGTGTCCTCGGCTCACCGCGCACCAGCGACCCCTGTAGTCTGGCTGGGCGCCTGCGGGCTTGCCCATAAGCTGCCTGACAGCTGCGTTGTCCTCCGACGCTGTAGCTCTTGGGTGGCTGCATGGTGAGTCCGCAGTCTGAAAAAAAGCAGACGGCAGACGCTTTGGAGGACAGCGTGTGTTCGTCTTCACCCTCCCAAGTCAGCGCAGGGGTGGTAGCGGTGAGCTGAGCCTAAAAGTAATTGGCCATTCCAAATTGGGAGAAAATAATAAAAAAATAATTGGCAACAACTAAATTTAAAAAAAATAAATAAATAAATAATAAGTTAAACTGAAATCTAATTAGTTTCCCTCATCGCCATTCATGGCTTTTATTTTTATTCACAATTCAAAACTCGGTTGTATCTGTGCTGGTGTAACTGTAAGACGTACAGTATACACTGTCTTGTTACTGTGAATGGTGGGCCATAGCCTTAGCAACAACAATGATCATCAAGAAACTATTCTTTGTAAATAAAGTATTTAAATATTTATTTAACTACATGTACAACAGAACACATGTTCCCCATTTTCCAGTACATAAGGTTCATTTTTATCTATATAGGTCTACTGCTGCTCCTACTGCTCTCCTGTAACTTTTCATGCTCATCAGAGCCTCAGACTGAGCCAATCACAGTGGCACTGCACCATGTTTGTCACGTGACACCACAAGTTGCTTGATTTCTAGGCAGATATAGCACAGTGCACTGCCACGGGGATGATTCCTTCTCAAAAAAAAAAAAAAGTGCCGTCAGCCATCCGCTTTTTTTCAAACAGGGGTCGCTGGTGCACAATGAGCCAAGGACTCACCAACCGTCGTAAACCGTCCCTGCCCGGGCAGCACTTGGCCAATTGTGCGCCGCCCCCTAGGAACTCCCGGCCACGGTCAGCAGTGGCATAGCCTGGATTCGAACTGGCGATCTCCAAACTATAGGGAGCAGCCTTTTACTGGATGCGCCACTCGGGAACACTGTGAGTAAATTATCTTGATTAATTGGTGACAGCCACTGTCTATGCATTCACAGACAAACTAATTACTGAGAATACCAATCTGTTCTGCAATATTACCTACAGGCCTTTCCCCCTTTAACCCTTTACATTCCAAGCAATTTTTGCCTGTTTTACATTAATTGCATTTCTCCCTGTAAAAATCTTATTGTTTAAGTCTTAGAGGCATGACTGTTGTCTAAAATCAAAAGAACAAAGTTTCCTTTCATATTATGAAATTATCTGGAATAAAAATGCTTCAGAAACTCTTACAGAAAATGTAGGAAAAAAAAACACATTTACAAAAAGTAACACTTTATTGGGTTATACACTATGAAAACCTATATAACAAAGGTTCCTGACAATTTGAAATGAAAGTTCAATATGTTGGGAAGTTGCATACAAAATTTCAGCCCAAAGGGACAAAAAACAACCAAAATATGAATCGTTTTGAGTACGCACAGCTCCGTGCTTCCTCCAAGATGGCCAACTTCCAGTTTCTGCCCACTGTTGAGTTGACCCGCTATGGGGAAGTCTACTAGCAGCCTTACACAGCGCCCTTTCTGGTCGGGAGGGAGATTTACAACATTGATTCTTTCTCTCTTTATCACACTGTCCTATTGTAAGTGACTCTGCATATAATCCACAGTTCACAGCCTACCTCTGTAAAGCGCTGTGAGCCTGGAGTCCGATCAGCCTGCCATGCCCTCTGTAAAACTGGTCCAACAAGTATTTGCACACTGCCTGGGGCTGTAGATGTGGATGGATACTGTTCTATGTTTCACAGAGGGCAGTCTCCACTCTGGGTCTCTGTAATTATATGCGTAAAACAATCACATTTAGATAACTTAATACAAATAATTTGGTGCTGTAACAGATACAGTTGTAGTCAAAAGTTTACATACCCCAATGGAAAGTTATATTTTCTCGTAATTTCTCGAAAACAAATAATTATATGAACAATCTTTTGTAGCATGAATACTTTTGAATTAGCATTTTTGGAATTGTGCAAAAGAAAATTGCTGAAATAAATAATTGTTTCTTGTAACTTTTTTTTTCCTCATCCACAAAAGCAAAACTTTAGCTACAAAAGATTTGTCCTAATATTCTTTGTTTTTTAGAAATTCTGAGAAATTATACATTTTCATTGGGGTATGTAAACATTTGACTACAACCAAAGCATGTGAGCGGAGGATCCTGTTCCAGTGAGTACTATTATGTTTTTAGTAAAACTGATTATTAAAACGTTACTTTCTGTCAAACATACATTTGATAACAAGAAATGACACTTTCACACTTAGAAAAAAAAGGTCTGCAAAATATTTATTACAGCAATAACAGGGTTTTTAACAAGTTTCTTTTTTATTATTATATTTACAGTGGCTCTCAAAAGTATTCACCCCCCTTGGACTTTTCCACATTTTATTGTGTTACAACATGGAATCAAAATGGATTGAAATAGTGTTTGCCACTGATCAACACAAAAAAGTCCATAATGTCAAAGTGAAAAATAAAATCTACAAATTGTTCTAAATTAATTACAAATATAAAACAGAAAATAATTGATAATTGAACAATTTGTAGATTTTATTTTCACTTGACATTATGGACTTTTGTGTTGATCAGTGGCAAAATTAAATCCATTTTGAGTCCATGGTGTAACACAATAAAATGTGGAAAAGTCCAAGGTGAATACTTCTGAGAGCCACTGTATTTCCCTGGAGAATAATTCAATCTCACTTTTACATGAAGTGATGAAAACGCTTTGGGTAAAGTGAATCTTCTACACCTTGATGGGATCATTCGCAAGACAACCCCAAGCCAAACACGTCACGATTTCATCTATCTAAAAAAGTAATTAACCCCAAGCCGATGGGGTCGTATTTCGGCTTGGGATCCTAACATACCTGTTTACACATACCATGTTGTTCTGATCAGCAACTGCTGTATTCAGGTAATTTCCAGACATTGTTTTTGACTCATTGCAAGAAACCCCTTCACCTGAGTTTTCAGTACAATCATCCTGAAAACAATCCCAATCTAGTGTGGTTTCTCTTGCACTCCTGTTTCATTTTCTCCATCACTTACAACAGAAGCTATTAACTGATCAATATGCCTCTTGATAACATTACCCTCTACTTCAACAAGGTAAGTAACAGAACCCAGTGTCTTCACAATTGTACCTTTTAACCATTTCACTCTATCGTCCCTCCCTCTGTAATTTTTCACCAGTACATTCTGACCAGATTGGAGAACTCTTAATGGAGACCTGTGTCTGGCATCATGCTGCTTCTTTTGTACCATTTGTTTGTTTGCTCTCTTTGGAGGCTTGGTTTCAACAAGGGTAACTGAATTCTTATTGTCCTATTCAGGAAAAGTTCTGCAGGCGTTTTCTGAGTGGTTACAAGAGTTGTGTTTGCTAACCAATGTTTCAGTGACTGATGTACAGTACTGTGCAAAAGTTTTAGGCAGGTGTGAAAATATGCTGTAAAGTAAGAATGCTTTCAAAAATAGACATGTTAATAGATTATATTTATCAATTAACTAAATGCAAAGTGAGTGAACAGAAGAAAAATCTAAATCAAATCCATATTTGGTGTGACCACCCTTTGCCTTCAAAACAGCATCAAGCATCAATTCTTCTAGGTACACTTGCACACAGTTTTTGAAGGAACTCGGCAGGTAGGTTGGCCCAAACATCTTGGAGAACTAACCACAGTTCTTCTGTGGATTTAGGCAGCCTCAGTTGCTTCTCTCTCTTCATGTAATCCCAGACAGACTCGATGATGTTGAGATCAGGGCTCTGTGGGGCCATACCATCACTTCCAGGACTCCTTGTTCTTCTTTACGCTGAAGATAGTTCTTAATGACTTTCGCTGTATGTTTGGGGTCGTTGTCATGCTGCAGAATAAATTTGGGGCCAATCAGATGCCTCCCTGATGGTATTGCATGATGGATAAGTATCTGCCTGTACTTCTCAGCATTGAGGAGACCATTAATTCTGACCAAATCCCCAACTCCATTTGCAGAAATGCAGCCCCAAACTTGCAAGGAACCTCCACCATGCTTCACTGTTGCCTGCAGACACTCATTCGTGTACTGCTCTCCAGCCCTTCGGCGAACAAACTGCCTTCTGCTACAGCCAAATATTTCAAATTTTGACTCATCAGTCCAGAGCACCTGCTGCCATTTTTCTGCACCCCAGTTCCTGTGTTTTCGTGCATAGTTGAGTCGCTGGCCTTGTTTCCACGTTGGAGGTATGGCTTTTTGGCCGCAAGTCTTCCATGAAGGCCACTTCTGACCAGACTTCTCCGGACAGTAGATGGGTGTACCAGGGTCCCACTGTTTTCTGTCAGTTCTGAGCTGATGGCACTGCTGGACATCTTCCGATTGCGAGGGAAGTAAGCGTGATGTGTCTTTCATCTGCTGCAGTAAGTTTCCTTGGCCGACCACTGCGTCTCACGGTCTTCAACGTTGCCCGTTTCTTTGTGCTTCTTCAAAAGAGCTTGGACAGCACATCTGGAAACCCCTGTCTGCCTTGAAATTTCTGCCTGGGAGAGACCTTGCTGATGCAGTATAACTACCTTGTGTCTTGTTGCTGTGCTCAGTCTTGCCATGGTGTATGACTTTTGACAGTAAACTGTCTTCAGCAACCTCACCTTGTTAGCTGAGTTTGGCTGTTCCTCACCCAGTTTTATTCCTCCTACACAGCTGTTTCTGTTTCAGTTAATGATTGTGTTTCAACCTACATATTGAATTGATGATCATTAGCACCTGTTTGGTATAATTGTTTAATCATACACCTGACTATATGCCTACAAAATCCCTGACTTTGTGCAAGTGTACCTAGAAGAATTGATGCTGTTTTGAAGGCAAAGGGTGGTCACACCAAATATGGATTTGATTTAGATTTTTCTTCTGTTCACTCACTTTGCATTTAGTTAATTGATAAATATAATCTATTAACATGTCTATTTTTGAAAGCATTCTTACTTTACAGCATTTTTTCACACCTGCCTAAAACTTTTGCACAGTACTGTACATTTTTTGAATTGTACAAAACGCTCAGCAGCCCCATTGGAGGCTGGATGATAGGAAGCTGACTTTGTATGTCTCACACCATTCTGCTTTAAGAAATTGCCAAATTCTTCAGAAATGAACTGAGGATAATTATCTGAGACAATTTCTTCTGGTAGCCCACATGCTGCAACCAAGGTATGCAGTTCCTCAATTGTTTTAGTGGTAGTGGTAGAACACATAGGTATAACCTCAGGCCACCTACAGTATGCCTCAATTACAACTAGATACATCTGTCTGCCTTTCTTTGCAAAGTCTATGTGTAGCCATTGCCACAGTATATCTGCCCACTTCTAGGGATGAAGGGGTGCTTTATCAATTTAACTGGCAAGTATTACACTCTCTAACAATACTTTCAATATCAGCATCTAAGTTTGGCCACCAAAAGTAGCTTCGTGTTAACAGTTTCATTTTTACCATCCCTGGGTGTTCATCATGTAAGTCATGTAGCAACCATGGCTGCATTGCATCTGGAATGATAACCCTTTTGCCCCAAAGAACACATCCACTTTGAGTAGAAATCTCCAGTTTCCTATTTAAGTAAGGTTTTAGCCTGTCATCACTTACATTATTAGGCCAACCAGACATTGTATACTCTACACACTTGAAAGTGTGGGATCCTTTCTGATATATGCTTACCAGTTACTGGCAACTTTTCAGCAAAAGAAATCTGATGCAAAGTCTCCACAGTACTACAATCAGGATTTTCTAATGGCAACCTTGACAATGCATCCACATTGCCATGCTTAGTTGAAGGTTTGTACTGTATCTCATATTGATAGGCAGACAGTGTTAATGCCCATCTCTGCATTCCAGCTGCTGCTAAACAAGGAATTCCTATCTTGGGTCCTAAGATTTCCAGCAGTGGTTTGTGGTCTGTAATGAGAACAAACTGCCTTCCATATAAATAGGGGTGGAATTTGGTCACTCCAAAAATCAACCCTAATGCCTCTTTCTCTATTTGAGAATAATTCCTCCAGCTTTCATTAACATCTGTGAAGCAAAAGCTATGGGTTTCTCATACCCATCCTGCATTACATGAGAAATTACCGCACCAACTTCGACTGGAGAGGCGTCACATGCCAGACAGATAGGCAATTCAGGATCATAATGCAGTACTGCAGTGGAAGAAACTAGCTGCTGTTTAGCTTCCTCAAATGTCCTCTGACATTTTCCTGACCAACACCAACTTTTTCCTTTTTCTAATTGCTCAGTCACTGGTTGAATCAAGGTAGACAGGTTCTTAATGAATTTACCATAGTAGTTAAGCAGGGCATGAAAAGATCTCACCGCTACATTTTTAGGAACAGTGGCCTGCACTATGGCTTCCAACTTTTCAGTAGTTGGGTGAATTCCTACTGCATCTATGTAATGTCCTAAATAAGTCACTTTATCCTGGAAAAATGAGTATTTTCCTTTTTGCACTCTTAATCCGTATTTTTGCAACCTCTGCAACACCAATTCTAGGTTTGTAAAGTGCTGGTGTTCATTGTGGCCTGTGATGAGAATGCTGTCTAGATAACAGATTACATTGTCTAGCCCTTGCAAAATTTGTTCCATAGTTGTTGTTTTTTTTAAATACAGCAGGTGCATATCGTTTCTTTCCCATCCTTCATTTACATCAATTTTTCCAATCAGAGGTTATTACAGGCATGACCAATCATATTACAAATGAATGATAGAACTGTAACCAATACTTTTCTTACACAATAACCAATACTTTTCTTACACAAGTATTTCCCGCCAGAGTATCTTAATATTAACGTCATTAATATTAATATTTGCTTCAATATACCACACATTTGGCTGAAGATTTTTTTAAATTGTATAAGCTTTGTGAAATTTGCAATTAACATGGTTCATATACAAGCACATAATGGCTTTCGTTGTAATAAAACTGTTACTGTGCAAATGGAATATTATAGATTATTTTGTTAACTTTAATTATGCAGGGCGATTTCATAGATTGCACAATATTGTCGGAGCATTGCAAAAGCTGCATCGTTTATGGATAATATCTGTTTGACTGTAGCCTCAGCATCATTGTGCGTATAAATGTTTCTCTGAGTCGAGTCATGGTAGATGTTATTACTGCTCCTATTTTATGTGTAAATAGTTGCTATTTCTAAATAACTAGCATTTACTCATATGAAACTCGTGTGTTTATAACTACAGTATGCACACTACGTAAAGTATTTTACCTGTGAAATACAAACATGTCATAATTACATATTTGTTTATGTAGGTCATGACTACTGTCACAGACACCCATAGTTATGTATTATGTATTTATTTTATTTTGTAATGCTACAGAATTAGTGTAATGATCATGAACCATGTAATATGTATCCATACAAGTATGGCGAGTTTCATGAGAATTTTTGATTTTTATTGTCAAGGTTAGTAAACCTAAGGAAATAATTGTACCTAGGTGGCAGTAATTTAAAAAATATAGTTCATTCTTTTGGAAATCGTATGTATTATCAATGTTTTTAACATGGGTGTTTTGCCCAATCCAACTCGTGAAACTTTGTTCTTGTAACTTGTAAGCTATGAATAGTTGATCAATAGTGTTATTCAACATTGCCACGCTCTAATAAATAAAACTGCTAAGCTTTATTTAAAACAATGATTATAGTTTTCAATCTAGATGATTTCAGGAAAAAATGAAAGAATACACCATGGTTAATGAATATGAATCTAAATTCATGCAAGATATGAAAACCTATTTTAAAATTAACCATTTAATAAGCTAATATGGAGACATGCATTTTGGTTACGTTTTATGAACGTTTAAACCTTAGGCATTGACATACAGCTATGGCCAAAAGGTTTGCCACCCCCATATAGAATTAACACATTTTGCTTCAACCTGCTGAATAATGTTACGTTACCATATTGAATTACATACCACTTTGTGGTTTTCCATATATGGAAAGTTTCTAGAGATATTTGTTTTTTTTGCTGCACTGGTAAAAATGTTGTGGCTATGCCAGTGCTCCTTACTGATCCCCTCCGGGTCTCTGGAACGATCCAGTGGCATAGAACCCCAGTACCATTTGAACTTTCATGTGCACTGGTAAAGCATGAGTTCTCGCCGTTTGGCTTTCAAAATCTCCCCTCAGTTCCTCACACAGGTTGCAGCTGTATCTAGTCTGAATGTTCTTTTCACCTCATGATTGGGCATGTTTAAAAAAGAAAGAATGTTGCATAGCAGCCTGGTTTTCTAGGTCATATGCTGCGAGGGCTACAATTGCAAATGCATTTGCATTGGCATGTTCTGCTAATACCGCAGCCCCGTCCATGTTTTGTCCGTGTTAAGAACAGCTGAGACGTGGTGTTAAACATCGACTGAAAAAAGGTCCTTCTTTAAAAAGTGTATGATGAATCGCTTCCCTTTTCCGACTTTTATAGTCAATGATATGCAAATTAGGAAACTGACGGTTTTTTAGGATTTGTCGGATTGTGGAAAACTTTTTGGTATGACATGACGTCATTCAGTTGTCGGAAACGACGAAATACGTATTTGATGAATCACAATCAGTTCTTATACCGTTCTTGTTGATAATAACGAATTTTGAAACTGACAATTTGACAATTAGTGCCCAGTGTCTCACTGAATCCCGTTGTCAGGGTTGCCAGGTGCTACTCATAAAATCCCTCTATTGGTGATCCAATTTCCCCCCATTAACAGACTTTTCCCCCCATTTACACAATATCCGTATTGGAAAGGGGGAGCTGCATAGAGAGTATTTACTGTCCTAGGATTCAAAAATAATTCAGGTGTTGCTGTAACTAACTAAAATATTAGGCATCACTAAGAAGATTTTCAAGGTAGTCCTCACTGCTAGAAATGCTGTAAATGTGGCTTGTGAATTTCTGGAGCATATGTGTGGTTGGCTGAAAACTCCTGCAATCATGTCCCCTCCACTGCAAGTCCATATTTAACATCAAGAAGGCTTCCTTGTGTTTTAACTTGAAGGCAATTTCTCAGCTTTGTCTACCACAATTAATGTATTATTATAATAATAATTATTATTATTATTATTATTATTATTATTATTATTATTATTGTTATTGTTATTGTTATATAATAATAATAATAATAATAATAATAATAATAATAATAATAATAATAATAATAATAATAATGTACAGAATTTCTCTGAAAATATTTTCTATAAATCAAGAGCCAACATAATCTAAATGTTACCTATATACTATATTCGATGCAGTGGAGGAGTGCGTGTGTGGATGATGGAGGAGTCAAGTGTAAGGCGGACTTATGGTAAAAGGCATGTACTATTGGCTATTGCAGTAGGCCATCACTGTCAGGGTTCATATTTTTAAAAGATCATGAGAACACTATGGGAAAGTACTAAGGAGCTCACTAGAGGACATAAAATCCCTCATTTTGATCTGAAGCCCCCTATTTGAAAAATATTTACCACCACATTTCCCCTCCATGGCTTTGATTTCTCCCTACAAATGGGAGGTTTCCCCACCAATCTGGCAACCATGCCCATTGTTCACCTGCCTGTATATTCCTTATATGGCAACCTGTGATGTCTTGGTAAGGCTTGATGACTAGAGTGAAGCCTCATCTTTCAAACAAGACCCGTCTGTCGATGCTCCTCCCCTGGCAGTCAAAATATGCAGTTATACTACTTGATAAGGAAGTGCAACTTTAATTTGTCTTTTTGTGTTCATTGTGCAGCCTGGCCTCCCTTAAAGGTGTTAATCAGGTGGAGTTCAAACAAAACCAAAAAAAAAGGTGTGTAACTTTAACAACTGAAAAATGTAGCAACAACTAGGAACTGAGATAATGACAACAGAGAGATACAGACAGTGCTGCAAATATTCAGGTAGATATTAAAATGCACAGCTTTAGTGACAAGACTTGAAAATGCTGTGTGTTTATTCTGGTTTGCTGAACAGTAAACTCCTCCCATAAAGGTGTTAGTTAGGTGGGGTTCAAACAAATAAAAAAGGTGTGTAACACTGACATCTGAAATACATAGCAGCAACACGGACGTGAGATAATGACAACCAGAGAGATACAGGCAGTACTGCAAATATTCAGGTAGAAATTAAAAGGCACAGCTTTTAGACTTGTATGCTGGTGTGCTGAACAGTATTACTATATTTCAGAAAAAGTTCCAGGGTTATTTATGAAACAAAAAATGAAACTCTAGCAATGGTATGGTTGTCTTGGAACCTACCAAACAGGGTAAACATTAGATGTGTTTATTATTGATTTAAATATAAAATACATTTGTTTAAGTGGAAATGCGAGATTATGACGATATTACGTCTTTTTTGGGTGACTGGGGTTTATTCCAAAGGACGATTTTCTTTTTATTAAGCATTAGTGTTATCCCTAATGGTTATGTGGGGATGTCCATGGTATTTCTGGCTGACATCCCACCACACCGCTGCAAACTGCCATACCTTAACGGGACCGGCGTACATTGGAATCAGTCTTTACCAACGCAAGTGATAAATGGAGAAATTATTTACAGCAGATGCTCTCGGTACAAATGGGTCAATACTTCTAGGACAGAATTTTTAAATGACACAGAAAGCTGCTTGGATGGCTGGGAGTACAGCACAGAAAGATACACCTCCACCATAGTTACAGAGGTAAGTGGATAAATACTACAACACTTCTTAAAGAAATGTGATGATTTTATTATGTTATGTACTATTTATAATGTATAAAATATATAAATATATATTAGATAACTCAAAACTGACAACCAGAAATAATAAGGTCATCAAACTGGGCAGTTTTTTGCTATCTTCTTGACATGTTTTCTGACAGACCCATAATACCAACATTACTGCCATCAGCAAGCTCTGATGTGCCTGAAAACAAAAAATATATATATAAACAGTAATATGTTTATTTTTGTTTGTTTGTTTGTTGTTGCTTTAAAACATTATACAAATTGACAGGAAACAGTACTTAAATATGCATATATGGAAAAATGAAAAATGATAGGGCAGCAGTTTGGAGTAGTGGTTAGGGCTCTGGACTCTAGACTGGAGGGTTGTGGGTTCAATCCCAGGTGGGGGATGCTGTTGCTGTACCCTTGAGCAAGGTACTTTACCTAGATTGCTCCAGTAAAAACCCAACTGTATAAATGGGTAATTGTATGTAAAAATAATGTGTACAAAATAATGTAATTGTATGTAAAAATAATGTGATATCTGGTAACAATTGTAAGTTGCCCTGGATAAGGGTGTCTGCTAAGAAATAAATAATAATAACTATATGAGGGCAGCGAAAGTCCCACATAAAACATTATGTGATGGCAGCTTTGTAAAACATAACAAGGTTAATTGTACTTGTATTATAGCCACAGCCAAACTATGTAGAGAATGGTAAAATACAGTCTACACCAAGTATGAATATAAATCTTGAAACATTATGTCTTTATCATGCATGCCAGGCATACTATGTCAGAGGTCAAAATAAAAAAAATATATATATCAGGTCGCCATCTGACTAGGTTAATGAGATATGGACAGTTAAGTAGCATTGGTGGTCATTTAATGACATCTCTCAAACTACGGGCATCTCTCAAACTTTGTTTGAACATGGCACTGGCAGTTGAGAAAATTAGACAAGCAAACATAATTCTGAAGGTGTATCAATGGTCTTTAAAGCTGCAAGTACCGGTAGGTGCATCCAACTGCTGGCAGCTCACAATACAAGTTTAATATAATATTATCAACATGACTGTTTGAACACGCCAAACATTTCCAGAATTGGCTGGTGCTCATCTAATTTTACATTTAGTAGCACAGGCCTGTCATGCTGGAGCGAGAGGGTGTAAAACGAGTTGAGCAGCTGGTTCAAGCAAAGAAAACAATCAAATGTAATTTATAATTCTGTTTGTTATTTATGTATTTGCAAAGATACATTATAGAAAATTACATGCATGTCATTTTATCATCTGTTATCTTACTGTACTATAATGCATCTGTGGAAGGGTGCGGGTATTCACTGACACGGGAGACAGAAATGGTATTTGAAAACACCACACAGGTGCTCGGTTTTATTTTTTTACTCTGGTGGGTGCACTGATTTCTTTTAGCCCGTAGAGGGCGCTTGGGGTCCGTGGTCTGGCTACCAGCTATGGTATCCAGAGCCAACGGGGAATACCACGGCAGGGTACTCAGGTACAGTCCGGCACTCGCAGGTGCTCACAAATTATAAAGAACGAAGAAGGCAAAAGAAACAGGGAAAATAAAACACAGTAAGGAAAAACTACAAAATAAATGTGCTGCACTTCGGCGTGGATCTCCCAGTCGTTAAGCTACCCGTACGACCTGGGACTCCGTCCTACACTCTGCTGTCTCCAACTCACTAAACACACAACAATACGGGGGCTGCCCAACAATTCCCCACTTTTCCCTCTCTTTCTTTAAAATTATTGTCTTTGAGTTTCGGACGGTTGTTATCCTCCCGTCCTTGGTAGTCAGAATCAGACCGCTTTGCTCGCTGGTCCAGTCTAAAGGGGCAGATCTGAGGAAACAACAGAGCATTACTTTATAGGCTAACAATCCCATTAAAGCCCGCCTCCCAGCCACTCAGAGAGGGGGAAAGCACACACACCCTCTTCCCCACCTCTCCGTGTCACCGCCATGACTGGCAGGCAGACCCCACGGGACTGCCGCCCCCTTCCTGCAGCATCGTGCATGCGTCAGACGGCCAGTCCAGGTCTCTCCCTGTTACATATCCTCCCCTCAGAATGGCACCACCGGTCCATTCGAAATCCTACACCCCATGCCTTCCGAGAGAAAAAATCAGCATTTAGATGGAGCTTTCCTGCTCGGTGGACAACCCTGAAGGCATAGGGCTGCAGGGCCAAGTACCACCGTGTGATTCTGGCATTATTATTTTTCATCCGGTGAAGCCATGCTAAGGGGCATGATCTGTCACCAGGGTGAAGTGTCGCCCCAGGAGGTAGTACCGGAGTGACTCGACTGCCCATTTTACTGCGAGACACTCCTTCTCGATGGTACTATAGTTCTTTTCACGGGGAAGGAGCTTCCTGCTGATGTACAGGACTGGGTGCTCGCTTCCCGCACCTCCTGAGACAACACTGCCCGAGACCTGTCTCTGGCGCATCCGTCTGCAGGGTGAACCCCTTGCTGAAATCAGGACTGCACAGCACTGGCTTGCTACACAGCCTTCGCTTCAGAGCGAGAAAGGCCCTCTGGCACGGCTCCGTCCACTGAACCGTATTTGGGGCAGCCTTCGGGTGAGGTCTGTCAAGGGCGTGGCGGCGTGGCGAAGTTCGGAATAAACTTCCTATAATAGCCCGCTAGTCCCAGGAAAGAGCGCACCTGGGTTTTGGTCGTAGGGACCGGCCAGTCAGCCAAGGCTTTCACCTTAGCAATCAGCGGTCTGATCTGGCCGCCCCTACTCGATACCCCAAATACTCCGACTCACTCTTCCCAATGGCACATTTCTTTGGGTTAGCAGTGAGCCCAGCCTCCGCAAGGATTGCAATACCGCCGCTACCTTACACAGATGACTCGGCCAATCCTCACTGTGGATAACCACGTCATCTATGTAAGCAGCGGCGTACTGCTGATGGGGCCGCAAAATGCGATCCATCATCCGCTGGAAAGTGGCTGGTGCTCCGTGCAACCCAAAAGGCATGGTCCTAAATTGGTATAACCCAAAGGGAGTCGAAAACGCCGTCCTCTCGGGATTCTGAGGTCAGGGGTATCTGCCAGTACCCCTTCGTTAAATCCAGTGTCGTCATAAAATGAGCCGTGCCAAGACGCTCCAGCAACTCATCTACCGGGGCATGGGATAAGCGTCAAACCTCGATTTCTCATTAACTCGCCTGAAGTCAATGCAAAACCTAGTGGACCCGTCTGGCTTATCCACTAAAACAATCGGACTGTTCCAGTCACTTTGGGACTCTTCTATTACCCCCAGTCTCAGCATCTCATCAATCTCCGTTTTATTACCTGCCTTTTACGCTCAGGTATGCGGTGCGGCCTCTGGCGAACCAGCGCCCGGCTCAGTCTCAATGTGATGGTGGGCTACTCGAGTCTGCCCGGGACGGGAGAAAACACATCAGGAAATTCCGTCACAAGTGCCCGTGCCTGACATTTCTGTGTTGGTGTCAGATTTTCTGCAATCTGTACCGACCCTGTTTTCGCCACCACAGAAAGATCAGGTCCCAGGTCTGTGACGTCATCTGCCTGCGCCACTACCAATGCCTCCGGTTGCAGCCAGGGCTTCAAGAGGTTTATATGATAAATGTGTTTCTCTCTCCGTCGCTCCGGCTGGCAGATCTCATAGTCCACATTCCCAATCCGGCGTGTAACCTCAAAGGGTCCTTGCCACTTAGCCAGAAGTTTCGACTCAGAACTGGGTAATAATAGAAGTACTTTATCCCCCGGCTGAAATGTGCGTAACCGGGCTCCTCGGTTGTACTGCGTCTCCTGTCTGTGCTGAGCCTGCTGCAAATTGTCATGCGCCCATTTTCCCACAGACTCAAGACGTTTGCGCAGGTCCAACACATACCGGACTGTATTAGTCGAATTATCCTGCTGTTCCTCCCACATCTCTCTGACCAGATCGAGTACACCCCGGGGTCTTAGCCCATACAGCAGCTCGAATGGCGAAAAACCCGTGGAAGCCTGAGGTACCTCTCTGATCGCAAAGAGAAGGGGAGGAATCAGCTGGTCCCAGTAACGCACATCACTATTAATAAATCTGCGCAACATGTTCTTAAGGGTCTTATTAAAGCGCTCCACAAGACCATCGGTCTGAGGATGAAACACCGAGGTCCTAATGGTCTTAATCCCCAAAAGCTTACATGTTCCGCGGATTAGTCGGGACATAAAGTTGGTGCCTTGGTCGGTTAGTATTTCTTTGGGAATCCCCACTCGGGAAAAGACCTTCACAAGCTCGTTGGCAACAGATTTGGCTGAGGCAGAGCGAAGGGGAATGGCCTCTGGATAACGCGTGGCGTAATCCAGAATGACCAATAGGTGTGTGTATCCCGCCGCACTCCTCTCCAGCGGCCCAACCAAATCCATTCCAATACGCTCAAACGGAGCTTCCACCAGGGGCAACGGCACCAGTGGGGCTCGTGGGACGGCTCTAGGACTAGCCTTCTGACACTCCCCACAACGTTCGCAAAAACGTCTGACGTCACCATCCAGCCCCATCCAGTAGAACCGTGACACAAGCCTTGCTTTAGTCTTATCCCTGCCCAAATGACCAGACAAAGGAATAGCGTGAGCCAGCCGCAGTAAATCCTCCTTAAAGGGTTGAGGAATCAGCAACTGGTGGCGCACTTCCCGGTCTGGGGCAATTTGTCAACACGGTACAGGAGGTCTCGAGCGATTTCAAAGTGAGGGTGCGTGGCGGCGTCTGGGCTCGACCACCCGACCATTAACCACAGCTGCTTGGTCAAAGAGCCTGCCCAGCACGTCGTCACGCCCTTGCTCAAGTCGGAAGTCACGGGAACGAGCCAAAAATCAGCTCCCATGGCTTCCAGCTCGGGATCAGGTCGGTCCTGAGCAGAGGCAGCCGAACCAGACCCCTGCGCTGGCTCCGCGGCCTCCCCCCCAGACTCTTCACCAATCGCCCCCACCTGAAACTTCTCAAACCCCTTCCACTGCCAGCCCTCATTCTTAGCAGCCCGGCGCTCCCGTTTAGTTTTACAGGGTTTAAATTTATGACAAAACCACTCCGGGTCGCGAAAGGGAAAGATCTCTCCAATTACTTCCTCTTTCTTAGCCAATAGGGAGGACGGGGCTGTCAGGGCAGCCAACCAACTCTTGAACTGCCCACAGTCCCGTCCCAGAACTACCGGTACTGGCAATTGAGGACACAACCCCACCTGCACCCGCGTCACCTGCTGGCCAATTTTCACCGTTATGCTAACCTTAGGATAGGAGCGTATATCCCCATGAATACATTTAATATGCACCCGTCCCAATATTTGTTTATGCCCCGGTGAGATTAGGCTATCCTGTATTAGGGACTGACCACACCCTGAATCCAGGAGCGCCTGGGTTTTTGTACCATCCACTGTCACAGGAATAACAAAACCCGTCTGCTGAAGTGACTGAGGTAATTGAACATGCTTACCTGGTCGGCTGAGGTCACATTCCATCACGGGGCAATCCCGAGCGATGTGGCCCACCTCCCTGCACGTCCAACACCTTGGTGGGCTGGTTTCTCGCCCCGACGCTTCAACAAGGGGTGGAAACACTGGAGCCATCAAAGGGGCTCGACGGTAAGGTGTCCGCGAGACCCGGTCCGACACCGCAGCAGCCCGTGGGTAACCCCACCCTGCCCCAGTTCCCGGGCGGGAGCTCCCGCTGACACCCCCGCCCAAATACCTGTCTACCCCTTCCCCAGTCCCTTCGCCCTCTCCGGGGCCAGTGGAGGGGTGATACAGCCCTTGTGCTCCTTCCAGGCAGTCTTGCTGGCGTTGGCTCTGCTGCCTGGTACTGCTCCGCCAACTCGACCGCCCGATCCAGAGTGGCAGGTGCCTGCCGTTGCACCCACAGCCGAGGTGCCGGTGCCAAGCACTCCAGGAAGCGCTCCACCACGATCACCTCCACCAACCTGGCTTTGGTGCTCGCGTCCGGGTTCAGCCAGCCCATGGCGTAATCCTTTAAACGGTGAGCGATGGTCCTGGGATGCTCCTCTGCTGAAAACCGCTCCTCCCGGAACTTTCGCCGATACCCTTCTGGGGTGGCCCCCACGCGGTTAAGGATGGCCGCTTTCAGCGCGGGGTAGTCCATCATCCTCTCAGGGGATAGCGTTCTCGCTGCTGCCTGTGCCTCCCCCGTCAGCTGGGGCAAGAGGTAGCTGGCCCACTGTGCCTGAGCCCACCCGGCCGAGGTCGCCAGGGCCTCAAACACCTCCAAGTAGACTTCGGGTTTATCCTCGGCTGTCATCTTTGTGGGTCTCTGTAACCTGGGGTCAGGACCTGCCGGTCGAGCAGCCCCCTGCACCGCAGCAGTTAGGGTCTGGCGCAGGAGGTCCATCATGGCCGCAAACTGGACGGCATCCATTTCTTCTCCGTGGGTGGGTGCACTGCTTTGTTTGGGCAGTGCCAGTGAATCCCACTTCTGACACCACGTGTGGAAGGGTGCGGGTATTCACTGACACGGGAGACAGAAATGGTATTTGAAAACACCACACAGGTGCTCGGTTTTATTTTTTTACTCTGGTGGGTGCACTGATTTCTTTTAGCCCGTAGAGGGCGCTTGGGGTCCGTGGTCTGGCTACCAGCTATGGTATCCAGAGCCAACGGGGAATACCACGGCAGGGTACTCAGGTACAGTCCGGCACTCGCAGGTGCTCACAAATTATAAAGAACGAAGAAGGCAAAAGAAACAGGGAAAATAAAACACAGTAAGGAAAAACTACAAAATAAATGTGCTGCACTTCGCAGCGTGGATCTCCCCAGTCGTCGCTACCCGTACGACCTGGGACTCCGTCCTACACTCTGCTGTCTCCAACTCACTAAACACACAACAATACGGGGGCTGCCCAACAATTCCCCACTTTTCCCTCTCTTTCTTTAAAATTATTGTCTTTGAGTTTCGGACGGTTGTTATCCTCCGTCCTTGGTAGTCAGAACTCAGACCGCTTTGCTCGCTGGTCCAGTCTAAAGGGGCAGATCTGAGGAAACAACAGAGCATTACTTTATAGGCTAACAATCCCATTAAAGCCCGCCTCCCAGCCACTCAGAGAGGGGGAAAGCACACACACCCTCTTCCCCACCTCTCCGTGTCACCGCCATGACTGGCAGGCAGACCCCACGGGACTGCCGCCCCCTTCCTGCAGCATCGTGCATGCGTCAGACGGCCAGTCCAGGTCTCTCCCTGTTACAGCATCTAATAGCTGTAAACCTTGATTGGTTGTATATACTAGATTTATATTAAGAAATTGTACATATGCAGAGATCAGTGTTAGCGATTTTTTGGATTTTTTTTTTAAAAGTCAGAAAAATCAGATTCATTTGATTTAAATCCGTTTTTTTAAATTTAAAATAGATTTTTTTTTATTGTTATATTTTTTTAATTATGGTGTGGACATTTAGAGCTATTTCCATAGTAAATGTGCAGAAATAAAACAGACCTTACTGCATTTTACCTTGATGTTTTTATTTATTTATTCTTTCTGAATACAACGAAATAATCACACATTTCTATTTAAAGTGCAGCATTAATTATTCATAAATTCTCTGCCATTACATTGGCGCTTTTTATGCAATTACATACGATTGTCACGTAACATCCTACTAGCTACTGTACTGTAGCCTAACTGCAGTCGTATTCAGAAACATTGTACAAAAAAGTAATGGAACAGTAACAATTTTAAACTGTAGCCGGGTACTGTTACTACAGTAGTACTTTCCCAAACAAAAGATCGAAGAACACCAAAACTACTGTACAAAGTAGTTGTAATTATCCCGATGTAGTTGAAGCTGAATACAGTTTTGCTCTTAAAATAATAATAAAATCTACTACAGTCACTAAGTGGCTTGCTTCTCTTTGCGATTTCGTGAGCTACCACATAGCTAGCTCGTGGTCATGTTACGCTTGTCTTCCAATGCTAAGGCCAAACATCGCAGCACCTGGTCATGGCGGCAAATAAATCGTCCTTGGCTAAGAGCCACCTTACATCCTGTCAAAATGTGCCTTAATGTTGCAGGTGATGAACACAAAGGACGTGAGGGATCCTCTCCTACCCAGAGGTTTAGGTTCTGTGGTGATGGGAGAACATCATATGTTGACCTGATGAGGAAACTGATCCTGCTCTGTTCCATTGACCATAGGTTTTACCAGCCAATCTAGCGTTGTTCCACACTCTCCCATATCATCCATTCTCCCTGCTTGGCCTGGGAAATGGCCTTTATACACCTCATCCTCTCCTCCTGCTTTTGCACCTCGTTGACTACCATCTTCCTCCGTTGAGCTGGGGCTGCCTTGTGCCATGGAGGAGGAGCTGAACTGAGACCAAGACCTCCTCTTCCATGCTGAACTTGCCCCATGATATCACCAATTCAAAGGGCAGCCTTTGCATCCTTCACAGCTTTCTTTGCCACCCAGTTTCTTCCAATTTTCAGCACAGGTGCTGCCCCCCTTACGCATTTGTTGCGTGACTCTACTAATGTCATTTCCAGTCTGACCTTGGCGCACTTAAACTCCTCGGTTAGAGCGGATGCTGGTAGCTGCAGTATTCCTTTACCATAAAGTCCCACTCTACTGAGGCAGCGTGGAACTCCCAACCATTTCCTGATGTATGAACTGATTAAGGCTTCCAGCTTCTCTACTGTTGTCAAAGAAACCTCAAACACAGTCAGTGGCCACAGCAACCTCGGCAGTAGACCAAACTGAAAGCACCAGAGTTTTAGTTTGCCTGGTAAAGCGCTGCTGTCTATGCTCTTCAATCCTTCCACTGCTTGTTGTCTAACTTCTCCCACACGAACTGTGTCCTTTAGATCCCCGTCGTACCATCTCCCAAGACTCTGCACTGGCTTCTCAGACACTGTTGGTATTGCCTCACCGTTAATGAAGAACGTTTTATCTACAACTTTACCTTTAATTATAGAGATGCTCCTTGATTTAGTGGGCTTGAATTGCATTCATGCCCATTCAATGTTATTGGTTAATTTGCCCAATAACGGATTAGTGCAGGCTACTGTTGAAGTCATGGTTGTCATGTCATCCATGTATGCTCGAATTGGTGGTAGTCGCATTCCAGAAGCCAAGCGCTCTCCTCCCACTACCCATTTTGATGCCCTAATGATTACTTCCATTGCCATGTGTGGCAAAGTGCCCCCCCCGTGTGTATTTTGTGTTACGTGTTGTGTGTAAATGTTGGTGTATAGTCATCGGTACACGGGATATAAACGGGTCTGTGTTTCACTTGTGATTTAAAAATGTAGATTTATATTTAGGCACGGAGGGCACAAATCACTTCACGTGCTAGTTAAAATGTAATGTGTGGTCACGGGAGTGCACTTAATTAATTCACGTGCAGTTGTACCGAGAT
Source organism: Acipenser oxyrinchus oxyrinchus (assembly GCA_030684275.1). NCBI lineage: Eukaryota > Metazoa > Chordata > Actinopteri > Acipenseriformes > Acipenseridae > Acipenser > Acipenser oxyrinchus. The sequence continues at coordinate 51,793,324 of CM060247.1, forward strand.
TCCAATTGAATGATTGACTAGCAATCGAGTCTCGGTACAACTGCATAAAAACAGCATGTTTTCACTCACTCGGGTTGGGTGTTCGTGAGTGGAGAACGGGTGAGAGAGAGAGAGAGAGATAGGAAATATATAGAACAATTGCTATCGCGTGCTGGTAGGACCAGCACGGTACTTGTTTTATTATTTACTCACCGTGTTTGTGTGTCTGTCCGTCCACCGCTTGTTTAGTGTTAGTCCGTTTTGTTTATCTATTTATTTTGGCGTAAGTGCCGTGTCCTGTTTTTGTGTGTTTGTTGTTACAACCGTTTATTTTTCTGTTCTGTTTATTCATTAAATGCTGAGCGAAAGCAGTCGCTCAGCTTCACCAAACTCCTCTCTGTTGTTTTGTTCCTGCTTCTGACGTGACGTCACCGCTCAGTCGCCTTTGTGACACGTGGTGTCCAGAAGAGGGATCAACAGCCTCCAGGACTCAGGCCAGAACAGGAACCGCAATTTGTTGTTTTAAAAAAAACAAAACAAAAAAAACAAACAACAACAACAACAATAAAAAAAAAAATGGAAGGCTGGAACTGGAGAGATGGCTGCCAGGATCTGGAGGTCCTCCTCGGTGGTCTAGAGGACCAAGGCTGGTGCCTTGCCTGTGGGGAGTTCGGGCACCCGGTGGTGCGCTGCCCCTACCAAGAGGGAGAGGAGGAACTGGCCCAGGAGAGGAAGGTGAGGAGGAGGCAGAGAAGGGGAAAGGGGAAGAGGAAGGCTGAGTGTCCACAGCCCAAGTGGGAGGAGCCTGAGTGTCCACAGCCCAAGCGGGAGGAGCCCGAGCGTCCCTACGCCTGAGTGGGAGGAGCCCGAACGTCCCTACGCCTGAGTGGGAGGAGCCCGAACGTCCCTACGTCTGAGTGGGAGGAGCCCGAACGTCCCACGTCTGAGTGGGAGGAGCCCGAACGTCCCACGCCTGAATGGGAGGAGCCCGAACGTCCCACGCCTGAATGGGAGGAGTCGGTGCGTCCACAGCCCAAGAGGGAGGAGTCGGTGCGCCCAAAGCCCAAGAGGGAGGAGTCGGTGCGTCCACAGCCCAAGAGGGAGGAGTCGGTGCGTCCACAGCCCAAGAGGGAGGAGTCGGTGCGCCCACAGCCCAAGAGGGAGGAGTCGGTGCGCCCACGCCCAAGACACGGAAGGTAGAGCGTCCACAGCCCCAGTCTCCACCAGCAGAGGGTGAATTCCTGCTGGGTCCACCTCCATTGCCATGGGAGGACTGCTTGCAGCTCCCACCTCCACCAGCAGAGGGTGAATTCCTGCTGGTCCCGCCTCCGCCACCTCCATTGGCAGGAGCAGAGCAGCAGGAGCTGCCTCTGCCTCCGCCACTTCCATCGGCAGAGCAGCAGGAGCTGCCTCTGCCTCCGCCACCTCCACCGGCAGGAGCAGAGAAGCAGGAGCTGCCTCTGCCTCCGCCACTTCCATCGGCAGAGCAGCAGGAGCTGCCTCTGCCTCCGCCACCTCCACCGGCGGGAGCAGAGCAGCAGGAGCTGCCTCTGCCTCCGCCACTTCCATCGGCAGAGCAGCAGGAGCTGCCTCTGCCTCCGCCACCTCCATCGGCAGGAGCAGAGCAGCAGGAGCTGCCTCTGCCTCCGCCACCTCCATCTGCAGGAGCAGAGCAGCAGGAGCTGCCTCTGCCTCCGCCACCTCCATCGGCAGGAGCAGAGCAGCAGGAGCTGCCTCTGCCTCCGCCACCTCCATCGGCAGGAGCAGAGCAGCAGGAGCTGCCTCTGCCTCTGCCAACCCCACCAGCAGAGGATGAATGCCTGCTGGTAACACTTCCCCACCAGCAGAGGATGAATGCCTGCTGGTATCACTTCCCCACCAGCAGAGGAGGAATGCCTGCTGGTAACACTTCCCCACCAGCAGAGGATGAATGCCTGCTGGTATCACTTCCCCACCAGCAGAGGAGGAATGCCTGCTGGTATCATTTCCCCACCGTCCACGAGGAGAGGAGCAGGAGCTGCCTCTCCCTTCACCAGAAGGACCAGGACTAGATGCTGGCGGTCCTCAGCAGCCCTTGCATAGGCTGCTGAGGGAAGCACGGGAAGAACCGCCCGCCGCAGAGGCCGAGAAGAGGGCCAACACCTGCACCCCAGCTAGTCCTGACTCCCTGCCTCGCCAGCCCAAGGATGCCTGCCCCGCCGCCCAAGGATGCCTGCCCCGCCGCCCAAGGATGCCTGCCCCACTTCGCCCAAGGATGCCTGCCCGCTTCGCCCAAGGATGCCTGCCTCGCTCGCCCAAGGATGCCTGCCTCGCCGCCCAAGGATGCCTGCCTCGCCGCCCAAGGATGCCTGCCTCGCCGCCCAAGGATGCCTGCCTCGCCGCCCAAGGATGCTTGCCTTGCATCGCCTGGGGTTGCCAGCCGCTCCGCATCGCCTGGGGTTGCCAGCCGCTCCGCATCGCCTGGGGTTGCCAGCCGCTCCGCGACGCCTGGGGTTGCCAGCCGCTCCGCGATCGCCTGGGGTTGCCAGCCGCCCGCGATCGCCTGGGGTTGCCAGCCGCTCTGCATCGCCTGGGGTTGCCAGCCGCCCGCGATCGCCTGGGGCTGCCTGTTGCTCCGCGACGCCTGGGGCTGCCTTTTGCTCCACACAGGGTACAGGGTACGAGGGAGAAGTGGAGCTCCGCTGCCGCCTCTATGGCCAGGGGCTCCTCCCGAGTTCGCCTCCCGAGGGTCGCTGCTGCTGCCGCCGCCTCCCGAGGGTCGCTGCTGCTGCCGCCGCCTCCCGAGGGTCCGCTGCTGCTGCCGCCGCCTCCGAGGGTCCGCTGCCGCCGCCTGGGGTCGCCAGGGATCCTGCTTCGCCTGGGGTAGTCAAGGGTCCTGCTTCGCCTGGGGTCGCTACACTATGGTCAGAACCCCATGAAGGGGAGCTGTCGGCCATGAAGAAAGGGGGAGGTCAGGAGACCAGCTCCCCAGCCGCATTTCCGTGGCAGGAAACACGGTGGCCAGAGCCCCACGGAGGGGAGCTAGCAGCCACGAAGGAGGGGAGGTCAGGAGACCCGCTCCCTCGCAGCAGTTTCGCTGCGGAGGTGGGTGGCGGCCCACGGAGGGGAACTGCCGCCATGAAGAAGGGGGAGGTCAGGAGACCAGCTTCCCCGCAGCAGTTTCGCTGCCGGAGATTGTGTGGTCGGAGCCCCACGGAGGGGAACTGCCGGCCATGAAGAAGGGGGAGGTCAGGAGACCAGCTCCCCAGCTGCACTTTCGGCAGGAGATAGTGTGGCTGAAGCCCCGGAAGAGGGAGCTGCCAGCCACGAAGAATTGGGGGTGCCAGACATTTCACCATGGCCACCCCCAGAAACAACTTGCTTCCCCTGTTCCGGGACTTTGGGACTGAGGGGGAGGTGGCCATTGAGGCCATGTGTGCTTTGCACAAGGGGGTATATGTGGCAAAGTGCCCCCGTGTGTATTTTGTGTTACGTGTTGTGTGTAAATGTTGGTGTATAGTCATCGGTACACGGGATATAAACGGGTCTGTGTTTCACTTGTGATTTAAAAATGTAGATTTATATTTAGGCACGGAGGGCACAAATCACTTCACGTGCTAGTTAAAATGTAATGTGTGGTCACGGAGTGCACTTAATTAATTCACGTGCAGTTGTACCGAGATTCCAATTGAATGATTGACTAGCAATCGAGTCTCGGTACAACTGCATAAAAACAGCATGTTTTCACTCACTCGGGTTGGGTGTTCGTGGAGTGGAGAACGGGTGAGAGAGAGAGAGAGAGATAGGAAATATATAGAACAATTGCTATCGCGTGCTGGTAGGACCAGCACGGTACTTGTTTTATTATTTACTCACCGTGTTTGTGTGTCTGTCCGTCCACCGTTTGTTTAGTGTTAGTCCGTTTTTGTTTATCTATTTATTTTGGCGTAAGTGCCGTGTCCTGTTTTTGTGTGTTTGTTGTTACAACCGTTTATTTTTCTGTTCTGTTTATTCATTAAATGCTGAGCGAAAGCAGTCGCTCAGCTTCACCAAACTCCTCTCTGTTGTTTTTGTTCCTGCTTCTGACGTGACGTCACCGCTCAGTCGTCTTTGTGACACCATGGTAAAAGCCAGTGGAGAAATGGTGCATTCTGCCATTATTCCAACTTCTAGGCATTGCCATGTAGTGCTGAATTCTGAAGTTGAAAAACTAAATTGCAAATCTCCAAAGTAGGCTTTCACTAAATTTATTATTGTCATCAGTACACTGAAAAAATTAAATGCTGCCCAAAGAAGTTCACGTGGCACTGAACCATATGCATTAGCCAAATCCAGGAATGTCAAATGGAGCTTTCCTCTCCTTTTTAGCTGATTGAATTTGTTGCCAGATCACACTGATGTGTTCTCCACATCAATGTGATCTGGCACATTGCTCTTGGTACAACCTGTTTTTCCCATGCCACTTTCATCAATTTCCACAGGATTCGTAGAACTCCTGAAGCACTCTTGTACACTCTGTACGGAACTCCATTAGGCCCTGGTGATGATGAAGTCCTTGCTTTTTTCACAGCTTGCTCTACTTCTTTCCACTTAGGTGCACAGTCCTCCATTTGGTATTCTGGTGGATTGATAGGTGGGATGTCTGAAGGAATTTACATAGGCTCCTGCCTTTTCGAATCTGTATGTGTTTCCTCCAAATATCTCTCCAGCTCAAACTTAGATGCTTTTAGTGTGCCATTCTTCTCACTGGTGAATAACTTCTTTACAAATTTGAATGGGTCTTTATAAAAGTTAGTTCTCACACGCTCCTTCTTTTTGTAGCGTTTCCGTAGGCGCTGAGCTCTGTGCAATGTTGCAAGCTTATCTTTTATGACCCTTTGTAAAAGATTGAGTCTCTCCTCCTGACTTTGTTCTGCTCTTCTCCATTGCTTCCTCAGCTGTCTCCTTTCTCTAACTAAGCGTTCAATCTCCTGCTGCTGTCTAGACTTTCCAGGAATAGTTTGTACTTTTTCCTTCCTTTTTTCAACTCCAAACCTCTCGCTTCCATATGTGTAGATGATGTCCCCAAATTTATCCAGCTTCTTTTCAACTGTTCCACTTAACCTTTCCAAAGCAAAGCAGAGATCTGTGTTTACTGTGTCCCATACAGTTTTCTCACAAGCTCTTGGCCATTTAACTCCAGGTTTATGCCTGTCGAGGTTCTTTTCTCTCTTATGCTGGTTTGTCTGACCGGGTTCACAAGGATCATTAGGTTCATCACTAACTGTGTCCATGCAAGTCCGCCTCACGTCTATGACAGGGGTGCTGATATCCTGCAAACTGTGGTTTGCTTCCTGTCGCTGGATTGCAAACATACGTTTAAAACATACGTTTCATGTATTTTCCTTGAGAAACTATATAAAATAGGTAATAAATGAAACAACAATTTAAATCAATTATTTTTTTTGTAAAAAATCAAGTGATTTAAATCAGCAATTTAAATCGACTTGATTTAAAATCGGCCAACCCTGGCAGGGATGGAAATAAGACTCCTATTGCATAGCAGTTTCACCCATACCAGGTTTTAATACAAGCTTGATTAGCCACTGTATAGGTAACAAGCTCAGGTGTGTCTTATTAAATTCATAGTAAAATAAGGAATGGATCAAACCACTATGCAATGGGAGTCCTATCTCTATGCCTGATGTGTTCCAGTTCTCAGTTCCCAACTCATCTTCCAAATCCCAACTCTTTCAGCAGGGTTTTGCACATGACCTGACTGGTAATAGATACTTGGAATATCGTAATAAAGTTTAGTGGTTCGTCTCAGGTCTTTTTAATTGTGTTTAACATATCCTCCCCCAACCTTGTAGTGTTAATTGTCACGTGATGGTATTGTCAAATGGTATTGATTGGTAAGATCTGTAGATGAAATGACAGCAGCTCGGTCAATTAAATTGGACTATTTAATATTATCAGTTCAAAATAAGTGTTAGACTAAATGTTGAATAATTACTGTATTTTTTGCCATGTAAGTGATTTTTCAACACCATGCCATCTTTACGGTACAAAAGATAAAATAAGAGTGATGTCCAAACTTTAAACTCCATTTATACCTCTTATTTATTTTTCACTACTGCAAACCACTTATCGGCCAATTGGAGTGAAGACCAACAAGCAGCCTCTCTTCCTGCTATCAAGCCATCACCTTTAAATGTTTAATTGAACCTAGGCATTCAATTGAATTGAGTAAGTATAGACCTGGCTGGAACAAGGTCCTGGTTCGGACTGTACAGAAATTACAACAAGTGAGTACCACCAGCCTCGTGATATTCAAATTACACAAAATGACAAGAAACAAAACCGAAGCTATTGTGTGTCATGTTTTGACAGGAAGGATGATGAGTGAAAAAAAAAAAAGTTTTGTTTTCCATGCATCTTATTTGGAGGGGATGCAGCTTGGTCCAAACCCTTAATCAAAATGAGGGCTCTGTTTCATGTTTTTTTTTTTTTTTTTTTGGAAGTTTGGGACCGAATGGTTGAAGGATTAGCAACTCTTCTGAAGCAAGAACTGGAGCCTTACAATTTAAAAACGAAACTTAACACACAGACATAGGACTGTGCAGCTGTAATGAGTGGTGCATTACATGGTGTTCAAGCAAGACTCAAAGAAAGTTATCCATATGCACAATTTGTCCATTGTTATGCTCATCAGCTAAGTAATATTATGTGACAAGTCTGCTCAGGTTGTCAAACCAATCAGAGTTTTCTTTGCAAATCTTTCAGCCTTCTCAACGTTTTTTCTCAACATCTCCGAAATGAACAGCTGTTCTTGACGACTAAAGTTGGATTTCAAGTTCTGGGGCAACACGGTGGAACTTTAAAAGCAGAACAGTAAACACAGTGTATGAAATTCAAATGGCTCTGCACAAGTGCTTTGAGAAAATTCACAATGAGGACATTGTTCAGCAATCTTATGGACTGGTTAAGCTTCTGGGAGATAACAGTTTTTGACTTGGACATTCTTTATAACATCTTACAAAACCAAAATTCAACTGCAGTAGCAATTAAACACTCTCTGGACAAATTCACTAAATCTGTGACAGCATTGAAAGAAAACCTTCAGAAGAAGCCGAAAACCCAAGCTAAACTGAACCACTAAAGAAAAGAATTCAATCAAACAATGTTGATGTAGTGAACGAAACATGTAACATTATGATTTTGCAGGGAAAAGAACACTTCGACAAAGTAAATCACTTGATGTCATTTGAACTTATTGATTCAGAACACTTCCATCAATTTAATGTGGATTTAATGTGGATTTTCCCAACATCTGCGCATGGCAGTGAAGTGTTGCCCAATGTTGTGCAAAGAAAAACTAGAAAGTGAACTAACGGTTTTGTACAGCAGTGCAGAATTTGAAAGTGTAAAAACAGTGTTGACATTCTTTAAAGTGATGGAGGAAAACAACCTTCAGGGCACTTCTTCAGAAACCTTTCAACTGACAGAGATCGTCTTTACTTCCCCAGTAACAACAGCGGAATCACAGAGATGTTTCAAGACACTGAAACGTATAAAGACTTTCATGTGCAATACAATGATGACCTAAAACAGACTTAACACACTTGCTGTACTGATGATCGAAAAGTAGCTTATCCGCAGTATTCCCGACTTTAACCATCAGGTCATAGAAGTGTTTGCTTCTCATAGGCCTCGTACACACACAGCCTAATGCGGTTGCGGGTTCACCTTCTGCTCTTAATACGGTTTAAGTACACACACAGTTTTGTTGCAAAAGGCAGTGACAACCACGGTAGTTAATCCTGTTCGGAACGAGTAGCGAGTTCTGTATTAATTCAGTTTGGTTACTTAGCGCAGCAACTGTGTGTGTATTAAAACTGCACTAAAAAACACTTTGTTGCTCGTGCATTTCTGTGCAAGTAATGATGTCATGTGATAAACATGGCTATATATATATATATATATATATATATATATATATATATATATATATATATATATATATATATATATATATATATATATATATATATATATATATATATATATATATATATATATATATATATATATTAATCAAAGTACAGTTGTATAATACTCTCTTGTAAGAATTGTACTTTGTGTCCCCAAACGCCACAGTGCTACCGCAACTCGTTTTTCCACTGATACCAAACGTCTCATCTGTGTGTTTTAGCACTCCAGGAAAGGTCTCAGTAAATGACAAAGCAGCATATATGACTCCTTAGACATGCGTACATTTTTAATCCAGTCATTTGGAGACCACTCAAGTCGTTCCCACCAGCCTTCTGGTCAGAAGATCGCCCAAATGTTTCGATCTACCGTCATGGTACTGCAGATCGTCACCACTGTATTTAGCAGTAAAAAAAAAAAAAAAAAAGCAAAAAAGATTCAGATCGATCTTCTAAGTCACTGCATAAGACATTTTACAATGCTATAATAGAACAGTGTGAGAATTTAACGGAGTATCATTACAAACTTGTTAAAATGTATGCGACATATTAATAGTAGAACAATACATAAAAAAACATGATATTACACAACACGGTTATATATAATTAAGTAACTGCACCACAGGCACTTTGTGAGTGCACTCCTCATTCCATCAAGAGATTTTGAGCTCTGCCGAACCGCTTCTGCTGCAACCCCTTCTGATTCAGTGGCTTAAAGGGATAGTCCTGCGTTTGATCTGATATCACCCTCCATTACTCCCCACTTAACCACCCGGTTACATTTAGCAAATTAAGTCATTAGGATGCCTTTCTTCTGCCTTAACAACATTGTTTAGAAAATATTTAATACAAAGTATGTTAGTCTTGAAATCTAAATGCTATTTCAATGTTGCATACAGTGCATTTTTAAACATATGCTGGCAGGGTATAGCAGTTAAGTTTATTTGAATAAACTATGATAGCTTACTGTTTTCTGTTCTCTGTTAGCTAGTGGAGAAGATGGGTTTAGCCAAATTGGGGTAAAATGTTAAGAAGAGATGAAAAGTGTTGTCAGTCAGAATACAATAATACGATTCTACTGCTGCTGAGGGCTTAAGGAGACCCCAAGCCCTCCACCTTTTTTCTACCTCCACATTTTTTTTGTCCACCAGCTGCCATTGATTATCCTTTTATCAGACTTAGTATGTGCTCTTAATGGAATTTACTCTTATAAGCAAATATTTTTACTATAAGTTTAACTGCTCTTAGTCGAATTTGCTCTTAAATGTAATTATTTACTATATTCTTTATTTTGCTCTTATTTGAATGTGATCTTATTTTCTACTAATTTTACTTTACTTTATAACTGCTCTTATCTGTAATGTGATATTCTGTAAAGTGATATTTTGTAACAACTGTAAGTCGCCCTGGATAAGGGCATCTGCTAAGAAATAAATATATAAATATATAAATAAATAAATAAATAAATAATAATAATGATAATAATAATAATAATAATAATAATAATAATAATAATAATAATAATAATAATAATGAGAGATAGAGACTTTTACCATCAAAACAAATAAAAGGAGCAGAACTTATCACTATCAAAACCACGCATTTTTAAAAAATGAATACTCAACTCATCACCCTCACTAAGCTCACAGACAGCATTGTTAAAACACCATTTTATTTTAACATTCTCCAGGTTGCAGGTCATTGTGTAAAATGTAAAATCAATTTTAAGCCTAGTGACTATCCTTAAAACACACAACACATTGTGAATGCCCCACCCCTGCCCTTTGACTTGTACAATTTTAAAATAGCTAGTTTGGCTCGGACCAAGATAAAGTTAGCCAAGCAACAGACAAACCTTATTTTAGCATTGTATTTTTCTCCAAAAATAAAAAAAAAACTTATTTTGTAAAACATAATCCAATGGCCGCTAATATGTTTTTGAACAAGGGAGTCAACCTTGAACAATCACTAAATAAATGGTACACCGTGTCTTGTTCTGAACAAAATGGGCACTGATCTATGATTTCAGGGTTGATTTTACTCACAAACTTGTTTGTGGCAATGATCCCATACAGGATCCTCCACTGCAGGTCCCCAGAGCGTTTTGGAATGGGTGGTTTGTACAACACTCTCCAAGCAGGGCAGACAGACTCAGGGACAGACAGGTGTGCTCTCCAGCTGAGGTCAGCCAGATATTTTAGCTGACTGAATAAACACACCTTCTAAAGTCTGGAAACATACATTGTTAAAATTCTTAAAGACAGCAGCTTCCCTGTCTCTTCACTCCCCTCACAGACTGAGAGAGCGAAGGAAACACCGGCTGCTCTTCAGACAACTGCTGCTTTGCTAAAAAAAAAAAAAAGTTATATAAAACAAACAGAATGGAATCCAACCTGTATAGCTAAAACCTCTCCAGATTTCCACTTAAAACAATTAAAATATATGTTAAGTGGGAGAGCTTTGCCATCCCTGCTTGTGTAAAAGCAGAATAAACGCTGTTGGAGGTAAAAAAAAAAAACTGACAGGGAAAAACATGATGAAAACTAAGGGCTCCTCTGAAATCTAGGGACTATTTCTTTTTAGCTTGACATTTAGAATTCAAAGCTGCTTACATTGACTAGACTCCAGGCCAGTTCAGTTGGGCCGGTTCTGGGCCTTAATACAGTTTGACACTGGGCAGGTTCCGGCAGCCGTCATCGTGCCAGAATGACAGCCGTAATTGGGCGGTTACTGGGCCAGCATCAGCTTTCTAACTGGGGTATCTCTAAATCATTTTGCGTTATCTCGAAATGAACAGGAAGTAATTTCATGATATACAGGTAGTGGACAAAAAAATGGAAACACCTGGGTAAATGAGAGACACCAAGTATATTGAAAGCAAGGGCTTCCACACATGTGTGGCTCATGCGTTAATTAAGCAAATAACATCCCAGCATGCTTAGGGTCATGTATAAAAATGCTGGACAGGCCTGGTTGCCTATAATTATGGCTAGCATGGCTGCAGGAGGAGACCTCAGTGACTTTGAAAGAGGGGTGATTGTTGGGGCGCGTTTGGCAGGAGCACCAGTGACCAAGACAGCTCAACTTGCTGATGTTTCACGAGCAACGGTGTCTAAGGTGATGTCGGCATGGAATTCCGAGGGAAAGACATCATCAGCAAAGAGTGATATCCGTGCATTAATTCGAAGTGCAAGGCAAAACAGGCGAGCAACTGCAGATCAATTGACTGCAAATTTCAACCTGGGGCTCGAGCAGCCAGTTTCATCAAAAACGGTCCGCCGAGAACTCCACAGAGCGGGATACCATAGTGGCCCAATGCCCTATTAAGTGACTTTACATTGGTGTTTCCATTTTGTTGTCCACTACCTGTATCTAAATGAATTCCTGTGAAAATGCTTTGCATTTTGAATGGACTCACTGTCTATTTAGAGATATCTCTAAATGAACAGGAAGCTATTGAGAGATATCGCTAAATGAACTGGAAGTTATTTTGAGATATGTTAAAATGATTTAGAGATATCTCTGAATGAACAGGAAGTCATGTGAGATATCCTAAAGTGAATTGAATTTAGTGTATTTAAATTGTCCAACTGTCTGTATGTCACACATACACTGCTGTGAAGTCTTAGACATGGTGCATTTTTCTACTCTGATGCATTATGAGCATCAACAATTTACTCAAAGCCTTTTCTATTATAACAACCTTGCATAAAGAGGGAAAAACATTGAGTGAAATAGCTCAGCTTGCATCACTTGATTTTCAAGGTATGGCATCCAAAGCATAATCAACAAGTACAGAGAAACGTCATCTGAAATTGACAAACCCAGGACTGGAAGACCCAAAAAATGTCTAACAAGCATGAGCAATAATTGAAGATAATAACCTTAAGGAATAGAAAGAAGACAAGCGTTGAATTGACAACAGAACTGGCAGAAGGCACAGGTGTCGTTGTCCATCCATTAACAGTCCAAAGCACCTTTGACCAGTGTTCCATAGTCCAATTTCTGTGTTCTTTTAGCCTGTTATTTTAGCCTTTTAGTCTTGTTCCCCTTTCATAAGAGGTATTCTTACTGCAACACATCCTTTAAGTCCTGATTTCAAGAGTGACCTTTGTACTGTTGATAAGTATAGCCTTGTAGATTGAATATTAAACATTTAATGAATTAGATAATCTTTTGAATGCCCAGCGGTGGTTCATGATTATCTGTATTTGTATTAAAAAAATACTGTACTTTCAGTTTTCCTCTTGTGTAAAGAACTGACTAGATAATATATGGTACAATAGATCAGACTAAATAATTAGATAACCTATCTTTGTTAGACAATACAAGGATATTTGTTGTTTAAAAACTATTTCACAGACCCTGATTAGTCTACCTAAAATTACATAAAGATTAATGATAATCAGGTTCTGTGAAACCAGCCATTAATGTATTTGCTGTTTGCAAAAAAGATAGTAATTTGTATTTCAGTGTTTTCTGACTGGGTGATGTCTACAGTTTGTGGTAGAATTCAGAACTAAAAAAAACAGAGATGTACAGTAGGTACAAATCTAGCAGTTGGAGTAAAAAGTTGTCTTGCATTATAAATCCTTTCTTAATTTTTTTTTCAAAATAGTAAGATTGATCGAGACACTTTTTGAAATCTGTAAACAAAGTGTTGTGAGGTCTTGTCTTGCAGGTTCTTTAACAGTACTGTACGGCAGGGAGCTGAGAAAATGCCTGTTGCTACCAGTTTGTAAAAAATACAAGTTATATTCATTTAAAGGCACCCAATACAGCAAAATATCTATTAATAGTTAAAGTAGGTTTACACTAGACACTGATTAAGATAAGCTGTTCCCCGCTGTTGGCGACGGAGCACAGGTCTATGTGAACTGAAGCTTCTTTAAGCTTGGAGTCAATAATCTGTTTTGTTTCTTTGTGAGTCTACATTTTGGAGGGGGATTGTGCATGTTATGATACCAACATGTCGTTAGAAAAAGTTGTAGTAATACACGTTGATTAGTTTTAGATATAGTGCCAAGCTCAAAAATGTTTTAACGTGTGATGTTATTTTTTGGGGTTTTTTTTTACAACATTATATCCGTGAGAACACATTTTTTTATTGGTGCTTGTGGTTTCAGGAATATATTACTTTGCACTCTCTGTGCCATACTGTATGTATCAATACATTTACTTTAATTAGGAGGCTATGTGGTCCAGTGGTTAAAAAAAGGGCTTGTAATCAGGAGGTCCCCAGTTCAAATCCTGGCTCACTCACTGAATCACTGTGTGACCCTGAGCAAGTCACTTAACCTCCTTGTGCTCTGTCTTTCGGGTGAAATGTTGTAAGTGACTCTGCAGCTGATGCAGAGTTCACACACCCTAGTCTCCGTAAATCACCTTGGATAAAAGTGTCTGCTAAATAAACAAATAATACTAATTAACTTCAAATTCAATGTAATGTTAAAAAATGAAAAAACAAACAACAACATGGTATATAGTGTTCTCCGGGGTACTATTTTGCTCTTGTTGTGATCAGAAATAGATCTATTTGCTGTTCTGGTCTATTTTTCACAAATTTCATTTGGATGTACACCGTTATACAAATAGCACTCAAACACAGGATTACTGACTCATACTTGCAGAAAAACAAGTCACAATGTCACTCCAGTTCTTAGGTTCATGCATTGGCTACTTCATTTTTGTATTGATTTTAAAGTTTTGCTTCTGGGTTACAAGGCAATTTGTGGCATTGGACCTGTCTATTTGAGTAAGCGTCTTAAAGCTTTTAATCAGCAAATGCTAGGGTGACCAGATTTCTAAAGTTCAGAACCAGGACGCAGATTAAAAATAGTTTTAAAACTATACACAGGTAAATATACTGTACACTTTAATTTACGGCAGTTAGTGTAGATATTTACAAATATATGTAAATGTGGAAACCTTTTACACTTTTTTCATTCTGATATGAGCATTTTGTGTTTGTTTCAGTGGAATCTGGTGTGTGAAAAGGACTGGAAAGCACCATTAAGTACCTCTATATTTTTTGTTGGTGTGCTCGTAGGCTGCATTGCATCAGGACATCTCTCTGACAGGTATATTTATATATGCACATTCATTTTGCAGTTTTTACATGCTTTCCCCATGATTATACTATCCATTTACTATCATTTGCAATTGCTTTCCATGTTTATTAATAAGCTTCGCCATACATATACAAGCTTTACAATGTTTACCAATCTTTTACCATGCTTTCACTATCCTTAATTAGACTTTGCTATGGTTTTACTATGGTTAACCTTTATAAAGACAAGGCCATGTTGTATTATTTCATCTTACATAAAATATAAATGCACACTCCCTGTATAAGACTCTGTTATAGGAGACCAATACAAAATCCAATACAGAAACATACAGAAGCATCTTGCAATCCAAAATATAATAAACCATGCCGCAAAAAGTTATACCAACAAAATGTAATAAAAATGGTTCGCCCACTGTGACAAGGATGTTGAGTGGTGTATGGTGAAATGATCAGGCAACAACAGTGTTCACTCCAAAAATGTCCGTATTTATTTAACTGAACAAAACAAAAGGCTTTAAACAAAAACAGGTCGCCCCTATACCAGCAATGGTATAGGGGAAGAAAACATGGCGGATTGCAGTCCCAAACAAAACAAACAAAAACACTCCAGTAACCACAGTCCTCCATGCACGAAACTGTGCTCTTGGTACAAGTGTCCTTTTGTGGTGCTTTGCTGTGCTGTTCTGTGAGTCGGGGTTACTGCTGGCTCCGTGGCTGCATCTCTGTTCACCGTCCTACTCCTCTACAACAACAAATACAAGAAAAACAAACAAATGCAGGCTCCGCCCTCGTAATCAAAACTCAGCGTAAGGGGAAGTACTCACGTAGCAGCGTCCCCTTTGTACTACTCAACTCCTCCCCGCAGGCTTTATTCAATCGCTGCCTGCCCCCTAGTCGATCGCAAGGGATTCGTTTCGTGTAAGTGCCGCTATGTGCTTCCACCAAGATGGCCGACTTCCAGTTTCCGCACACTGTCAAGTCGACCAGTCTACAGGGAAGCATACCATCCACCTTACACAGCGCCCTTTCTGGTCGGGAGGGAGATTTACAGTTTCGACTCTTTGTCTCTCTTTGTCACACCCACCCAAAAAGTAAAATGTTATTTTATCCAACTTTCTGACAATGAGGTTAAAACACGTTTTACAGCAGCAGTTCATGGACAGTTATGGAAATTTTATAAGGTTTATTACAATGTTATTTTTTACAATAAATATTACAATTTTCATTGGTTTCAACCTTGTCTTTCATCCAGAACCATGTAATCTAAGAAAGGTTTAACATGTTTTATTCTGACTGAGACAATGAAGCTGACGAAATTCAAAAGCACCTGAGGGAATTAGAGTTGGAATATACAGATTGTTCCTAATATAGAACAAATATGAGCCATCGCCCTTCGGTCTATAATAGCATTTGAAAACAAGTTCAAACAGTATTTTTTAATGAAACATTGATTGCCTTTGTGCGTAACTGAACAGCAAAGCAAGAACAAACTTATATTTAAAGCTGCAGTGTCTCACAGTGATGTGTAATTAATTTATATAATAATTTATCACAAAGCACTTTGTTGATGGACTAGTTTGTTTTCAAAAAAAACATTTTTAAGTGTTAGAGATTAAAAGTAGAATGGTAAGGGGTTAAATATATATGTACTATCCCACATGTCAATTATGTTATTTGCTTCTCAATTCCTGACTTGTTTCTGTTTTATTATTTTAAAAAGTTTAAGCTCAGAAATCTTCATGACTTAGGCCTTGAGAAATTCTTACAATAATGTGCATGAACTGGCTAACCTGCAATTCAGTCTCAAAATGTCTGTATAGCAGCTCAAATCACTCAGAACAGCTCAGCTGCACACTTCAGAGATCTAGCAACAACAGAAAACTCATAAGGGACTGTGACAAGAATGACGTGTGTGGTGACGTCAGGCCAGGAAATGAATGCACAACAACAATAACAGACTGGGATACAACTGCGCTGCTGCGCGTTTACTATTAAATAAAAAGTTTAAACAAAACAGTTTCTCAAAACAAAACGGCACATTGGCCAAACAAACAAACAAATATGGAACAATCAGAACACTAAAGGTGTAAACCAGCACGAGTAGCAATTATTTACTTGTCTCTTTCCTCCTAAAGCTGCATGTCTTTTATATTATGGCCGAGGGATTAACTGGTTATTAATGATCCTGTTAACCCCATGGCCATAGTCTGCATGAGTCTAATAATGATGTGTGACTGTCAGCTAGTTAAATAATCAGTAGATGACAGTCACGCATTCTCATGAGCAAATTAAAACAGGAATAAATAATGGCGGACGGCACCTTGCTCGTCCTGCCAAACATAATATGATACAAAATATAAATCATAATATGCACAGGGGAGTGTAGTACCCCATCACAGGGACAATGTATTAAAGTGATCCCACCCCATTTGTTTGCAGATATGGTAGGAAGGTGGTCCTCTTTCTCACCATGGCGCTGCAGACTGTCTTCAGTCTCATTCAGGTCTTCTCTAATAGCTGGGAGATGTTTTGTGTTCTCAACTTTTTGATCGGACTTGGACAGATCTCAAATTATGCTTCAGCTTTTGTTTTAGGTAAGTAGAAGTAAAAAAGTTTTTGGTTTTAGTTCTCTCTAAAGAAACAGGCTTGTAACCAGGAGGTCCCCGGTTCAAATCCCACCTCAGCCACTGACTCATTGTGTGACCCTAAGCAAGTCACTTAACCTCCTTGTGCTCTGTCTTTCGGGTGAGACGTAATTGTAAATGACTCTGCAGCTGATGCATAGTTCACACACCATAGTCTCTGTAAGTCGCCATGGATAAAGGCTTCTACTAAATAAACAAATAATAATAATAATAATAATAATAATAATAATTTAAGATATCTTCTTGATACACGCTACACACTGAATTGCTCTTCTAGTTAAATCATTTGTCAACATATTACAGTGCTTCCCCTTTATAAGGCAGCCCGTTATACTGTGGAACAGGTTATAAGGAGGTATGGTCATGGCTCCCATTTGCTCAACACAAACAGCATGGTCTCTTAACTATGGCTCCCGACTACAGCGTTATAAAGGGGGAGCACTGTATCTATTGATGACCGTGAATGCTAATGCGATGGAACCAAATGGATAAAAAAAGTACAGTGACACCAATAAAAATGTCATATTGTACTTGCAAGAACTCCTGAACCACTGTAGTTATCGCCTTAACTTTTCAGCACCCTGGAACTCAAAGAGGATAGCAGATACACACTTGTGCTTTTAATATGTCCTAAACAATGAGAATTGTAAAATGTATCCTTCTACTTAACTATGCTACACTTTATCCTTGGTATTTTGTTATAATTAATTTAGCAAAGTATACATGAATGATGGAACCGCAAACTGTGGTTTCTGTATAAATTATTATCAGTTAAACCTCAGAGAAGGTGATAACTACAATGGCTAAGGAGTTCTCAAAAGTACAATATGACATTTTGTATTGGTGTCATTACATTTTTCTACATTTGGTTCCATCGCATTAACATCCATGGTCTCCAGTAGATAACACTGTATGCTGACACATTATTAAAACAGAAGAGCCATTCTGTGTGCAGTGAGTATTAAGAAAATATCTTGAATCTGACCTCTCAAACATGATCTGACCTCTCAAACATGGACCCTGTTCAGTGCAAGTTTTCATCCATCCCAGATAGGTACCTCCATATGCGATTACTAATTTGAGATGGTAAGGTGGGGACCATTGGTCAATGTGATGTGGAATGACCCAAAAGTGAACAACAATACCTTGAACCCGTCTTTCTTTTGATTTGTTTTGTCTGGCCAAAATAAATGACCTTGGGTGGCAGTGACACACAGTATAATGCTTGGAGTTCTAGTGAAAATGAGAAGCCTGCTTATCGGGTTCTCAATGGAGAAATGGGCCTCACCAGAGTCAAAGTAAATATGTCTGGAAAACAAAAAATATATAGTGTAGGATTCAAAACTGTTCTCCATTTGGTATTAATTTATACCCTGTTAGCAACAGTAATATCACTTTTCCTCAATAAAGGCCTCGATGCGACAAGCAAATGTGTCCTACGATATACCGCACCACGACAAAAAAAATTAAACATGTATTTTTGATCTGAGCCTGTGGCAGGATGGCTTGCAGTGGTGACGTCACAGACCAGAGACACACAGCAGCTGCGGGTTAAAACCGAGACGCGAAAGCGCTCGGTTTCTTTATTAAATAATAATAAAAAAAATAAAGGAGTTAAACAAAACACACACAAAAAACAAACAGGCACAAGGGCCAAACAAAACAGTAAACAAACACAAACGGGACGAAACGGACAAACAAGTATTGTGCTGAACCAATAGCAAATGTTATTTTTCGCTTCTCTATCTCTCCGTACCTCCTCTCTGTACACCCGACCCCGACTGAGTGACAACGTGCATCTTTTATGCAGTTGTACCGAGACTCGATTGCTAATCAATCATTCAATTAGAATCTCGGTACAACTGCACATGGATTAATTACGTGTCCTTCCCCGTGCTCACATAGTATTACATTTTAATCAGCACGTGAAGTGATGTGCAACCCTAGTGGCTAAATACAAATATACATTTTATCACTCGTGCTATGCAGACCCATTTATATCCCGTGTACCAATGACTATACACCAACATTTAACACACTACATGCAACATATAAACAAACAATACGCACAAGGCGGGGTCACACTGACACAGAGCCGTTCACACTGCCTGTGATGAGACGTGCAACACTAAAGCCACACTGAAGCGATGAGAAAAAAAATAGGACTGGTGTCTATTTTTGCAATTTTGCCATGCGGCAGCTAGGGAACTGACCAATGAGGAACAGCTTCCATTTCCGCTTTTGTGCATTTGAGGAGATTTTTGGAATCGGGTCCCAACCGGGTATCTGTCATAGGAACCGGACATTTTGTCTGATTCCGGTTCCGAAACTATTTTGAAAAACATGTCCGTATATCAATGTGTGCGCGTGGGCATCTTATATAGATATAAACAAGCACTAATCCTACAGGTCTACATCAACATAAAAACCATTAGAAAGACTACAACTATCACAGAGCAAAAAATAAGTCAAACTAAACTCATCACAGCCACAATCAGTCAGTAGTCCAAAACATGGACAACAAAAAGCAGATATACAGCCTATCAAATGTATTTTGGACAGAAAATAATTGTAATGGCTTTATTTTTTTAATAATCAGTTTTATGAAAAACTAATATTTCTCACTGGAACCGGATCCTTGATATTTGTATCTGATTCATCAGTTCCAAAGCAGGAACTGGGTACCCGGTTTCAAAGGAACTGGTTCGCATATCTCTAGAAGAAAAGATCATTCTCGCAGTATCAAAATACCCAGAGCTGTACAATAAAGGACACAAAAATTATAAAGACACCCAATGAGGGAGAACATCTGGCAGTCCATTTCCAGGGAACTGGATATAGCTGATTTGTTTACCTTTATTGAAATAAGTACTCTAAAAAGCTACTATGTATTCTACATTTTTATAAGCTGTATAACAGGACTATCACACGTGTGATTTTTTTCCAGCTGATGATACAATCAGAGGAGAATTGTCTATCACATCTCGCGCACCTGTCACCACTGGTGTGAAAGGTAGTGTGGCAGCGAAAGTACTGTACCATTTTCTCGCAGGACAAATCGCATCGCGTCCGGTGTGTGGAGACCTTAATGCTTAATTCAATTCCTGCTTTTTTTTTTTTTGTATGGTAAAAGTCTGATTTATTATTAAATAAAATATAAGGCTCTTAAGGTTGAAAGGACATTATCCAGGACATTCAGCACCTTATTGCAATAGAGGATAACCTTCCCTACACTATGAACATATCTTAAATTTTATAGTTCTTTTAAAAATATATTTAAATATGTTTTTCTAATCCATACCAATCCAAGGTATATGCCCTTTAATGAAACTTTTCTTCCCATTATCCCTTATATGATTTGTATACAACTGCAACCCTACAAGATATGTATTTAAACATCTCCTGTAAGATATATATATATATATATATATATATATATATATATATATATATATATATATATATATATATATATATATATATATATATATATATATATATATATATATATATATATATATATATATATATATATATATATATATATATATATATATATATATACATATATATATATATATATATATATACAGTACTGTGCAAAAGTTTTAGGCAGGTGTGAAAAAATGCTGTAAAGTAAGAATGCTTTCAAAAATAGACATGTTAATAGATTATATTTATCAATTAACTAAATGCAAAGTGAGTGAACAGAAGAAAAACCTAAATCAAATCCATATTTGGTGTGACAACCCTTTGCCTTCAAAACAGCATCAATTCTTCTAGGTACACTTGCACAAAGTCAGGGATTTTGTAGGCATATAGTCAGGTGTATGATTAAACAATTATACCAAACAGGTGCTAATGATCATCAATTCAATATGTAGGTTGAAACACAATCATTAACTGAAACAGAAACAGCTGTGTAGGAGGAATAAAACTGGGTGAGGAACAGCCAAACTCAGCTAACAAGGTGAGGTTGCTGAAGACAGTTTACTGTCAAAAGTCATACACCATGGCAAGACTGAGCACAGCAACAAGACACAAGGTAGTTATACTGCATCAACAAGGTCTCTCCCAGGCAGAAATTTCAAGGCAGACAAGGGTTTCCAGATGTGCTGTCCAAGCTCTTTTGAAAAAGCACAAAGAAACGGGCAACGCTGAGGACCGTAGACGCAGTGGTCGGCCAAGGAAACTTACTGCAGCAGATGAAAGACACATCATGCTTACTTCCCTTCGCAATCAGAAGATGTCCAGCAGTGCCATCAGCTCAGAACTGGCAGAAAACAGTGGGACCCTGGTACACCCATCTACTGTCCAGAGAAGTCTGGTCAGAAGTGGCCTTCATGGAAGACTTGCGGCCAAAAGCCATACCTCCGGCGTGGAAACAAGGCCAGCGACTCAACTATGCATGAAAACACAGGAACTGGGGTGCAGAAAAATGGCAGCAGGTGCTCTGGACTGATGAGTCAAAATTTGAAATATTTGGCTGTAGCAGAAGGCAGTTTGTTCGCCGAAGGGCTGGAGGCGTACGAATGAGTGTCTGCAGGCAACAGTGAAGCATGGTGGAGGTTCCTTGCAAGTTTGGGGCTGCATTTCTGCAAATGGAGTTGGGGATTTGGTCAGAATTAATGGTCTCCTCAATGCTGAGAAGTACAGGCAGATACTTATCCATCATGCAATACCATCAGGGAGGCATCTGATTGGCCCCAAATTTATTCTGCAGCATGACAACGACCCCAAACATACAGCGAAAGTCATTAAGAACTATCTTCAGCGTAAAGAAGAACAAGGAGTCCTGGAAGTGATGGTATGGCCCCACAGAGCCCTGATCTCAACATCATCGAGTCTGTCTGGGATTACATGAAGAGAGAGAAGCAACTGAGGCTGCCTAAATCCACAGAAGAACTGTGGTTAGTTCTCCAAGATGTTTGGGCCAACCTACCTGCCAAGTTCCTTCAAAAACTGTGTGCAAGTGTACCTAGAAGAATTGATGCTTGATGCTGTTTTGAAGGCAAAGGGTGGTCACACCAAATATGGATTTGATTTAGATTTTTCTTCTGTTCACTCACTTTGCATTTAGTTAATTGATAAATATAATCTATTAACATGTCTATTTTTGAAAGCATTCTTACTTTACAGCATTTTTTCACACCTGCCTAAAACTTTTGCACAGTACTATATATATATATATATATATATATATATATATATATATATATATATATATATATATATATATATATATATATATATATGCCATGTAGTACCAATATTAAAAGTCAAGATATTAATAATTATGCAAGAAAAAAAGCGATTGGCCAGCAGTTTAATTTTACTTAATTTTATTATTCAGGAACTGAGCTCCTTGGCAAATCTTCACGAGTCGCATATTCAACCCTTGGAATCTGCGTATTTTATGGGCTGGGCTACATTATCCTTCCCCTGTTAGCATATTTTCTTCGAGGCTGGAGGATGCTGCTGCTCGCGATGTCCCTTCCAGGACTGCTTTATATACCATTGTGGTGGTACGTGTGGACATTAAGTAAATAATCTCCTTTCCACTAAAGCCAGAGCTTGAAATAGTCCTGTTATTATTTACACTTATATTGCAAGAGCTTTCCGAGCTTTCCAGTGCAATTGTATTTAATAATGCGTGGTGTAAAATAGACTCAAGATCCTGCAATCCCTCATGTGTTTCTCATAAGTTTTTTTTCACTAGCATTCTAGGTCTATCTCCACCATAGAATAACCTGCATTGCAATACTCTTCACAGTCAAATGAATACTTTATACCCTCTGAATATACAAAATATGTATGATATGCATGCTTAATCTGTATGCACTATTTTTGCACTGATTAAATGTTTAAAAACGTCATCAGGATATGCTCCTTTGTATTCAGTTATGCTATAAATAGAATCTGAATATAATAACACTAAGGGTTATGACTCCCTCAATTTCAGGTTTATACCTGAGTCACCAAGATGGCTGCTTTCCCAAGGCCAAGTTGAAGAAGCAGAAGCAATCATTCAAGCAGCTGCCAAGAAAAATGGCATTACACCACCGGAGAATATATTTAGTGAAGAGGAATCTATGGAGTTTTTGGTATCTCTTTCTTCATGCCTTTTCTAATAAAGATATTTCACTTTAAAGTACATTTCACTGCAGCTATGTTGTGATGAAACTTGGCAAAGACCGTCCTTAGCACTACTTATTATCATAATCTCAAGGTAAATGGAAGCTGTCTTTCTGTCCGACTGTCTGTCTGTATATGCCACAGGCACATTTTTGTATATCTGTAGAAAAAACCCTTTAGCACCAGCCCTTATAAAAGTTTACCACCATATTTTTGCAGTTTTTTCACATACTGTGCATTTGCCATAGTTTACCCTGGTTTGCAATGTTTTTTTTAATATGCTTTACCATACCTAGCTGTTCTTTACAATGCTTACCTATGCTTTACCATGCTTTCACTATACTGTATTACACTTTGCTATGCTTTTACTATGGGAAACTTTTATAAGGGAGCTACTGAGAGTAGCAGAATCCAGGTGTGTTTTACAGTGGATATACTGTAGATCAATGCAATCTACTTGTTAGAGCACTTAGTAAGACCTGCTTTCTATAGCAAATCTACTTCTAAACACTTCAGAAATCAAATTTATTGAAATCCTTAAGGTGAGGTGCTTCAACACCATTTGATTTTGACCAAACATCAGTGCAAAATTGCACTGAAAGAATTACAATATAAAGATTTTAGTTATTAATTTACGATTAACACCCAGTCAATTAGATATTTCAATATTGATTAAAATATGACCATACGAATAGCTCTTTATAGCTGTGGCAGGAGAATGGAGGGTAACTGTCACTGACTTGACTGGCTTTTCATCCACTTTCAGCAGCTAACCTCTAAAAAGAAGAGCCAACATTCATACACCTACCTTGATCTTATTAGAACAACTAACATAAGGAATGTGAGCATCATTACCTTCTTCATCTGGTAAGTTAAATGTCTTAACCAAAACATCCAAAAAATTGATTGTGAAATAGGAAAGGTTGTATTTCTATTACTACAATGTGATCAAAGAAAGCAGTTGTATAGATTATAGATGGGCAGCCCTACAAGCTTCTCCAGAGCACCTCAATGTAATGCACTTTATAATTTAGTCACCTTGTAGCCTAAAGTAATAACAAATGCTCATGTGTTTCTTTTGAATATAAAATTAGCTCAAAAGGTGGTAATGCCTGAATCAGGGATTTGAATAGGCAAAAAAATACATAGGAAATAAGGTCCACAATAATTGAGTGACTTTTTTTGTTTTTCAGGATGATTGTTACCATCGGCTACTATGGCTTATCCTTGAGCACTCCAAACATGATTGGGGATCCATATATAAACTGCTTCATTGCAGCTGCTACAGAGATTGCAGCCTACATTTTGACCTGGGGCATCTTAAAATGTACTCCCCGGCGCATTGCCTTTTCCAGCACGTCACTTCTTGGTGGAGCAGTGCTACTGCTCATCCAGCTTGTTCCTTCCAGTATGTCATTTCAACCTTTCACTCTCTCCACTGTTTCAGAATATGGTGCCTAGCTGATTTGTTTAAACAGGTTTTGTATTTGCGTGTTTTGCAATATACTGTTGAGGAAAAGACTGATGCATAAAAGGGGATCATAAAGTATATATACAGTACTGTGCAAAAGTTTTAGGCAGGTGTGAAAAAATGCTGTAAAGTAAGAATGCTTTCAAAAATAGATATGTTAATAGATTATATTTATCAATTAACTAAATGCAAAGTGAGTGAACAGAAGAAAAATCTAAATCAAATCCATATTTGGTGTGACAACCCTTTGCCTTCAAAACAGCATCAAGCATCAATTCTTCTAGGTACACTTGCACACAGTTTTTGAAGGAACTCGGCAGGTAGGTTGGCCCAAACATCTTGGAGAACTAACCACAGTTCTTCTGTGGATTTAGGCAGCCTCAGTTGCTTCTCTCTCTTCATGTAATCCCAGACAGACTCGATGATGTTGAGATCAGGGCTCTGTGGGGCCATACCATCACTTCCAGGACTCCTTGTTCTTCTTTACGCTGAAGATAGTTCTTAATGACTTTCGCTGTATGTTTGGGGTCGTTGTCATGCTGCAGAATAAATTTGGGGCCAATCAGATGCCTCCCTGATGGTATTGCATGATGGATAAGTATCTGCCTGTACTTCTCAGCATTGAGGAGACCATTAATTCTGACCAAATCCCCAACTCCATTTGCAGAAATGCAGCCCCAAACTTGCAAGGAACCTCCACCATGCTTCACTGTTGCCTGCAGACACTCATTCGTACGCTCTCCAGCCCTTCGGCGAACAAACTGCCTTCTGCTCCAGCCAAATATTTCAAATTTTGACTCATCAGTCCAGAGCACCTGCTGCCATTTTTCTGCACCCCAGTTCCTGTGTTTTCATGCATAGTTGAGTCGCTTGGCCTTGTTTCCACGTCGGAGGTATGGCTTTTGGCCGCAAGTCTTCCATGAAGGCCACTTCTGACCAGACTTCTCCGACAGTAGATGGGTGTACCAGGGTCCCACTGTTTTCTGCCAGTTCTGAGCTGATGGCACTGCTGGACATCTTCCGATTCATGAAGATAAGTAAGCATGATGTGACTTTCATCTGCTGCAGTAAGTTTCCTTGGCCGACCACTGCGTCACGGTCCTCAGCGTTGCCCATTTCTTTGTGCTTCTTCAAAAGAGCTTGGACAGCACATCTGGAAACCCCTGTCTGCCTTGAAATTTCTGCCTGGGAGAGACCTTGCTGATGCAGTATAACTACCTTGTGTCTTGTTGCTGTGCTCAGCCTTGCCATGGTGTATGACTTTTGACAGTAAACTGTCTTCAGCAACCTCACCTTGTTAGCTGAGTTTGGCTGTTCCTCACCCAGTTTTATTCCTCCTACACAGCTGTTTCTGTTTCAGTTAATGATTGTGTTTCAACCTACATATTGAATTGATGATCATTAGCACCTGTTTGGTATAATTGTTTAATCATACACCTGACTATATGCCTACAAAATCCCTGACTTTGTGCAAGTGTACCTAGAAGAATTGATGCTGTTTTGAAGGCAAAGGGTTGTCACACCAAATATGGATTTGATTTAGATTTTTCTTCTGTTCACTCACTTTGCATTTAGTTAATTGATAAATATAATCTATTAACATGTCTATTTTTGAAAGCATTCTTACTTTACAGCATTTTTTCACACCTGCCTAAAACTTTTGCACAGTACTGTATATATATTTTTGCATGGTATTTCTGTACTTTTCCCATGGTTATACTATGCATTTACCACAAGTTACCCTGTTGTGTCATGTTATTAACCCATTAAGTGTAAAATACATTTTCCTTTGAAAAAAACAGAACATAAGCGGTATTTATGTATTTTGATACATTACATGTAGACTTAACTTTTGTGGTTAACAAAATGAGAGTAAGTTATCATAACAATATAGTTAAAGAGAATACTAAAATAACAGGTTAAAACGTGCTCCAAAAATTACAAAGTAGCCAGGACAATTGGCACTTAATGGGTTAATATGCTTTATCATAGCTCTTTGTGCTTTACAGTGCTTTCCTATGCTTTCACTGTGATTTATTACACTTGGCTATGCTTTTACTATGGGAAACCTTTATAAGGGAATGCAAATGTCTGTTTTATATGTGATTCGGATTTAGTTATGCATTGTACATAGTGGGTTAAAAATGTATTGAAAAATACATGCATTGTAAGATCAGTATCTCATCTTATTTTAAGTTGAGAATCAAGCCACAGCCTCAGTTAAAAGTAATTAGTTCCTTAATAAATAAAACCTTTTTTTTTTATATATACATAACAGACCTTCAAATACTGAGCACTGTACTGGCGATGGCAGGAAAATTTGGAATCAGTGCAGCCTTTTGTATAGTCTATGTCTTTGCAGCAGAGCTCTTTCCCACAGTCGTTCGGAACATGGGGGTGGGTGTGAGCTGCATGGCATCCAGGACTGGTGGCATCATCGCTCCATACATCGCCTTCATCGGTGACTACTGCTGTAACTCATTGTGATCAGACAACCATCTAGACCAGGGCTTCTCAAACTCGGTCCTGGGGACTCCCTGTGTCTGCTGGTTTTCATTCCAACCAAGCTCTCAATTACTTAACTAGACACTTAATTGAGCTGATAATTTGCTTAATTAGACATTTTTACTTGTTTTCAGCTCTTGAACAGTTGCATATTTCAAGTTAGCTGTAACATTTGATAAGTAACTTAAACAGCAACTGTTTAAGAGCTGAAAACAAGTAAAAATGTCTAATTAAGCAAATTATCAGTTCAATTAAGGGTCTAGTTAAGTAATTGAGAGCTCGGTTGGAATGAAAACCAGCAGACACAGGGGGTCCCCAGGAGCGAGTTTGAGAAGCCCTGGTCTAGACCCTTAAATCAGCAATACTGCATTTGTTTATTTGTATTTCTATCCTCAATGTATGAAGTACATTTTAGGTACAGTATCTTGGACAAGGCAAATAACAGAAGCTGCTTTGCTTAATTGGAGTGTAGGCTATTTAGTGGCAGATCAAACTAGATATTGTCCATAGAAAACAGAATAAATGTTTGTTATTTCTGATCGTACGAAATGCAAAAGCTTAACAGATTAAAATGTTTGTTCTGTTTTGGCTGTCAGTTTCTTTTAAAGGTGACTCAACATATGTGAAAGTAGTTTTATACAACCAACATTAGAAAATGGATCTGTAAAGTAAAATCTCACATAATTAAGTAATGTAACGGTTCTTAAATAATGTATTATATTTTACAAATCTCCCATTGTAAATTATACCTATGTTCTTACATAGTACCTGATTTGTAGTTAAGCATTACCATGTAACAATGTGACAGTTTGTCTTTGGAAATAAGCTGACATTTAAAATATGATTTGCTCTTTCAGGAACATATAATAAGGTCCTGCCTTACATCCTGATGGGAAGCATTACAATAGCTATAGGTCTCCTGTCCCTATTTCTACCGGAAACAAAAGGTCTGCCTCTGCCTGAGAAAATCAGTCAAGTACCCCCACTTACATGGTATGTTTCATACCATCCTTTAACCTGTAACAATCAAAAAGCATTGTACAGTATCTCTTCATAGTTCCATGCAGTGCCATTAAATTGATTTAATCTGTCCTCGTCACTAATAACCAGGTGTTTATAAAACCATAACATGCACATGTGTCTGATTACACCTGTTACACATCTCTGCCTACATCTGATATATTGGTTAGAAATGTGCATACAATCTGCAGAGTTTGGAGATTTCTGTAAACTCTGCAGTTATGGTGTTCACCACCAAGCAGAGTTGCCAACAGCCTTCAGAATTTACAGACACTTTAAGCCAGGTCAGGTCTTTTAACTCGCCTCTGTAACCGCAAATTGATTTTATTGAACATGTAACATGAGTGTAAATTGCTTGAGCTGTCGCTAAAGGAATGGAATTGTTTTACTAACTATTACTAAAAGCACACAGCTGTCTGGGGGCGGGAATTATGTCCTGTGAGGATCATTTCCATCAATCACACCTATACCGCTTGCTGATTTGCTGTATTTGTCTAATTGGGGCGGGACTGTGCATAGCAGAAATAAGTATTACATTAATAGACACTTAACCCCAAGGTTAAGCGAGTGTGGGTGAGTGCATAATTCTCTATAACAACAGAATTGCACTATTTTGATATATATTGTTTACCATATAACATTTTAAGCAATATGATTTTAATACATGTTATGATGCTCTCTGGATAGAATTGCCACCGCAATTAAACAATTGAACACATTTATTGAAGCCGCTCATGCAATTCACACCCACTTTACTTGTTGAGTTAACATCAATTCATGTGTGGTTTAGTGGCGAGTTAAAAAACCTGGCCTGCCTTAAAGTGTCCGTAGATTCTGGAGCCATTTGGCAACCCTGCTACCAAGCTTGAATAAAAGGCCTCCATTTGTGATCATGCAAACAGTTAATAATAATCAGAATAACCCTGTGGCAGGGCAAAAGCCTTTAATGTGTATAGCAGGGCTACGCAACCCTGGTCCTGGAGGGCTGCTGTCCCTCCTGGTTTTTCTTCCAACTGTGCTCTAAATTACTTAATTGGACCAATTAAGTGCTTATTAGAAGCTTAATTGGTCAAATTAATCAATTTAGTGTACAGTTAGAACAAAAACCAGGAGGGACAGTTGCCCTCCAGGACCAGGTTTGAGTAGCCCTGGTGTATAGTGTGTGTGTGAGGGAATGTAAGGTTGAGGGGGGAGGGGGAGGGGGATTGATTTTTGTATTGGTTTGTACGTGTAGAGAAAGCTAATGTTTTTTTTTTTTATTATTATTATTTAATTTGATTGTTTTTAATTAAGGTTGCCTACAAATTAATGTCCGTCAGAGGTTTTGAACAGTTTTATCATGTATTGGAAGCTTGGAAGCAGTGTTGGTGAAATTAATCCTGGTTGTAACATAGTTAACATAAAAGATCTTACCTTGTTTTCAGTCCCTATTTTGCATAATAAAAAGCTAGGGTATGTCTTTTTGATAAATCACTGTTTTAAGAGGGAATCTAAACATCTGGTTCCATAAAGAGGAGGTTCCATCTTGTTTTGCAGACATGTTGTGCTATTTTGTTAGAATCATATTTGTACAAGATTTACCAAAAAAAGTCCAACAGTTGTGTGCTTATTTGTGGTTAGTTAAAATAAAATATAAATACTGGCAGCGGTAGTAATCTACAAAAAAAGCTGTTTGGAGCTCACCATCCTGAACATTAGGTGGTAAGTACTGCCAATTCTCTGCAAACAGGTTTGGTATGCTGCACAACCATTAGATAATCAAATACAGCATGGTGAACAAGCACATATCCTGATACAAAAATAAAATGTCATAGAAATACAGGTACCTACCCTGATACTGTAAATGAATGTACAACAAGTTTTAGAAAAGTTTATAACTCCCCTAAACCCTGTCAACCGACCACAGGTACAACCATCCAGTGATTATCAAAGCTATGATATGTAAACTTTATTTCTCTCGTGTTTCTTTTGAATCCAGCAGTACAGCTGTGGTATCTTGGTTGCATGTTTTTCTTTATTATATCTGTTGAAAGGCTGCCAGAATATGATGTCATTCTGTTGAGCTGAATCCACAGTTTCAGCTTCAACTAGGAAGCTACAAGTACTAGGCAGATATCTTGAATGGTCTATCCAAATTAGCCATTAAAGTCTGTTTCTCCAGCCAATTACCTGCCATCTTGAGTCGCATTTCCAACAATCTCTTTGCTCATCACACTGTGCACTATTTCAGTTAAATCTGAATTGCCAAACTGGCTAATCAGAAAAACACAAGAATCATTGTGCACATCTGCTGGGTCACCAAAAAATACAGGAACTCTTTATGATGCATAGTAGTCTCTTGTTTTGCTAAGCTGTTTTTCAAAAGAGTCATTCAAACCACTTTTTTGGACTTGGTTGGAATGGTCTTTTTTATTTACTGTACCAGTTTAATGTTCACTCAGCCCTATAGTTATGAAGTAGATGGATGTACATCAAATAAAGGCTACATCCCAGCCAGCCAGTAGGTTGTGATTCCAGATACCTGAACTATCCCTGCCTCCTCCTGATATAAAAACCTAATATCTGTCATCCTTGTCAAGGGCATGATATTAGTGCTCACCTTTAATTACTATTACAAAATGTAAAAATAAGAAGTACTAAAAGAAACTTCATAATTTCAATGACAATACATTCTCATTGTCAAATAACAAATGTCAAATAAAATGACATTATATCACACATTTATCAGGGATTGAGAGTACTGAGTAGTAGATAGTAATTTCTTTAATTCCTCCACTCCAGCATCAACATTGTTCTAGGGAGGGTTTTCCAATCCTGGTCCTGGGGACCCACTGTTTCTGCTGGTTTTCATTCCAACTGAGTTCTCAACTACTTAATGAAACCCTTAATTGAACTAATAATTTGCTTAATTAGACAGCTTTACTTGTTCTGACATAGCCTGGAGGTATGTTTTGGGTCATTATCTTGCTGTAGGATGAACCCCTGACCAACTAGGCATATACCAGAGGGTATTGCATCGCGCTGCAAAATGCTGTGGTAGCTGTTTTGGTTCAGGGTGCCACTCACTCTGTGCAAGTCGCCGACTCTGGATCCAGCAAAAGAGCCCCAGACCATCACGCTTCCTCCTCCATGTTTGACAGTTGGTGTCACACACCGAGGAACCATCCTTTCGCCTACTGACGGCGCATAAAACCCTGCGTGATGAACCGAAGATTTCAAATTTTGATTTATCGGTCCATAAGACCTTCTTCCAGTCTTCAGTAGTCCACTGGCGGTGCTTCATGGCCCAGGCAAGCCTCTTTTTCTTATTTTGCCATCTTAGCAATGGCTTTCTTACTGCCACTCGACCTGTCAAACCTGCAGCTCGAAGTCTTCTCTTCACAGTTGAAACTGAGACTTGCTTACTTCGACCAGTGTTAAGCTGTGCTTGAAGCTGTTGTCCTGTGAGCCGCCTATCATGCAAGCTGTTGACTCTCAGAAACTTGTCTTCTGATTCTGTTGTGGCTTTGGGTCTGCCAGACCTCTTCCTGTCAGAGTTTCCTCCAGTTTCCAAGTGCCTTTTGATGGTGTAGGAAACTGTACTCACTGACACCTTGGTTTTCTTTGCAATTTCTCTAAAGGAAAGACCTACACTTTTAAGGGTTATAATGGTCTGTCTGTCTTCCTTTGTTAATTGCCTTTTTCTCGCTATTATGATAGCAATATACTACTTCCTGCAGTACAATACTGTCCAAATAATGCTAAAGAGGGTGTAGTAACACAGTCTGTTTCAACACTGCTTTTATACAGACAGAGGGTTTGTAAGTAATCAACAAAAGTTGGGACACCTGTAGGAATTGTTAGCATCAACTTTCAAGGCTTAATTTACTTCCATTGCTGCAGAACAGCTGTAAGTTGTTAACCCATTACTTGTTCCATGAAAAAGGCCTTTTTGTATAACTCTGAAATGTACATTATTTTTCAGTTTTTGGTAACCTAAACTTTTTTTTAACCTCTGGCAGTTTATCGCTTACCTTCGTACCATTTCAGGTTATTCACTGGACTTGAACTGCTTAAATTGCAATAAAAACTGGAAAAATGGGGGTGTTCTAAAACTTTTGACCGGTAGTGTAGACAAAGAAGGTTGATTTAAATTTGATCTTGTATCATTAAAAGTAGTATACCTGTACTCGTTAGAATAGGTTCCAGTTGATGTGCACACAAACCTCAGGTAACCATTTGCGTCTGTGTGTGAGCTAATGAATATGGTATTGTTAAACTTTCAAAATGATGCCCATACCCTGACAAATTGGCCTGAAATCAAGTATTTCATAATTATGTGCATGTTGTGTGGTATGTTCAGCTCAATGAATGCATAGCACAAATTAATAACTGTAATAAAGTATTTTATGGAATTCTCAGTCTGTGACTCCAATTGGGGCCATTCTCTGCACTACACAGTGCCACATGCTGGTGGAAAGACACAAAAGTTATTTAATAATAGTAGTAATTTCTGTTTTCATTTATCTTTCTGTCATATAGATACCAAGGCTTCTACAACATAAAACACTGAACTTTATCTTCTGTCTTTGTTTCCTAGCTGCTGCAGCAGAACAGACCCATCTCCTGAAATTGGGTTGGACGATAACAGCAAAAGAGTTACTGGTCAGCACAGCTCTTCAAATCTATAAGTGGAGGAATCCATACAAATAGGATATTTTACCTTTTCAATAAATATTTTTCACATTTTTCAGTAGCAAAAAAGTAGCAACTGTAGTGCAAAACAAACACATTGTTTTATTTATATGATGTATTGCTATATATGTGTTTTAGGGGTTGGATTTGAACTAGCAGATATTACACAGGTTGAGGAACTAATAATATTAATATTATGTTAATACTCAATTTCATGAAAGGCTACAAGGTACTAAAAAGTAATTCCAGCTACCTCACAGATTACTGTTCTTGACGGTTTGGCATGTGCTTGTGTAGATACTTATAAAGGCATTATATCAGGAAATAGAAGTCCTTTATCAGCTGGATGGAAAAAGCGGTGCTTTATATTATTTTAATTATTGTTTTAACTTATATATTAATAATTGTTTTAACAATTTTGTTTTAACTGTAAATGCGTAATAGACAAATATAATGTATCAAAATATGTCTTCTCATAAAT
Organism: Acipenser oxyrinchus oxyrinchus; assembly: GCA_030684275.1. Lineage (NCBI taxonomy): Eukaryota > Metazoa > Chordata > Actinopteri > Acipenseriformes > Acipenseridae > Acipenser > Acipenser oxyrinchus. The sequence continues at coordinate 51,826,253 of CM060247.1, forward strand.
AATATAGGCAAAAAATACTAATTGGCTCCTACATACCGGCCCCTAATTGTTATCTAAATCACAAAACAATTACTAACCAAATAAAAACAAGGAACCAAGTTAACTGAAAACCTTTTCTTGAGCAATCTTGAGTCTTCAATTACCTTACATTACCTGGAGTCAGAGGTTACTAGTACATGACTCACCGTAGGAGAACAGTCTTTACCACTGTCTCATTCTTATTCAGCTTCTTGAAGTAGACAGACCTTAGTGATGGGTCTGTACAGTACGCTGGTCTTAGTCTTGATGCGGACCTGACGTACAAATCCATGTCTGTCTGGCACAACCTGGATGACCTTTCCCATGACCCAGGAATTACGAGGTGCTGAGTCGTCCACCACCAGCACGATATCTCCAACAACGAAATTGCGCGACGCACGTGACCACTTCTGGCGCTCCTGCAGCTGAGGTAGATATTTCCTAGTCCACCTCTTCCAGAACAGGTCCGACATGTACTGGACTTGCTTCCACCTTCTACGAGAGTAGAGGTCTTCCTTCTGAAAGAGCCCTGGAGGCAGAGACGGCTTGATCTTGAGGAGCAGCAGGTGATTAGGTGTCAACGCCTCCAGATCGTTTGGGTCATTGGATGCCTTAGTAATCGGACGACTATTGATGATAGCTTTTGCCTCACACAGAACAGTGTGAAGGCCCTCCTCGTCCAGAGCTTGTACTCTCAAAGTGGCATTAAGAATCTTCCTTACTGACCTGATCAACCTCTCCCAGACACCACCATGATGAGATCCAGTAGGGGGGTTGAACATCCACTTGATTCCATTCTGAAGGAGAGTGTTTTTGATCTTGGAGCAATTCCATCCTTTGATTGCTTCCCTAAGTTCACGTTCAGCTCCGATGAAGTTAGTTCCGTTGTTCTGAACGAAGCAATGACACTTGACCTCTTCTGGCTATAAAGCGTGAAGTGCATTGATAAACGAGTCTGTATCCAGAGATGACGCTACCTCAATATGGACAGCCGGATAGCCATGCAGGTAAAGATAACCCCATACCTCTTCACGACACTTCTTCCACGCCGAACCTCAAACGGACCAAAGTAGTCTACACCAGTGTTCGTGAATGGAGGTTCATCCGGCAAGACTCTGTCCTGGGGTAGATCAGCCATCTGTTGTCGCCCAGCAGCACCATGAAACCGCCGACAGACAACACACTTGGATAGAACTCTTCTTATAGCTGCATTGGCACCAGGAATCCAATAGTTTAAGCGCAGCTTTGATAGCATATGGTTGCGACCACTGTGACCCACATCCTGGTGGATCTCACGTAGGATAAGCTCTGCCACATGGAGGTCTTTCGACAGGATGGCAGGGTGTTTAGATTCTTCAGGCATGCCCTACTGAGTCTTCCACCGACTCTAAGTATTCCATCTTGTAACACAGGGTTGAGCTTATAAATATGACTGCTCTTCTTCACACTCTCACCCTTCTGCAGGGTGGATATCTCCTCAGGAAACTTCTTCCTCTGGCTGTAGCGGATAATCTCCAACTCAGCATCCTTAAGGTCCTTCACAGTGACGTTTCTCTTGTCTAGGCTTGCTTTGAAGCTCTGCATCTCCTTGTCCAGCACAAGTTTTTGTCGATTCTTATCATCCTCAGACTGAGCAATGGCCACACTCAACTCCTTCCTCTTTTGACAAAAACGCACCAGAGTGCCTCTCAACTTGAGGACCCATGCCACTGCCCTCTTAAGACGAATCCAAGAAGAGAAGTGTTCCATCATCTGCTGAATTGTATCCAACTCCTCTTCAACAGTCAGAGTGTACACCACAACATCCCTTCTGACCTCTGGGTCCTCCATGGCAGAATCTACAGGGAGGTCTGGGTACTCTGGCCAATCCTCCTTCGACTTCACAAGAAAGTCTGGCCCTGAGATCCAGGCTTCATTTCGCATGAAGGAATCCACCTTCAGTCCCCTCGACGCATGATCAGCTGGATTCTTGGCAGTATTAACGTACCTCCACTGCGAAGCTTCGGACATCTTCAGAATTGCTGATATTCTATTGGCCACAAAGGTGTGGAACCTAGTGGTCTCATTTTTAATGTACTTCAGTACAGCAGTACTATCTGTCCAAAACACGGAATCTTCGAGCTGCAGCTGCAGCTCCCTTCTCAGCATCTTATCCATGCGTCCTGCCATAGTGGCTGCAGTGAGCTCCATGCGAGGAATGGTGGTTGTCTTGAGCGGAGCAACTCTGGCCTTCCCCATAACAAAGGAGCAATGTACTTGATTGCAGCTGTTCCATTGCAGCAGGTAGCTCACTGTACCATAGCCTTCTTCACTCGCATCTGCAAAATGATGCAACTGAGCGAATGAGGAGTCTCCAAAGCCTGCAGGTTTAAAACACCGCTCAACCTCAAAGTCTTTCAGCTGATGGAGCTCTTTCATCCAGTCATACCACTGCTGAGCAAGCTGATCTGGTATGACATCATCCCAGCTTAGCTTCGTTCTGCAAAGCTCTTGCAGGATCTTCTTAGCTGGCAGAACCACTGGCGACAAGATTCCCAAAGGATCATAGATCGAGCTAACTACAGAAAGGATACCCCTTCTGGTAAAAGGCCTGTCTTGAATGACAATTCTGAACTTGAAGGTATCAGACTGGACACACCACTGTACGCCTAATGCTCGCTCTACAGGGAGTACATCTTGTTCCAGGTCCAAGTCCTTGACTTCCTTGGCTCTCTCCTCTTCGGGAATAGCAGACAGTACAGCTCGACAATTACTCATCCATTTCGTAAGTCGGAATCCTCCCTTTGCACAGATGGCTCTCAGATCATGATACAATAACACAGCTTCTTCCTTTGAGCTGACTGATTTCAGACAGTCATCGACATAAAAATTGTGCAGCACTGTGTCGATCACCTTGGCGTCAAACTGTTCTCTGTTGTCTTCGGCACATTTTCTGAGGGCAAAACTGGCACAGCTTGGTGACGACGTTGCACCGAACAAGTGCATGACCATCCTGTACTCCACCATGGCTAGTCTGATGTCACCCTGTGGCCACCAGAGAAATCTGAGAAGGTCAGAATCTTCAGCTGGCACTTTCACTTGATGAAACATGGCTTCCACATCAGCCATAATCACCACTGGCTCCTGTCTGAACCTGGTGATAACACCTATCAGAGTGCTGGTGAGATCCGGCCCCTGTAGCAGCTGGTCATTCAATGTGGCACCTTGAAACGATGCCCCACAATCGAACACCACACGGATCTTCTTCTTCTTGGGATGGTACACCCCGTGATGTGGTATGTACCATACCTTTCCGTCATTGCGGCTGGCCTCCTCGCAGGTAACCCTCTTGGCATAGCCTTTCGCGATGATGTCACCCATGAATGCAGTGTAGTCGGCGTGAAACGAGGGATTCTTGATTAACTTATTTCTTAAATTCAGAGCGCGCTGTTCAGCTACTCTGCGGTTGTTCGGCATGTTGATCACTTCATTCCTTAACGGCAGCCTAATGCTGTAATATCCGTCCACTAGTTTGGCAGACTGTGAGACCAAATCCATAAACTGGTGGTCTTCCCTTGACATTTCCAGTTGGTCATCCTGACCACACTCAGGGAAGTCATTCTTGAACTGCTGACTCCACAGCTCATCCAGCCTGGCCACTGATATTCGGTTTGTTGTTACCTGGATCAGTCCACTTCTCATCCCGTTACCTGTGTCTTCTCTAAGAGGTTCATTCACAGTCCATCCCAGTATGGTTCTCACTGCATAAGGTCCATCATCAACACTACTGATGACCTGCCATGGCTCCATTGCCTTTGGCGTGTTGTCCCTATCAGCAGCCCTATCTCTGCGTCGATATGAGGGAGTCGCACTTGTTCCAGGAAAGGCCACCTGTTCACCTCCTTTTGCAGTGGGATGTTCTCCTTGCTCACTGGAATGGTCTTCTGAGCGAAGACATCTGGAAGATCTATGAAGTTGCTGTCCTCCAGACTGCTCACCTCCAAACCTGAAACAACCTGACTGCTGACAATCTTTTCTTCACCCATGGTTCTCAGCAGTATGTCTATCTTCCTACCGTTGACATTGAGCTCACTCATAAGCTCCTCAGTGCAGAAAGTGGCAGTACTGCCTGGGTCAAGGAAAGCATAGGTAGCCACCACTTTATTGCCCTTCTTCGACTTGATTCGAACGGGTACAATAGCCCAAATGCTGTCAGCGTCACCGGCCTTGGTGCGTCCACAGATCGCCTTCTCTGTTCCAACGAAACCACTGGTGACTGACCGTTTTTCACCATCTTCTGATGGCTCTTCCGGCTCTTTCTTGAGAGTAGCATTTTCCTTGATCTTCATGTGCAACACAGTAGGGTGTGTCAACGAGCATACTTTGCAACTTAGCTTCTCCTTGCAAGTTTTACTCATATGTCCTTTTTTCAGACAGCCAAAGCATAGCCCTTTGCTCCGTAGAAAGTCAATCTTCTCCTTGTGAAGAGACTTCTTCATCCGTTTATACAGCTCCATGCTATGATCACCTTGGCAGAAAAGACAGGGCTTGGTAAATGCACTGCTAGGACTGCCATAATCGTTTCCCATAGGCCTAGACTCTGTGCCTTCCGTCTGGTTGTCCACCGGCGTGGCAGCTGTGGTGAAACTCTTCCTGCTACCACTTGTCTTGTGTGACTTTGAGTATGTATGAGACTTCACTTGTTCCCTCACTGCAGCGGCATCCTTTATGTCTCCAAACAGCGGGTGCAGTGCTATCTTAGCTTGCTTGTTGACAAAGTCGACAAGGTCTTTGAACTTTGCTCTTCATTTCTGCTGCTCCTGTATATCACAGGCCATGCCTCTCCACCTCTCCCTCAGCTTGTATGGAAGTTTGGCAATAATAGCACGCATGTTAGCTGCATTGTCGAGCTCTTCCATGTACTCCATATCCGTCATGGCATTACAACATCCAGTGAGGAAGAGAGCGTACGAATGGAGTGCCTCTCCATCATCAGACTTAATGGTAGACCAACTCAGAGCCTTGTCTATGTATGCCACAGAGACCTTGTATTCATCTCCAAAGTGCTCTTCCAAAAGCTTCTTCACTTTACGATACCCTCGTTCTGGATCCATGTGGAGGCAGCTCCTAATCAACTCTCTGGGCTGTCCATTGGTGTATTGCTCCATGAAGTAAAGTCTGTCCTTGCTGCTATCTGTCCTATCCTCCACTCCGTGTTCAAACGCTCTGATGAACAGCTTGTACTCCAAAGGGTCCCCTTTGAAGATGGGTATGTCCAATGGTGGTAGAGTAGATAGCCTTTGTTGTTTCACCAGGAATTCTGTGATATTGTTTTGTCACAACATGACACCGTACAACGTCCCTGTAACATCATCTTCTGGCAGAGTGGCACTGGTAGGTGTTCTTTGGTTACTGAAACTCAACTGTTGTTCTCCCTCCACAGCAGTACGTACGGCGGTAGAGGTAGGCTGGCTTTGGCTTCGAGCTTCAAGTGACTCTTCATCTTTGTTGCTATAACTAACCCTTTTCATAGCAGGTAGGACCTTGTGTGACTCCAGGTAGGAGTTCATTTCATCACTCAGGCATTTGGGTGGGACTTGAAAACCCTCCAACTCTTCCAAAACCTTAATTTTAGCATTCGAGGCTGCTAAAGCGGTTTGTAACTCCAGCTCTTCTCTCTGAGCCTTTAGCTGGGTTTCCTGTCTGTCTAAAGCTTGCTTTTGCTTCAGAGCAGCTGCTTGAGCTAGCAAAGCAGCTCTTTCTACTTCAGCCTTTAAACATGCAGATGAGGCAGAAGATGAAGCTTGTGAAGAAAGCCCAGCGTGACTTTGTTTTTTCCTCCGAGTAGTAAATGACGCACTATATATGCTATCTGATGGCTGTACCTCTTCATCACACTGCCTAACTTGCTCCTTACGTTGATGGACTTCTTCCATCCATACCTCAGTTTTCTCTATGAATTCTCTGAATGAACTAGCTTTGGGCTCAAACCAGTTAAGCTGATCGTCATTCATTTCCTTCTCTGATTGCTGCTGAAGTAGCCGTTTTACTGATGTGTTTAGCTCACAAAAATCCCCAAACAGCTGGCTGAGCTCAATCATCAGCTTGTTCTTAATTACTTCCAAGTTACCATCATCATCCATTAAATGATGCATCTCATTCATTTTGCCTGTCAGCTGACCTAGCTTGGCTTTCCGTGAGCCGATGAGACGATTCTGCGTTTCCTCCATAGCTTTCACTGTAGGTTTCACTTGCCTTTTAACCACAGGTAAAACAGCTAACGCTTCATCACCATCCATGATGATGTAGCTTATCTAGCACAGTACGTTCCGAAGAAAAAGGAGGGAGATGGAAAGCCTCTAGCTCTACTGACTGGTTTAAGTGGAAAGCCGTAACCACATAGGGAGGAATGCAGGGGTCGTGCTCCGCACCGACCACGTTTCGCTACAATGGCTACTGCAGTTTCTGGAGCCGGATGGGCAGGTGGTGCGCTGGCTCGAAACACTCCAGGCTTTTGACTTAGCAATCCAACATACAGATGCAATGTCCCGGAGACCGGGCAATAAAGCAGGGTGCCGTCACTGTGAGCAGTGGGAGGCCAGAGATCAGGAAGCTGTGGGAGAGGACAACAAGGTTGTGCACGTCCAAGAGGTGCAGGCGGTGACCCCGGAGGAGTGCCGCAGGCAGCAAGCACACGTCAGCTGCCTGCTGCGCTGGAAAGAGGGAGACAGGCGACCAGCTTGGGAGGAGGTGGCTCCCCTCAGAGGCTGTCAAGGGTTTGTGGTCACAGTGGGGTGCCCTCAGCCTCCGAGAGGGTGTGGTATACCGGCGGTGGCAGCAGCCAACCAGCGGTAGTGATTGTGGTGGCAGCTCCGCTCTGGGACACCGTGCTGCAGGCAAACCACAGGGTCCCTGGGGTAGGGCACTTCAGCAAAACATAGATGCTGGCGCGCCTCCGGGCTCGCTTTTACTGGGGGCGAAGAAGGGGACAGGTGAGCGCTCTCATACCAAGGGTGGCTGCTGGACACCCCTTCATCTCCGCCAGCAACCGGATGTAACAAACCCATTGTCCCCTGCACCCCGACCGACCGACCGAGGATTCGCCCACTGCAGTCTCGCCATCTCCAGCGGCAGCAGGAGCTGCCTTACTGCCCTGGGAAAGGACCGGGAGACCCCGCCGTGTGCACCGTAGACCTGCCCAGATTAATTGGGCTGCTCACTGAACTTTTGAGTTCTGAACTTTGCTGTGAATGCAATGCTGGGATTTTGTGTTGTGTTGTGCTGTATATGGGAAATGACTACTCCAGATATGCTAAGCTATGTAGTGTATGGGTCTGGGTAGCTTTTGGGGACGAAAGGATTTAAGAGGGGGGCAGTGTGATGTGTACGGGGTGCTATGCAAATAAGTTACACAGTGCATAGGATTATGGGTAACTTGTAACTGGGAAAAGGGGTCATTAAACGTTGAGGGGGTCTGTTCACAACATTGTGAACGTGCAAATAAAAATACATTAAAGTAACACTGTGTTACATGAACAAAACATGTTAAATGTACAAGAAGCCAGGTAGCTAGCTGGGCTAGTGGCACTGTGGCACTTCCAAGATAACATTTTAAAAAACAAATAGACCTGGTCCAGGAACTTAAACAGAACTTATGAATTATTAAACACATAATCTGAATTATTATGCAAATAATCTATAATAAGGTTGTTATTTTATTTTTTAAAAGCCGTTAACACAACCTAATACATGAATCTGCTGTTAGCTTGCTGAGCATACTGATACAGTTTTGTACTTTTAAAGTAATGTAAATACAATAGCAGAACCTAGACAATTAAACAAGTTTACTGTTTCCGACTAGACAATAAAATGAAGGCTCAAAACGGGGACAATCACTGTTTTACTGCTATCGTCTTGAATAGTAACAAATATATTCTACGAAGATCCTCAACTACGCCTTTACGTTACTTTTGATATAAATTAAAATTTTCCACAAGGTCTCTTGAACAAAACAGCAACACTAACAAATTATGACAGTACGTAATTATTATGAAAATTGCTATTTTCTGAACAGTCCCGTTTTGTGGCGCATGCACAGAAACATTGTTCGCAACTTCATCACCTGTGACCTGTATGCAAGAAACATTTATCCCGAGCTCTCTTTGTCCCATGATTCTTTGCGCGCAGCGTGCCGGAAGTCCCCATAGAGAATCAACAGCGATCATAGAATATCACTATCAGTACCCTATGGCACATATTACAATGTGTGCGCTTCCCTCGGTGGCTGTACGTTAGTAGTAATATTATGTGACCTTTCCCAGTCCACGCCCTTGGAGGCGGGTTATACGGTCCGAGTAACATTGGAGAAACGCAGGAGGATTCGATACTGGTTGTGTAGCAGTCTCAAAAAATAAACAACTCAAATGGTATGCTCGACATTTCAAACTGAGACCGGAATAGACAGTTTGACAGTAGGAAACTACAATGTGCTTGGTATCCAACCGCACTGACTAAGTGTAGCTGCTAT